>CM066031.1:1655425362-1656658365 GCA_033557465.1 Ichthyophis bannanicus
TTCGTTGAAACAAAGCTGTTGCTGCATGGAAAACAGCAATCCTCTTCGAAAGACTTGGCTACTGCAAAGCACTTGTGATGAAGTGTCTAAGCTGCTGGTTGCCGTCTTAGAGTAACTCGCAAGGGTGCATCAAGATGCTGTTCTGCTGTCCACTGCTCAGGTTCAGGATCAGCGGCGGGCTTGACTCTGCTGTGGTGGATCCAGGCGTCAATCTCGGCTACCTTTACTGCAGTTGGGGTAGACAGGATGACGGTGTACGGTCCCTTCCAATGGGGCTCCAACGGTGTCTTCTTCCAATCTTTGATCCACACCGAAGTACCAGGCTGATAGGGATGCAAGGGTTCCGTCAAGTTGATAGGCAACTGGTCTTGGATCCACGTATGGAGAGTCTGCAGAACAAAACTAAGAGCTAGGAGTTCTTGTCTGGTTACTTCTGAACCAATCTGGGCTAAACTTCCTTTGACTCCCTGCACTATTGGTGGGGGTTTACCATACAAAACTTCAAAAGGGGAAAATCCTGTTGACTTTACAGGAGCTGAGCGTATTCTGAGTAAAGCTATTGGGAGTACTTGGGGCCACTTCAAGTGTGTCTCCTGACAAAGCTTGGACATTTGGGCTTTTAAGGTACGATTCATTCGCTCAACTTTCCCTGAACTCTGGGGTCTGTATGCAGTGTGGAGTTTCCATTGTATCTGCAAAGCTTTTGCTAACTGCTGAGTAACTTGGGAGACAAATGAGGGTCCATTGTCTGACCCTATTACTGCTGCTGGGATTCCGAATCTAGGAACAATTTCTCTCATTAAGACTTTGGTAACTTCTCGGGCTTTCTCAGTTCTGGTTGGGAAGGCTTCTACCCACCCAGAGAAAGTACAGACTAATACTAGTAGGTAATGGTATCCATTGGCTCTTGGCATTTCGGTAAAATCAACTTGGAGGTTGTGCATGGGGGTGACACCTCCTGACTGAACTCGGGGTGCCGTTATAAGGCCTTGCTTGGCATTATTTTTGGCACAGGTTAGACATTGACGTGCTACTGAGGCTGATATGGTTGTCATCAGCGGGATGTAGAAATGTGGTCTGAGTGCTTTTTCCATAGCACTTTTTCCATAGTGGGTGGCTTCGTGGAAAGCTTTGACAAAGGATGGTCCTAACAGTTCAGGAATTACTATTCGTCCAGGGGGTTGACTGCCTTCTTCTGGTGGCAGCTCAATCCATCCATCTTTCAGTACTCCATCTTCTTTGTTACAGTAGTAATCCAATTCTTTGGTGGTATATCGTGGTGTCCATAGATTCAAAGGTACTGGAAACAATGCTGCTTGCATTGGCATAGCTTGTGGGGCAATTTGTCCTGTCATAGCTGCTTGTCGTGCTGAGGCATCTGCAAATCTATTTCCTCGGGCAACTTCTCCTTTTCCAGCTTGATGTCCTCTGCAATGCATGACAGCTACACGTGTTGGGGCCCAAACTGCATCAAGTAATATCAATATCTCGGGACCATATTTGACTGATTTTCCTCCAGATGTGATGAGTCCTCTTTCTTTATAGAGGGCTCCATGGGCATGCAAGGTAGTGAAGGCATATTTGGAATCTGTATATACATTTAGCACAAGTTTTTCTCCTAACAGCAACGCTCTGGTGAGTGCTATCAATTCGGCTTTCTGGGCTGATGTGCCTGAGGCTAGAGCTGATGATTCAACTACTTCGTGTTGAGTGACGACTGCATATCCGGCACAGCGTCGTCCATCCAGGATGAGACTGCTCCCATCAATGTAATAGATCTGGTCAGGATTGTCTATGGGCACATCTGTCAAGTCAGGTCGACTGGAGAACACAGTTTCCATGACTTCGATACAGTCATGTTCTGGGAGTTCTTCACTGATGGGTATCAAGGTAGCTGGATTCAAGGCATGGCTCACTTCGAGTTGTATCTGTGGGTTTTCACATAACATGCTTTGGTACTTCAACATTCGGGAATTGGTGAGCCAATAATTTGCTTTTTGTTCCATAAGGGCAAGGACTGCATGTGGCACAGTGACTCGTATGTTCTGTCCTAGTGTGAGCTTGTCTGCTTCGCTCACTAGTAGCGCTGTAGCTGCAACTGCTCTCAGGCATGGTGGCCATCCTTTGGCCACCGGGTCCAATTGTTTTGATAGGTATGCTACAGGTCGCTCCCAATTTCCCAATTTCTGAGTCAACATGCCTAAGGCATTTCCCTGTGCTTCATGTACAAACAAGTGGAAAGGCTTGTGGACATCTGGTAGTCCAAGTGCTGGTGATGACATCAATTCTTCCTTTAACGTCTTGAAGGCTGTATCCTGCTCAAGTCCCCACTCCAGTGGTGACTTCTCTTCTCCTTTTGTGGCTTCATACAGTGGTTTGGCAATTTGGGCAAAGTTGGGTATCCAGATTCGGCAATATCCTGCCGCTCCCAGAAAGGCTCTGACTTGCTTTCTGGTTGTTGGAGTTGGAATTCTGCATACTGCTTCTTTTCTTTCTCTGCCTAATCTTCGGCTTCCTTGGGTTATACGAAAACCCAAGTATTTCACTTCTTTTTGACATAGCTGTGCTTTGGCTCTGGAAACTTTGTATCCAGCTTCATCTAGTAACTGCAAGAGGTCTTTAGTGGCTAGTATACATTCACTTTCTGATATGGCAGCTATCAACAGATCATCCACGTATTGGAGAAGCACTCTCTTCCCCGGGGCTACTGGATAGCTTGAAAGGTCTTGATTCAGTGCAGCACTAAAGATGGTAGGCGAATTCTTGAATCCTTGGGTAATCTTGTCCAGGTGAGTTGGCCCCCTCTTCCAGAGATGGGGTCCTGCCATTCAAATGCAAACAATATTTGACTTATAGGGGCTAGTCTTATGCAAAAGAATGCATCTTTTAAATCCAGTACAGTGAAATGGGTAGCTTCAGCAGGTATCAGTCCTAGAAGAGTGTAAGGATTGGGTACAACTGGATGTATAGTTTCAACAGCATCATTTACTCTTCTTAAATCTTGCACTGGGCGGTAGTCATCTGTCCCAGGTTTCTTTACTGGCAAAAGTGGAGTGTTCCATGGGGATTGACATACTTTTAGTAGGCCATACTCGAGCAATCTTTGTAGGTGGCGATGAATGCCTTCAATTGCGGCTCTTGGCAGAGGGTACTGTTTGACGTGCACTGGTGTAGCACTAGGCTTGAGGGTTACAATCACTGGAGCTATATGCTTGGCTAGGCCTGGGGGACTGCCTTCTGCCCATACTCCAGGTGGTGCATCAATACTTTTCAAAGTTTGTTCAAAATAGGTATCTTGGATGGAGTCATCGATGTAATACCTCCATTCTTCTTCTCGGGGAACTGTCAGCAGCATTATTCCTGCTGGTTTGGCTTGGGATTTTACTGTCATTTGCATTTCTCCTTGTTCAGAGAAGGATATTTGTGCTTGAAGCTTGGCTAACATATCTCGTCCCAGTAGTGGCACTGGACATTCGGGCATATAAAGGAATTGATGAGTTATTTGCTGTCCTCCTAGACTGCATATACGATTCTGAAGAAAAGACTTTGTAGCTTTGGCACCGGTTGCTCCTATAATGGTGACTGCTTTTGTAGAAAATGGGGCTATCTTTTTGTCTATTACTGAATGTTGTGCTCCAGTATCAACCATAAAGTCCATAATTTGGTCTCCTATTTGTATTCCGACCATAGGCTCCTGGAGACCTAAAGCAAACTGGGAGCCCGGTCTGTCCTAATCCACGTCATTCTCATCATGGGCTGGTGTGGCCAATGCTTGAATGGCTCCTCCTCCTCTCTCTCGCTGGAATTGTTCTCGATTGGCTCCTCCTCGGTTTCGGGGATAGCCTCGTCTTTCTTCTCGCCACTGATGATCGTTGTCGTCATCTTGCTGGGCGTCTCCGAGTTGCGGGCACGTATCTCTCCAATGTCCTTCTTCTCTGCAATAGGCGCATTGGTTCACGCCTAGCCTCTGGGTCCGGCCTCCGCCTTGACCCCGCCCTCTTCCTCTGCTCCTTCGACTAGGGACACCTCCCCTTTTCTGTTCAACTATGGCCGCAGCCAAAAAATCAGCTTTCTTCTTCATCTTTCTATCACATTCTCTCTGTCTTTCAGTATCACGATTCACATACACTTTATGAGCGACTTCCAATAACTGTGTTGCATTCATGCCCACAAACCCTTCTAATTTCTGTAATTTACGTCTAATGTCTGGTTGAGACTGGTTTAGAAAAGCAGAATTCACCATACATAAACTTCCTGGTGCCTCGGGATCATAGGGAGTATACATTCTGTATGCTTCAGTTAATCTTTCATGAAAATCTGCTGGGCTCTCATCTATCCCTTGGATAACTCCTGCAACTTTGGAAAGGTTCATAGATTTTTGGCCCCCCCTTTTCAGGCCTTGTAAAAAGCCTTGGCGAAAACGGGCTAGGGCTGTGGATCCTTCATCTGTATTTGGATCCCATTGGGGGTCTTCATTCGGGAATTCTCTCTGAGCTGCTTCCCGACGGTCTATTATATTCTGCCCCTGTCTCGGAGCTACAGGGTTATCTGCCATTCACTCAATAGCTGCTTTTCTAATTCTTGCTCGTTCTTCTGTCGTGAATAGGGTGGTCAGGAGCTGGCGGCAATCTGGCCAAGTGGGTTGGTGAGTTTCCATAATAGTAGTTACTAATTCTGTCAGCTCCTGGGGCTTACTAGTATAGGAGGCATAATGCGACCTCCAATTTAATAAATCAGTTGTAGAGAAAGGGATATACACATAAGTTAGGGGTCCCGCTACCACTTCATCATTATCATTCTTTACGGGCACCCCCGGAACTTGCCGTAAGGGAAACATTTTGGCTGCCGTAGGTGTCTTTTGGGATCTAAGGGTTATTGTTGTAATTGTCTTCGAAGGGGTCACTTTCTTTTTCTCAGCAGGTTTTGCTTTGGGTTTGTCTTTTGCTAGTTTACTAGTACTAGCAATCACTTGTACACTGTCCTCCTCGTCTGGGGCATTCTCTTTTTCTCCTTCTTCTACCTCCGCTTCTGGCTCACTTTTTATGTCATCCTCTTCTCTTTCAGCTAATTCTTCCTCTTCCTCCCCTCCGGGAGGTGGATCAGGGGTTGGGTCCCGCTCCGGCCGTCGCTGGGGTTCTGGGGCAGGACGCCGGGCTACTCTTATTGGACCTGGGGTTCAGGGCTGTCTGAGAATTATTTCTGGGGAATCAGGATCTACCAGGATGGGCTTCTTTCTGGATTTCTTATCCTGCTCTTTCATTTTAGGCTGTTCCATTTTCTGTCTAGAATCTGTTTTCGCTAACATTATTCTGCACTGTTCCTCATAACAGCGCTGCGCCCAGGGGGGCGGATCTTCACAAATACTTAACCAGGAATCTATATAGGGGTACTGATCGGGGTGCGCTATCCGCACTCTACGGTGTATTGACTGAATAATCTCTACATTGAACGTTCCCTCTCGGGGCCAGATGGGGTCTAGATTGGGCCACTCCCTAGTACACAAAATCTGCAAACGGGCTGCTGTCATTTTAATACCATAATCTCCTGAATATCCCTCTTTAAAATGTGCAATCATACATTCTAATGGAGTGTTTCTAGTAGACCCCGCCCCTCCCATTCCGATGTGTGCGCGCAACAACAGACAGAAGGGAAAAGGAGGGCGGACCGTGGGTAAGGGGTCCTCACGGTCCTGGAAACGTATAGGGAATACAAATAACAAGACAAGACGACAATCGCTTCCCCCTTTTCGCGACCTGAACGCGGTCGCCCGGTCAGGAAATGCGCTACTCAGGGGTCCGCCTTCACTTGGTCCGTGCTGCCAGACCTCTCATTCACACTTCGTTCACACAATCATGCTAGCAACGTATCCCAGAATGCATTCGTTTCTATCTATTCTGACTAGTCTTTTTCCCAATTACAAAAAGGATGGGGTTTCACCCGGCAAATTCCCATGCGGGGTTACTCGGCCCTTCCTTGAGAGGTGATCAAGCTCTCTTACCAATTCCCAATATCTCGAGATTACAAATTCCAAATTCCAAGTTCCAATGGCAGTACTGCTCTTTCTATTTCTGTCTAGACACCAAATCAAAACTATACTCACCGGATCCGGTCCTCAAACTTCCCAAGCAGGCGCATGAGTTGGACCTCGGACTCCCCTCACTCGGGTTCGAGGTGTTGGCTCCAACCGGGCCCGGCACCCGCCGAGGTCCGACCAGCTCCCTCCGATACAAGGGACCGGTGGCGCCAGGGAGCAGCCCTCGTCGGAAGGGCGCGATCCCGGCAGGACCAAGCCTATAGAGGCGGAAAGTCGTGGTATATTGCCCTATATACACTTTGATTCCACAACTTCCCGGCCAACGCACCAAGAATATGTAGCAGCAAAGCGCAGACAAACCAATAATACCAGGAGTCTGTTCAGAAGGTCCAAATCATTTATTTGTGCACAAGTCTCGAACCAGTCAATTTCAAAATGGCTGAGCAAAGTTTTCTAGCATTACAACAACTTTTATAGACTTCTGTTCCATTCTAGGTATAGGAAAACATTTCATTGGTCCCGGTACTCTCCCGTACCTCTTCCATTGGTCCCGGTACTGATAAGTTTATCCAATTATGTCCCTTCAGTGGGCATGACACCTGCATACCCCCCTTCTAGTCCCAATTACAATGGTCAGTTCATCAACTTGTTACTTTCACACTCTCAAGGCCATATAGCCAATTTGTGCATGCAGAGGAGCAGGGCTCTGCAACTCATCTGTCAGCACTCCCAATTATTTCTTTGCAGATGTACTTTTTCTTATCAGTAACTTTTAAACATGTTTTTCTGTATTTTTCCATCTTTCAGTTCTGCTTACCTAAGCTAATTCAATACTTCTACTGAGTTCTATCTTACAATAGCAGCATATTGGGGGATGTGCAATCCTATATGCCTCTCCACAGGCCTCATTTACAGGTCAAGCTAGCTATGCTGGCCTGCTTATGTCAGACACCGTGGATCACAGGCCTTCACCTGCCACAATGGCAATAGGCTGTCGTTGGGCCACTAGTGTTCTAGGCAGCCACCTGGTTTGCCTCACGGTCATGCCAGCCCTCCTAAGATACTGTGATTGGGAAAAATTATAGCAGAACTGTAAATCTATTGATTTGGTAAAGTTTTCACCATATTTACACGGGCCATTTTTTTCTGTTTTTGTTGCAGCCAAGCAGCTGAAAATGCTCTCATTCTCTCTCTCACCCACAGAAGGAAACACACAGACAGGCTGGAATGCAAACAGGATCTTTTAATGTGCACACAGGCCCAGACAGAGAGCCGGCACCCTCCACAAAAATCTGAGCCCCGAAGGACGTCCTACATTGTCTTATATACACTACATTTTCAAACTCATTCTACAATCTCATTCGTCTCAGGTATTTCCTGTCCACCAATCAGCAGCCCCTGGAGGAAGGTGCCTGGGTGACCTGTCCAAACCGATATGCTCTGGTCTGCTGATTTCTGGGCAAGGGGATATTGTGCTCAGGCCTGGGGGGGGGAAGGGTGCCTACTGAAATCTTTATGTCTTCTCTTAGCAAGCTAATCACTATGTAAGAACCTCATGGCTTGGGGGAAGGGTTACCCACAGCTAAACCTCATGGCTGCCTCATTTTGTGGAGAATGAAATGATTGCTACTGCTGTCTTTGGAGCTTCAGCAGGGGTGGCGGAATGCCCATTTCTTGGGGATGGGGGCCCTCGCCAGCCAAACTGCACGAGGCTGCAATCGCCAGCCTTCCCCTCTTGTCTGCCCATGGTGATCCCATCTCCCCTGGGCAGTCTGCTGGGTCATGATCACAGCCTTCCCCTTCTGTCTGTCAGTAGGAGATTGGATCCCTGCAGGCAGCCAGGAGGGGAAGGCCGGCGATTACATCAGTGAAGTTTTTGTGGTGCCAGGGCCCATGTGGCCCACTCTTTTCTGATGCCTCAGAGCTTCAGTGTTTCAGTATGTGCTGCAGGTTGCAACAGAAAGATGATGACAGAGCACATTTTTGTCATCTTCTTTCTGTTGCAGCATATACCAGTGCTTCTTCCTCCCAAATGGTTCAGTGACCACTTCAGAGCACGTGTGGTTCGACCTGTTCCTTGAACCATATGAGAGGAGGAAGTGCTGGCAAACGCAACAGCAAGGAGGAGGAAGTCAGAAGAGAGAAAACTGAGGCTGGGGCTCTGGAGATGGAGGATGCATGGATTTGTGGATCAGGTGGATACTTGGGCCAGGGGAGAGCAGAGCTTCGTGGATCAAGGTGGGCGTTCAGAGCAGAGAAGGAATAGCAGGTGAGTGTCAGGAGTAGGAGGCAGTCAGCAACTTGGGTTTAGATGAGTGCTTGGACAGAGGGGTAGCAGGAATTAGGGATTAGTTGGGGACTAAGGAAGTAGGTAAGAAAGCAGAAGATCAGGGCTTGAATGTGAGTGAGAAGCGCTTCTTTCATGAGTATAATCTGTTTCTATATTGATCCCTGTTATGATAGAATTTAGCCTTTTCTCTTGTATGTCTTTCCCAGCAGCATAAATTCCACCCAAGCAGCCCCTGCAATGTGTGTGGGGGGAGGGGCAGGAAGGGGACCCACACAGCGACAGTAAGACAGTGTGGCAAACGTACTTTATCATGTTTGCCACGCTGCCTCCGATCTTGTAAGTTTGCAGCAGGCCAGATTACAGCCACACTGCAAAACGTTGGCCCAGCAGGTAACAGCCACTGGGGCTGCTGCATACTTACAAGAGTAGAGGCAGCACAGAAAACATGATAAAGTACATTTGCTGCTGCCGCTGCACAAGGGAGGGGCCACCACAACAATGGGGGCCTGTTGGGAGGGGGTCCACACCACCATGACAATAGGGAACCCTCAGCACAGTTGGAACTTAAATCACTGCTTTTTCCCTAATTTTGAAAGAAATAGAATACATATATATAATCAGTATTAAGGTAAGGCTTCTGGCTTTCAGTTACAACCACTGATAGAACACCCATGATGCTCTAATCTCGGTTATCAGTTATAACCGATGAACCCTGATTTGTGCAGCACCCCAATAACATCAACACGGCAAAGATCCCTCCTGTTCTGCCCATGAGAGATCAGATCCCCACAGACAGAACAGGAGCAATCTTTGCCACGATCGTGGCTTAGATGCAGCAAACAGCCCATGGGATCTGATCAGGCTGTCTGATGCATCTAACTCCCAATTGCAGCAAAGATCCCTCCTGTTCTGCCTGGGGGAGATCAAATCCCCACAGGCAGAACAGGAGGGGGGAAGCCTTCCCAAAGCAGCAGAGAGTCGCGGGGATCGGAGCTTTAAAAAAAATAAAAAACAGTCAGGAGAGAGGTAGAAAAAATGTAAAGGGGCAGTAAACAACAACAACAACCTTAAAAAAACTAAAATAAAAGTAAAGAGAATGGGGGAAAGGAGAAGGGAAAGTCTGGAAGGGGAACAGAGAAGGGGGGGGGGTTGAAGTGGGAGGGAAGAGTGCAAGGTAGAGGTTAAAGAAATGAATGCATGGGGACAAAAATGACAATCTGTATATGCCAAAGGGTGCACCCCCTCCCAGAATACACACACACACACTACACACACATATACATACACTCCACCCCCACACTCTCCCCCCACACATATACACACACTCCACCCCCACACTCCCCCCACACACACATATACACACACTCCACCCCCACACTCCCCCCACACACACATATACACACACTCCACCCCCACTCCCCCCCCACACACACACACTCCACTCCCACACTCCCCCCTACACACACACACACTCCACTCCCACACTCGCCCCCATACACATAAACACACACCACCCCCACACTCTCCCCCACACACACACATATACACACACTCCACCCCCCCACACACATACACACACTCCACCCCCACACTCTCCCCCCCACACATATACACACTCCACCCCCACACTCCCCCCACACACACATATACACACACTCCAGCCCCACACTCCCCCCAAACAAAAATATACACACACTCCAACCCCACTCCCCCCCCCCACAAACACACACACTCCACTCCCACACTCCCCACCACACACACACACTCCACTCCCACACTCTCCCCCACACACATATACACACTCCACCCCCACACTCTCCCCCCCACACACATATACACACACTCCACCCCCCCACACACATACACACACTCCACCCCCACACTCCACACACACACACACATACACACACTCCACCCCCTCTCCCCCACACACATATACACACACCCCACCCCCACTCCCCCCCACACACATATACACACACTCCACCCCCACACTACACACACACACACATATACACACACACCACACCCACACAACACACACACACACACACACACTCCACCCCCACACTACACACACACATCCACCCCCACACTACACACACACACACATACACACACTCCACTCCCACACTCCACACACACACATATACACACACTCCACCCCCACTCTCCCCCCACACACATATACACACACTCCACCCCCACACTCCACACACACATACACACACTCCACCTCCACACACACACACACACACACACACTCCACTCCCACACACACACACCACCCCCACTCTCCCCCACACACATATACACACACTCCACCCCCACACTCCCCCCCACACACATATACACACACTCCACTCCCACTCCACACACACACACTCCACCCCCACACACTCCACCCCCACTCCCCCCCACACACATATACACACACTCCACCCCCACACTACACACACACACACTCCACTCCCACACTACACACATACACACACTCCACTCCCACACTACACACACACACACAAACCACAAACCTGCACCCACCGCCACATCCCACACACACAGGCACACCACCGTTGTACCACACGTCCACAGAGACACTTGCTATCTGAAACTATAACTATTGTTATCTAAAGATGATGCATGGTATAGTAACTCTGGTGCTGGTCTCACAAGAACCTGAGACCAGCCTGAGAGAACCGGAGTATATGTGAGCGAGGCCCCATGTTCTCTTAGCATGAAGTTTCTAAACAGGGATATGCAGTAATCCAGTTCAGTTTTGTGAATAGGGGAATGCTGATGCTGTGGCTGGAGCATGGAGGGGATTCAATGCTGGGGCTGGGAGAAAGGGACGGCATTGAAAAATTGTTTTTTATAGCATTAAATGGAACCAACCTAAAAAGCTGCAAAAAATATTTTCATGCAGTGATTCTACCGAAAACCCCCTATTTTTCCAAACCTGAGAAAACACCTAATTAGTTAAAAAATAAACCTCTAAAATCCCAAATGATAAACACCTAGAATCGGAGCCCGAATTATAGGCCTTAAGGCATATCTAACAGATCAAAATACTCAGAATATACTGAAATACAAAAGTGAGTAGCCACAGTCATACTCCATTCTTAACCCTGAACAAACATTCTGACAAGTAGAAGTAGAAGGAATGACACATGTTAATTTAATTTAATTTAATTTAAATTGAATTAGCGAGTTTTTATATACCGCACCTTCCATTGATCAGTTGCGGTTTACATGGAACAACAATAAACATGCAAAGCTGCTTTTACAGATAACAATGTGAAACTACAAAGAAATTCAATTTTCATGTGCGGAAAGAAGGAACAAAACATGCATAATGAGAAAAAAAATCTCTTTAAAGAGCCGGACCAGCAAACAAAGAATAACAATTGATGCAGCAAGAAATATAGAGTTACTTTAGCAACCACAACACAGGAATGGTTAAGACAAGATAAACTTCATGAATAGTGATTGGTAATAACAATACAGGACAATGGGCAAGATTGTTCATAACCAGCACACACACAAAAAGGATAAAACGGAGGGATAAAATGGAGGGAGGAGTGACCTAGTGGATGGGGCAAGTTACCTCAGGCTGGAAGGTCAGGGGTTCAAATCCCACTAGAGGACAGCAACCTTGGGCTGGAAGGACTGGGGTTTCCAGTCCCACAGGTGCCCCTTGTGGTCTTGGGCAAGCCACTTAACCCACCATTGCCCCATGTTCCCTGTAAAAATAGATCTCATCCCTTGGAAACTATGTAAACATTATAGCAAGATTATACCAGGAAGTCACTGAGACTGTAATCCTAAAAGAATTTAAAGAATGAAGAAGCTGTGATCACTTGGAACATTACCTTTCCAAGCGATAAAAGCTTGATGAAAGAACATAGTTGTAAAGAATAAAAACACAAGAACAATGCTGTTAATAGAAGTATCAGTTCTAAGCAGCTTTTCTGTACAACGTATGAAGAATGAGAAGTTACTGATTAGAGACTCAGGGCAGGGGGAAGCAGCAGAAAGAACAGAGTTGTTCTAGAGGCCATCAGCTTGATTAAAAAGAGCTTCCAGACATAGGTTAATATGTTGCCTAAATATGTTATACCCTATGAACCCCAGAATGGGGATCTCTGGCACAGAAGAAAGGAGTAACCTAGTGGTTAGACTGCCCGATTCTCACCCTGATCCTTTAAGATTCACATCTGGCTGATATGGCAAGTCACTTCACCATCTATTGCCTCAGATACAAAGTTAGTGTGAGTCACCTGAGGTTACAAAAATATCTACGATATCAGAGCGTAACTCACTTTGATCTATCGATGAAAAGTTGTGAGTTAAAATAAATATTAAGATGAGCAATAGTAGAAACTTTGAGAGAACATAAGATATGCCATCCTTGATCAAACTAAGGTCCATCAAGCCCAATATCCTGTTTCCAACAGTGGCCAATCTAGATCATAAGTACCTAGATGTTTCCCCAAAAGACACAGGTTCCACAATGCTTGTATTAGGACAAGCAGTGGATTTCCCAGGTCCCCTTTAATAACTGTTTATGGGCCTTTCCTCCAGGAACTTGTCCATTCCTTTTTTTAAACCCAGCTACACTAACAGCATTTACTACATCCTCTGGTAACGAATTCCAGAGTTTGATTATGCATTGAGTGAAAAAATATTTTCTCTTAGTCTTATATGGGTTACACTATAGCTTCATTGCATGTCCCCAAGTCTTTCTACATTTGATGGCATAAACAATCAATCTACATTCTACTCCATTCATTCATTTATAGACCTCTATCATATCTCCCCTCAGCTGTCTCTTTTCTAGGTTGAAGAGCTCTAACCTTTTTAGCCTCTCCTCATAGGGGTATCCTTCCATCCCCTTTACCATTTTGGTGGCTCTTCTCTGTACCTTTTCTACTTCTGCTATATCCTTTTTAAGATACGGCGACCAGAACTGCACACAGTATTTGGGGTGCAGTTGCACCATGGAACGATACAGAGGCATTATAATATCCGTGGCTTTATTCTCCATTCCTTTCCTTATGATTCCTAGCATTCTATTTGCTCTCTTGGCCGTCGCTGCACACTTGGGTGGTGGTTCCTACTGTGGAACCTTGCATTGTGTAACCATAGTATGTGTTGTTCTTTTCTAGATGCATAACTTTGCACTTGTCCACATTAAATTTCATCTGCCATTTATTTGAACATCCACTCTTCCGATTCATTAAGATCCTCTTGTGATTTTTCACAATCCTCTTGGGTTTTAACAACTTTGAATAATTTTGTGTCAGCTGCAAATCTGATTACCTCACTCGCTATTCCAATTTCCAGATCATTTACGGATATGTTAAAAAGTAGCGGAACAGCACAGATCCCTGGGATACTCCACTATTCACCTTTCTCCATTGGGAAAATTGGCCATTTAGCCCTACCTTCTGCTTTCTATCTTTTAACCAGTTCCTGATCCACAATAGTACACTGACTCCTATCCCATGATTTTTAATTCTGCCAATAGTCTGTCATGAGGGACCTTGTCAACCGACTCACCTTTGTCTACCTGTTTATTTACACTTTCAAAAAAATACAACAGATTAGTAAGATAAGACTTTCCCTGGCTAAAGCCATGTTGGCTGTCTCCCATTAAACCATGACTATTTACATGTCCAGAAATTTTGTTCTTAATAGTTTCTACCATTTTTCCCTGTACTGACGTCAGGCTCACTGGTCTGTAGTTTCCTGGATCACCCCTGGAACCCTTTTAAAAATGGGCATTACCGACGATACCCAGACTTATAAGTGAGGTTCATTCCTGCCAAAATATGCATTTTACTACCCTATGACACTTTTAAAAGTGGGCAAGTAAGCATCTACTTATGCACCACACTCTACCCAGATCATGCCCCTAGCTAAGCCTACTGGTAAAGTATACATCATTATGTCAACAACATACTTTTACACCAATTGGAATTTTATAATAGGCCACAAACATGTGAAAATGACAAAATTACCCCCTTACTAGTCTGACTTAGGATATATGTGTAATGGGTTCCAGAGAGAACTGCAGTCTGTGGCCTCAGCCAAGGACTTTACTACAATGGTTGGAATAGAGGGGGAAGGGGGTGGGTATTAAAAATAGGGGGAACACTTGATAGCCTCTATTATACTTTAATTCATGACTATTTCTAACTGAGTAGGAAGCGCAAAAGAGCAGGATGACACTAGCAGATAAGAAATAAAAAACTTGGAAGGCCAAGGGAAAAGTTTTCTATGTTGCTGACAGGGCCGGCGCTACTCAGTAAGCCAGGTAAGCGCAGCAGGAGGGCACCGGCAGCAGAGGGGTGCCGTCACTAGCCGCCCGCCACCCACCGCTTCAAAAAAGAAAGCAGCCGCTGGAACATTTCTTTGTTCCCACGGCTCCACTAACTTTTAAACAGCTGGGTTGCGGTTTAAAAGTTAGCGAAGAAACCTCACATCAGGACCAGCATGATCAAAAATCATCAGACAACAAAGGTAGAAAAATAATTTTATTTTCAATTTAGTGATTGGACTTTGCGCTATCTTTATATTTCAAACAGTATGGGGAACTGCATCTCTTATCTGGTGTGGCACCACATGCGGAGTCTGGCTTCTTGGGGTTTCATTTTAATTTTTGTCTACATATTTTTATTTTTACTTTAGGTTGTGGTCACTTATTCTGTACTTGGTGAGGATCTGTGTTTTGAGTGTGTGACCAAGGTCAGGTGTTCTCTTAACATGGAGTCTGTACGTAGGGATCTGTATTGTAGTAATTTGACTTGTACAGCTTTTCAAATAGGTGTATGGATGTTTTGGAGCCCATTGCAGTATTTGTAGTGCTGCTTTTTTCTGGGTTGGCCCCTTATTGTATGAGTTTTGGAAGGGTATGCTGGTATAGTATGGTAGATTTGACTTTGTAGATTTTCAGTGATTTTTGCAGTGTTTTATATTAGTTCACAATACGCCTGGCACTGGAGAATGTTTATTTTGTTGTTAGTGAAATGAACAGGATCAGATTTTATTTTTTTTGGACTATCACAGTCTGTTTGTATGATGCTAAGTATTTACTGCTAAATATTTTTATTTTGGTTATGCATTTGCTCTTTTGTTGCAATTTTCTTACAGCACTGGATTTGAAGGAGAAATACTAATATCGTTTGAAAAGAGTTTACAAAGCAGTTTTGGGAAAAAGGAGGGTAGGGTGCAGCCAACATTAATAATAACGAGGGAGGGGTTCTGATTTATAGGTTGCAGGGGGGCACTAGAAACCCTAGCGCCAGCCCTGGTTGCTGACGTTTTGAGTAAGATTGGTTGCAAAAGGACTCTATGCAAGTTTGAGTCTAATTAAGAATGTGTTCCATTTAAGCATCTGCCCAGTTAAATTTTACCATAGTTACTAAAGAATCCTGCATACGTAAAAGCATTTTGAATCTCTTTAAATGTAATTTTCTGTAACAGGTGTTTTTTTTCAATCAGAAAAGATTGGGCAATAACCAGTATTCAGAATTTCTGCTTTGCCCTCGGTATCCTCAAGAATATAATTTCCTGCTACAACTAGAAGATGATGGCCATCCTTTTATTAAGATAATTAAATAGAAACATAGAAACGTGATGACAGAAAAAGACCACATGGCCTATCTAGTCTGTCCTTCCATAACAACAACTACAACAGTCCACCTTTTTACTTTTAGAGATCCTCTGTGTTGGTCCCATGCTTTTTTGAATTCAGTTACTGTCCTCATCTCTACCACCTCCACTGGGAGACTATTCCATGGATCCACTACTCTTTCCGTAAAGAAATATTTCCGCATATCACTCCTGAATCTATCTCCCTTCACCCTCATCCCATGTCCCCTCGTAGCAGAACTTGCTTTCAATTGAAAGAGGCTCTCTCCCTGAACATTTATGCCACGGAGGTATTTAAACATCTCAATCATATCACCTCTATCCCGCCTTTCCTCTAAGGCAGGGGTCTCAAACACGCGGCCCGCGAGACAACTTTGTGCGGCCCGCGACGGCGGAAAACCAAAAATCCCCCAAAACCCTGGCTTCTGCTGCTGCCGTTGCCGCCGTGGCAGCAGCAGAATCAATTGTTAAATTTAAAAAAAAAACTGACTTCTGCTGCTCAAGCAGCTGTCCTGCGGCCCCTTTCCCTCTGCCCGGAGATCCGACTCTGCTCTCAGCGGCGTGCTTTTCAAGCCGCGAAGAGAGTATTCCCCTCTCGCGCGGCTTGAAAAACCGCGCGAGAGGGGAATACTCTCGTCGCGGCTTGAAAAGCACGCCGCTGAGAGCAGAGTCGGATCTCCGGGCAGAGGGAAAGGGGCCGCAGGACAGCTGCTTGAGCAGCAGAAGTCAGTTTTTTTTTAAATTTGACAATTGATTCTGCTGCTGCCACGGCGGCAACGGCAGCAGCAGAAGCCAGGGTTTTGGGGTTTTTTTGTTGGCCGGTAATGAGCTATGGAGGGGCTGACTGAACTGGAAGTGGGCTATTGGCAGAGGGGGGAGGGGGGGGGGGTATGTACGGTTAATGGGGGGGGGGTTATAACTGGTAATGGGCTTTGGGGGGGGCTAGGACTGGAAATGGGCAGATGGGGGTTAGGACTGGAAGTGGGCTATTGGCAGGGGGGGTTATGACTGGTAATGGGCTGGGGGGGGTTATAACTAGTAATGGGCTATGGTGGGGGCTAGGACTGGAAATGGGCAGATGGGGGTTAGGACTGGAAGTGGGCTATTGGCAGGGGGGGGGTTATGACTGGTAATGGGCTATGGTGGGGGCTAGGACTGAAAATGGGGTGATGGGGGATACGACTGCAAGTGGGCTATGGGGGGACTAGGACTGGTAATGGGCTATGGGGGGGTAAGACTGAAAATGGGGTGATGGGGGGTAAGACTGGAAGTGCGCTATGGGGAGGTTAGGACTGGTTATGGGCTATGGGGGGTCTAGGACTGGTAATGGGCTGGGGGGGTTGCTAGGACTGGAAATGGGCTGAGTGGAAGGGGGGCTTGAACTGCAAATGGCTGATGGGGAGGGGGGCTTGGAATGGAAATGGGCTGTGAGGGAGGGAGCTAGGATTGGAAATGGGCTGATGGGGGGCTAGGATTGGAAATGGGCTGATGGTGAGGCTAGGATAGGACTGGAAATGGACTGATGCAGGGACTAGAAAGGAGCAGATGCTGGGTGGGGCTGGAACTAGAAGGGAGCTGATGTTTGGGGAGGATTAGAATGGGATGGAGCTGGGAAAGTGAAATGGAGAGGGGGAAAATATTTTGTCTGGAAGAGAAGACAAATCTACAATTGGCCAGGTATTGGGAGAGTAAGTGGGGATTGAGGATGGAGGGGTAAAATTTGAGTGGATGAAATAGGAATGAGGAAAGAGCAAAAGGAGAAAGATTAGTATGTTAAAGCAGATGTAGAGAGAGAGAATGGAAAAAAACTAGAAGAGAGAAGAAAGGACAAATGGACAGCAGACGATGGAGATAGCAGAAGACACGAAGAAACCAGAAGTGGCTGGAGCAATTGCAACTGAAAAAAAATGCACAAAAGGTAGAAAAATATCTCTTTATTTTGAATTTATTAACTGGAATATGTCAGCTCTGGGAAATGTGCATCATTAATGTCTGTGCTTTGGTACAAGAAATTATTTATAGTTTTATTTCTACAGTGCTGAGGTATTCTGTGTAATTCCTATTTGACATTGCTACTTGTTCTCTTTTCCCAGTAGGTCATGTATTGTTCTCTGAAATGTATTGATTTAATATTTGCAGTGTTGCCTTTTGATAGGTAGGGTCTGGTGCTTTGTGAGTCCTGGTAGTGCTGTTATGATACGGGGGGTTTGCTATGGGTTCCAAATGGGCAGTGTTAGTAGTAGTTCCTAATGTGCCTGGCGGTTGGCACTGGATTATAGTAATATAGAAATTTTCTAGTCTTTCTTTATCCATGCACTCATTATGCAACATTATGCAAATATTTATGCAAATGAGGCCCGTGTCTTATGCGGCCCCCGGGTTACTTTACAAGTCCTCATTCGGCCCTCAAAGCAATTTGAGTTTGAGACCCCTGCTCTAAGGTGTACATATTAAGATTCTTAAGTCTGTCCTCATATGCTTTATAATGAAGCCCATTAATCATTTTAGTAGCAACCCTCTGCACTGACTCCATCCTGTTCACATCCTTTTGAAGGTGCGATCTCCAGAATTGCACACCATACTCCAAATGAGGTCGCACCAAAGACTTATACAGAGGCATTATCACCTCCTTTTTTCTGCTAGCCATTTCTCTCCGTATGCACCCAAGCATCCTTCTAGCTTTTGCCGTCGCCTTTTCTACCTGTTTAGCTACTTTAAGATCATCAGACACAACCACGCCTAGGTCCTGCTCTTCTTTAGTGGACAAAAGTACTTCACCTCCTATACTGTATTGCTCCCTTGGATTGCTGCAGCCCAAATGCATGACCTTACATTTTTTAACATTAAATCCCAGCTGCCAAATTCTAGACCATTCTTCAAGCTTAGCTAGATCCCTCCTCATGTTATCTACACCTTCCTGGGTGTCTACTCTATTGCAGATTTTGGTATCATCCGCAAAGAGGCAAACCTTACCCGACAGCCCTTCCGCTATATCACTAACAAAGATGTTAAAAAGAATCGGACCAAGGACAGATCCCTGGGGCACACCACTGGTAACATCCTTCTCCTCAGAGTGAGCTCCATTTACTTGTACTCTTTGTCGCCTCCCACCCAACCAATTTCTAACCCAAGCATAACTTTAGGGTCCATCCCTAGGGTGCTCAGTTTGTTTATAAGTCGCCTGTGAGGAACAGTGTCAAAGGCTTTACTGAAATCTAAATACACCACATCTAGAGCTCTCCCTCGGTCCAACTCCCTGGTCACCCAGTCAAAGAAATCAATCAGATTTGTCTGACAAGACCTGCCTCTGGTGAATCCATGCTGCCTCGGATCCTGTAATCCGCTGGACTCCAGAAATCTCACTATTTTCTCTTTCAGCAGCGTTTCCAATAATTTACTCACCACCGAAGTTAAACTAACCGGCCTGTAGTTTTCAACCACATCCTTACTTCCGCTTTTGTGTAAAGGCACCACATGAGCCTCTCTCCAGTCCTTTGGCACCACTCCCGACTCCAACGAGGCATTGAAAAGGTCAGTCAGTGGAGTTGCTAGAACGTCCCCAAGTTCCCTCAGTATTCTAGGGTGTATCCCATCCGGTCCCATCGCTTTGTCTACTTTAAGTTGAGCTAGTTTCTCATGAACACAGTCTTCTGAAAATTGTTCAAGATGTCCCTCGCTTCTGTTCTTATTTGTGGGTGTTTTCTGAGGTCCTGCTCCTGGTTGTTCATCTGTGAACACAGAACAAAAATATTTGTTAAGCAATTCCGCTTTATCCTTATCAGCTTCTACATATTCCCCCCCTGCACCCTTGAGTCTGACAATACCACTTTTGCCCTTCCTCTTCTCACTAATATATCTGAAAAATGTCTTATCCCCCCATTTTATTGCATTGGCTATTTCCTCCTCCTTTTGAATCTTTGCCTTCTTGACTACTTTGCTAGCTTCTCTAAGTTTTTCCAAATACAGATGCCTGTCTTCCTCTCTCTGTGATCTCTTATATTTCATGAAGGCCTCACTCTTTTTCTTCACTTTTTCAGCTACTTCCTTCGAAAACCATAGCGGTCTCCTGTTCCTTTTGCCTTTATTTACCATTTTAACAAAAAGGTTGGTTGCCTTTAAAATACCCCCTTTCAGTTTTGCCCACTGTTTTTCTACATCCCCCAGCTGTTCCCATCCCACTAACGACTCCCTGAGGTATTGGCCCATCTTTGCAAAGTTAGCCTTCCTAAAGTCTAAGATCCTCACCTTGGACTGGATTCTAACAGCCCTAGTCCTAATACTGAACCACACCATCTGGTGATCACTGGATGCAAAATGATCTCCCACTACAACATCAGAAACACTTTCACCATTGGTAAGCACCAAGTCCAGTATGGCCCCTTCACGTGTGGGGTCTGTTACCAATTGCCTGAATAGTTCTCCCTGTAGAGAATCCAGGATCTCCTTACTTCTAGATGATACTGCAGCAGGAATGTGCCAATCAACATCTGGCATATTGAAATCTCCTATCAGTAGCACTTCCCCTTTCCTAGCAATGCTGCGTATGTCTTCAATTAACTCTCTGTCCACCTCTTCCTCTTGTGAGGGAGGTCTGTATATCACACCAATGCAAATAGATTTCTCTTTCCCTCTTTCTAGTTTAACCCACAATGCCTCCTCTCTCCCTTTTAAGCTCTGTAATTCCAAAGCTTTAATAGTAGTTTTTACATATAGTGCCACTCCTCCTCCCCTTCTTCCTACCCTGTCCTTTCTGAATAAAGTATAGCCAGGTATAGTTACATCCCAGTCATGGTTTTCTGTGAACCATGTTTCTGTAACTGCCACTAAATCCAAGTCAGCCACTCCCACCAAAGCTTCAACTTCAGGGATCTTATTTCCCATGCTACGGGCATTAATACACACTGCTTTCCATATGTTACCCCTGTTACCTATTTCCATAAAGGTATTTAATGTATCACCTACCTGGGGGCTTTCTTCACCCAACCCCAATGAATCTAGTTTAAAGCCCTCTTCAGTAGATTAGCCAGTCTACTACCAAAGATGCGTTGACCTTTCTTGGACAGATGGATGCCATCTCTGCTCTGCAACCCTTGGAACAGCATCCCATGGTCTAGGAAACCAAAACGCTCTCGATGACACCATCCACGCAGCCATGCATTCATCTCCAGGATGCGAGCCTCTCTGCCTTGGCCTTTACCCTCAACAGGGAGGATTGAAGAGAACACCACCTGTCCACCTAACTGCTTCACCCTCTGTCCCAGAGCCATGAAGTCACTTTTGATACGTTCCGAGGTATACCTGGCAGTATCATTTGTTCCAACATGGATTAGCAACATTGGGTAATAGTCAGTGGGCTTGATGAGTCTCGACAAACTCTCCGTAACATCTTGGATTTTTGGCACCAGGCAGACAGCATACCTCTCTGGACATCAAGTCTGGTCGGCAGATGGACGCCTCAGTACCCCTCAGAAGAGAGTCTCCAACCACCACTACCCTTCGTTTCCTTCTGGTCACTGATTCCGCAACTTTGGGGTACTTGAACTCTGGTTCTTCCCTTTCCAGGGATGCTTTCACCTCCTCCACTTCCAGGGCTGCATAATGGTTCTTCAATTCAAGGACTGGAGAAGTTGGATTGGTGATTTTGCAGGCCCTGGTGACTTGTGTCCAACCATCGACATTCTGTTGGCACCCATCTTCTCCTGTGCTGGAAAGCCTGGTTGCTGCAAGAAGCATCTCATCAATGTACTTCTCACTGTCTTGAATGCTCCTCAGCCTCGCCACCTCCTGTCTGAGTTCCTCCACTTGTTTCCTCAGAGCTTCAGCATGCAGGCACCCTGCACATGGAACCGGTCCTTCAACTGGCATTAGGACCTCTGTCTGGACCGAGGCAGAAGCTGTAACGGGGGCAACAGCTTTAGCAATACGATTTTTCCCAGCCATTGTTCTGTTCGTGGAGCTTAGGTATCTGTTAAAGCAAAAGAGAGAGATCTACCATTTACCAGCCGGTTTCACAGCTGTCCTTTCAGAGAAAAAACAGTTAAATCTCTTTAATTATATACAAATGTGCTGGTCCAATTCACTGTGATTTGTTAAAGGGGGAGGTGCCCTATAAAGCAAGACTGCTCACTAGGGGTGGGTGGGAGTCGGGGTGGGTAGGGAGGGAACTAACACTTGATTATGTGTTAGCAGTTTCTAAACCTGAGGAGGTTACTGGAGTTCAGCAACCTACTGTGCTCAAGGAAAGTTCCCCTAAAACAGCAAAAATGAAAGTAACCTTGCTTTAAAAAATATACACAAAACCCTTTTAAGAGCTCCCAGTCAGAGAGCTAGCAATGGAATATAATAAAGCAAACAAAGAAACCCTCAAATCCTTACTGTTTGATCTGTGGAGCCCTGGTTAGGAAAGCCTCAAAGGGCAGGGCACTGGAGCCTTTTATGCAGGCTTCAACTGCACTCAGGAAACAGGCCCACTAACTCCTGATTAGGTGTTAGCAGTTTCTAAACCTGAGGAGGTTACTGGAGTTCAGCAACCTACTGTGCTCAAGGAAAGTTCCCCTAAAACAGCAAAAATGAAAGTAACCTTGCTTTAAAAAATATACACAAAACCCTTTTAAGAGCTCCCAGTCAGAGAGCTAGCAATGGAATTTATTTATTTTATTTATTTATTTCAGTTTTTTATATACCGCACTATTTATAATCAGCGCGGTTTACAGATGAACACAAAGACCAGAACAACAGGCTGTTCGGTATTACATATAACAGGAGTATAAACTTGGATAACATGGGAGAACTATATACATAGAATAAATATTCAATTAGTTCGATAGCATGAAAAAAAACTATTTACATAAAATAGCAGTAGTGCAAGGGTCAGGAGGAGATTGTGGGTAAATTTATGGTAAGATTATTCTTTTGAAATTTATGTAGGGTAAAATTTGATAAATAGGTTAAATTTTAGGGCTCTTCTGAACTGGGTTAAATCGGTTAAAGCACGTATGTCAGGTGGTAGGGAGTTCCAGAGTTTTGGGGCACAAAACATGAAGGCTCTACTCGCTGTTGATCGGCTGCAAGTTGTTATGGCCTTTGGCATTGTTAGAGTGTTTAGTGATGATTGTCTTCTGGATCTTATTGGTGGTACAGTTTGTATGAGGTCAGTTAGTGAATTGGCTGACAAGCCATGGATGGCCTTGTACGTGAGAATCAGCGTTTTGAATATGAGCCCTGGCTTGTATTGGGAGCCAGTGAAGCTGCTTGAGGATTGGTGTCACATGATCATTTCTGGATGCTCCATGTAGAACCCTTGCAGCAGAATTCATAGCAAGTTGTAGAGAACTTAGGGTGGATTGTGGGAGACCTTGTAGAATTGAATTGGCGAAATCAAAATGCGGCAAGATGAGTGCTTGGAAGATGGTTCTGAAATCCTCTGGGTCCAGTAAAGAGCGTAAGTGCCTAAGTGTGCGTATCTTGAAGTATACAGCTCTTACTATATTGTCTACGTGTGATTTCATATCTAGTCGGTGGTCCAGCGTGACTCCGAGATATCTTATTGTTTCTTTGGTGGATAGATCAGCTCCCTTAACACTTATATGTGATGATGGAATGAAGTTGGGGTCTCTTGTAACAAAGAGAACCTCAGTTTTCTTGTGCTGGATGCGGAGGTTTTGTGAGAGAAGCCACTCTGAGACTGCATCAAAGCACTTTATTATGGGCAGTAAATCCATTTGTATTGTGGAAAAAGGTAAATAAAGTAGGATGTCATCTGCGTATATCATACATTCAACATTGAATGATCTGATGATATTGCAGATAGGCTGCATGTATATGTTAAACATGAGAGATGAAAGAGATGAACCTTGTGGGACGCCTTGTTTCTGATGGAAGAGATTTGATTCTCCTGTTGCAGTTTTTACATATTGCATTCTGGTGTTCAGGTAAGATTTACACCATTCAAGTGCTGAACTACTGATGGCTTTTTTCCTTCAGCCGTGTAATGAGTATATCATGATTTACCGAATCAAATGCAGCTGCTATATCTAAGAAGATTAGCACAACGCCTTGACGGATGTTGTCTATACTGGCGAGTATGTTATTGAAGAGGGTGGTGATAAGTGTTTCTACGCCATGATATTCTCTGAAGCCATGTTGAAAATAGTCAAGAGGGGCTGCGGAATCTATGTGGTCTTGAATTTGACGTTGTACCTCTTTCTCAAAGATTTTTGCTAGGAGGGGAATGCTGGCAATAGGTCTGTAAGAGTCAGCCTTTTTTGGGTCTAGTTTGGGGTTTTTTAGCAGTGGTCTAATGGATGTGAGCTTTAGAGCAGATGGGAAGGAGCCGGTTGTAAATGAAAGGTTCATGATTCTTGCAATGAACGGGCTAAATGTACTTCGCAGGTCCTTTATCCAGAAGGCTGGGCAGGGATCGGTTTGAGCGGTGGTGGTATTGAGTGAGGTGATTGTGTCTTCAATAAATTTAGCTGAAGGAGTGATAAGTGTAGACAAGGAGTTTTGGCAGGTTGTTTCTTGTACATCTGTTTTCAGTAGCTCATCCGTCTGTATAAGTTTAGATTGCAAGTAATCAGCAAAATCTGAGGGTGGATCTCCTCCTTTTGTTCTGAAGATGGTTCCTTTGATAGTGATTTTACCAGGTTGAAAAGATCACGAGGTTTGTTCAATGATCTTTTAAGCGTATCAGTGTGATATTGCTTCTTCTTGTTTTTGATTGCTTCGCGGTGAGCTGCTAAGTAGAGATTGTAGATTGTGTGGTCATCACTGGCCAGTGTTCGTCTCCAGCGTTTTTCGAGTCTCCTTAAATGCATAAGTGAAGACCGCAGCTCAGGGAGAACCATGGTGCGGAGTTTCTTTTCTTTGATATGTTTTTCTTGTGTGGTAAATGAGAAATGGACTTGAGGCTGTTTGTTCCAGGCTTCAATTGACTCGTCAAGGTTGAGCGTTGTATTGTTGAGGAGTGGTTGAGTAGTTGTCAGTATAAAATCCTTGTTGAAGGGCCGAAAGCTTCTTGTTAGGGCTCTTGGTGTGTTGTCAAGGTTTTTTGTAGTTTATGGGCTGAGTGTGACCCAAGGGAATTTGTAGGTTTATGAGTTTGTGGTCTGACCAAGGGACATCTGTGATAGACTTTATAATGTTGCTGCTTTGTGCAGGAGCAGATTGTGGAGCGAATACCATATCAAGAATGTTTCCTTTGTTATGTGTGGGTTCCATGATTAATTGTTGATACCCAAGATTTTCAAAGGCATTGAGGAGTGAAGAGGACTGATGTTGCTGCAGAGAAGGGAGATTGAGATCTCCCATTATCCAATTAGGAGTGTTGAGATTAGTGGTATTGGAAGCTAAGTCTAGAATGGTGGGAAGGTCATCCGTAGAGCTTGAGGGAGCTCTGTAAACCAGGTTTATGGAGCATTGCTTGTTAGCTATGGTGATTATATCCAGATTGTTTGAGCTGTAGGAGTTAGTCGTATTGAAAAGGAGTTCAGACTTGGTGAGAATGAGTGATCCTCCTCCTTTCTTGTTTTCTCTGTGTGTTGTATGTATAGAGAAGTTTGGTGGAGTGAGTTGGTTAATGAGGACATTATCTTCTTTTGATAGCCAAGTTTCAGTGATCAAAAGTGCGTCAAGATTGTGATGGGTAACTAAATCTTGGATTACAGGCCACTTTTTTCGAATAGAGCGGGCATTTATGAGAGCACATAGAAACCCTCAAATCCTTACTGTTTGATCTGTGGAGCCCTGGTTAGGAAAGCCTCAAAGGGCAGGGCACTGGAGCCTTTTATGCAGGCTTCAACTGCACTCAGGAAACAGGCCCACTAACTCCTGATTAGGTGTTAGCAGTTTCTAAACCTGAGGAGGTTACTGGAGTTCAGCAACCTACTGTGCTCAAGGAAAGTTCCCCTAAAACAGCAAAAATGAAAGTAACCTTGCTTTAAAAAATATACACAAAACCCTTTTAAGAGCTCCCAGTCAGAGAGCTAGCAATGGAATATAATAAAACAAACAAAGAAACCCTCAAATCCTTACTGTTTGATCTGTGGAGCCCTGGTTAGGAAAACCTTAAAAGGGCAGGGCACTGGAGCCTTTTATGCAGGCTTCAACTGCACTCAGGAAACAATGAACCTTTTCAGTTAAGAACATAAGAACATAAGATATGGCATACTGGGTCAGACCAAGGTCCATCAAGCCCAGTATCCTGTTTCCAACAGTGGCCAATCTAGGTCATACGTACCTAGCAGTTTCCCCAAAAGACACAGGTTCCGCAATGCTTGTACTGGGTCAAGCATTGATATCCTGGGTCCCCTTCTTAATAATGGTTTATGGACCTTTCCTCCAGGAACTTGTCCAAACTTTTTTAAACCCAGCTACACTAACAGCCTTTACTACATCCTCCGGTAACAAATTCCAGAGTTTGATTACACGTTGAGTGAAAAAATATTTTCTTTTATTAGTCTTAAATAGTTTACCCTGTAGCTTCATTGCATGTCCCCTAGTCTTTCTATATTCTGATAACATAAACAATCGATCTAAGTTTACCTGTTCCACTCCGTTCATTAATTTATAGACTTCTATCATATCTCCCCTCTGCCGTCTCTTTTCCAGATTAAAGAGCCCTAACCTTTTTAGCCTTTCTTCATAGGAGTATCCTTCCATCCCCTTTACCATATTGGTGGCTCTTCTCGGAACCTTTTCTAATAACTCTATATCCTATTTAAGATACAGCGACCAGAATTGCACACAATATTCAAGGTGCAGTCTCACCATGGAACGATACAGAGGCATTATAATATTTTTTGTTTTATTTTCCATTCCTTTCCTTATGCTACCTAGCATTCTATTTGCTCTCTTGGCTGCCGCTGCACACTGGGCCGAGGGTTTTAACATGTTATCCACAATGACGCCTAAATCTTTTTCCTGGGTGGTGGTTCCTAATGTGGAACCTTGCATTGTGTAACCATAGTTTGGGTTGTTCTTCCCTAGGTGCATAACTTTGCACTTGTCCACATTAAATTTCATCTGCCATTTTGATGCCCAGTCTTCTAATTTATCAAGATCCTATTGCAATTTTCCACAATCCTCTTGGGTTTTAACAACTTTAAATAGTTTTGTGTTATCTGCAAATTTGATAACCTCACTCGTTATTCCACTTTCCAGGTCATTTATGAATATGTCAAAAAGCAGCGGACCCAGCACAGATCCCTGGGGTACACCACTATTCACCTTTCTCCATTGGGAAAATTGTTACTGTCTCACACTTCTTACAAACTGCTAAAGTATGACCATTTTGCCATTTTGATTTTTACTTTTAATAATTTTTTAATAATTATTTTATGAACATATTTGTGTGCATCGTTTGTCCTTCCATATTCCATAATCTTGTGCTTCATTAAAGTGTTCTAGAAATGTGTTGTGTTTTCGCCATTTACCTCATTCTGGTTTGACTCTGATGCTGTTTGCCCCCCCCCCCCCCCCCCTTCTTGTTAACTTTATGTTTTGAAGAATCTACTATAACTAGGTTTTAGGGCATGAACTTTTAAGATGACAGACACTTAGAAATGTAGGTGTCAATCCAGAGGAAAAGGAGAACGGTCTCCTATAGGCTGTCACTAGTGAGAGGTTATGAGGGCAACGGGGAGTCGGGGACCGACGACCATCTTTCTGCATCAAGTTCAGTGACAAGCAAGTGCTCTCCTTGGTTTGAGGGTCCTTACCTGCCAACGGCTTGGTTGCTATGGCGGCCACCCCCTGCGCTCCCTCGCGGGTGGCACGTGCGCGGGACGAGTAGAGCCGAGCTCGGACCCTGCAGTCGCTCCGCCCGTTCTTATGGCAACCCGGCCCTCCGCTGAGCAAATGGCTCTAGGAGACAGCGTAGGTGGGGGAGGGGCGGGAAAGGCTCACTCCCTCGCCTTTCCAGCCGGCCGGATCTTTCCCTCTACTGTTTTTTGTTTTTTTTATTTTAGTTGCAGTTTTGTTTTTGCGGTTTACTTGCACTTTTTCCCCCGGTGAGAGCGACGGTGGCGATGGGCTGTTCGAGTTCGAGTAGCAGCACCCAGACCCGGGGGCCGGGCAGCGGCAGACCTACGGGCAAAGCCCCCGAGCCGGGCGGTGAGAGGGGGAGGGGGAGATCCTGCATGCTGAGCTTTCTGTCCTGCCTGGTGCTGGTCCTCTCCAGACAGCTGAATGCATAAAGGGTTGTAGGCGGTGCAGCAGTAAGCATAGGGGTCTCCGACGCAGTACGGGCACCAAATGCAGGAACACGTTTCATGAATAGACCTAGTCCTGATTCCAGCAGACCCTTCAACTTACGGGGAATCGCGGCTTTATTCTATAATAGACTTCCTTCACTTCTTGCCCTTGTGCTCCTGCCGGGGCATTTGGCTTCACATAGTAGATCCTTGCCCTGTGGAGGACTTTATCAATTTTTAGAACAGTCAGAGGGATGGTAATTCGGCTCTGAACTGGGAAATGAGCAAACTAGGATCATGGTAACAAGGAACAAAATGAAATCATTCCAGCGTAGAGGAATTGAATTGGTATTTTAAAGGTTGTCCTTCTCACAATAAAACAAATGAGAGAAATAATTCAGTCCAAGACTTTTAATTTATTTGGACAAAACCTTTCTCATTTACTAGGTAAAATGATTTATTTATTTATTTAACATTGTTTATATGCCGCTTTTCACCTGTCAAAGCAGTTTATATTGAACAAAGTTAGATGGTACATTGGAACGATTTTAACTTATATGCATATTACTTTAAACTTATATACAATAGCTGTTGCTCACTCAAGTGCAAAACGTATCTACAATATATACAGTGAATCCTGATTTGTTGGGGTTTTTTTGTCGGTAGGTCAGGTGAGGTTGAGAATCCTTGTTCTAGTGGGAGATTAGGTTGAGGTGCCAAAGTATTCAGTGAATAGGTAGGTCTTAAGATGTTGACGGAAGGTGGGTAGGTCCGTGATGTTTTTTATGGTGTCTGGGAGTGTGTTCCATGTGGATGGAGCATATACAGTAGCTTGAATGAACTTACACATGCTTGTTGCGTAGATGTTCTTGTGTGGGGGATGATGAAAGTGTTCTTGCTGGATTGTCGTCTGGTTCTATTGTGTTCTGTTGTGTTTTTAGTAGTAGGCTGTATAGGTGAGATGCAGGGTCGGAGTTGATGACTTTATGGGTTAGGAGGAGGGTCTAGTATTTGATTTGGCTGGTTAGAAGTAGGCAGTGTGTTTAAATGTGGATGTAATATGTCCATGCTGTATTTTGTTGCTCCTGTTAAGGTACATTCTGCAGTTTTCAGAGCGGTACATAGGGGAAGCAGGCTGGATTGCGAGGGGCCTCGGTAAATGTAGTTGCAGTAGTCAATATGCGGGAGGATTATAGCTTGGAATGCAGTTTGGAAGTCTGTTGTTTCCGGGAGGGGGCATAGACGTTGCAGTTTTCAGGCTTTAAAGTTGATTGCTTTGGTGGTCTTCTCTACTTGTGGTTTGAAGGAGAGATACTGATCCAATGTGATTCCAAGATATTTGGTTTCTCTTGTACCTTTATTTGGGTGGTGTTAAGGGTAAGAAAGGTTGGGGGTGTGAAGATCTTGTCCTTAGTGACATATAGGGCTTTTGTCTTCTTGTAATTTATTGCCAGGTTGTTCTTTGTTAGGCATTGTGTGACATACCTTTTCAACACTGCATATGGCCTACCCACATTTCAACATGGCCCATGTCTAGTCCTGTCTGCTCCCTTTTTCAGTCTGTCTAACTGTATATAATTGTTTGTCTGACGTCTCCAACCTCATGCCCACTTGTGCCTTTCCTAACTTCATGTCTCTTTCCTTTAGTCCTGTCCAATAAACTGCATGTCTCTTTCCTCTTAGTCCTGTCCAATGCATTTGAATACCTGCCTAACTTTGCCTTTACTTTCCTGACTATTATTGTAGTTTCTTTTCTTGTCGGTGCCTACGGCCCCTGTTACTTTGTTTATATTGTAAACCGCCTTGTTGTTTATTGAAAGGCAGTATATCAAGCTAAATAAACTATAAACTATTCTGTAAAACATCTGTGGAGGTTGGTGTATGTAGGGTGCTTTGGGATGAATGATCTGTAGAGCATGATGTCATTGGCATATATATGGAATCTGATTTTGCGAGCTCTGATGATTTCGCAGAGGGGTTGAATATCGATATTGAAGAGGAGGGGTGATAGGGTGGATCCTTGTGGTATTCCTTGTGTTGGACGGTACAGACTGGATTGTTAGTTCCCATTTGTTGTTTCCTGTTGGTCAAGTAGGAATGGAGCCATGATAACACTGTGTTCTGAATGCCAGTGGACTGTATATACAGTACCTGATTTAAAACACCTAGATTAAATTATCACAGATCGGCAGTATATAAATGCCTCAAATAAATAAAAGTGGCAGATATGTCCAGGAATATCATTATGTATCCTTGTGACTTGTCTTGGATCCCTTTTATTAGGTTGATGATGAGGGTGATCATTATGCCATGGAGGGAGGCGGAACTCATGTTGCCGGGGGAGGGAGTTCTTGTCAATATGTTCTTGATGCTGTTGTTGGACAGCTTTTTCGATGATTTTCGTAAGGAATGGAAGACTGGCAATGGGTCTCTAGGAGGCTGGATCTGTTGAGTCGAGGTCTGGTCTTTTGAGGGTGAGATGAATTGAGGACAGTTTCAGGTAGCTGGGCATGTCTCCTTTTTATAGTATGAGTTAGGCCAGTCTTGTGAGTATTGGGCTGAGATCCTATTTGGTAGATTTGATCCAGGTGACAGTATGGATCAAGGGGGGATGTTGTGGTATTGAGTGAAGTAAATAGAAATTACACTTACCTGGTAATTGTCGTTCCTTGAGTGACGACAGTTTAGTCCTCCACCTCTGGGTTGTGCACCTCTTCCTGCAGCTTGGAGACTGGGCATGTCAAAGTCGTGACACTTGATATAGCCTGCTGGTATCTCCCATCAGCCTCCAGTGTACTATTGACAAAGCAAACTCAAAGGAATAACAAATAAGTAACTATACCAGAACTTTAAATAACTCCCCATTCCTCAACCTTAGGAACCTTTTTAACCGTAGTCTTATATTTTCTTTTTTTTTTTTTCTTTTTTTTTTTTAACTGTACATTCACGTCCCCCCTATGCAAACACGTTTCCTATACCATCCCCTCGTTTAAATAAGAGAGAAGGAAGAAACAACAGAGAGGGATACTCACTGCGATCCAGAAACTGAAAGGATCTGTCTACTCCTTGAGATTGACGCTCCACTCCGCCTGAAAATAAACTCTGAAGAAATCACACCCCTGGGCGGGAATGAGGACTAAACTGTCGTCACTCAAGGAACGACAATTACCAGGTAAGTGTAATCTCTATTTCCTTATTCCTCCAGTTTAGTCCTCCACCTCTGGGATGTAACAGAGCAGTAATCATTGGGAGGGACCTATCCAGCCAACTCACCACACCGTCGACCCGGAACAGGCATCCTTTACTGCCAAAACATTTAGGCAGTAGTGGTTACTGAGGAAATGAAGAGACGACTTGGAAGCTGCTCTACCAATCCCCCCTGGTGGAATGACACAGTGATTCACCCATGAAGCTGCTTGCGCCCTGCTAGTAAGAGTCAGAAAGCCCCCCGGAATCATACAACCTCGCCACCAGAAAGCTGAGACAACCACCCCCTTAACCCAGTGCAAAATGGCCGCCTTCGCTGCTGCTTCCCCTTTGCGGGGACCTCCAACCAACACACAAAAACAAAGAGACGAACGCCGCACCCTGCATTTTATGTTTCCTATCGGCGGAAGCTACGAAGAAAAACATCCCCTTCCAGAAAAACCGAGAACTGGAAGAGAAAACAAGAGGCTCAGGAGAAAAATCAGATACCACCTTTTGGAAGGACGACGGGACTGGTCGCAAACACCACCCTCTATCCAGAAAGGGTGAAAACGGCTCATTATATGACCACGCCTGAAACTCCGAAACTCGTCGCACCGAACAACGAGCTATCAAAGCCACTGTCTATAACAGCAAATCTTTTACCAACGCCTGGAGTAAAGAATCAAAGGGCTCTTTAGTTAACGCCTCTAAGGCCCAATCGGGGTCCCCCGGTGGCACCCAAACTCTCCTTGAGGAGCGCAGTCAGGTCCCAACTTAAGGAAACGCTACACATCGATCCGAACACCTAGCGCTATTCCCTCCACAGAACCTCTACAGCCAGGAACCGTCCCCCGCTGGACCCTCTAAGGAACTGGCCGCTAGTTCCTTCAGATATTGTCCTGCAGAGAACTCAGACCAAGAATACAGACACCTTTGTCACCCGGACTTGCCGCCGTGAACAGCAGCCTTCAAAAAGGCGCTAAGCACGGACCTATGTACCAGAAGCAGCCTGCCTCCTTGCTCTCAACAAGGTGGCGAAGACTGCCGCAGAATAACCCTTCTTCAGCCCCGCCCATTCAAAGGCCAAACCGTAGGCGGGCACTGATCCACCTGAGACATTCGTCGTGGACCTAGCCGCAGCAGAACATCCGCTACCGGCAACTTCTAGGAAAAACCTGTCGAGTAGGCAAATGAGATCAGCCTAGTATGGCCGTCTCGTCCAGCTGGGCGCTACCAAGAGTACCTTTCCCCGAAAGCCTCGATACGCCAACTAGTTGCCCTATGAGAGCCCACGGGGAAAGGACAAGACAAGGACTTAAATGGGAGCTTACTGAGCCTCGACTTGGACGAACCATCAGCCACCCTATTCCTCCACCAGAGAGACCTCCGGGAGAACCCCAAGGAAGCCAATAATATTAGCTAGCGCTCGAATTAAGCCGTAATGCACATTTGCCACATAAAGCAAATCAGGCTCTAGTCGATTCAACTTCCTGATCCTTTCCTGTTCCCAGCGAGTAGACTGCCGTAAACCCTGCGACCACTTGAAGCATGCTCTCGCCTCCCCAGGCTCCACAAATGGAAGCTTGTAAGGACAGAGCATTGCCCCCAACGATCGCTTCAGTGAACCATCTACTTTCCTATCTTGCGTTTAAGAAGATTGCTAGGGCTCTCTTCCATACAGTGAGTCCACACCCCCTGGTTGTGCAAGGTGTGTATCCACCCAAGTAGTACCCAGGCCTGCCCCTGCTTAGCCTCAAAATGTCAATCAAGAACAGGCGAATTCAGGACAGCTGAATACTTTTTTTTTTTTTTTACAAAAACATCTCTTAACCCAAAATTCCTTCAACATATTTATTTTATTTATTTATTTTATTTACATTCTCTTATATACCGCGCTATTCTGCATCAGTGCGGTTTACATTGAACAAACTGAAATTACACTGAACAGGGCATTATAACTTGGAGATAACTATTTTACAGGGAACAAGAGACGCTCTTTCCGTGCCAACAATATGAAATAGAAAGAACTCCGAAACACAGGCATACTAATCCGCGGCCTTCCTGCTAGAGTAATGCCCCATTCCGTCTGACTGCACAAAGATGGACTTTATATTTTAAGTTCAACTAGCACCTGGTGTTAGGAAACACAGCTTTCTCATTCCGCAGTGGCAATTGAGTCAGCAATGAAGAAGCCGAGAAACTGCAGACAAGTTCCCATTATACCACCTGGTAAAGACTCCACTTTTAGACCACTGAAGCAAAAAAGCATGCGAGAGTGCCTTGTGACCTGCCAGTAGCTGATCGAATTGAAATGATTCAGTGTATGCAGGGCATTGTCCAGAGAATGCAAGGTCCCTCATCCAGGCTGACTCCACATTCACAGTCTAAACCAGCAGCCATCTTGGCTGATGCCGATCAGCACAGAAGCCATCTTGTAAGCCCAGCATATGATGTATGCCTACTAGAATCTGAGCTGCTGCCATTGCTGCTAGAGAACTAGCCTGGCTGCGTGCTTCTGGCCCCCATTAAGGCATTCGCTGAACACTAGCAGAGACTCTCCGTACTGGAAAACCTCTGATAAATGGAATGGGAGTATAGATAGCTTCAAAGGCCAGAGTTCTATTTTGCAACCTCTCTCCGCTGAGCTGCCTTTTCCATATGTAAAATTAAACCACATATAGCCAAAATTAAGACATTACAAATCTACCGTAAAATCTTATAATTTGGGCATGCCAAACTAAACGGGAATATTTTCCATTAACAAACCACACAACTACAAAACCCCTCTCATGACATAATGCTTATGGCAGCGCATTCCACATCTGTGGACTGACCATGGCGCTCACCCAAGCACCTGTTACAACTGTCCAAGAGAGTTATCACCATAATTCCTTTTGACTTGAATATGTTTACAGCGGATCATAGTGCTATATCACAGCAGCTAAGCCAAAATATTACCCTGCCATATAAACTGACTTTAACGCTTTATAGGACCTTCTATGGATAGCGGAAGGAGATTCTTGCAAATCAACATAGCTATGCCTCCTTTTTTTTTTTTTTTAAATATAGCGCTCCAAAAACCAAGTTTCCGCCAACTCCAATGAAATCAAAGCAGATCAGCTAAAATTACCCGAACTGCTCCTATAGCTTTGCAAGAAGCTACCAGCCCCCGCTGCACCCAGTTTTCCTTCCCCCCTTACCCTGAGGGATTCAGCATTGCAGGACGCGTTGCGCACTACCTGCCAGCCTGCTGTGTCTGCCAGGGAGCTGAAGAGCAAAATAGAAAGTAGAACCCCTGGAAGCAAACAGTGTCCTGACCTTGGAGTTCAGGACGCAAAGGCCACCGAATAAATCAGTGTCAGCTAAAAGTGAACAAGGCTATCTATCTCTCACTAAAGAGAGCTTCTTTTTCTTTTTGAAATCCCACCGAAGTCTGTGGGACCCAAGCTTTCGAACACAGCCCCTAACGCTGTGCATTAACCACAACCAGAGAAACGAAATGAAATGATACCCTGCTTTAGAAATAGATGAGAAGTTCCTGGGAAGGGCATGCTAAGTGGAGCTATGAAACACACAGGCACCACCCCCCCCCCCCCCCCTCCGGACTTCCTGCAGTCAGAGAAATAGCAGTGGGATACACCGACAACCTTGCAAATGGAGGTCTTAGAGGTTGCTGCCTGTGTGAACCTGATGAGTAATACGATTTTGTATTTTACCACCCCCCCCCAGGGATGGGGGCACTGAATACTATATGTGATTCATGAGCAGCGCTGCCATCCGGTGGCCTTTAGGGCACCAGAGCCCGACCAATGATACAGAAGTTAAGAGCTTTAAATCTTGCTCATATAATCTTGCTCTGTGGCTCTGTGGTAATTTCTTTCCTGACTTGCAGAGAATGATCAATTTGATAAGGGTTGCATAGACACAGTCATAGAAAGGCACTATTGAGTGTACCAGCTGCCCTCTGGTGGCCATAGACCGTAGCACAGGCACTTCTTGGTTGACAGTTTAACTGTCAAGTTTGTTTTTATATCCTAAGGTTTCCTAAACCTGTCCCTGTGAATTTTGAGCAACTTTCACCATAGAATACATAAAAGCACACTTCCAGGCTGCCCCTCCTTCCAACTACAAGTTAGGGCTCTGCTCTTGAAGAACCTAAAAGCTGGCAATTTGCCTAATATCCTGGGGCTTAACAGATGCTCCTCAGAGACATGATTAGGAGGGAAAGAACATGTGGCATCAGAGATCAATGCCAAAACTGCTGTCCTATAAAACTAAGAATAAACTTAAAAGTAAAGAGGACTGACAACAGCCCCCTTAAGGCTGAGGAACCCCCCCCGAACCTCAAAAAACCTACAAACAAAAGAAAGAAACACTAGGCCCAAAAATCTAGCTATTCTGCCTGTTGTTTTCCTCACACAGGCAGCTCCCTGCAACTCTCGCCATGCGGTCCAAATACCTAGAGAGCAAATGGCTGCCCCTTCGCCAATGAATTTTGGCACCAAGAACAACAGCCGCTGCAAAAAGGAGGCCTCAGTAGACTGACAGAGCCCGAAGGCCTTACCTGCAGGGCAGAAAGCCACACAACCTGCTCCTACCACCTTGAATTCCTCCGATCCTCAAGCCACGCTGATGCGCCTGGCAGCCACGGTGAGGATCGCTCAGCCGGTTCCACAGAGTAAAATTAAAATCCCGCAGCAACGGAGAGGTTCCGTCTCACACAGCTTCAGTGTGGCTGTACGGGTCCCAGAGCTCTCTCCCGTACAGTCAAGGGAGAGAGATCCGCACCGGCAAATGCCTGTAGCAAATGAAAATAACTGACAAGGAGGGAAGGCGAGAGCTGCTACTAATTTAAAGAGCCAGGCTCAAATTTAAAATGACTGTAAATAAGGAAATTTGCTCCTAACTAAAGGGAACTAATCCCTGATTGCCAATTAACCAAAGGTAACTGAATTAAAAGTTGAATTAAAAGTAAATTAAAGGTAAAAATCAAAAGTAAAATCAGAATAGAATTTGTCACACTAAATGCTCCTTATCTGTTCCCCCCAAGTGAGCCCAGGAGCTAGGCTCACTATGTCCTCCTGCTGCATGGAGACTGGACACACTGGAGGCTGATGGGAGATACCAGCAGGCTATATCCAGTGATGTCACGACTTTGACATCCCAGTCTCCAAGCTGCAGGAAGATGTGCACAACCCAGAGGTGGAGGACTAAACTGGAGGAACGATAAGGAATGATGGTTTCGATGATGTCCTTGCTGATGAGGTCAAATTTGTGCCATGGTGTGGGAAGGATGGTCGGGAGGGTGTGTGGTGGGGGTGGGGTTAGGCTGAGGGTGGAGTATATAGTGGCTTGCTAGTTGTTGAAGGCTTATGTTAAGGTCCATGGAGGCGCTGGAGGGGAGTTTAGTTAGTTAGTTGATGATATTGAATAGTTCTCTTGGTCTATTCAGGGAGTTAGTGACAAGCTTTCTTTGGTACACATGCTTGGCATTGTCCGTTTCTCTACGGTAGTTGTCCATCAAGTCCTGAATTGTGTTTTATTCTTCTGAGGTTGGCGGTGTACCGGGGTGTCTTCTGTTTGTTGCATATATTGCTGTTGATATCGTGGCTCTTCCAATGGTGGTGTTTCAGTTGGTTATTAGTGTGTTTGGGTCCTGTTTTTCGGTTTCCAATTCAAGCACTATTTCCTTAAGAAAGATTTCTTTGTGAAATCGCTTGAATCTTTTGTTGTTTGTGGGAGGATGATATGGTTGTTTGGGATGTTGATGGGTAGGGAGAATGTGATCAGGCTGTGGTCTGACCAGGGCAAAGAATGATAGTGTATTGTGTGCGGGGTGCTTATGTTATTTGTTTGATTGTTGGAGAAGATGAGGTCTAGTGTGTTGCCTTTGTTGTGTGTGGGAGATTGGACGAGCTGTATGAAGTCATAGCTGTCCTGGCAACTAGGAAGGCTGCGGCATGTCCAGGTTGTGCTGACGGAAGGTTGAAATCCCCTAGGATAAGGATGTCTTTTGCTGAGTTTGTGTTCTCTATGATTTTTCCTGTAAGGTTAGAGAGATCGGTCATGGAGATGTTTGGGATTCTGTAGGCCAGGCAAATTGATAGTTGTTTGTTTGTGATGATGAGGATGTCGACTTCTTCAGTGCTTTCTATGGATAGGTAACGGAAGTGGAGTTGGGATTTGGCTATGATTAATATCTCTCCTCCTCTATGATGGACTCGGAGGCAGTGGAAGAGGCTGACTCCATCTGGTAGAAGTTGATTCATGAGGACAGTGTCGGTGTCCAGTAAATGATATAAAATTTCATGGACATCTATGGAGGGAGAAGAGATCATTTTCTAAGCTGTCATCTTATTCTTTTATACAAACAAATATAAAATAAAAATACATGATGTAATACGACATTTCCCATCAAGGGTCTCCCCTTGCTACAGGCCTGTTATCAGGATGTCTCTCTCAACAGCTCTGCTGTAGTCAGTGAGGCATTCATTGTTTTAAAAAATAATTGAATAAGGGCAGCTGAGAAAATTACTACTACTACTATTAATCATTTATATAGCGCTACAGGGCATATGCAGCACTGTGCAAACACATATAAAACACAGTCTCTGCTCATAGAGCTTACAATCTAGTTAAGACAGCACAAGAGAAATAAGGGGCTCAATAGAGAGAGAAGAGGAACAAGAGATTAGGATCCAAAAGCGGCCTCAACGAGGTAAGCCTTTAGCATGGATTTGAAGAGGGAGAGAGATGAGATTTGATGTAGAGATACAGGAAGTTTGTTCCAGGCATAAGGAGCAGCAAGGTGAAAGGATCAAAGTCTGGAGTTGGCAGTAGAAGAAAAGGGCATAAAGCCAGAGGAGGACTAGAGTTCACTAGGAGGGGTGTAGGAAGAGAGGAGAGAAGAAAGGTAATGAGGGGCGGTAAAGTGAATGCATTTATAGATGAAAAGGAGAAGTTTGAAATGGATATGGAAACGGAAGGGGGGCCATTGAAGTGATTTCAGAAGATGATTTAGGTATGGTGCACAAATAGTATTTTTTTTGTCTAATGCAACTTCTGCACAGAGTGGCTTTATGCTCTGGAAAAATAGTAAATTTGATCAATTGTAAGAGTCATTTTTTCCCCAGCACTAAAAGCCCCTCTGTAGAGAGGATCTGTGTGAAGCAATTTGATGAAAATGTATTTAACATACACATAGATATAGACTGAACACTATTGTATTTATATTCAGTGCGCACTTCATTTTAAAGAGAAATCACGTGCTGTTTTGTTATCTTCTACATTCAGCTGAATGAATATTCCTATACTGTTATCTGTTTACTAACTGCTGCTTACTGTATTTTTTATACTTATTTATTTACTTTCCATAATACCCAAACTAGTCTGCTGCTCTTAAAATAGCTATACAATCATCCATATCTCAGTCCATTCCCAAAACTTATACAGTAAATCAGCTCTTTACTCATCTCCCTATCTCTTCCCCACTCCACTCCACACTACTCCTACACCTACCCTTCTCTAATAATAATCCCCTACTTAAATTCTGACTTCCACTCACCCACCAGAAGCACACAGTACAACAGATTTCCTGGTCACTTGATTCAACAAATTAACCCCCAACTCCTTCCCACGTTTAGTATTCCTGTAACAGATTGACTCTTTAAAACAAAATTCTCCCTCTCTGCTTCTTTGAATAAACTGGATGCCAATCAGACGGTAGAGATCATAAGCAAGCATTTATTTATTTATTTGACTTTATTTATATACTGCCTTTCATGTTTATCAAGTTGGTTTACAATGAACTCAACGGTTTAGAGGGAACAGATTCATCAGAACTCATTTACAATAAACAGTAACAAACGTTAGACATGAAACCACATTAAATACCACAGTGATCTGCATGAAGACCATACATGTAAAACACTGGAACACTAAGAATATAAGAAAAGCCATACTGGGTCAGACCAAGGTCCATCAAGTCCAGTATCCTGCTTCCAACAGTGGCCAATCCAAGTCGCAAGTACCTGGCAGGTTCCCAAAAAGGCACACGGGTTCCACAATGCTTGTTCTAGGATAAGCAGTAGATGTCCCAGGACCTTGGTTTATGGACCTTTATTTATTTAGCAAGCATTTGTATCCCGCTCCTTCCAGCGATCAGAAGCGGGTAAGATTACATCGAGAAACTGCCGAATCAAGGCAGGTACAATTTTAGTTTACATACAGATTGGTAGGGTAAGCACGTCACACAGGGTTAACACTTCTTAGCTATGGGGGAGGTCATTTACATATATACATTTATACATTACAGGTTCTCTACATTACATACAAGTTTCCTCCAGGAACTTGTCCAAACCTTTTTTTAAACCCAGCTAGAGTAACGGCTTTTACTATACCCTCTAGTAACGAATTCCAGAGTTTGATTACACATTGAGTAAAAAAATATTTACTCTTATTAGTCTTAAATGGGTTACATTTATTTATTATTTATTTTATTTATTTAATGTCTTTTTTATACTGCGCTCTTTAGAATCAGTGCGGTTTACAGTTAACAAATTTGTGCAGTACAGGCAGGGCCTACACTGAATTTACAGAGAACAGGGATTTCTTCACGGGGCTGACAGGGTGACTATGTACAGGCAAGCTGGCTGTCATATTGTAGTTTTCATTGCATGTCCTCTAGTCTTTCTACTTTTTGATGGCATAAACGCCATTCATTAATTATAGATCTCTATCATATTTATTTATTTAGCTATGCTTGTATACCACATTTCACCGGGTCAAAGCTCTTTACAAAAAACAACAAGAGATACATTGAACAGGTCATACATATCCCCCCTCAGCCGTATCTTTTCGAAGTTGAAGAGCCCTAACCTTTTAAGCCTCTCCTCATAGGGGTATTCTTCCATCCTCTTTACCATTTTGATGGCTTTTCTCTGTAACTTTTCTAATTCTGCTATATGCTATGTTACAGTTTATTTGATATATGCGGTTTACAATAATAATAATATACATTAAAAATATAATAAAAAGGAATGTCAAAGTAAACAACACTACAAAAAATAACATATTAAAAGTGCTGAGTTTTTTTAGGAGACATAAAGATTAAATTCAATCCCTGATCAGAACCCTCTCAGTCTTAGTCTGTATCCATCCCAAATGTAATCCTGAACAAGTCTTTAAGGATGAACTGAAAAATTTCAAGTCCAGTTTAGTACGTAGCTAAGTAGGGAGGCAATTCCATAGAGAAGGGGCTACAGCAAAGAAAGCTGAGCACCTGGTAGACTCATATTTAATAATGTTTGGGGATAGTATAGTTAAACGAAAACCATCCAATGAGTGTAAAGCTCTAGCTGGGACATAAAGGGTTACCAAAGGAGCCAAGTCATGAATTGCCTTAAACGTGAAAAGTAATATCTTATAGTGAAGCCGTTCAATCAGGAGCCAATGATACTTTAAAGCAGTGGAGTAATGTGGTTATAGAGATATGCATGTGCCAAGGTGCGTACCATCATGTTCTGCATTATTTGTAAGTGCCGAAGTTGGAAATGAGGTAAGCCTACGTAAAAAATATTTCAGTAGTCCATAATGGATACCACAGTATGGATTATCTCTTTCACTTGCGCAGCTGGGTCTAAAAAAGGCTGAATAGCTCTAAAACAATGGAGTGCACAAAATAACGACTTTATAACTCAGGATATTTGCAGCGAAAAAGACAAATTGGAATCAAGCAGCACATCTAAATATTTGTGTCGTCTGTAGTGTTAATGGGATATCTTCATTAAGAGGAGCAGGACCAGTACCTTCTGAGGAATCCGAAAACCACATTGACACTAATTTACTTGGGTTAAGTATCAGAGAGTTATTACATAACCAAGTAGCAACACATACTAAACAAATTAATTGCTGTCATATCTGGTTTTGCTAGGGCCATTAGATATAATAAGAAAATATCATCTGCATACATAAAAGCAGTAATCCCTAAGCTCTGAATTAGTATAGCTAATGGACTCTAAAAAAAATATTAAACAAAAGAGGGGGACAATATAGAATCTTGAGGTACTCTGCAATTAAGACTATATGTGGAGGAAATAGTATCTGAGGTCTGAACCTGATATGTATGCCCTTGTAAAAAACGAAAAGAGTAAAACCAGGACAAAAATGTCAAGCCATAAGTAGGTTATGATTAACAAGATTGAATGCTACCGATAAATCCAAGGAAATTGCAAGCAGTGCCTTTCCCTGATCCCAGGCCTTATGAACATTATTTAATACAGCTGCTAAGATTGTTTCCATACTATGTTGAGATCAAAATCCAGATCGTCTAGAATGTAAAACATGGACTTGTTCCACATGTGAAGAAAGTTGCCAGAGTACCAATTTCTCGAGAACTTTAGATACAAAAGTTAAATTTGATATAGGCCGATAATTCATTGTGTCTAAGGAATTTCCATGGGTATCTTTAATTACAGGTCTCACTATAGCCTTTTTCCATATAGAGAGTATAACCTCTAGCATTAAGCTACTATTAAGAAGCACAAGCAAACAGGCAAACGTCCCAAGGATTGTGCCTGTATCCAAGAAGAAGAAATTGGATCCAACAGACACGTAGTTGTTCGGATGCCTTGCATCAATTGAGATAAATCAGATATAGCGATAGGAGTAAAGTTAGACCAAGTGTGATTTAGAGGATGACCCATAAAACTATGGGCATCAGGCAAGATGGAAGAGTTACTTGCAATTGTGATTCTTTTGTGAAAAGAATGAGGCCAGTTCTTCTGCCAAAGGCCTTTTCCCAGAAAGCCGGGTGTCCGATAAATTCTGGAATCCAAGTTGGTCTACCACTGCAAAAATAGCACAACTTGAATTGGAATAAATCTCAGTCATAGAGGAGTAATACTTCTTTTTTTGCCTGAGTAATCTGAGAGCGATAGTATTCATGAGTGCTTTGGAAATGGAGTAGTACCGAAGACGATCTATCCTTGCGCCGTTTCCTTTCCACAGCCCTAGTTTGATATCTAAGCAGGCGAAGACCTTCATGGAACCAAATAAAAGAATGACGTACAGGCCGTATATGTTCTTTATATGGAGCCACAATATCCAAGGCTGAACGCAAAATAGTATCCCATTAAATAGCTTGGGCATCACCTGAAAGTGTAAAGAATTCAGCCGAAAAAAGAATATCTGCTGATGGAAAAACTGCCTGAGCATTAACAGTAATATTTCTAGACATAGTTACTATTTTATTCTTCGAAGACCATGAACCATGTTGTATATGGTCTAATAAAGATACAGCAAAGCGCAAGAGAGCATGGTCAGTCTAAGGAAGAAAGAAAATATTGGGGACAGAAACTTGTAGTGCAGAATCCTGCAATGTTATTAAAAGATCTAAGGTGTGTCCTGCTAGATGTGTGGGAGAACAAACATGCTCTAAAAGTCCATGATCTAAAAAAAGTGCTAAAAACTCTGTCATTGACCGTTACCAGGCTATCACAATGGATATTAAAATCTCTCAGTATTAGGAGATTAGGATACAGTAATGTAGTATCTAGAATCAATTGCTGAATAGAGTCCCACGATGATGCAGAAAGCACAGGGGGGCAATAAAGTAGTAACAGATGCAAGTTAGGCAAGACGCCAATTTTAAGCAAAAGAGATTCCACATTAGAACATTGATTATGGGCCACTTCAGAGACATCAATGGAGGATCTTTGAAGAACCGCCCACCCCCACCCTTTAGTCTAGGGGCTGTAATAGCTGAATAATTAATCGTCAAACATTGGGTCAAATAAGATTCTTTGCCATCATGTAATCACGTTTCAGTGAGACAGAGAACATCAGTAGCTTGAGTTAGCAACAAGTCAGAAATAAGATCTCTACCTAATGGCAGTTAAGAATAGCCATGGTGATAGAAGGGGTAGGGGGATTAAAAACCCATGCCGCATCACCTGCCAAAGCTTTACAAACGTTTTTAGTGAAAGAGCAGAATATAAGGTTACTGACCTGTTGATAGTGACAAGAAAGCATATTCTTGAATGCTGCCTTGTCCAGTACACTGGAATCGTTGCCATACCAGGTTGAGCTGTATACTTGTACGTAGGATATAATGGCTCAGAAAATTCATGTGAATAACACGCTACACCTAACACAACCCACATGATGAGACAAAAGCCCTCAAATCTAACCCCCAAGGAGCAGGACCTGCTCCTTGGGTGCAGCACGGTGGCCGCGAGTGTCCTCTCAAATAAAGCCAGCTGTTCAAACGTCATGCTTACATCAGGGGAATAGGGGGCGGAGCTATATCATTTTTACGATACGGCGATCAGAATTGCACACAATATTCAAGGTGTGGTCGCACCATGGAACAACACAGAGGCATTATAATATTCTTTGCTTTATTCACCATTCCTTTCCTTATGATTCCTAGCATTCTATGTGCTTTCTTGGCTGCCACTGCACACTGGGCGGAGGGTTTCGACGTACTATCCGTGATGACGCCTAAATCTTTTTTCTGGATGGTAGTTTCTAAGGTGATACCTTGCATTGTGTAATCGTAGTTGGGGTTATTCTTTCCAAAGTGCATAACTTTGCACTTGTCCACATTACATTTCATCTGCCATTTGGACGTCCAGTCTTCAAATTTATCAAGATCCTCTTGCAATTTTTCACAATCCTCTTGTGTTTTAACAACTTTAAATCATTTTGTGTCATCTGCAAATTTGATCACCTCACTCATTCCCATTTCCAAGTCATTTATAAATATGCCAAAAAGCAGCGGTCCCAGAACAGATCCCTGCAGTCCTCCACTATTTATTTTCTCCATTGAGAAAATTGGCCGTTTAGACCTACTCTCTGCTTTCTATCTTTTAACCAGTTCCTGATCCACAATCTTCCCGGTTTATCGATATTTCTTTCAATTCTTCTGATACATGACCTTTATATACCATTTCTGGCATGGGTAACTTCTCTACATCTTCCTCAGTAAAAACTTTAGCAAATAATTAATTCAGTTTCTCCTCTATGGCCTTGTCCTCTCTTAGCACCCCTTTTACTCTTCTATTATCCAGTGGTCCAACTGACTCACAAGTTTTTCATTACGAATGTACTTGAAAGAGTTTTTTTATGCAGTTTTGCTTCCACGGCAAACATTTTTTCAAATTGTATCTTTCCCTGCCGTATCAATGCCTTTCATCTAACCTGCCAATGCTTATATTGTTTCCCATTTTCATCCTTTGGCTCCTTTTTCCATTTCCTGAAAGATGCTTTTTTGATAGCAACAGCCTCTCTGACTTCAACTTTAAACCATCCTGGCAATTTTTTGGACTTGCTTCCACTTTTCTTAAAGTATGGAATATAACTGTTCTGGGCTTCCAAGATAGTACTTTTAAACAATGTTCATGCTTGATGTAAATCTTTAACTTTTGCAGCTGTACCTTTTATTTTTTTCTCAACTATTTTCCTCATTTTATCATAGTCTCCCTTTTGAAAGTTAAATGGTAGTACTGTGGATTACACGTTGAGGGAAAAATATTTTCTCTTATTAGTCTTAAATAGGTTACCCTGTAGCTTCATTGCATGTTCCCTAGTCTATTTATATTCTGATGACGTAAACAATCAATCTACGTTTACCCGTTCCACTCCATTCATTAATTTATAGACCGCTATCATATCTCCCCTCAGCCGTCTCTTTTCCAGGTTGAAGAGCCCTAACCTTTTTAGCCTCTCTACATAGGAGTATCCTTCCATCCCCTTTATCATTCTGGTGGCTCTTCTCTGTACCTTTTCTAATTTCGCTATATCCTTTTTTTTTATTTTTTTTTTTTTATTGAAAGACTTCCAAAGAATACAGAGATACAAGAACCACAAAGATCTTCAGAAAGAATGCAACAGTAACAACATAACGCCAGGTCACAATAGCATTCTACAATATGTCTTCATTTTTGCAGTTTTAAGATAAGGAAACAGGGAACAACAACCCCCCCAACCTCCCTTTCCCCCCCCCAACTCTCCCTAGTCCAGGACCCCCCCCCCCACCTCCCAGCCCCCCCAACTATGGCCTGCTAATCCTTGAGCGCGGGAAAATGGCGAGCAAAAGGACATACACAAGGAACGAGCTCCCTTGGAGGTTGGTGTATTCCCCCCCCCCCCCGTTTGTCCAAAGCAATCACGCGCTATAACGAGAGACAAAGGGTGCCCACACCAACTCAAAGCGCGCCAAACGCATCCTGCTAACAGCTACCCCCCGCCCCATGGAATACATATCCCACATTCGTTCCAACCAAACCTGGAAGGAGGGGGCCAAAGCACGCTTCCAAGCTGCCGCAAGGGATAAGCGGGCTGCATTCAGGCCGTGACGGAGCAAAGCAACCTGCAGAGCCTGGGCCCCCGGCACTGAGGACCCAAAAAGAAAAATCCCCGGGTCCCAGGGGATACTCAGTCCCAAAAGCAGCTGCAGCCGGAATTGTACGCCCCTCCAGAAGGCACGAATGCGGGGACATGCCTACCAAATATGCCCCAGGGTGCCCCGTTGCCCACAGTTACGCCAACATAGGTCCCCAGCCCCGAGGTACATACGAGCGATCCGTGCCGGAGTCATATACCAACGGTACAGCAATTTATAGTTCGTTTCACGGGCATTAATCGCTACCGAGCTCTTCCACAGGCGCGTTTCCACCGTCTCCCACTGTTGATCGGTATAGGAAAGATTCAAGTCAGAGTTCCAGAGCACCCTGTGTCTTGTAGAGCATGCTTGGGACCCCTGCAGGTGGGCATATAAGGTCGCCACGAGACCCTTTGTGGTAGTGCACCCCTCGCAGAAGCGTTCCAGATCCGTTAGGTCCCGAGCAACCTGGGGCCGAACAAGTCTAGAGCTGACCCAATGCGTCACTTGCGTATAGTGATAGAGATGCCTAACCGGAAGGTCAAATTCGTCTTGTAATGCACGAAAGGATTGTAGCCGACCGTCATCAAAAAGTTGTCCGACCCGGCTAAGGCCAAGATGCCCCCACTGCCGAAAGACTACATCACTTAATCCCGGTGGGAAAGAAGCGTTATCAACTATAGGGGCCATAGGGGATAGATCCATACCATGGGGTCGAAAATGCTGATCCCAGCAACAGAGGGTATGAAGAACATAGGGATTACTGATGCATTTACCGCGCCGAAGCTTTGGACCAAGCCACAGCCAATCCCCTAACCCCGCTCCCCCCGCCAAACTCATTTCCATTTGTACCCATCGCTTAGTGCTATCAGCAATCATCCATTCCACCCCCGCTCGACATTGCGCCGCCGCATAGTACCAATGCAAATTGGGCATACCCATACTTCCAGAGCGCATGCGGTCATAGAGAACCTGCCGCGCTAAGCGCGGGCGACGATAATGCCATACAAACTTCATAAGCAACTGTTGCCAAGTCGCCAGAGTAGCCCGCGTAATGGAAAGCGGTAGAACCTGAGAAAAATAAAGGAAGCGGGGGACGACCACCATCTTGACTACGGCTATACGCCCAAACCAGGAAAGGAGCAGGCCATTCCAAACCTCTAAGTCCCGCCGAACCTGACGAAGCAGGGGGTCATAGTTAGCTTTAAAAAGGTCCTCCCGCTCCACGGTTAGGTACACCCCTAAGTAACGCAAGGCTCCTGACACCCAGCGAAGAGGGTAAGCCGCCTGGAGCTCCGCACAAACCGCCCCAGGGACCCCATCATTCAGGGTCTCCGATTTAGTGTAATTGATTTTGAAACCGGATACCCGAGAAAAGTTTTCAAACAGCTGCATCGCGGCTGGAAGGGAAGCAGATGGGTCCACCAAGGACAATATGATATCATCCGCAAAAAGCGCAATCCGATATTCCGCAGGACCAATGCGGACCCCCTGCAAGTCTGGGTGTTCTCGAAAGCTCTGAGCCAGAGGTTCCATCGCTAAGGCAAAGAGCAGAGGCGAAAGAAGTGTCTCGAGTGCCCCCCATTAATCCGAACGCATGCCTGAGGCTGCTGATACAGACTACGGACCCAACAAATATAATTAGGGCCAAAGCCCATTATCTCCAAAACACACCATAGATATCCCCAATCAACCCGGTCAAAAGCTTTTTCTGCGTCAATTCCCACTAGCAATGCCGGCTGTGGATCCCGTTGGGCCACATGAATAATCTGCAACATATGCCGAATGTTATCGGCGGTCTGGCGACCCGGCACAAAGCCAACCTGGTCTGGATGAACCAAGCCTGGAAGAACCCGATTCAGGCGCGCAGCCAGCACAGAAGCAAATATTTTAACGTCAATGTTTAACAAGGAAATGGGGCGATACGACGCCGCATCATGCAATGGTTTACCGGGTTTGGGTATCATCACTATCAATGCCTCACGTTGGGACGAGGGGAGGGAAGCCGCCCCCAAGACCTCATTGAACAAGACGGTCAGGGTTGGTGCTAGTTGTGCCCGAAACCTCTTATAATATTCTGCTGGAAAGCCATCATTACCCGGCGCACTGCCAGTTTTCAGGCGCCGGATTGCATTTTCCACTTCGTCAACCGTAAATTCAGAATCTAACTGAGCTCGGTCAGGGTCAGAAAGACGCGGTAGAGTGGTCCTCTGTAGATAATCCTGCACACGGTCCCGATCAAAGAGCTCTGCTTTATAGAGCCGCTCCAAATAGTCAGCAAAAAGAGCACGTATCTCCCGGGAAATAACCCTTTTCCGTCCCCCAGAGTCGCACAGTTCGCGAACCACTCTCGTGGACTGCTGTTGCCGCAGACGCAAAGCCAAGAAGCGGCCAGTTTTGTTCCCATGCTCATAAAAAGTTTGCCTTAGTTTCCGGCGCTTGTTATCTAATTCTCTCTGCATACACGCATCTAAACTGGCTCGAACCGTTCGCCATTGACGTAGGACCTGCCGCGAACCGGTTCGGGCATGCTCCAAGCCCAGGCGAGCAGATTCCCTCACCAAATGATCGTGGTCACACGTCCACAGTCTGCGCGTGCGGGCCGCCTCAGCCATGAGTTGACCTCGGGCCGTGGCCTTATAAGCATCCCACACCGTGGGAAGGGGAACATCCCCAGAGTTGTTAAGCTCAAAGAATTCCGTGATGAAGCGGGCATGATCCTGCACTGCACCTTGCCGCCGTAGGAACCTCACATCTAAACGCCAAAGACAGCAGTACTCACTATACAGTCCGGCCGGGAGGGTAAGCCAGCATGGGGCATGGTCCGACCAAGTCAGCGCTCCAAGTCCAGCCTTCACTCTCCCGTCCATCAGGCGCTGGTCCAATAGAAAATAATCAATGCGAGTATGAACCTGATGGACCGGAGAGTAGTAAGTATAACCCCTCTCCCCCGCATGGGTGTCCCTCCATACATCCCGTAAGCCTAAATCAAGCATAAGGCGTTGAAGGGCTCTTGCCGACCCCCCCACTCCCCCCCCAGCACGACCCATGGAATCCAAATGGGGCACTAGATGTGTGTTACAGTCCCCACCCAAAACAATGGGGCCTTTTGCAAAGTCTGCCAATATGGCTTTCAATCGCGTAAAAAAGGGCCCCTGACCTGTGTTTGGCACGTAAACATTAGCTAAAGTTAGCAGGTGTCCGTCTAGGCGAATATTCAAAAAAAGCCACCTCCCCAGGGTATCTCGTTTTATCTCTTCAATCTGCAAGGAGAGACTCTGATGAAATAGTAGGGCCACTCCCCGCTTCTTCCGGCCCTGCACGTCTGAGGCCACCTGCACCTCAGTGTATGGGGACCGCTTTAGCCAGCCCTGCTTAGAATTCTGAAGATGGGTCTCCTGTAGGTAAACAATGTCCCCCTGCAAAGTGCGCAATTCTGAGAACAGCAGGGACCGCTTCCTTGGGGAATTAAGACCCTTAACATTCAAAGAGATAAAGCGCACCATTAACAATTACAACCTAAACCCTCGCATCCACCAGCTACCCGGAGGCTTCCAGTGGTAGCTCCCCCCCAGCAAACCCAGGAAATTAGTTAGTCGGGCCCACCTATTCCACCCTCCAGGAACAAAAGCCATAGTCTCTCCTCCCAAACCCAAGCACACCCACCAGATCCAAATTGAAACCCCCCCTCCCACCCATCTCCCCCCCCTTCCCGTCAATACCACCTGCCTGTCTAAGTTAATACAGGACACGGTAAATTGACCACAAACCCCGTTCCCCCCAAAACCCCACAAAGCGATAATTCAACCTAAACATAGAAAAACATTCCCCCCACTACTCCCCCACCCACCCAGGGTCATCAAACCCACCCTGCCTCCCCCACAGAACAATAACATCATCAAAACATTTGCAGATCATCCGCCACCCCCCATGTATAGTAGAGTGGGGGCCCCGAGCTAATCCATAGCAGCACTTATCCAAAAATCGGGAGACCCACAGAATGAGGCTCCCTAAAAAAAGAAAAAGTAAAAGGAGCTCTGCAATTCCACAAAAAATCAAGCGGGCTTGCCCACCCGAGACCATTTGGAGTGTTGGGGCTTAGGGGCGGCGGATGAGGCTGAGCATTATCATCAACTAGACCCACCTGGCAAAGAGCTCGCCAAGCTTCAGTATAGTCCTTTGCAGAGATCTTTTTGTTGCCCAATAGAAAGTTCATCCTAAATGGAAAGGACCAAGAGTAGCGAATCCCCTTGCTGTTCAGGACTGCTGAGACTGGTTTCATCTCTCTCCGGCGCGCCAGGGTGAACGTCGATAGGTCTTGGTAGATGGACACTGTCGCGTCCTGGAATCGGACCGTCTTTTTCTCCCGGCCTCGACGTATAAGAAGCTCAGCATCAGAATAGCGCAGAAATCTCGCAATGACATCACGAGGTTGGTTATTGGGGTTTTTTCCCAAAGCGCGATGAACTCGTTCAATTTCCATTCCAGAAGCGCGTGTAGCCAAATCCTCCGTCGGGAGCAAATCCTCTATCAACAGTTTAAGCACAGTGGGCAAATCTTCTCCGCCCCCCACCGCCTCTGGAATTCCACGGAAACGCACGTTATTGCGGCGGGAGCGGTTTTCAATGTCATCTATTTTATAAGTCAGCTCCATGGCTTGCGCATGCTGCCGGTCAAGGGCACATTGTAGATCCATCAGAGTCCCATCATGATCAACCACTTTGGTCTCCACATCCTCTACTCGGGCTCCCAGCTCTTTAACGTCGGTCCGGAGTTCTGCGACGTCTTTCATCAAATCCTCACGTAGCGTGCGAAGCTCATTGGCCAACTCCGCAAAGCCCCTACGGAGTTCTTGTTTGAGTTGAGCCGAGGAGAGTTGCTTAGGAGGATCCAATTCCTCTTCACTTACAGTCTCATCATCAGTGCCTGATGGGGGAGATTGTTCGCGGGGACTGCTTGGGGCTCCAGACTTGCTCTGCAGTCGCTGGGAGGAGCGCATCCCCTCCTGAGTTTCAGAACTTTTAGCTTTAGCAGCCATCCCACAAAATCACCAATATCACACAGTGTTAGGAGAGAAATATAGCCAATGCCAGCAAGGGTGAAGACACCAGGAAGATGGCGGCGCCCAGAGTCTCACAAGCCCGCAGAGCAGTCACTGCCACACAGTGTCAGGAGATGAGTACAGACAATGTCCGCAAGGCGCAAGGCACTGGGTAGACAGCGGAGCAATGGGTAGAAAGCTGTCTCCGGCCCTCCCGAAGAGACAAGCTGTCACAGATGAGGATCAAATTGCTCTGTAGAGCTATGTGGAGGTGGAATAGCAAGTGCCCACAGCTGCAGGATGTTAAACCCCAATGAGAGGCCTGGGGTCAGAAGAAACACAAGTGCTTTCCAACAGGGCTCCCGGGATCCACACAAAAGAGCAGAGGCCTCGGCGGAACACGAGGCTGCTGAGAAATAGCCCCTGTCATCGGCTCCAGTTGCAAGCCCAAGGGTAGGAGAGGAGAGAAAAGGTTCTCAGGCTTACCCCCCTTGGGGTGATTCGCGTTAGCGGGAGAAGGTGGTGAACGCCGGCAATTGCCACGTGGGCTCCACGCCGTCCCCTCAGGCCTCACAAGCAGGTCTTCAGCTCCACGATCAGACGCCTCAGTTTTGGAAGTAGGTGCCCCCCCCGACAAACGGGTTGCCGCACGCTCTGCGACTCGGCACAACGGGACCAGCCGCTCAGCCCCGAAGGATTCCACTCAGACGTTGTCAAGCCGCGCAAGGCACAGAAGTTGGCCGCAAGATCAATCAGGCCCGATTCCAGCGACGAGGAGGGGCACCCGGCAGGCCGCGCTCTTGGAGTGGACTCCGCGGCTTCCCAGCCGCCAAAGATCCTGCCGAGCCGTCGAACCAGGCTCCGAGGGGGACCGCTTGCCTGTACTGACCCAGGGCAGGTAAAGGAGGGGTAAATTGCGGCAGTTAGCAAATATTTGCAAAAGTTTTTGGGGTAGTGGGGACGGAGCTCTGTTAAGATGCGGCCATCACGCAGCGGGCTCACGAGCGCCCCCTCGCTATATCCTTTTTAAGATACGATGACCAGAATTGCGCACAATATTCAAGATGCAGTCGCACCATGGAACAGTACAGAGGCATTATAATATCCTTTGTTTTATTTTCCATTCCTTTCCTTATGATACCTAGCATTCAATTTGTTCTCTTGGCCGCCACTGCACACTGGGCGGAGGGCTTTAACATGTTATCCACGATGACGCCTAATATTACACTTTGCCTTCATCTGAGTAGACTTCATTTACTCTCACTTTCTACGTCCTGCTTCTCAACCAGTTCATTGCCCAGTTTTACAACTTTCTAGCCCACTCCCATATGTTCAACTTGTTTACTAGTCTTTCATGCACAACAGGAGGGCAGGTGCTACCCATTAGGCAAACCAGGCAGTCACCTAAAGTGCCAACATTTCCAGGACGACCCACTGCCATTGCTGCCACCTCTCTCTGGGACTGCAGTGGCGGCAATGATATTAAAACATAGCACTCGGATGAAAATATGGTCTTGAGATTTGTATTTTGCAAACAAAATGTAGAATTTTGTGGTTAACCAATTCATTTATTTCATGATGTGTGTAACAGCCATGCAAAAACGTAGGAAAGAATTTTTGCACTTAAAACCTTATGTCTTGTCCCTAGGGGCATCCTTTTTTTAAAAAAAATACCCCTGCAAGTGTTTGGTAAATTACCAGTGTTAAGTATATTTTTCTGGATCCTACCCAATTGGAGACCTTTCTTTCAGGGAAAAAATCGGACTGATATAATTTTTGTTTTATTATTTTCTCTCCTGGCTAAGTTAATGAGGGTATAGTAGAATTATACAGTTTGGGATCCAGTGTTTGATATGTATATGCCATTGCATTTTTGTTTCCTTGTTATTTATGGAGCTGACCTCCCTCTTGACGGGGACTTTATTGTTATTTTCCTCTTTATTATCTCGATAAAGTATTTTGAAAATGGGGGGAAAAAACCACAGCCCTCGCCCACACTCGCTGGAACTGCGCTTGGAGAAACCACTTCTGCCCCTCTGATGCAGACTTTATGTTTGCATGGGAGCTGAAGCGGCTGGTCAAAGCACAGCATTGGCAAGTTTGGGTAAGCACTGTGCTTTTTAATGTCAGTCTAACTGCCGCAGGTCCAGGAGAGGCAGCAGCAGGGGGGCACAAACAGGGCTGGCAGCAGAAATGAGGGCCTGCCTAGGGTACCTCCTATCCTTGCCCCCACCCTGCATAACAATATCAATAACCTTACTAAAGCTTATCGACATGATGTCTACACCACCTGCCTGTTCCACCATGTTTATCACCAATCCAATCTCTCTAATAAGACCTTGCCTTTGTGAATCCATGTTGTCTGGTGTTAATCTGCTTGTTGCCAGGTGCTTCAGTTGCTTTCTTTAGCACTGTTTCCATAATTTTGCCCTCTAGAGAAGTTAGGTTAAACCCTGTAGTTGTATGCTTCCTCCCTGACCCCACTTAATCCAACTTTTCTTCAGTTTCTTGGAACCTATCTTGTCTTAAAGGGTAAGCTGAACAGAGCTGCAAGGAGTGTGAACAGTACATTATTGAGTTCTATATTTTTTTTGCGACATTTAATTGGTCTCTGATGACGCCTGGTTATTTGAAGGTCTTCTATCTCACCATATGTAATATCTGACCAACTCCTTTTCTGGGAATGGCATTCTTACAAAATATATCCAGTTTATATTTAGAAAATTAATAATTTGTCCACTTTTGGTCACAGATCTAGTACATGATATTGAAATATTTTTATATGGTTCAACTATGGAAGAGTCACCCTAATCATTTCCAAGTTAATAGCAAGGAGATTGCAGGAATGATTTTAATTCTGCAGTTAGATAAAGTAGTGGAGTAACTATGGGATATGCTGTCCTTAAAATTCAGTGCAGTACCTTTGTCCTTAAACTATATTCGTTACTCATACTATTAAAATTACACCTATCAAGAAAATGTTGAATAATTAAGTGGTAGGGAGAAGGTGAATACTTTTTATTTTTCTGTAAGCTAGCCCTTCTGATGTGTTGCTAAATATCAGTAATTAATACCATCTGTTATTTGTTTTTCATTTACTCAATATTCTTTCATGAATTAAAGCTGCTTCCGATGGCAATGACTCCACTGCAGATGAAAATCAAACTCCTTCTGATCAGATGATGTTAGAACCAGTGGATGAAGCAGGAGAAAGATATCAGAATGAGACCATGCAGTCGGCAGCAGGTTGTGCAAGTCCCATCAGTGAAGACGCAGCAAGCAGGGATGCCAAGCCAGAAATGGCAACAGTTGAAACCATTATCAGCTCACCATCTGAGAATGCCAGGAAAGTGCAGGGTAAGTGAGAGGATTTTTTTTTTTTTAGGATTAATTACTGACCTTTCCAAATCAGAGCTCAAGGTGAGATACAATTCAGGTACTGTAGTATCTCCAGGGACAAGCAGGAATGTAGTCTTCATATATGGTGCTGTTGGTACCGACGGAGCCCGCACGGGAATGCTCCCCAGTGTCCAATAGGAAAATTTTTGGGAGCATCCCACTGTGTCTGTGTAGCTGCCTTCCCACCTTTCCCCCTCTCCTTCCTCAGTTCTTCATTTTCCGTGGAGCCGGCAGGAAGCAAATCCTGTCACCACAGAAAATTCCTGTTTTTCATATTTTTTGTGTTTCGCGTCTGCCTTCCCGTCGACGTTGGTTCCAACTCCCTGTCAGTTCTTTCTTTCTTTCTTTAAAAAAAAAAAAAAGGAGAAGTTTACTTTCTTCAGGCGCATCAATGCCATTTTAGGCCCTGGCCTTCCATTTTGTCACTGACACAATGGACAAACCCACTAGTGGTTTTAAGAAATGTTCTAAGTGTGGCAGTACCATATCAGCCACCGACACCCATGACTGGTGTCTAAAATGCCTTGATCCTGACCATCAACCATCAGAATGTCCCCTTTGCAGGAAGATGACGAAGAGAGGCCTACAGAATCGTGCTGTAAAGCTGGGCACCCTCTTTGTCTCCGATGCCGTCTCTCTAGCATCGACATCATCGAGGGCATCATCTTCCTCCCATGGATCTAAGGTATCGAAACATAAGTCTTCATCGAAGATGGCCACCCCCCACAAGGGTAAATCTCCTTCTGAGCATCGAGATGCTTGAGCGTTACCCTGGAGGGGGATACACTGGTCAACAACCCCGGTGGGAGGACATTTCCTCCGAAGCCAACGAGGGGTCCTAGGATGCTCCCGAGGCTTCTACCTCCGGAGAGCTGCTGGTGCCGTGCTCAGGGATCGTGGCCCGCAACTCCAGTACCGATACCCAAGCATCGGCAAGCTCCGTGGATCAGCGTATCCTGGCCATCAAACAGAGCTTAGCAGCCTTACTGGCAGCCTCGATTCCAGTAAAACCCTTACAGTCGGTTCCGCAAGCATCTGCACCGTCTTCAGTACCAATGCAAACTATATTGGGTTAAGTGCCACTAGCTATGCTACCATCCATGCCTGCCCTCAAATCCATTTCTGGTACCAAGGTTCCGGCTAAACAGATTCCAAGACCAACTTCAATCGGTACCGAGTTCTGACAGAGCACGAACACCCCGCCCATAGATACTTCGAGTCTTCGGAATTGGATTCATCAGATGATGAATCGGCTGATACCTGAGGCCTACAAAATCTACCAAAGGACCCGTCTCCATCGCTGCAACATCGTATGTCCCCACCAGAGAACATGTCTTTCACGATTTTATATGTGATGTTGCCAGGGGCCTTTCCATAACTGTTACATCGGAGAAAGAGCCTAGAGCTGAAGAATTGGAAATTCTCTAATATCCAGCAGCTCCTAAAGAAGCGGCTACACTTCCCATTCACCGCATTCTCCATGACCTCATGCTTCGTATGTGGGAGACACCCCCTACTGTTTCTCCTTGTACTCGAAAGCTCAATACCATGTACCGGGTACCAGAGTGTCCCGGTTTCCAAAAGACACAATTGTCGCACCATTCAATGGTAGTTGAATCGGCAATGCGTCAGATCAAAAGCGCGAAGACACATTCCTCTAACACTCCGGGTAGAGAATCGAGAACCCTCGATGCTTTTGGCTATCATGCTATCATCCAGAATTAGTTCCTACATACCCTACATGGGTATGTTTCTCAAAGAGGTAACTAGGGATTTAGAATCAATGGCTCCACTTCTCCCTGATGACAAAAGAGCAGACTACCTCACCCTAGTCAAACATGCTCAGAACATCTCAAAGTTTGTCAATAGGGCAGCTTTTGATTGCTTTGAATGCACCAGTAGAGCTACATCAATCTGCATCGGTCCATGCAGAATTGCATGGCTGCAAGCACTGGATCTTGAACAGTGGGTTCAAGATAAGTTGGGTAATATTCCTTGCACCGGTGAAAACCTTTTTTGGCAAGGATTGGCAGGACAAAGTGTCTCAGTTATATTCTAAGAACACTACCCTGAATACGTTTTCTAGATCCACTGCCAACCCAGCTAAAAAGAAGGCAGCAAAGAAAGCTTTCTTTACTAAAAAAAAGAAGTATTATTCTTCTTACACCTCTGCTTCTCAATGTCAGCATCATGCTCCTCAAAAGGGACAGCAGCCTCCAAAACAGCAAAGGAAGTCTCAGACTCCTAAGATGCAGCCAGTTCAGCAGACTCAGGCTGCTCCTGTTTTTTGACTCCTTCCTAGAGAACAAAGCTACACTGCTTCTAGAGAACCTCCGTCCTCTTCACATTGTTGGCAGGCTGTGCCATTATGTCTACAGGTGACATCTGATCACCTCAGAATAGTGGACGTTAAGAATAGTGAGAGAAGCGTACAGGCTTCATCTGCAAAGCCTGCCCCCCTCTACCTCAGTAAGAGAGTATCGTTCTCAGCCCCCTCTCACTGCTCTGTTACTACAGGAGGTCACCTCCCTTCTACAAGGTGCAATAGAAGAGGTTCCAACTTCTCAACAGGGAATGGGCTTCTGTTCTCCATACTTTCTCATCCCAAAGAAAACAAAAGGATACAGGCCCATTCTAGACCTCAGAATCCTAAACAAGTTTCTCGTATGTGAGAAGTTCAAGATGGTCTCTCTAGGGACCTTCTCACCTATCTCCAGAGTCAGGACTGGCTCTGTTCTCTAGATCTGAATGAATAAGGATATGTGTATGCTTCCTTTAGAACACAGAAAGTTCCTACGCTTCACGTTTCAGGGAGGACACTTATCAATGCAGGGTCCTTCCTTTCGGACTGGCCTCTGTCCTAAGAGTCTTCGCAAAGTGCATTGGGGTTGTAGCCGCATTCCTAAGAACTCTAGGAAAATTTGTCTTCCCTTACTTAGATGATTGACTTATAAGGGCAAGCACCTCTCAGGAGGCCAGCCTGTCTCTCTCACGCACCATGCAGGTGTTACAGCATTTGGGATTTGTCATAAATCTTCCAAAGTCCCAACTCGTCCCCACTCAGACTCTAGAGTTCATAGGGGCTCTCTTAAACACTCAGCAGTCGAGGGCATTTCTGCCACAACTCCATTGCACTCTGCTCAATCAGTTAGCATCTCGGGCATGTTTCAAGGAGTATCTCACTGCCCGTGAAATGCTGCAACTTCTGGGTCATATGGTATCAATGGTGCATGTAGTCCTATATGCCCATTTCCACATGCATGCAGCTCAATGGACTCTGGCTTCCCAGTGGACTCAAGCCTCAGGCTGTCGCGGGGACAAAATACTTGTATTTTCCCCTCTGACAGAATCTCTCCAGTGGTGGTGGTGTTCCGCAGAAAATCTCCTCGTAGGGTTACCTTTTCAGATGTCTCCACATCAATGTACCCTAATGACGGATACATCCAAACTGGGCTGGGGAGCCCATCTAGGGCATCTTTTCACTCAGGGCCTCTGGTCACTACAGGAGACACGACTCCAAATAAATCTCCTGGAACTTCGAGCCATCTTCAATGCTCTCAAAGTATTTCAGGAGCATCTTTCTTACCACAGAATCCTGGTCCAAACCGACAATCAAGTAGCCATGTTCTATGTGAACAAGCAGGGAGGGACAGGCTCTTGGTCCCTCTGCAGGGAGGCTCTACATCTCTGGTCCTTTGCCATTGCTCATCACATCCACCTACAAGCAGTGTATCTTCCAGGCAAACAAAATGTCTTAGCAGACAAATTGAGTCAGATCCTTCTACCCCACGAATGGTTTCTTCATGTAGACACAGTATCCTACATCTTTCAGACCTGGGGAACTCCAGAGATAGACTCTCTGCCACCCCACAGAATATCAAGCTCCCACGCTTCTGCACCAGGATTCTCACATTGGACAGTCAGCAAGTGGATGCTTTTCAGCTCCACTGGGGGTAAGGCCTACTTTACGCTCCCCCCCACCCCCCATTCCCCTGATTCCCAAAACTGTTCAGACTCCAGACAGACAGGGGCTCCATGATACTCATAGCCCCATGCTGGCTACGTCAACCGTGGTTTCCTCTCCTTCTACATCTGTCTCAGACTCAGCCAATAGATCTCGGATCTGCTCCAGACCTACTGTCTCAGAGAGAGGGGACACTGCTCCACCCCAATCCACAGTCTGTTCACCTCACAGCATGGCTGCTGAAAGCATAGCTTCTAAGACTGCGCTGGCATGAACTTAAGGTTAACGCTTGTTAACGTGCCACGGCGCCCACTATTGCGCTATACAGATTCTTGCTACCTTGCTGCCGGAACACCCACTCCTTATATGGCATTCTTCACATTATCGCTGCAACTAGCGCTGGTAACATTAAGACTGTTTAGTAAACATACCCCTAAAATCCTGCTGTTCACGGAGATCACCTGTTACAGGTGAGTAACTACGCTTCTCCAGGACCAAGCAGGAAGTCAGTCCTCACATATAGGTGGCGTCGGCGCCGACAGAGCCCCCGTGCGGAGCATTTCCCCAGCTTTCAAAGAAAGCCTTTGGGAATGCAGCGCGCCTGTGCGGTCCCCTTCCCACCCAAGGGTGCCATCTTGCTCAGTCTTTCTTTATCCGCGGAGCCCAATGGACGTGAGTTTGTGCCACCCGGGAAAAGTAGATTTTTTTCTGCGATTTTGTCTTGTCTTATCTGGTTCAACGCTGGTTCCCCTTCCCGCCTGGGCTCGGTACACCGGTATCCGGAGTTTTGATTTTCGTTTTTTGTCCTTCGTGACTAGCGTTCGCGCTCTTTTTGTGTTTTCACTGGCAGCCTGGTCTTTTGACCTTGCAGGGGCCCTTTTTCCCCCCAATGGCTGCCAACAGGTTCAAAAAGTGTGATCGGTGCAATAAACTTATGTCTCTCACCGACACACATGACTGCTGCCTCCGTTGCCTCGAGCCCGACCATGACCCGCTGTCCTGTGGCCCGTGCGGCAAGATGTCGTCGAAGGCGCTTCGGAGCTGTCAGCATCAACGTGACCGAATTTTCTCTGACTCCGCGTCCGACTGGGCCCGGACTTCGTCAGAGGCCTTGACATCTCGGAAGTATGACCCCGAGCGCCGTCGGAGTTCCTCTTAGAGGGAGTCTCCCACCCGGGAGCACAGAAGGAAGAAGAAGCTCGCGAGGGCGGCGTCGGTGGAGGCTCCTGGTTCCTCGGCCAGGTCGCGTAGCCCTGACCGCTGCCCCGGGCTCTCGGACTTGGAGAGGCTGTCCAAGTTACCTCTTGTGGAGCCGGAGTCCCCGAGTCACGTAAGTGCAGTTGTCCTTGTGGACTCTCCTCCGGGGGAGCAGATGTCGGGCTCGATGCCATTGGGGCCCGAGTCAGGGGCTGCTGAGTCTTCTGAGCTTGGACTCAGGTTGACGGCCTTGGAGAGCAGCTTGGCTGCCTTCATGGAACAGCAGTGGGTGCTGATCACCGTTTGACCGGTGCATCTGCCCCAACCACCGGGACCTCGACGTCTAAGTCGACCCCGGAGACTGAGCCGATCCTCGAGTCAATGAAGTCTTGAGTCGATCCTCGGTCAAGGTCTCCCTCAACCTCCCGTGTGGGGCCGAGGTCGTCGGGGCAGGTGGCACCGAGGCCCACATTGCCAGAGCCGCTCGATTCCTCCTCGGAGGAGTCGGCGTGGGAGATGGAGGACGAGGAGTCCCTTCGGACTCACCGGAGTCCAAGCCTTGGAGATGGTCCCCCCTGGAGGATACCCAGTTCTCAGACTTCGTGAGGGATATGGACAAAGCCTTGGCCTTCCCTGTGGACGCCGAGGAGGAGCCTCGAGCCGAGGAGTTTGATGCCCTCCAGTATGACTTTCCTCCGAAGGAAGCCTTTACTGTTCCAGTTCCTCCGATGCTGGAACGGCTGCTCTTCCATATGTGGGAGGCACTGGCCTCGATGCCAGTTCTTAGCAAATAGGTCGATTCCATTTATCGAGTCCGTAAGAGCCCTGGGTTCCAAAAGGCGCAGCTACCGCACAACTCCATGGTTGTGAAATCGGCCATGCACTGTCTGAAGAGTCGGAAGATGCACTCCTCGGTGCCCCCCGTTTGGGAGGTCCGGAACCTGGATGCCCTCGGTAGAAAGTGCTTCCAGGGCTCTATGCTATCTTGCCGTGTCCAGACCTATCAGCTGTACATGGGCATGTACCTACGAGACCTAGCAAAGGAGCTTGCCGGGTTCTCAGCTGGCCTCTCCGAGGAACCTTTGCAGCGGTTCAAGGCTTTGTCAACAGGGATTCGATAGTGCTCAAAGTTTATCTCTCGAGCAGCCTATGATGGATTCGAGGCTTCAGCCCGGGTAGCCGCGGCCGGCATCGGTGCACGCCGTCAGGCCTGGCTACAGTCATCGGACCTGGAGTCATGGGTGCAGGACAAGTTGGTCGATGTCCCTTGCTGAGGTGAAAACCTTTTCGGTAAGCCCATGACTGAAAAGGCTGCAGAAATCAAGACTGAGACTCTCACCTGGACAAGGCTGTCCAGGAAGACTTCTGCCCCTTCTTAGAAAAAGAAGAGCTCAGGAAAGAAGCCCTTTCTCCCGAGGAAGGGTGCTGCCTATAAATCCTACCTTCAATATCAGGCCTCTGCAGCTCCCCAACAGGGCCAAGAGGCAGGGGCATGGGCCCACTAAGCAGAAGACCCCCAAGCAGCTAGCTCCGGCTCCTGCACAGCAGGGAGCGGGGTTTTGACTCCTACAGCATAGCCTTTTCTCCATAGCTGGCTCCAATCAGCACAGGAGGTCGGCTGACCCTGTATGCCTACAGATGGCCAGCCATAACAGGGGATACCTGGGTACTGAGCATAGTCCAGAAGGACTACCTGCTCCACTTCCACCAGCTACCCCCTCCTACTTTCCAGGGGAGCCTCCAAGACTCCCTCTGCACAGAAACCACCTCCTTCAGGAGTTGGCAAGTCTTCTAAAGGAACAGGCGGTGGAACCGGTGCCTCACCACCTGAAAGGGCAAGGCTTCTACTCCAGGTACTTCCTGGTACCAAAAAGGACAAGAGGCCTCCGGCCTATCCTAGACTTGCAAAACTTAAACAAGTTTCTGGAGAGGGAAAAGTTCAAGATTCTTACCCTTGGGATACTGCTGCCCTACCTCCAGCAGTGAGATTGGCTATGCTCCTTAGACCTAAAGGATGCTTATACTCACATCCTCATCCATGCAGACCACAGACAATATCTCAGATTTGTGGTGGGGTGAAACCACTTTCAGTACAGAGTACTTCCCTTTGGCCTAACTTCCGCCCCCAGGGTTTTCACCAAATGCCTAGCGGTGGTGGCGGCTTATCTCAGAAATCAAGGAATTTTTGTCTTCCCATACCTGGACGACTGGCTCACCAGGGGTCAGTCTCCCCAGGAGGCCAGACAAGCCACTCTTCACACTGTCTCTCTTCTTCAGCATCTGGGCTTTGTCATAAACTACGCAAAGTCCACTTTGCTCCCCTCACAGAACCTAGAGTTTATAGGGGAAGATTAGACACCCTGCAGGCAAGAGCATACTTGCCCAAGGACAGGGCCCACAGACTGATGGACTTGGCCAACCAGTTCCAAAGCAATTCTCAGGTCTCCGCCAGACACTTCCTGTGGCTCCTGGGCCACATGGCATCCACGGTACATGTGACCCCGAGTAAAGGTGTCCAAACCACTTTTGGACTCCTTGCAGTGGTGGCTACATCTCCCAAACCTTCTCAGGGGGGTACCCTTTCAGGCCCCAGCACAAACAAGAGTGCTGATGACCGATGCTTCCTTAAAGGGCTGGGGTGCACATTGCCAGGGCACGTGCACTCAAGGCCTCTCCTCGGGAGGCCACACAGTAGATCAATCATTTGGAGCTGCGAGCAATCCGCTTGGCTCTACAGACTTTTTCTCATTCCCTCTCTCACCAGTCTGTCTTAGTTCAGACAGACAATCAGATAGCAATGTTCTATGTGAACAAGCAAGGGGGCACAGGGTCCAGATTCCTATATCAGGAGGCGCAGGCCCTTTGCTCCTTTGCAGTCAAACAAGGCATGTTTCTCAAAGCAGTTTATCTACCTGGTCAGAAGAACTTTTTGGCAGACAAACTAAGCAAGATTCTCCAGCCTCACAAATGGCAGTTGAATCCACTGGTGGTCCAGCAGATCTTTCTACGATGGGGACTTCCATCCATCGATCTCTTTGCAAGTCCACTGAACTGTCAGCTGCCCAGGTTTTGCTCCAGACGGCCTCATCCCTTGAGAATGGCAGCAGATGCTTTTCTGATCTCTTGGTCTACGGGCCTCCTGTATGCTTTTCCTCCCGCGCCCCTGGTGGCCCGAACTCTGTTCAAGATTCTCCGGGACAAGGCCTCGGTGATTCTGGTAGCCCCCAGATGGCCGAGGCAACCGTGGTTTCCACTTCTGCTGCAGTTGGCAGTGGAAACTCCATTCCCTCTGGGGTTGCAACCCGATCTCCCTTCTCAGGATCAGGGTTGCCTTCTGCACCCCAATCTCAGATCCCTCAATCTGATGGCCTGGCTGCTGAAAGGATAGTGCTAGCTCCCTTACTTCTTCCTAGGGAAGTTGAGGAGGTGGTCTTAGCCTCTAGGAGGCAGTCCACCAGAAAGTCCTATGCCCTCAAGTGGCGTAGGTTCACAATATGGTGCACTCAGCGCAATGAAGATCCTTTCTCCTGCCTTGTGCCAGTAGTACTACAGTACTTACTTCACCTGTCAGACCTAGGCCTTAAGTCCAACTCTGTTCGGGTCCACCTCAGTGCTCTATCAGCACACCACTCACCGGTGGAGGGACAGTCTCTGTCGGTTCACCCCTTGGTGTCCCGCTTCCTCAGAGGTCTGCTTCTGCTCAAGCCTCTGGTTCGTCCACTAGCCACTGAGTAAGATTTGAACGTGGTCTTGCAGCAACTTACTCGCCCACCGTTTGAGCCGATGGCTGCTTGCCATTTACGCTTCCTTTCTTGGAAGGCGCTCTTCCTGGTAGCTCTTACCTCGGCCATACGTGTGAGTGAACTACAAGCTCTGGTTTCTAATAGACCGTACACATGGTTCTATAGGAACAGGGTGGTCCTACGGACCCATCCAAAGTTCCTTCCAAAGGTTGTCTCCTCTTTCCACCTCAACCAGGAGGTGATTCTTCCGACATTCTTTCCCAGGCCGCATACCAGCCGGGCTGAAACAGTCTTGCATACCCTGGACTGTAAGAAGGCGTTGTCCTTTTACATAGAACGTACGCGGGGGCATCAAAGGGCTACTCAGCTCTTTGTCTCCTTTGACCCTAATAAACTGGGGTTACCTATCTCCAAGCGTACGTTGTCCACTTGGGTAGCAGATTGTATCGCCTGGGCGTACAAGGCAGCCGGCTTCCCCTTGCAGGGTTGAGTCGCGGCCCAACGTGTCAGGGCAAAAGCCGCGTCAGTAGCTCATCTCCGCTCTGTTCCATTGGCAGACATTTGCTGGGCCGCTACTTGGTCTTCAAGGCAGACTTTTGCAGCCCACTACTGCCTCTAGAGAGAGTCCCGAAGGGACAGTGCTTTCGGAGAGGCGGTACTCCGCAATCTCTTTGAGGCTTAGACAACTCCTACCCTCTGGCCCTTGTGTTGGGCTACCGTACGGGGGCGTTCTCAGGATATTCTTATCACGGATGCTGAGGCTCTTCAGAGGGAGCCATTTTTTTCAGCTTTGGGTTCCCGGTAGCCTAGAGCTGGGGAGTCCCATATGTGAGGACTGACTTCCTGCTTGGTCCTGGAGAAAGAGTAGTTACTCACCTGTAACAGGTGTTCTCCAGGAGCAGCAGGAATCAGTCCTCACCACCCTCCCTCCTTCCCTGGAGTTGCAGTCATATACTTTTTTTTTTTTTTGCTGTCTTTTAGCTATGTCATCAGACTGAGCAAGATGGCACCCTTGGGTGGGAAGGGGACCGCACAGGCGTGATGCCTTCCCAAAGGCTTTCTTTGAAAGCTGGGGAAATGCTCTGTACGGGGGCTCCATTGACGCCGATGTCACCCATATGTGAGGACTGACTTCCTGCTTGGTCCTGGAGAAGCGTAGTTACTCACCTGTAACAGGTGATCTCCGGGAACAGCAGGAATTTAGGGGTATGTTTACTAAACCGTCTTAATGTTACCAGCGCTAGTTGCAGCGATAATGTGAAGAATGCCATATAAGGAGTGGGCGTTCCGGCGGCAAGGTAGCAAGAATCTGTATCGCGCAATAGTGGGCGCCGTGGCACGTTAACGCGCGTTAACCCTAAGTTCATGCCAGCGCAGTGTTAGAAGCTATAAAGATGTAGCCCACTGGTTACTGCAATGACTGTGGAGGCAGAGGTCATGGGTTCGATCCCGCAGTGGTGTTATGTAAGAAGACTGTCTGAGGCATTTCCCTTTTTTAATTTAAATCAGTGCTGTCTGAGGCATTTCTCTTTTTTAAGTTAAATCAGTGCTGCCAGCAAAAACACCCTTACAGTGCCGTAACATAAGGTGCCGCATAAGGCGCCCTATAAGGCACTCCATAGGGCACATTAAAAAGTGCCCTGTCCGCCAAGGCGCCTTCTAATGTGTCCTATAGGGCGCTTTATAGGGCGCCTTATGAGGCACCTTAAGGTTATAGCACTGTGAGGGTGCATTTTGCTGGCAGCACTGATTTAAATTAAAAGGAAAAGCCTCAGACAGCCTTATTAAATAACACCACTGTGGGATCAAACCCATGATCTCTGTCTGCACAGTCATTGAAGTAACCAGTGGGCTACATCTCTATAGCTATGAACATACCGCTGGCTGGCTACAGAAAGATTGCAGGTCACCCCACAAACTGTCTGCTGTGGTTACCAGGATAGGGTAAACCCACCCGAACCCATGATGCACTTCACATGAAGATCTGCAGTCTACAGCTGATCACAAGATGGGGTATGCACCCTCACAGCACCTCGGCCTGGTAGGGGGAACTGACCGACGGTACCCATATGTGAGGACTGATTCCTGCTGCTCCTGGAGAACACCTGTTACAGGTGAGTAACTACCCTTTATTTCCCTGCCCAAGGAGGCTTATGATCCAAGGACCTCATATACTAAAATACACTAATTCAAGTTAAGTGTATAAATATTTAGTAAATTAGCCCTGTTAAAGAATGCAAGCCCCATTATTCTTAATGTGCATTAAATTGCATAATGCACATTGATGTGTATTAACATGCATTAGTAGATGAGGTGTTACGTTTGTACTGGAGGCAGTGAAGAGTGAACCTTTTTATATGGGACAGACTTGCACCTAGTATGTTACAACTGGCCTAATCTCGTATTTGTGATATAAATCATCAGTGAGGGCTATGCAGGCTGCCATGGAGACATGCAGTAGCCACAGAGCCAGCAACAGGAGGTCATTCACTGGCCCAGCAACGTGGCACAGAGGATGTGAATATGATACCAGCCTTGCTGAGAGAGGTCACAGGATATCACAGTGGCATTTTGCTGTATCTTTTTGTGACATGCTCTTTCAGCTAGTAATATTACAATGGCAAATTGGTCTAAAGTTAGAGAAAATGACAGCAGATAAGGATTTGTTTCCCCGGTTTATTTCTTTGCATCTATGGGTTCTTTGTGCTTATTTCATGCTTTCTTGAACCTGGTTACAGGAACTGACTTGCCCAAAGTGCATCAGTGGGAGAAGCAGGATTTGAAATCCTGGCTTTCATGGTGTTCAGCCCACTGTCGTATTCACTAGGCTACACCTCCAGTCAGCAAGGATGAGATGTGCACCAGTGTTCATCTTAAAATACCTTATTCTCACAAGCTATTATTCAAAGCAATGTACAGTTTTAAGGTAAACAGCTGCACATTTTAAAGAATGTTACTTTGAATGGACTGTTATCCTTTAGTGCATGAGGCTGTGATTTTGAAACAGCTTCAGTTTTAATAAGTTGGAGAGTGCATACCTCTTCCTCTGACACTCAGGCTCATCTGTGTGAGGGATTTCATGGGTCAGTGTTGTGAATATGAGGATGTCTGTTGTGGAAATAGGAATTTGGGAGATGTGTGGAAGGAGGTGGGGGTTGTATATGGGAAGGTGTCTGTTGGGGGCATGAGGTATATAGGGGGCATGTCTCCCACCCCTCCTTCCCTTTCCGTGCATTCCTTCCCCGTCTTTCTTTCCTTTTTCTGCTGCATTCTTCTCAGGGGTTTTGCTTGGCTCAGATACCTAGTTCCTGGGCTCTGATTTTCTTTAGTAGTACCTCTGATCCTTGATCCCTCTCCATAATGTTCTTCTGTGTTACCTCTTCTGCCGAGGAGCCAGTATTTGCCCCTTCTTTCTGCAAATGCCACATGGTTTACTGATCAGCAGCTGTTTGAACTGGGTAGATAGTGGTACATAGTTCAAATAGCTGATGATCAGTAAACCATGTAGTGCCAGCAGAAAAAAGAAAAGTTGATGGCTCAACAGCAGTTTTTGACCTTTTATATTTCTGGCAGATTTCCTATTTGCTCATAGTTTCTTATGGGCAAATAGCAACTCCTGGGCTCTAGTGGGTCTCTAAAATATATCACTTCATTGTCTTGGCTATTCCATTGTGCTGTTCTAATATTATGAATTTCTGGTTTCATTGTTTTATAGTTTTGTTCATTTGAAATACTACCGTGCCAGTCTTAACAAAGTGTTTCACAATATACAAGAAAGCACCAAAACACATTTGAATTAAAACAAAACAAAATAAAATAGGGGACACAGGTTTCTGGTTTCAGTTGCCATGTGAGTGGATGAGTGCTGGTAGAGCTCAAAACCCTTCCCCCTCTCCCAACTTCCATATTAAAGAACTGGTATTTAGATGACAATTTTTCCTGTACACCCTTACTGACAGCTCTCAATTACTATGCTGAAGTATTTGAAGCCCAAGTCAACAAATCAATAAAGGAGTTGTATGCCAAAAAGGTCAAAAATGTTGCTTAGCAGCCCAAGGGCTTGTCTAAAATGGCAGTTACGGAGGCTGAGCAGTTCCCTGACATCAGGTCCAGGCAAGTGGAGATAGTGGATCTGGCAGTGATCTTAAAAGAAATAAACAACTCTAAGGAAGAAATTGCGGAGCATGTCGTTGAGCGGCTGGACAAGCAATTTGAGGACATAGCAGACCCAGGTTGGCTGCGGTGGAGGAAAGGGTGAGTACGCTGGAAGATTTGGGTGCATGGGAAAAAGAGGAGCTAGGTAAGCTCTGTAAGCAGGTGGTTTGGCTCCTGTTGGTGTGTTAAAGACCAAGAGAACAGGGACCAGCGATCAAATATTCGGATCTTTGATATACGGGAGAGAACTGAATTTCTGAACCCTCGGAGATTTGTTAAGCAGCTTCTGGACTCTTGTTTTCCACTGAAGGTGGCCTCATCATATGAAACAGAGAGGGCCCACAGAGAGACCAGGCTGTGACCTAAGATGGGTACTTTGCCATGGGCTATGATCATGGGACTTGCGATTTCAAGGAAAGAATACATAATCTTTGAGGCCCATAACTCGAGGACAGTGATGTACAAACACTGAAAGGTGGCAGAAACAGTTTGAAAGTGCAAGTTCCTAATTAAATACTGGGGTCAACTGTTGCAGGCAGGTTACAATGCCAGTATATGGCACCCAGTTCACCTCACCATGCTAGTAAATGGCATGAGGAGGTTTTTGCATTCACTAGCAGAAGTGGAGGAACTCCTGACTTCAGAAGGGAAGGCCCTTGGAAGAAATGAGAGCAGGGACTTCCCCGACACAGTGGTATGAGAGGGTTGCTATGCAAGAGTCTGAATAGCAGCGTTAACTTTGTGAAAGTGAGGATTCTCCAGTGTAGATGTGTTGTCTGTCTTGACTAGACTGTAAGCTCTTATGAGCAGGAACTGTCTCTTACATGTCTCCGAACAGCGCTGCGTAGTAATCTTCCTTAAAACAAGTTAATACCTTATCAAAAATGGAGGGAGTAAGATTTCCCTTAAAAATTTCACCAAACTGAAGGAATAGCATCATTTAGCATTGTTGTCGTAGTCATACTTTACAAAATTCTTTCTAACTCAACTTGAGACATCATTTGTAATTGATTCAAAGATTTGCGCAAACAAGGACAAAGCAGTTCTGATGATGCACATTTATCTAGTTAAAGTAGAACTCCCTCCCTTCTCTGCAATACCAAACAAATTTTCATTTTAATTCTATCTTTCTTATATATGCACAATAATTTGGGTTTAAAAAAGGTTTGGACAAGTTCCTAGAGGAAAGGTCCATAAGCCATTATTAAAGAGGACCCAGGAAATCCACTACTTACCCCAGGATGAGCATTGTGGAAGCTGTGGACTTTGTTTACTTCCAGGTACGTATGACCTAGATTGGCCACTGTTGGAAACAGGATACTGGGCTTGAAGGACCTTAGTCTGACCCAGTATGGCATTTCTTATGTTATGTTCTTATTTGCTCTTTTTTTTAAAATTACGTTTGAAATTGATACAATACCCTACCATGGAGACCGCACCTTCAAAAGGATATAAACAGGATGGAGTTGGTGCAGAGGGTGGCTACTAAAATGGTTAGTGGTCTTCATTATAAAGCATATGAGGACAGACTTAAGGATCTTAATATGTACACCTTAGAGGAAAGGTGGGATAGAGGTGATATGATTGAGATGTTTAAATACCTCCATGGCATAAATGTACAGGGGGAGAGCCTCTTTCAATTGAAAGCAGGTTCTGCTACGAGGGGACATGGGATGAGGGTGAAGGGAAATAGATTCAGGACTGATATGTGGAAATATTTCTTTATGGAAAGAGTGGTGGATCCGTGGAATAGTCTCCCAGTGGAGGTGGTAGAGATGAGGACAGTATCTGAATTCAAAAAAGCATGGGACAAACACAGAGGATCTCTAAAGGAAAAAAGGGGACTGTTGTAGTTGTTGATATGGAAGGGCAGACTAGATAGAACATGTGGTCTTTTTCTGTCATCTTATTTCTATGTTTCTATGATGGGTTTTTCCCCCCATCTCCATTAAACCCAACTGCTCTTGTTCCATCTCCCTATTAATCCAAAAAAACAAAAAACCTGTCAGAATCACATAAATAACCATAAATCACAGATTCCAACGTGACTGTCACCCCTGAAAAACGCCGGAGAAGTTAAGGCAAGCTATGCCCCTGGCTTGGATTCCTTTGTGTGGAAGCTTTTGATCAGCCAGTATGAGATGGACCTGAAGCAGGGTTGAAGGATTTCTTGAGACCAACCCGAAACGTGTGGCACGTCGTCAATTAACTTGGTTTTTCTGGCGTCTTCATTCAAGTTTTCAGCACTTGTCTGTTCAAATTGATAAAGGTAAGTGTACAGTTTTATTCCACGGTTTTTCTAAAAATAACAAAAAGGAGGGGTTGCAGTGGTGTTTGGTATGTTTTCCATCTCCCTATTAAACACCATCAAATTTCTTTCCACAAAAAAATCCTCCAGTGCATTTTCCAAAGGTTTGCAATCCTCAAGCATCTCATGGCCTCTTAAGGTCATCAGATGACAAATTATACTATATAGTTCCTTTGGTCTATTCAGGGCTTTTTCTAACATTGAAGCATGATACTCTTTTGGTCGCATCAGTATCTTACAATAGAATGTCTAATGGTTATAGCAGCAGGCGGAGAACCGGGGAAGCCAGGGTTCAAGCCCACTGGTCCTCCTTGTGATCTTGAACAAGTCACCTCTCCATTGCCTCAGATATGAACTTAGATTGTAAACTCTCGGGACAGGAAAGTATCCACTGTACCTGAATGTAACTTGCCTTGATCTATTATTGAAAAAGGCGTGACCTAAATAAAAAAACAAAAAAAAAAACCCTGTATAGCCATAAGTCTTCCATTGTCCTACTTTTCTTCTACTTAGCTCCTTCTGGCATACTTGCCTTTTTGGGACTCACAGCCCCCAATGGTACCACAGTGCTTTCGTCCCACTCTTTGTTTAACACTTTTCACAAGCACCAGCAGATTAAAGAAGGTCTTTAGTGTCTTATTCCAATTTTCTACTAGTAAATCGATTGAACTTTCCTGATTTTTCTAAATCCTTTGCAGATAGGATTTTCTTGAGATGAATTTGCCCCAATTTCTTATCTGGATAGGTTCTCTGGACTACCATAGCTGGAGGTATCACAACTTTCATTGTCAACAGAAAAATAATTTAAAAATGACCTGGCCATGGGATAGATCTTACATCAATACTTACTAGTTCCATCCATCAAGTTCTTGTCTGAAACAAAAAACAAAATCTAATAAACTCCCCTTACTGTGTGTTGCTACATTAATAATTTGTTGTATACAAATGTCTACCATGATTTGCACAAATTCTCTTGTTTCTGGACTAAAAGAATCCCATGAAATACTAAAATTGCTCAGAACTATTAAAAACATAATGGGATACTTGAAATTCTAGTATTAACACAGATAATGCCATCAAAGTACTGTATAATTTGCACCGCTGGAGGCTGATAAAACATTAATACACCTAGCTGCCCCAGTTTTATTGACGAGACAAATAGATATTCCACTACTTCAACCTGTCTCATTCTATTCAGTTTGAAACCATAATTTGATATAAAATGCCTCACCTTCTCCCTAGCATTAGAGAAGTAGGAATAACCTTTGGAGCAAATTTGTGTAAACTCATGTCTCTTTCTAGCAACAGAGTTTCAGTTACATAGACCACCCAGATTCATATCTAAAAATTTTTTTCTTTTAGTGCCCTCAAGTCAGTGCTGACTCCTGGTGACCCAGCTGCCTCTGGGTTTTCTTGGCAATGTATCACCAGAAGTAGATTGTCTGTGGCCTTTTCTTCCGAGACAATGGAGGATAAAGTGACTTGCCCAAGGTCACAAGGAGTGCCAATGGGAATCGAACCCTTGATCTAAAATTTAGTCTTGCATTAATGCCCCCTTATTTAATACTGATCGAACAGTCAGCAGACCAATGTGGGGAGCCTGATCCCTCTCTTTGTAGGTTTTTTTTAAAAAAAAGCAGATTTAGATAATTCTCAGAAGTTATCCCAACAAACACCTCTAAAGTTCCTTCTGATATACATCTGATGCCTCCCAAAAAACTGGCATGGATTGTACCACCAGGAGCATTTCTTGCTTAATCCACTTTATGCCATTCAGATTTAATCCCAACAATCAACCCCCAGACAAATCCCAATTTTAGAAAAAACACCCACACTCTCTAAACTCTATCTACTCCCCAATCACTCCAGGAACAAGCAGGAATGTAGTCTTCACATATGGGGACTCCCTAGCTGCAGATGCCAGGGAGAAGACCCCAGAAGTTGTGTGCCCTTGTGAAAGGGCTCCACTTTCCCCCATGGATCTCTGACATCCTACCAGGGATGGTGGGTAGGAGTTGATTAAGTATGGAACAGGTGTTGAAGAACAGCCTGACCAAACAAGGCATCCCGGCGGGAGTCCTTGTCTAAGCAGTAATGGGCTGTGAAGGTATGAACTGAAGCCCAAATAACTGCTCGGCAGATGTCGTCGATAGACATAGAGTGAAAATGAGCCATAGAGGCTGCCATGGCTCTCACATTGTGAGCTGTGACATGGCCTTCCAGAGGAAGGGTTTTACTCTCATAGGCAAAAGATATACACTGTGCAATCCAGTTGGACAGTTTTCTTTTGGAGATTGGATGTCCCAAATGACTAGGATCAAAAGCAACAAAGAGTTGAGAGGACTTCTTATGTTACTGTGTCCTTTGCAAGTAAAAGGCCAGAGCCCTTTTATAATCCAAAGTATGAAGATCCCTTTCTGCATTTGAGGCATGAGGCCTTGGGAAGAATACAGGAAGGTAAACCGCTTGGTTTAAATGAAAAGGTGACACCACCTGTGGCATAAAATGTGGATGAGTCCTAAGGACTACCTTATCGTGATGGAACCTTGTATAAGGAGGATCAGCCACCAATGCTTTCAGTTCACTGATGCGACATGCTGATGTGATTGCAATAAGAAAGATGACCTTCCAGGAAAGGAATTTCAAAGAGGTAGTGGCTAATGGTTCAAAAAGCGGTTTCATAAGCTGCCCAAGAACCAAATTTAAGTCCCATGCCACTAGTGGTGGCTTAATGGGAGGCTTAGTTAAAAGAAGGCCTCTCATAAATCTCGCTATGAGAGGATGAGAGGAAATAGGTTGCCCATTTAGAGGCTTGAAAGAAGCTGCAATAGCACTCAAATGAACTTTCACTGAATTGGTCTTAAGCCCTGCATTAGATAAATGAAGGAGATACTCCAGTAATGATTCCAGAGGTATCGCAAGAGGGTTAAGACCCTTCTGCGAGCTCCATATGGTAAGCCTTTTCCACTTGAAAGCATAAGAGCGTCTTGTGGAAGGCTTCCTGGAAGCATAAAGGATATCCTTTACCTGTTGAGAAAGGTTAAGACAGTGAAGTTCTAGGCTTTCAGCAACCAGGCCCTGAGATGCAGAGACTTGGGGATTGGGATGCCACAGCATCCCGTCCTCCTGAGAGGAGATCTGGAGCAGATTCTAACTCCAGAGGCGGAGCTTGAGAGAGATGTAGGAGCAGAGGGTACCATATTTGCCGTGGCCAATGTGGAGCTATGAGAATCATATGACCTCTTTCTCTCTGAAGCTTGAACAGGGTTTTGGGAATTAGGGGAATAGGTGGAAAAGCATACAGGAGGTCCTGGCCCCAATGGAGGAGGAAAGCGTCCCTGGCCTGACAACCCTGAGCCGGAATTCTGGAACAGGACTGGGAAAGTTTGGCATTCAGTGGACTTGCGAAGAGGTCTATGTCCAGGGTTCCCGAAATTTGGAAAATTTTGGCCACCTGGTCCACATGGAGAGACCATTCGTGTGGAAGCAGAACTCGACTGAGTCTGTCTGCCCAAGAGTTTTGAATGCTTGAAAGATACACCGCAAGGAGATGAATCTGATGCTCTCTGGCGAGGGCCCATAGTCGCAAAGCTTCGTTGCATAGCGACAGAGAGCCCATTCCGCCCTGCTTGTTCACATAGAACATGGCTACTTGATTGTCCGTTTGAACTAGGACTGTCTTGTAGCTGAGCTGGGTGTGGAATACTCGAAGAGCAAGGAAGACTGCTCTGAGTTCCAGGAGATTGATGTGTAGATAGGCCTCCTGTGGAGTCCAGGTACCCTGGGTAGAGAGGCCTTGCAGGTGGGCTCCCCAACTCACCTGTGAAGCATCTGTTGTTAGAGTGGCTTGCGGTGGAGGTTTCTGAAAAGGAGACCCCACCAAAAGGTTCTGAGGTGACTGCCACCATTGGAGGGACAAAATAAGGCGATCTGAGTTTGCTATTTTATTTATTTATTTACATTCTCTTATATACCGCGCTATTCTGCATCAGTGCGGTTTACATTGAACAAACTGAAATTACATTGAACAGGGTGTTATAACTTGGAGATAACTATTTTTTACAGGGAACATGGGCTATGGAGGATTAAGTGGCTTGCCCAAGACCACAAGGAGCACCTGTGGGACTAGAAACCCCAGTCCTTCCGGCCCAAGGTTGCTGTCCTCTAGTGGGATTTGAACCCCCGACCTTCCGGCCTGAAGTACCTTGCCCCAACCACTAGGCCACTCCTCCACTCCACTTTTGTCTGACAGGCAACCTGACGCCTGAGCCCATTGAGTGGATAAAGTCCACTGGGCTGCCCTCATATGGAGGCGAGCATAAGGAACCACATGCACGGTGGATGCCATGTGGCCTAGCAACTGTACCATTTCTCGAGCAGTGAGGTGAGGTTTTAACACTGCTTGGGAAGCCAATTGCACAATGCGAAGGCAGCGGGCCTGTGGAAGGTAGGCCCTTGTCTGTCTGGTAACTTGCAGAGCTCCTATAAACTCTAGAGACTGAGTGGGAGCAAGGTTGGATTTTGGGAAGTTTATGACAAGTCCCAAATACTGAAGGATGCGCATTGTGCGAGAGAGAGCAACCCTGGCCTCTGGCTCTGAAGTGGCTTGAATGAGCCAGTCGTCTAAGTAAGGGAAGACGAATATTCCCAGGGTGCAGAGAAATGCTGCTACCACAGCCATGCATTTTGTGAACATCCTTGATGCAGAAGCCAGGCCAAAAGGAAGAACCCTGTATTGGTAGTGCTTCCCTTGAAACAGGAAGCGAAGGAAATTTCAATGAATTGGATGGATGAGAACATGAGTGTACGCATCCTTGAGATCTAGAGAACAAAGCCAATCCTGACTCTGAAGGTAGGGCAGCAGAGTTCCTAGAGCAGGGGTGGGCACCTCCGGTCCTGGAGGGCCGCAGACCAGTCAGGTTTTCGGGATATCCCTAATGAACATGCATGAGATATATATGCATTAGAGATATCCTTCCAGCCTGACTGGTTTGTGGCCCTCCAGGGCTGGATTTGGAGACCCCTGCCTTACACCTCTGTCATTTAAGATTGTGAGTGGGCAAGGTAGAGATGTCCTAGACATCGAAAGGGTATATAGAATGTGTCACATTCCTCCTCGATTCTCACCACCACCAAAAAGTTGTCTAATAGACAATTTTTTGGTGGTGGTGGTGAGAAGTGAGGAGGACTGTGACAAATTCTATCTAACCTTTTTGATGTCTTGGACATCTGCACCTTGTCCACTCACAATCTTAAATGACAGAGGTGTAAGGCAGGGGTCTCCAGATCCAGCCCTGGAGGGCCACAAACCAGTCAGGTTGGCAGGATATCTCTAATGCATATATATCTCATGCATATTCATTAGAGATATCCCGAAAACCTGACTGGTCTGCGGCCCTCCAGGACCAGGTTTGCCCACCCCTGTCCTAGAGAAATCATTTTGAACTTCTCTTTGAACAGGAATTTGTTCAATTCTCTGAGGTCTAAAATGGGTCTGTGTCCTCCTGTTTTCTTTGGAATAAGGAAGTAGGGGGAGTAGAACCCTGTACCCTGTTGTAAAATGGGTACCTCTTCTATTGCCCTTTTGGCAAGCAGCACAGTGACCTCTTGACCTAATTGGTTGTTGAGAGAGGTCTGAGAATTGAACTGTCTTACCATGTAGGCAGGGGGCATGCTGAGGAAATGAAGCTTGTACCCCTCTCTTACAATAGACAAGAGTCCAATTTTCTGCTGTTATCTGACCCCATCTGGAGGCAAAATGGCATAACCTTCCTGGAATGGTGGAGGATTCTGGACCATTCAGGGCTAGGAAGGCAAAGTTCTCTAGATAGGAGTCAAAGCCCCTGTGGAAGCTGAGTCTGCTGAGCCGGTTGAGGCTTAGCAGCTTTTGTTTTTCTTTGCCTAGGTTGTTGCTGCTGTCCTTTTTGGGCAGACTGACCCAAACGATGTCCCTGTTGGGTATAGGAGGGATAAAACAACTTCTTCTTACTGAAGAATGGTTTCTTGTAGGATTTTTTCCTTGCAGGATCAGCTGTAGATTTAGACAATCTATCCAAGGTGATATTGTCAGCATCTATCTCATTAGCTTTTTTCTGCCAATTCTTGCCAAAGAGATTCTCTCCTGTGCAAGGAATATTTCCCAGTTTATCCTGTACCCAAAGTTCCAAGTCAGATGCCTGGAGCCAGGCAATCCTACGTGCACCTATGGCAATAGCAGAGGTTCTGCTTACGCACTCAAAGCAGTCAAAGGCTGCACAATTGACAAACTTGGAAACATCCTGAGCATGTTTGACAAGGGCGAGGTAATCCTGCCTCTTATCATCAGGAAGGAGAGGGCTCATAAGCTCTAAATCTCCTGTGACCTCCTTAAGGAACATTCCCATATATAAAATATAGGAACTGATCCTAACAGAAAGCATGGAGGCCTGGAAGGTTCGACGTCCAAAGGCGTCAAAAATCCCACGCTCACGTCCTGAAGGATTAGATGCATGCCTTTTTGCACTCTTGATCCTTCTCATAGCTGATTCCACCACCATGGAATGGTGTGGTAGCTGAGTCTTCTGAAACCCAGGACAGGGAGGAACTCGATACATGGTGTCGAGTCTTCGAGGGTGAGGAGATGTGGTTAGAGGTGTTTCCCACATCTTTAACATGAGATCATGCAAGATCTCATGAATAGGTAAGGTAGCTGCCTCCTTGGGAGCTTTAGGATATTGTAGGATTTCTAATTCCTTTGCCCTAGGCTCTTTTTCAGGAGCCACTGTGATGGAAAGACCCCGAGTCACATCTCGGATAAAATCCTGAAAGGACATATCCTCTGGTGGAGACATCCTACGCTGAGGAGAAGAAGAATCCTCAGGAAGAAGTACTCTGGTATCGGCAGAGCTTTCAGAGTCTTCAGACTCATCCGAGGATTCAAAGTATCTCCGATCCGGGTGATCGTGCAAAGCACGGTACCGGTACCGATCGAAGTCGGCATCGGAGAGGTCCGGTACCGACTTGTCGATACCGGATGGATAAGCATGACTCGGTCCCAGTAGAATACCTGCCCATGTCGATGCAGTCGATACCGGTACCGGAGTCGGTGCCAGTACCGGTTGAATTGTCTGAAGCGGTTTCAAGGGCATCGAGGCCATGAGAAGAGCCGCCAGACTGCGTTCAATAGCCAAGAATCTCTTGTCTATCGATGCTGCCAATGCTTGGGTATCAGTACTGGATGAAGCAGCCGTTACCCCAGAACATGGCACCAGTAGTTCTGCCGAGGTTGAGGCCTCGAACATCCTGGAGCCCCATTAATGCTTTGGAAGCCGAAGCCTCCCACCGGGGCAATTTTGCCAGTGAAAGTCCCTCAAGGGCAACGCCAAAGGCATCTCGATGCTTAGAGGGAGATCTACCCTTTGAGGACCGGCTAGATTTATGTTTAGTTACCTGAGATCCATGAGAGGAAGACGAAGCCCTGGAAGACGTCGATGCCACAGAGGCTGCATCGGAGGGAAAAAGGGTGCTAAGTTTAGCAGCTCAGTTCTGCCGGCCCCTCTTCGACATCATCCCACAGGCAACACACTCCGAAATAGAGTGGTCAGGACCTAAACATTTGAGGCACCACTCATGGGTGTCGGTGACGGAAATGGTACCACCACACTTGGAACACTTTTTAAAACCTGAAGCGGGTTTTTCCATTTTAAAGGAAAAGTTGGGCCTAGTGCCCAAAATGGTGCATGGCACCTGAGGAGAAAAAACCTGGAAAAGACTCCAGAAGAAAAGATTTTTTTTTTTGTTAAGAGAAAGAAGAACCGGCAGTACTGGTGTAGCATCAAAGGAAGGCAGACGCGACCACAAAAAAGAAGAATAGAAGGGAATTATTTTCTGCGGTGACAGGATGTGCGACCTGTCATCTCCGTGGAAAACAAAGAATTGGAGAGGGACAGTTGGGAAAGGCGGGAAGGCAGTACGCAGGTGCTGTGGGATGCTCCCAAAAGCTTTCCTATTGGATGCTGGGGAGCATTCCCGCGCAGACTCCGTCGGTACCGACGATACCCATATGTGAAGACTACATTCCTGCTTGTTCCTGGAGATACATTTTGATAGTATGTTCATAAAAGAAGGGACATATTTTGATGGTCAGAATATAACATGACGTAAGAAATTCCATACTGGGTCAGACCAAGGTCCATCAAGCCCAGTATCCTGTTTACAACAGTGGCCAATTCAGGTCACAAGTACACGTCAGGTTCCCCAAAAGGTACATAGATTCCACAATACTGGTCCTGGGGTAAGCAGTGGATTTCCCAGGTCCTCTTTAATATTGGTTTATGGACCTTTCCTCCAGGAACTTCTCCAAGCCTGTTTTAAACCGAGCTACACTAAAGGCTTTGACTACATCCTCTGATAACGAATTCCAGGGTTTGATTACACATTGAGTGAAAAATATTTTTCTTATTAGTCTTAAATAGGTTACATTGTAGCTTCATTGTGTGTCCCCTAGTCTTTCTATTTTTTGATGGAGTAAACAGCTGATCTACGTTCTACTTCATTCATTAATTTATAGACCTCTATCATATCTCCCCTTAGCTGTCTTTTTTCCAAGTTGAAGAGCCAAAACCTTTTACACCTCTCCTTAAAGGGGTATTCTTCCATCCCCTTTACCATTTTGGTGGGTTTTCTCTGTACCTTTTCTAATTTTGCTATATCCTTTTTAAGATATAGTAACCAAAATTGCACACAATACTCAAGGTGCGTTCACACCATGGAATGATACAGAGGCATTATAATATTGTTGGTTTTATTCTCCATTCCTTTCCTTATGATTCCTAGTATTCTATTTGTTTTCTTGGCCATCACTGCACACTGGGTAGATGGTTTCAACATATTATCCAGGATGACACCTAAATCCTTTTCCTGGGTGGTGGTTCCTAATTTGGAATCTTGCATTGTATAACCATAGTTTGGGTTATTCTTTCCTAGGTGCATAACTTTGCACTTGTCCACATTAAATTTCATCTGCCATTTGGATGTCCAGTCTTCCAGTTTATCAAGGTCCTTTTGCAATTTTTCATAATCCTCGTATTTTAACAACTTTTGACAATTTTGTGTCATCTGCTAATTTGATCATCTTGCTCTTTATTCCCATTTCCAGGTCATTTATTAATATGTTAAAAAGTAGCAGGCCCATCACAGATCCCTGAGTACTCCACTATTCACCTTTCTCAATTGAGATAATTGGCCATTTAGCCCTACTCTCTGCTTTCTATCTTTTAACCAGTTCCTGATCCACAATAGTCCACTGCCTCCTATCCCATGACTTTTTAATTTCGCCAAGAGTCTCTCATGAGGGACCTTGTCAAAGGCTTTCTGAAAATCCAGCTATTCTATATCTACCTGCTCACCTTTGTCTACCTGTTTATTCACACCTTCAAAAAAAATATAGCATTTTAGTAAGACAAGATCTTCCTTGGCTAAATCCATGTTGACTTTCTCCCATTAAACCATAACTATCTACATGTTCAATAATTTTATTCTTTCTAATGACACATAGCCCTGAAATACTACATTATGCTCTCCAGGGGATGGAGAGCATGGCTCTCCCCTCTCTCCCCCACAGGATTCCTTTTACATACTCTCCCTTTACCCATTTCCACCCACAAATGACACTCATGCACAGCCCGCTGCTGCTATGATCTATTTGCATAGATTTTATTAAACAACATGGGTTAAAACTCCCCTTCCTACAACAGACACATGAAATGGGTAGATATAACATGTCACAGAATAAATTCAAACCCTACAACCAACCACCACCCTCCCCCTAAGACAGGTGCCTTACCACTCGTATGGATGCAAGAATCACTTCTTTGACTCCCCTGCGACACACTGTGTGGCCACTTGTTCGCCTACTGAAGGCTTCTCTGTGCCATTAGCTTTTATTGGACCCCCTCCTCTCATAGCACTTGCGGAACCCAGTCCTTGCAACTAAACCCAGGATCCCCAATCTGTGTACTTGGCCCCCTGACATACAAGACCCAGGTGCCCCCTGGGCACCCCATGATTGGACCCATGCTCCCTAATCAACTGCACTTGGGCAACCCTTTTCTTGCTCCTGTATCCAACCCTTTCGATGAGGTCCTGCTACCAGGAGGGGTCACTGCTCTTAGCATGGCCCAACTCTTCTACTACTACTACTACTACTGAACATTTGTATAGCACTACAAGACATACGCAGCACTGAATAGACATGTAAAAGACGGTCCCTGCTCATCAGAGCTTACAATCTAGTCAAGACAGACAAAACACTAGCTGTAGACATGGGATACAGCTAGGGGGAATGGTAAGGAAACACAAAGGAGATCAGGTGAATCAAGATCTGAAAGCAGCAGCGAAGAGGTGAGTTTCAGCCTGGATTTGAAAAGGATCAGAGAAGGCGCCTGACATACAGACCTGGGTAGTTTGTTCCATGCATAAGGAGCAGCAAGGTGAAATGAGTGAAGTCTGGAGTTGGCAGTAGAAGAGAAGGGCACAGATAGAAGCGATTTGCCAGAAGAGTGGAGTTCTCAATGAGGGGTTTAGGGAGAGATAAGAGAGGAAAGGTAGTGAGGAGCTGCAGAGTGAATGCACTTATAGGTCAGCAGGAGAAGTTTGAACTGGATGTGGAAATGGATAGGGAACCAATGAAGTGACTTGAGAAGAGGGGTAATGTGAGCATGACTAGGCTGGCGGAAGATTAGCCACGCAGCAGAGTGTTGAACAGATTGAAGGGGAGAGAGATGATTCGGAGGGAGACCAGCAAGGAGTAGGTTACAGTAGTCTAAAGAGGAGGTGACTAAGGAGTGGATAAGTGTCTTAGTAGTGTGTTCAGAAAAGAAAGGGTGAATTTTGTTGATGTTGTAGAGAAAGAAACGGCAGGTTTTAACTGTGTGTGGAGAAGGAGTCAAAGACGACCCCCAAGGTTGCGAGCTGAGGAGACAGGGAGGAGTAGAGAGTTATCCACAGAGACTGAGAAAGGACGAAGGGGAGAGGAGGGTTTAGGGAGAAAAATAAGAAGCTCAGTTTTGGCCATGTTCAATTTCAAGCGGTGGTGAGACATTCAAGCAACAATGTCAGAAAGGCAGGCAGAGATTCGGGCCTGGATTGCTGAGAGATTTCAGGTATAGAGAGGTAGATCTGGGAGTCATCAGTGTAAAGATAGTACCAAAAGCCGTGGGAAGAGATGAGCGCACCAAGGGACTGGGTATATATAGAGGAAGGAAGTGGACCCAAGACAGATCCTTGGGGTACACCAACTGAGAGCAGAATAGCAGTAGACGAGGATTCACCAGAACAAACGCTGAAAGGGCAATGGGAGAGATAAGAAGAGAACCAGGATATCACAGAGTCCTTAAAACCAAACAAGAACAGATTATCAAGGAGAAGATTGTGGTCAACAGTGTCAAAAGCAGCAGAAAGATCAAGAAGGATGAGGATTGAGTAAAGGCCCTTGGAGTTTTCCAGGAAGAGGTCACAAAGCTTTGGCAAGAGCCATTTCGGTAGAATGTAAAGGACTGAAGCCAGATTGTAGAGGATCCATAAGAGCTTGAGAGGAGAGAAAGTCGAGGCAATGGCGCTGAACCACATGTTCAAGTAGTTTCAAAACAAAGGGGGGGAGGGAAATGTGTCGATAGCAAGAAGGACAGGTAGGATTTAGTGAGGGTTTCTTGAGAAGAGGAGTGACCACAGCATGCTTGAAGGTTGCAGGGAAAGTTGCACCCGTTATAGTACCAAATCAATGGCTCTGCGTAAGTCTGCATTGAAAATGTCTAAGCCAATATTGTTCAGGTGCATCCCATCTTCCTTGTATAATGAACCTCCCCCAGGACTATCCCCTCATGATCGATAAGTGCATCCCCCAAACTCCTAAGAAAATTATTAACCTCAACATTTAACTTCTTTCTTCTTCTCTCAATCCCTTCTGGATTTCTGGCTCCATGACATTTGTTGCGAGGGATCACATGGGACCAGATGATGCCAACTGATGGCCATGCCGTCTTATCTGCACCAAGTCCCTCTTGACTTGGATGATCAGGTCAGTGTTCTCGACCTGCACCAAATCATTGCCCCCCAAATGAAGCAACTCATATGAGGGGGGAGGCCTGCCCCTTGCCCTGATGACTTGCACTGCCATTCTTTAAGGGCTGCACCACTAGTTGCTGTGTTGTGCTTCTTCACAGCTTATCTCCATCGTTCTCGCCACTTCCTTTTGCCGCCTTCAGACACTCCTTCTTATGCTGTCCCCTCTGCCTCTTGTCCCTTTTTTCATGCTGGTGGCCATGTTTTCTCCCTCTGCTTGCTGCACCCATGTATGATGCTGCTTGTCTTGGCCCTTTAAAAGGCACAGAGAATTCTTCTGATGCTCCGACATCAGCACTGTGTACCTGATCTGACAGCAGTGCATAATGCCACACAGGTGCCAGCTGCCCTCTACACTGATGCTAGCTACACGAGGCCAACGAGGCTTCACCTTACCAAGAGAGGAAGAGCGACTTCAACTGCCTTTGCCATGCAATCTCACCTCCCAGATGGTGTGCAGATGTTCCTTCCAAATTTAGCCTTCAGCAGATGCAGTAGGATGGGTCAAGGCCATGAAGTAGGCTAGTGTATCCTTCCCGTCTTTGGGGAGTCGCGGTGATCTGACACGTGGTACTGGTTTCTGGTGCCACCGCAGCTGCCTGATTTCCAGCAAATGCCGCCGAGCACAAGTTGCACTCTGGCAATGAGAGTAATGTCTTCCTCAGCCAGCTGCCTTCCTCATCCACTCTGGGCCACGTTCTATCAATGCCGTCTCCGGCAGGAAAGCATACTTTCCTCAGCACACTTTGCTCTGCTGCTGCCTATGGTAAGGGAAAGCACTTCTGCACTGAACCCCACTTCCGCTCCCTCTTCCTTAGTACTCCCTGTATTTCTCTCCCCCTCCACTGTGCTAGCTTCCTTCCTGCCCCATCCCCTTTCCCTGGTAATCTCTTATGACTGTTCCCCTCTCCCCACCAATGTGGGCAATATATGGGCTATGCATCCCATGCCTTGAACTGGCTGGTCCCCCTTTTTTAGCTGTGGTCTGGATGCATGCATGCAAAGCAGGAGGAGTAAAGGTGATTCCAAAAATTATACTCTAGATGAGAAAAAAGAAAAGGGAGATAAAGAAAGAGAGATACCTCAAAGGTTTTAATAATACACAACAAGCATGCATTTTTCAATATGAAAAATGTCCATAGTAAAAGTTCTTGATCCAAGGCTCCAAAGATTGCACACGTAGGTAGCAAAGAAAAACTACTCTAGAAAGAGGATAGTAGATGCATGGAACAGTCTCTCAGGGATGGGTTAGAAGCCATAACAGCAACACAATTCATGAAAAATTGAATAATTGCAGACGTTTCTTTGAATATGAAGATGCGGGGGTAATGGCTGAGACTAGGTAGGCTCTGCAGTATTACACCAGGAACGGGCAGACTAAACAAGCTTTTTAGTCATTATTTGCTGTTAGTTTCTGTATTTGTATGTTAAACACATTTAGAATAGGAAGTAAATCTACAGGTCTGTTACCAAAGACTAGCATTTCAGGATCAGGAGCTTATTTAAACAAAAATATTTTGTTGGAGTTTGAATATGTTAGCTGCTAAAAGGTGTTAAAATACAACTCCTACTGTTAGTTTACATAGATCTCCGGTACACATAATTGTCCCATTGGCTGGCATGGGATCATTCACCCTGAAATAAATTTGGTTAATTATTGACATTTAAGTGCATCACAGTCTGATCTCCAGAGTTACTATTTCCAGGTGAAGCTGGAGAAAAGGCAGAAGCTGAGATGTGCAGTGAAACATTAAGTGAAGCTGAAACAAAAGAAGAGGAAACGGGCGAAGCTGTGGATACTGCAGTGACAGAGATAGGTATGTTGACAGAGAAGTGAATAGTCACATACTGGTTACTCTGGAGACAGGCATGTATACCTAGGTTATTGAATGGATCTTTCACCACCATTCTCCTGATGGTAGTATGGTAGGCAAGATGTGGGTAGGGTGGTGGATCTTGGGGGATTTTGAAAGAGACATTGCTTCTGTGTGTAGCTCTGCTGTAGCATCATACTTCTGTTATATTGTTAACTTTGAAAGGACTGATGCAGAAACCTTACATTAGAGCTGTAAGCTATATCTCAGCACAGTTTCCTAATGCAAGTAAAATTCTTACGTTTTGCTCCCAGATGCAGTAAGCAAAAAATATGCAAAAAGTTGCACAAATGAAGGGCAAGCATGGCAGATGCGTGTGCACACAGGTATCTACTAACTGCAGTTGGGAGAAAAAGGGTCATCCAAGGTGAAGTTGAACACTTTACTCTAGATGACCCAAAATCACTGGTGGCCCAAGTGGCCCCCCCTCCCCTCGATTTACTACTACTACTACGACTTATCATTTGTTTAGTGCTACAAGATATAAGCAGTATTGTACATATATACATACAGAGTCAGTTTGCTAAATGAGATAATAATTATCATATTTGGCAGATTGATTCCCTGCACTGCTCCCCAGGATGCACTGTGTAGGGTCAGATGCTGCCATTTTTCAAAAGAGAAGCATGGAGGCAGGAGTGCGTGGATATTGCTCCTGCTTCCCAAAGTTTTTTAGGTACAGGGAGGGTCAGAGGAGGTGGTGGGCCATTCAGATCATCTTTTGATTTTCTTTGGGGGTCAGGATGGGGCTTTCGGGAGGATTGGGGAGAACCGGGAGGTGGGTGGTCAAGCTCTACTGTGACACTTCATCTTGGATGATTCTTTGCTCTCGGCTGTATCTTTACGCCAGCCCTGAACTAGTAAAATAATTTAGTGCGGTTTTTAACATCACGAGTAATTACATATCTCCAGGAACAAGCAGGAATGTAGTCTTCACATATGGGTATCGTCAGCACTGACGGAGTCCGTGCAGGAATGGTCCCCAGCGTCCAATAGGAAAGCTTTTGGGAGCATCCCACTGCGCCTGTGTTGCTGCCTTCCCACCTTTCCAACTCTCCCTCTTCAGTTTTTCGTTTTCTGCGGAGCCGAAAGGCAGCAAACCCTGTCACCGCAGAAAAAAAAATTTTTGTGGTCATATCTGCCTTCCCGTCAACACCTACACCGGCACCACTGGTGTCTTCTTTATTTTCTTTCTTCCTTTCTTAAAAAAAGAAAAAAAGCTTTTTACCTGAGGGTCTGTCCCCTCTTGGTGCTTCGGCACCATTTTGGGCACCAGGCCCTCTTTTTCTCTAAAATGGAGAAACCAACTAGTGGTTTCAAAAAATGTTAAAAACGTAGCAGTACCATTTCTGCTACCGACATCCATGATTGGTGTCTTAAATGTTTGGGTCCTGACCATTTGCCATTGGAGTGTCTCCTTTGCAGAAAGATGACTAAAAGGGGCCTGCAGAATAGAGCTGCAAAACCCGGCACCCTCTTTGCCTCAAATGCAATGTCCGTTGCATCGACATCGTCCAGGGCTTCATCTTCCTCCCATGGATCTCAGGTAACCAAACCCAGGTCTTCCAAGACCAGTCGGTCCTCAAAGGGTAGATCTCCTTCTAAGCATCGAGATGCTGTTAGTATTGCCCTTGAGGAGAATACACCGGCCAAACAACCCCGGTGGAAGATCCTTGCCTCCAAAGCATTAACGGGGTCCCAGGATGTTCCCGAGGCTTCCACCTCCGGAGAACTCTTGGGGTCGTGGCCTGCTCCGCCAGTACAGACACCCAGACATCGGCAGACTCTATGGATCAATGGGGGGAGGAGTAGCCTAATGGTTAGAGCACTGGCTTGGGAACTCAGAGACCAGGGTTCAATTTCCACTAGCACTCCTTGTGGCTTTGGGCAAGTCACTTAACCCTCCATTGCCTCAGAAAAATCCAAGTTATAAATATCCCTGTTTAATGTACATTACCAATGTAAACCGCTTTGATTGAAATGATATAGCGGTATATAAAACCTGTTAAATAAATAAATAAATCCTAGCCATTGAGCACAGTCTTGCGGCTTTGTTAGCGGCCTCGGTACCACTAAAGCCGCTGCAATAGATTCCACAGCCATCGGTACCAATAACAGTACCAGATGCAACTGTAGCCACTGGTGCGCCACTCTCTATGCTTGCACCCATGCCGGCCCTTGAATCGATCTCCGGCATGGAGGGTCCAGTATCGAGGCATTCCGATGCCGACTTCGATCGGTACCAATGACACACAGTACAAGAGCACCCAGCCCGTAGATACTTTGAGTCCTCCGATTCAGATGATTCCGATGACTCTGCTGGTATCAGAGTGATTCTTCCGGAGGATCCCTCTCCTTCACCACAACGTCAGATTTCTCCCCCAGAAGATATGTCTTTTCAAGACTTTATACAGGATATAGCTCGGGTCCTCTCGATCACCGTGACCCCTGAGAAGGAACCGAGAGCTGAAGAACTAGAAATTCTTCAGTATCCGGCAACCCCAAAAGAGGCCGCAACCCTTCCCATACACCGGATTTTGCATGACGTTATGCTTAGGATGTGGGAAACACCTTTAACGGTGTCTCCACATTCTTGGAGACTCGATAACAATGTACCGGGTACCGCAGTGTCCCGGGTTCCAAAAAATGCAATTACCACACCATTCTATGGTGGTGGAATCGGCAGTGCACTGAATCAAAAGTGCTAAGACACATTCTTCTAATCCTTTGGGCTGTGAGGTGAGAACTCTCGATGCTTTTGTTCGTCGATGTTTCCAGGCCTGTATGTTATTGGCCAGGGTAAGTTCATGCATATTCTACATGGATATGTTCCTTCGAGAGGTTGCAAATGATTTGGAACTCATGGCTCCTCTTCTTCCTGATGACAAGAGGACCGATTTCCTCATTCTTGTTAAGCATGCCTTAATATTTCAAAGTTCATGAACAGTGCAACCTTTGATTGTTTTGAATGCATTAGCAGAACTTCTGTTATTTCCATCGGTGCACGTTGAATTGCTTGGTACAAGCATCTGATTTGGAACAGTGGGTGCAAGACAAGCTGGGAAATATTCCTTGCACTGGAGAAAATCTTTTTGTCAAGGATTGGCAGGATAAAGCTTCTCAGCTTGAGTCTGAGAACACTACCCTGAATAGACTTTCCAGGACCACTGCCAACCCAGCTAAGAAAAAGGCAGTTAAGAAACCCTTTTTCAGCAAAAAGAAGAAATTCTATCCATCTTACACCCAAACTGTCCACTGCCCAGTCTATGCTCCCCAAAAGGGGCAGCAGCAGCCCAAGCAACAGAGGAAGGCTCATGCCCCTCCTCCCCCCCCCCCCCCCGAGCTCAACCAGCTCAGCAGGCAAAGCTTCCACAAGGTCTTTGACTGCTTCCTAGGTGGCAGCAGATAACATCAGAGCAGTGGACTCTCTCCATAGTGACAGAGGGGTACAAACTCCACTTCCACAGTATGCCCCCTCCCTCTACTCCAAGAGAGTTCAGTTCTCGGCCCCCCCCCCCCTCCCCACCACTCTCTTGTGTCAAGAGGTCACCTCTCTCCTTGCTGAGGGTGCAATAGAGGAGGTACCTCTTTCTCAACAGGGCCTGGGCTTTTACTCCCCCTACTTCCTCATACCAAAGAAGACAGGAGGGTACAGGCCCATTCTGGACCTCAGGGAGTTGAATAAGTATCTGTTCTGAGAAAAATTCAAAATGATCTCTCTCGGAACACTTCTCCCTTACATGCAGAGTCACAACAAGACTCTTGGGGCAGAAGCCAGGCCAAGAATAAGACTCTTGGGGCAGAAGCCAGGCCAAAGGGTAGAACTCTGTACTGATAATGTCTTCCCTGAAAGAGGAATCAAAGAAACCTTCTGTGTTCTGCATGAATAAGGATATTGGTATATGCGTCCTTTAGGTCTATGTTCTCTAGACCTAAAGGACGCATATACCAATATCCTTATTCATGCAGAACACAGAAGGTTTCTTTGATTCCTCTTTCAGGGAAGACATTATCAGTACAGAGTTCTACCCTTTGGCCTGGCTTCTGCCCCAAGAGTCTTCACAAAATGCATGGCAGGAGTAGCAGCATTTCTAAGGACTCTAGGGATATTTGTTTTCCCCTACTTAGACGATTCGCTAATCCGAGCATCAACAGCTCAAGAAGCCAGCTCGGCTCTATCCTGCACAATGCAAGTCCTACAATACTTGGGACTGGTCATAAACCTCCCAAAATCCCAGCTCGCCCCATTGCAATCACTAGAGTTCATAGGGGCTCTCCTAGACACACGACAGTCAAGGGCTTTCCTGCCACAACTCTGTTGTGCCCGGATACTCCGACTGGCCTCTCAAGCAGCCATGAAAACTTTCCTAACTGCTCGAGAAATGCTTCAGTTGCTGGGGCATATGGGTGTCCACTGTTCATGTGGTCCCCTACGCTCGCCTACACATGCGAGCAGCCCAGTGGACCCTAGCCTCTCAGTGGACACAGGCATCAGGTCGTCTGGGGGACAAAATCAGAAACTGCATGCCTCATTTCGTCCCTTCAGTGGTGGCAATCACTGGAAAACCTTCTCATAGGGTCACCTTTTCAGCAGCCACTACACCAAGCTACCTTGATGACTGGTGCGTCCAAGTCGGGTTGGGGGGCTCATATGGACGATCTCTCCACTCAAGGTCTTTGGACCGAACAGGAGGCTCGTCTTCACATAAATCTACTGGAACTCAGAGCCATTTTCTATGCTCTCCTAGTATTTCAGGACCACCTGAGCTACAAGACAGTTCTTGTCCAGACGGACAATCAGGTAACCATGTTCTATGTGAACAAACAGGGTGGAACAGGCTCTCAGGCGTTGTGCAATGAAGCTCTACGCCTCTAGTCCTTCACAAGAGGCCTTCAGATTCATCTACTAGCGGTGTACCTTCCAGGCACACAAAATCTTCTGGCAGACAAGCTCAGTCCTTCTGCCACACGAGTGGTCGCTGCATCTGCAGCAGATTGCTCGAATCTTTCGGATCTGGGGAATTCCAGATATAGACCTGTTTGCATGTCCTCAGAATGCCAAATTTCCCCGATTCTGTTCCAGAATTCCAGCTCAGAACAGTCAGGCAATGGATGCTTTCCACTTCCACTGGGGTCAAGACTTCCTCTATGCCTACCCACCCATTCCCCCCATCCCCAAGATTCTGTTCAAGCTTCAGAGAGACAGGGGCCATATGAGCCTCATAGCCCCACGTTGGCCACGACAGACATTGTATCAACTGATTCTACGTCTCTCTCAAACCAGGCCTCTGGACTTGGGATGTGCTCCAGATCTATCCCAGGAGGACGGGATGCTTTTGCACCTGAATCCTCAGTCCTTACACTGATGGCATGGCTGCTGAAAGCTTAGGCTTCCAGGATATCAACCTCTCTCAACAGGTTAAGGATATCCTTTTAGCCTCTAGGAAACCTTCCACAAGACATGCCTATGCCTTTAAGTGGAGAAGGTTCTCTATCTGCTGTTCAAAAAGGAACTTAATCCTTTTTCAATCCCAGTGGAGGCGTTACTGGAGTATCTCCTCCACCTATCATCCTCTGGTCTTAAGACTAATTCAGTAAGGGTCCACCTCAGTGTCATTGCGGCTTTCCACAAGCCCTTGGATGGACAACCTATCTCCTCTCAACCGCTTGTAGCATGGTTTATGAGGGGCCTACTCTTAACTAGACCTCCCATTAAGCCACCACCTGTAGCATGGGATTTAAACCTTGTCCTTGGGCAGCTTATGAAGAACCCTTAGCCACTACACCTCTTAAGTTTCTTTCTTAGAAGGTAATCTTCCTCATTGCCCTCACTTCTGCCAGACGCATTAGTGAGCTACAAGCTTTAGTGGCTGATCCTCCTTATACAAGGTTCCACCATGATAAAGTAGTCCTTAGGACTCATCCTCACTTTATGCCAAAGGTGGTTTCGCCTTTTCATTTGAACCAATCGGTCTACCTTCCTGTTTTCTTCCCTAGGCCTCACGCCTCTAGTGCAGAAAGGAATCTTCAAACTCTAGATTGTAAAAGAGCTTTAGCTTTTTACCTTCAGAGGACTAAGAAATATAGAAAGGCTTCACAGCTTTTTGTTGCCTTTGACTCCAGTCACCTGGGCCTACCAGTTTCTAAGAGTACTCTCTCTAAGTGGATTGCAGACTGCATATCCTTTACCTATGAGAGTAGGGGACTTTCTCTCCAAGGTCATGTCACAGCTCATAATGTGAGAACAATGGCTGCCTTTATGGCTAACCTTCGCTTGGTGTCGATTGATGGCATTTGCAAAGAAGCAACTTGGTCTTCGGTCCACACCTTTGCAGCCCATTACTGCTTGGACAAGGATTCCCATCGGGATGCCTTGTTTGGCCAGGCTGTTCTCCAGCATCTCTTTCAGACTTACAACAACTCCTACCCGCCGTCCCGGCTTTCGATGCCAGAGATCCTTGGGAGGAAGCATGACCCACCTCAACCTGGGTTTCGCAGCTTCTGGGGTCATCTCCCTGGCATCTCTAAGCTTGGGAGTCCCCATATGTGAAGACTACATTCCTGCTTGTTCCTGGAGATAGCGTAGATACTCACCTGTAACAGGTGATCTCCGGGAACAGCAGGAATTGAGTCTTCACAACCCACCCACCTCCCCTAGGAGTTGTATCTCTATCTCTCTCTCTCTCTTTCCTTCTCTCCTTTGTCTCAGCTACAAACCCAATTGAAGAAGGAAAGTTGGAAAGGCGGGAAGGCAGTAGCGCAGATGAAGTGGGATGCTCCCAAAGCTTTCCGATTGGACGCTGGGGAGCATTCCTGCGCGTGCTCCGTCGGTGCCGACAATACCCATATGTGAAGACTCAAATTCCTGCTGTTCCCGGAGATCACCTGTTACAGGTGAGTAACTACTCTTTTTGGTCATTTGCATTTTATTTGCATGCCCATTGCTCTATGCTTTAGCGAAGTGGCTTTGCTTATAATTTTCCCTTGCTAGATTGCTGTCTACAAGGGAAGTAAGACCAGCACAGGAAAATCTCAAGCAAACTGCAGTTTACTGCATCAGCCTGCTGGTATATAATAAGAACATAAGAAATGCCATACTGGGTCAGAACAAGGCCCATTAAGCCCAGTATCCTGTTTCCAACAGTGGCCAATCCAGGTCACAAATAACCTGGCAGATTCCCAAAAAGGTACAAAAGTTCTACAGTACTTGTCCCGGCGTAAGCAGTGGATTTCCTGGGTCCTCTTTAATAATAGTTTATGGACCTTCCTCCAGGAACTTGTCCAAATCTGTTTTACACCCAGCTACACTAACAGCTTTTGCTACATCCTCCGATAACACTGGTCAACAAATTTTTACAAAAGTTATGTTACTGAAATAAAAATAGTAATTTCTTATCAATTTTTATATACCGAACACGAATATGACAGTGAAATTGCAAAGTTGGCTCTAGTTTTTTTGTAATCTACAAGAATTAAAGTTTACATCACGAAATGCATGTCAATAGTAAATATAGGCCTTCGATTAATACTTGTAAAAAACCAAGTCATAGACTACTTCTTAGATTTTTTTGCCTGTCTCTTGTACAGCTGTTTGGGAGCTTCTCTGGGGAGTGTCCAGCAGTAGTCAGCCAGCATTGCAGTGGACATTTTCCCTGGTATCTTTGCTCCATCGTTGCGATATCCTGGTGAAAACGTTTGCCCTGTTCATCACTAACCATACCACAGTTGTCAGGAAAGAAATCGAGATGGGAATCAAGGAAATGGATCTTTAGAGACATATTGCAGCCAAGTTTCTGATACTGCATCATGTCTTCTACTAGTTCCTTGTAGTTTTCTGCCCTAACATTCCCAAGAAAGTTTTGACACTAGGCGAAAAGCATTCCATGCTTATTTCGCATCACCCTGCAGCAAGTTGTTGAACCGGTCATCTTTGAAGAGCGAATCTGAGGACCCAAAAAAACTCCCTCTTTAATCTTTGCTTCGCTGAGTCGAGGGAATTTTTCATGCAGGTATCGGAAAGCTGGCGAAGTGCGGTCCATGGCTTTCACAAAGTTTTTCATCAAACCTAGTTTGATGTGAAAGGGTGGTAGCAGGATTTTGTGAGCCTCAACCAGAGCTGGTTGCTAGATATTCTTCTCTCCAACTGATACATTTTGTCTGCGATTCCATTCCTTCCGCAAGTAGTGCCAGTCCCTGATACATTTTGTCTGCGATTCCATTCCTTCCGCAAGTAGTGCCAGTCCCTTGCTCGGCTATCCCACCCACTTAAGAAACACATGTATTTTATATATCCCTGTTGCAGTCCCATTAAAAGGGCAACTACCTTCAAGTCACCACAGAGGTGCCAGTTGTATGTTTATGTTTATTTATTTGATATACCGCACTACTTTATCAATCAGAGCGGTTTACAATTCACAAGCAATTAGAAACAGGCACAGGGCCAGAAAGGAGGAAAGGAAGTTACAATTGTTGATATAATAGAACAAGAGAAAGGATACAGGACTATACGTAGGGGACAGGATCAGACAAGAGGGGAGGGAAGGTCATAGGCCAAGGGAAAGAGGTGGGTTTTTAGGTCTCGCTTGAAGGTGGCGTGATGGGGTTCTAACCGGAGGGAGGTGGGGAGTGAATTCCAGAGTGCGGGGCCGATGAAAAAGAAAGCAGAGGAGCAGGTGGATTGAAGGTGAGCGAGGGAGGGGGAAGGGAGATTAAGGCGGTTAAGGTGGAAGGAGCGGAGAGTGTGTCTGGGGGTGTGGAATGTAATAAGGTCTGCCAGGTATTGTGGAGTATTAGTGTGAAGAGCCCTGTGAACTAGAGTAAGTAACTTAAACTGAGTGCGAAAGGAGTGGAAGTCAGTAGATGCTTTAAGTTATCGTATGTCTCTTTCATGTGGACGGCATGCGCTACTTGAATAGATGGAAGACGGTTTCCATTGTTCAAAAGCACAGCCTTCAGACTCAGTTTCGAAGCATCTATAAATAGTCTCCAGTCTTGTGGGTCATGAGTGATTTTTAAGGCATTCATGAGGTTTTCAATATCGGAACAGAATACCAGATTACTTTCCTTTCCGACTGCGTATAGTACACTGCTGACGTCAGATGGCTTCAGCAGCCGTCTGGCAGTAGTATTGCATTGCATCAGAAAATGATGCAGTCAACTCTGGATGATGTGTGTATGCTGGTATTATGCAATGTGATGCAATATTACATCATTCAAGGCTTATTTGGGATTTTGTTGATGTCCTACTGGATAAATTTACACGGTGAAATGTCAAAAATGAACTACATGCAATATCTTCAAAACGAGAGCCAATAAATTTTTTTTTATGTTATATTCTTGTTCAGCTCACCAAGATACTACAGATTAGGGCCTTTTAAAGTCAGTAACGATTTCAATGTTGACCAGTGTAATGAATTCCAGAATTTGATTATGTGTTGAGTGAAAAAATATTTTCTCTTATTAGTTTTAAATGGGTTACATTGTAGTTTCATTGCATGTCCCCTAGTCTCTCTATGTTTTGATGGAGTAAACAACCAATCTATGTTTATCCACTCTATTCTATTCATTAATTCATAGACCTCTGTCATATCTCCCCTCAGCCATCTCTTTTCCAAGTTGAAGAGCCCTGACCTTTTAAGCCTTTCCTCAAAGGAGAGTATCCTTCTATCCCCTTTATCTCATTTTGGTGGCTCATTTTAGTGGCTCTTTTTTGTACCTTTTCTAATTCCTTATCATTCCTCCAGTTTAGTCCACACTTCTGAGTTGTGTACCTCCTCCTGCAGCTTGGAGACTGGGCATGTCAAAACTCAGGACATCACTAGTGCGGTATATAAGAAATGTAAATAAATAAATAAATAAATAAAAATGTAGTCTGCTGGCATCTCCCATCAGTCCCAGTGTGTCCAGTCTCCATGTAGCAGGAGGACGTAGTGAGCCTTAGTGCTGGGCTCACTAGAGGAACACATAAGGAGCTTTTAGGGTAGCATAGGAGCTGTTTTGGTTTAATTTGGGAAGTTCTGTAGTGATTCTTTCATTTTCGTTCTGTAGCTTTAAAAAAACCCCAAACAAACAGAAGCTTGCTCTTGCTTGTGCCGGGTTCTCATTCGCCTGCCTGTGTGTCTCTCTCTCTTCCTTTTCAGGTATTACCCGGCTCAGTTCTCTCTCCCTGGAAGGCACAGGGGAGAGCCCTGCAGCAAAAGAGCAGCAGTGAGTATCCGGCGCTCCGGGGCAGCCGTGATCCTCTCAAGGTATAGCCGCAGTTAGCGGGGAGCTCAACCGCGGCTGACAGCTCGCTTATCAGCTGAGCGCAGCCATGCAGTTTTGAGCTCCGCAACAGCAAAGATCGCTCCGACAGACTCTGCAGGTACCTTGTGGGGGTACAATCCTACGGAGCTGTCGGGGGCCATAGGCCGCAGAAGCACGAGTCTCTTGCGCCGGTTTTGGTGCCTTTTTCTTGTTTTACTCAGCGGTGACCATTTTAGCGGTGTGGGACCACATGGTGAGCCACGCGGCCCGGGTTCACACGGGGTGGCAGTTTGGGCCAGATTTGTTATTTTTCTCTTCCCCTGATTCCTGTCCCGTCGGGGTGGGGATCATAGGGGCCCAGGGTCCTTTCTTTGGGGAGAGGAGATTTGTTTTCTTTAGTTTTCTGTTGCTTTGCTGCATCTGCCTGGTGTGGTTCCTGGGTTAACCCTTCAAGTACTGGAAGCTTGGAATTTTTGATGTAGCCCTCTGGCTAAGGGGAGGGCTTCCTAATCATTATATACTATATCAACAAAAACAAAAAAAGAGTTTAGTATGTTAAACAAAGTGGCTCATTTGGAATTTCTTACTTGAGGAGAAGTAATCCAGAGATTGAACAGATGGCTTCTCGTCTGCTGTGTGTCGTCTGCGGGACCCGCAGGGGCGCTATAGCAGATTCGGGTATCTGCCGTGGCTGTTCATCAGTGTCTGCTAGCACTGAGCAGCAGCTAGAGCTTAAGGCAGGGGAGGACCTGCCAGATGGGCCTGCGGAACCAGAAGGAGACGTTCTGCTGGCCAAACCGCTGGGGGCTGGGACAGTCTCAGGCGGGGCCTTCGGGGCTCTCTCCAGTTTTAGATTCGGGCTCTCAGTTTGGCGATTTCTGTCCAGACTTCGTCTTAATGATGCATCAGACTTTTTGTTTACGTCGGCAGGGAAAGCTGCCGGAGCCCTTACCATTGTCTGCTGCGCTACAGCAGCCGGCTCGGCCATTGGCACCTAGTGGGTCTGCCAGGATGCCCAAACGGGCCAGAATAGATGATCTTTCGCCCTCAGAGGTGGATTGGCGAGAAGTAGATGAACATGAAGTGGATATGGAAGCCGGTTTGGAGGAGTTTGAAGAAGGAGAGATTCCAGAGCCAGAGGATCAAGCAAAGATTATTCGGATCTTCCGAAGGGACAAGCTGACGCTGCTTATTACGGAATCCCTTCAAACGCTAAAGCTGGCCACGGAACAGCCGGTGGAGGAGAGTAATGGGGAGGATCCGATCATCCAGGCGGTGAGACAGACTCAGACAGTGTTTCCCATTCACAAGGTGGTAGACCAGATGATTCAAGACGAATGGGATCAGCTGGAAGCAGATCTCAGAGGGGCTCGGATTATGAATAGGTTGTATCCCCTGGCAGATAAGGACAAGGACAGGTTTCGGTCTCCGCGAGTTGATGCGGCGGTATCGACTGTAACCAAAAAGACCTCTATTCCGGTAGAAGGTAGTTCTGCCTTGAAAGATGCGCAGGATAGAAAGATGGATAGTCTGCTGAAGCAATCCTTTGAAGCCAGCGGCTTGTCTTTGCAAGCTTCCATCTGTGGGGCTTGGGTGGCCAGAGCGTGTCTCCGCTGGTCGCAAGGGTTGCGTCAGTCGGTGCAGCTGGAGCAAGAGGGACTACGAGAATTAGACCGTCTGGAGTCCGGCTCATCGTATTTGGCAGATGTGCATTATGATTTGATCAGGGCTCTGGCCAATAGCATGGCGTCCTTAGTTGCTGCCCGGAGGTCTTTGTGGTTAAGGAATTGGGCGGCAGACGGTTCTTCTAAGGCTCGGTTTAGTAAACTCCCGTTCAAAGGTCGACTGTTGTTCGGGGAGGATCTAGATAAGCTAGTTAAGGATCTGGGGGAGTCAAAGGGGGGTAGACTCCCGGAGGATAAGCCTAAGCAGGGAAAGGCCTCCTCAGCCTTTAGGGGCTCTTTCAGAGATTTTCAAAGATTTCGGTCTTCCCGCATGGGTGGTTTTCAGAGAGGACGCTTTGCCTCTCAAGCCCAGGGGTTTCGGGGGTTTCGCGGAACAGGTAGAGGTTTTGCCGCAACGTCCTCAGCTGCCGCTCAAAGACCGCAATGAAGCGAGGGGGACCCCCGTAGGAAGCAATCTGATAGGCGGGCGACTTCGGAACTTTCTTCCTGCCTTGGTCCAAATAACTTCCCACCAGTGGGTCTTGGAAATAATCTGAGATGGTTATGCTCTGGAATTCACAAGGCCCATTCGCGATTCATTTGTAATGTCTCCCTGCAGAGGTCAGCAGAAGGCTCTGGCGGTTCGAAGTACATAAGAATATAAGAACATAAGATATGCCATACTGGGTCAGACCAAGGTCCATCAAGCCCAGTATCCTGTTTCCAACAGTGGCCAATCTAGGTCATACGTACCTAGCAGTTTCCCCAAAGACACAGGTTCTGCAATGCTTGTACTAGGTCAAGCATTGATATCCTGGGTCCCTTCTTAATAATGGTTTATGGACCTTTCCTCCAGGAACTTGTCCAAACCTTTTTTAAACCCAGCTACACTAACAGCCTTTACTACATCCTCCGGTAACAAATTCCAGAGTTTTATTACACGTTGAGTGAAAAAATATTTTCTTTTATTAGTCTTAAATAGTTTACCCTGTAGCTTCATTGCATGTCCCCTAGTCTTCCTATATTCTGATAACGTAAACAGTCGATCTATGTTTACCCGTTCCACTCCGTTCATTAATTTATAGACTTCTATCATATCTCCCCTCAGCCGTCTCTTTTCCAGGTTAAAGAGCCCTAACCTTTTTAGTCTTTCTTCATAGGAGTATCCTTCCATCCCCTTTATCATTTTGGTGGCTCTTCTCTGAACCTTTTCTAAAATCGCTATATCCTTTTTAAGATACGGCGACCAGAATTGCACACAATATTCAAGGTGCGGTCTCACCATGGAACGGTATAGAGGCATTATAATATCTTTTGTTTTATTTTCCATTCCTTTCCTTATGATACCTAGCATTCTATTTGCTCTCTTGGCTGCCGCTGCACACTGGGCCGAGGGTTTTAACATGTTATCCACAATGACGCCTAAATCGTTTTCCTGGGTGGTGGTTCCTAATGTGGAACCTTTCATCGTGTAACCATAGTTTGGGTTGTTCTTCCCTAGGTGCATAACTTTGCACTTGTCCACATTAAATTTCATCTGCCATTTTGATGCCCAGTCTTCCAATTTATCAAGATCCTCTTGCAATTTTCCACAATCCTCTTGGGTTTTAACAACTTTAAATAGTTTTGTGTCATCTGCAAATTTGATAACCTCACTCGTTATTCCACTTTCCAGGTCATTTATGAATATGTCAAAAAGCAGCGGACCCTGGATCGGCTCTTGAAATTAGGAGCAGTCATTCCGGTACCCAAGGCAGATTACGGCAGGGGTCGATACTCAATTTATTTTGTGGTTCCAAAGAAGGACGGGTCCCTGTGCCCAATTTTGGATCTGAAAGGAGTGAACCGCTGTCTCCGAGTGCCGCATTTCAGAATGAAAATATTGCAATCCGTCATTGTGGCGGTGCGGCAAGAGGAGTTTTTGACGTCCCTCGACCTTACGGAAGCGTATTTGCATATCCCAATCAGAGCAGGGCATCAAAAATTTCTGCGATTCGTGCTGCTGTGGGGTCACTATCAGTTTCAGGCATTGCCCTTCAGGCTTGCAACGGCACCGCGGACATTCACCAAGATCATGGTGGTGGTGGCTGCAGCGTTGCGAAAAGAGGGAATTCTGGTACATCCCTATCTCGACGATTGGTTGATTCAGGCAAAGTCCAGAAGCGAGAGCATAAAGGTTACGGAAAAGGTGGTGACGGTGAGATCTTTGGAGGGGCTCGGTTGGGTAGTCAATACGGCGAAATGTCACCTGAGCCCGTCCCAGAACCTAGAGTACCTGGGATTGCGCTTCGACACCCAACGGGGAGCGGTGTTTCTCCCGGATCATTGCATACGAATTCTTCAGAAAGTGGTGCGTCAGTTCAGAGCAACTCCGGCACCTACGGCATGGAGTTACCTCAGGGTGCTGGGAACAATGGCGGCGTCCTTGGAAACGGTGCCTTGGGCCAGATTTCATATGCAGCCGCTGCAACGGGCGTTACTTCGCCGTTGGTCTCATCAGGCCGATCTGTTGAGCAAACAACTGCCCTGTCCCCTAGGGGTCAGGCAGACGCTGACATGGTGGCTGCGTCCGGGGTCTCTGTCAGCCGGGATGCCTCTGGAACAACCGAAGTGCCTGTCGTTGTTGACGGACGCGAGTCTTGTGGGCTGGGGAGCTCATTGCGGAGAGCTCTTCGTGCAAGGCCTTTGGTCGGAGCAGGAGACCGCTTGGTCAATCAACAGGTTAGAACTCCGAGCGGTGATGCTAGCACTACGCGCATTCGAAGTGATGGTGAAGGGCCGTGCAGTGCGTGTGCTGTCGGACAACTCCGCTACAGTGGCTTACATCAATCGACAAGGCGGTACAGGAAGTACGGCCATGGAAGAGGAGGCGGATGAGCTGTTCACTTGGGTAGAGCAGCGCCTGCTGGCAGTTTTGGCTGCACACATTGCGGGCAAGGACAATGTGACGGCGGATTTCCTCAGCAGGGTTCTAGTGGATGCCAGAGAATGAGAATTACATCTGGAGGTGTTTGCGCAAATAGTTCTTCGATGGGGGCCGCCAATCATGGATCTCATGGTGACCTTCCAGTCCGCAAAGGTGAGCCGCTTTTTCAGCAGGCGACGGGAGCGGATGTCAGAAGGGTTCGACGCTCTAATGCAGAGTTGGCCGCTGTCAGGTCTTCTCTACATCTTCCCACCGTCGGCGATGATAGGCCGAGTGGTGCAGCGTATAGAGGCGCACCCAGGGAGAGTGGCGGCCGTGGTACGCCAACCTCATGCAGCTTCTCGATGGAGAGCCGTGGAGGCTGCTAGTGTCAGAGAGTCTGTTGATTCAAGGGCCCCTGAGTATGCCTCAAGTGGATCAGTTCTTGCTTACGGTCTGGCCATTGAAAGGGCACGGCTAAGGTGAAAAGGTTATTCGGGAACAGTTATATCTACTCTACTTAAAGCGAGAAAGACGTCTACGTCGCTGGCGTATGTTCACATATGGTGCATATTTGAGGAATGGTGTTCAAGAAGACAGGTGCGAGCGGCGAAGGTGTCCATTCCGATAGTCTTAAGTTTCCTTCATGAAGGCTTTGATAAGGGACTGGCGGCCAGTTCCTTGAGAGTTCAGTTGGCAGCACTGGCTTGCTATAGAGGCAAAGTCCAGGGAGTGGCGCTCGGTGTGCATACGGATGTTTTGCGTTTTCTGAAGGCAGTCACCAGGTTACGTCCTTCTCGTAGAGTTGTGATGCCTCTGTGGGATCTCAATTTAGTTTTGGGAGCGCTGGTTAAGGCACCTTTCGAGCCGTTGTAGCAAGCATCCTTAAAGGATTTAACTCTGAAGACGGTGTTTTTGGTGGCTATTTGTTCAGCGAGGCGTGTTTCGGAATTACAGACTTTTTCTTGCAGAGAGCCATTATTATCATTTTCTCTGGAAAAGGTGGTGCTTCGGCCCGTGCCATCCTTTTTGCACAAAGTAGTTTCTCCATTTCATGTAAATCAAGCAGTTTCTCTTCCGGTGCTAGGTTCTCTGAGTGGGGACACTACTGACAGGGGGCTTCGCCGTTTAGATGTTAAGCGGGTGCTTAAGCATTATTTAAAAGTGTCAGAAGCCTTTCGCAAATCGGACCGGCTGATCGTTTTGTTTGGGGGTGCTCGTAAGGGCGAAGCGGCTGCAAAAGCATCTATTTCTAGGTGGATTAGGGAAGCGATTGTGTCGGCATATCTATTGTCAGGTCGACAAGTTCCATCTGGCTTACGAGCTTATTCCACCAGAGCGCAGGCAACTTCTTGGACGGAGCATAGTTTGGTACTGCCTGTGGAAATTTGTAGGGCGGCTACGTGGTTGTCCTTGCATACTTTCAGTAAACATTACTGCCTAGATGTCTTGTCAGCAAGGGATGCCGTATTTGGTTTGGCGGTGTTGAAAGCCGGCTAGAGAGGTCCCTCCCAATAAATACTGCTCTTTTACTTCCCAGAAGTGTGGACTAAACTGGAGGAACGATAAGGAAATGGAAATTACACTTACCTGGTAATTGATATTCCTGGAGGAACTCCAGTTTAGTCCTCAATTCCCACCTGGGATCGTATGATGATAATGACTGTCCTATCGGACGCAGGTTTCAGTAACCGGTAGGTATCTTTATTTTTTTCATTTTCTGTATATTCTTGTGCTTCTACTCTGTCGCTCTGCTGAGGCGGAAGGAAATGGCACAGGGAAGAAGTACTCCTTCTGAGGGGACGTTTTCTTGTATATAGCTATACTACAGTTGTTTGATTATAATTGGCTACTTATATGTTGCTCCTTTAAGTGTGCTTTGTCAATAGTTCACTGAGGCTGATGGGAGATGCCAGCAGACTACATCCAGTGATGTCACGAGTTTTGACATGCCCAGTCTCCAAGCTGCAGGAGGAGGTACACAACCCAGAAGTGTGGACTAAACTGGAGTTCCTCCAGGAACATCAATTACCAGGTAAGTGTAATTTCCATTTCCGCTATATCCTTTTTAAGATATGGCAACCCAAATTGTACACAGTATTCAAGGTGCGGTCGTACCATGGAATCATACAGAGGCATTATAATATCCTTGGTTTTATTCTCCTTTCTTTTCCTTTTGATTCCTAGCATTCTATTTCCTTTCTTGGCCACCACTGCACACTGGACAGAGGATTTCAATGTATTATTCATCATGATGCCTAAATCGTTTTCCTGGGTGTTGGTCTCTAATGTGGAACCTTGCATCGTGTAACCATAGTTTGGGTTGTTCTTTCCTAGGTGTATATCTTTGCACTTAACCACATTAAATTTTATCTGCCATGTGGACATCCAGACTTCCAATTTATCAAGGTCCTCTTGCAATTTTTCACAATCCTCTTGTGTTTTAACAACTTTGAATAATTTTATGTTATCTGCAAATTCGATTATCTTCCTCATTCCCATTTCCAGGTTATTTATGAATATGTTTAAAAGCAGCAGACCCAGCATAGATCCTTGGGGTATTCCACTATTCACCTTTCTCCATTGGGAAAATTGTCCATTTAGCCTTACCCTCTGCTTTCTATCTTTTAAACAGTTCCTGATCTACAATAGCACACTGCCTCCTATCCCATGACTTTTTAATTCTGCCAAGAGTCTCTCATGAGGGACCTTGTCAAAGGTTTTCTGAAAATCCAGATACACTATATCGACTTGCTCACCTTTGTCTACCTGTTTGTTCACACCTTCAAAAAAATATAACAGATTAATAAGACAAGATCTTCCTTAGCTAAATCCATGTTGGCTTTCTCCGATTAAACCATGACTATCTACATCTTCAGCAATTTTATTCTTTATAATGCTTTCTACCATTTTGTCAGGCTCACTGGTTTGTAGCTTCCTGGATCACCCCTGGAACCCTTTTTAAAAATTGGCATTACATTATCCATTCTCCAATCTTCAAATGCTGCAAATGATTTTAATGATAGTTCATAGATTACTAATAGTAGGTCTGCAATCTTCTATTTCAGTTCTTTCAGCACCCTCAGATGTATACCTACAGAGATTTGCACTTACAAGGCAACTGTACATGATATATGGATGCATTTCCCTTCAAGAAAAACTGATTACAAAAATAGAAAAAAAAGATGGCAGCATGGGATTACTGAGCTAAAAATATTAGACCAAAGATATACCATCAATTAATATACATGATCCAAAAAAAACCTAAAACGTTTGAATGCTTTTATAACATTAAAATGATAATTGGCATATGCCTGTGATAAGAACTGCTATAATAACGAGTATTCTGGCCTTGTGCCTCTACTAGATTTTTTTTTTTTTTATAAATTGTAAACCACCTTGTTCAGTACAGAAGGGCGGTATATCAAATGAAATAAACATAAACATAAACATATTCATTTGGTTCATTAGTGAGCTTAAACATTTTTATTTTTTTAATTGAAATCTCAAAATATTTCTTGCAATAAATAGCAGGGAAACAAAATTATATAGCAATAATCAGCAATGCAAATGCAATGTGTGCCTTCGAGTCAGTCCTGACCTCTGGCAATACTAGATAGAAAAAATGTATGCTTCGTAGCTTACATCAAGGGAGTGAATAAGAAATAGATCTTCATCAAATAGCCAGGCAAGATACAAAGATGTAAATGCAGACAACCCCCTTCCAAAAGTCAAATTATAAAGAAAAAATTACCTAAGGCAAAGGACACAGACTTATATGGGTTATAGACACTACTCATTTATCTACAAGTACATTTTCCAACTGGACAGGGTCCGAAAAACTACATCTAGTCCCCTGGTATGTAAGTCAACACTTACAAGGGAATCTCAGGAAGAAGGTCACTCCTGCAGCCAAAACGCGAGGCTTAAGCTGCTGGAATGCTCTTCCACGTAACTGAGTTAGACGCATCTAGAAAAGTAGAAATTTGTTGACCACAAAATTCAAGATTTTTCTTAAGAAAATAAGCATGAAAAATATTAACTTTATCTCAGCAACCAAAGAAATCAAAAACATTGCCCATGCTGGAATGTCCTCCCAAGATAATTCCAAGAAATTAGTAAGTACAAAAGTAGGGGAGCCAACATCCACTAGCTGGGCTATTTCAAGCACTGTTGCCAAGAGAGATTGAGGGATTATATAATACAAATTAGCAATAGAAATGGACTCGGCATTAGAAAGCTGCAGTATCTCAGTAAAATATTTCCTCAGTAATACTGTAGCACACAAAAGATGAGTTTTGGAAATATGTAAAAATCTTAAATGTTTTGCTGTAAATAGACTTTCCAGCAATTCAGCTTCTTTATAAATACATCAGCTATAAAGGATAGCTTGCTTCTCAGAGGCTTTCAAAACAGCCACCTGGGATCCCAGCTGCACAAGTTTTATTCTCAATAGTATCAAATCTTTTGTCCTGTTCTTGAAATGTATCCATAGAATCCTGAGAGAATTGAGTAACTTGTTGCAATAGTCCATGCAATAACTTATTCGTATGAGAAACCACCTGTCAAATGTCTAGTAAAGTCACATCTGACAGAGAAACAGGATCAGGAAGCAGGTAACTAGAAGAAAACTGAAGGACTTTAGGCATTTTATCAAGTTGCTGGTTCCAGGCACTGCTCTCCTGCTTGCTCTGGTGTCCCTGCCTCCCGGAAGTGATGGCCGTGTTCCTCCCAGGTGAATTCTTGCCCATAAAAGATTTGCCCCAGCGGTGTTTCATGCCATGGGCATGCGCCAAAGGGACACACCCAAGGAGCGGGATGTGCTCCATGGGCGAGCTCCTTGAGGCAAGACTGGGGGCAACATCCATATTCATCATCTACAGGCCTGCAGTACTTCCACTCCTGCTGTTCCATCTGCTTTCCGGGCCCTGAACATCTCTTGCCTTACCTCGGGTAAGTTCATCAATACTCTCCTGTTTGCTTGTTCGGCATCCTCTCAGACCCTTGTGGCCGCACCATGTCTGCCATCCCAGTCTATTGGGGATGGCGCCCTGCCTCCCCATACCCTCCTTTTTCTGGTTGGCCCTGTTCTACTTGGAACCCAGCCAGTCTTATTACCTGCTCCCCCATGCCTCCCCATCTCTGTCCTTCGTCCCTTTCTCGGTCCGATATTCCCGCTGCATCCTCTGTTCTTGCATTCGCTGTACTCAGTTGCTGGTCTCTATGCTCCAAGTCCCTCCTAGTTCACAATCATCTCTTCCTTCATACACTTGATGGCCTTTTCCTCACCAAGACCTGGCTCCGGGAGGAGGAGGAACTCCTTCTTCTGCTGTCTTGCCCCTAGCTTCTCTGTACTCTCCATCTCTCGGCGGGAGTGTAGCGGTTATCTATCGTTCCTCCCTCTCCCTTAGTGAGATCTCTTCCCCAGCTCTCCATTATCCTGAGGCAATAATGCTCCACCTTAATGTCACCCACCCTCCCTCCCTCTTGACCCATGTCTGAGACTCTCTTCTTCTTACTGTCTCAGAGTTCTGTTTCTGCACCTCCTGATCCTTGGTGATTTTAACATCCACTTGGACTTTCCTTCCCATCCCCGCGATGCCTCATTCGCCTCCTTTCTGGCTGACTTCTCACTCTGTCAACATGTGCACGGCCCCACCCATTTATTTATTTAGACAGTTTTGTATACCGCCTTATCCTTCAATCAAAGCGGTCACAACACAATTGGGGGATACATTTAACACACAGGGATATGAGACACATACACTAATACTTACAGGGAACATGGGCAATGGAGGGTTAAGTGTCTTGCCCAAGACCACAAGGAGCATCTGTGGGACTAGAAACCCCAGTCCTTCCGACCCAAGGTTGCTGTCCTCTAGTGGGATTTGAACCCCCGACCTTCCGGCCTGAAGTACCTTGCCCCAACCACTAGGCTACTCCTCCCTCCGGAAAACCTTTCAGATCTTGATGCTAACATGCCAAATCCATGCTAACATGCTGAAGGAACTGTTGAAGGCGCTCGGGGGATTCTCAGCAGGCCTCAATGGCAAACCCTCTGCAGAGGTTAAAGACCCTAACCTCGGCAGTAAAAGAATGCTTGGTTTCTATCCTGAGGAGCCTACGATGGCTTTGACTCATCAGCCAGGGCCTGTATCGGGGCACGACGCCAAGCATGGCTGCAGTTATCCGGACTGAAACAATGAGTGCAGGACAAACTAATCGATATCCCCTGCATAGGTGAAAACCTATTCGGGAAGCCCATGGTGGATAAAGTAGCAGAGACAGAGACTGAGTATGTCACGAGAACCAGGATCTCAAAGAAGACCTTGGTGGAACCCTAGAAGACAACCCCAGGGAAAAAGCCTTTATTCCCGAGGAAGAAAGGGAGCTTTGGTAGTACTCTGCATTTCCAGGCCTACTTGGCCCCAAAGCAGGGCCAACAACAAAAAGGCCAGGGACATGGTCCCAGAAAACAAAGAGCCCCAGGCACCAGCTCAGGCCCAGCCCGGGGGAAGCTTTTGACTGCCTGGGCGTGACCTCCACTCCCCCAGGAGGTCCTCTGCTGCCCACAGAGGGGCACCTAGCCCTGTTTGCCCACAGGTAGATAGCCATCACCTTGAATATTGCGTGCAATTCTGGTCGCCGTATCTTAAAAAGGATATACCGTTATTAGTAAAGGTACAGAGAAGAGCCACCAAAATGGTAAAGGGGATGAAAGGATACCCCTATGAAGAAAGGCTAAAAAGGTTAGGGCTCTTCAACCTGGAAAAGAGACAGCTAAGGGGAGATATGATAGAGGTCTATAAATTAATGAATGGAGTGGTACAGTTAAACGTAGATCGATTGTTTACGCCATCAAAATATAGAAAGTCTAGGGGACATGTAATGAAGCAACAGTGTAACCTATGGGGGCAAGGGTATGCCACTGGTCATACCCTTGTTCTTATTATTTCTCCCTCTGACTTTCCTGCTCTTATTCCATTCGGTCTCTCTGTGTTTCTGGCTCCCTGGTCTGACCACTTTTTTCTTTAGCTTTTCCTACTGCCCCTGCATCTCCGTCCTTGCCTCAGTCCCTTTTCCAGACTGATCCACCCATCCTTACCTGGCGCATCTGTGCATCAACTCTCCAGCATTTCCCTCCCTCTGACCAACTTTTCCCCTCTGATTTTGCCTCCCTCCCTCCTGATCTCCAGGTCCTGACCTAGAATTCAACCCTATCTGCAGCCCTCAATACCCTTGCCCCCCTTCGTCCTGTCTCTCATCCTCACTCTTCTGTTCCACACCACCCTTGGTACCACTCTGGCCTTTATCTTCATTATCCAACCCCAGATCCTGCAGTCCCAGACATGAGTCCGGGGAGTTGGGGCAGGAGTGGCCCGCCAAGATGCCCCGCAAGGAGTCATCGGCTCCCGTAGACCGACCTTGGAACTCTGAGGCCATCCTCATCGAGGACTCTGCCTTGACAGTACAGACGCTGGGCCTGAAGTCCTCATTGCCTGTGTTGAAGGCTGCGGAGCCAACTGACATGGTGACCAGAATGGCAGCCCTAGAGAGAAGTATATCTGCCCTAGTAGCCATGCAGCGGGCATTTGTCTGGCTCGTCCGGTTCATCCATCCTGACAATGGAACCCTCGACATCGAGGGCTTCCCCGGACGTCGTACCAGTCCTTGAATGCCACCAGCCTCGAGAGAGGCCCCGATCGAGGTCCCAGTCCCATTTCTTGGGACACCAGTCCTCCCTGGCGAGTGTCTTTGGCTCGAACCAACAATCCTCCAGAGGTCTTGCACCACAGAGAGCAGTCCTCAACTGAGATGATTATACAGCGTCGGACTCGTACTCGGACTTCGAGTCCAAATGGGAGACCCAGAACGAAGAGTCCCTGGACATGACGCGCCACCGTGACATGCCCTCGGACCCATCTCCCCTGGTGACCCAATGCCATTCCTCTTCAGAGGACATGGCGTTCCTTGATTTCATGAGGGATATGGCCAAGGCTTTCACTATCAAGACTGAGGCCGAGGAGGTCTCGCGACCTGAGGAATTGGAGATCCTCCAATACAAAGCACCCCCAAAGGAAATCCTTACAGTCCCAGTGCCCCTGATTCTCGAACACCTCCTCCTCCACATGTGGAAAATGCCATTGTTGGTACCAATTATTAACAGGCTCCTCGACGCCATATACCGGGTACGCCGAAGCCCTGAGTTCCAAAAGATCCAGCTTCCCAACAACTCCATGGTTGTGAAGTCCGCCATGCACAGGCTTAAGAGCCAAAAAATCCATTTGTCAGTGCTACCTGACAGGGAGGCCCGAACCCTCAATGCCCTTGACCGGAAAACCTTTCAGATCTTGATGCTAACATGCCAAATCCATGCTAACATGCTGAAGGAACTGTTGAAGGCGCTCGGGGGATTCTCAGCAGGCCTCAATGGCAAACCCTCTGCAGAGGTTAAAGACCCTAACCTCGGCAGTAAAAGAATGCTTGGTTTCTATCCTGAGGAGCCTACGATGGCTTTGACTCATCAGCCAGGGTCTGTATCGGGGCACGACGCCAAGCATGGCTGCAGTCATCCGGACTGAAACAATGAGTGCAGGACAAACTAATCAATGTCCCCTGCATAGGTGAAAACCTATTCGGGAAGCCCATGGCGGATAAAGTAGCAGAGACAGAAACTGAGTATGTCACGAGAACCAGGGTCTCAAAGAAGACCTTGGTGGAACCCTAGAAGACAACCCCAGGGAAAAAGCCTTTATTCCCGAGGAAGAAAGGGAGCTTTGGTAGTACTCTGCATTTCCAGGCCTTCTTGGCCCCAAAGTAGGGCCAACAACAAAAAGGCCAGGGACATGGTCCCAGAAAACAAAGAGCCCCGAAGCCCCAGGCACCAGCTCAGGCCCAGCCCGGGGGAAGCTTTTGACTGCCTGGGCGTGACCTCCACTCCCCCAGGAGGTCCTCTGCTGCCCACAGAGGGGCACCTAGCCCTGTTTGCCCACAGGTAGATAGCCATCACCTTGAATATTGCGTGCAGTTCTGGTCGCCGTATCTTAAAAAGGATATAGCGTTATTAGTAAAGGTACAGAGAAGAGCCACCAAAATGGTAAAGGGGATGAAAGGATACCCCTATGAAGAAAGGCTAAAAAGGTTAGGGCTCTTCAACCTGGAAAAGAGACAGCTAAGGGGAGATATGATAGAGGTCTATAAATTAATGAATGGAGTGGTACAGTTAAACGTAGATCGATTGTTTACGCCATCAAAATATAGAAAGTCTAGGGGACATGTAATGAAGCTACAGTGTAACCTATTTAAGACTAATAAGAGAAAATATTTTTTCACTCAACGTATAAGCAAACTATGGAATTCATTACCGGAGGATGTAGTAAAAGCTGTTAGTGTAGCCTGGTTTAAATAAGGTTTGGACAAGTTCCTAGAGGAAAGGTCCATAAACCATTATTAAAGGGGACCTGGGATATCCACTGCTTGCCCCAATACAAGTATTGTGGAACCTGTGTCTTTTAGGGAAACTGCTAGACACTTGTGACCTAGATTGGCCACTGTTGAAAACAGGATACTGGGCTTGATGGACCTTGGTCTGACCTAGTATGGCATATCTTATGTTCTTATGTAATACCCAGATGCTACAAGTAGTCAAGGAGGACTACCTCCTCCACCTACATCGGCCACCACCCTCGTACTTCCCGAGAGAACCCTCCAGGCCTCTCCTCCACCAAACCCAGCTCCTCACCGAGATAGCAGGACTACTCTGGGACAAAGCAGTGGAGACAGTGCCAAAACCTCTCAGGCACTGGCTTCTACTCCAGGTATTTCCTCATCCCCAAGAGGGCTGGGGGGCCTCAGGCCCATCCTGGACCTGTGAGAGCTCAACAAGTTTCTGGTCAGGGAGAAGTTCAAGATGCTTTACCTTGGAACACTGCTGCCATTCCTTCAGCAGGGAGATTGACTTTGCTCCTTAAACCTAAAGGGTCCTACACTCGCATCCTAATTCACCCCAGCCAAAGAAACTACCTTTGGTTTGTGGTGGGAGGACAGCACTACCAATACAGGGTGCTGCCCTTTGGTCTGGCCTCATCTCCAAGAGTCTTCATGAAATGCCTCACGGTGGTTGCAGCCCACCTCAGGCTGCAAGGGGCCTTTGTCTTCCCTTATTTGAATGACTGGTTCATAAAGGGGGACACAGCTATAGAGGCACAATGTGCTACTGGACACACTATAAACGCCCTGAAGCACTTGGGATTTGTCATAAACTATCTCAAGTCCCACCTCACTCCAGCTCAGCGCCTAGAGTTCATAGAGGTGCAACTGGACACCCTTCAGCCAAATGACTTCCTCCCTCAGGAGAGGTCAGAATGCCTCAGGGAATTAGCCACATAGGTGCAATGGTGAAGGACACTACCCACCTGGCTTCTCCTCTGCCTACTGGGATACATGGCCTCCAGAGTCCATGTGACTCCAAATGCCGCCTGCACATGAGAGCAGCTCAGTTGTGCCTCTGATCTCAGTGGGCCCAAGCCACAGGCAGGCTCAGGGACAGAGTGCAGGTGACCCGCCAGTTAGTAGGCTCACTCAGATGGTGGCAGAACCCATGCCACCTTCAGGACAGGATGCCCTTACAGGCACCCCCCCCCCCCCAGAAGGTCCTCACCACGGACACCTTTCTAATGGGTTAGGGAATGCATTGCGAGAGTCTCCAGACACAGGGCTGCTGGTCCCAGAAGGAATCTGAAATGCAGATCAACCTACTGGAAATCAGGGCACTATTCCTGGCCCTCAGAGCCTTCCACCATCAACTACAGCACCACATAGTGCTGATCCAGACCGACAATCAGGTTGTCATGTTATATGATCCTATGCTACATGCAGAGATGCTTCTAAGGGCGGTCTACCTCCTGGGCCAGGACAATGTCTTAGCGGACAAACTGACTGGCACCTGGACATGATGGTAGCCTCACGGCTGTTCCGGCTCTGGGCCGTCCCAGTGATGGAACTGTTTACCAGCCTGGACAATGCACAGTTGCCCCATTTCTGCTCTCACCAACTGCACCTGTCTCGGGTAGCAGCGGATACATTCCTCATCCTGTGGATGGAAGGCCTTCCTTCCAACACTGCTAATAGCCAAGACCCTGTTCAAGGCTCAGCATGACAGAGCATCACTAGTGATGATAGCCCCATGGTGGCCCAGACAGCTCTGGTTCCCACTGCTCCTCTCCCTATCGATGGTACTGCCGAGTCCCCTGGGCCGAGCCCCAGGACTACTCTTGCAGGAGCAGGGCTGGCTCTCTTCTACACCCCAACCTGGGGTCCCTCTCGCTCACAGTTTGGCTGCTGAAAGGGTAGCATTAGCCCCCTTCAATCTCTCACGAGACATGGAGGAGATTCTCCTGGCCTCTTGTAAGGCCTCCATGAGAAGGGCATGTGCCGTCAAGTGGCGCTATTTCTCATTGTGTCGCACAGAGAAGCGGACAAACCCGTTCTCCTGCTCAATGCATGTGGTACTCCAATACCTGCTCCACCTATCACAGGCGGCACTGAAGTCCAACTTGGTCAGAGTACACCTGAGCACCATCACAGTGCATCACCACTCTATCGAGGGTAAATCCCTCTCAGCTCAGTCCCTTGTTTCTCAGTTCATAAGGGGCCTCATGTTGTCCTACCCCCTGTCTGCCCTCCAGCAGCAGAGTAGAACCTTAATGTGGTGCTCTCGCAGCTTTACCAAGCATCTGTTTGAGCCTCTGGCCACCTGCCACCTGCAGTACCTCTCCTGGAAGGTCGCCTTCCTGGTAGCACTCACATCAGCTCGCAGAGTCAGCGAGCTCCGGGCTCTGATGGCAGAGCCTCCTTACACGAGGTTCTACAAGAATAGGGTGGTGCTCCCTACACACCCCAAATTTCTGCCAAATGTGGTGTCCCCATTCTACCTCAGTCAGGAGGTGGTGCTCCACACTTTCTTCCCCAGGCCTCACACCGGCATCGCGAAGACCGTTCTCCATACTCTGGATTGCAAGAGAGCCCTGTCCTTCTACCTGCAACAGACTCAGGGCCACCACAAAGTTTGACAGCTTTTCATATCCTATGACTTTTAGGGCTGCCAGTGACTAAGCGAACTCTGTCCACTTGGGTGACGGACTGCATTACCCTTGCCTACGTGCAAGTAGAGATCCCACTGGACCAGAGAGTCACAGCGTACTGTGTCAGGGCCATGGCTAACTCCATGGCCAATCTGCATTCCGTCCCCATGACTGAAATTTACCTGGTCTTTGGTCCATACCTTCACAGCTCAGTATTGCCTGGAGAGGGAGTCCCAATGGGACAGTGCCTTTGGCCAGACTGTAATCTGTAATCTCTTTGGGGTGTAGGAAACTCCTGCCCTCCAACCCTTCTGTGTTCAGGCTACTGGAGTGCTGGTTCTCTGCTGGACATTTGGGTCTTGCAAGAATCTCTCTTGGCATTCAAATGCTGCTGATCACGGCTCACCTTTGTAGGTCACTGTGGCATTTTCTATAGGTTCTCGGTAGCCTGTAGCTGGGGATTCCCATATGTGAGGATTGACTTCCTACATGTTCCGGGAGACAGCATAGTTACTCACCTGTAATGGGTGTTCACCGGGGACAGCGGGAATCAGTCTGCACAACCCTCCCTCTTCCCCTTGGAGTTGCTTCTTTACCATCGTTTAGTTTTGCCATCTTAGCTATGTCATTTGACTGAGGCAAGATGGCACCCTTGGGTGGGAAGTAGACCACGCATGAGTGGTGCATCTCAAAAAGGCTTTCTTTGAAAGCTGGGGAGATGCTTCCGCACAGGTTCCATTGTCACCCATATGTGAGGACTGATTCCTGCTTGTTCCCAGAGAACACCTGTTACAGGTGAGTAAAGTGTAGTTACTCACCTGTAATGGGTATTCTCCAGGAACAGTAGGAATCAGTCCTCGCATATGAGTGGCGTCAGCGCCGACGGAGCCCGCGCAGAGCATTTCCCCAGCTTTCAAAGAAAGCCTTTGGGACATGCTACCACGCATCCATGGTCCTCTTCCTACCCAAGGGCACCATCTTGCTCAGTCAGATGACATAGCTAGGACAGCAGTAAAAACTAAACATGGTAGGGAGGCAACTCCCCAGGGAGGAGGGAGGGCTGTGAGGACTGATTCCTGCTGTCCCTGGAGAACAGCTGTTACAGGTGGGTAACTACGCTTTCTCCAGGAACAAGCAGGAAGTCAGTCCTCACATATGGAACTCCCTAGCTCCAGGCTGCCGAGGACCAAACCAGGACAGCACCAGCGGCGACCAATCGGTTAGCCATCAGTTGCAGAAGGTGAGTCCCCACTGAGAGACACTGCATGACCCCAGCGACTCTATCACTCCAGAAGCCTGAACAGAGAAGGGTCAGAGGGCAGAACTTGCCGACATTCTGAGAATATTACAGAGTACTGCCTGGCCAAAGGCACTGCTCCTGCGGGACTTGCTCTCCAGACAATAGTGAGCTTCGAACGTTTGAAGACCATGTGGTGGCTTTGCAGATCTCCATCCACTTGCACTGAAAGGAGGTTGGTCAACAACATGGCCATTGCCCTCATGCGATGCGCTGCAATCCGGTGCTTGAGGGAGAGGCCAGCTCACTCATAGACGAGGGCAATACAGTCCACCACCCAAGTGGACAGAGTTCGCGTAGTCACAGGGAGCCCCATTCTACTGGGGTCTATGATACGAAAAGCTGAGGAGCTTTGCGATGGGCCTGAGTCTGCTGTAACTAGAAGGACAGGGCCCGTTTACAATCCAGTGTATGAAGCACTAGTTTCTACCTGCCAGTGTGAGGCCGCAGGAAGAAGGTGGGGAGGACCACCTCTTGGTTGAAGTGAAAAGGAGCTACCACCTTCAGGAGGAATTTGGGGTGCATGCGGAGCACTATCCTATTCTTGTAGAGCCTGGAGTTCGCTCACTCTACAAGCAGACATGAGGGCCACTAAAAAAGCCACTTTCCATGACAGGTACTGAAGGTGACAAGTGGCCAGGGATTCAAATGGTGGTTTGGTGAACTGAGAGAGCACCACGTTGAGGTCCCACTCCACTGCTGGCGGGCGGAGAGGGGGCTTGGATAACAGGAGGACCTGGAGGAACCTGGAGACCAGGGGCTGGCTTGAGAGGGATTTTCCCTCTATAAGGTGGTGGTGTGCGACTATGGCACTCAGATGCATCCTCATAGAGTTTTATTTTAGCCCGGTGTGCAACAGGTGTAGGAGATACAGAAAAATGAATTGCACCTGGCAGGAGAAGGGATTCTCCTCCTTCTCCGCACACCAGACAGAGAACCTTCTCCACTTAAAAGCATACGCCCGTCTGGTGGAGGGATTTTGGGAGGCCAGTATGACCTCCTCGACTTCCTCAAGAAGATTGAATGGGGCCAACGCTACCCTTTCAGCAGCCACGCTGTTAGTGTTAGCAACCCCAAGTTGGGGTGCAGGAGGGAGCCCTCTTCCTGGGACAGGAGGTTCGGGGCCCGACCCAGCCCATTGGGACTGGGAGTGCCACCAATAGGGAGAGCAACAGAGGGAACCACATTGCCTGGGCCACCTGGGGGCGATCAGTATGACTGACGCCCTCTCACTCTGGACCTTGAAGAGGATCTTGGTGACCAGGGGGGTCTATGAAAACACATAGAGTAGGCTTTCTGACCACATGATCAGGAAGGTGTCTGTTGCCATTATCCCCAGGTGTGGTTGGTGCGAGCAAAAGCGAGGTAGCTGCACATTGTCCGGAGAGGTGAAGAGGTCTATCACAGGCCTGCCCCAGCGGTGAGAGTTGCTTCATTACCTGGGGTTCAAACGACACTCGTGTGGGCGAAGGACTCTGCTCAGCCTGTCCGCTAAGCAGTTGTCCTGGCCTGGCAGGTATACTGCTCGTAGGAGTGCAGTAATAATAATGGGTGATTTCAATTACACCAATATTGACTGGGTCAGTGTCATGGCAGGACATGCTAGGGAGATAATGTTCCTAGATGAAATAAATGACTGCTTCTTGGAGCAGCTGGTTCATGAACCGACCAGAGGGGAAGCCATATTAGACCTAGTCCTTAGTGGAACACCAGATCTAGTGGAAGAGATAAGGGTGTTGGGGCCACTTGGCAATAGTGATCATAGCATGATCGCGTTTGATTTTATTAGTGGAGGAGGGACAGTACGGAAATCCACAGTTCTACCTTTTAATTTTCAAAAGGGAGACTATGAGGAAAATAGTTAAGAAAAAACTAGAAGGAGCAGTTGCGAAGGTTAAAGACTTACATCAAGCTTGGGTGGTGTTGAAAAATGCTATCTTGGAAGCCCAGACCAGCTGTATTCCACGCTTTAAGAAAAGTGGAAGGAAGTCCAAAAAACTGCCAGCATGGTTTAAAGGTGAGGTCAGAGAGGCTGTTGTTGCCAAAAAAGCATCTTTCAGTAAATGGAAAAAAAGAGCAAAACGACGAAACCTGGAAACAGCACAAGCACTGGCAAGTCAAATGCAAGACATTGATAAGGCAGGCAAAGGGAGAATTTGAGAAGAAGCTTGCTGCAGAAGCAAAAACGCGAAATAAAGACTTTTTAAGTACATTCGTAGCAAAAAACCCGTGAGACAGTCAGTTGGTCCATTAGATGATAGAGGGGTTAAAGGGGCACTAAGAGGTGACAAGGCGATAGCGGAGAGACTGAATGAATTCTTTGCTTCAGTCTTTACTGAGGAAGATGTAGGGGCGTTACCCATGACTGAAGTGGTATTTAAAGGTGCGGAAGAATTGAAGGAAATATCGATACATCGGGAAGATGTATTACAACTATTAGATAAACTGAAGAGTAGCAAATCACCTGGGCCGGATGGTATACATCCAAGGGTGTTGAAAGAACTGAAATATGAGATTGCAGACCTGCTATTAGTAATCTGTGAGCTATCATTAAAATCATCTCTAATACCTGAAGATTGGAGGATCGCCAATGTAACACCAATTTTTAAAAAGGGTTCCAGGGGTGATCCGGGAAACTACAGACCGGTGAGCCTGATGTCCGTACCGGGAAAAATAGTAGAAACCATCATAAAGAATAAAATTACTCAGCATGTAGATAGTCATGGCCTAATGAGACCTTGTTGCATAAGAAGTTGTCATACAGTTACAAGATTGTATATATAAATGTTGATACGTAGTAGTGAGTATATCTGGATAATAAGTCACAATCTCCAGGTTAAGAAATAGAGCTGAAAACCTTTGTAGTTACTTTGTAGTATATCAAGCTCTGAAAAGTGACTATATATTACTTTGTATGGCCTAATGGGAGACAGCCAACATGGCTTTAGACAAGGAAGATCTTGTCTTACTAATCTATGTTTTTTTGAATGTGTGAATAAACAGGTGGACAAAGGTGAGTCGGTTATATAGTGTATCTGGACTTTCAGAAAGCCTTTGACAAGGTCCCTCATCAGAGACTTTTGGTAAAACTAAAGAGTCATGGGATAGGAGGCAGTGTACTATTGTGGATCAGGAACTGGTTAAAAGATAGAAGGCAGAGGGTAGGGCTAAATGGCCAATTTTCCCAATGGAGAAAGGTGAATAGTGGTGTACCCCAGGGATCTGTGCTGGGTCTGCTGCTTTTTGACATATTCATAATGACCTGGAAAGTGGAATAACGAGTGAGGTTATCAAATTTGCAGATGACACAAAACTATTTAAAGTTGTTAAAACCCAAGAGAATTGTGGAAAATTGCAAGAGGATCTTGATAAATTGGAAGACTGGGCATCAACATGGCAGATGAAATTTAATGTGGACAAGTGCAAAGTTATGCACCTAGGGAAGAACAACCCAAACTATGGTTACACAATGCAAGGTTCCACATTAGGAACCACCACCCAGGAAAAAGATTTAGGTGTCATTGTGGATAACATGTTAAAACCCTCAGCCCAGTGTGCAGCGGCAGCCAAGAGAGCAAATAGAATGCTAGGTATCATAAGGAAAGCAATGGAAAATAAAACGAATGATATTATAATGCCTCTATATCGTTCCATGGTGAGACCGCACCTTGAATATTGTGTGCAATTCTGGTTGCCATATCTTAAAAAGGATATAGCGTTATTAGAAAAGGTTCAGAGAAGAGCCACCAAAATGGTAAAGGGGATGGAAGGATACTCCTATGAAGAAAGGCTAAAAAGGTTAGGGCTCTTTAACCTGGAAAAGAGACGGCTGAGGGGAGATATGATAGAAGTCTATAAATTAATGAACAGAGTGGAACGGGTAAACGTAGATCAATTGTTTACATTATCAGAATATAGAAAGACTAGGGGACATGCAATGAAGCTATAGGGTAAACTATTTAAGACTAATAAAAGAAAATATTTTTTCACTTAACGTGTAATCAAACTCTGGAATTTGTTACCGGAGGATGTAATAAAGGCTGTTAGTGTAGCTGGGTTTAAAAAAGGTTTGGACAAGTTCCTGGAGGAAAGGTCCATAAACCATTATTAAGAAGGGACCCAGGATATCAATGCTTGACCCAGTACAAGCATTGTGGAACCTGCGTCTTTTGGGGATACTGCTAGGTACGTATGACCTAGATTGGCCACTGTTGGAAACAGGATACTGGGCTTGATGGACCTTGGTCTGACCCAGTATGGTATATCTTATGTTCTTAGGAGCATGCCATTGCTCACTGCGAAGGAGAGGAGGACTGCTGCCCCCTGGCAGAAGGAGTATGAGCCCCTGCCTCCCTACTTGTTGATGTAAAACAAGGCAACCTGATTGTCCATCTGGATCAGCACAGGTCAGTGCCGCAGGCTGTGGCGGAATGCTCGCAGGGCCAGGGAGATTGCCCTGAATTCTAGGAGGTTGATCTGCAAGAGTGACTCCTCTTGCAGTGTGTATAAATGCCCGTAGCATGGGAAATAAGATCCCTGATGTTGAAGCTTTGGTGGGAGTGGCTGACTTGGATATAGTGGCAGTTACAGAAACATGATTCACAGAAAACCATGACTGGGATGTAACTATACCAGACTATACTTTATTCAGAAAGGACAGGGTAGGAAGAAGGGGAGGAGGAGTGGCACTATATATAAAAAATAATATGGTGTGGTTCAGTATTAGGACTAGGGCTGTTAGAATCCATTCAAAAGTAAGGGTCTTAGACTTTATGAAAACTAACTTTGCCAAGATGGGCCAATACCTCAGGGAGTCGTTAGCGGGATGGGAACAGCTAGGGGATGTAGAAAAACAGTGGGCAAAACTGAAAGGGGATATTTTAAGGGCAACCAATCTTTTTGTTAAAATGGTAAATAAAGGTAAAAGGAAAAGGAGACCGCTATGGCTTTTGAAAGAAGTAGCTGAAAAGGTGAAGAAAAAGAGGGAGGCCTTCATGAAATACAAGAGATCACAGAGAGAGGAAGTCAGGCATCTATATTTGGAAAACTTAGAGAAGCTAGCAAAGTAGTCAGAGAAGCAAAGATTCAAAAAGTGGAGCCAATGCAATAAAATGGAGGGATAAGACATTTTTCAGATATGTTAGTGAGAAGAGGAAGGCCAAAAGTGGTGAAGGGGAGGAATATGTAGAAGCTGATGAGGATAAAGTGGAATTGCTTAACAAATATTTCTGTTCTGTGTTCACAGATGAAGAATCAGGAACAGGACCTCAGAAAACACCCACAAACAGGAACAGAAGCGAGGGGCATCTTGAACAATTTTCAGAAGACTGTGTTTGTGAGAAACTAGCTAAACTTAAAGTAGACAAAGTGATGGGACCGGATGGGATACACCCTAGAATACTGAGGGAACTTGGGGACGTTCTAGCAGCTACACTGACTGACCTTTTCAATGCCTCGTTGGAGTCGGGAGTGGTGCCAAAGGACTGGAGAGAGGCTCATGTGGTGCCTTTACACAAAAGCGGAAGTAAGGATGTGGTTGAAAACTAACCGGCCTGTAGTTTAACTTCAGTGGTGAGTAAATTATTGGAAACGCTGCTGAAAGAGAAAATAGTGAGGTTTCTGGAGTCCAGCAGATTACAGGATCCGAGGCAGCATGGATTCCCCTAGAGACAGGTCTTGTCAGACAAATCTGATTGATTTCTTTGACTGGGTGACCAGGGAGTTGGACCGAGGGAGAGCCCTAGAAGTGGTGTATTTAGATTTCAGTAAAACCTTTGATACCGTTCCTCACAGGCGACCTATAAACAAACTGAGCACCCTAGGAATGGACCCTAAAGTTACTGCTTGGGTTAGAAACTGGTTGTGTAGGAGGCGACAAAGAGTACACTTAAATGGAGCTCACTCTGAGGAGAAGGAAGTTACCAGTGGTGTTACCCAGGGATCTGTCCTTGGTCTGATTCTTTTTAACATCTTTGTTAGTGATATAGCGGAAGGGCTGTCGGGTAAGGTTTGCCTCTTTGCAGATGATACCAAAATCTGCAATAGAGTAGACACCCAGTAAGGTATAGATTACATGAGGAGGGATCTAACTAAGCTTGAAAAATGGTCTAGAATTTGGCAGCTGAGATTTAATGTTAAAAAATGTAAGGTCATGCATTTGGGCTGCAGGAATCCAAGGGAGCAATATAGTTTAGGGGGTGAAGTACTTTTGTACACTAAAGAAGAGCAGGACCTAGGCGTGGTTGTGTCTGATGATCTTAAAGTAGCTAAACAGTTAGAAAAGGTGACGGCAAAAGCTAGACGGATGCTTGAGTGCATACGGAGAGGAATGGCTAGCAGAAAAAAGGAGGTGATAGTGCCTCTGTGTAAGTCTTTGGTTCAACCTCATTTGGAGTATAGTGTGCAATTCTGGAGACCGCATCTTCAAAAGGATATAAACAGGATGGAATCAGTACAGAGGGTGGCTACTAAAATGGTTAGTGGTCTTCATTATAAAGCATATGAGGACAGACTTAAGGATCTTAATATGTACACCTTAGAGGAAAGGCGGGATAGAGGTAATAGGATTGAGATGTTTAAATACCTCAGTGGCATAAATGCAGAGTGGGAGAGCCTCTTTCAATTGAAAGCAAGTTATGCTACGAGGGGACATGGGATGAGGGTGAAGGGGGATAGATTCAGGAGTGATATGCGGAAATATTTCTTTATGGAAATTGTGGTGGATCCGTGGAATAGTCTCCCAGTGGAGGTGATGGAGGTGATGACAGTATCTGAATTCAAAAAAGCATGGGACCAACACAGAGGATCTCTAAAGGAAAAAAAAGGGACTGTTGTAGTTGTTGATATGGAAGGACAGACTATATAGGCCATGTGGTCTTTTTCTGTCGTCATGTTTCTATGTTTCCTCTTTGGACCAGCTGCCTTGCGTGTGGCGGTCCCCACATTGCGCCCCCCAATCCAAGAGGGACCCCCTCTGTTGTCAGGGTCCTCTACAGCGCTGGAGCCTGGAAAGGCATTCCCACCTGGAGGTAGTGCAAGCTATGCCACCAGTAGAGGGACCTCCACCAAGTGGCATGTGACTTTGATCCTGTCCCATAGCCTGCCTGTGACTTGAGTCCACTGTGAGCGGGCTGTCCACATGTGCAAGCGGGCTAATGGTGTGACATGGACCATGGAGGCCATGTGGCCCAACGGACAGAAGAGGAGGCAAGCCGGTACCAAGTGGCAATGTTGTACCTCCTCTGCCAGTTGTATGAGGCATTCTGCCCTTTCTCTTGGGAAGATGGCCTTGACTTGCAACGTGTCCAACTGTGCCCCTATGAACTCCAGATTTTGGACTGGAGAGAGATGGGATTTGGGATAGTTGATGATGAACTCCAGGTGCTGCAGTAGGTGGGTTGTACCCTCTGTGGCCTGACTGACCTCTGAGGCTGAACCCCCTCTGATTAGCCAGTCGTCCAGGTAGAGAAAATCAAAGGCCCCTTGTAGGCACAGGTGGGCGGCTACCACTGCCAAGCATTTGGTAAAGACTCTTGGCGAGGAAACCAGGCCAAAGGGCAGCACTCTGTACTGATAGTGCCCCCCTCCCACGATGAACCGTAGGTACTGCCTGTGGGAATGATAGATTAGGATGTGTGTATATGCATCCTTTAGATCCAAGCAGGACAGTCAATCTCCCTGGTGGAGGTATGGCAGCAGTGTTCCAAGGGAGAGCATCTTGAACTTCTCCCTCACCAGAAACTTGTTTAAATTTTCTCAGGTCTAGTATGGGCCTGAGGCCCCCAGTTCTTTTTGGGACACGGAAGTACCTTGAGTAGAAACCTTTTCCCCATAGGTGTTTGGGTACAGACTCCACTGCCTTCTTCCTGAGCAGACCTGCAAGCTCTGAGAGCAGAAGAGTCTGGTGATGGAGAAGTTGCACAGGCTCTCCAGGGAAGAACTTGGGTGGTAACTGTTGTAAGCAGAGGAGGTATCCCTCCTTCACCATCTGCAGCATCCACTTGTCTGAAATGTTCTCAGCCCATCTGTGGGCAAAGAATGCCAGGCAGCCCCCTGTGGACTGGTGAAGGTCTCCTGAGGGAGGGGAGACCCTGCCCTGGGAGTCAAAAGCTCCCCCCTGGTTGGGCTGGAGCTGGGTCTTGGGCTTCTGAGTTCCCTATCTCTTGGGGTGAGAACCCTGTTGCTGGCCCGAGAAGGGCTGCTGGATCTAATGTGTAAATAGGGGGCCAAAGCATAAGAACGTAAGAACATAAGATATGCCATACTGGGTCAGACCAAGGGTCCATCAAGACCAATATCCTGTTTCCAACAGTGGCCAATCCAGGTCATAACTACCTGTCAGGTTCCCAAAAAGGTACACAGATTCCAAATAGCTTATCCCAAGGGCAATTTGCCCTAGTACTCTTTAATAATGCTTTATGGACTTTTTCCTCCGGGAACTTGTCCAACATCTTTTAAACCCAGCTACACTAAAAGCTTTTACTAACTTTTCCAGTAACAGAGTTTGATTACACATTGAGTGAAAAAAATATTTTCTCCAATTAGTCTTAGTCTTAAATGTGCTACATTATAGTGTCCCCTGGTCTTTCTACTTTTTGAAGGAATAAACAACCAGTCTACATTTACCCATTCCATTCAACCCATTATTTTTTAGACCTTTCGTATTGCCCCGAGCCGTCTTTCTTCCAAGATGAAGAGCACAAGACACTGAGCTCAGGTAAATACGAACAGCCAGTCAGCTGAATGGAACCTACTGACACCCACAGGCTGGAGGTCAGACGTTCTTCAAGGCAAGGTTATCCTGGAAACTAAGGCACCTACCGTCTGATGGCAAAACCTCACATCCTAGGCTGCCTTGAATTTCTTTTACTGTTTTGGCTTCCGCCACGTCTGCTGGGAGACTCGTTTTGTGAAAAAAAATATTTTATTCAGATTTAAGACACATGCCCACATGGGAGGAGGAGTAGCCTAGTGGTTGGGGCAAGGTACTTCAGGCCGGAAGGTCGGGGGTTCAAATCCCACTAGAGGACCGCAACCTTGGGCCAGAAGAACTGGGGTTTCTAGTCCCACAGATGATCCTTGTGGTCTTGGGCAAGCCACTTAACCCTCCATTTCCCATGTTTCCTGTAAGTATTAGTGTATGTGTCTCATATCCCCGCGTGTTAAATGTATCCCCCAATTGTGTTGTGACCGCTTTGATTGAAGGATAAGGCGGTATACAAAACTGTCTAAATCAATAAATAAATAAAACGCCCCAGGCAACTTACCAATTAAACATACATAATTTAAAATATTTTTTAATGTTAGTCTTGAGCCTAACCCTTTCAAGATAGATATAATGATCTGTTCTAGAACTTCATTTACACTGGAAAATCTCTGATTCTTGCATATTATTTATATTTTGAGGTCTTTGAATTTCATTTTCATATCCTCTTATCTTTCTTCTCTAGAATGCATATATTTATGTCTTTAAGTCTCATTTGATAGGGTTTTTGATGGAGACCGCACCATTTTGGTAGTGTTTCTCTGACATCCCTCTACTCTACTGTATAGCCTTTTATTGGTAAAGCCTCCAGAATTGGGTGCAACAATGCCAAAAAGATGTCATAAGAACATAAGATATGTCATACTGGGTCAGACCAAGATCCATCAAGCCCAGTATCCTATTTCCAACAGTGGCCAATCTAGGTCATACGTATCTAGCAGTTTCCCCAAAAGACACAGGTTCCACAATGCTTGTACTGGGTCAAGCATTGATATCCTGGGTCCCTTCTTAATAATGGTTTATGGACCTTTCCTCCAGGAACTTGTCCAAACCTTTTTTAAACTCAGCTACACTAACTGCCTTACACTACATCCTCCGGTAACAAATTCCAGAGTTTGATTACACGTTGAGTGAAAAAATATTTTCTTTTATTAGTCTTAGTTTACCCTGTAGCTTCATTGCATGTCCCCTAGTCTTTCTATATTCTGATAACGTAAACAATCGATCTACGTTTACCCGTTCCACTCTGTTCATTAATTTATAGACTTCTATCATATCTCCCCTCAGCTGTTTCTTTTCCAGTTTAAAGAGCCCTAACCTTTTTAGCCTTTCTTCATAGGAGTATCCTTCCATCCCCTTTACCATTTTGGTGGCACTTCTCTGAACCTTTTCTAATAACGCTATATCCTTTTTAAGATATGGCGACCAGAATTGCACACAATATTCAAAGTGCGGTCTCACCAAGGAACGATATAGAGGCATTATAATATCTTTTGTTTTATTTTCCATTGCTTTCCTTATGATACCTAGCATTCTATTTGCTCGCTTGGCTGCCACTGCACACTGGGCCGAGGGTTTTAACATGTTATCCACAATGACGCCTAAATCTTTTTCCTGGGTGGTGGTTCCTAATGTGGAACCTGCATCTTGTAACCATAGTTTGGGTTGTTCTTCCCTAGGTGCATAACTTTGCACTTGTCCACATTATTTTTATCTGCCATTTTGATGCCCAGTCTTCCAGTTTATCAAGATCATCTTGCAATTTTCCACAATTCTCTTGGGTTTTAACAACTTTAAATAGTTTTGTGTCATCTGCAGATTTGATAACCTCACTCGTTATTCCCTTTTCCAGGTCATTTATGAATATGTCAAAAAGAAGCGAACCTAGCACAGATCCCTTGGGTACACCACTATTCACCTTTCTCCATTGGGAAAATTGGCCATTTAGCCCTACCCTCTGCTTTCTGTCTTTTAACCAGTTCCTGATCCACAATAGTACACTGCCTCCTATCCCATGACTCTTTAGTTTTGCCAAAAGTCTCTGATGAGGGACCTTGTCAAAGGCTTTCTGAATGTCCAGATACATTATATCAACCGACTCACCTTTGTCCACCTGTTTATTCACACCTTCAAAAAAACATGACAGATTAGTAAGACAAGATCTTCCTTGTCTAAAGCCATGCTGGCTGTCTCCCATTAGGCCATGACTATCTACATGCTGAGTAATTTTGTTCTTTATGATGGTTTCTACCATTTTTCCCGGTACTGACGTGAGGCTCACCGGTCTGTAGTTTCCCGGATCACCCATGGAACCCTTTTTAAAAATTGGCGTAACATTGGCGATCCTCCAATCTTCAGGTATTACAGATGATTTTAATGAAAATTCACAGATTACTAATAGCAGGTCTGCAATCTCATATTTCAGTTCTTTCAACACCCTTGGATGTATACCATCCGGCCCAGGTGATTTGCTACTCTTCAGTTTATCTAATAGTTGTAATACATCTTCCCGATGTATCGATATTTCCTTCAATTCTTCCTTACCTTTAAATAGCACTTCAGTCATGGGTAACGCCCCTACATCTTCCTCAGTAAAGACCGAGGCAAAGAATTCATTTAGTCTCTCCGCTATCGCCTTGTCGCCTCTTAGTGCCACATTAACCCCTCTATCATCTAATGGACCAACTGACTCTCTCACAGGTTTTTTGCTACGAATGTACTTGAAAAATTCTTTATTTCGCGTTTTTGCTTCCGCAGCAAGTTTCTTCTCAAATTCTCCCTTTGCCTGCCTTATCAATGCCTTGCATTTGACTTGCCAGTGCTTGTGCTGTTTCCAGGTTTCGTCGTTTGGCTCTTTTTTCCATTTCCTGAAAAATACTTTTTTGGAAACAGCCTCTCTGGCCTCACCTTTAAACCATGCTGGCAGTTTTTTGGACTTCCTTCCACTTTTCTTAAAGCGTGGAATACAGCTGGTCTGGGCTTCCAAGATAGTAGTTTTCAACAACACCCAAGCTTGATGTAAGTCTTTAACCTTTGCAACTGCTCCTTTTAGTTTTTTCTTAACTATTTTCCTCATTTTATCATAGTCTCCCTTTCGAAAATTAAAAGGTAGTACTGTGGATTTCCTTACTATCCCTCCTCCACTAATTAAATCAAACACGATCATGCTATGATCACTATTGCCAAGTGGCCCCAACACCCTTATCTCTTGCACAAGATCTGGTGTTCCACTAAGAACTAGGTCTAATATGGCTTCCCCTCTGGTCGGTTTATGAACCAGCTGCTCCAAGAAGCAGTCATTTATTTCATCTAGGAACTTTATCTCCCTAGCATGTCCTGCCGTGACACTGACCCAGTCGATACCGGAGTAATTGAAATCACCCATTATTATTACTGCGCTGTAACTTTTGTTAGCTTCCTTGATTTCTTTGAGCATTTCATCATCCATTTGTTCATTCTGGCCAGGCAGTCGATAGTACACCCCCACTGCCATCGCCTTCCCCTTTTTACATGGAATTTCAATCCATATTCTACAGCAAATTTTGTTTTTCTGCAAATCTTTAATCCTTTCTGACTCAATGCCCTCTCTAACATAGAGCGCAACCCCTCCACCAATTTGATCAGCTCTATCATTACAATATAGTTTGTACCCAGGTATCACAGTGTCCTCCTTCCACCATGTCTCTGATATTCCAATCATATCTAACTTCTCATTTAGTGCTATATATTCTAACTCTCCCTTCTTATTTTTTTAGACTTCTAGCATTTGCATACAAGCATTTTAGAGACTGTTTTTTATTCATATTAATCTGGCTATTGGTAGACATGGGTAATTTGGGATCTTTAAGCTCTGTCTGCTCCATACTCAAGGGCATTTGGACTACCTTACTCTTTTTTGGAACCTCTCTGCTTTTGGTAGTATCCTTCAAGGATACATTCTTCTGAACCATGCGCTCTTGGGCGACTGTCGGCTTTCCCCTATTATCTAGTTTAAAAGCTGCTCTATCTCCTTTTTAAAGGTTAATGCCAGCAGCCTGGTTCCATCCCGGTTAAGATGAAGCTCATCCCTTCGGAAGAGTCCCTCCTTTCCCCAAAATGTTCCCCAGTTCCTAACAAATCCAAAACCCTCATCTCTGCACCATTGTCTCATCCACGCATTGAGACTCAGGAGCTCTGCCCGCCTTTTGGGTCCTGCGCGTGGAACGGGAAGCATTTCAGAGATGTCACATTAGCATGTCCTTTTTTTCTACTGTTTGTAGCTCTTCACAGTAGAGATGACTTTGACTACCACCTTGTCCCTCTGTTTTGCACTTTTCAGGTGATCAAATATGATCACCCCAAGATCTTACATCAGTATCTCCCTTTCCTCTCCCTTATCGTATAATATTCCCTTGGATTTTTGCCTCATAAATGACTATTTTTTTTAACATTGTCTCTTTAGCCATTAAATACTTGATGCTCTCGATGCTTTCTGACATCACTCTGTGTTTTGTGTATGCCACCAGGAATGTCCACTTTTTTTTTCAGATCTTAATATCATCTGCAAAATGACAAACATTTCTGCTAAAACCTTTGCAATATAATGTATGTAAATGCTGAAGAGAACCAGCTCCAGGACTTATCCCTGAAGTATTCTGTCTATAACGCCTCTTGCCCTGGAGTGAACTCTATTTTCCAGTACTGTTTCTTATTTATTATCACTTTTGAACTCTCTCTCTCTTAGTCTGCTGAGTTGTTTTTGAGCCTTTTATATTTCAACAACCTTACTAAAACCTAATTAAACCATATTCAGTGCTTCCTTTTATCTAATTCTTTGGTCATCTAATCAAAGGAATTGATCAGATTTGTTTGACATGGTCTCTGTGTACTAAAACCATGCTGCCATAGATTTTACAACCTTTTGAAGTCAAGATACTAACTCCATTCATTTGCCCATCAAAAAGATCAGACTAGCTGTTTTTTAGTTACCAACCTCCTCTTTTTCCACTTTTATGAAGAGGGACAACATCTGCCCTTTCCCAGGCTCCTATCTCCAAAGAATGATTGGACAGAGCCATCAGTGGAGCTACCATAATCACCTTGTATTGGATTTAACCTGTCTTGCAACATTTGTTATGTCCATTTTCAGTTTTGCTATTTCCTTGCAAACCCTCCCTTCAGGAAATAGAGTAATATCTATCCTTTCAGATAGTCAGTCATCAAAGTAGATAGGAAAATCAAAGACTAGATGAGCCTGGCAGTTATTCCATTGTCCGTTTCAGTGATTTTGACTGACATACTGATTTGACACTTGTTAAGTTTTATGTTGCTGATGGTAGCTTTAATGTAGTATGCAAATGAACTCTTTTTTTATCTCCTGCAGCTCTTAACAATATTGCTGATTCCATGTAATATTCAAGGTGCTCTATGCAAGATAAATTAATTGTTCTCATTTGCCTTTTTATTGGCAGAGGCAATATATAACGAAGAGTGAGCATACAATGTTGCCTGCATCGATTGGACAACCTTCGCTTGCTGCTGCTTTGAGAATCATTTTTGTTTTTATGATAATTTTAGAAACATGAGAATTGAATGCAAAAGACATTGAACAACAGATTTGAGCATTAACTACCAGATGCATCACAGAAACTGGACTTTTTTAAAATGACTTTTTTCAAGGTCATATTGCCAAGATTTCCTTAAAGAGCTACATTGGGTGTACTTGTAGTGATTCACCATAGTGTGTTCAACAGCTCTTAAGGGAGAAAAATATTTTTAGAATGCTCCACTACTTTATTCAGTAATATATTAACTTGTCCACGTTTGGTTTGTAGAGATCCATTGTTTTAAAAATTATTTTATTATAAGCATATAAATGATGTAGAAGCAATTTAATCATTCTGTATGGGTGGTAAGGAAACTTCCATTATCTTTTCAGTTCTAATGTAAGATGTCATTCCAAAATATAAAATATTTCTTTGTGAATGAAGAAATGGAAGCAATTAAAAAAGCTCTGATGATGGTCACTGACAGAAAAAAATACCTCAGCTTTATCAACTGACATTAGCTTTCCAGGTCTTGTAAAAAAAATAAAAATAAGTTTCATATGCAAAATGAATGTGCATTATTAAATATACCAGATGGATTGTAGTAAGAGTTTTACCTATCCATGTAACTCTTTCCCCATCTATGGCATATGTCTGCCTGGTAGTGATGTCCTGGGGATTAATATCCAGTGCTGCCAAGCAGAAAATCTAGGTTTGCTTATCTGCCCATGCTGTTTTTCCTTGGGCTGACTGGACCCGGGAATTCCCAGTCAGCTTGTGTTCTAGTTTACAGAAATGCACGTGTATAAGTATGTCCGTCTCATGCCTGTAAAGGCACAAGCTACTCATATAGTGATACCTAGTGACTGGACAATGAGTAGCAGAAACATTGGAATCAATTTTGTCTTTAGTTCACTGGTCCCTAATTTAAGCCAGAGGCTCTCAGATAGGCCTGGTTTTCAGATAAATTTAAATATACAATGTAACCTGGTTCTAAGCTAAAATATTTCATTATTTATTGTGGATAATTATCCACAATAAATAAAACCAGAACTGTTAAGGGCTTTGAAAACTAGTTTGAGAAACATTGCACATATTGCAGCACGTGGCCAATGAGTAAGATGGGGTGTGGGGAAAACTGGGAAAGAATAATGGAATGTGCTAATGAGTGTTCAGTGAAGCTGCATGGGAAATAAGGAACTTGGCTGTGGAAGGGATGCCAAAGAGAAGAAAAAGATCTCTCAAGGGCAACTACCCAAGACTATCTCTGCTGGGACTGAGATAAGATTTCTTTTTTATACTGTGCTCTTTAGAATTGGTGTGGTTTACATGTATACTAACAGGTACTTTTTATTCCCTTGTCCCTGAAGGGCTCACAATCTAAGTGTACCTGAGGCAGTGGAGGGTTAAGTGGCTTGCCCAAGGCTACAAGGAGCAGCCATGGGACTAGAGACCCCAGTCCCTCTGCCCTGAAGTTGCTTGTCCCCATGTGGGAATTGAACCCCTGGCCTGAGGTAACCTGTCCCAACCACTGAGCCACTCCTCCCTCCTAATGAGAGATCTCTCATTACTTCAGCTAGATCAGGGGTCACCAACCTGCGGCCCACGGGCCGCATGCGGCCCACGAGGTCCCTTCGTGCGGCCCGCGAGGCTCTACCCCGGTTAACATTACGTGCGGCCCGCCAAGGATTCCCGCCATTGTATCCATGCGCTCGCAGCTCACCGACGACCACCTGCAAGCGTCCCTTCTCCTGTCAGTGTCATCTGTGAAGCCGGACTTTAAGCGTTTGTCTGCTAACATGAATCATCAGCCATCTCATTAAATTCAATAAAGGTGATCAGCCATTGTTTTCATCATTTTGCGTTTGTTGTTTTTTTTCGTGGGGGCGGGGAGAAGGGGGGTGCGGCCTGCGAGGCTCCCGGTAGTCGGCTGTGCGGCCCGCAGCCCTCTGGAGGTTGGTGACCCCAGAGCTAGATGAATTGCTCCCTTAACTCACTGGCAGTGTCTTTGGTTAGTAGGAGAGTAAACACTACAAGTTTAAAACTTGAGACTCCAGCTGGAAAAGGAGAGTACAGTCCTGCTGAATGCTGCAGGGAATGTGGAACTATCAGAAAAGCAAACTCTATAAAATATTATTTTGCCATAAGTAGAAAATTCTTAGAACTCAGAACCAATCGGTCTATTCTACCGATATGCAAAGGTCCTTAGGCAATAAAACTATAAAGAACTCTTCTGGAAGTCTCATCTGATTAGAGCCCTCAACAAATAGATCTTTTAGTGCTTTGCAGTATTCTAAAAAGCACACATTTTTTTCTTATTAAAAATATGGGGATAAGCCTTCAAAGGTTATCCCTGTAACTTCCAAAGTTACAGGAATAAGTCCTCTGTGCGCAAATTCCCATTCCTTTGTGTAAATTGATGCTTTTGTTAAGTGTTGTCGAATCTGTGTTGACTCATGGTGATCCTCAGTATACTTGTCCTAAACTGTGTTTCCTTATCATCCCTCCAGTCTAGTCCCAGACCTCTGAGTTTAAGCACCTCCTCCCGCAGCTTGGAGACTGAGCACGCCACCCTTTTTAGGTGTCACCAGTATAAGTAGGAAGCGTGTGATGGTCACAATGTATTAATGGTTTTACATGGTTATATATGTTGTTACTTAAAATCATTTTAAGAGCCTTCCAGTTTTTAATTATTTGTATTAATTCATTGGTCTTTTAATTATTTATTGTTTCATTGATATTTTTATTGATAATTTAATATTTGGTTGTTCTTTTAATTATTTATGTTTTATTTATTTATTTCATCTTTTTGTACAAGCTGTACATAAGAACATAAGATATGCCATACTGGGTCAGACCAAGGTCCATCAAGCCCAGTATTCTGTTTCCAACAGTGGCCAATCTAGGTCATATGTACCTAGCAGTTTCCCCAAGAGACACAAGTTCCACAATGCTTGTACTGGGTCAAGCATTGATATCTTCGGTCACTTCTTAATAATGGTTTATGGACCTTTCCTCCAGGAACTTGTCCAAACCTTTTTTAAACCCAGCTACACTAACAGCCTTTACTACATCCTCCAGTAACAAATTCCAGAGTTTGATTACACGTTGAGTGAAAAAATATTTTCTTTTATTAGTCTTAAAAAAGTTTACCCTGTAGCTTCATTGCATGTCCCCTAGTCTTTCTTTATTCTGATAACGTAAACAATCGATCTACGTTTACCCGTTCCACTCCGTTCATTAATTTATAGACTTCTATCATATCTCCCCTCAGCCGTCTCTTTTCCAGGTTAAAGAGCCCTAACCTTTTTAGCATTTCTTTATAGGAGTATCCTTCCATCCTCTTTACCATTTTGGTGGCTCTTCTCTGAACCTTTTCTAAAATCGCTATATCCTTTTTAAGATACGGCGACCAGAATTGCACACAATATTCAAGGTGCGGTCTCACCATGGAACGATATAGAGGCATTATAATATCTTTTGTTTTATTTTCCATTCCTTTCCTTATCATACCTAGCATTCTATTTGCTCTCTTGGCCGCCGCTGCACACTGGGCCGAGGGTTTTAACATGGTATCCACAATGACGCCTAAATCGTTTTCCTGGGTGGTGGTTCCTAATGTGGAACCTTGCATCGTGTAACCATAGTTTGGGTTGTTCTTCCCTAGGTGCACAACCTTGCACTTGTCCACATTAAATTTCATCTGCCATTTTGATGCCCAGTCTTCCAATTTATCAAGATCCTCTTGCAAGTTTTCACAATCCTCTTGGGTTTTAACAACTTTAAATAGTTTTGTGTCATCTGCAAATTTGATAACCTCACTCGTTATTCCACTTTCCAGGTCATTTATGAATATGTCAGAAAGCAGCGGACCTAGCACAGATCCCTGGGGTAAACCACTATTCACCTTTCTCCATTGGGAAAATTGGCCATTTAGCCCTACCCTCTGCTTTCTATCTTTTAACCAGTTCCTGATCCACAATAGTACACTGCCTCCTATCCCATGACTCTTTAGTTTTGCCAAAAGTCTCTGATGAGGGACCTTGTCAAAGGCTTTCTGAAAGTCCAGATACACAATATCAACCGACTCACCTTTGTCCACCTGTTTATTCACTCCTTCAAAAAAACATAACAGATTAGTAAGACAAGATCTTCCTTGTCTAAAGTCATGTTGGCTGTCTCCCATTAGGTTGTGACTATCTACATGCTGAGTAATTTTATTCTTTATGATGGTTTCTACCATTTTTCCTGGTACTGACGTCAGGCTCACCGGTCTGTAGTTTCCCAGATCACCCCTGGAACCCTTTTTAAAAATTGGCGTAACATTGGCGATCCTCCAATCTTCAGGTATTACAGATGATTTTAATGATAGTTCACAGATTACTGATAGCAGGTCTGCAATCTCATATTTGAGTTCTTTCAACACCCTTGGATGTATACCATCCGGCCCAGGTGATTTGCTACTCTTCAGTTTATCTAATAGTTGTAAGACATATTCCCGATGTATCGATATTTCCTTCAATTCTTCAGCACCTTTAAATACCACTTCAGTCATGGGTAACATCCCTGCATCTTCCTCAGTAAAGACCGAAGCAAAGAATTCATTCAGTCTCTCCGCAATCGCCTTGTCGCCTCTTAGTGCTCCTTTAACCCCTTTATCATTTAATGGACCAACTGACTCTCTCACAGGTTTTTGCTACGAATGTACTTGAAAAGGTCTTTATTTCGCGTTTTTGCTTCCGCAGCAAGCTTCTTCTCAAATTCTCTCTTTGCCTGCCTTATCAATGCCTTGCATTTGACTTGCCAGTGCTTGTGCTGTTTCCAGGTTTCATCGTTTGGCTCTTTTTTCAATTTCCTGAAAGATGCTTTTTTGGCAACAACAGCCTCTCTGACCTCACCTTTAAACCATGCTGGCAGTTTTTTGGACTTCCTTCCACTTTTCTTAAAGCGTGGAATACAGCTGGTCTGGGCTTCCAAGATAGTATTTTTCAACAACACCCAAGCTTGATGTACGTCTTTAACCTTTGCAACTGCTCCTTTTAGTTTTTCTTAACTGTTTTCCTCATTTTATCATAGTCTCCCTTTCGAAAGTTAAAAGGTAGTACTGTGGATTTCCTTACTATCCCTCCTCCACTAATTAAATCAAAGGCGATCATGCTATGATCACTATTGCCAAGTGGCCCCAACACCCTTATCTCTTGCACTAGATCTGGTGTTCCACTAAGGACTAGGTCTAATATGGCTTCCCCTCTGGTCGGTTCATGAACAAGCTGCTCCAAGAAGCAGTCATTTATTTCATCTAGGAACTTTATCTCCCTAGCATGTCCTGACGTGACACTGACCCAGTCGATACCGGGGTAATTGAAGTCACCCATTATTATTACTGCGCTGTAACTTTTGATAGCTTCCTTGATTTCTTTGAGCATTTCATCATCCATTTGGTCATTCTGGCCAGGTGCTCGATAGTACATCCCCACTGCCATTGCCTTCCCCCTTTTATATGGAATTTCAATCCATATAGATTCTACAGCAGATTTTGTTTCCTGCAAAACTTTAATCCTTTCTGAGTCAATGCCCTCTCTAACATAGAGCGCAACCCCTCCACCAATTTGATCAGCTCTATCATTACGATATAGTTTGTACCCAGGTATCATAGGACTGGTTGTCCTCCTTCCACCATGTCTCTGATATTCCAATCATATCTAACCTTTCATTTAGTGCTATGTATTCTAACTCTCCCATCTTATTCTTTAGACTTCTAGCATTTGCATACAAGCATTTTAGAGAATGTAATTTATTCATGTTAATTTGGCTATTGTTAGACATGGGTAAATTGGGATCTTTAAGCTCTGTCTGCTCCATACTTGAGGGCATTTGGGCTACTTTACTCTTTTGTGGAACCTCTCTGCTTTTGGTAGTATCCTTCAAGGATACATTCTTCCGAACCATCCGCTCTTGGGCGACTGTCAGCTTTCCCCTAATATCTAGTTTAAAAGCTGCTCTCTCTCCTTTTTAAAGGTTAATGCCAGCATCCCGGTTAAGGTGAAGCCCATCCCTTCGGAAGAGCCCCTCCTTTCCCCAGAATGTTCCCCAGTTCCAACAAATCCAAAACCCTCATCTCTGCACCATTGTCTCATCCACGCATTGAGACTCCGGAGCGCTGCCTGCCTTTTGGGTCCTGCGCGTGGAACAGGAAGCATTTCGGAGAATGCTACCATGGAAGTTCTGGATTTCAACTTCCTACCTAAAAGCCTAAATTTTGCCTCCAGAACCTCCCTACCACATTTTCCTATGTCATTGGTACTGACATGTACCAAGACAGCAGACTCCTCCCCAGCACTATCTAAGACCTTATCTAGGTGGCGCGTGAGGTCTGCTACCTTCGCACCAGGCAGGCATGTTACCAGGCGATCCTCACATCCACCAGCCACCCAGCTCTGTACATGCCAAATGATCGAATCACCAACTATAACGGCTGTCCTAACCCTTCCCTCATGGGCACATGGCCCTGGAGAAACTTCCTCGGTGCGAGAGGGTTTTTCCCCTAAGGAAGGCGTTTGCCGAAACGCGTTGAGGTATACCAATAAAGCATCTTGTGACCATCACACGCTTCTTGCTCCTTGTGTGTTCCTGATTGACTCAGCAAGAGCAGCTCTGCTCTTTCTTGTGCCTGACCAGTATAAGTAGCCCAGGGTCCGCCCACCTACTCCTGCAGTCTCAGTCTCCAAGCAGCTGGAGGTGTCGTGAGCTTTGAGGTCGAGGGCTCACTGGAGGAATGATTAAGGAGAGTTAGGGTTAGAGAGTTAGCTTAGTACTGATTGGTTTAAAAAAACAAAACAAAAGAAGATAAGAATACATTTTATATGAAGGGGCTGAGGTCCTGTAAAATATTGTGAAGCAGCAGTTAGTTTCCCTGGCAGAGTTGCTGGAGCAGAGCTGCAGGCCGACAATATCCCCCTCTCTCCCTCTCCCTGCAGGGTCCGACGCGCAGGGAAGTGTGCGGGAGTGATTATTGGGGACTCCGGCTCCCGAACCCGTGATCGGGTGAGGGGTCGTAGAGGAGAGTTGAGACGCACGAAGGCGGAAGCATCCGGCCTGCCTGGATGCACTAGTAGTGGCTGGAGCAGAGGAAGGAGTACCTCGGGGGGCTGCAAAGCAGGGCGAGGTAAGCGGCACAGTGCGAGGCCTCCGGGCGGTGTATAAGCCATGGTGAGAGTGCGGCAGGGAGACGTGGCTCAAGCCGCGTGCAGCCTCTGAGGGCCGGCATGGCTGTGAAGCAGGCGGCTGAAAGCGCGCAGGCCAGATCCACGTGGCAGACGCATGGGAAAAAGGTGCAGGGGCCTTTTTGCTGCTGGGTACGAGGGCGGCCGTGTGATTAGTGCAGGGCGGCTCAGGAAAGGTATAGGCAGGCTCGGGGGTTGTGTTCTGGAAGGCGCCTGTGTGTTTAAAAAAAAAAAAGCTTTTAAATTTCGGTATTGGTCAAGGCTGTTGGTGGGAACTTGACTGCTTGGTAATTATGCCTTCTAGGCCTCAGTGCGTAATGTGTGGGGCCAAGAAAGGGTCTGTTTCGGAGGACGGTGTGTGTAGAACCTGTGTGCAGGAAGTGGTTGTAGGTGGAGAGGCTGCGGAAGGACAGGTTGTTGGGGAAAAAGCTGTTGGCTCTCCGGAGCCTATTTCCCCTGGTGGTCCGTCTCCGGAGCCTATGCTGGGGCCGTCTACGGCATCAGAGGCTGCCAGTTTGCAGCTGTTGTTGCAGGAGGGGCTGGCAGCAATTTTTTCCCAGGATTTTATGGCACTGCTTCAACAGGCTATGGGGAAACAGGGGCCTGAGGAAGCAGAGGAAGAGCCCAGAAGGAAGCGCACAGGGGCTCCTCTGGGAGGGGCAGCGGATAGCGTTCTGTGCAAAAAGCCTAAGTTAGGGCCAGACAAGGCAGTGCAGGCTGTTGAGTCGGAAGGGCAGTCGGAAGTCTTGGAGGATTCGGATGAAGAAATGGACCTGGAGGAAGGCGAGATAGCAGAGCCAGAAGATCAGTCACGGGTTATTAGGGTCATCAGGCGGGAGGAATTGTCAGCTTTGATTTCGGAGACGCTGAAAGCGCTGAATATGCCAGCAGATGAGCAGGCGGTGGATTCCTCTTTGGAGGATCCGCTGTTGCAGGCGGTTAGGAAGTATCGGAAAGCCTTTCCAGTCCATAGTGTGTTTAAGGAAATGATTCAGGAAGAATGGGACACGCCAGAGGCAGGGATGAAAGGCTCCAGAGTGATGTCACGTCTTTACCCGCTGAAGGAACCGGATAGGGACCTTTTTAAAGCTCCCAAAGTAGATGCAGCGTTCTCGGCAGTTACAAAAAAGACAACGATTCTGGTGGAAGGCAGTTCTGCTCTTAAGGATGCGCAGGATAGGCGGTTAGATGGTTTGTTGAAGCAAGTCTTTGAGGTTAATGCGATTTCCATGCAGGCTTCCATTTGTGGAGCATGGGTGGCAAGGGTGTGTCTGCGTTGGTCCCAAAAGATAAAGGGGGATCAGGAAGCTGGGGTAGTTGAAGAAGCGGCCCGAATGGAGTCGGGGGCAGCTTATTTGGGGGATATTCAATATGACCTCATTCGCGGTCTGGCGAAGAGTATGGCGTCGGTGGTAGTGGCGCGCAGATATCTGTGGCTGCATAACTGGGCAGCAGATGGTGCTTCTAAGACGAGGTTAGCTAAGCTCCCTTTTCGAGGTAAACTCCTTTTTGGGGAAGATTTGGAAAAGTTGGTGAAGGACCTCAGAGAGTCTAAAGGAGGTAGGCTGCCGGAGGATAAGCAGAAGCAGGGTCACCTGCCAGTACCTTCTAAGAGCCAACAAAGGGAGTTTCGGAGATTTCGTCCGTCAAGGTTCGGTCAGTTTCAGAGAGGGCGTTTTAATTATAGATCCCAGGGATTTTGGGGGTTCAGAGGAGCGGGTAGAGGTTTTGGAGCCTCTCCTTCCTCGAACCTCAAGAAGTCGCAATGAAGCGAGGGGGGTCCAGGCAGGATTAGTGCCCATGGGGGGGCAACTAAAGGAGTTTTATTCTCCCTGGGCCCAGATCACGTCAGATCAGTGGGTGTTGGAGGTCATCCAAAGAGGTTACGCCCTAGAATTCCAGCACCCAGTGTGAGATGCGTTTGTTCTATCTTCATGCGAGACAAAGTCAAGGCTGCAGGCAGTTGGAGAAACGTTGGAGAGGTTGCTAGCTCTTCAGGCGGTGGTACCAGTTCCAGTAGACCAGTGCGGGTTCCGTCGATACTCCATATACTTTGTGGTGCCAAAAAAGGAGGGCTCGTTAAGGCCAATTCTAGACCTCAAGAGTGTAAACCGGTGTCTCAGAGTATCCCACTTTCGTATGGAAACGCTGCGGTCGGTCATCGTAGTGGTCAGGCAGGGAGAATTCCTCACCTCGCTAGATCTCTCGGAGGCATATCTGCTTATACCGATCAGATTGGAACACCAACGGTACCTGTGGTTTGCGGTGCCCATGGGGCATTTTCAGTTCCAGGCATTGCCATTCGGTTTGGCAATGGCACCGCGCACCTTCACCAAGGTGATGGTGGTGGTGGAGGCGGTGTTGCGCAGAGAAGGGGTATTGGTGCACCCTTATTTGGATGATTGGTTGATTCGGGCAAAGTCGAAGAGCGAAAGCGAGAAAGCTACCATCCGGGTGGTGCAGTTTCTGCAGAGTCTAGGTTGGGTAGTGAATGTGGAGAAGAGCAAGTTTGAGTCTTTGCAGGAGCTGGAGTATTTGGGAGCCCGCTTCGACACAAAGAGGGGCAGGGTGTTTCTCCCACACTCCAGGGCCCTACGGCTAAGACAGCTGGTGCGGGATTTTGTGGGAAAAAGAGCCCCGTCGGCATGGCATTACTTGCAGCTGTTGGGAACGATGGCAGCCACACTAGAGTTGGTGCCGTGGGCCAGAGTGCACATGCGACCGTTGCAGAGAGCTCTCCTCAGGAGATGGTCGCATCAGTCGGATCAGTTGTCACAGCGGCTGATATGCCCATTGCGGACGAGGCAAGCCTTGCAGTGGTGGCTGGCTCCAGGGTGTTTAGAAAAGGGAATGCCGTTGGAATTGCCGGAGTGGAGACCGCTGACAACGGATGCAAGGCTGTTTGGCTGGGGGGCGCACTTCGAGAGGCAGTTTCCCCAAGGTCAGTGGAGTGAGATGGAGAAGAAATGGTCGATCAACAGGTTGGAATTACGGGCGGTCACTCTAGCTCTTCAAGAGTTTCAGCAGTTAGTGCAAGGAAAAGCGATTCGTGTGATGTCAGACAATGCCACTGCAGTGGCCTATATCAATCGACAAGGGGGCACAACCAGCGTGGCTCTCGAGGAGGAGGCGGAAGAGCTGCTGGATTGGGCCGAGTCGCATCTGGAAGCGTTATCGGCTGCCCACGTGGCCGGAGTGGACAATGTGACGGCCGATTTTTGAGCAGAGTCAAGGTGGATCCAGGAGAGTGGATGTTGAACCAGGAGGTGTTCGAGTTAGTAGTACGTCGCTGGGGGCTTCCGGTTATGGACCTCATGGCGACGTTCGAGTCGGCAAAGGTGGAAAGATTTTACAGCAGAAGGAGAGAAAGGATGTCGGAAGGCTTAGACGCCCTGATTCAAAGATGGCCGGAGGACCAGCTCCTGTACTTGTTCCCACCGTGGGCATTGATCGGCCGCGTGCTGCAGCGCATAGAGATGCACAGGGGTCTCATGATCCTAGTGGCAACAGATTGGCCGAGAAGGCCGTGGTATGCCAACCTAGGTGGAGCCTTCATGGAAGCTGCCATTAAGGAGCGATCTGCTGCTACAAGGGCCACTGAATATGCCTCAAGTGAATCGGTTTTCACTTACGGCTTGGCTCTTGAAAGGGCGAGGTTGACGGCCAAGGATTACTCTGCGGCGGTCATTTCGACTTTGTTGAGATCCCGGCGGCGGTCAACTTCAATGACATATATTCGAGTATGGCGTATATTTGAGTCTTGGTGCGCGGAGAAGCGTGTGGTGGCTTTAAGGGCTTCGATTCCGCAGATTCTTTCCTTTCTCCAGGATGGTTTGGATAAAAGGTTGGCAGCAGCTACGCTATGCATGCACTTAGCGGCGCTTTCTTGTTATCTGGGGAAGGTGCAGGGGGTGATGCTAGGGACACACCCCAATGTTAGGAGATTCTTGAGAGCAACGGCGCTGCTGAGACCACCGTGTAGACTTCTGGTACCGGCTTGGGATCTTAACTTGGTGTTGGAGGCGTTGATAGGGGCTCCGTTTGAACCATTGTCCAAAGCAACCTTGAAGGATCTTACACTGAAGGTGGTCTTTTTGGTGGCTATTTCTTCGGCCAGAAGAATTTCGGAGTTGCAGGCCTTGTCATGTAGGGAGCCATTTTTGACGTTCTTTGAAAAGAAGGTGGTCTTGCGAACAGTTCCTTCTTTCTTACCAAAGGTGGTGTCCGTGTTTCATGTGAATCAGGCCGTATCCTTGCCAGTGTTCGCGAAAGCTGGCAAGGAGGGGGACAAAGGTCGTTTGCATCACTTGGATGTAAGTCGGAGCTTAAGAGTTTATTTGCAGAGAACGGCTTCCTGCCGCAAAATAGACCGGTTGTTTGTTTTGTTTGGCGGGTCAAAGCAAGGTGAGTCAGCATCTAAAGCTTCAATTGCAAGATGGCTCAAGGAGGCTATTGCATCGGCGTATACCTTGAAGGGCAAAGCTGTTCCGAAGGGCTTAAGGGCTCATTCGACTAGGGCTAAGGCAGCTTCCCGGGCAGAGTTCAGCTTAGTTCCTGCAGTAGAGATTTGTTATAGGATAGATGTGCAGGCGCAAGGGGATGCTGGATTTGGATTGGCGGTACTTCAGGCTGGTCTAGCAGGTCCCTCCCGTTAAAGTGTTCACTGCTCTGTTACATCCTCAGAGGTCTGGGACTAGACTGGAGGGATGATAAGGAAGATGAAATTAGACTTACCTGCTAATTGTTGTTCCTGGAGGAACCTCCAGTCTAATCCCATATCCCTCCCTGATATTGTTTGGTGGGCGGTAGCCTGAAGTAGGTTAACGTTTAACACTCTGCGTCGGTCACCACTGGGTTGGCTGCAGTTCCAGTAGGGAGGATGGAGTTTGGAAAGTCTCAGAGAGGCTCAAGCAATGTCGGCAGTGATTGCTGGGTGCTTCTAAGGAAAGGACGCAGTAGGCCTTAGTGTGAACATTTAAAAAAAAAAAAAAAAAAAGGGCCTGGATGATTTACCAGGTCAATATGTGAAGTACGGGTTTCAGTTTTTTTATAGTTATGCACTTTAAATGAACTTTATAAGTATGTTTCTACTTATTGCTCTGGTGAGTCTACTTTGTCAATAGGCTACTGGAGTAGGTGGGCGGACCCTGGGCTACTTATACTGATGACACCTAAAAAGGGTGGCGTGCTCAGTCTCCAAGCTGCGGGAGGAGGTGCTTAAACTCAGAGGTCTGGGACTAGACTGGAGGTTCCTCCAGGAACAACAATTAGTAGGTAAGTCTAATTTCATCTTCAGTTAGGTGGCTGATACTTGATAGAGTGGCATCCATTGCTGCTGTTCTTGTATCAGTCCATCTCATTGCTGGCCTTCCTCCTTTGCATTGACCTTCAACTTTGCCAAGCATGATGTCTTTCTCTAGTGATCTCTCTCTTCTCTGTCAGTGTCCAAAGTATGAAAGTCAAAGTCTTGTCAGCTTATGTTTGATCTCCTCTAGTATTGACTGGTTGCCTTTGTTCTTCGGGCAGTCCATGGTATACACAGTATTCTTCGCCAGTACTATAATTCAAAGGCATTGATTTTCTTCATGTCTATCTATTTTACCATTATATGATAAAGCGGTATATAAAAATGTTTAAATAAATAAACGTTTGCATCCATACGACATTATTGAAAATACCATGGCTTGAACAAGTTGAATCTTTGTATGGAGGAAGACGTCTCTGCTCTTGAGAATCTTGTCTAGGTCCTTTCATAGCTATTCTGCCAAGAGTAGTGTATCGTTGGATTTCTACCAGTTTGACGTTTTTTTATTGATTATTGATTCAAGAAGGTTAAAGTTGTCCACTATTTCAATTTCTTCTCCATCACCGATGAACTTATTGATTTTGCCAGTTGTCAGGATCTTTGCAAATTGTGTAAATGCTGCTGAGCTGAGAGGTTAGCATTGGGGTGGAGTGGAGGTGGCACATCGCTAACCAGGCAGTGGTGATATTGAGCCGCTACCTGGTTAACGACATATGGGTAAAGAAATGCACAGCAAATATTGGCCTTACTTTAGCCACTGAAGCTAACCAGACAGCAGCTCAGTATTGCTGCTGCCTGATTAGCTTCCAGGTTCTGCAGCCAACCTGGATATTCAGATATGGCCCTGGCATTGAATATCTGAGGTTACTGTTCAGCAGTGACAGCTAGCTGCTGTAGAAGTCCTCCAAAGCTCTACAGGGGCTGCAGGGCGCTACCGAGGCCTCAACCTCCAGAGAGCTACTGGGTCCACACTCTGGGGTGGTGGCTCGAAGCCCTGTGCATGATTCCACCTAGGTATCGGCTTCCTCCCTCGACCAGCACATCCTGGCTATTGAGAGGAGCTTGGCAGCACTCCTAGCCTCAGTACTGATGGTATCAACAGCCTCGGCAGTGCAGGCATGAACCTCCAAATCAAGGCTGATACCTTTGGGGCCGATGCCAGCCCTCGAGTTCGTATCGACAGCACCTCTCCCCCCGATGCCTCCCTTGGAACAGTTAGGCATCATCGATACCCAACCTCCGCCCAGATCCAGTACCGCACCAGCTCACCATCAGTATTGACCTCTGCACGAGACCGTCAATACTTTGGGTTTTTTTTGTCTGAATCAGACTCATCCTCTTCCGATTCCAATGATACCTCGGAGGATTCCAGGGCTACCTGAGACCTTCCTTCTGAGTCCTCTCCACATCATGAGTGGCTTTGATCCCCACCTGAGGAGATGTCCTTTCAGGACTTCATTCGGAACATAGCAGTGGGCCTCCAGATTACTGTAACATCGGAAACAGGACCAAGGGCAGAGGAAATGGAAATCCTTCAATACCCCTTGGCGCCCAAGCAAGCGGCCACATTACTAGTGCATCGAATCCTGCAGGATTTAATGCTACGTATGTGGGAGGCCCTGCCAACAGTTCCGCCCATCAGCAAATGGCTCGGTACCATGTATTGAGTTCCACCGCCCAGGCTTTTAAAAGACTCAACTACCACACCACTCCATGGTAGTGGAATTGGCGATGCACCGCATCAAGAGTTCTAAGACTCATTCTTCCATGCCTCCAGGCAATGACTCCAGGACTCTCGATCCTTTTGGGCATTGCTGCTTTCAACATATATGCTCACCTACAGAATTACTTCTTACATGCTCTACAATGGGCATGTATCTCAGGGATATTTCCAGGGATCTAGAGAATTTTTCTCCTATCCTTTCTGATGACAAACGCAATGCATTCCATGCCTTAGTTAGGCAGAATCAGAATACATCAAAGTTCCTTACCAGGGCATCTTTCGATGCCTTTGAGTCTTCCAGTAGAGCTTCAGCAGTCTGCATTGATGCCCACAGAATGGCATGGCTCCAGGCGTCTGACCTTGAATAGTGGGTTCAGGATAAATTAGCCAATATTCCCTGCTCTGGAGAGAACCTATTTGGTAAAGTTGGAAAGAAAAGGCTGGGGAACTTGAGGCGGATGATCTCACCCTCAAAAGTCTTTCCAAAAAGATGTCAGATCCTTCTAGGAGAAAGCCTTCTTTGGATTGGTCTTTCTATTCTAAAAAGAAGACATATTATCCTTCTTTTCCATCTGCAGTGTCTTACCAACCTCAGCAGCAACAGCAGAGACAACAGGGTCCTCACCAATCTAAGACTCCTAAGCCACAACCAGCGGCACAGCCACAGTTGGCACTTGGGTTTTGACTCGTTCCTAGAGAGCATAGGTACTCTGCCTCTACAGGGTCCACAGCCCCTTCACATAGCAGGCAGACTTTGTGCCTATACCCACAGGTAGCACCTTATCACTTCAGAACAATGGACTCTCCACATCATTCAAAGGGGCTATCTGCTTCATTTCCAAAGCTTACCCCCCACCTCCACAAGAGATTATCCTGCAAATCCCTTGTAGACTGATCTCCTGTCAGCTGAGGTGGCAACCCTGTTATCTTAGGGGGGCCATAGAAAGTGTGCCTCTCGCTCAAGAGGGCAGGGGCTTCTACTCTCTGTACTTTCTTATCCCCAAGAAAACAGGAGGTTCAGGTCCATTCTGGATCTAAGAGATCTCAACAAATTCCTCATCCGAGAAAAATTCTAAATGATTTCCTTCAATACACGTCTGCCATACCTTCAGAGGAACGACTGGCTATGTTCTCTAGACCTCAAGGAGGCATTCATACATTTGCTGATTCACCCTCAACACAGAAAGTATCTACGTTTTCAGTGCCAGCAAATCCCTTACCAATACTGGATGATCTCCTTCAGGTTAGATTCCGCACCCTGAATGTTCACAAAATGCACGGCAGTCATGGCTGCCTATCTTCGTACTTTGGGGATTCCAGGGCAAGCCATGTCATTACAACTGCATAGCGACTTCCTGCCTAGACTGTAAATAGGCCTGTATGACTTCCTGCCTAGACTGTAAAGTTACCCCTGTTCTGAATCTAAGTTGTACTACCCGTTCAATGTAAGTGCAGAGCAGGCTCTTCCTACTCTGTACAAAATGTTATCTGTAAACCGCACTGATTTTAAAGAGCTCGGTATATAAAAGCATTAAATAAATAAATAAAAATAAATAAAAATCGTTGTCTTCCCCTACTTAGATGATTGGCTAATCAGTGGAGAATCCCCAGAAGAGGTAAAACTTTCTCTTCATCGGACCATTGTGCTTCAAAATTTGGAATTCATCTTAAACTTTCCCATGTCGCACCTGGTCACATCTCAGCAACTCAAATTCATCGGAGCACTTCTAGATACTTGTCAGGTCCGGGCTCTTCTTCCACAAGATCATTCTGCCCATCTCATCGAGCTTGCACACACCATAGGAAGTCAAAGTGTTGTGACAGCTCAAGAATTGCTACGCCTTCTGGGGCACATGCCCTCCACAGTCCATGTCGTCCCTTATGCTTGCCTGCACATGCGACAAGCTCAGAGGATGCTGTTGTCTCAATGGACCCAGGCAACCACTCATCTCTCAGACAAGATTTGTGTTAGCCCTCCTCTTGTCAGCTCCCTTCAGTGGTGGTGCTCCCCTCAAAACTTAGAGGGTTACCTTTTCAGATGCCTTCACCTCAATGTACCCTGACAATGGATGCTTCCAAATTTGGGTGGGGAGCACATCTGAACAATCTCACTACACGGGAGCAGTGGACACAGGAGTCTCGGTTACAAATCAACCTCCTGGAGCTATGAAACCTAACGAATGCCCTTCGGGTTTTTCAACCTCAACTTTTGGGCATACAGATCTTAGTCCAAACGGGTTACCAGGTGGCCATGTTCTATGTGAACAAACAAGGGGGAATGGGTTCCTATCCCCTCTGCCAGGAAGCCCTTTGTCTCTGGTTCTTCTCCATTGCATTCTGCATCCATCTCAGGGTGGTGTACCTCCCAGGTGAACTCAGTCTCCTGGTGGACAGACTCAGCCACATCCTGCATCCACATGAGTGGACTCTAAATCAGGACACGGCATCTTGGATCTTTCACCTATGGGGGACCCTCTCAATAGATCTCTTCGCCACTCAGAAGAAGACACAACTACTGCTGTTTTGCTTGAGGCTTCCCTCCCTCAATTGTCAAGCAATGGATGCCGTCCTTCTGTACTGGGGGAAGGGGCTGCTTTATGCATTCCCACCCACCCCCTTAATATCCAAATACCCTCTTCAAACTGCAGGCTGACAGGGGCTTCATGATTCTAATAGCTCTTTACTGGCCCCAGCAGCCATGGTTTCCTCTGCTGCTTCGATTAGCACGGACTCCACCCCATCAGCCTGGGACATGCACCCAACCTCCTCTCCCAGGATCATGGGATGCTTCTCCATCCCAATCCACAAGCCCTCCGTTTCATGGCATGGCTACTGAGAGCATGATATTTGCTGATCTCAACCTTCCTCAAAAGGTCAAGGACATCTTACTTGCATCAGGCAAGACATCTACTAGGCATTCTTATGCCTTCAAATGGCGAAGGTTCACCCTTTGGTGTACCCCAAAACATATTGATCCCTCTGCTTGTCCAGTGGAGTTCCTTTTCCAATATCTCCTCCACTTATCATTGACAGGTCTCAAGACTAATCCAGTCAGAGTTCATCTTAGTGCCATCTCAACCTATCACGGGCAGGTGGACAGGCACCCTATTTTGTCTCACCCCTTGGTGCAATGATTTATGCAGGGTCCCTTGCTATCTAAGCTGCCATTCAAACCACCATCGGTAGCTTGGGACCTCAACATGGTCCTGGCGCAACTTCTAAAGCCTCCATTTTGAGCCTTTAGCCACCACTTCTTTAAAATTCCTCTCTTGGAAGGTCCTCTTCCTCATTGTTCTCACCTCAGCTTGCTGCATCAGTGAACTGCAGGCATTGGTGTCGGATCCTCCATATATGCGGTTCCACCACTACAAGGTGGTTCTCCGTACACATCCACACTTCCTCCCGAAGGTGGTCTCGACTTTCCATCTCAATCAATCGGTCATGCTACTGGTCTTCTTCCCCAAATCGCACACTTCTAGGGCTGAAGTAGTGCTGCACACTTTAGACTGTAAGCGTATACTGGCTTTCTACTTGGACAGAACCCAAGAATCACAAGAAATCCTCACAGTTGTTCATTTCCTTTGATTCAAGTTACCTTGGACTTCAGTCTCAAAATGCACTCTTTCCAACTGGATTGCGGACTACATTTTTTTTTGCCTGTGCTCAAGTTGGACTCTCCTTCGAGGGACATGTACTGCTCATAATGTGCAGGCCATGGCAACCTCAATTGCCAACCTTCATTCTGTTTCCATTGACGAGGTCTGTCAAGCAGCTACTGGTCCTCCATTCACACTTCCGCTGTTCACTACAGCCTAGACAGGGACTCCCGTTGGGACACCATCTTTGGCCAGTCTGTCCTCCAGCACCTTTTTGGGATTTAACTGCAACTCCTATCCTCCATCCCAGGCTTTTTACTGGCACCAGACTTCAGTATCAGTGTTCTTGCTAACTGTCATGGAGTCCAATGGGGCCACTTGTATCCACACCTTTTGGCTCCATCCTTTAGACTTGGGAATACTGCTGCTAATCCACTCTAGTACCTGGTAGCTAGTGAGTCCTATATGTGAAGACTGCATTCCTGCTTGTTCTTGGAAATAGCATAGTTACTCATCTGTAGCAGGTAATCTCCGGGAACAGCAGGAATCAGTCTTCACAACCCGCCCTCCTCTCCTAGGAGTTTTAGGGTCTTCTTTTTTTCCTCTATCGCTCAGCTACAAACTCAACTGAGGAGAGGACTTGGGAAAGCAGATACGCAGGCGCTGTGGAGTGCTTCCAAAGGCTTTCGTATTGGACACCGGGAGCATTCCTGCACAACTTCTGTCTGTACCGAGGATACCCATATGTGTGAAGACTGATTCCTGCTGTTCCCAGAGCTCACCTGTTACAGATGAGTAACTATGCTTTATCACTATCTGTTTTCCTTGCATTCAGTTTCTTATCAATTGGAATGGGAGTATCCCAAGTGATCATACTCGTACCCTCTCCATTCTCCGTAATTCTCGGTTTAAAGTTATGTGGTGTGCTTGCTGCTGAATATTGCACCTCCTTATTTCTAGTACTTTTCCGGTACAGCAATGTTCTACTGTTTACACAGTTTCCAGTGGATGAGACATGCAACTTCATTATACCTTTCTGTGTAGAAATGTTTTACCATGAGAATTTCTCAGTCTGCTATGAGATGAGTAACTGTTTCCAGCTCTTTCTTACAGAATCTACATATTTCAGAAGCAAGGGTTGCAGTAAGAACTGCACACAAAGGATTAACTACAAATAAGTATACACAATGCATAGTAGTTTTCAATGATATTGTGCCCTTAAGAAAACAAACTATAAATAATATGTAACTTTATATAATTATTCAGTCTGTTTTCTTAATGGCAGAGTATCACTGAAAACTGTATATTGTATATGTATATTGACATTCTCTCTATTACGAGTATTGCATATCTCCAAGTTTATCTTACTGTTCTAATTGTCTGTTATGTTGACATGGGGGGCATTTTGTTATTGTTAGTCTGCTGTTACAATCTGTCATGGGGGACCTGATGTACAGTACGCTGCCTTGGGTGAATCTTTTCATAAAGGTGGTTAATACATCCTAATAAATCTCTGTGTACTAAAGAAATGTGAAGCAACGGACTGATCAGGTCAGGGTATATTGTGTTACAGAAACCATAAATAATCTTGATATTTAATCACATTAAAAGTAGATTTATTTGGTTTGTTGAGGGTGTTACATGATAATTTAGTATATAACAGGGTTGCCAACCAATCTGTTTTAGGCCAGCCCAGCTGATTTTGCAAGTGGGAGGCCGGCAGCTGGCAGGACAGTAAAACCGACCACTGTAAAGACCGGTTTTCGGCCAACTGCCAACCACATCCAGGAAGTGCCAGTGGCAGGAGAGCACTGTTGCTAGCCGCTCCCCCCCCCCCCTATCTAAAAAATCAAGATGACCTGCAGAGCATGCAGCCAAGAGGAGAGTCTGCCCGTGGGACATGCTGCTCCCATGGGCAGAAGGTTGTGCAAGAGAAAACAGAGCCTGCCCACGGGAGCAGCATCTCCCGTGGGCAGGGGCTGTGCAAGGCTGTGATTATGCCCTGCCTCTCTGGGCTGGGTTTGTGGCTTGCATAGCCCCTGCCCACGGGACATGCTGCTCCCACGGGCAGGCTCTGCTCTTGCACAGCCTCGATTGCTCGGGACCGTGATCAGTGGATAAGGGGGGGAGGGGAATGGACATGGAGGGGGACATTGGGAGGGAGGGAGTAGAGTAGACATGGAGGGCATGGGGATGTGGACGGAATATGCTGTATATGGAGGAGCATAGCCAGATAGAAGGGAGATGCTGGATGCAGGAGGAGGAATAGGGAGGCAGTGGGGACAAGCTAGAGGTTGGGGGGAGGCTAGGAGATGAAGGGAGATACTGGACATGGGCAGGGGACATAAGGGGAACAGGCATAGAGAGAAGCAAGTAGGAGAAACAGTGTGATACTGGCCAGGGGGTATAAGGGACTATGGAAACATGCTGGACATGGAGGGGGGTGCAGAGGGAGATAGAGGGGAGATGATGGACATGGAGAAATAAGGGAAGAGGGAAATGTAAGACATGGGGGTAATAGGGAGAGAGAAGGGAGTAGATGGATACAGGGTAAATAGGTCAAGCAAGATGGAGAGATGCTGGTCATGGGAGTAATAGGGAGGGGATGCTATGAACATGGGAATAATAGGGAGGGGAGGGGATGATATTATATGGAAATGGTGGAAATGCTGGATGCAGGGGGATAAGAAGGGAGAGGGAAGACATGGAAGGATAGGGAGAAAAAGAGTGGAGATATTGGATGGAGGGAAAGAGAGATACTGAATGGGGTGAGAGATATTAAACATGGAGGGGAGAGAGAGTGTGAGCGAAAGACTCAGGAATAATGAACTGGGGAACAAGATGTGGGAATGGGAGGACTGGGGTGAGGGTTGAAAAGTAGTAAGTGAAGTAAAAAAGAGGGGGATTGAGGACTAGATTGTAAGAAAGAGTAGTGAAATTTGAGTAGACAGAGAAAAATAAATGAAAGAAAGACAATAGGAAAAAATCAATGTCTAAGATGGAAGGAAGTGAAGAAAGCAAGAGGAGACAAGAAATGGCAGATGGACTAGAGATCATAGAAAGAGAGCTAAGAGAAGACAGAGGAAAGCAGAAGCCTCAAATTGGAACCATAATGATTAGAGAATAAAATGGTCAGAATGCAAAGTTTTAAAATATATATATTTTTTCAATTTAGTGATTGGACTTTGCGCTATCTTTATATTTTACACAGTATGGGGAACTGCATCTCTTGTATTTCTATGGTATTGCACTGCATTCAGAGTCTGGCTTCTTGGGGTTTCAGTTTAATTTTTGTGTACATGAGCCCAATATTTAAAGGCTTGTAAACCATGTAATCCCCTAAGCAGGATATTCAGCAGCAGTAACATGATTAGTGCCACTGAATATCCACAGGTACCACTATATGGGTAACTGGTTAGCATTGGGGCATTCCATGGGCAGTACCATGGATAACCATCAGCGGAGATATTCAGCTGCTGTTTGATTATCCCTTGGTGGAGGAAACTGCAAATTCTCATTACCTCTAGTCACTGAATCCCTATGTGCTATGGAATCGATGGCTACATCACCATGCTTCTCATACATACAATAGAAGCATACAAAAAGAAGGGCTACCTTTCTTAAACGCGAAAGCCCTAGCTCTGTCATGCCATTCATGCATTTGAGACAGAGCCTGTCTACTTAACAGATTTCCCATCACTGGTAATACTCACAAATCTTCAGGCACCTTCTGCCCTTGCCCTGAATGCAGAGATCCGTATCCGAGTCACGTCACTAACTGAAAGTGTACTCTGCACCTCCCCTCACCGGTAATTCACCAGGGCTCTTGAGTAACGGATATCCACACACAAAGCAATGAGAAGGAAGCAAGCATGGTTAATAATAGAAAGCTGAATTCCCTCCAGTGAAAGCTGAATTCACTCTTGTATATCAATGTTACTCTAGCCCAGAAGACTTTGGAGGAGATACATGGGATGCATGGCTATTATTGAATTTGAATTTAACCCCTCAGGGTGAGTTAGAAGTTAAGCTGGAATGATCTAATTTGAAGTTTATTATTGATACTGGAGCTACTATTTCAGCACTGTGTTTACAAGATTTGCCAGCCATTTATCACTCTCAACTAGCACAAGCACCGATAGTACATTGTGAAGGCATTGAGGGTAAGATAATTCCTCATTGTAAACTTGAATTTTTACCTTTGCAGATTGGAGAGACTGTGTATCCTACTAACTTTCTTGTGGGAGACACTTTACCAGTAAATCTTTTAGTTCGGCACTTTTTAGCTTCACACCGTGCTACTCTAACCTGAATGAGTGGAAAGTTGTTTTTCCAGCTGTATTCTCTCTCTGAAGTGCCGTCCCCTGCAGATGCCATTACCATTCATCCTGCTCTTGCAGAACTTCCTTCTACCCTGTGAGCAGTGGCAGGATCCAATGTCGGATCCCTTTCCATTCCGCCTGTGAAGATCACTGTAAAACCTGGAGCCCAGCTTCCCAGACTCAAGCAGTATCCGCTACCAGCAACTGCCGTCAATGGAATTCGTCCTGTGATTGAAGATCTTCAGAAACAAGGTGTCATCTATTTTACAACTTCACCATGTAATACTCCAATTCTTCCTGTGCTAAAGGCTGACGGTAAGATTTATAGATTTGTGCAAGACCTACGAGCAATAACTAATGTGATTTTGCCAATTTTTCCCAAGGTACCTAATCCACATGATATCTGGACACAGATAACTACAGGGACTACTTGGTTCTCTGTTGTGGATTTGAGTTCTGCTTACTTTTCAGTGAGAATTAGCAAAGAAAATCAATTTTTATTTGCTTTCCAGTTTGACAATAAACAATATACTTGGAAGGGTATACCGATAGTCCTATTTATTTTGCGCAGGCCCTAAGAACTGCACTGTTTGATGTAAGGCTCGACCATTCCTCTTTAGTTCAGTATGTTGATGATTTGCTTTTCTCCAGGACCAAGCAGGAAGTCAGTCCTCACTTATGGGTGACATCAGCGCCGACGGAGCCCCCGTGCGGAGCATTTCCCCAGCTTTCTAAGAAAGCCTTTGGGAATACTGCACACATGCGCGGTCCCCTTCCCCCCTAAAGGTGCCATCTTGCTCAGTCTCTCTTTTTCCGTGGAGCCCATCGGACGTTGGTCCGAGTTACCCGGAAAAGTTGACGTTTTTTTCAACGATTACTGGTACTGAGGCGTCGAACTCTGAGCCCCCGTGCGGAGCATTTCCCCAGCTTTCTAAGAAAGCCTTTAGGAATACTGCATGCATGCGCGGTCCCCTTCCTGTTTTTTCTCCGAGTTCGACGCCGGTTCCCCTTCCCGCCGGGTTTGGTACACCGGTATCGAGCCCATCTTCTATTTTTCGGTTTTTGCCCTTTGTGGCTGGTGTTCGCGCCCTTTTTTCTGTTTTCCCTGGAAGGCCGGTCCTTTGACCTTGCGGGGGCCCTTTTTTCCCTGATGGCTTCCAGTGGTTTCAAGAAGTGTGATCGGTGCAAGAAACTAATGTCTCTCACCGACACACACGACTGCTGCTTTCTGTGCATCGGCCCAGATCATGATCCAATGATTTGTGGCCCGAGTGACAAAATGTCCACCAAGGCACTTCGAAGCCGTCAGCACCAGAAGGAAAGGATTTTCTCCGATTCTGCCTCCGGCCGGGCCCGGACCTCATCTGAGACCTCGACGTCTCGGGAGTCTGATCTCGAGCATCACCGGGGTTCCTCGGACAGGGGGTCCCCCGACCGGGAACGCAAGAGGGCGGCGTCAGAAGAGGTCCCTGGTTCCTCGAGGGCCAGGTCTAAGACCCCCGACCGCCATCCCGGGCCTTTGGAGCAGGAAAAGCTGTCCAAAGTACCTCGTGTGGAGCCGGAGACCGTCGGGCACGTAAGTCCTGTAGTCCTCGTGGACTCTCCTCCGAGGGAGCCGACATCGGGCCCGACACCGTCAGGGCCCGAGTCGGTGGCTGCTGAGTCTCCTGAGCTTGGACTCAGGCTGACAGCCTTGGAGTGCAGATCGTCTGCCTTCATGGATCAGCAGCAGGTACTGATGGCCAGCCTCGCTGGTGCATCTGCCCCGACCACCGGGACATTGACGTCGAAGTCGACCCCGGAGACCGAGTCGATACTCGAGACCATGAAGGCTCGAAGTCGTCCTCGGTCAAGGTCCCCCTCGACCTCCCGCTCGGAACCGAGGGCGTCGACGCCGGTGCCTTCGGTGTCGGGGCGGGTGCCACCTCGACCCGCGCGGTCGGAGCCCCTCAACTCCTCTTCGGATGAGTCAGCGTGGGAGACGGAGGACAAGGAGTCCCCCGACACCTTCTGGACTTGGTGTGTCCATTCGGACTCACCACAGTCCGAGCCCCAGAGTAGGTCCCCCCTAGAGGACACCCGGTTCTCGGAGTTCATGCGGGACATGGCCAAGGCATTGGCGATTCCCGCAGACCCCGAGGAGGAGCCTTGAGCTGAAGAGCTCGAGGCCCTCCAGTATGACTCTCCTCCGAAGGAGGCCTTTACTGTGCCGGTTCCTCCAATGCTGGAATGGCTCCTCTTCCGGATGTGGGAGGCACCAGCCTCAGCGCCAGTCTTAAGCAAGCGGGTCGATTCCATCTATCGACTCCGTAAGAGCCCTGGCTTCCAGAAGGCGCAGCTGCCGCACCATTCCATGGTGGTGGAATCGGCCATGCATCGTCTGAAGAGCCAGAAGATGCACTTTGCAGTGCCCCCCGGCAGGGAGGCCCGGAACCTGGATGCTTTCGGCAGAAAGTGCTTCCAGGGCTCGATGCTTGCTTGCCGTGTCCAGTCCTACCAGCTGTACATGGGCATGTACTTACGAGACCTGGCAAAAGAGCTTGCCGGGTTCTCTGCTGGCCTCTCCAGGGAACCTTTGCAGAGGTTCCAGACTTTGTCCTCAGGAATCCGGGACTGTTCCAAGTTCATGTCCCGAGCGGCCTACGATGGCTTCGAGGCTTCGGCTCGTGTGGCGGCAGCCAGCATCGGAGCCCGACGCCAGGCATGGCTGCAGTCATCGGACCTCGAGCCCTCAGTGCAGGACAAGTTGGTCGATGTCCCTTGCCGAGGTGAAAACCTTTTTGGCAAGCCCATGGCCGAGAAGGCGGCTGAGCTCGAAACCGAGCACCTGACCAGGACAAGGCTGTCCAGAAAGACTTCTGCCCCTTCTCACAAAAAGAAGGGCTCGGGTAAAAAGTCCTTTTACCCGAGAAAGGCAGCTGCCTACAAAACTTTCCCTCAGTACCAGGCCTCCCCAGCTCCCCAACAGGGGCAGCAGGCCAAGGGGCAGGGACATGGGCCCCATAGGCAGAAGACCCCCAAGCCTCCGGCTCCTGCTCCTACCCAGCAGGGAGGGGGTTTTTGACTCCCACAGCATAGCCTTTCCACCTCTGCTGCCCCATTCCTGCACAGGAGGTCGCCTAGCCCTGTTTGCCCACAGGTGGCCACCCATTACAGGGGATGCTTGGGTTTTAAGCATGGTCCACAAGGGCTATATGCTTCATTTCCAGCAGTTACCTCCTGTCTACTTCCCAGGAGAGCCTCTAAGGCCTCCCCTGCACACATCCCTCCTCCTCCAAGAACTTCAAAGTCTGTTTCTGGACAAGGCGGTGGAGCCTGTACCTCCTCGCCTACAGGGGCACGGTTTCTACTCCAGGTACTTTCTGGTGCCAAAGAGAACCGGGGGCCTAAGGCCTATCCTAGACCTCAGGAACCTCCACAAGTTCTTGGAGAAAGAAAAGTTCAAGATGCTTACTCTTGGAACACTTCTGCCCTACCTCCAGCAGGGAGATTGGCTATGCTCCTTAGATCTAAAGGATGCGTATACTCACATCCTCATTCATCCAGACCACAGAAAGTACCTCAGGTTCATGGTGGGAGGAAACCATTACCAGTACAGAGTGCTGCCTTTTGGCCTAACTTCCGCCCCCGAGTCTCTACAAAGTGCCTTGCGGTGGTGGCGGCCTACTTGAGGACTCAAGGTGTTTTTATCTTCCCCTATCTAGACGACTGGCTCATCCGGCTTCAGACTTACCAGGAGGCCAGGCAGGCCACCTTCAAGACTGTGTCACTCCTTCAAGACCTAGGCTTTGTCATAAACTTCGCAAAGTCCACTTTGCTCCCCTCCCAGAACCTGGAGTTCATAGGGGCCCGGCTGGACTCTCTGCAAGCAAGAGCTTACTTGCCAGAGGACAGAGCTCAAAGGCTCATGGAGTTGGCATCCCGGTTTCTCAGCTTGCCAAGGGTTTCTGCCAGGCTCTGTCTGCAGCTCCTAGGACACATGGCATTGACTGTACATGTGACCCCCAATGCCCGCCTCCACATGAGGCCTGCACAGTGGTGCTTCAGAACTCAGTGGAAACGAGCCACTGGGAACCTAGCAGACAAAGTCAGGGTGTCAAAACCCTTCCTGACTTCCCTTCAGTGGTGGCTACACCCCCCCAACTTGCTTCAGGGGGTACCTTTTCAGGTGCCTGTCCCCACAGTAGTGTTGACAACAGATGCCTCCTTACAGGGCTGGGGTGCACACTGTCAGGGGAGCTGCACTCAGGGCCTCTGGTCCCCCTGGGAAGCCACGCAACAGATCAACCTACTGGAGTTGCGGGCTATTCGCTTAGCCCTCAAGGATTTTTCTCACGCTTTGGTTCACCAGTCTGTTCTAGTTCAGACGGACAATCAAGTAGCCATGTTCTATGTGAACAAACAGGGCGGCACTGGGTCCAGGCCCCTATGCCTGGAAGCACAGGCCCTTTGCTCCTTTGCCCTCAGACACCAGATGTTGCTGAGGGCTGTTTATCTTCCTGGCCAGGAGAACTTTCTGGCAGACAGATTAAGCAGAATTCTGCAGCCCCACGAGTGGCAGCTGCATCCTTTGGTGGTTCAAAAGATTTTCCTGAAATGGGGACTTCCATCCATGGATCTCTTTGCCAGCCTCCTGAATCACCAACTGCCCCGGTTTTGTTCCAGGCAACCGCATCCCCTAAGGGTGGTGGCGGATGCCTTCCTCATTTCTTGGTCCCAGGGCCTACTGTATGCGTTTCCTCCCACGCCTCTGGTGGCCCGAACCTTGTTCAAGATTCTCAGGGACAAGGCCTCGGTACTTCCGGTTGCTCCCAGGTGGCCGAGGCAGCCCTGGTTCCCACTGCTGCTTCAACTGGCAGTGGAGACACCACTGCCTCTGGGGTTCCAACCCGACCTTCTCTCTCAGGATCAGGGTTCGCTTCTGCACCCCAATCTCAAATCTCTCAATCTGATGGCCTGGAGGCTGCAAGGGTAGTCTTGGCTCCCTGGGGCCTGCCTCAGGAAGTAGAAGAGGTGGTCTTGGCCTCTAGAAAGCAATCCACCAGGAAAATATATGCCCTGAAGTGGAGGAGGTTCTCCTTGTCGTGTCAGCAACGCCAGGAAGATACTTTCGGCTGCACTGTGCCAGTAGTGCTCCAGTACCTTCTGCACTTGTCCAATCAGGGCCTTAAGTCCAATTCTGTTTGGGTCCACCTCTCTGCTCTGGCAGCTCACCACTTCATGGTGGAGGGACACTCTTTGTTGGTTCATCCCTTGGTGTCCAGGTTTCTCAGAGGCTTGCTATTGCTCAAGCCTCCTCACTGTCCACCGGCCCCTGAGTGGGAATTGAATGTGGTCTTGCAGCAACTGACTCACCCACCTTTTGAACCAATGGCTACATTCCTCTACGCTTCCTTTCCTGGAAGACTCTATTTCTAGTGGCCTTGACCTCGGCCAGGCGAGTGAGTGAACTTCAAGCCCTGGTCTGTGACAGACCCTACACTCGCTTCTATAGGAACAGGGTAGTCCTTCGGATTCATCCTAAGTTCCTCCCCGAGGTTGTCTCCTCTTTCCACCTCAACCAGGAGGTGGTTCTTCCAACATTCTTCCCTAGGCCCCATGCCAGCCGGGCTGAGATAGTCCTGCATACCCTGGACTGTAGGAGGACCTTATCCTTCTACCTGGAGCTTTCGCAGGGGCATAGGAGGGCTACTCAGCTCTTCGTATCTTTTGACCCCAATAACTTGGGGATACCTGTCTCCAAGCGTACCTTGTCCATCTGGGTGGCTGACTGTATCACCTGGGCTTACAGGGCAGCTGACCTTCCTTTGCAGGGTCGGGTCACGGCCCACCGTGTTAGGGCAATGGCTGCCTCAGTAGCTCATCTCCACTCTGTACCGTTGGCAGACATCTACAGGGCTGCAACTTGGTCCTCAAGCCAGACTTTTGCGGCCCATTACTGCCTGGAGAAGGAGTCCCATAGGGACAGTGCTTTCGGTCAGGCAGTGCTCCGGAATCTCTTTGAGGTTTAGGCAACTCCTACCCTCCAGCCCTCTGGTTGGGCTACCGGTGTGGGTGTGTTTCAGTGAAATCCTTTCTCTGATGCTGAGGCTAGAGGGAGCTAATTTTTCAGCTCTGGGTCCCCGGTAGCCTGAAGCTGGGGAGTCCCATAAATGAGGACTGACTTCCTGCTTGGTCCTGGAGAAAGAGTAGTTACTCACCTGTAACAGGTGTTCTCCAGGAGCAGCAGGAATCAGTCCTCACAACCCTCCCTCCTCCCCTGGGAGTTGCAGTTGTACATAGTTCATTTTTACATTTTTGTGTGCTGTTTTTTAGCTATGTCATTTGACTGAGCAAGATGGCACCTTTAGGCGGGAAGGGGACCGTGCATGCGTGCAGTATTCCCAAAGGCTTTCTTAGAAAGCTGGGGAAATGCTCCGCACGGGGGCTCCGTCAGCGCCGATGTCACCCATAAGTGAGGACTGATTCCTGCTGCTCCTGGAGAACACCTGTTACAGGTGAGTAAGTACTCTTTATGTTCACCAAATTATGAGATTTGTTTGTCAGATTCCTTGTCCTTATTGTCTCACATTGCTGATTTAGGATTGAAAGTCAATTTGTCAAAACTGCAATTTGTATCTCAAAATGTTACTTTCCTGGGTGTTGTCCTAACACCATCTGGTCGTGCAATTACCTCTGCTAGATTGAAACCTATTCTTTCATTGTCTTTCCCAGCAACACCAGCATTACTTCGCAAATTCCTGGGTCTGTTAATCTTTTGTAAACAATGGCTAGCAAATTTCTCAGATTGCCAGATTATTCTCTGCCAATCAAACTGTATGTGGCTATTTCTGATTCCTCTGCTACTTGTGTGCTTTTATAAGCCTTCCCAACTGGTCACAAGCCAGTAGGCTATTTCTCAAAGCGATTTGATTCAGTGACTTTGGGACTCCCACCATGTCTACGTAGTTTGGTAGCAGTGGCTTTTGCAATTGAAATGACTGATTTTCTAGTTTTCTCAGCCTCATGTTACAGTATATACTACATCAATATGCAACCCTTCAACACTTCTAGCTCCATTGACAGATCTTATGGAGGATGATGGGTCTCATGATTGTTTTCAAACCATTTTGCAGACCAAGAAGCACAGCAAGCTGCCCTTTGAGCATCAGTGTCACCAACATTATTGTACTTAACACCATCTAACATGACTTTGTTTTCCCTTTCATCTCTCTTACAGCACTATCAAGATACTCCCTTTGGAATTCAGACTCTGTGGACTTCGTGGGGTGCGACCTGTGATGCATAGGGCTACTGGAAAATGGATCATCTGCTCATTTGCTCTGACAGCCTATTGTTTCCACTTGCCCTGTTCCTGCATCATAGGCTTCACCTGTCCGCTGTGGCTATGAATCATGCCTTTTTGGATCTCCAGTATCACCTAAAGTTTTTTTTTTTTCTGTGGCACAGCTTGTCTGTACTGTTTCAAGGCTGGCAGAGTAGAGTCAGATTAGGGTCAGTTTTAAGGATTTCTGCCGCCCTTCCTAAACCTTCCAGACCCTTTTTGATTTTGCAGCTTGCTTTTACAGACCTGTCCTGTGCCAGAGGGGGGAAACGGTGTTTGTTATTGATCAATTGTCTTTTCTCCGGATGGGTAGAAGTTTATCCCCTAAAAGTGTCTCCATCAAATTACTGCTCACTCAGTTTATTCCTGTTTTGTTCTTTCTTCTGATCAGGGTCCAGCCTTTGTTGCGAGTGTCTGGGAGGGTATTGAACAATGGTTTGGTATTACAAGACAACTGCACACTCCTTATCATCCACAAAGCTCTGGCCAAGTGAAACGGATGAATAGGACACTCAAAAGTCACTTACGCACTCTGATACAGGATTGGGCTACAGATTGGACAGAGGCCCTTCCTTTTGCCCTTATGGCAGTGCATAATTCCCCCCAGTGTGCTCGAGGAGGCCTGACACCGTACGAAATAGTTACTGGACATCCAGGTGCTTCTCCACATGAATTGACAGTAATCCCAGATCCTCAACTGTTGTGCAGCGATATTTGACTTATTGCTCACAATTGCACTCAGTCTTGTCTGTTTCCCCTTTTATGGCAGGTGAATCCTCAGCAAGATACTCTTTCAGGGTCATCACATCCAGAATTGAAGCCAGGGGAATTGGATCCTGATTAAGAACTTAAATCCAAAAACACTTTTGGCTCCCAAGTTCCTAGGTCCATTCCGTGTGCTCCTGGTGGGATACTCAGCTTGTACAGTGGAAGGAAAATCTTGTTGGATAAATCTTTCCCAGTGTAAAAAGGCTCCTTCACAAGATCCAGAAGGCGGTTCCCTGCATCTGCGAATCAAGAGAGGTGTCTTCTGTTGTTGCAACGCAGAGACTCATTCAGATTTGAACAACAGTGATATTGCAGAAAAGACTATCATGATTAAGTGCCTTTTGAATGAACCAATTATGTAAGAGACCTTTTCCAGCATCTATACTGCTGATGAACATTCCAATTTGAGGCTGGAACATTGTCTTTAACTCTCGTAGCTTTAGGAAAGCCGATCCTCTAATAGTTTCTGCTTCTATTTCCTTGTAAGTGTCATTGTAGTACTTTTCCTTGTCCTGTCTTGCTGCACGTTGGAAATCTCTGTTGAGTTCTGCGATTGTCTTTCTTTCTCCTCTGGCTTTAGCTTCTCTGCGTTTCTGGGCAATTTTCAGAGTTTCTTCCATCATCCATTTTGGCCGTTTTTGCTTTTTCACCTTTTGTAGAGACTTCTCACTTTCTTCCAACACAACCTTCTTGATGTCATTCCATAACTCTTCCGGAGCTCTGTCATTTGTATCTAAAGCAGCAAATCGATTTTGCAGGCAGTCTTTAAATTACAGTGGTATATTCTCAAGGTCATATTTTGCTGCATTCATGAGTGGTTTGCTCTTTTTCAACTTTAGCTTGAGTTTGCATACTAGTAGTTGATGATCTGTACCACAGTCAGCTCCAGGTTTTGTCTTTGTTGATGTTATAGAACTTTTCCATCGTTGACTTCCACAGATGTAGTCAATTTGATTTTTATACAATCCATTGGGTGAAGTCCATGTGTACAGTCGCCGCATGTGTTGCTGGAAGAAGGTGTTTGAGATGAATAGATCATTGGTCTTGCAGAATTCTATCAGTCTTTCTCCAGCTTCATTTCTGTTGCCAAGTCCATATTTTCCAACTACTTTGCCTTCTTCTTTGTTGCCGACATTTGCGTTCCAGTCACCCATGACTATCAGGATATCCTGTTTGCATGTTCTGTCAATTTCAACTTGTACTTGTTCATAGAACTCTTCAATTTCATTCTCTTCTGCAGCTGTTGTTGGGGCATATACTTGAATTATAGTTGTGTTGATAGGCAATCCTCATAGACGAATAGAGATTAAGCGTTCGCTGACTGCATTGTATTTCATTACAGATCTTGCAATTTTCTTCTTTATTATAAATGCAACACCATTTCTTCTTTGTCTTTCATTTCCAGCATAGTAGACCATGTGATCATCTGAAGCAAAGTGCCCGATGCCAGTCCATTTCAGTTCGCTGACACCCAACAGATCAAGTTGTACACGTTCCATTTCATTCTTGACCACCTCCAACTTCCCTTGGTTCATGCGTCTTACGTTCCATGTTCCAATGTGTAAGACATCTTTACAGCTTCTGACTCTCATTTCATGCGCAGCTACATCAGCAGTCAGACTTCCCGAGGGCTTTGATCCAACCACATCATAAATGCTGGCTTTACTCTGAAAGGTCTTCAGCTCTTCCCCAGTAGCTAGTAGAGGGCTTTCCGACCTGGGGGTCTCGTCTTCCGGGACCTTAGCACAATTTGTTTTGTTGTAACTATTGTCCCCCTCAGCCCCCTCTGGTGGCGGCGTAGTGGTTCCACAGGGGCTGGGGAGTGCATAAGAAATAAAGGGTTTCAGGGTTGACCTGTTGTGAGGGTCAATGAGGTAGCAGGCCTCATTGTCAGCCTCAAGGTCAACTTCCTAAAAAGTAACTCTTGCCAAGTGTAGGGTAAAGAAAAGGCTTTTATTTCACCTTTGCGCATAAAGAAGTTCAAAATATGAGGTAATGAGTAACAGAACACAAACTTTGGTTGCATCAAAATGTGAATCAGCAAAAACACTCAAAATAACATGGTTATCCGTCACCAACTTAAAACATAAGGTTTCCAGTATTCTTTGCATACATGGGATTTGTTTGCCTTTTACTTAAACACATCTCCTTGTGCAATAATCACATTCCATTGGTTCTATGTCTTCAATACCCTCAGATTCCCCTGGCAGCCATTCCATTTCTACGGGGTCCGAATCTGAGGTCTCTGAGATCTCTGGGATGTTAAAACCTGGTTTTCTAAAAGCATGCCATACCGTATCCCAGTGCTGGCTTGGGAGTTTGGGGCGTCGGCTTTTAGGTATATTATAACTCCCTGGGCTTACTGCTGTTTCAGGATTAAAGGTTTGCTTCTTCCAGTCTCTGGCAGCACTAAACCTTTTCCTGTAAAACTTATCTGGTATTTCTGGTTTAAAACAGTCCTTATTATCCAGATAAAAGCTAGCCCTTTGTTTCTCTCTAGGCTTCTTGTGAAAGGCTTGAGGCCTAGTCTGAAAGTCTTTTGCTTCAGGTAATTTCCAATGATCCCAGGATATCTTTCCTGTTTTAGAATGAGGTATAATTCTTTTGAGGTAAGGCTGCTGCTGAGGGGCCTGTCTTCCACCTCCACCCCTATGGCAGTTGGTTAGGGGCCGCGCCCTCTCAGCTATATCCTCTCTCTTAAGGCTATGAACCTTTCTTTCATCCTTCAAGTTACTTTTGTAAAAACTTTTAAAAGTACCTTTTTCCTCTTGAAGGTTTCTTCTCCAGTTAGAAGGATAAGCCTCTCCTTCCTTGGCTGTCCTCTGTATGACTGCCTCTTGCAGTTGTGTATGGCCTTCCTCTAGGCCTGCTCTTGGGCCTTCAGCTCGGCCTGCTCTCCCAGTAGCTTTCACTCCTTGAGCTCTTCTGGGTTTGTCAGTGACTTCACCTCGGTCTCTGACTCCGGCTTCAGGAGCCTCCCTTGGCACTGCTTCCTGCGCTTCCTGTGAAGGTCTCTGCCAAGCTCCTTGCCTCCTCCTGTGCTTCCCCTCTGGGTTGCTCCTTGACTGCCTCTCTGGCTTGCCCCTTGGCTGCCTCTCTGGCTGGCTCCTTGGCTGCCTTGGCTTCCTCTCTTGCAATTCTCTGTCCCTGCTTAAATCCAGAGCAGCTGCTTCTGAGTCCTGCCCATAGAGGTGTGGTTCTTCCACCTCCAGGCTTGCTCTCCTGCCCCCTCTATGTGTCCCTTCTTGTAATTGCAGGTAAATCTTGTTTTTTTCAAGATTTAAAACTTTCTTTCCTTGCGTCAGAGGGCCCGCGGTATCACATATCCCCCTTCTCAAAATATTACGGGCTGGGGGAAGCTCTTCACCGCAGCACGTAATCCGAGACATGGTGTCAGCATTACAATGTAGCTTCCCAGCTCTATGCTCCACACGAAAGTCGTAAGGCTGTAAAGCCATATACCACCGGGTCAGCCTGGCATTTTCATTCCTCATGGTATGCAGCCATTTCAGGGGAGCATGGTCTGTAATGAGGACAAACTTCCTCCCGGTGAGGTAAAATTTTAATGCCTCAATGGCCCACTTGATAGCGAGGCATTCGCGTTCAATTGTGGCATATTTTCTTTCCGCTAATGAGAGCTTTCTGCTAAGGAACAGAATAGGATGTTCTGCTCCTTCTTGTACCTGGGATAATACGGCACCCAGCCCAGTTTCTGAGGCATCGGTTTGTAGCAGGAAAGTTTGCTGAAAATCTACCCCGCGCAGAACGGGGGCCTGGCACAACTTCCCTTTTAATCTTTGGAAAGCAGCTTCTGCTTCAGGCGTCCATTGTACTATATTCGGGGCATTTTTTCTGAGCATCTCTGTAAAGATGTTGCTCTCCTCGGCAAAGTGCGGTATGAACCGACGATAATAACCTATGAGCCCGAGGAAGCTTCTCAGCTGCTTCTTATTCTGAGGAACTGGAAAGTTCCTGACACATTCAACTTTATCCAATAGTGGCCGTACGGTTCCCCGGCCTACTAGATGACCCAGGTACTTGACTTCTTCCGCTGCGAACGTACATTTCTTAGGATTAAGGGTGAGGCCCGCTCTCCTCATAGCCTCTAATATGGTGCCTATCTGCTGGAGATGTTCTGTCCACGTGGCGCTGTGGATCACCACATCATCCATATATGCGGTCGTGAAATTCTGATACGGTCGAAGAATCACATCCATTAACCGCTGGCAGGTGGCGGCTGCCCCATGCAAGCCAAAAGGCATTCTCCTAAACTGGTAGAGCCCCAAGGGTGTACTAAAGGCAGTTTTCGGCTTGGCATCTCGTGTTAAAGGGACCTGCCAATATCCTTTGGTCATATCCAATGTTGTCAGGTATTTTGCTTGCCCAAGCCGGTCCAATAACTCCTCGATACGCGGCATCGGGTACGCGTCGAAGGTGGAAATCGCGTTGACTTGCCGAAAGTCTATGCAAAAGCGCATAGACCCATCTGGCTTCGGTACTAACACCACCGGGCTGCACCAGGGACTGTGTGACTCTTCTATTATCTCCATTTGTAACATTTCTTGCACTTGGTTAATGACCTCCTGCTTTTTCGCTTCCGGCAGTCGGTATGGACGCTGTCGGATAATTTTACCAGGAGGAGTCTGGATTTCGTGCGCCACCAACGAGGTCTCTCCAGGCATTGGAGTTAAGACGTCTTTGTATTTATTTAACAATCGGGTCAAATCTTCCTTTTGTTTTACCGAGAGTTCCTCTCCTAGCTTTGGGGTAGAGCTTTCTTTACAATCCTCCAGACGAGGGCCCAATTCTTCCTCGGGTGGATCAGCCCCTATGGCCATTAAATTTTCTACTTCTGCTCTCCCCGTCGAGCCGAAACCTCCCACTCCTCGGCTTGTGGGATTTAGCATAGTGACTTCCTCCAGATCAGGAAATCCTACACGCTCACAAATGAGCTGTGCCACTCTGTCGCCGGCTTGAACCTCGTAGTCCTTCTCTGAACAGTTGCATAAGAGGACCTTTAGGACGCCCCTATAATCAGGGTCCACGACTCCTGCAGCCACGTCAATGTTATATTTGGCGGCCAGTCCGGACCTTGGGGCTATTCTTCCATAACATCCCGGCGGTAGCTCAATTTGTAGGTCCGTGGTCACTAACGTTCTCCCTCGCTTCGGTATGACCATATCCACGGCGCTATGGAGGTCATAGCCTGCAGCTTGTGCCGATGCTCTTTGAGGCGTCCGCGCTCTTGCGGATGTTTTACAGTAGCGGAGCACAAACTTTTTGAGCGGCTGTGACCGGTCCTTCACAACGGCCTTCGGGGATTTCTCCCACAGTGGGCTAGGGATCGTAGTATCCGTAGCAGCAGCAAGGCTGCTCCGCTGTACTCTAGAGTTTTTAATAAGGTCAGGTGGCATGCCAGTGGAATCTGGTTTAACATGAGGCAAACACTCTTCCTTCAAAGTTTTTCTAAATTGTGGCCAATCTCTGCCCAGGACTAAGTCCTGCGGTAACCTTGGCACCACTGCCATTGGCATTTCTTTTTTAATGCCCATACCCTTTATCCATAACTTATAAATGGGGTAGTGTGTGGCTGCGCCATGTACACACTTAATTTTCACATATCCCTCGGGTGATTCTGGAACTGACAGTCCATGATCCTGGATGGTCGACCATAACTTTTTAGAAAGCATAGTCTGGTCGGCTCCAGAATCTAACAATGCTTGTACACTTATTCCGTGTATTTTTACATTGACGAGAAACCCATCATGCACTATTCTTGGCGACTCCCCCACCAAGGCAGTTCGTGCATGACATTCGTACTGTACATGTCCTTTTTTTCCACAAGCAAAACATTTTTTTGTATTCACTTTCTCCAGGGGTTTATAACTCTGCCACCTACCACCTGGAGGACGTGAGGGACTTCCCCTTCCTTGTGCCTCCAATCCCATGGCACTTCGTGGACTTACACTAGGCTGTGTCACCTTTTCAGCCTCTAAGTATCTTTCAGTGAGCACAATAGCTTCAGTGGTATTGCTACAATTTTGGAGCATCAGAAAGTTCTGCACCCTATTAGGTAGTGCATTCATATACTGCTCTAAAATTATTGCATCCATGAGCGTATTTATACTTCTCCTTTCAGGTTGTAGCCACTTGTAAGCAAGACTACGCAACCTGTGGCCTAATGCCTTAGGTGTCTCATCTACCTTAAGCATAGCAGCCCTGAACATTTTATTGTACGCCACTGGCGTAAGACCAACGCGATCTCTAATTGCGTTTACTACATCCTGATATGAATTTGCTAGCTCTGGGGGTATTGACCTGTAGGCCGCCAGCGCTTCACCTGTAAGTGATGCCGCTAGGCGTATGGCCCACTGCTCCTCAGGCCACTTAGCAGAATTCGCAATCCTAGCAAAAGTGTCTAGAAAGTCATCAATATCGTCACTCGGACTGAGTTTCCCTATCATTAAGTCCGAACAGGACCAGTGTCCGTGTTCAGGGTTTACCCGTCCGACGAGTGATGTTCCTTCCTTCTTGCTTTGAGCCAGCTCCTCTCGCTGTTGCGCAAGCCATGCGCTCATAGTTTCTATGACAGGTGTCTGCTGCTCTTTCATCGCCTTTAGCGCCTGTTCCTGGCTCTGTTGTGCCAGCTCAGCCTGTTTGGTGAACTGGTGTGCCATCCAGGCACACAGTTCCTTGGGCTCCATCGTACCTGTTGAGAAATCAAACAGAGAGAAAACCCAAGTGCGGCTCTTTCACAAATATATTTTTTTCAGACCCTCTACTTTTTTTTTTCAACTTCCCCAGGTGTCCAACACTAGGTAGGGTTATATACGCCTTACCTTGCTCTAGTGTTGCATCAGCTTTTTGGGGAATATACGTGCGGTTGTCCAGGGTTTGCTCCACCGCTCCTGGAATCTCCAAAGGACCTCCCACCTTCAGGATTTTCCTTTTTCTTCTTTTTCAGCTCCGGTCCGGATTCCTAGGACTCCGCTCCTGGTTTTTAACTCCGGTCCACTTTCTTGTAACCGCTCCGGTCTCCTGATTTTCCCTTCCGATCCGGTTTTTTTAATACAGGACGGTCCGGGTTTTACTTGCAGTTTTTTTTGTTTTTTTTTTTTCAAAAAGAAAAGAGCTTCTATTTCTCTTTTGTGTAGTTGCCCACGTTGCTCTGTACACTCAAGAGTACCCCAAAAATCCGTGAAACTACGCCACTTATGTCCCCCTCAGCCCCCTCTGGTGGCGGCGTAGTGGTTCCACAGGGGCTGGGGAGCGCATAAGAAATAAAGGGTTTCAGGGTTGACCTGTTGTGAGGGTCAATGAGGTAGCAGGCCTCATTGTCAGCCTCAAGGTCAACTTCCTAAAAAGTAACTCTTGCCAAGTGTAGGGTAAAGAAAAGGCTTTTATTTCACCTTTGCGCATAAAGAAGTTCAAAATATGAGGTAATGAGTAACAGAACACAAACTTTGGTTGCATCAAAATGTGAATCAGCAAAAAACACTCAAAATAACATGGTTATCCGTCACCAACTTAAAACATAAGGTTTCCAGTATTCTTTGCATACATGGGATTTGTTTGCCTTTTACTTAAACACATCTCCTTGTGCAATAATCACATTCCATTGGTTCTATGTCTTCAATACCCTCAGATTCCCCTGGCAGCCATTCCATTTCTACGGGGTCCGAATCTGAGGTCTCTGAGATCTCTGGGATGTTAAAACCTGGTTTTCTAAAAGCATGCCATACCGTATCCCAGTGCTGGCTTGGGAGTTTGGGGCGTCGGCTTTTAGGTATATTATAACTCCCTGGGCTTACTGCTGTTTCAGGATTAAAGGTTTGCTTCTTCCAGTCTCTGGCAGCACTAAACTTTTTCCTGTAAAACTTATCTGGTATTTCTGGTTTAAAACAGTCCTTATTATCCAGATAAAAGCTAGCCCTTTGTTTCTCTCTAGGCTTCTTGTGAAAGGCTTGAGGCCTAGTCTGAAAGTCTTTTGCTTCAGGTAATTTCCAATGATCCCAGGATATCTTTCCTGTTTTAGAATGAGGTATAATTCTTTTGAGGTAAGGCTGCTGCTGAGGGGCCTGTCTTCCACCTCCACCCCTATGGCAGTTGGTTAGGGGCCGCGCCCTCTCAGCTATATCCTCTCTCTTAAGGCTATGAACCTTTCTTTCATCCTTCAAGTTACTTTTGTAAAAACTTTTAAAAGTACCTTTTTCCTCTTGAAGGTTTCTTCTCCAGTTAGAAGGATAAGCCTCTCCTTCCTTGGCTGTCCTCTGTATGACTGCCTCTTGCAGTTGTGTATGGCCTTCCTCTAGGCCTGCTCTTGGGCCTTCAGCTCGGCCTGCTCTCCCAGTAGCTTTCACTCCTTGAGCTCTTCTGGGTTTGTCAGTGACTTCACCTCGGTCTCTGACTCCGGCTTCAGGAGCCTCCCTTGGCACTGCTTCCTGCGCTTCCTGTGAAGGTCTCTGCCAAGCTCCTTGCCTCCTCCTGTGCTTCCCCTCTGGGTTGCTCCTTGACTGCCTCTCTGGCTTGCCCCTTGGCTGCCTCTCTGGCTGGCTCCTTGGCTGCCTTGGCTTCCTCTCTTGCAATTCTCTGTCCCTGCTTAAATCCAGAGCAGCTGCTTCTGAGTCCTGCCCATAGAGGTGTGGTTCTTCCACCTCCAGGCTTGCTCTCCTGCCCCCTCTATGTGTCCCTTCTTGTAATTGCAGGTAAATCTTGTTTTTTTCAAGATTTAAAACTTTCTTTCCTTGCGTCAGAGGGCCCGCGGTATCACACTATCCATCGTGCGGCAAGACAGGACAAGGAAAAGTACTACAATGACACTTGCAAGGAAATAGAAGCAGAAACTATTAGGGGAAGAACAAGATTGGCTTTCCTAAAGCTACGAGAGTTAAAGAAAAAGTTCCAGCCTCGAATTGGAATGTTACAAGATACTCAAGGTTCTATGTTGAATGATGCTGAGAAGATCAATAAAAGGTGGAAGGAATATACAGAGTTTTTATATGATAAAGATCAAGTGGACCAACAGCCGTTTCAACCTGTACCTTATGATCGGGAACCATTGGTGATGAAAGAAGAAGTTGAAGCAGAATTGAAAGCCTTATCAAAGAACAAAGCACCAGGCATTGATAGCATTCCTATAGAAGTATTGCAGCAATCTGATGCAGCTGTTACCATACTTACAAGGCTCTGCCAAGAAATATGGAAGACAACATCATGGCCAACTGACTGGAAAAGATCTGTGTTTATACCAATACTAAAGAAAGGTGATCCAACTGACTGTGGAAATTATCGAACAATCGCTCTGATCCCACATGCCAGCAAGATTCTACTGAAGATTATTCAAAAAAGACTACAACCATACCTGGAACAAGAACTACCTGAAGTGCAAGCAGGGTTCAGGAAAGGGCGAGGAACGAGAGACATCATTGCGGATGTGAGATGGATCCTTGAAAAGACTAAAGAATACCAAAAGGATATCTATTTGTGCTTTATCGACTATAGCAAGGCTTTTGACTGTGTAAACCATGAGAAACTCTGGGCTACATTAAGAAGCATGGGTATACCAGAACACCTGATCGTTCTCTTGCGCAATCTGTACATTGATCAAGAAGCAACAGTTCGAACGGAACAAGGAGAAACAGAATGGTTTAAAATAAGCAAAGGTGTAAGACAAGGCTGCATACTTTCCCCCTACCTGTTTAATTTATATGCAGAACAAATCATCAGAGAAGCAGGATTATATGAAGACAACAGAGGTGTGAAGATTGGTGGAAGACTCATCAACAACCTTCGTTATACTGATGATACTACATTACTGGCTGAAAGTGAAGATGATCTGAAACATTTGCTTCTCACAATCAAAGAACGTAGTCTCAAAATGGGCCTGCACCTTAATGTAAAGAAGACAAAGATCATGACAACTGGCATAATCAAAAGGTTCATCGTTGAAGGAGAAGAAATTGAAATTGTGAACAACTTTAACCTACTTGGATCAACTATCAATAAAGAAGCAACAAGCAGTTAAGAAATCAGACAACGCATTGCTCTTGGCAAAATGGCTATGAAAGACCTAGATAAGATTCTCAAGAGCAGAGATGTCTCTCTCCATACAAAGATTCGACTTGTTCAAGCCATGGTATTTTCAATAACATCATATGGATGTGAAAGCTGGACAGTGAAAAAGACAGACAGGAAGAAAATTGATGCCTTTGAATTATGGTGCTGGCAGTGAATACTGTGTATACCATGGACTGCCCGAAGAACAAACCAGTCGGTACTAGAGGAGATCAAACCTAAGCTTTCTTTAGAAGCTCAGATGACAAGACTTCGACTTTCATACTTTGGACACATCATGCAAAGAGAGAGATAATTAGAGAAAGACATCATGCTTGGCAAGATAGAAGGTCAACGCAAAAGAGGAAGGCCAGCAATGAGATGGATCGATACAATAACAGCAGCTACGGGTACCAGTCTGTCAACAATGAGCCGCCTGACTGAAGACCGAACACAATTTAGGATAGCTATCCAGAGGATCGCCATGAGTCGATTCTGACTTGACGGCACTTAACAACAACAACAATACTGCTGATTAGGTTGATAAAATTAGTTTGAATTAGTGCTTTGCTGATATATAAGCAATGACCTTTTGGCACTTAACCTCTACTTCGTGAAGAGATTGGGAGTTGGGGTGGTTATAGTTATAGTGTTTATCTTCATAGTACTAAGAAGGATAGTTGTGTTTTCATTTTTCTCAGAACATTTATTTTTGGAGTAATTTATAGTGATAGAAGGATTTTTGATAGTAAATGGATTAGGGTAGTCTGATGTGATGGGATGTGTTGCTTTGATGAATATGGAAAGGAGGCGAGATTTATGATGGATTTTGCAGTGTTAATATATTTGAACAGCTAGTGTTTTTTTCTATCTGTATGAGTTGTACTGTAGTATGGAATGGATTTTCTGAGATGATGGATTGGGATTGGAATGTATTTTACACTGAAGTAAGAACCTTAGAAGCAGACAGTACAGATAACAAGCCTGGCAGCGTTTTGTGTGTTTACAATAGCTCTTTAGTGAAAGATACTGTGTGCAGTTATCTGGCAAGAAGACCTTGACTGCAAGTTTTGTTAGAGAAGTTTCATTTAAACATATAGTTTATAGTTAAATACAGCCTGAATGTTGCAAATTCTTTTCTTTTTCCCTGTGAATATATAATAAGAACAACTTCAGCTATATGGTTCACTGCTGGTGCCCCTATCCCCACCCTCACCCCATCCCTGTCTGCTGACCCCATTTCTCTTGTTTCCTCACTGCGCTATCTCGGTGTCACCTTGGACTCGGCATTAACCTTCAAGGACCACATTTCTTCTGTTGTTCAACTTTCCTTCTACACACTGCGGCAACTCTGTGCTGTTCGTTCTTTTCTCTCCCCCTCATCTCTGACCACACTGCTTCTTTCTCTTGTCGTCTCTCGTTTAGATTACTGTAATGCATCTTTATCTGGGCTTCCTCTCACCCAACTCCATAGCCTTCAACTGGTTCACCACACTGCTGCCCGTCTTCTGACACACTCCTCCCGCTTCGCTCATGTCACCCCTCTTCTTATTCGCTTACACTGGCTGCCCATTCCTTTTCGAATCCAATACAAGATCCTTACCTTTCTGCACAGATCTCTACATACCGGTGTTCCACTTTTATCTCTCTGATTTAGTCCATTTTCATTGTCCCTCAAAAGCCCTTAGGTCAGTCCATGCCAACCGGCTATTCCTACCGTCCCCTTCCCAGGCACATCTTGAAACTACACGCTCCTCTGCCTTCTTCTTCATTGGTCCCCGCCTTTGGAACTCCCTACCATCAGCTCTTTGCCTGGAACTCTCTTACCCATCTTTCAAGGCTAAGCTAAAGACCCATCTCTTTTGCACAGCTTTCGGTCTTCCTCCCCTCCCCCTGCCGATACTTAATGGTATTTCTTTCTTCTCTCACTGCCTTATTCTGGCCTCCTCCCTTGCTGCTGTCTCTTTCCTATCAAAAATTGGCGTTCCTTTCTGTTTCCTTTTTCTTTTCAGCAGTTTCCAATTTTAATGTAAACCGCCGCATGCCTTTTTTTGGTTTTTGCGGTCTATCAAGTTTTAAATAAAGATAAAGATAAACTTCTGATTCCAAATGGCAGCAGAATTATTGAGAAATAAATCTGCATGATCGTAATTTTATGATGTTTAAGATTATTTGGATTTCACAAGTGTGATAGAGGAGGAAGAAAGAACATTAACAATTTCTTTATTTGTGTGCAACAAATATGTTTAATCCATGATGTGTAAGTTTTGTTTCCTAGTTAAGAAAATGTGTCTGCTGATTTCATTCTGTGTGTCAAGAGATTAGAGTAGCAATGTCCTGGTCTATTATTAGCCACCTACAAGAGTCTACTGGATCTTAAATTCTTAAAATGTGTGTTTCAGTTTTGTAATTCTGAAACGACCCCTGCAGAACTGATGTTTTGTTGCTAGTGGAATAGGTACTGAATTAGTATCATTGACTGAGGTAAGTTCAAGTTATAAATAAATTTTCCTGTGCAAGAAATTAATTGGTCTTGAATGAAGTGTTAACAAAGAGACGTCGTAAACAATGACGACTGAATTTCAAACTGGTTTAAATTCTGTTTTGAAAATTTTGTGATTATGAATACATTACCTTTTGTGGAACATAATCCTTGGAATTCTATGTAATGACCTATATGTATTTGATCCTTTTGTTTTATGTCCTGATGTCCGTCCTTTGTGAGCTGAGATATCTATGTCAATCAGACAACGTTCAGGGTAAAGAGTCAAACCATTACCTGAGAGAAGAAAGCTTTCCTTTTTGGTAAACAATTGAAATGAGTTTAATTTATTTGCCATAAACTGTCAGTAAAAGTATGTTGCAAGCTAACTTGGTATACATATATTCAAATAAGTTGTAATCATTTAGTGCTAGCAGTAGATGTATTGTAATTAATTAACATTAGATTAGATAAGATAAGATAATTCTGTTCAATTCTATAATGCCCATTTAGCAGTGGTGCTTATTTGCAATTGTGAGGAATCAAAGGAGTTTCGTAGTGGTGAGTTTTGGTTCTGTAAATTATATATTACATGCATTGAGTCCTATGGGCCAAAGACGGCGACTACAGTGAATGAAAGGAAGTCTGCAATGCTGCTGAAAGCCGAATAGAAACAAGGATCAGTGATTCCTGCACTGCTACAGAAAGATATATATGCAGCCAAGAAGCTGGGTAGACATCACTGAAACTGTCCAAGATGTGCATAGTGCAGTGTGCAGCCCAAAGTGAAAAAGAGAATGCTCCTGGAGAATTACAGTTGTGACTAGTGTCGTGATGTTGTGAGCATAAACCTCGAACTACTGGAAGATCTATGAAGCACAGTCAGATATTTTGCTTGTAAGAATAGAACCTTACTCTCTATACACATTCCTACTGAGACCTAACAAAGACAAACAGTGTCATATAATTTTGATTAATTTGGAGGATGCTTGTAGTCCTTTCTATATTGTCAAATGGAGCATATTGTAACAGTGCAGACCCCGAACAACACGAGAAAACGCAGTTCAGCATAAAGGAGCACAGGAAAAGTGACAGGGTAAACAAGGAAATGTCAGATGGTTACCGTGAGCAACCTAGAAACACGTGCAAAAGCCCAATGAGGACACACCCAGCCAGCAAAGGAAGGGAATTCACTTTACCTGACAGGGTTCAGCTGGGTGAGGGTGGAGCAAGGAAACACTGGGATAAAATAGGCTCCCAGACAATCAGAAAGGGAGAGGGAGAGGAGCTGAAGCAGCCACGGACACACTCTGAGAGAATACAGCAAAGGCAGCTAAAACCCTGGGAAGCATGGAGCAGGTATGAGAATGTAAGAGAGAGTGACAATGAGGCTTTGGAGCAACTAGAGAGCCAGCGTGAAGGTCAGAGGGGAACCGAAGACCTGAGTGAAGCAGAGAGATATCAACAGCCAGATAGTGTGTTTGAGCCAGAGAGACGCAAGAAGACTGCAGTTGCAGGTTCCAGTGCACAGAGTGAATGCAAGAGTGATTTGCCATATGAAAGAAGACAACCCTGGAGGTATGGAAATAGGCACACAAGGTCCCACTATCTAGAGGCTGAAAATATCCCTTCTTCTGTTTTTAAAAACCCTAGAAGAAAAAGGTTTTACTTACCCGATAAAGCTGAAGAGTTTTGTAGTCATTGTAAGCTCACAGCTCCCTGTGAAACTCCGTCACGAGCTCTCCAATCTAGCTCAGCTGGGTTACAAAAGGGAAGCCTGAACCGGCAGAGAAATTCCCTTAATTATCCCACTAGCAGAGCAAACCAGGAGTTGAGCTATATTCTAAAATACCAGCAGGGGCAGTGCCCTGAAAAGCTCAACTCTAGAATACATGGTAATTCCCAGAGAGACACTAGCTCTAAGGAAGAGAGGAACTTCCTGTCTGACGAGGTTAACCAGCCATTCTCCCACGTTACTGCTGAGGTCCAGAATGAACCTTCCAGTCAGCCGGAGTTAATGGAATATCAAAATGCAGAAGAAAATGATATGCCAGAATTGATGGACTGCTCTTTGACCTTGATTGAACCTGAGTTCTCTCTTAGATAAGTAATTAGTTTGTGTCCTAGCTTTAGTGTTATAAGTAACAGGCTGCAGCTCTCTCTAAGTAAAGCAGATATAAGCTGTGCTGTCAGCTACAGGAGAAAGAACCATATTGAAATATCTAAGCTGTTTTGTTCTTTTCATTTATTTGTTGTTTTGGAAGCTGAAGGAAGCAAGTTCTGTTTGCTTTTGTTACTTTATGTTATATGTCCAAGCAAGGCAATTGATTTATGTTCCTGAAGATAAAGTACCCTCAAGGGACGGGGAATAAAACCCTTTAATTTGGAAAGAAGTGTTTTGTGGTTTATATCAGTGAAGGCACAACTACCACCCTCCAGAGCCTTGCAATACCAGTGGCTACCGCTTGGCCAGAGAGGGCACGACAATATGTATAAAGACTTCTTCCAACCAGCAAGATGAAGTTCGCCTGTGAACCAGATGTAGTGCTTAGGACTGAAGTACGTGAAGAGAAAAATGTTCTCTACTATGGCAGAAGATTTATTTTGGACTTGGATATGCTTGGGCTATCATTTATTTGTAGTGATTCTGTCCAGAATCAGAGGAGAGACTGAAAGGAAGCTTGTCTGTACAGGGCTGTGTACACAGTCAGGGTACTTCATAACATCATATTACTAAAAGCCCTTAGAAGGAGTTAACACCACAGACATTCCACAGCTCATTACTCAGCAACAACCTTGAAAGACTCTACTGAAATAACTAGGCTGAATTTTCTTATAACAAAGATATTATGTTATGAAACAGATAATGCAGGGAGAAGCTCTCTCAGTCTCGATTCAGAGATATCAAAACTGCAAGTGTTAGAATTATTGTTTAAGAAGTTATGTCTGGGAATACATGTATGTCTCCTCATGATGACCTATGCTAATAAGAACTGACCTATGACATAGAGATATAGAGATGCACGTTATGAATATACATGATGCTTGACGTAGAACAATAAGGTGGAAATTATGCTGTGTAATGGAATATTTACCTATAAATAAAATGGCTGAAGGCTGTGATGGCAGAGTAAACAAGGTGCGAACTTGGTTTGCTCTCCCAAAGCTTTGGTGGTTTTTATAATGCAAGTGTGTGTTGTGTATTATTAACTGTGCTTGCTTCCTTCTCATTGCTTTGTGTGTGGATATCCGTTACCCAAGAGCCCTGGTGAATTACCAGTGAGGGTAGGTACAGAGTACACTTTCAAGTTTCTGTGTTTTGAGTGTGTGACCAAGGCCAGGTGTTCTGTTAACATGGAGTTTTTACGTAGGGATTTGTACTTAGTGATTTGACTTGTTCAGCTTTTCAGATAGGTGTATGGATGTTCTAGGGCCCACTGCAGTATTTATAGTGCTGCTTTTTTTCTGGGTAGGCTTTGTGTGAGTTTTGGAAGCTGGTGCTGGTATGGTATGGTAGATTTGTGCTAAGTGAGGACAAGGCTATGAATTCTTTGCTTCAGTCTTTACTGAAGAAAATGTAGGGAAGTTACATGTTTCTGAAATGGTATATAAAGGTGATGTATCAGAAGAATTGAAAGAAATATCGATAAAGCAGGAAGATGTATTACAACTATTTGATAAACTGAAGAGTAGTAAAAGACCTGGACTGGATGATATACATCCAAGGGTGTTGAAAGAACTGAAATATGAGATTGCAGACCTACTATTAGTAATCTGTGAACTATCATTAAAATTATCTATAGTACCTGAAGATTGGCGAATGGCCAATGTAACACAATTTTAAAAAGGGTTCATCTGGGAAACTACAGACCTGTGAGCCTGACGTCAGTAATGGGCAAAATGGTAGAAACAGGTAAATAGTCATGATTTCATGGGAGAATGCCAACATGGATTTAGCCAAGAAAAGTCTTGTCTTACTAATCTGTTATATTTTTTTGAAGGTGTTCCAAAGTGTGGACGTCAGTAGTGAAGGAGCTCTTCTTGAAGTTGTTTGTTTAGTCTTGTGATATCCTGCAGGTGTGCCGATTATGTTGTCATTATTGGTCCTTCTTGGTCCATTGCTGATATCCCTTGTTATGATATCTTGGCGTGCATCTGCCGAGAGATGGTGAATGATTTTAAAGATTATGTCTTTCTCCATTGATCTCTCTTTTCGCATGATGTGTTCAAAGTATGAAAGTCGAAGTCTTGTCATCTGAGCTTCTAAGGAAAGTTTAGGTTTGATCTTCTCTATTACTGACTGGTTTGTTCTTCGGGCAGTCCATGATATACACAGTATTCGTCGCCAGCACCATAATTCAAAGGCATCGATTTTCTTCCTGTCTATCTTTTTCACTGTCCAACCTTCGCATCCATATGATGCAGGACCATACCTAGCCCTGTGCGAACGGTATGGCTGCACAGGGTGCATAGGCTTAAGGGGTGCATTTCAGCTGTCTGCCGTTGCCTGCCACCGCCACTTGTTCTTCTCGCGGCATTCTAAGTAGCTCTGGTCTCTCCCTCCTCTGACGCGACGTCAGAGCAAGGAGGAGCAGATATGCTTAGAGTGCCGGTGGCTGCACATCCGGCGCGCCTCTTCTCATCCGGCCGCTGTCCAGAAAGTGGCTGGATGGAGGTGCGGGGGAGGGGGGCATGCGCCTGATGTGCAAGTTGCAAAGGGCACGATTCACGCATGGTACGGCCCTGATATGATATTATAGAAAATACCATGGCCTGGACAAATCAAATCTTTCTATGGAGAGAGACATCTCTGCTCTTGAGAATCTTGTCCAGGTCCTTCATAACCATTCTACCAAGAGCAATACATCATCGGATTTCTTGACTGCTAGTCCTTTCTTTATTGATTCTTGAATCAAGTTAGTTAAAACTGCCAACTAATTCAATTTCTTCTCCATCAATGATGAACTTACTGATTTTTACCAGTTGTCAGGATCTTTGCCTTCTTAACATTAAGGTGCAGACCCATTTTAAGACTATATTCCTTGATCTTCAGAAACAAATGTCTTCACTTTCAGCCAGTAATGTGATATCATCAGCATAGCAAAGGTTGTTGATGAGTCTTCCACCAATCTTCACATCTCGGTTGTCTTCATACAGTCCTGCTTCTCTAATAATTTGTTCTACATATAAATTAAAGAGGTAGGGGGAAAGTTTGCAGCCTTGTCGTACACCTTTGCTGATTTTAAACCATTCTGTTTCTCCTAGTTCTGTTTGAAGTGTTGCTTCTTGATCAAGGTAAAGGTTGTGCAAGAGAACTATCAGGTGTTCTGGTATACCCATGCTTCTTAATGTGGCCCAGAGTTTCTCATGGTTTATACAGTCAAAAGCCTTGCTGTAGTCGACAAAACACATATACCATATTTACTCGAGTCTAATGTGCCATCGAATCTAATGCACACCCCTATTGTGAAAGGCTTGAAATTGGAAAAATGTTTGCTGGTGATTGTAGTGCACATCCCCCCCCCCTTAGTGTTGCTTCGCCCCCCCCCCCCCTTAGTGCTGCTTCACCCCCGTGCAGCCGCTGCTTCTGCTTTTCACAGAGCAGTGCCTGCAATAAAGTTAATTTGAAAAGGAAAAGAAACCTGTGAGAAGCCCTCCGGTCGTCCTAGGAAACTCCTTGTGCAGCACCGGTCCCCTCTGACATCACTTCTTCGGGCGCTGCCGAAGGAGTTTCCTAGGATGACCGGAGGGCTTCTCAAAAGTTTCTTTTCCTTTTCAAATTAACTTTATTGCAGCCGCTGCTCTGTGAAAAGCAGAAGCAGCGGCTGCACGGGGGATCGGGGGTTCGCGGACTGTGGGAGAAAAGCCGGAGGTTGGCTGCAACGGGTCGGGCCGGTGTAAAGCAGCATTTGCCTATGAATGTAAGGCGCCCTCGACTGTAATGCGCACCCTGAGTTTAGAGCCTCTTTTTGGCCAGAAAAGGTGCGCATTACATTTGAGTAAATACGGTAGATATCCTTTTGGTATTCTTTTGTCTTTTCAAGGATCCATCTCACATCCACGATAATGTCTCTTGTTCCTCGCCCTTTCTGAGCCCTGCTTATATTTCAGGGAGTTCTCGATCCAGGTATGTTTGTAGTCTCCGCTGAATGATCTTGAGTAGAATCTTGCTGGTATGTGGGATCAGAGCAATTGTGCAATAATTTCCATAGTCAGTTGGGTAACCTTTCTTCAGTATTGGTATAAACACGGATCTTTTCCAGTCAGTTGGCCATGAATTTGTCTTCCAAATTTCCTGGCAGAGACTTGTGAGTATGGTAATTACTTCATCCGATTGCTGTAATACTTCAATGTATATGCCATCAATGCCCGTTGCTTTGGTCTTTAATAAGACTTTCAATGCTGCTTTGACTTCTTCTTTCATCACCAATGGTTCCTGATCATAAGCTGCAGGTTGAAATGGCTGTTGGTCTACTTGATCTTTATCGTATGATGACTCTGTATATTCTTTCCACCTTCTCTTGATCTTCTCAGCATCATTCAACATGGATCCTTGAGCATCTTGTAGCATTCCAATTCGAGGCTGGAATTTTTTTCTTTAACTCTCATAGCTTTAGAAAAGCCAATCTTATTCTTATTCTAATAGCTTCTGATTCTATTTCCTTGCATGTGTCATTGTAGTTCTTCTCCTTGTCTTGTCTTGGAGTTCTGCGATTGCCTCTCTTTCTCCTCTGACTTTAGCTTCTCTGCATTTCTGGACAATTTTCAGGTTCTTCAGTCATCCATTTTTGCGTTTTCACTTTATATAGAGACGTATCGCTTTCTTCCAACATGACCTTCTTGATGTCATCCCATAACTCTTCTGGAACTCTATCATTTGTATCTAAAGCAGCAAAATGATTTTTCAGGCAGTCTTTTAATTCCAGTGGTATATTCTCAAGGTCATATTTTACTACATTCATGAGTGGATGCTCTTTTTCAACTTTATCTTGAGTTTACACACTAGTAGTTGGTGATCTGTACCACAGTCAGGTCCGGGTTTTGTCTTTGTTGATGTTATCAAGCTTTTCCTTCATTGTCTTCCACAGATGTAGTGAATTTGATTTCTGTACAATCCATTGGGTAAAGCCCACGTGTACAGTCAGCGTTTGTGTTGCTGGAAGAAGGTGTTTGAGATGAATAGATCATTGGTCTTGCAGAATTCTATCAGTCTTTCTCCAGCTCTGTTTCTGTTGCCAAGTCCATATTTTCCAACCGCTTTGCCTTCTTCTTTGTTGCCAACCTTTGCTTTCCAGTCACCTATGACTATCAGGATATCTTGTTTGCATGTTCTGTCAATTTCAGCTTGTACTTGTTCATAGAACTCATCAATGTCTTCCTCTTCTGCAGCTGTTGTTGGGGCATATACCTGAATTATATTTGTATGGGCTTTCCTTGTAGACAAATAGAAATTAAGCGTTCACTGACTACATTGTATTTCATTACAGTTCTTGCAAGTTTCTTCTTAATCTCATATCCCCTCGTGTTAAATGTATCCCCCAATTGACCGCTTTGACCTGGTGAAAAGCAGGATATAAATACAGCTAAATAAATAAATAAATTATAAATGCAGCACCATTTATTCTTTGTCTTTCATTTCCAGCATAGTAGACCATATGATCATCAGATGCAAAGTGCCCAAAGCCAGTCCATTTCAGTTCATTGACTCCCAACAGATCAAGATGTACACATTCCATTTCATTCTTAATCGCCTCCAATTTCCCTTGGTTCATACTTTGTATGTTTCATGTCCCAGTATGTAAGACATCTTTGCAGCTTCTGACTCTCTTTTCATGTGCAGCTACATTAGCAGCTCCAACCACATCATAAATGCTGGCTTTACTCTGAGAAGTCTTCAGCTCATCCCCAGTAGCCATTTGAGTGCCAGGATCCTGAACTGGGTGGTTCAGCCACTCCAACGCTTAAGTACTGATCTTACTCAGATTTTCAGAAATAGGAATTCTCGCCTCCCAAAACTTGGCCTTCATCTATCTGGGCCTCACTACCACAGATGAAGAAATTATCTTTTTTTCCTTTACGTCAGGTCTCAATTCCCCAAGACCTAAAACTGGATTCTTTGAGTTCTCTAAGAAAATATTTCTAATTCATTTTTCTTCTGCCAAGGCCTAGGCCATTTCTCAGGACCCAGCTTCTCAGTATCTCTAAGCTTCCTCTTGAGTGCATAGCAGTACTCTGGGGCGAATACTTCCATACCTGATGATTTGTTACTTTCTAGTGTGAACGCACCTACTTGCCCCCGAGGCGGGAGCCTGGGGCTTCGGTGCAGCTCCTCTTATAGGACTTGGTATTGCCCTCTGGGATTTTGAGTCCCAATAGCTAATCAAAATAAGGAGGTAGTTGTGGTCGAGTAGCTATGCTTAAAGAGGTTTTATTTTCCCATCCCGGGAGAATTCTTGCAACAAGGGTCAAAAGCAAATAAACCATACAGCTGGTACAACACAAATGAGGGACTACAAATTGGAACAAAAATGCTTTTTGTCAGCTTTAACTAAACAAAAAGGGGAAAAACAGGTTTTTCAATCACACACGTTGAACTGTGAAATCTGTGTTCTCCCACAGATTTCACTTAGGCAGGCTTTTCTTAGGCCCTTAACAAAAAGAGGTTATGCTATCGGAGAAAACAAGTGTACAGTCCATTTTGCACATATCAGAGCTATCATCACCAAAGTCACAATCCATATCTTCGTGTCCTTCTTGGTAATTATAATTTGCAGGGCTGTAATGTGAATTAGTGTTTGTTTCTCTCCTCTCGTCTTGGCCAGAGCACCACTCCCCTCTATCACTGCAGAAAGGCTCTTTACCATACGCTATGGATTTTCCCCTTAGAGGGCTACACACTTCCTGACCACTGGGGGTAAAATTCAGTGCTCCTCTACTCCAGGTACTTTGCCTTTCTTCAGGCTGAGCTCTGCCTGTCTGGTGTGTAAACGGGAAGTGGAAACTTTTCTTCCCCTCTCTTCCCTTCACAGGACGTTTTTCAGATATATGGGAACTCTCCCTTGGAGAAGTGTTCTGGCTCCCCAGGTACCTGCTCCCGTGGTTATCCCTTCTCCCTGCTCCTCGTGGTTTACAGCTTGGAGTCTCTCTCTGGCCCCACACGGACCTGGGCTTAGTGCAGCCTAACTTCCCAGCACTAACCTTTGTGAACTCCTCCTGGATAAACCCCTCTGAGGTGCAGATTGATTCCACGTCTGAACCTTCCAGGTATGGCTCCTGGCTTTTCTGAGCTCTGTACTTTCCTTTCCCTTGAGTCCTCTCAATGTCTCTTTCTCTTTCTGCCTCAGAGACTGAGTCTGACTCCTGGCTTGCGTCTCTGTGTTTCCTTGTATATCAAGAGTTTGCTTGTATCTCTCTGAAATCTGCTCCTGCATCTGTGCGTGAATCTGCTTTGCTCAAGACTGACCTTTTTTTATCTGTGTCATTCTTTGAGACTCGAGTTAGCTCAACTCTCTGCAGCTGTCTCTGCTTCCCTGATGAGCTATGACATAATGGTATTTCTGGGTGTTTATCTACAGCCTGTGCTCTTGTTTTGCTTGGTTGCTCCTGACAACCCCTAGCCATGTGCTCTGCACTGCTGATTTTAAAACTGCCCTGTGTGTTTTCCTCCACTTCCATCGGCACAATCTGCCTTGCGCCATGACAGATCCCCCCCCTTAAAATATTACGGGCTGCAGATTTTACCTGACAGCCCGGAATCTCCATTCGGGACCTCTCTCGGGGCAACACTGTCTGGGAGCTTTCTCGGTAAATAACAGTAACTAGGCTGGCATTGGCAGACCTGTCCTTCCACAGCTTGAGTACGTTTATGTGATAGGTCTGTTGGCGGCCCCTCTCATTTTCTACCCGGTAGGATACTGGACCAACCTTCCCTATGACTGTACCCGGGCCCTTCCACTGGGACTCAAATTTCGGTCTGGGGTCGGCTACTTGGATAAGCACCTTGTCGCCTATATTTAGCTGCCTTGGTCTGGTGCCCCTGTTGTAATACTGTTTTTGCTTATTTTTAGAGGCTTGTAAATTCTCTCTAGAGGCCCTAGATGTCCTCTCTAGGCGCTGTCGTAGTTCCTTAAGGAATTGGGGTACACCAACCTCCTGCATGCTTGGCTCTACCCATTGCTCTTGCAGGATGTCCAGGACACCTCTCGGAGCTCGGCCGAACAGCAACTCATATGGAGATGCCCCCAGGGACGCCTGTATGCGCTCCCTGCATGCGTACAGCGTGAATGGAAGCAATGTGTCCCATTCATTCATTTCCCCCGCCTTCAGCCCTCTGCGTAATAGTTGTTTTATGGACTGGTTCATACGTTCTACTATCCCGTTAGCCTGCGGATGGTAGGTGGATGTTTTTATATGGCGGATGCCGAAGGCTTCCCAGACCATTGCCAGATGTTTTGACAGGAAGTTACTCCCTTGATCCGTTAGGACTTCCCTGGGAAAGCCTACCTCACAGAAGATTTTAAAACAGGCCCGCTTCAGATTTTAAAACACTGTGTGGCTAATGGCTGAAGAGGGGTTCTTGTTCCTGTTTTAAAATCTGAAGCGGGCCAGGTGGTTTAGCTACCCCCGAGGGATTGTGGAGCGTGAAGTAACAAGACAGCCCGGCCGCGAGCAGGAGATTGGAAGTCATGATCTAGCTCCTCCTTGGCATTGGACAAGCTAAGTACATTTTCCTTGCATATTTGTTTATTGCTGGGAATTGGAGTTTTGGTACTTTAGTGGACAATGGTATGGACAACAACAGGTGTTGTTTTGTCCGGTGAAGGCCAGTTTATGGTCAATTTAAAATTGATTAAAACGGAGGGCTCACTTCGAGGGAGGAAAAGTTTCTTCTCATGGTGAGCGATCCAACAAAAAGCAAAAAATAATAGTGTGTTTCAAATTTACGCCCGTAATAGGGCAGGTTTGGGATATTGGGTCAGTTCCTATAGTAAGATAAGTGTGGGAAATCTAGAGTTTTTTTGTTTATAAGGGTTTATTTACATGGGTGTAGTTTTGTAGTATTTGATCATATGGGTTCTAAATGGGCAGTGTTTGTAGTAGTTCCTAATGTGCCTGGCAGTTGGCACTAGATTATAGCAATGTAAAAATCTTTTAGTCTTTCTTTATCCATACATTCATTAAGAGACATGTTTAATAAAAGTTAGTGTATGGTAACATTATGCAAATATTTATGCAAATGAGGCCACTTATGCAAATGAGGCCGCCCCTGCTTTCCACCAGTGAGCTGTATTGGTTTTCTCTGGGATGTATTGGTTTAATATTTGCAGTGTTGCCTTTTTGATAGGTAGGGTTTGGTGCTTTGTTAGTCCTGGTAGTGCTGTTATGATATGGTGGGTGTGCTATGAGTTCTAAATGGTCAGTGTTTATAGTACTTCCTAATGGAAACTCAACTATGATGCAAACCCCTTATGTATATATTGTATAAAGTTCACCTGTTATCCATGTTTAAATTCCCCTTTTGTTTATTATGTATAAAGTTTGCCTGTTATCCTTGTTTAATTTCCCTGTTTATGTAAGTTCAATGTATGGCTGTTCCACATTGTTCAAACTTGTTGTTTGTAAACTGCGCTGATGCCGAATAGTGCGGTATAGAAAAACGTTAAATAAATAAATAAATAATGGGCCTGGCGGTTGGCACTGGAATATAGTAATGTAGAAATCTGGTAGTCTTTCTTTATCCCGACACTCATTAAGAGGCGTGTTTACTAAAAACGCATCTTAACATTATGCAAATATTTATGCAAATGAGGCTTTTTATCCAAATGAGGCCCCACAATGAATCTCCGCACATGGCCCCGCACCCCCCTTGGGCCGCCCCTACCCCTTCCATACAATATAAATGCTTTAATAGTTTCTGTAATGATCCACGTACTCCTTGAAGATCAATATTCTGAATTACTGATGTGGCTGGTGGTAGTACTGACTGCATAAGTGCTATTAAAAAAGAATCAACACTGCTTATATAAATAACCTTGACTGTTTAGATGGCTAAATAGCCAGTTATCCATTTTTAAATGGTGCCTGGTTTGAAGTCGGCCAGGGCCAGTGTTAAACTATCCATTTGGTGAAATTCAGCCACCACATGGATAGCTTTTGGGTTTAAATACACATGCATAAATAAGTGTAATTAAATGGATATAGTAACCATGTAAAATTATATGTGGATAACTGCACAGAGAGTGCTGCTAAATATCCACATACCTTTAGACATATAACATATCTGTCTAAAGTTATGTGGTGAGCCTGCTGCTGAATATTGCACCTCCTTGTTTCCAGTGGAAATTATGCTACTGACATAAGCAGACTTAGAGTCTGGAGCAGAGGAAGGCTGGCGAGTGTGTGAACCTGCCACACTACAAAGAATGCGAGGGTAAGGCTTATCGATGAGTGTGCAAGAGGACTGTACAAAGAATCGGAAGGTGTCAGTAGATTTCACCTTCAAGAATCATCATCTGGTTGGAGAAGAGAATCGGCAACCTTGCTTGGGGTCCCATACAAGGAAAGTCTCAGCTTGAGCATCTCTAAGATTAGAGGATGCTGCTGGGTATGTAGAAGAAGAAGAAACAAAACTAGTGTTGGGAGATTCCAGAACTGTAAACTTTAGACTGTATATCCATTTTTTTTCTTTTTCCATATGGATATCAGTGATGAAAATGCACACATTGTCAAGTCATTTACCCTTCACATGCACTTAAGTAAATTGTATTTTTTGAATCACCCCAATGGCTGTGTGGTTTGTCTACCAAGACTTGCAGGGATTTAAGTCTGAGGATCTTGGAAACTTTTCTTCCTGTTCCATGTCAGAGAGAACCTGGGAAACCCAGTGGGGGGGGGGGGGGGCAGGTGGTATCCAGTAGTGAGCAGGTTAGAGACTGCAGGGCTCTATAATTAGAGTCAGAAGCCTGGAAAGATTTTACACTTTAATCCTTACAGATCCAGATTTCTTATTGAATAGGAACAAAATTAATAAAACTGCTCAACAGCTTAGTCCAAGGACAGCAGTCAGAAGAATCTAGGCCCATTACTAACATTCATAACACACACACACAGTTAGTTAAACATTTGGACTCTTTCTTTTCCTCTCATTATCAGGCTGATGCATCTGTGATGGGCCCCAGTATTGCTACTGCTTCAATCTCAATGAGACTTCCCTGTAAGAAAAGAGTGGAAATGAGACAAAATTAGGCCTCAGCAACATAATTATCTGAACACCAGGACTGATCATTAGACTATTTTCCTTTCATCTTACAAAGCAAATTCTTGTAATTTTCTGGCCTCTTATGCAGCAGTGTGGTACTTCTATGTAATATTGGAGGCCCTTCAAATTTTGAAATTACTTAGACCTAATATTCACATAGATGCCAAAATCAAGGTCCTTGTATCAGAGTTAATAAGTATGATATTAACTGTAAGTAACTTTTTGGAAAGTGAAAAAGCAAACTCATTGAAGCAACAGGTCCATATGGTGTGCAACTAAATCACCACTTGTAGAAAAATACTCATACATCTCTTAATCTACTTGTATTTTAATTTTAATATCCTATTTCTAATATATTCTTATTTTTCATTTTTACTATTCCAAAGTTACTCTATATAACATTCAATTGCTCCTGTTAAAACACACAATTTGGGGCCCTTTTACTAAGGTTAACATGCATTAATGAAGTTAATGTGCGTTAAGTGCTCTTGTGCCCATAGAACTTAGGGATACAGTATGTTTACTAAAAGGCATTAGTTGTCTTTTCAGCGGTAATGCGGGATCATCGCACCGTGAAAACAGCTATGCAGAAAAAATGCAGACATTGCTGTGATATTCTGCGATGTCTGCATTTAGCAAGATAGCTGCTCAAATGGATGGGATGTGGATGGAGAGCGGGCATTCCAAGTTCAAGCAGACGTTCATTGGTAGTGATAGCTGCATCTGTGAAACTTGTGCCCCGTGATCCCATGATTTCCTCTGCAGTATCTGCAAAGCAGATGCTGAGAACACCCTTTCCATCTATCGCAGGGGTTTTGCAGCTAATGCCGGCTATTTTTAGCTATTGCTTGGTGTTAGTTGTAAAAACCTAACACTGTTTAGTAAACATATCCTTAAAATGGCTGTGAGCACTTAACATGCACCAACTTCATTAACGCGTGTTAAAAACTTTTACTAAAAGGGCCCCTTTGACTTGATCAGTTTCGTCTCAACAGAGGCCTTCTCAAGGAGAACACGCAATCAAGAGCATGTTAGAGTAACCAACTACAATTGCACCTCAAATAAACTACTTAGAAGGTATACATAAGTGCAAAACTTTTATTCTCAAATGAGGCAATTATTGTTGTTGTTGTTAAGTGCCGTCGAGTCGGAGTCGACTCATGGAGACCCTCTGGATAGCTATCCTAAATTGTGTTCGGTCTTCAGTCAGGCGGCTCATTGTTGACAGACTGGTACCCGTAGCTGCTGTTATTGTATCGATCCATCTCATTGCTGGCCTTCCTCTTTTGCGTTGACCTTCTATCTTGCCAAGCATAATGTCTTTCTCTAATGATCTCTCTCTTCGCATGATGTGTCCAAAGTACGAAAGTCGAAGTCTTGTCATCTGAGCTTCTAAAGAAAGCTTAGGTTTGATCTCCTCTAGTACCGACTGGTTTGTTCTTCGGGCAGTCCATGGTATACACAGTATTCGCCGCCAGCACCATAATTCAAAGGCATCAATTTTCTTCCTGTCTATCTTTTTCACTGTCCAGCTTTCACATCCATATGATGTTATTGAAAATACCATGGCTTGAACAAGTCAAATCTTTGTATGGAGAGAGACATCTCTGCTCTTGAGAATCTTATCTAGGTCTTTCATAGCCATTCTGCCAAGAGCAATGCGTCGTCTGATTTCTTGACTGCTTGTTGCTTCTTTATTGATAGTTGATCCAAGTAGGTTAAAGTTGTTCACAATTTCAATTTCTTCTCCTTCAACGATGAACCTGTTGATTATGCCAGTTGTCATGATCTTTGTCTTCTTTACATTAAGGTGCAGGCCCATTTTGAGACTATGTTCTTTGATTGTGAGAAGCAAATGTTTCAGATCATCTTCACTTTCAGCCAGTAATGTGGTATCATCAGCATAGCGAAGGTTGTTGATGAGTCTTCCACCAATCTTCACACCTCTGTTGTCTTCATACAATCCTGCTTCTCTGATGATTTGTTCTGCATATAAATTAAACAGGTAGGGGAAAAGTATGCAGCCTTGTCTTACACCTTTGCTTATTTTAAACCATTCTGTTTCTCCTTGTTCCGTTCGAACTGTTGCTTCTTGATCAATGTACAGATTGCGCAAGAGAACGATCAGGTGTTCTGGTATACCCATGCTTCTTAATGTGGCCCAGAGTTTCTCATGGTTTACACAGTCAAAAGCTTTGCTATAGTCGATAAAGCACAAATAGATATCCCTTTGGTATTCTTTAGTCTTTTCAAGGATCCATCTCACATCCGCAATGATGTCTCTCATTCCTCGCCCTTTCCTGAACCCTGCTTGCACTTCAGGTAGTTCTTGTTCCAGGTATGGTTGTAGTCTCTTTTGAATAATCTTCAGTAGAATCTTGCTAGCATGTGGGATCAGAGCGACTGTGCGATAATTTCCACAGTCAGTTGGATCACCTTTCTTTAGTATTGATATAAACACAGATCTTTTCCAGTCAGTTGGCCATGATGTTGTCTTCCATATTTCTTGGCAGAGCCTTCTGAGTACGGTAACAGCTGCATCAGATTGCTGCAATACTTCTATGGGAATGCTATCAATGCCTGGTGCTTTGTTCTTTGATAAGGCTTTCAATGCTGCTTCAACTTCTTCTTTCATCACCAATGGTTCCCGATCATAAGGTACAGGTTGAAACAGCTGTTGGTCCACTTGATCTTTATCATATAAAAACTCTGTATATTCCTTCCACCTTTTATTGATCTTCTCAGCATCATTCAACATAGAACCTTGAGCATCTTGTAACATTCCAATTCGAGGCTGGAACCTTTTCTTTAACTCTCGTAGCTTTAGGAAAGCCGATCTTGTTCTTCCTCTAATAGTTTCTGCTTCTATTTCCTTGCAAGTGTCATTGTAGTACTTTTCCTTGTCCTGTCTTGCTGCACGTTGGAAATCTCTATTGAGTTCTGCGATTGTTTTTCTTTCTCCTCTGGCTTTAGCTTCTCTGCGTTTCTGGGCAATTTTCAGAGTTTCTTCCATCATCCATTTTGGCCGTTTTTGCTTTTTCACCTTTTGTAGAGACTTCTCGCTTTCTTCCAACACAACCTTCTTGATGTCATTCCATAACTCTTCCGGAGCTCTGTCATTTGTATCTAAAGCAGCAAATCGATTTTGCAGGCAGTCTTTAAATTCCAGTGGTATATTCTCAAGGTCATATTTTGCTGCATTCATGAGTGGTTTGCTCTTTTTCAACTTTAGCTTGAGTTTGCATACTAGTAGTTGATGATCTGTACCACAGTCAGCTCCAGGTTTTGTCTTTGTTGATGTTACAGAGCTTTTCCATCGTTGACTTCCACATATGTAGTCAATTTGATTTTTATATAATCCATTCGGTGAAGTCCATGTGTACAGTCGCCGCTTGTGTTGCTGGAAGAAGGTGTTTGAGATGAATAGATCATTGGTCTTGCAGAATTCTATCAGTCTTTCTCCAGCTTCATTTCTGTTGCCAAGTCCATATTTTCCAACTACTTTGCCTTCTTCTTTGTTGCCAACTTTTGCGTTCCAGTCACCCATGACTATCAGGATATCCTGTTTGCATGTTCTGTCAATTTCAGCTTGTACTTGTTCATAGAACTCTTCAATTTCATTCTCTTCAGCAGTTGTTGTTGGGGCATATACTTGAATTATAGTTGTGTTGATAGGCAATCCTCGTAGACGAATAGAGATTAAGCGTTCGCTGACTGCATTGTATTTCATTACAGTTCTTGCAAGTTTCTTCTTTATTATAAATGCAACACCATTTCTTCTTTGTCTTTCATTTCCAGCATAGTAGACCATGTGATCATCTGATGCAAAGTACCCCATGCCAGTCCATTTCAGTTCGCTGACACCCAACAGATCAAGTTGTACACGTTCCATTTCATTCTTGACCACCTCCAACTTCCCTCGGTTCATGCTTCGTACGTTCCATGTTCCAATGTGTAAGACATCTTTACAGCTTCTGACTCTCATTTCATGCGCAGCTACATCAGCAGTCAGACTTCCCGAGGGCTTTGATCCAACCACATCATAAATGCTGGCTTTACTCTGAAAAGTCTTCAGCTCTTCCCCAGTAGCTAGTTGAGTGCCTTCTGACCTGGGGGTCTCATCTTCCAGCACCATAGCACAATTTGTTTTGTTGTAACTATCCATTGGGTTTTCATGGCAAGATACAGAAGTAGATTGCCGGGCCTTTCTTCCGCACAGTTTAAGTTTGGTGTTGTTGCCGTTGTCACAAAAATGTGATCCTCCGCCGTCAACACTGTCCCATTCTGCTGCTGCCCAGATGGGTGGTTTGTCTTGGTCTGGCACCTCAGCTGAGACCTGTCCATCTTGGGAGACCCTGCCAGTAGTTAAACTACCGATAGTTTAGCTCTCAGCATCACTGATGCACGCAAGCCCTCACAGCACGACAAGCTGCAAACCAAGTGAGAGAGGCAATTATTAGTTTAGCATTAAATAACCTTTAAGGCCACAATGACAGCAACATAATGTACTCTACAGAAGCAATTCTGGAAACAAAGAAATTACTACCACAGAAACAATATAGAAAAAACAATGGACCCAATATTAAAAAAAAGCTAAATTCCTAAATTTAGGCTTCTACGTTAGACTCCTAAATTTGTGCCCCATTTTCAGCCACACTTAGGAGCCTAAGTTATCAACTGAAAAATTCATCCTACTTTAGGAGCTTAAAATTTATGCCCCTCAATTTAGGCCTGCCATTCATTTGCCTAGATTTATGAGCCTAATTTAGATGTCTAGTGCTGAAAATCACTGCTAAGCTCCTAACTCCCCCCTCAATCCACCCTAATTATTTTCTTAGAATTTCCCTAATCTCCTAAATTTAGGAGATTAGGGAAATTTAAAAAAAATAATTAGGCACTGAGCCCTAGTAAATTTTCAAAGAGGCCAATTTAAGAGCATAATCTCAAATTTAGGAGCATAAATCCTTTGACTATCGGGACCGAGATATATATATACACACACACACACATATGAAAAAGCTCATTAACACATTATAGAATTCCGAAACGTTGAGTAAAGGCCTGTTGCTTGTGCCAATTTTTATATAGCTTCATCCAGATCAGCTGATTACACCCCCTCCCTCCCCAAGAATCGCAAACAAATGGCGCATTGATTTTTTTAAAGAAATATCTGCTATTCAATGGCAGTATTTAAACCCAAAGGTGAAAGAGTTTGCCAATGAAAAATAAATGAATATTCCTTCTTCATTAAGGACAATGGAATATTGCCACCCTGGGAGAATAGTACAGGTTAAATCAGGGGCATAACAAACCAATCTCCAGCCCTGCCCCCAAGCTCTCTATTCCCGATGCTGTGTTGGGCAAAATATTGGTGGCCCCTGTGGCCCACCCCTTTCTGCTGCCAATGAATTAAATAGCAACAAACCTTAAATCCATCAACTCCCGAGAATCTGATTCCCAATGACTGACTGAACAGTTGTGAAATGACCATTTTACTTCTCCTAAGAAACCAAGGAAAAAGCAGCCTGCACTGTGTGGCAAGTCCAACCCCCAAATAACACACTGCCTGGCACAGCAAGGCTAGTTGTGCCTGAGAATGGGCTCCCTAGCCATACAGTGGGGAGCTCTGGATTAGTTGCAGAAAGAATAACAGCCTTGCTGGTCCCACAGCAGGTCGGAGACTTAATTGCAATATATTTGGGGACAAGGTCGGCCCGTCCATTGTGCGACCACCCGTCCCCATTCAATTAAACAGCCACCCCTCGCTACCCATTATACATGACACTAGCACAACACGATAGCTCTAGCCGAACCCGAGCAGGACCATGTACATAGTAACTAAGAATGTTTATAGTAACTCAGAATGTAAATAACTAGATTACATCCTGTATATAGTTTATCCAGTTTAACCCAAGTTTATCAACCCTTGTTCTCTGTAAGTCCAGTGTGGGCCCCTGTGCCTGGACAAAGTTGATGTTACTTGTAAACCGAGCTGAATTTGAAAAGCGCGGTATAGAAAAGACTTTAAATAAATAAATAAATAAATATTCGCACAGGGCCCTGTGCTTCAGAGGGCCCCGTGCCAACAACATCCTGCACATGTTATTCGGCACCGACAGGATCGGCTTTAGAGTGAGCCGGATTGGCCCTGGCTAACCTCTGACAGCCGCCAAAGTGAAAAGCGCCATTTATATTCACTTTGGCAGCTGTTTTGAAGTATAGGCCACTAATGCGCCGGAGGTCAAAGGGAGTTTCCTGCTTCCCAGCATTCAGCGCGCCAGCGGCCTATACTACAACACAGCTGCCGAAGTGAAAAAAAACCCGGTGTTCTTCACTTCGGCAGCTGAGGAGGTGAGCTGGGGCCTCTCTGGCTCCCTCTAAAGTCATTCAGACAGCCACGGAGCTCTTCGGGGGGTCGGGGGAATAGGACTGGAAATAGCTGATGGGGAGGGCTAGAGCTGGAAATGGGCTGAGTGGGGGGGGGCGTAGACTGGAAATGGGCTGATTGGGGCTAGGATTGTAAGTGAGCTGATGGAGGGGATAGGATAGGGCTGGAAATAGGCTGATGGGGTGCTAGGATAGGACTACAAATGGCTGATGAGAGGGCTAGAATTGGAAATTGGCTGATGGGGGGCTAAGATAGGACTGGAAATGGCTGATGGCTAGGATTGGAAATAGCTGATGGGGGGGCTAGGACTGGAAATGGGCTGATGCATGGGCATGGGAGAATGGGACTAGAAGGGAGTGGATGCTGGGTGGGGTTGGAACTAGAAGGGAACTGATGTTGGGGGAGGACTAGAATAGGATGGGACTGGGGAAGTGAGGATGGAGAAGAGAAAAATATTTTGTGTGGGAGAGAAGAAAAATCTACGATTGGCCGGGTATTGGGAGACTAAGTGGGGATTGAGGATGGAGGGGTGAAATTTGAGTTAATGAAAAGGAATAAAGAAAGAAATGGAGGAAAGAGCAAAAGGGGAAGGATCAGTATGTTAAAGCATATGTAGAGAGAGAATGGAAAAAAAAAACAGAAGAAAGGACAAATGGAAAGCAGACTATGGAGAGTTAGCAGAAGACACGAAGAAACCAGAAGAAAGTGACTGGAGCAATTGCAACTGAAAAATAAAATGCAAAAACAACAAAGGGTAGAAAAATACTTTTTTATTTTGAATGTATTAACTGGAATGTCAGCTCTGGGAAGTGTGCATTGTTAACATTTTTGTGTTTTGTTTAGTACAAGAGGAAATTAATTTATAGCTTAATTTCTCCAGTGGTGTTGTACATTCCAAGTTTGGCTTCACCACACCTCTTGCACACACACATGTGTGTTTATGCATGCATGCATAGACACACATGCACAGCCACTCACACCCATTCTATACCCTTTCATGAATTCAGATACACAGAGCTCTTCAACCCATCCCAGACCCTCTCGTTCATGCACCCACCTTATCCTCCATGGGTATGCACGCATACACACACACATCCAGACCCCCATCCCACCCCCTCATACATACACACATACACACACACACATACACATACACATACACATCCCCTTACCCATGCTCTATGGGTGTGCACACACATGCATACACCTAGCTCCTTATCCCGCCTCTCATTCACAGACGTATGCACATAGCCCTTCATCCAACTCTCACCCTCCACATCCTCTGATGCATGCACATACCCAGCCCCTCCCCCACCCTCTCATGCATGCATAAAAACACAGCTAGCCTTCTACTCCATTCACCCACCCTCATGCACACATGCATGCACACACAAACACAGCCCCTCACATCATGCCACCTCATCACTACCAACGGACGCACATAGCTAAACCCTTCCACCACCCTCTTATGTATCTACACAGTCAGCACCTCCCCCATCCAATGTACACTAGCGGAAAAAATTGTGGATACATCTGTAAAATTTGAGCTCTCCTTACGTTAATTAATTATTAATATGTTAATTAAGTATTCTGTATATTAGATACTCTATGCAGATTGTTACCATAACATTTGGGAACATATTACAAATGAATATCAACATTTATCAGAAAAAAATTTAATTTGGAGTCAGACAAGGTAATTGATGTCTTTTTCTCAGGAAAATGATATTTTTCATGAAACTGTCGATCCACTTTAAGCAGGTTTTATGCAGAATCTCATGTATAAGCTGACGCTTCAGATAAATGTCTGCTATACTGCCTGGTGTATACAAGCTGTATCGAAGTCATATTTGTGCTTTTGTTATTTTTACAAATTTATTTTATTTATTAGCAAAAATATTTTAAAAAAAAGACAAATGCTTAATAAAAAGTTTCCAATTTGGAATATGTTGTTGTATTTTGTAGATTAATGATGGCAGCAACAAAGAGGGTTGACTGGTCTCCTAAAAAGAGAGCAACAGCCATTACTTTGAGAAATGAGGGGTACAGCTTTCGTGAAATTGCTCAGAAGATGGGCCATGGAGTGACAGCATCTGGTATACAAAAGTTGTGTGCTCACTTCAAAGTCACTGAAAGTGTTGCGACTCAGAAGGGAAGAGGAAGGAAAAAGTCTACAAAAACTGACAGAATGATTGTTAGGCTGGCTTTAAAAAATCGTAAATCATCTGCCAAGGACATCAATCAGGAACTTATGGATCTTGGTGTGTCCGTTACTGATCGAACTGTTCGAAACAGGCTACTCGACGCCGGTCTAAGGGCAAGAATTCCAAGAAAGAAACCTTTTCTGAATATTCAGCAGAGAAAACGACGACTCCAGTGGGCTAAAGAGCACCTAAACTGGACTGGACTGGATCGAACAGTTCGATCAGTAACGGACACAGTAGTCTCAGCCATTGGGTCCCTATTAGAACCCATCTCTCAATTCTTAGATGTTTTGCTTAGACCTTTTGTTGAGAAAATGTGGTCCTATGTTCGTGACTCCTCCCACGTTATAAATATTCTCAGCTCAGTTGAAGACGTTCAATCAGATATCATTTTGGTCACCTTAGATGTAGAGGCTTTATATACTAATATTCCACAGATTGAGGCTTTGAACATCATTGAACATTTCTTGTTTAGGAGGGATAACCACAGACGGATTCCTACTATATTTTTGGTTGAGTTAGCTCGGTTCGCCCTGTGCGAGAATTATTTTTGTTTTCGCGAACTGTTTTATAAACAGATTAAGGGAGTGGCGATGGGCTCCTCCATGGCCCCGGACGTTGCCAATCTTTACGTTTCCGATTTTGAAGATAAGTATATAAAAAACAATAATCCATTCAACTGTCATATTAAACGGTGGATCAGGTACATAGACGATATATTTATTCTTTGGCAGGGATCAGTGGATACATTAGAGAAATTTAATGTTTGGGTCAACAATTGTGATAACAATTTAAGATTCCAAATTACGTATGATTACGAACAGGATCCGTTTTTGGATTTATTGATTATGAAGTCTGGGGAGAGATTATATACAAATTTCTACAGGAAGCCAACCGATAGAAATAAATTGTTACATTATACTAGTTATCATAATGCATCTCTTAGGAATAACCTCCCAGTAGGGCAGTTTTTGAGAACCAAAAGGATTTGCACCACCAATAATGATTTTGAGAAACATGCAACCGTAATGAAGCACAGATTTGAAGAAAGGGGTTACCCACAACAACAGATTGAAAAAGCATATTATAGAGCGCGGAGCTCCTCCAGGACAGAGTTGCTTAAGACTCGTGAGAAGGTGTCAGATACAGGGTTGGTCTGCTCCTTGTTATACTCCTATCACTCTAAAACTATCACTAAATGTCTACGGAAATATTGGCATTTAATACAGGCCATTCCGGGATTTCAGGATCTCACTTTAACAGTGGCACATAAGCGTAATATTAATCTTTGGAATTTACTTGTACCATCTGCCTTCACGGAACAAAGATTCCTTTCTAAATACAAAGGACACTTTCAGTGCGGCCATTGCTCTGTGTGCATACATGCAATCACTATTAAAAATTATTTTTTACATTCAGGCAATAATCGTAAATTTTATTTGGACGATTTTTCCAATTGTGCCACTAGTCACGTGATATATGTAATCTCTTGCCCGTGTAACAAATTATATGTTGGGAAAACTTTAAGACCTGTACGGAATCGAATAATTGAGCATAGAAGTTCTATTAAAAGAGCAGCGATAGAGAAACCACTAGTCCAGCATTGGCAATTAGCAGGACACAAAATATCTGATTTGAAATTCTTTGTAATTAAAAAAGTTAAACTTAATTGGCGTGGAGGAAACATCGATGCCACCATGTTGCGTTTAGAACAACGGTATATTTACTCCCTAAATAGTTTACACCCAGAAGGTTTAAATATGGAAAAAGACCTTTCTGTTTTTCTCTAATGGGTTTTAACTTTAAGGATTGTCAGTTTGGGTGGTCCCTGCCCTGTGGGCCTAGGCAACACAGAACCATTTTATTTCTAGTTCTATTATACTATTTATTTATTTTTTTAGCTTTTTGGTTGGTTGTGGTTCATATAGAGATGGTAGGATTGTCTTGTACCTATGGTCTAATGAACTGTCTCATTGACAGCTGGTTGCTCAGCGCGTCTGCACATATTATACGATAGGCCCACGTCATCCAACGGGAGTACTTAATTTCTTCCCTGCGCATGAGCCGGCATTTTTTGAAAGCTTATTTGCACAGAAATTCTGCCGAAAGTTGGTCGGCATTATAAATCTTACATTCACTGTGAGTAATCTCCCAGGGGAGCCTTGTATATGTTTATAATTTTTCGGGTTTGGCGGCTCGCTTCGCCGAGTCCACGTAGTGCAATTCAGTTTTTTGTTTTTTTTTTTTTAATTTATGATATGTTATTTTACCGCAGTTTTTATTATTCGTGCCTTATTCTGCAAGTTTTTACAACATAGCTAGTTGAGTTTAAAAGCACACCGAATTGTGGCTGGTGCAATTCATAATTATCCCCCCTATTTTTATCTTGGGTCTTTTTAGTTTTTGTTTTGTTTTTTAATTTGTTATTCTAATGTCTGACAGTATGTTTTTCAATGCAGTTGCATAAGTTACATGACAGGCTGATGTCACTTTAAGAGATCAGTTATTTCTTTTATGTGCATGAGTGGGCGTATTTTTAGAAAGTAGTAAGCACAGGAGCTTTGCCGGTAGGTGATCGGCAAGATTGTTGTTATATCCACTGTGAATAACCTAATAGGTTGTTATAACTTTGTGCAGATCTGTGCTTTTGGCGTTTTTTATTTATCAAGTCCACGGTTGTGTGACTCTGGGTTTAAAGATTCATGGAAGGGTTCTTAACGTTTTTTAATGTCAGTGCCTTATTTTTAAATCCTGATAGCACAGCCAGTAGGGTTTAATATGCCTTCAGTATGCTGACTTTAGATGGGAGTTTTTCATAATCGTTGTTTTATTATCATCACGTGTATGTTGTTTTTTTAATTTGTGAAGCTCATTGACAGCTGATAGCTCAGCGTGTCTGCACTAACCATACGATAGGCTCATGTCATCCAACGGAAGTACTTAATATCTTCTTTGCGCATGAGCCGGCGTTTTTTGAAAGCTGGTTTGCACAGAAACTCTGCCGATAGTCGGTCGGCATTATTAATCTTACATTTACTGTGAGTAACCTCCCGGGGTAGCCTTGGATATGTTTATAATTTTTCAGATTTGGCGGCGCGAATCGCCGAGTCCACGTTGTGCAATTCCTTTTTTTCAAAATTTATGAAATGACTTACCTGCGGTTTTCATCATTCGCGCCTTATCATGTAAGGTTTCACAACATAGTTAGTTGAGTTTAAAAAGCACACCGAATTGTGTTTGGTGCAATTCATAATTGCCCTTCCTATTTTTAGTTATTTATGATCTTGTTTCAGGTTTTGTGTTTTTTAATGTATTATGTTAATGTCTGATTGACAGCAGGTTTTTCAAAGCAGTTGCATAAGTTACATGACAGGCTGCATCTCTTATGCGCACGAGTGGGCGTTTTTTAGAAAATGGTATGCACAGGAGCTTTGCCGGTAGGTGATCGGCTAGTTTGTTTTTTACATCTACTGTGAATAACCCCATAGGTTGTTATAATTTTGTACAGATCTGTACTTTTGGTGTCCCTATTTATCAAGTCCACGGTTGTGTAACTCTGGGTCTAAAGATTTATGGAAGGGTTCTTAACGGTTTTTAATGTCCGTGCCTTAATTTTAAATCCTTATTTTTAAATTCTGATAGCACAGCCAGTAGGGTTTAATATGCCTTCGGCATGCTGATTTTAGATGGGGGATTTTTACAATTGTTTTTTATTATCCCCACGTGTATGTTTTTTTGATTTGTAAAGCCCATCAGGCTAATGGATGGGCTGTTTTTAATAGTATACATTTTGGTTTTTAATTTTATTACACCATTGCAATTTAGAAGAGTTGCAGGTCAAATCTGGACAGACCCCGTTCATTTCTGGACGTTCCAGCTGTTTTAAATGATTATAAGACCCCTGGTTTTACAATATTAAAAAATTTTTACATGCTATTTATATTTTTTATTTATTTATTTTTTAGCCTCTGTTAATTTTATAACAGTTTGAGTCGGTGCACTTTCAATGTGCAACACACATCCTTCCTAGGACCCATGTTTTATGCTTTTTATTATTTATTTTTCTTAGCATGTTCACAGATTTAATTTATTCCCCATATGTATAGTGTTCTTCAGTTGTTTCCCACATCCCTGGATGTGTATGTGAGCCTCCTTGGACGGTATTTTCATGTTTTTGGTCCGTAAGTAAGATTCAAAGTTTGCATAAGATGTAGAGCAGTGTTGTTTTTCGTCCTCATCTCTCTGCTTATCATTTGCTTATATATGTCTTTCTCACCCCTTTAGGAGTTTTTATGGGTATTATTAAAAAAGCAATATGTTTAAGAGTAGCATATAACCACAGGTATGGTTGTTTATGTTTGCCTAAATGCCACATTCTTTAAGAGCTCACATATTAAAATAGTTTATAAGTGTTTATGAATGTCAATTATTTATTTATTTTTATAATGTATGTGTTTGAGACATTCATTTATGTATTCTCATATGGCGAGACATCTGTTTTATTTATGAATTATTTATTTACATAATTTCGAATTCATGGAATGATGTTTGAGTCACTAATTCAGGTATTTGCATGTGGTGTGTGAATTATTTGTTTTTAGCTTATCAATTGATTTATATATGTTTAGATTTACGATTTTTATTGTTTTTAAGTGTGATTTATTTATTTATTGTTTTAAATATACAAAAATTTAAAAGTTTTTTTACACACAAGTTTTTTTTACACAATAATTTGACCACCTCAATGTTTTTTATCTGTTAGTTTTTTTGGTAGTCTCGTTTATGGATTGTTTCTCTGCTCCGTTTTTATTAGCTGTGCTTTATTTCATTTTATTGACTATAATTTCATTAACTTATCTTATAATGTTTTGTCTTGGGGTTTGTTTCCTTACCCTTTATAATATATATTTTTTATACTAATGTTTTATTCATATTTGTTTTTAGCCATTAAAAGCCCCTGAAGAAGATTTCCGAAACACAGCCAGTGTCGGGCCAGTGGCTAGAGTGGGTTTTCAATAAAGTGTTTATTTATACGTCCTTTTGTTGCTATCCACGTTTGTACTTGGTAGTTTTTGGAGTTGTACACTTTTTCCTTCCTCTTCCCTTCTGAGTCGCAACACTTTCAGTGACTTTGAAGCGAGCACACAACTTTTGTACACCAGATGCTGTCACTCCATGGCCCATCTTCTGAGCGATTTCACGAAGCTGTACCCCTCATTTCTCAAAGTAATGGCTGTTGCTCTCTTTTTAGGAGACCAGTCAACCCTCTTTCTTGCTGCCATCATTAATCTACAAAATACAACAACATATTCCAAATTGGAAACTTTTTATTAAGCATTTGTCATTTTTTTAAAATATTTTCACTAATAAATAAAATAAATTTGTAAAAATAACAAAAGCACAAATATGACTTCAATACAGCTTGTATACACCTGGCAGTATAGCAGACATTATCTGAAGCATTAGCTTATACATGAGATTCTGCATAAAACCTGCTTAAAGTGGATCGACAGTTTCATGAAAAATATCATTTTCCTGAGAAAAAGACATCAATTACCTTGTCTGACTCCAAATTGAATTTTTTCAGATAAATATTGATGATATTCATTTGTAATATGTTCCCAAATGTTATGGCAACAATCTGCATAGAGTATCTAATATATAGAATACTTAATTAACATAAGTAAGACAGGTATTATAGAGGAGAGCTCAAATTTTACAGGTGTATTGTGGGGGGCCCTAGCCCAGGCCACGGCCTATAGGTATAAGGGTGCCACTGTTTAGTCTTTGAATAAAGAGTTATTTGTCCTCGTCCAGAGCTTGGGGCTGCTGGGACTTGTAGTTGTGCTACCACTTAAAAAAACAGTAGTATTGAGAACTGAGGGTTTTTTTTCATAAGACACACAGGAATTTATTTCCTTCTTTTCACAAGCATATAGCTCAAACAAAGCAACAGGATTCTTCTCCAAAACAAATGATCTTCAGGAAAATCACACAAAAGCCCAACAGTGAAATTGCTTTAGTTGGCCTTCACAACATACGTAGCTGTTTCTCAAACATACAGCAACAAACACAGTTTCTTTTCTTCAAATCAAAGTAAATGTCTTTTCTTCTTTCAACAGGGTACTTAGCAATTCAGGCTAGAATCATTCTCCCTGTCTTACTCACTGCTTTTTGTGGTTTTCAGGTTACAGACCTTTTCTTTCACCAGCAGTTTCTATTCTGCCTTTTTGCACCATGAACAGTCCATTAATAAATCCTCTGAATCAGAATCAGGTTCAACAGATTCTACCTGTATTTCCTCCGGGTTTTCAACCGGTATGTCTGGCTCTAAGCTTTCATGCAATGCTTCTTGCTTGAAACTCTCTAAGAGCTCCTGAATTCTCCTCCACTGGGGCTTCTTACTAGGAAAAGGGTTTTCACCTGGAGTGAAAAGGTTCTTCTGACACAAACGCCAGAGTGCCTCTAACTGGCTTAGGTCACTCTTAGATATATTTTTATCCACCCACCTTCTAGGAACTTGAATCTTTTTAGTTGGTCCACGTACTGGAGGAACTGCACCTTGCCTCTTGTCTGCAATTCTTTCAGCTACAGCTCTACTGGCTTCAGAACCAATTGCAGTTTCCCTGCAAGCCTGGCTCTCTTTCTGGGTGCTGCTTTCACCTCTGAAATCCCCCTGGAAATCTCCACCGTTCTTCTCTTCGGTGAGTTCTCTGGATCTTTCCCTGGTGCTTCTTCCTCCCCGGAAGTCTGCAGTGCTCTCTCTAGTCAGCTCTCTCGTGTGCTGCTCTCTCCCTGAGTACTGCTCTCTCGTGGAATCCTCTCTCCAGCCGGTGCTGGTCCTGGTGCTGGGGCCGGTGCTGGCCCTCCTCTCACGTGTTTCTCTGGGTTTATAAGGCTGCCTTTTCCCTAACTTGCACTGTCCCTTACCCAGTTGTCTCTCATTATCCTCCAAGCCTGTCCTTAGATCAGCAGAGCTTGGGTGTGGCTTAGCTTCAGCAAGTGCATGTTTTTTCCCTTTGCCTGCACCCTGAAAGCCACAGATACCTTGCCTGTCTCCTTCCTTAAAGGTAGATTTACAATTTTCCTCTGTTTGCATGGGCTCAGCCATGCTCTCCTCATCACAGTATCCACAATTTTTTCCGCTAGTATATATATACACACACACACTCACATACACAGCCCCTCATGCCATGACACCCCATCACCTCTGATGCGGACACACATCCAGCCCCTTTCACTGCCCTCTGAAGTAAGCACACATAATGCCACCCCACCCCACCCCACATCCTCTCATGCATTTACACACACATATACCCAGTCCCTCACACCTCCTGCACCACAGATGTGCACATGTAAATCATTCTCAAACAGAACCCTTCATTTGACCCCCTTTATTTGCACACATGCACCTACACCCACATACTGAAGATAGATAAATATGTGCACACAAAACCATTCACCAGCCCCTGCTATCCTAATGAGAGATAGACTTTACCATGTCTTTTCACACCCAGTTCTTCCACTGACATGCATGAGTTTGCAAATGAAGGAAGGGAGAAACATACCATTTATCACATTTTAAGTGTGCTCTTCTCAACTTGTATAAGATTGTTGTGGGAAATAAGCCCTCATGTTTGCATTTGTTATGCTGCAAGTCCCACAGAGCTCCAGGGTGTGTTAAGTGTTTATTTGAAACCAGAGGCAGCGGAATGTCTTTTCATTTGGAAGGACAAACAAACAAATCTCCAGCCCTGCCTCCAAGCTCACTAGTTGCTGATGTTGTGTTGAGCAAAATATTGGTGGGGCCACTCCATTCTGCTGCCTATGTTTGAAACCATTAGGGGGGTTGCCCTATGAGCTGTTTAACATGTTTTATATATGCAGATGGTACAGCTCTATCTAAAATAAGAAGCTCTCTCTAAAACAAGAGTATACTACAGATTGCTATATCAGCTTGACTGCTAAGCTATAAAACAGAGATAGATGGTACACTGTTAACTGTAACATGACTGAAGATCGAGAACAATGTAGCTCATTTAGTTGACCAGTAAGGTGGTAAGGGTTTAACTTCTGATCTCTTTTCCTTTTTTAATTTTAATTTTTATAGGTTATAATTAACAAATCAAATAAAATCACACTTGTACAGAAATGCACTATGGTATGGAATCAAACACAAATAGGAACAAAATACAATGAGGAAATCTCTATGGCCATTATACTAGATAAGTAACTCACCCTCCAACTGCATATCAACAAGATATCCAAAACAGCCTTCTTCAAACTAGCAATGCTCCGGAGACTAAAACCTCTCCTCAATAAAGAACATTTCTGCACAGTATTCCAGGCCATCATTGCACCTATACTAGACTACTGTAATATAATATACCAAGGTCTACCCAAACAAACCACCCGTCCTCTACAAATAATCCAGAACACTGCTGCCCGCATAATTACAAGTGCTTCAATACAAGACCACAAAACTCCAATACTATTCGATCTGCACCGGCTACCAATCTCATCACGGGCAAAATATAAAGCAGCACTCACCATCTTCAAAATTAAAAACAACATCTCAGCAGAGATACTACAGGAACTCATCGGAACCAAAACAAGCAATAGACCAGACAGAAACAGCACCAAGAACAACATACCAACACCCAGTCTATTCACAAGAACCAACAAATCCACATCCATGCGAGCTTTCTCTCTTGCTGCCCCTGCTATCTGGAATGTCCTCCCAGATAAACTGAAAGCAACAACAGACATAAAAGAATTCCGGAAGCTACTCAAAACCACCCTAGTCATCGAACAATTCAATGAAGATCACCAATCGCCAACCACCCAAATCACCCCACAAGCAAACCTCACCCAAACAAGCAAAACTCATTTCCCAATAACCTGAGATCAACAAAAGACCTCAAAGACGTCCAGAAAATGCTAAAAACAATACTCTTCACAGAACGCTACAATGACATCACATGAACTGCCCAAACACTACAATGACATCACATGAACTGCACAAACAAAATGTAAAAATGCAATTGTAAATATAAATGTAAAAATGTAAATAGTTCCTGTACATAGCTCATACTGTATACAACTCACCACGCAATCAACCTCCTCACACCACACACGCCCCGATTTTTCACTTCATGCACACACCCACATACCCCAACCACTTGATTTGTTTGCTGTGTAATTGATTTGTTTGCTGTGTAATCCGCTTTGATTTCAGGATAAAGCGGTATATAAATCCTTTTAAATAAATAAATAAAATAAATAAAAATAAATACTTCTAGCCCACAAAATAAGGAGGAACCAAGACAATGGACACATAAAGGAAAGAGCTGTTATCAAGTAGAAATATCGGCTGCACTTCCCACCCCCATGAGTGAAATAGTAAATAGTGCTTGTTATGGAGGCCTAGCGAGAAGTGTTCATGAGTTTCTTACAATTAATGAAAGCCGATAGTTGAGGCTCAAAAATTTATATTTGACAGAATAATACTTTGCATTAACCGAGGCAGGCGGACCCGGTGCCTCGGGCCCCCTCGCCCCCTCCCCCCCCCCACCCCAAGCTCCCCCGGTGCCCCACCTCAATAAGACACCACACCAAATATTCGTGGGAGACAACTGGTCGCAGCTTTATTAACCTTTTACAATTAACAATAAGCCAACATCAAAACCTTCCCAATCAATTAGCGGAGCCCGGCCACACCAGCCATACCTTAGCAAAGTGCCTTGCCACCACTAATGCCATAACTTGCCTCCCGGCAAGTTGCCTTCCCCTCTCCCCGACTTTGCCATGCCTTTAACAAAAGTCGGCCAGGGTTTGACCGGGTCAGGGGCACCCCGCCCCTGCCCAAGTGTAGCCTGAGGCTACGGACCCCAGACACCTCCGGGATCCCGCCACCCCCCCCCCCAAGCTGCAACACCCCATTCATAGACCCCCCGCAAAAGGCAAGGGTGGATGGGAGGGAAGCCGGCACCCCCGAGCAGCCTCCGCTCTGAATGACCACGCGGAGGCTGCCGGCCGGGCACTACCCCCCCACCACGCCGCCCAAAGCCCTGCTGATGCCACGGCCACGTCTGCCGGGAGCCAATGGATTTAAATCCTCGTCCCGTGCGCTGCCCCTGTGGCCGCGCGCAGGGTCCCTACACCGGGCCACGTGCCCGGTTAAGGTCGGCCGCCGGGACCCTGCCCGCGGCCTCGCTACTAACCGAGGCAGGCAGACCCGGTGCCTCGGGCCACCTCGCCCCCTCCCCCCCCACCCCAAGCTCCCCCGGTCCCCCACCTCAATAAGACACCACACCAAATATTCGTGGGAGACAACTGGTCGCAGCTTTATTAACCTTTTACAATTAACAATAAGCCAACATCAAAACCTTCCCAATCAATTAGCGGAGCCCGGCCACACCAGCCATACCTTAGCAAAGTGCCTTGCCACCGCTAATGCCATAACTTGCCTCCCGGCAAGTTGCCTACCCCTCTCCCCGACTTTGCCATGCCCTTAGCAAAAGTCGGCCAGGGTTTGACCAGGTCAGGGGCACCCCACCCCTGCCCAAGTGTAGCCTGAGGCTCCAGACCCCGAACCCCTCTGGGATCCCGCCACCGGCACAAGAACAACCTTGTTCATGTGCCGCCCCCCCAAACACCAAGCTGCGACCAGCGCTCGTCCCGGACCAACACATATTCCAAGGCCTCTTGCCAGTCGATAAGGATCCATCCCGACTGGAGACAAATGTACCCCGCCACCCCTGTAAAGCCCCGCACACCCGACCGCTACCCAGGAATGCCTAATCGGCATCAACCAATCTGTTGGTTAACCCTGGCAGGCCCCGCGACCAACGCCGCCGGCCCCAGCAAGCCGGCCCTGGAATAATGTCAGACCACATCAAATTAACACCCGGAACCTCCGCAACACCACCCCCAGAACGTCTTGCGCTGCTCTGATCAGTTGCCTGCAGGACCAGGATACAAGGTCGTTGCCTCCCAAATGCACAATCAGAACCACCAGCAGTCGCAATGTCCTCCCCGGATGTCAAAGCAAAGGCAGCCGCTGGGACCATCAGAGTCCGCGCTCACCCAGCCATGTCACAGCAACCACTGTCGGGTCCAGCCACAGATTAGCTCCCAAAGGCCGTGCCGTGGCACGCCGTCCCGCCCAATGGACGCAGGAGGGACCAGTCACCCAGCATCCAGCAGGCCCCAATCTCCCATCTGCAAAATAAATGAACAATTAAAATCCTCGACCCCACAACCCCAGCCTTTTCCGCCGCGCAGAACCTTTAAATGTCCGAGAGCGCCATCTACCGATGTTCCGTAGGACCTGCTCGGGCAAGTGGCCGCCACCGCGCCCACAGCCACCCCGATGTGGAAAGAGTGCGGCGCAAAATGCATGATCTTCACCAACCGAAACGCAGCGCCAACCTCAGCACCACAGCCAACTGAAAACGGGTCAAAACCCGTGCGTTCCTGTGAAGAAAGAAACCCCATCCAGCCCAGGGCACACCCGCAGGTACTGCCTCACTGCCGTCACCGGGCATGTTACCAGGTCACTGACCTCCCGCAATAGCACCCACAAACCCTTCCCCCAGCTGAGCAGTCTTAGAGCTAGCCGACCGGATCCGTCACTGCCCCACCTCAACCCAAACCTGGTGCCGCTGCAAACCCCCCCCCCCCACCGTACTAGAACTTGCGACCCACTCCCCTATTCCAAAGGCCCCCAAAAGGCAAGGCAAAACACTGCACGAAACATGGCCACCTCCTACCATGCCGCCGCCACCCACGGTAAAGCCCCGCAGAGCCTCACCAGCAAGGCATGCATAATGGGCCGCCTACGATCCTGCGGAGTCGGCCGAGCACGCACCCAACCCTGCAGGAGCCTATGAGTTAAATTACCACCAGCAGGCGAGCCCCACCCCACTGCGCTTGCAAAAAAGTTGAACCCCGCCAAGCGCGAACGCACCGCCGATCCGGAGAATCCCGCCCCCGAAGCTTCCACAATATATAGACCGAGCAAGCCTTCTGGCATGCCCCCTTGGTGCCACCCGGGAGCCACCAAAACTCGGCCACCTTGTCACCGCCCCGCTGATAAGCAGACCAAGTCCCCGCTGACACGGAACTCCTCAGTAAACTCAGCATCTCCCCTGGCTAAGGCTCCATAAGTTCTCTGTGACCACAGATCCTTCCCTGTCCACTGCAGGGACGAGAGCCCGGAACCGCCCCCACGGAAAACGAGAAAGAGCATCAGCGATCTCGTTAAGGCAGCCAGGTATATGCCAAGCCCTTACCGCCACATGCAACCGCAGACAAGCTAAGACCACCTCCCGCATCAATCCCACCACCCGCACAAATCTAGGGGAGTAGCGATTGACAAGCTGACCACAGCTTCATTGGCACACCACCAGAGCACCCAACGGTGGCGGAGCCTATCCGGCCATAACTCCAAAACCACCCGGATTGGGAACAGCTCCAAGAAGGTAATATTAGTGGTCAATCCCGATACATGCCAAGCCTCTGGCCATCTGTCCGCAAACCAGGCCCCGCCGAATTAAACTTCCAACCCCGCTCCTCCTGCCGCGTCTGTGTAGAGCTGAAACTCAGCATTGGACACCCCCGCCTCCATCAGAACCGATGTCCCCTTGAAAACTTCCAGGAATTGACGCCATACCCGCAAATCTTACCCGACGCGCGAAGTTCAAAGACCCCAGCAATGCCGGCATCTCCCGTAAGGTTATCTGGGCTGAGGCCAACACATTAGCCAGTAAAACCCGGAAACCAGCCACCCTTTCCTGTGGCAGTCGAGCCACCCCCTATGGAATCCAACCCCACCCCTAAAAAGTGAAGCTCGCCTCCGGACCTTCGGTCTTACCCTCCGCCAAGGGAACGCCCAATTCTCGAGCTAACTCCATAAACCCGGTTAACATTCCCGGCACTCCTCCGACCAAGCCGCACGCACGAACAAAACTCATCCAGGTAATGCACCACATTCGCCGAGCCCCGTTTGTTCACCCGCAACCACTGCAGGAAGGAGCTGAACATCTCCAAATACGCGCACGAGACCAAGCAGCCCATAGGCATGCACTTGTCAACGGAATACTCCCCTTGCAAACGAAAACACAACAAATGAAAGCGGATGGGCGTACCGGCAGCACGCGAAAGGCCGAGGCGATATCAACCTTGTCCAGCCATACTGCCTAACCAGCTACCCCCCACCAGCTCTGCCGCCCAAGCAAAGGGCGCGTACAGCACTGTGCACAACTCGCGCGGTATGTGGTCAGTAACCGACACCCCCAACAGACAAGACAAATTAGGGATTAGCAGGAACGTCCGTCCCCGGCTCCTTCTTGGGCACTATCCCCAATGGAGATATCACCATGCTGGGGAACGGTGGAACACTAACGGGCCCGCAATCCTGTCCAACCATAACTCCCCTAATAAGTTATTCCGTGCCACCGCTGCCAAAACGCTGGACCGAAGGCAAATTCCTTGCCCTAGGCGCCGACACTGCGCCCCGAACTGGGATAACGCAACCAAGCCAAAAACTGAACTCAAGAACGACCCTATCCCGTCGTTCAGGATACTGGTAAAGCCAACCCAGAACGCCGGCCATCTGAATCGGGGACAGCGCAGATCACCGAAATCATTGCAGCTTAGGCGCTGGCCCGGCGGAGCCGGCAGATCCTTTCTTACAGCACCCTGTAGCCGGGTGGCCTCTGCCACACATGGAGCAGTAGTGCTTGAACTTACATTCAGGAAATGGGCAGGTTGACCTATTGAACCTCCAGCACACGTCACAAACCCACACCGGTCCCACCTTCTGCTGCAGACTGACCGCCCCCCAGGCAAAAAGAACTACCCGCCACCCCGGCACCGCCTTTCACCCCCCCCCCCCCCCCCAATACTGGACCGAGCAGACATTTGGGTCAGCCGGAGGTTAATATCTTGCGTGCCCCAGAATAACGATCTGCTCTCGTCCATCCTGTCCCTGAACTTTGCAGCATAGGTCAGCCACGCCCACCCCTCATGTGTCTGGGATGCCTCCAACATAGAATCAGCATCCGCCAATAGCATACCCTAATGCTCTGGCGTGTTATGTCCCCACACGCCAGCGAGGCGCAGGAAGGATCGTGGCCAGTGCACTACCTAGCACGCAACCATCTTAACCCGCCCCGCCTTCTCGTCCACCTTCCGCTTCTTCCTGGTCTCACCCGAGCGCTTTCTCCCTTCCGACCGCCGAAATAGATCAATATATTGCCGCTTTCCGAGCTTGCGTCATAGCCTTTTTGGCACCCCCTCCCACAGTTCTGGAAACGAAACCACTGCCGGGGCCCCACCTCCTGCCCCACCCCACCCCACCCCATGGTACCCCCCCCTTGCTGCAACAGCTCCCCCCAGATACCGACGACGAAGCACCAGAGGAGGAGGAAGAAGAAGACAACTCCGAGCTATGATGCCGCCAACAAGACCGCCATCTCTTCTTCCGCAAGCTCCCCCAGCCTTTCCCCGCCCTGACTGCCCGACTAGTCTCTCACCCGGGAGGCCCAGCCACTCACCTGCCTCACAACCCTCAGCCACTGTGGCAACAGCAGTCCCGGCTTCCAGCTGACGGGCCTCGTCACGGACCTGCGCCATCTCACTGCGCCGCCTATTGGATGTCTCTGCCGCTGCACCCGGACTTGCAGCCTCACCACCTTCCGGATTCGTCCATCACTCCCGTCCACCAGCACTATGCCTCCACGAGGGCTGCGCCATGACCTGCCCCTGTGGAGACACAAAAGAAGAAACAGGGGGGGGGGAACCGCCCGCGACCAAGCTGGGGGCCAGGACCCACTCCATTCTGCCCCCAACGTAACCTGACCCCCACCCAGCCAATGCTCCCGAGGGGAAGGCCCCCCTACCGTTCGGTAGACACCCTGGCCTGGTAGCCAACCCGCAGGAGCGAAGTATCCGCCACCTCACTGGGCCCCACCCGGCTGCAGCCCCCTTCCCTGCCTCTGTTCCCCATGCGCCCCCCGATGCCCCCTGATTACCCCCCAACTCGCCACCCAGGACCCCTGACCCCCTTCCGCCCCCATAATCTCCAACCCCACTGACCCAAGCCCCACAATCTGCGCACCTCCAGACCGCCTAGCCCCTTGAGGGGCGGGGCCTTCCGCACCACTCCCCCTTCCCCGAGCTCCCCCCCACCCGACTTCCTTGCCCCCCCACGCACCCTTAAAGCACCTCCCAGAGAAGCCCTACGACCCCGCTGCCCCCTCCCGTCAGCAGAACCCCATACCTCCCTACCAATCTCAGTCCCCCACCATCCTCCTTCCCCCCTTGCGCACGCAGCGCTGGCGTAGTACAACCGAGACCGGACCCCGCCCCGAAGCCCAACCTATGCACGGCGGCATCCTAACAGCCCCATTCCCCGTCTACACAGACATAAATTTATATTAAATGCCAATGACTTCTAAAAGCATTGCCTATGTGACGTTGTTCGGTTTTGTTTTGTTTTTTAACAAGGCCCTTGCAAGGAACACTAAGTGAAGCGGCAGACTAACTGCCTTAGGGCAAAGCCTCCCCGTATGTCGGCCCGAACCCCACTGCCCCAGCAGCCCTCACTTGCCTGCACCGGAGCCACCAGACACAGGACAGCACGCTCTGCTGATGAGGAGCTCCGCCACGTGGCCCCCACGAGCCACCGAGACTCCGCCTCCTCACTGCGCTGTTCCCCATCGGGAGCACAAACGTCTCGCCGCTCGAGGCTCACAGGCTGCAACAGACCAGCGCGACACACAGACCCGACACTGGCAGCAGCAAGCCGGCACCCCCGAGCAGCCTCCGCTCTGAATGACCACGCGGAGGCTGCCAGCCGGGCACTACCCCCCCACCACGCCGCCCAAAGCCCTGCTGATTGGCTCCCGCGTGGCCGCGTCCGCCGGGAGCCAATGGATTTAAATCCTCGTCCCGCGCGCCACCCCTGCAGCCGCGCGCAGGGTCTCTACACCGGGCCACGCGTCCGGTTAAGGTCGGCCGCCGAGACCCTGCCCGCGGCCTCGCTACTTACATGGGCATTTTAGGAAAAAATCACCTGGTTGTAATACCCTAGGCCTCATTCTAAAAAGAAGTCCCACAATGTTTGAAAAATAAACACAGCAGTCGATCATGATGGGAATCCCTCCTTCCCTCACCCCCCTTCCCCTCACAGAAGCACCCCAACACATTTAATTGGTTGTTCTTATCTTTATTTATATTATGTTACAACTGTTTGATGTTTACAGTTCCATGTATTTCACTAAGTTGTTACTGTTCCATGTACATAAGAACATAAGATATGCCATTCTGGGTCAGACCAAGGTCCATCAAGCCCAGTATCCTGTTTCCAACAGTGGCCAATCTAGGCCATACGTACATAGCAGTTTCCCCAAAAGACACAGGTTCCACAATGCTTGTATTGGGTCAAGCATTGATATCCTGGGTCCCGTCTTAATAATGGTTTATGGAGCTTTCCTCCAGGAACTTGTCCAAACCTTTTTTAAACCCAGCTACACTAACAGCCTTTACTACATCCTCCGGTAACAAATTCCAGAGTAAGCCAACTAGGCCAAGTTGTTATATGTAAACCACTTAGACCTGTAGATCAGCAGTAAATAAACACAGTTAAATAAATAAAATAAATAAAGGTCATAATTAAATTGAAACAAGTTCAACATCAGATTTCTCTGTCAGTGACGTTACATCTAATACATCCATCATTTGATTACTGTCTTGGCATCAGGTTCTTTCCTTGAACCAGGTAAATAATATATTCAAGGAATAGAGGGACAAGATGTCTCAGGAACTTTCAATATTTCCATTAGGTACCCTTTAAACATCAATCGAGGTAAAATAAGTGAAACTTTTGGAAAGTTAATAACCCTAAGATTAGCACTTCTAGAAACATTTTCCAAGCTTCAACTTTACCCCTCAGGCTAGTAAGGTCTTTAACTAAAGTAAAATGTAAGTTCTGAAAACATTGGAACCTGATTTTATAATCCTTGATCTCAGATTTTACTTCTTTTATCTCCAGTCAATATAGAGTATCTGGATTTTCAGAAAGCCTTTGACAAGGTCCCTCATGAGAAACTCTTGGCTAAATTAAAAAGTCATGGGATAGGAGGCAGTGTACTATTTGTGTGGCCAAGAAAGCAAATAAAATGCTAGGAACCATAAGGAAAGCAATGGAAATAAAACCCAAGAATATTATAACGCCTCTGTATCATTCCATGGTGCAACCGCACCTTGAATACTGTGTGCAATTCTGGTTGCCATAACTTAAAAGGGATATAGGAGAATTAGAAAAGGTACAGAGAAGAGCAACAAAAATGGTAAAAGGGATGGAAGGATACTCCTACAAGGAGAAGCTTAAAAGGTTAGGGCTCTTCTACTTGGAAAAGAGACAGCTTAGGGGAGATATGATAGAGGTTTATAAATTAATAAATGGAGTGGAACGGGTAAAGTAGATCGATTATTTATGCCATCAAAAAGTAGAAAGACTAGGAGACATGCAAAGAAGCTACAGTGTACCCGTTTCAGACTAAATAAGAGAAAATATTTTTTCACTCACTGCATAATCAAACTCTGAAATTAATTACCGGAGGATGTAGTAAACATTGCTAGTGTAGCTGGGTTTAAAAAAGGTTTGGACAATTCTTGGAGGAAAGATCCATAAATCATTATTAAAGAGGACCCGAGAAATCCACTGCTTGCCCCAGTACAAGCATTGTGGAACGTGTCTTTTTTGGGAACCTGCCAGGTACTTGTGTCCTGGATTGGCCACTGTTGGAAACAGGATACTAGGCTTGATGGACCTTGATCTGACCCAGTATGGCATTTCTTATGTTCTTATCCTCCCGTTTTTGGGCTTCAACCGAGAGAATTTTGGTCTGAGTGCCATGGCCTTGCCTAAGTCTGATACAGCCTCCCAATTGTCTCCAAAGTAAAAGATTAGGGCATAACTAGAAAAACTCAATCTGAGAAGAAAAAGGTAAACCAGGCAGACCTGGAGATCCTGATGATTCTTCCCTTTAGCCTGCCTAGAAAATTCATCTGCGGAAATTGTCCCTCCTCTTGCATCTTCCATGCCCAACTTGCAGTTGCTAGTATCACCTTGGAATCTCCCTTGGAGAATTCAGCACTTCTGTTTCCCCAAGCCTTTACTCTCGAGCATCTGTTGCATTTGGGTCATCTTTCCACTGTAATAATGAAAGGGCAGTGGGGGGGGGAGGTCCCTGGATCTGGCAGCAGAGGAGGTATCGGTTTTGCCAGTGTATCGCCATGGAGTGAGGCGCATCTACAGAGTTCCGGTTGGTTTCATCTGTAGCGGCTCATTTTGGGTTGAATGCTGGATTGGATGTTATAATACTACAGCAGAGACACCGAAATCTACCTGGCAGCTAAATATTGATAGTATGCTCTCCTCTGACATACTGAGTATACTCATTTTTCATGGGGGACATTTCCTATTATCCCTTGTTTGTGGTGAGGGTTTATTCCCTTTTAAATAGAATAAAAGGAGTATGGTGCTACGAGAAAGAGTTTTCTTTCACGGCACAGGCTCTGACAAAAATGTGTTTAAACTTGGTTGATTAGTTGCTAAGGGCATAGCTTTATCCTTTTTTTTGATAGTAAGTTAGTGAGGATAAGCATATTTTTGGTTTTTTGGACTATAGTACAACATCATTATTGGCACCCTTATAAACAATTCAAATCCATTTGAACAGAAGAACCACATTCCCATTGCAGTAAAATTAGATGCACCTATGATCAATTGTCAGTACTCACATGACTTGAATCAACCAATGAATGATGGCTCTAATTTTTAAAATGGCTACATTCACTCCCTGTTCCATTTTCACAAAGGTGAAGACAAGAGAGCTGCCTCAGACCATCAGAAACGCCATTATTACCAAACATCAAACTTCAAAGGGGCACAAGGCCATCTCCAAAAACCTTGGGATTTCTGTGTCTACAGTTCGCAATGTTATTAAGACGTTTTCTGCTCATGAAACTGTCTAAGGTTCCCAACTCCAGTCCTGGAGGGTCAAACACCATTCAGGTTTTCAGGCTGTCCCTAATGAATATGCATGAGATGCATTTGAATACAATGGGGGCAGTGCATGCAAATGCATCTCATGCATATTTATTAGGGCCAGCCTGAAAACCTGAATAGTGTTTGGCCCTCCAGGACTGGAGTTGGGAACCTCTGGTCTAGAACTTCCCAGGACGTGGTGGGAAGTAGAAAATTAGTCCAAGAAGTCTTCGAACGTTAGTGCAAACTGTTGGAAAAACACCTTGTACAATATCCAAGAGCTTAAGGCTGACCTGGAGCAATCTGGAGTGGTGGTTTCAACCCATACCATATGCTGTGCACTAAACAAAGAAGGACTTCATGGGCGTAGGCCGAGGAGTACCCCACTGCTCAAAGACAGACATAAAAAGACACGCCTGATCTTTGCCAAAATCCACCTTGAGGAAACACAATCCTTCTGTGAAAATATTCTGTGGACAGATGAAACCAAACTTGAGCTCTTTGGCATGAAGACCAGCGATACATTTACAGGTGAAGAAATGAAGCTTAAAAGGAAAAAACACTCTTCCTACAGTTAAATATGGTGGAAGTTCCATACTGTTGTGGGGCAGTTTTGATGCCTCAGGAACTGGAGATCTTGAACGTATGAAAGGAATCATGAAGAGAGAGGACTACCAAGGTATTTTGAAGCTAGGTCTGGGTCAAAGGTCATGGGTCCTCCAGCAGGACACTGACACAAAACATACATCTAAAAGTACAAAAGAATAGTTAAAGAGGAACAAAAGGACTGTTTTAAACTGGTCAGTAATGAGTCCTGATCGCAATCCAATTGAGAACCTTTGAAAGAGCTGAAATCTACCATTGGTCAAAGGAATTCTGTAAACATTCATGAGCTGGAATAAATCGCAGATGAAGAGTGGGAGAAACTACCAGCAGACAGATGTATGAAACTTATAGATGGCTACAAGGAACGTTTGAAGGCTGTCATCACTGCCAAGGGTTGTGCAACCAAATATTAATAAATGGTGCCATTAATCCTATCCAGGTCATATTTAGTTTTTTTTTCTCAGACATTACTACATCTAGGTTGCACAGACATCTCTTTTTTTGTGTTGTATGCCTTTGAACATACTATTAAAATATTGTGATGACATACAGTTGGTATATTTCCAATTATTTCTCAGGATATTGTACACAACATACCTAAAATGCAAGGGTGCCAATAATGTTGACCACAACTGTAAAGCTGAGCAGCTGATGTGAATGGGCAGACAGGTAGGCCGCGTGGTCTTTTTTTTTACCATCATGTTTCATGCTTCTATCTCACTCTATTTACCTGGCTACTTTCAATGGTCTGCACTGAATAATGTTGATTGTACTTCAAAAACCACTAGTAAATAAGTATAGATACACTGATTACAATATCAGCAGTATCTGGAGGGCAAGAAGTAAAGCTGGTAGCCTGGGAAAGCCTCAATGTGATCACATTACCTGTGAATTTGTGAGATGTGATTGTGAAAGAGGAAAAAACAGACTCATTTGAGGAGGAAGTTATATCAAAAGGTCAACAACCCTTCATGCAAAAATCTTACGATTATGAAGATTCTGTGTTAGCTAGCTTGCATTTAGATATGACTACAATATGATAATTGTTACTTACTTTAGGCAAAGCAACAACCTGGCAAGCTGCTCTGGCCGGGACATGCTTCTGGAAGACTAAAAAAAAGGAAAAGCCCCATCAATACAAACACAGCAGCTGTCCATTGGCAAAGAGAAGGAATGTGAAAGGATGTCAGAGTGATTGTGTCAAGTGTTAACTGCTTCTGATTGATGTGTTTCTAGTAACCATTCGGGGTGCGATTAGCAATCTTAAACTCTACCTTCCTCTTCCTTTTTTTGGTTAAATAATGCTTATATATAGAAGCAAAAAATGTCCACTTGAAATGAGGTTTGAGTGCTCTTAGGTTATTTCATCTCATGTCAAGATTAACAAAAAAAAAAAAAAAGATTACCCATGTACCATGCAACTGTCAGGCTCTCTAGATAGTCCCAGAGCTGCCAAGGGAGGAGTGGCCTAGTGGTTGGGGCAAGGTACCACAAGCCGGAAGGTCGGTGGTTCAAATCCCTCTAGAGGACAGCAACCTTGGGCCGGAAGGACTGGGGTTTCTAGTCCCACAGGTGCTCCTTGTGGTCTTGGGCAAGCCACTTAACCCTCCATTGCCCATGTTCCCTGTAAGTATTAGTGTATGTGTCTCATATACCCTTGTGTTAAAATGTATCCCCCAATTGTGTTGTGACCACTTTGATTGAAGGATAAGGTGGTATACAAAACTGTCTAAATAAATAAATAAATAAATAAATGTAACCCAGCTCCAGAAGGGAGATTTTTTGGCTAGTCTTGATTTTTGAATTTACACCCCAAACACAGTGTGGTATTTGTAACCCCTGATTCTACCCATTGAAACCAATGTTGCAGGTCCCATAATGCATCAGGGTAGGGATGCCTGACATTCAAAATATCCCTCTTGGAACTGAGTAACCTGGCAGCTCTATAGTCCATAAATGTAAGTAATACCCTAACTGATTTCAAATTTTATGGTGGGAAATGTTTATCAGTTTTTTCCCCAAAATTGTTTGTCTTTGGGAAACAGTCTGAATATAAGAACAGACAGATATTCTCATTGCGGTGTGTTGAACTCCTGCTAGTGGTAAAAAGTAACAATCTAGCCTGAGGAAAGAAGGGGTTGGGGAATGCCTCATTAGATGAAACAATGTGGCTTTCTGTCTCTGGGCCAGAAGGTAACCGATCTGAGCCCCAGATGAGTCATATCCTCCTAACAAGGCAAGTGTTGGGGACAAGATGATCATTGGGGATATGAACTGTAAAGTATTATGGGAGATCCAAGGAGGAAAATAGATAAAAAATAATACTGTCTTCATTACGGTGACAAATATATGTAGGAAATACAATAGTATGAACTACTTACATTGTTTGTAGACTCCGTTAACACGATCAAAGTTGCTCATATCAGTTAGCCAAAGAGTGGTTTTCACAACTAGAAGGCACAACACATGTAGTCAGCATTAGGCTCTAGACTTTAATCTGTGAGAATTTTATTTTAGAATTCAAATACACAAAGTGTGTGGTGTCATTTGATAGCTAATTTCCATATTTTATATAATTAATTTTCAGTTTATTCTTTCCTTAAAGTTTCCTGACTCTCCTTAAGCAGTCTCCTAAGACTGGTATCCTTGAGGCTACAGTAAATTAAAATTAGCATAGTCCAAGTAACTCATTATAAAAGTGTATATTAGTGCATTGAAAACCTCTTTGTTTATGCATTTCCTTGTAGAACACAGTTGCCATAAAAAGAAAAAGCAGATTTTAACGACATGGGAGGAGATCTGACCATCAAAACTAAGTTCACAATCAATGTGACACCCTAATATTTTTAAAGCGTCCACCAATGTGCTAGGCTGCTTTGAAGCAATGGAGACACTGTAGGAAGACAACAGCAGCCTATCACACATAACAGCTGCTTTGGCCAGGTTAAGAGAGAGTCTATTTGTGGTGAGCCAGGCGAGGGTAGCATTTAAGTATTGGTTAGAGCACTAACTTGGTGACCAGGGTTTGATTCTCACTAACACTCCTTGTGGCCCTGGACAAGTCACTTAACCCTCCATTGCCTCTGAAGAAAGACCTGGCAATCTACTTCCAGTCACACTGCCAAGAAAACCCAAAAGCTGCTGGGTCACCAAGAGTCAGCATGGACTTGAAGGCACACATTGCGCTGCGAGATCTGGATTAGTAGAATCAGTAAACTAAAGAAACTGAAGGTCATCTGCATAATAATAGCTCTTTACCCTAATGAATGAATAAGAATAGGAAGTGAATTTAAAAAAAAATGTTAAATAGAAGTCAAAATGGAGCCCTGTGAGACACCGCTATGTAGCATAACAGGGGTCTATGTAGTAGTACCAAAAGAAATGTGGAATGTCTTTAGATGAAGATATGATGTGAATCATTTAAGGACCTCACCACACATTCTAATGTTGAATATAGTGTGGGAATAATTTACTGTGATCTACCAAACTGAATGCACTAGATTGATCCTCGTTGTATCTTTGGGCCTATCTACCTACATTAAGGTTGGCATAAACATTGCTAAGTGAAGAAGTGCATACCGTCTTGGTACTAAATTATTGCTTAAACACAGATTGCTGAGGATGCAGAACTTTAATGCTTTCAATGAAGCCAAGAAACTTGGTAAAAAAAAATCTTCACAGTAAGCTTTGAAACAAAAGGAAGATTGGATGTGAAGCAAGAGATCTGGGTTCAATTCCCACTGGTGCTCCTTGTGACCATGGGCAAGTTACTTAACCCTCCATTGCCTCAGGTACAAAGTTAGATTCTAAGCCCTCTGGGGACAGGGAAATAGCCTTGAACTACCATTGCAAAGGCATGAGCTAATTATTAATATTTAAATAAATAAAATCACCTACAAAATTAGCTAAAATCAATTGCAGACATAACATTTTTTTGAAAAGAAAAAATATTTTTATTCAGAGATGCCTTTGGAATAAAATGAAGATCACTATTCCTGCAATGAACCTCACTCTTAAGCAGAAGAAAGAGGAATATGATCTCAAGCTCTCAAATTTAGTGGTAATAGAAAGGTTTTCTTGTCGACACAAAGGATTTCTTGTGCATTGATCCCTCAATGTAAGTTATGTCTGTGTTGAGAATCACAAAATCTCTGATCCCAGGTATAACAGCGTAGGGCCTTCAAAGCCTGAGCATCTGCAAACATAGCTTCCAAGAATACCAGAAGCTACTACACTTACCCACACATTCATAAATGCATTCCGAATTCTAGTGAAAAAAACCCAGTAAGTATACTATCAGCAATTTGCAATAAGAAAACAAATTTGGTGGGTCAGTATTTAAAGGGGATTATCTGGATAATTCCCCTAGCTATTGTGGATCAGGAACTGGTTAAAAGATAGAAAGCAGAGAGTAGGGCTAAATGGTCAATTTTCTCAATGGAGAAAGGTGAATAGTAGAGGACCTCAGGAATCTGTGCTGGGCCTGCTACTTTTTAACATATTCATATAGAATATAGAAAGACTAGGGGGCATGCAATGAAGTTGCAGGGTAAACTATTTAAGACTAATAAAAGAAAATATTTTTTCACTCAACGTGTAATCAAACTCTGGAATTTGTTACTGGAGGATGTAGTAAAGGCTGTTAGTGTAGCTGGGTTTAAAAAAGGTTTGGACAAGTTCCTGGAGGAAAGGTCCATAAACCATTATTAAGAAGAGACCCAGGATATCAGTGCTTGACCCAATACAAGCATTGTGGAGCCTGTGTCTTTTGGGGAAACTGCTAGGTACGTATGACCTAGATTGGCCATTGTTGGAAACAGGATACTGGGCTTGATGGACCTTGGTCTGACCCAGTATGGCATATCTTATGTTCTTATGTTCTTAATGACCTGGAAATGGGAATAACAAGTGAAGTTATCAAATTTGCAGATGACACAAAATTTTTCAAAGTTGTTAAAACACAAGAGAATTGTGAAAAATTGCAAGAGGACCTTGATAAATTGGAAGACTGGACATCCAAATGGCAAATGAAATTTAATGTGGACAAGTGCAAAGTTAGGCACCTAGAAAAGAACAACCCAAACTACGGTTATATGATGCAAGGTTCCACATTAGGAACCACCACTCAAGAAAAGGATTTAGGCCCATTGTGAGTTATATATTGAAACCCCCTGTCCAGTGTGCAGCAACGGCCAAGAAAGCAAATAGAATGCTAGGAATCATAAGGAAAGGAATGAAGAATAAAACCAAGGATGTTATAATGCTTCTGTATCGTTCTATGGCATGTCCGCTCCTTGAATATTGTGTGCAATTCTGGTTGTCATATCTTAAAATGGATATAGCAGAATTAGATAGGGTATAGAGAAGAGCCACCAAAATGGTAAAGGGAATGGAAGGATACCTCTATGAGGAAAGGTTTAAAAGGTTAGGGCTCTAACTTGGAAAAGAGATGGTTGAGGGAGGATACGACAGAGGTCTAGAAATTAATGAATGGAGTAGAATGGGTAAACATACATTGGTTGTTTAGTCCATCAAAAACTAGAAAGATGAGGGGACATGCCATGAAGCTACAATGTAACCCATTTAAGACTAATAAAAATGTGGCTTGGGGATCTTGGTTATAAGAGCGCAAGCGCTGGTGTTTTTTTTGAACTGCTTTCAATTCGGGAAGAAATAGCTGGAGAAGTACTATGGCTTTCTAAGGTCAGTATTGTTGTAATATGTGTGTTTAATTTGATGTTTACGGTCTATGGCAAGTTAGTTGATGTGGTGGTATTTCTTTTTAGTGTTATTGTGAAGCAAGGAACTTTTCCCTGAAGAAGCTGGTTATCGGTGAAACTATGACTCATAGGGGTATGTTTACTAAACTGCATTAGTGTGATTCGCGTTAGGAGCCGCGTTAGTAGAAGAAATGCCAAAAAAGGACATGGGCGGTACATCGTTACCGATAACGTGCGTTATAAGGCTCCGCACAGCAACAATCCTTACAGGGTGCGTTACTGCGCGTTAAGCCTAAGAATGCGCGCTAATACCCAAATACAGAAACAGAGCTGTAGCACAATGGTTACTACACAGACTGATGGTACAAGGGTCATGGGTTTGATTCCCCAGTGTGCCTAATGAATAAGGCTGGCTGAGGCGTCATGTGTAACCCTTTGAAGGCCTACTATAATATTTTATTCCACATTCTGCAGCCGGGTTAAAGTTTGCATATGTCAGGAAAATTGTACCCGTCTTATTCAATATGTTCCAATAGTGATGTTCCCTCTGCCATGGTCATGTATTATATACCATTTGATAGGAATATTTAGGCAGAAGTTTGGATCCCGAAAGTGTTGGGCTTGGCCTGGAAAGGGTTAAGTATTGGGCTGTGAGGAAGTTTAGTTGTACTTTAATAGTGCTGCCAGCAAACACACCCTCACAGTGGCGTAACCTAAGGTGCCACATAAGGCACCCTAGAAGGCACTCTATAGGGCACATTATAAAGTGCGCTGTCTGCCAAGGCACCCTATAATGTCCCCTATAGGACACCATATAAGGCGCCTTATAAGGCGCTTTATAGGGCACCATATAAGGCGCCCGATAGGGCGCCTTATGAGCCACACTAAGGTGACAGTACCCTCTGGTTCTGCTGGCAGCACTAATATACAATAAAAATAGACCATGCCTAAGACAGCCCTATCGATGAACCCCACTGTGGGTTTTGAACACATGACCTCTGGCTCCATGGGCAGTGAAGTAACCAGTGGGCTAGAGCTGCTAATAAACACCTGGCTGGCTACAGGAGGACTGCACGGCACCACACCCACATTCTGCTGTGGTTACCAGGATAGGGTCAACCCATCCGTACCCAGGATGCACAGCACATGTAAATCAGCAGTCTACAGATGATCACAAGATGGGGTATGCACCCCACAGCACCTCAGCCTGGTAGGGGGTGCCGATGGTGTGTGTTAGTGGCACAGAGTAGCTACAGACCGTCACAGTGTGCGGGTCCTGTGCTCATCCTGAGGGAGAGGTATGGTGCCCAGCATCATTCGCACAGTACCTGGCTGTGCTGAGATAGGCTATGCTGCAGGTCCCCATCAGTGCCAATGTGTGATAGGTAGTCCTTGCAAACACCCCTAGGATATGCCTGTGTTCATCTGTATGTCACATCTAGCCCTTGTGGACGATGATGCACCCAGAAAAGTGCATACCCTGTGTGGGTGCCATGGTCACATGATCTAAGTGAAGGGGGGTGTTGGGACCCACAGGGAGATTACATACCACCACCCAACGCACCCTCTGGGGCTCAGGATGGGGGAGAGGATCTCCTGCCAACAGATCTACTTTCTACCCCCCTGCAATGGTGGCAGTAGAGGGGACCATCACCCCAGTCCTGCTAGGGATCAAACACCCTACAGGGCAGGCAATGCAGAGCAGTACACATCCATAACGCAATAGCAGACAGACGGCAGGTCTGGAAATGCTCAGCTGCCCTCCACCATTATCTGACATTCTCCAGCAGCAAGCCTACAGCCGCTGCACTCTGCAAGGTGTTCCAGCAAGACACATACTAGCTGCAGACAGTCCGCCAGCTAGTCCATAGTGCATGGTCCTGGAGGAGATGCATGTACCCAGAACGGGGATATCAGCATACACACCAAGCAGATAGGTCAGTGATTGGGCCCCAAACAAAAACCCATAAATATCACGAAAGAAATGCTATATAGCACTATGGGGGAACCTAGCCATGCCATGGTCACTGCTCAGTCAGGGTGAAAGTGACCTCCCAGCAGGACATGCTATGGCCACCCTGTCCGTGCAGGTGGTACTGGGCACTACAATGTCCGAGCCATTGCCCTATGCCCTGTGCAGATGCGGCCAGGCCAGGCCACCCTATCCAGGCTATTCCCACGCTACCTTGCTCCTCAATATGCACATTGGCAGGCCAATACTGGCAACAGTGCTAGCAGTGTGGGCTGTGGAGGGTGTTGGCAGCCATCAGACACTGGATAGACAGACACACACTCCCCACACCTATGCCAGCATTGTGCAACTATAGAGGTGTTGGGCAGCCCAGGCCACCACACCAGTCCTGGGCACAGTGCAGGCATGGCTATGGTACGCAATACTGTAGGAGTCACGCCCCAGATTGGTAAACACTGTCAGACACAAGACCTATAGCACACTCCACAGACATCAGAAAGGTTGCTATGATGCAGCTCACTCAGAAAATTGTACTTAACCTAGGAATTGCTATCTGCCAGTAATCATAGCAACCTTTTGATAGATGTGTACTATATTCCCAGGTTTAGGGTGACATTACTAAGGTATGCAAGTGCTAGTATTGGGAGATGCACGCAGAGCCCAAAGTCCTGCCTCTCCAGGAGGCTTTGGATAATGGGGCCTGTGGGTGCGGGTGTGTCTGCCCCTGTTGGCTGCTGCTTTACGGCAGAGGTTCCCAACTCCAGTCCTGCGGTGCAAAAACACTGTTCGGGTTTTCATGCTGTCCCTCATGAATATGCATGAGATACATCTGCATACCATGGGGGTGGCGCATAGAAATGCAGCACAGGCATCTTTATCAGAGGCAGCATGGAACCTGAATAGTGTTTGGCCCTCCAGGACTGCATTTGGGAGGCTCTGCTCTAGGTAATGTGCATGTTTATGGTGTCTGTGCTCTGTAGGGTAAAATGTAGGTGTTTTGGGCATGTTTACGTCATCTGCAAGAAAGGTTCTGTCTGTATTAGCACTTTATAGTAGTGGGTAAAATATGAGGACTGGGTTGGCAGAAACCACAGCTGGGTCTTGAACCTGTGACCTTCTGCTTCTGAATACACTGGTTTTGTGCACTGCACCACCATGTTATGACAGAGATGGTGCATTCCCTGGTGATACCATGACTGTTGGTCAGACAGGGCCTGTCTGTTGCAGTGCATGGCACCCACCTACACAGGGCTAGGCCATGGTCTGCTCTGGGCAGCTGCCACTGCCCCCTCCACCACCAGTATCCCTCAGCCACCATGCTGACATGCCCTTCTGCTGGTGGAGCTGGTGGTGCGCAGTCTCAGGCCATCCAGTGTGCAGGTAGGTGGCTGCCTATGGTGCGGGTTCTGGGGTAGGGGTGCCTGCATAGACGTCCACGCGCCCCCCCAGCCCCGCCTGCCAATGTTCCGTGCCCTTGGGGGTAGTTGTTGGGTACTATCCCCTGTGACACTTTGGGAAACACACTCGTGCCCATGTTGGGCCTTCAGCATTTGCTGTCTGGCTGCTCCGCTGTTTCAGCATTTGTATGGGCCACCTAGGCATCAACCTAGTCCGCACTGTGGCCCAGCTCCACCACAGCATGTGCCACCTGCGGCCCTCTGTATCCCCTTCTCCAGCATCTGTCCAGTTGCCGTTCCAACATGCCCGCCCTGATGTTGCGGGACATGTGCACCTGTCCGATGGTGGGGAAAACCCTGAGCAGCGCTATTTCACTGTGGGCTCATTCACCTTGTATGGGGACGGCGTATAGACCCTTCCACGATTTATATCTGTTCTATGGAGCTTACTCGGGGGGGGGAGAGGTTGATGTTTCTCATTGATACCACTATTGGCCAGCTTGATTATTGTTTTTTTCCTGTTTGTTGGGGTCATTTTCAGTGTTTCTGTGCCCTTTTGTTCTGTGCACATGTATCACACTTATCACTGTTTTTTTGTTTCCCTGCCTGGGCTGTACATTGCTGACACTGAAATGGTTTCTCTCCCCTGTAATGTGCATTTAACGGCAGGTTTTCATTCGCGTTGGAATTCAGCTCTGAAAATCAGCGCGTTAGTGTGAGGGGAGCCTCTCCCCACCCACTCTCTGCCCACTGACCCCTTCTCTCCGCCCTCTCTCCACCTTCTGCGCTGTTTTACCGCGCCGTGGAGCATTATGATCGTTAGCGCATCATAACGCGCGTTATGATGCGCTAATGATCATTAACGCTACATAACGCACGTTATTCACGATTACCACAGTTTAGTAAACATACCCCATAGTGTATTTGAGATTGTATGAATGGCCATTCAGAAAGTATTGCACTTTAAAGCCTTTGACTGTTCAGCTGCGATCTTCTAAAGTGGACAGTTCTGATATACCTCAAGAGGAGGGGTTTTGAAGGTGATTTGCCAGCACCGGATGGTTAGGTAAGTGTTTTGGCATTCCATTATGATATTTGATGAGGGAGTGGTAAAGTTTTGAGAGGTTTGTGGTTTCAAGGTATCTCATTACAAGATACACGTTTTTTTCATCAATGTGTTTTTTTAGATCTTGTGGTTTGACATTGTGCGCTGATTTAATGTGCTTGGAAGATGAGTTTATTTGGATCAACAGTGATTTCATATGGAGGCATGTTTACTATCAGTGTCCTTTTACAAGTGACGGTGGAACATTAACATCTGTGTGTCTTTGGGAGTAACAGTTGAACAACGATATCAAGAGAAGGTTTTTGTATTTGTGAAACACCATGGACAATAGTTGGTAAATAATGATGCATGTTATATAATTAATATTTTCCTCTATATAAATTGGTAAAGGGTAAATAATAAAGGGGTAAATAATGAAGTGGTAAATAATGAAGAATATGAGGTGGTAAATAATTTAGTATGTTATACAATTAATATTTTTCTCTATATAAATTGGTAAATAATGAAGTGGTAAATACAGTGAATGTTATATTTTTGTATATGGATTAGGATTAGGTAGTATATATAACAAGAAAGGTATTTACATACAATAATAAAGGTATTAACTTTAAGTGTTATGTTAATGAGATTTGTGATTTATATTGTTAATTTCATATTTTATGGGAACTTCTATTTGTATTGATTTTTAGATATTCATTAAGTGTTTTGTGATTATGAATTAATTAGCAGTGCTAACATGTTTGATGGAATTGGATAATTTCTGTTATATGGTTTAAGAGTTTTATAAATAAATATATTTTTATAACACACTGATAATTACATTGTTTATATAAATTGTGAATTGTTCATTAATGTATGAGTATATGTGTAATATTTATCTTATATGTTTTATGCCATTGTGGATTTGGGAAAGGACCATAAACCATTATTAAAGAGAACCAGGGAAATCCACTGCTTATTCCGGGACAAGCATTGTGGCACCTATGTACCTTTTTTGGAACCTGTCAGGTACTTGTGACCTGGATTGACCACTGTTGGAAACAGGATACTGGGCTTGATAGACCTTGATCTGACCCACTATGGCATTTCTTATGGTCTTATGTAGCTGGCACTGTTTGTTAATTTTCAGTGACACTTTTCAAATAGAAGCATCAAATATATCAATCTATAAACCCCATGGCCAGCATATAAAAAAAGTCCAATGGCAGTGGTGTTTAAATATTGATCAGTGAATTTATATATATAGTGTTTCTTGTTTAAAACAAGGACCTGGTGTGTTTTTCAATTTCATAGTACAAGAACATACATGCAGTCACCTCTGGGGTGGATATCCCAGCAGTTCCCCTCCCTCATCTGATGTCTGATTATATGAATGCTTCCAAAGGGGTGTCGTAAGAAAGTGTCTTTCAATCCTGGCCTTCTTAGCTAAGCTGTTTGTAAGAATATCCACAATAAATATAAATGAATAAGACTATTAATGAACAAATAAAACATTTTCAAAGATGGGGAAGCTGTTTAACATGACATGAAGCTGCAAAGAAGTAAACTCAAAAGCAACATCAAGAAATACTTTTTCAAAGAAAGGGTGGTGGATGCCTGGAATTCCCTCCCAATGGAGGTGGTGGGAACAAAAACAGTGATGGAATTCAAAAAGGCATGAGGCAGATCAGGGACAGTGGACTGTCTGGGGGGTGGGGGGCCAAGCTCCACCCCAAGTTCTGCTTCAACTCCACCTTAGCTTCACCCCAAGCTCTCCCCAACTCTACCTTAACTCTGCCCCTAGCCTTTGGTGCACCTTAGCTTTTGTCACCGCTGATTGTTCGACTCCGTTCTGCGACCTGAGAAGCAGGAAGCTCATGCCTCAGCAACACCTCAGCTTTTGCTGCAAACCTGATGTGCTCACTATTTCTCCAGATGCAGGATGGAGTTGGCGGGGTGTCAAGAGATGAGCTGCTGCTGGAAGAGGCGTGTAAAACAAAATGAATGCAAAATACAGGCAAGCCATTCAACAAATTTGCTAGAAAGCAATGAGCACAAATGCTCAAAGCCTAGCCAACAAAGTTCCTGACCTGAAAGCCCTAATGGTGGAAACGGATTTGGACATTGTGGCCATTACAGAAACATGGTGTAACGAGTCACATGAATGGGATATAGCCATAGCTGGCTATAATCTATTTAGAAGAGATAGAGAAGGTAGAAAAGGAGGAGGGGTAGCCCTATATGTCAAAAGCAATATTAAAGCTACTGCAATGCAGAGGACATGGGGAAAAGAAGAAGCGCTGTGGATTGTGTTGGAAAGAGGAGATGGCACTGTCATCCATAATGGTGTAGTCTACCGGCCTTCAACTCAAACCGAAGAAATGGATAGTGAATTGATTTTTGATATTGCAAAGATAGCCATGAAGGGGGAAGTGATCATATTGGGTGATTTTAATCTACTCGATATGGATAGGAGTATTTCTTCTGAAAATCTGAAAAGAAGTAAAAAAATAGTGGATGGCTTCCAAGATACACTACTTAGACAAATGGTGATGAAACTGATCAGGGGACAGCACGATGCTGGATTTAGTACTCACCAACAGAAATGGCATGTCGAATATCCAGGTGGATGCCCATGTGAGCTGCAGCGATCATCACACGGTCTAGTTTGAGATAAAAGCCAAGGTAGAGTCCAATCACAGCAAGTTCAAAGTCCTAGACTTCAAAAACACTGACTTCAATAAAATGCCCAAGTGCCTGAAGGAGGAGTTGGCAGGATGGGAGGGGATAAGGGAAATGGAATTGCAGTGGGCTAAACTAAAGGAGGCAATAAAAGGAGCAACAGATACATATGTAGGAAAGTAAATAAAAGCAAGAGGAAAAGGAAACCTATTTGGTTTTCCAAAGAAGTGGCTGCACAAATAAAGGCAAAAAAACCCCAGCTTTTACAAAATTCAGAAGTTCACAAACAGAGGAACACAGAAAAGAATACAGGATCAAACTAAAAGAGACAGCAAAAGAAATAAGGATAGCAAAATCCAAGGCAGAAGAAAAGATGGCTAAAGATGTGAAGTGTGGCGACAAGATTTTTTTCAGGTATATTTAGGAGAGGAGGAACATCAGAAGTGGAACTGCAAGACTCAAAAGTTCCAGGAATGGATTTGTGGAAAGTGACACCGAAAAAGCAAAAATGCTAAACAAGTTCTGTTTTTACTAAAGAAAATCCTGGAGAAAGACCATTTGTGATTGACAAATATACAAATGGGAATGGAGTAGATACCTCACCATTCACAGAAGATGTTGTGTTAGAACAACTTGCAAAACTGAAAGTTGACAAGATCATGGGACCGGATGGGATACATCCCAGGATACTGATAGAGCTCAGAGAGGTTCTTGCAGGGCCGTTAAAGGATGTTCTTAATAAATCCTTGGAAACAGGAGAAGTTCCACAGGACTGAAAAAGGGCTGATGTGGTACCTCTTTACAAAAGTTGTAATAGGGAAGAAGTGACAAACTACAGGCCTGTGAGCCTTACCTCGGTGGCGTGAAAAGTAATGGAGGTGCTCCTGAAAGAGCGAATAGTGGACTTTCTCAAAACCAACAGGTTGCATGATCCGAGGCAACATGGTTTTACCAAAGGACGATCTTGCCAAACAAATCTGATTGAGTTTTTGACTGGATGACCAGAAAACTAGATCAAGGACATGCGATGGATGTGATATAAGAACATAAGAACATAAGGCATGCCATACTGGGTCAGATCAAGGTCCATCAAGCCCAGTATCCTGTTTCCAACAGTGGCCAATCTAGGTCATACGTACCTAGCAGTTTCCCCAAAAGACACAGGTTCCGCAATGCTTGTACTGGGTCAAGCATTGATATCCTGGGTCCCTTCTTAATAATGGTTTATGGACCTTTCCTCCGGGAACTTGTCCAAACCTTTTTTAAACCCAGCTACACTAACAGCCTTTACTACATCCTCCGGTAACAAATTTCAGAGTTTGATTACACGTTGAGTGAAAAAATATTTTCTTTTATTAATCTTAAATAGTTGACCCTGTAGCTTTATTGCATGTCCCCTAGTCTCTCTATATTCTGATAACGTAAACAATCGATCTACGTTTACCTGTTCCACTCCGTTCATTAATTTATAGACTTCTATCATATCTCCCCTCAGCTGTCTCTTTTCCAGGTTAAAGAGCCCTAACCTTTTTAGCCTTTCTTCATAGGAGTATCCTTCCATTCCCTTTACCATTTTGGTGGCTCTTCTCTGAACCTTTTCTAATAACTCTATATCCTTTTTAAGATACGGCGACCAGAACTGCACACAATATTCAAGGTGCGGTCTCACCATGGAACAATATAGAGGCATTATAATATCTTTTGTTTTATTTTCCATTCCTTTCCTTATGATACCTAGCATTCTATTTGCTCTCTTGGCTGCCGCTGCACACTGGGCCGAGGGTTTTAACATGTTATCCACAATGACGCCTAAATCTTTTTCCTGAGTGGTGGTTCCTAATGTGGAACCTTGCATTGTGTAACCATAGTTTGGGTTGTTCTTCCCTAGGTGCATAACTTTGCACTTGTCCACATTAAATTTCATTTGCCATTTTGATGCCCAGTCTTCTAATTTATCAAGATCCTCTTGCAATTTTCCACAATCCTCTTGGGTTTTAACAACTTTAAATAGTTTTGTGTCATCTGCAAATTTGATAACCTCACTCGTTATTCCACCATCCAGGTAATTTATGAATATGTCAAAAAGCAGCGGACCCAGCACAGATCCCTGGGGTACACTACTATTCACCTTTCTCCATTGGGAAAATTGGCCATTTAGCCCAGCCCTCTGCTTTCTATCTTTTAACCAGTTCCTGTTCCACAGTAGTACACTGCCTCCTATCCCATGACTCTTTAGTTTTGCCAAAAGTCTCTGATGAGGGACCTTGTCAAAGGCTTTCTGAAAGTCCAGATACACTATATCAACCAACTCACCTTTGTCCACCTGTTTATTCACACTTTCAAAAAAACATAACAGATTAGTAAGACAAGATCTTCCTTGTCTAAAGCCATGTTGACTGTCTCCCATTAGGCCATGACTATCTACATGCTGAGTAATTTTATTCTTTATGATGGTTTCTACCATTTTTCCCGGTACTGACGTGAGGCTCACCGGTCTGTAGTTTCCCGGATCACCCCTGGAACCCTTTTTAAAAATTGGTGTTACATTGGCGATCCTCCAATCTTCAGGTATTAGTGATGATTTTAATGATAGTTCACAGATTACTAATAGCAGGTCTGCAATCTCATATTTCAGTTCTTTCAACACCCTTGGATGTATACCATCCGGCCCAGGTGATTTGCTACTCTTCAGTTTATCTAATAGTTGTAATACATCTACCTAGATCTACCTAGATTTCAGCAAAGTCTTTGATATTGTTCCTCATAGGAGGTTTATCAATAGATTTGCTTGGGGATGGGTCCCAAGATGGTGAACTGGATCAGAAATTGATTGACTGACAGACAACAGAAGGTGATGGTAAACGGAACTCACTTGGATGAAAGGAATGTGATTAGCAGTGTGTCCCAGGGTTTGGTCCTGGGACTGGTACTGTTCAATGTATTTATGAGTGACAGTGCTGAAGGACTGAATGGAAAAGTCTGTCTTTTTGCAGATGACATGAAAATTTGCAACAGAGTGGACTCCCCTGAGGGAGTGGATAACATGAGGAAAGATCTACAAAAGCTGGAAGAATGGTCTAATGCTTGGCAGTTAAGTTAATGTGTAGAAGTGCAGTGTCATGCACTTGGGAAGCAGAAATCCAAGGGAACTGTGTGTAATAGGGGGCGAGAGGTTGATGTACATGAACCAGGAGAAGAACCTTGGAGTGATTGTTTCTGAGGATCTCAAGGTGGCAAAAGAGTGTGACAAGACAGTGGCAAAAGCCAGAAGGATGCTGGGTTGCATATAGAGAGGAATTACCAGCAGAGGGGAAGAGGTACTAATGCCACTGTACAAGTCACTGGTGAGGCCTCACTTGGAATATTGTGTTCAGTTTTGGAGACCATAGCTCGCAAAGGATATAAAAAGACTGGAAACGGTTCAAAGGAAGGTAACCAAAATGATTTGGAGCCTGTGTCAGTAAATGTATGAGAAGAGACTTTAAGACCTAAATATGTACACTCTGGAGGAGAGTAGGGACAGGGGAAATATGATTCGGACCTTCAAGTACTTCAAGAGTATTAATGAACAAACAAACCTCTTCAAAGATGGGAAGTTGTAAAACTAGAGGGCATAACATGAAGTTGCAAAGGGGTAAACTGAAAGGCGATGTCAGGAAACACTTTTTCACTGAAAGGGTGGTGAATGCTTGAAATGCCCTCCCGATGGAAGTGGTGGGGGCAAATACAGTGACAGAATTCAAAGTGGCATGGGACAGACATAGAGGATCCTTTATAGCAACTGGATAAAGTCAAAATAAACATAACTCTCTCTTATATCTCAACAAATAGGGCTGACCTACATGGAGCCGTGGGTACACATCTAAACAAAAGCATGGGGAGGGGTGACCTGCACGGAGTGGCAGATGCACCTATTCTTACTACCTTGCTGGGCAGACTGGATGGACCATGCTGGTCTTTATCTGCTGTCATACACTATGTTACTATGCTTGGTGGCTTCACTGGCTGCAGAAGAATGGACTGGTCACTCCACTAGAGTAGGAATCAGGCTGCCGCTGCACAGCAGAGCAGCAAGGAAATTTTGATAGGGCCAGGACCCATGTGGCCCACCCCATTCCAATGCCTATGGGACAGACATAGAAGGCCCCTTTTATAGCAAAAGGATAGACTCAAAGCAAACTTGAATACTTCTACTTCAAAAAAAATAGAGAGGGGCATTCCTAACAGGGGCTATACATTTCAAACAAAGGTAAGAATTTGTGTTTTTTTAAATTGCTAACTCTCTGACTGGGAGCTCTTAAAAGGGTTTTGTTACATTTTTAAAACAAAGTTATATTCTTTTTGGTGCTTTAGTTTAAAGAGAGAAATATTTTCTTTAGTGGGGTAGGTTTAAAATTCTGCTTTTGTAACTTTCTCAGCTCTTTGGAGCTCCTGACAACTAAATCAGGTGTTAGTTCCATAGGGCACCTCCCAATTAACAAAACACAGGGACTTGGAACAGCACATTTTCAATATAATTGAAGAGATTTAACTGCTTTGTCTTTGAAAGGACAGCTGGGAAACCGGCTGGTACTTTGGTAGATCTCTCTCTTTTGCTTTAACAGATACATAAGCTCCACGAACAGAACAATGGCTGGGAAAAATCGTATTGCTAAAGCCGTTGCCCCCATTACAGCTTCTGCCTCTGTCCAGACGGAGATCCCAATGCCAGTTGAAGGACCAGTTCCATGTGCAGTGTGCCTGCATGCTGAAGCTCTCAGGAAACAATTGGAGGAACTCAGAGAGGAGGTGGTGAGGCTGAGGAGCATTCAAAACAGTGAGAAGTACATTGATGAGATGCTTCTTGCAACAACCAAGCTCTCCAGCAGAGGAGAAGATGGGTGCCTACAGAATGATGAAGATTGGACACAAGTCACCAGGGCCGGCAGAATCACCAATCCAACTTCTCCAGCCCTTGAATTGAAGAACCATTATGCAGCCCTGGAAGTGGAGGAGGTGAAAACATCCCTGGGAAGGGAAGAACCAGAGCTCAAGCACCCCAAAGTTGCAGAATCAGTGACCACAAGGAAGCGAAGGGTAGTGGTGGTTGGTAACTCTCTTCTGAGGGGTACTGAGGCGTCCATCTGCCGACCAGACTTGATGTCCAGAGAGGTGTGCTGTCTGCCTGGTGCCAAAATCCAAGATGTTACAGAGAGTTTGCCGAGACTCATCAAGCCCACTGACTATTACCCAATGTTGCTAAACCATGTTGGAACAAATGATACTGCCAGGTATCCCTCTGATCGTATCAAAAGTGACTTCATGGTTCTGGGACAGAGGGTGAAGCAGATAGGTGCACAGGAGGTGTTCTCTTCAATCCTCCCTGTTGAGGTTAAAGGTCAAGACAGAGAGGCTCGCATCCTGGAGATGAATGCATGGCTGCGTGGATGGTGTCATCGAGAGCATTTTGGTTTCCTGGACCATGGGATGCTGTTCCCAGGGTTGCAGAGAAGAGATGTTGTCCATCTGTCCAAGAAAGGTCAACGTATTTTCAGTAGCAGACTGGCTAATCTACTGAAGAGGGCTTTAAACTAGATTCATTGGGGTTGGGTGAAGAAAGCCCCCAGGTAAGTGAAACATTAAATAACTTTATGGAAAAGATTAAAAGGGGTAACATTTGGAAAGCAGTGTGTATAAATGCCCATAGCATTTGAAATAAGATCCCTGATGTTGAAGCTTTGTTGGCAGTGGCTGACTTGGATTTAGTGGCAGTTACAGAAACATGGTTCACAGAAATCTATGACTGGGAAGTAACTATACCAGCCTATACTTTATTCAGAAAGGAACGGGTAGGAAGAAGGGGGGAGGAGTGGCCTAGTGGTTAGGACAAGGTACTTCAGGCCAGAGGGCCGGGGGTTCAAGTCCCACATGGGGACAGCAATCTCAGGCCGGAAGGACTGGGATTTCTAGTCCTATAGGTACTCCTTGTGGTCTTGGGCAAGCCACTTAACCCTCCATTGCCCATGTTCCCTGTAAGTATTAGCATATGTGTGTCATATACCTTCGTGTTAAATGTATCTCCCAATTGACCGCTTTGACCCGGTGAAAAGCGGGATATAAATACAGCTAAATAAATAAAATAAATAATAAATAAATAAAGGGGAGGAGGAGTGGTACTATATGTAAAAAATAATATTATAGCCTTGGAATTACAGAGCTTAAAAGGGAGAGAAGAGGCACTGTGGGTTAAACTAGAAAGAGGGAAAGAGAAATCTATTTGCATTGGTGTGATATACAGACCTCCCTCACAAGAAGAGGTGGACAGAGAGATAATTGAAGACATATGCAGTATTGCTAGGAAAGGGGAAGTACTACTGATAGGGGATTTCAATATGCCGATGTTGATTGGCACATTCCTGCTGCAGTATCATCTAGAAGTAAGGAGATCCTGGATTCTCTACAGGGAGAACTATTCAGGCAATAGGTAGCAGACCCCACACGTGAAGGAGCCATACTGGACTTGGTGCTTACCAATGGTGAAAGTGTTTCTGATGTTATAGTGGGAGATCATTTTGCATCCAGCGATCACCAAATGGTGTGGTTCAGTATTAGGACTAGGGCTGTTAGAATCCATTCAAAAGCAAGGGTCTTAGACTTTAGGAAAACTAACTTTGCCAAGATAGGCCAATACATCAGGGAGATTAGCGGGATGGCAACAGCTGGGGGATGTAGAAAAACAATGGGCAAAACTGAAAGGGAATATTTTAAGGGCAACCAACCTTTTTGTTAAAATGATAAATAGAGGTAAAAGGAAAAGGAGACCACTATGGCTTTTGAAAGAAGTAGCTGAAAAGGTGAAAAAAAAAAAGAGGGAGGCCTTCATGAAATACAAGAGATCACAGAGAGAGGAAGACAGGCATCTATATTTGGAAAAACTTAGAGAAGCTAGCAAAGTAGTCAGGAAAGCAAAGATTCAAAAAGTGGAGGAAATATCCCCCCTTTTTATTGCATTGGCTATGACATTTTTCAGATAGTTTAGTGAGACGGGGAAGGGCAAATGTAGTATTGTCAGACTCAAGGGTGAAGGGGAGGAATATGTAGAAGCTGATGAGGATAAAGCGGAATTGCTTAACAAATATTTCTGTTCTATGTTCACAGATGAAGAACCAGGAGCAGAACCTCATAAAACACCCACAAACAGGAACAGAAGTGAAGGGCATCTTGAAGAATTTTCAGAAGGCTGTGTTCGTGAGAAACTAGCTGAACTTAAAGTAGACAAACGATGGGACCGGATGGGATACACCCTAGAATACTGAGGGAACTTGGGGATGTTCTAGCAGCTCCACTGACTGACCTTTTCAATGCCTCATTGGAGTCCGAAGTGGTGCCAAAGGACTGGAGAGAGGCTCATGTGCTGCCTTTATACAAAAGTGGAAGTAAGGATGTGGTTGAAAACTACAGGCCGGTTAGTTTAACTTTGGTGGTGAGTGAATTATTGGAAACTCTGCTGAAAGAGAAAATAGTGAGGTTTCTGGAGTCCAGCAGATTACAGGATCCGAGGAAGCATGGATTCACCAGAGGCGGGTCTTGTCAGACAAATCTGATTGATTTCTTTGACTGGGTGACCAGGGAGTTGGACCGAGGGAGAGCCCTAGATGTGGTGTATTTAGATTTCAGTAAAGCCCTCACAGGCAACTTATAAGCAAACTGAGCACCCTAGGGATGGACCCTAAAGTTGCTGCTTGGGTTAGAAATTGGTTGAGTGGGAGGTGACAAAGGGTACAGGTAAATGGAGCTCACTCTGAGGAGAAGGGGGTTACCAGTGGTGTGCCCCAGGGATCTGTTCTTGATCTGATTCTTTTTAACTTCTTTGTTAGTGATATAGCAGAAGGGCTGTCAGGTAAGGTTTGTCTCTTTGCGGATGATACCAAAATCTGCAATAGAGTAGACACCCAGGAAGGTGTAGATAACATGAGGAGGGATCTAGCTAAGCTTGAAGAATGGTCTAGAATTTGGCAGCTAGGATTTAATTTTAAAAAATGCAAGGTCATGCATTTGGACTGCAGTAATCCAAGGGAGCAATATAGTATAGGGGGTGAAGTATCTTTGTCCACTAAAGAAGAGCGGGACCTAGGCATGGTTGTGTCTGATGATCTTAAAGTAGCTAAACAGGTAGAAAAGGCAACATCTAGAAGGATGCATACGGAGAGGAATGAATCACAGAAAAAAGGATGTGTTCAACCTCATTTGGAGTATTGTGTGCAATTCTGGAGACCGCACCTTCAAAAGGATATCAACAGGATAGAGTCAGTACAGAGGTTGTCTACCAAAATGATTAGTGGTCTTCATTATAAAGCATATGAGGACAGACTTAAGGATCTTTATATGTACACCTTAGAGGAAAGGCAGTATAGAGGTGATATGATTGAGATGTTTAAATACCTCCGTGGCATAAATGCACAGGAGGAGAGCCTCTTTCGATTGAAAGCAAGTTCTGCTATGAGGGGAAATGGGATGAGGGTGAAAGGGATAGATTCAGGAGTGATATGCGGAAATATTTCTTTACAGAAAGAGTGGTGGATCCGTGGAATAGTCTCCCAGTGGAGGTGGTAGAGATGAGGACAGTATCCGAATTCAAAAAAGCATGGGACAAACACAGAGGATTAAAGGAAAAAGGGAGACTGTTGTAGTGGTTGATATGGAAGGATAGACCAGATAGGCCATGTGGTCTTTTTCTGTTGTCATTTTTCTATGTTTCTAACCTGCATTGAATACCCGATACAACCCTAAACAAAGGCACAGAGGGGAATAGCCCGCATGGAGCGGCAGGTACAATGTTAAAGGCATAGAGAGGGGTAACCTGCATGGAGTGGTAGATACAATCCTAAATGAAGGCATAGAGGGGGTGTAGACTGAACAGTGGGTACAACCATTACCATCTCTCTGGGTAGGCTAGATGGACCATGCTTCTGTGAACTAAATTTGCCTACAATGGAGGCAGTGACTTGAAACCTATATTTATTTATTCAACAGGTTTATCATTTCAGTCAAAGCAGTTTACATTGTAGCTTCAACTTGGTAATATTCTTTAAACAGGGACATTGGTAACTTGGCTTTTTCTGAGGCAATGGAGGGTTAAGTGACTTGCCCAAGGCCACAAGGAGTGCTAGTGGGAATTGAACTTTGGTCCCTTGATTCTGAAGCCAATGCTCTAACCATTAGGCTACTTCTCCACACCTTTATGAGTAGATCAACTTGGTGACAGTGATAGTGTAAGTTCTACATCAGAGGTTCTCAACCATTTTGGTTGTGTGGACTACTTATTAATCTCCTAAAAGTTCATGAATCCCACCATTCATTCCCACCACACTTCCCGGACCCTCTCCCCTCAGCACCATTCCTGTCTCTACTGACCCTCTTTATCTCCCTTCCCTTTCCTATTTCCACCATGCTCTTTTTCTCCTTTCCGCCAGTCCATACCAGTCATCAAGATCTTGCAGTTCAGTTTGGATGTACACATTCAATAAAAATTCTGTTGCCTGTATTATCAACATATTTTTGAGCCCAATGATACCACTTATTTGCTCAAAGAATATAAGTGCCTTTCTGTTTGCAGATGATATCCTGCTAGTACCCTATGTTGACCCACTCAAACTAGACTTAGTACCATTAAATCCTTTTTTGAAGGGAGTAGCTGGTTGGCTAGCAGACAATGGCCTTAAATTTAACCCAAGAAAATCCTCAACTATAGGGATTTCAGGTATAGGTAACCTGAGTTAGCAATTGCGCCCCCTATTGAAGATTATCAACTCTCCCTTATAAGTACATTGAAAATCTTAGAATTTATATTTGATTCAGAACTAAAGATTTCATCTGTATTTAAAGCATGTTTTTTTTTCCCATCGATGGCATATTAGATCCATTCATTCCTTTTTGGACAAGAAGGCACTACTAATAATGGTCCATACCATCATTTGTGAATAGATTATATTACTGTAATGGGCTATATAATAGACTCCTATCTCTTCAGAGAAAGCAGAAGTTTCAAAGTTCTGTACTCGGGCTCATTTTTTCTAAAATGAAATCCAACTATATTACTCTCCTATTTGTGAAGACTCATTGGCTTAGTTTCATATTTAAAATTCTTAGTACAGGATTACCAGTCAAGCTAGTCGATACTCTTCTACCATATGTACCAACGCATTTATTATGCTCACAAGAGGACAGAGAGTTAGCCTCTATCACATGCATGACTTCACTGCACGCAGGACTCGGCATTTTATACCCTGGCCCATTTGAGTGGAATTCTTTTCATAACACCCTGGATTAAAAACATCTCACAAAATATTGAAAGCTAATCCTAAAACACATTTTTCATTATGGTATTTGGTCTAAATTAGGATAGGCGGCTTGGCACAGGGGTTGGCTGTTTCTTATTTTCCAGTTTTTATTTGAATTAATTTGTAAATTGCTCTGATGTATGTACAAAGGGCAGCATAAAAAGTAGGAGGATAGAAATAAACATTTCAGTCTCTTTCTCTCTCCCTCCCTCCTTCCAGAGAGTTCCTTCAGTTTCTTTCCCCCTCCTCACCAGCCTTTCTCTCTCTCTCTCTCTTTATTATCTGTCCTGCAGACCCCCTGTAATGATTTCTGAATCCACGGTCCATGGTCTACAGGTTGGGAACCACTCTACTAGATATACAAAATATCTGCCACAAACACATTTGTGATACTTTTTTTTCCAAAACATTTAAGCAGCCTCACTGTGCAAATTACCTATGTGACCAGGTCCCAAAAGTATGACTATAGGCCTGATTCAGAGATGCGAGTTGTGGGGCTGCACGTCCCAGTGGGACCTGCATCCCTGCAAGCTGTCAGGACCCTATTCCCCCTCCTGCTCTCCTCGAACATCCTGAACAGTAGGACGGGGAGAGCCGGGAGCGGGTGGGGTCAGGGAAGAGCGGGGGAAGGCTAGCGAGGCAGGATGTACATGGCCGATTCAGGTCACGGCCCTGTACGTCCTGCAGAGTCTGTGGGGAGATGCTGCTTATTCCACCTCAGAGGTGGAATAAGCAGCACTGACTCTGCGATCATGCCTGGGGATCCATCTCCGGGGCCAGGGCCGGGTGTAAGGGGGTCCCCGCCACCCAATCCAGGCCCTGGTTGGCCAGCCATGGATTGGGCGGTGGAGAAGAGGAGGGTCTAAACTGCGGGAGTCAGGGGTACTTGCGGGGAGGACGTCCCCACAGGCAGGCAGGCAGGGGCATGCTGGGCCATCCACAGGCCAGATTCTGTGCACTGCAGGAACATTTTGTTCCCACGGTCCAGAATTGGGTCCTAATGGGCCCATCTTCCTTGGAAATGTCTGGATGGCCCAGACGGCCCCCTCTCTGAATCGGGCTCCATGTGTTTGTACTAACACAGACACAGTGGATCCCTTTACAGCAACAAGAAAATATCAAAATAATCTGAACCATCTAATTCCTTAACAAATAGGGGTGTACTACAAGGAGTGGTGGGATCACCCCTAAACAAAGACATGGGGAAGGGGGACCTGCACAGAACGGCAGATGTACCTACTCTTGACATCGTACTGGGCAGACTAGATGGACCATACTGGTCTTTATCTGCCATCATTTACTATGTTGCTATGTTACTATGACTCCTTCTGCAAATCTGGAAAGAAGCAAAAAAATTGTGGATGCTCTGCAAGATGCGTTACTTAGACAAATGGTGATGGAACCAACAAGGGAAAGCTCAACGCTGGATTTAGTCCTCACCAACGGTGATAGCGTGTCGAATGTCTGGGTGGGTGCACCTGTGAGCAGCAGCGATCATCACACGGTGTGGTTTGAGATAAAAACCAAGGTGCAATCCAATCATAGCAAGCTCAAAGTCCTAAACTTAAAAAACACCGACTTCAATAAAATGGCCATGTACCTAAAGGAGAAGTTGACAGGGTGGACGGAGATAAGGGAAGTGGAATTGCAATGGGCTAAACTAAAGGTGGCAATAAAAGAGGTAACAGATAAATATGTAAGAAAAGTAAACATAAACAAAAGGAGAAGGAACCCTATTTGGTTTTCCAAAGAAGTGGCTGCTCAAATAAAGGCAAAAAACACAGCTTTCGCAAAATACAAAAGCTTGCAAACAGAGGAACACAGAAATGAATACAGGATCAAACTCAAAGAGACAAAAAGAGAAATAAGGAAAGCAAAATCAAAGGCAGAGGCAAAGATGGCTAAAGATGTGAAGTGTGGCGACAAAACTTTCTTCAGTTATATTTGGGAAAGGAAGAAGATCAGAGGTGGAATTGCAGGACTCAGAAGTGCTGGGAATGGACTCGTGGAAAGGGACATTGAAAAAGCGGAATTGCTAAACAAATACTTCTGCTCTGTTTTTACTAAAGAAAATCCTGGAGAAGGACCAACTGTGACTCCCAAATATAAAGATGGGAATAAAGTAGATACTACACCAATCACTGAAGATGATGTGTTAGAACAACTTGCGAAACTGAAAGTGGACAAAGCCATGGAACCGGATAGGATACATCCCAGGATACTGAAAGAGCACAGAGAGGTTCTTGTAGGGCCATTAAAGGATGTTTTTAACAGTTCCTTAGAAACAGGATTAGTTCCTCAGGACTGGAGAATGGCTGATGTCGTACCTCTACACAAAAGTGGTGACAGGGAAGAAGTGTCAAACTACAGGCCAGTGAGCCTTACCTCGGTGGCGGGAAAAGTAATGGAGGCGCTTCTGAAGGAGAGAATAGTGAACTTTCTCAAAACCAACAGGTTGCAAGATCCGAGGCAACATGGTTTTATCGAAGGACGATCTTGCCAAACAAATCTGATTGAGTTCTTTGACTGGGTGACCAGAGAACTAGATCAGGGGCATGTGATGAATGTCATCTACCTGGATTTCAGCAAAGCCTTTGATACTGTTCCTCATAGGAGGCTTATCAATAAACTCAGCAGTTTGGGGATGGGTCCCAAGGTGGTAAACTGGATCAGAAATTGGTTGACTGAACCATCTAACTTCTCAAGAAATAGGGGTGTCCTGCATGGAGCGGTGGGTTCACCCCTAAACAAAAGACATGGGGAGGGGTGGCCTGCACAGAGTGGGACCTACTCCTGCCATCTTACTGGGCAGACTAGATGGACCATACTGGTCTTTATCTGCCGTCATTTACTATGTTACTATGTTAACCTCTGCATATCTTTTACCACTGACTATTGATTTCTAGTTTATGAAACAGAAAAGTGAAATGTTACTACTGACAGTCAGGGTATATACTATGATGTTCGATAGGGAAATGAGTCTCCTGTGCGGTGGTGTTACAATAGTTGCAGGCAAGAAGCAGTCTGTGATGCAGTTTACTTCACAAAGAGAGAATTAGAAATTATCCTGTTAAGCTTATGACCTAACATTTTCTAAGCAAGCTCTAGGTGGAATATGGGGACACTACAAAACAAGCTTCTGCTCCTGGGAGTCTCAGCCTTTATTGCAACCTCAAGGTTAAATAGGTGGAACACTGTTCTTTGAGGGTGAAACGCTCTGTGAAGAGGAGGCTTTGTCATGCTGCTTCTGCTAGTGATGTGCCTGTGGATGTTTACTGTGGAGCCTGTAGTTTTACTTTCTGCAGCACCACTAAGTTTTGCTTTTTGCCTTGTGTGGTGAGCAGCGCACTCCTGAGCCTATGGAGACAGAGGAAAATCCTGAGGTTCAGCAGGATTTACACCAAAATGACAGGGCAAGGAAAACAGAGAGACTCTATTACACAGAGCTGAGCATGGAGACCAGCCCAGGGGAGGAGTCCTGCAGTTCCGATTGGGCACACCCAGCCCTGAGAAGGGGTGTGCCTAAGAGAGAACGTACTTTTAAACCAGAGCATGGCTCTGAGGAGAGGAGAGAGGGGAAGCAAAAGGAGAAGGAGAAAAAGAAGGAGTACGAGATTCCGAAGGAGGCTGAGACTCAGTACGAGTATGGGAAGAAGTTTAAGAAGAAGCAGCCCAGGAAGGAATACAGGAGGAAGAAACTAGAGGATGGTTGGAAAGCAAGAGGAGAGTCTAATGATACTTGGGAACCTGGCATAAGAAGAAAACCTGCACAATTCTATTCAAGGGAAATAAGCAGAAGTCCCACGGAGAGAGGACTTAGCCTTGAATGGGATAGCCATTGGAAGGCACCGCCCTGGGGAAGAAAGCCTTCAAGGCAAACACAGGTGAGAGAGCCATCATTCTCTGAAGTGTCGTTTGTACCAGAAAGCAACAAACAGAACAGCTGGAGAACCTTGGAGCCGTCTGAAGACAGAAGGGCTCTGCAAAAAGTGAGTAATTGGCCACACGCTTGCCAAGCTGAATGTAAAGATAATTCTCCTATCTATGAAACAATTGCCAAAGAGACTAGCAATTATTCTGATGCCTTTAACTTACAAGAAGAGAAGACAAACAGCCTTGAGCAGAAGGGAAGTTCTATAACAGATGATAGTACCCTATCTCACAAGGAACAGGCTGAATTGCTTCTTCAAAGATTTAAACAATTCTTAGAGTTGCAAGCTAGACAACAGCTAATTTCACAAGAAGCTAGTAATGCCTTACAGCTTGAAGGAGTAACAGAGAGTAATACAGACTTACCAGGCTGTGAACAAATGGACTGTACGATTTGTTGTATAGATAAGTCAAGCTGAAGGAAATGCTTTTGCCGTCTGTGATCTGAGAGTTACAAAGCTGTTGTTTGCACTGCTGAAAGAAGCTCTAATTACGTGCACATGTTTCCCCAGCACTGTGAGAGCAACAGTGGCTGTAAGAGGTTGCAGTAAGCCCAACTGGCCTCTGGAGGCAAAGAGAGTAATTTGGCTGAAAAGTGAAAAGCAGCAGTATACCTTTGTTTTGCATTTATTCTGAGTTTTCTGTTAGCCTTTTTGAAGCACCTTTGTTTTGCCATGTGATGCAACATTTATCCTTTGCTTTAATAAAATACTTATTATCAAGAAACCCCACAACTACAGTTTCTTTAATTTCGGAGTGAGAAGAACGGAAACTACAATTCCCAGCATTCCTGGGGTAAAGGTTTTACTCTTCCCTCACGAAGCACAGCGGCTGCTCCTGCATTTAACCCCTTAAGCCGGGCAGGGTCGCCGCAAGTTGGCTACGTTGGCAGGATATTCCCCACGCATGCGCAAGGTGCCGCGCAGAGAAGAAACTTCAGAGAAGCAACTATAAGAAGGACCCGATTGCAGACCATCCTGAGAGGAGGAAGAGTCCCAGCATCGGTGTGCCAGCTGCAACGAGGCTGTGAAAGCGTGACGCAACACCTGAGCCAGGTAATAGGTATCCACCTGAGAGACGAAAAGGATACAAGGCTGAGAGTGTTGGCCAGTTAGTTTAAAAAAAAAAAAAAAGGAAAAAGATTTTTTTTTTTGTGTGTGTGTGAGGAATCGCACTTGGGGTTTTTTTTCTCTCTGTTTGCATTCCTAGATACCAAAGATGTCGCTGGACGCAACCGAGATATTCAAATGGATGGCAACCCAACTTGAAAAACAGCGGGACCTAAGTCTAGAGTTTCAAGAGAAGACTGCCGCTGCCCTACAGGCTCAGCAGCAACCCCTCCTGGACATGCTGAAAAATTGGGTAGCTGAGCAGAAGATGCCAAAGGAGAAACCGTCTATACCTCCAGGTTTAGCTCCTATAGCTGCGCATAGTTTTGGCGCAGAGACTATGTTTAACTTTGGCCAGTTAAGAGATAATGATGATATTGATAATTTCATTGAAAGTTTTGAAAGGGTAGCACAGTTGAGTGCATGGCCAGAGGAATATTGGGCCATCAGATTCGCAGCTTCCCTTACGGGAGAAGCAATGGCGGCCTACAGGAGCATGCCACCCGACCTTGCCGGAAATTATGGGGAGGTGAAGAAAGCGGTCCGGGAAAGGCTAGGCCTTACGCTGCTAGCCTACCATAATCTCTTGCGAGCGGTGAGGTTAAAACAGGGTGAGTCACCAAAAGCCCTAGTGTATAGGATAAGCACATTGCTGAATAAATGGCTTAATCCTGAGCATAGAACTAAAGAATCTATACTAGAAAGCTTAGTGCTAGAACAATACATGAACGCTATACCGGATGAAATAAAGACCTTCCTGATTCTGCAAAGTTGCAAGACCCCGCAGGAGGCAGTAGACCTCACGGAACGCTTCTTGCAGGCAAAGGCAATGCCGCTTGAAAGCAATAGTGATTTAAAGGGGGCAGCAATAACGGAATCAGAAAGGAAAGGAAAATTTCAATATGGTGCAAGCAGAATGTGTATGCCGACTGTAAAGGCTAGGTTTCAGCCTAGTAAGTGTTTTAAATGTGGGCGAGAAGGGCATATACAGAGAAATTGTTTTGACTGCCTTAGTAGCAGAAAGTGCACAGAAAGCTCGTGAAGGGTTTCTTATCGAGGTAGAGGTGCAGGGGATTGCCACCACTGCGATACTTGACTCTGGTGCAGAGCAAACAATGCTCTCCAAGGCGCTGTGGCGGCGAATCCAGGCATCAGGGATAGTGATTCAGCCTGTTCGAAATGTGAAAATACGCTGTGTACATGGGGGTACGTCACTATACCCTGTATATAATCTGCAGGTGAAAGCATTAGGTGTGCTGAAGAAAATTCCCATTGCAGTTGTCCCCAAGCTACCTCATAACCTAGTTTTGGGTAAAGACTGGCCACACTTCCATAAAGGGGTGGAACAAGGTTTATGTTTGAAAGAGCAAGAAGCTACCAGAGAATCCCCGGTAGAAGCTCCAACCCAAGCTACTAGGAAAAGCATAGTGCCTAGTCCTTTGTTTGCTCACATGAAAAAACAAAAAGGAAAAACACCACCTTCAAGAGAAGAAATGGTGAAGAAACCAGTATTTGTCTTGAGATTCTGCAAACTGAACCCCAATGCTCAACCCCCTAAGAGAGCTTCTAATAACTCAGCAGGTTATGACCTTTGTAGTGCGGAGGAGGTCATAGTTCCTAAGCAAGGGAAGGCATTAGTAGATACTGCTTTACAAATGGAAATGCCACTAGGATGCTACGGCCGAATAGCCCTGCGATCGGGACTCGCCGTGAAGCATTTTCTGGACATAGGAGCCGGAGTGATAGACCCGGATTATAGGGGATCTATTAAAATTCTTATGTTCAACTTTGGCAAGGAGGACTTTAAAATTCAGGTTGGAGACCGAGTAGCTCAACTAATCTGCGAGCGTGTGGGTCTGCCTCCGCTGGAAGAGGTATCCAGCTTATCTACAACGGCTCGCGGAGCAGGTGGATTCGGGTCAACGGGTGGTACCAGCTTCCAAGCTCTAGCCGCGGTGGTAGAAGAAAAGGAAGAGGAAGACCTAGGCCCACAAATTGCAGTGTGTAAAAGCCACCCAGAGCCTAGAATGGATGAAGGCTTGTCGTGGGCGCAGAAGCAAGAGTTGGTTCAGCTACTGACAAGGTATCAAGATGTCCTCACACCCATGCCAGGCAAGACAGACCTGATCACCCATGGGATCATAACGCCACCGGGCGAAATAGTACGCCAACGTCCATATAGGCTGCCAGAAGCCAAGAAGGCGGAGGTCGTACGGCAGGTACAGGAGATGTTGCAGATGGGCGTTATAGAAGAGTCGCGGAGCCCATGGAACAGCCCAATTGTCCTAGTTCCCAAGCCCGACGGCTCCATAAGGTTTTGTATCGACTTTAGGAAGGTTAATTTAATATCTCGGTTCGATACATACCCAATGCCCAGAATAGAAGAACTCCTGGATCGCCTGGGCCGGGCAAAATACCTCACTACTCTGGACATGTCGAAAGGATACTGGCAGGTTCCACTGACCAGGGATGCCAGGCAGAAGACGGCGTTCAGCACCCCGGTAGGCCTGTACCAGTTCAAACGAATGCCTTTCGGCCTCCACGGAGCTGCTGCTACCTGTTAGCGACTAATGGATTTGGTTCTGCGACCACATCAAACGTACGCTGTGGCTTATATGGATGATGTGGTCATCCACAGCGACAATTGGACACAACATCTTCCACGAGTTGAGGCCGTTCTTAGGGCACTTAGGGATGCTGGCCTTACTTTAAACCCGGCCAAATGTTTGTTTGGAGGCCGGGAAGTTAAATATTTAGGTCACCTGGTGGGTAATGGGGTGGTGAAGCCCCTCACGGATAAGATAGCCGCTGTTCAAGCGTTCCCCAAACCGCTCAACAAGAAGCAATTAAGGAGCTTCCTAGGGTTGGTGGGGTATTACAGACGGTTCGTTCCAGGATTTGCAGAGAAAAGTGCCCCTCTAACCGAAATGTTAAAAAAGAACGCGCCTAACCAACTGAGATGGCGGGAAGAGGCGGAAGAAGCATTCCACCTGTTGAAAAATAAGTTGTGTGCAGCACCGGTGCTCAAAGGTGTGGATTTTTCCCGACCATTTTTTGTCCAGACTGACACATCGGAGACGGGCCTCGGCGCAGTACTGTCCCAGCGCCATGATGGTACAGAACACCCCGTGTTATACCTAAGCAGAAAGCTGGCCCCAGCAGAACAGCGCTATTCCACAATTGAACGTGAGTGCCTGGCTATTAAGTGGGCCATAGACGCGCTGCGTTTCTATCTTATGGGGAGACGTTTCACCCTGATTACTGACCACGCACCGCTCAAATGGCTCAACCAGATGCATAACCACAACGCGAGGTTAACCCGTTGGTTTCTAGCCCTCCAAGCGTTCGACTTTCAAGTGGAACATAGAGCCGGACGGCTCCACCAGAACGCCGATGCCCTGAGTCGAATCCCGTGCTGTGCCTCTGGTCAGAAGCCAGCCCGTGATATCTTAAGGGGGGGGATCTGTGGTGAGCAGCGCACTCCTGAGCCTATGGAGACAGAGGAAAATCCTGAGGTTCAGCAGGATTTACACCAAAATGACAGGGCAAGGAAAAAAGAGAGACTCTATTACACAGAGCTGAGCATGGAGACCAGCCCAGGGGAGGAGTCCTGCAGTTCCGATTGGGCACACCCAGTCCTGAGAAGGGGCGTGCCTAGGAGAGAACGTACTTTTAAACCAGAGCATGGCTCTAAGGAGAGGAGAGAGGGGAAGCAAAAGGAGAAGGAGAAAAAGAAGGAGTACGAGATTCCGAAGGAGGCTGAGACTCAGTACGAGTATGGGAAAAAGTTTAAGAAGAATCAGCCCAGGAAGGAATACAGGAGGAAGAAACTAGAGGATGGTTGGAAAGCCAGAGGAGAGTCTAATGATACTTGGGAACCTGGCATAAGAAGAAAACCTGCACAATTCTATTCAAGGGAAATAAGCAGAAGTCCCACGGAGAGAGGACTTAGCCTTGAATGGGATAGCCGTTGGAAGGCACCGCCCTGGGGAAGAAAGCCTTCAAGGCAAACACAGGTGAGAGAGCCATCATTCTCTGAAGTGTCGTTTGTACCAGAAAGCAACAAACAGAACAGCTGGAGAACCTTGGAGCCGTCTGAAGACAGAAGGGCTCTGCAAAAAGTGAGTAATTGGCCACACGCTTGCCAAGCTGAATGTAAAGATAATTCTCCTATCTATGAAACAATTGCCAAAGAGACTAGCAATTATTCTGATGCCTTTAACTTACAAGAAGAGAAGACAAACAGCCTTGAGCAGAAGGGAAGTTCTATAACAGATGATAGTACCCTATCTCACAAGGAACAGGCTGAATTGCTTCTTCAAAGATTTAAACAATTCTTAGAGTTGCAAGCTAGACAACAGCTAATTTCACAAGAAGCTAGTAATGCCTTACAGCTTGAAGGAGTAACAGAGAGTAATACAGACTTACCAGGCTGTGAACAAATGGACTGTACGATTTGTTGTATAGATAAGTCAAGCTGAAGGAAATGCTTTTGCCGTCTGTGATCTGAGAGTTACAAAGCTGTTGTTTGCACTGCTGAAAGAAGCTCTAATTACGTGCACATGTTTCCCCAGCACTGTGAGAGCAACAGTGGCTGTAAGAGGTTGCAGTAAGCCCAACTGGCCTCTGGAGGCAAAGAGAGTAATTTGGCTGAAAAGTGAAAAGCAGCAGTATACCTTTGTTTTGCATTTATTCTGAGTTTTCTGTTAGCCTTTTTGAAGCACCTTTGTTTTGCCATGTGATGCAACATTTATCCTTTGCTTTAATAAAATACTTATTATCAAGAAACCCCACAACTACAGTTTCTTTAATTTCGGAGTGAGAAGAACGGAAACTACAACTCCCAGCATTCCTGGGGTAAAGGTTTTACTCTTCCCTCACGAAGCACAGCGGCTGCTCCTGCCTTTAACCCCTTAAGCCGGGCAGGGTCGCCGCACTTGTTTCAGTTATAATAACTTTGGCAAGGCGGAATCATCACTCATTGTCCAGGGTTTGGGTTTGAAAGCGTATGCGTGCCTATGGAATTTCCAAGGGTGGAAAAGGCCTTTTATCTAGGCAGGGTAACTGTTACAGCCACAGAGGGGAAGGGTTAATGTTGTCATTTCCTTGTCCAATAAACTCAAGCATGATCTCCATCTGCATATCCACCTTTCTAAGAATCCCAGTAAACAGAATCCCCCACTAGCAACCAGTTACACTTACCATTACTGTAGTCACAGCCTGCAGCTTTCAGAATTTCCCCCATATTCACAAGAGCCTGGGAGGAGTCAAAGGTGTGATTAATTTTGAATTCTTAATACAAAGTTTGAAGAAGAGTTCTCAGCTGACAGAGTTTAGAAGAGCGTTAGGGGCTCACTGACCAAAGCAGAGCTGGTGAGAAACTGGCAGCGTGAAGACGATTATCTCACATGACGACACAGAAATTAGCCTTTTGTGTCACGTTTTTAGTAAATGAAGTATCAGTAACATATTTCATATAGTTCAGTAGCTTTTTTTATACCAAGAGAATGCACTGGGTGCTTTCTGCCTATAAACAGTGCTTAGCCCACCTTTGGAGTTAGTCTCACCTCATTCTTCAAAAATTAATTACCTTTGAGGGAGAGATTTCATAGATACATAGAATATGATAGGAAATAAGAATCATAAGGCCCATAGAGTTTGCCCACTTACCTCCTGTTGTGAAATGCCATTGACCTCAGCTTTCCTTTTTCTTTTTCTTTTTGGGGGGGGGGGGGTTATTTTTATTTTTTGCAACTAAGGATCGTCTGTGCTCATCCCATGCTTTTGGCCTCAGCACTTCTACTGGAAGGCCATTCTATGGATACAGCAGTTTTCTGTGAATAAATTGTTTTCTAATGCTATTCCTGAATCTACCTCTTTCCTCCTTATATTATGACCCTACTGCAGGAGCAGCGGAGAGCAAGCAGGGGAGTTAACTCTTCTGTCCACAGACTCTGCACTTCTGCTGGCTCGCGTCTCTTTCTAATGTTTCAGAGATTCTTTATTGATACATAACAATTGCATAGCTGGTCACAACCATAAAATGTAACTGAGCCATGTGCTAACATCGCTTGCAAACATTAAAGTCAATATATTTTTCTTTTTGTGTACTGTCCCTATTTGGTTTATATCACCTATATTTTGTTTTTAGTTTGTTCAAAACACCTGAAAGAACAGGAAACATCTGTAAACCAATCTAGAACAAAATCAGCCCTCTTTGCCTTGAAAAGCCTCAGTGAGTCTTGTTCCACTTTACTCATGTAACCCTCTTTATACACGTCTAGCCCCACGGGTTCAGAATCACGATCAGGCCTGTATGTGCAGGCCGAGACTGTGATTCAGTCCTGGTCTGCACGTACAGGCACTGCCCGGATAGCTCAGTCAGGCATTTAAATGGAACCATGGTGCCATGGCGTCCTGTTGCCATGGCACTGAGGCTCCATTTAAATGCCGTGAGGTTGGGGGGGCCAGGGTTTTTTCCCCACAGCCCAACCTCCAGTCCGGCCTCCTATGTCCAAGGTCAGGCTGCGGGGAAGAAACCCTGGACCCCCAGCCCCTTCCGCACCCCGACTTTAAAAAAAAAAAAACAACATCCAGGGAAGTTATTCCATCTTGGAGGTGGAATAACTTCCCCGGCCATTTCGCCGGCCCTGGACATACAGGGCCGACGTTAGAATTGGCTCTGTATGTCCAGGACCGGTGATCGCCCACTGTCTGCCCACTCTTCGCCCCTGGGCTGCCTCTTCCCTGCCCCCGGATTGGTGACAGGGCCAATTAGCTACCTAAAGATACCTTAAAGAGTGAGTTTCACATTTTAATATAACTTCCATATATGGGTTGGATCCTCCATTATAAAGCTAATGCCTTTTCTGAATCACAACACCTATCAGCCTAACTCCTCTTGAAAGTCTAGCCTGCATGCCCACCCCTCTGCCCACAATCTCCGAGCATCTGCTACCTCTTCTTCTGCTGGCTCTGTGCATTACTGGTTCTTCCATTCGCTAAGGGAGTCATTTTAAAAGTCTTAGTTGTGATTTGGATATCCAAAGACGTCTAAATCACAGAGACATTCCTGGAACAATTTTACAAATGGTTTGTAAAGATGTCTCCATGGCAGAGACGTCCAAGTAGACGAGGGCATGGCAGAGATATGTCTGGGGAGGTGCAATGGACTCAGACATCCCTGCTCAATTTCAGAAACTTTGGGAAGGTCTGAAACCCCGTCCACATTTAGACTAGCTCCAGACACAAATAGGCATCAGGAAATTCTTATTTTGGCCTAAAAACATCCAGAGGGTGTAGAGAAGATGGAGAGTTAAGTGACTAGCCTAAGATCACAAGAGACAACACTGGCCCTAACCCACTACTCTAACCAATAAGATATTAGAATTCAACATTCTGAAATACTATTCTGGGGACATCTCAGCTGCCATTCTTCAAGCTTAGCTAGATTACTCTATTGCAGATTTTGGTATCATCTGCAAATAGGCAAACCTTACCCGGCAGCAATGTTACCTCTAATTTTCTGTAGGCTGTGTGCACATAAAATATCAGCTGTGTGCAGCTTTTGAAGGAAGGTTAAATTTTTGTGCGCCACATAACGACACTCGGAGTTATATACTTTAAAATTTGACTGCACGTCAGAATACAGTATGTACACCACATTGATTTTAATCAAATTAAATGAAAATAAACGATTACTAAATGAAGCGGGAAATTTCTAGTAATTACAATCACAACTTTTAAATTTTAAGATGCCTGTGTTGTTTTCTATCAGAATCAGAGCCGTAATTTTGGTGCGCTCTGTTGTAAAGTATGTGCGCTCGCTCGGCGAGGTATGTGCGCGCGCACACGCGCACAGCTTAGAGGGAACAGTGCCCGGCAGCCCTTCCGCAATATCTTACAAAAATGTTAAAAAGAATCAGACCAAGGACAGATCTCTGCAGCATACCACTGGTAACATCCTTCTTCTCAGAGTGCACTCCATTTACCTGTACCCTTTGTTGCCTCCCACTCAACCAATTAACCCAGTAAGTCATTTTAGGGTCCATTCCTAGGGTGCTCAGTTTGTTTATATGTCACCTGTGTGGAACGCTGTCAAAGGCTTTACTGAAATCTAAGTACACCACATCTAGGACTCTCCTCGGTCCAACTCCCTGGTTATCCAGTCAAAGAAACCAGTCAGATTTGTCTGACAAGATCTTGTTTTTTTATTTAGACTGTTTTTGTATACTGCCTTATCCTTCAATCAAAGCGGTCACGACACAATTGTAGGATACATTTAACAAGCGGGGATATGAGACATACACTAATACTTACAGGGAACATGGGCTATGGAGGGTTAAGTGGCTTGCCCAAGACCACAAGGAGCATCTGTGGGACTAGAAACCCTGGTCCTTCCGGCCCAAGGTTGCTGTCTTCTAGTGGGATTTGAACCCCCGACCTTCCGGCCTGAAGTACCTTGCCCCAACCACTAGGCTCCGGAGGAGTAGCCTAGTGGTTGGGTTTACCAGAAGATCTACTTCTGGTAAACCCATGCTGCTTCTGATCTTGCAATCCATTGAACTCCAGAAACCTTACTATCCTCTGTTTTAGCAGCATTTCCAATAATTTACTCACCACAGAGCTTAGACTAACTGGTCTGTAGTTTTCAATCTCATCCTTACTTCTGCTTTTGTGTAAAGGGACTACATGTGCCTTTCTCCAGTCCTCTGGGACCATGCCTGACTCTAAGGAAGTATTGAAAAGTTCAGTCAGTGGAGCTGCTAGAATAACCCCACGTTCCATCAATATTCTTGGATGAATCTCATCCAGTCCCATTGCTTTGTCTACTTTTAGTTTAGCTAGTGCCTCACGAACACAGTCTTCTGAAAATCGTTCAAGATCCCCATCACTTCTGCTTCTATTTGTGAGTGTTTTCTGAGGTCCTGCTCTTGGCCCTTCATCTGTGAACACAGAACAGAAATATTTGTTAAGCAATTTTGCTTTATCCTCATCAGCTTCTACATATTCCTCCCCTTCACCCTTGAGTCTGACAATACCACTTTTGCCCTTCCTCCTCTCACTAACATATCTGAAAAATGTCTTATCTCCCCTCCTTTTTATTGCAATGGTTATTTCTTCTTCTTTTTGCATCTTTTCTTTCCTGACTACTTTGCTAGCTTCTCTAAGTTTTTCCAAATATAGATGCTTGTTTTCCTCTCTCTGTGATCTCTTGTATTTGATTTAGGCCACCCTCTTTTTTTCACCTTTTTCAGATACTTCTTTTGAGAACCATAGCGGCCTCCTTTTCTTTTTACATTTACCTTTCTAACAAAAAGGTTTGTTTCCCTTAAAATATCTCCTTTCAGTTTTGCCCATTGCTTTTCTACATCCCCAAGCTGTTCTCATTCCTCTAACAACTCCTTGAGATATTGTCCCATCTTGGCAAAGTTAGTTTTCCTAAAGTCTAAGATCCTCGCTTTTGAATGGATTTTATCATTCCTAGTCCTAATACTGAACCACACCATCTGGTAATCATTGGATGTGAGATGATCTCCTACTATAACATCAGAAACACTTTCACCATTGGTAAGCACCAAATCCAGCATGGCCCCTTCATGTGTGGATTCTGTTACCAGCTGCCAGAATAGTTCTCCCTGTAGAAAATCTAGGATCTCCTTACTTCTAGATGACACTGCAGCAAAGAAGTGCCAATCAACATCCAGCATATTGAAATCACCTATCAGCAGCACTTCTCCTTTCATAGCAATACTGCTTATGTCTTCTATTAAATCCCTATCCACTTATTCTTCCTGTGAGGGAGATCTGTATATTACACCAACACAAATTGATTTACCTTTCCTTCTTTCTAGTTTAACCCACAGTGTCTCTTCATTCCCTTTTAAGCCCTGTAATTCTATAGCTTTAATATTATTTTTTACATATAGTGCCACTCCCCCTCCCCTTCTTCCTATCCTGTCCTTCCTGAATAAAGTATAGCCCAGTATAATTACATCCCAGTCATGGTTGTCCGTGAACCATGTCTCCATAACCGTCACTAAATCCAAGTCAGCCTCTTTCATTAAAGTCTCAACATCTGGGATCTTATTTCTTATGCTAAGGGCATTTATACACATTGCTTTCCAGATGTTGTCCCTTTTACCCATTTCTACATAGGTATCTAATGTTCCACTTACCTGGGGGCTTTCTTCACCCATCCTCAACCAATTTAATTTAAAGCAGTCTTCATTAGGTTAGCCAGTCTGCTGCAGAAGACACTTCAACCTTTCTAGGACAGATGGGCGTCATCTCTACTCTGCAGTCCTTGGAACAGCATCCTATTGTCCAGGAAAACAAAACACTCTTGATGACACTATCTATGCAGCCATGCATTCATCTCCAGGATGTCAGCTTCTCTGCTTCAGCCTTTACCCTCAACAGGGAGGATAGAAGAGAACACCATCTGCATACTTATCTGTCCCAGAGCCATGAAGTCACTTTTGATATGCTCGGAGGGATACCTAGTAGTATCATTTGTGCCAACATGAATGAGCAATTGGATAGTAGTCAATAGGCTTGATGAGTCTCAGCAAACTCTCTGTAACATCTTGGATTTTGGCATCTGGCAAACATCACACTTCTCTGGACATCAAGTCTAGTCGGCAGATGGATGCCTCAGTACCCCTCAGAAGAGAGTCACCAATCACCACTACCCTTCGCATCCTTGTGGTCACTGATTCCACAACTTTGGGATGCTTGAACTCTAGTTCTTCCCTTTCCTAGGATGCCTTCACCTCCTCCACTTCCAGGGCTGCATACTGGTTCTTCACTTCAAGGCCTGGAGGAGTTGGATTGTTGATTCTGCAAGCTCTTATGATTCGTGTCCAACTCTCTTCATTCTGTAGCCTCCCATGTTCACCTCTGTCAGACAGCTTAGATGTTTCAAAAAGCATCTCATCAATGTACTTCTCGCTGTCTCGAATGCTTCTCAGCCTCAGCACCTCTTCTCTGAGCTCCTCCACTTTTTTTATGAGGGCTTCAGCTTTCAGGAATCCTGTACATGGAACCAGTCCTTCAACTGGCATTGGACGGAGGCAGAAGCTGTAACGGGGTCAACAGCTTTGGCAATATGATTTTTCTCAGCCATTGTTATGTTGGTGGAGCTTTGGTACCTGTTGAAGTAAACCAGAGAGACCTAACCTTTCCTCAGCTGTCCCTTAAGAGAAAAAGCAGTTAACCTCTTTTATGTGTGTTCTAAGAGCACTGTTCTATGTCCCTGTGTGTAGCTAATTGGGGAGTTGCCCTATAAAGCAAGAATTCTCACATGGAGTGGGTGGGAGCTGTAGTGGGTAGGGAGGGATCTAACACCTGATGAGGTCAGTGGCTTCAAAGAGCTCGCTCTGAATGAAAAGCTGGAAAAAGAAACAATGAACTCTAACAGGCAGAGCTTTACCCAACATCACAAAAAAGTCCTGTTTTGCAATTCAGAAAATGAATTAGCTTTTAAAAATGAAGACCAAAACCCTTTAAGAGCTCTCTGGCTGAGAGCTTGTATTTAAAAGCCATACAGTATTACCTTGCTTGCAATGGAGACCCTATTATAACAGAGCATCTGCAATAGTGGTGCTATATGATTTATTTATGGAGAAGGCAGGCCCTATGCCTCTTAACTTGAATGAATGGTGCAAATGGGCCATAGATATATTGATACACTGCAGTCTAGGAAGGTATAAATGGAAAAATTCTGATTTTGACAGACTCATGCACCTGACTCTGGGACTACACTACTATAAATTTGACTCTCTTAGCAAATCATACCAATTGGTGAAAAGGGGTATAGAGCAACTATTTCACTCAAACCCCATCCAAGTGTTCAGAACCATTTCCCCTCTGCCAGATGATTCACTGGAACAATTTGCTTATATAGTGTGAGTGCTGGGAGCAGTCCTTCATGAGCAATAACACTGGCCCCGAACAGAAGACTATGGTCAGAGACAGCATAAGGAGCTTCTACTGGAGCTACTGTCCCCTGATATAACTAAACACCTACTGTTGTTTTCAGAGGACCCAAAAGAAACCATTTTTGACACTTTAATGCTCCAAATTGGGTCTATTCAGAAGACCCAGCCACCACAGTGTCAGAAGCAAGGAGATGGCAAACTGAGGGACCTCCTTAATCCACAAAAAACACTGACAAAAGGAACTGAGGACAGGGACCCTTGAGAGGGCAACAAAGATAATTTTAGAAATTCCTCAGAATTTATACCCTTTCATGAACTGAAAGCACAGGAAGATGGACTAGAAAGAGAGAAGATTCAGTGGGAACATGACTAATTTGCACTGCAGAGGAACAAGACCAATTAAAACTTGATTTACTAGCAGCTCAGGAAAAACATAAAGCTAGCGAATAGGGATGTTCTGATCTTCTGTGTCTAAGTATCAAAATGTATCAAACCTTCACTGCCCAGCCTGGCTCCATTCTGTCACTAGAGGACATAGTTCAAGGGCCTCAGGAGAAGAGAAGGATTCAGCCTCAGAATATGGACTAAGGTTTGTAGCACCTCAGATACTGGACAGTTTTACAGACAGAGCTTTTCCCACTGCAGAGCAGGATTATGTTGAAATATATGAAAATAATGGCACAGGTTCCAAATGTGTGGCTATCCCAGTTAAATGGGGTATCCCTGTGCAAAGTAAACCTGATAATGACATTTTGGAAACCACTGTCCCTATTGTAGTGAAAAAAGAAAGGGAGATAATTGGAATTGATTAGATTGTAAGCTCTGACGAGCAGGGACTGTGTCCTACATCTATATGTACAGTGTTGCATATGCCTTGTAGCGCTATACCAATGTAGTAGGAATTTACATCCTCAGCCAATTTAAATCTGGTAGTGGATATGACTAACTTAAAATTGTGGCAGTGTTTAGAAATTACAAATGTCCCCAAAACTTTAGTGCCTGTAGTTATTCCCCTGCAGCTGGCTATCCAGTGCTCTAAGACAGATCAGCTGTACGATCACGTGTACTTCCCCCAGAAGTCTCTGATATTGCTGTCTGGGCACAAGGCAAGTTAGATTGAGGAAGGATGCATACAAAACTGCTGTTAGAAGGAGAGGATCCTCCACCACCGAAACAATACCCAGTGCCTCACCAGGCAGTAGAACCAGTCACTAACGGGCCGATGCAGAAAGACTAACACGTCCTTTGAGTGCACGTTACACAACTTATAAGCACAAGTTCTGACACGCCAAATGCAGAAAAGAAACTGATGTGCGTGTAAACAGCAAAGGAAAAGCAAGCACACACAGTAACACCAAGTGTATTTAAATATAGGCAAATGAGCTATGCGTATTAAAATGGTATGCTAATATTGTCTGCACCTGATGCAGAGAAACGTGTAGAGGATTATATAACCAGCCAAAGTGCCAATATCTCTAAGTCTGGGTCTGAGCTGGCTTAAATGTCTTGTGCATGCCCAACAGTGTTTTGATGGCATCGGGGGCTTCCCTCGATGCTTGGATCAACCTTCAGATAGAAACCAAATCCCTGGTGGCCCAGCGGCCCCGATCCCCCCACCCACCCAATTAAAAAAGACCCTGGTGGTCCAGTGGCTCCGATAATCCCACTCACCCAGTTAAAATAAAACCCTGGTGGCTCGGTGACCCCAATCCCCCCACCCACCAATTTAAAAAAAAACCCTGGTGGCCTAGTAGCCCCGAACCCCCACCCCCCTCCTGGTATCTTTATGATGGAGTGGAAGCATTGCCCATGCGCTCCCGCCTCTGTGCTGCCATCTTGAAAAATGGCCCCATGCGATGCATCCTGGAATGCACCGAGCGGGGTCGAACTGCCATATAAGGTAGAAAATATAATACCTAAAGGCTTCAACCTCTGTCTAAGTTCCTGCATCCCTTATGCACTGTTCATTCTCTCTTTGACAGGCACTGAGGTGACATATTGGGCTAGCCTACCCAGGAAGCGGCTGTCCTACCTAAGGCATGAGGTTTGGACTCATAAGAGGACTTGCTTACCTCCATGGCTCTGAAGAAACTGCAGGATAGGACAGGATATGTTTACTGGAGAGGTTAGAGGCATAACACAATTGAAATATTGTGCAATTTACTGCTGCTGTATACAAAGCAGTTAAGCAGACTGGATAGACCATATGGTTTTTATCTGCCATCATGTCTCTATGAGTCTCTGAAGGCTCTGTCTGCATGTACCACTTATTTGCTTCCTGCATTCCCCATGTACATTCCAAAAAGAAAGAAAAAAGTGTGGGAAATGTCAGTTAAAGCTACCCACAATTCATTTAGCTCAGCTGGCCTGAGTCAGTTTGAGAAGGCTTCTGGGTAGTATTCTACTATCATAAGTTCATAAGAACATAAGATATGCCATACTGGGTCAGACCAAGGTCCATCAAGCCCAGTATCCTGTTTCCAACAGTGGCCAATCTAGGTCATACGTACCTAGCAGTTTCCCCAAAAGACACAGATTCCGCAATGCTTGTATTGGGTCAAGCATTGATATCCTGGGTCCCTTCTTAATAATGGTTTATGGACCTTTCCTCCAGGAACTTGTCCAAACCTTTTTTAAAACCAGCTACGCTAACAGCCTTTACTTCATCCTCCGGTAACAAATTCCAGAGTTTGATTACACGTTGAGTGAAAAAATATTTTCTTTTATTAGTCTTAAATAGTTTACCCTGCAGCTTCATTGCATGTCCCCTAGTCTTTCTCTATTCTGATAACATAAACAATCGATCTACGTTTACCCGTTCCACTCTGTTCATTAATTTATAGACTTCTATCATATCTACCCTCAGCTGTCTTTTTTCCAGGTTAAAGAGCCCTAACCTTTTTAGCCTTTCTTCATAGGAGTATCCTTCCATCCCCTTTACCATTTTGGTGGCTCTTCTCTGAACCTTTTCTAATAACGCTATATCCTTTTTAAGATACGGCGACCAGAATTTCACACAATATTCAAGGTGCGGTCTCACCATGGAACGGTATAGAGGCATTATAATATCTTTTGCTTTATTTTCCATTCCTTTCCTTATCATACCTAGCATTCTATTAGCTCTCTTGGCTGTCGCTGCACACTGGGCCGAGGGTTTTAACATGTTATCCACAATGACGCCTAAATCTTTTTCCTGGGTGGTGGTTCCTAATGTGGAACCTTGCATTGTGTAACCATAGTTTGGGTTGTTCTTCCCTAGGTGCATAACTTTGCACTTGTCCACATTAAATTTTATCTGCCATTTTGATGCCCAGTCTTCCAATTTATCAAGATCCTCTTGCAATTTTCCACAATCCTCTTGGGTTTTAACAACTTTAAATAGTTTTGTGTCATCTGCAAATTTGATAACCTCACTCGTTATTCCACTTTCCAGGTCATTTATGAATATGTCAAAAAGCAGCGGACCCAGCACAGATCCCTGGGGTACACTACTATTCACCTTTCTCCATTGGGAAAATTGGCCATTTAGCCCAGCCCTCTGCTTTCTATCTTTTAACCAGTTCCTGTTCCACAGTAGTACACTGCCTCCTATCCCATGACTCTTTAGTTTTGCCAAAAGTCTCTGATGAGGGACCTTGTCAAAGGCTTTCTGAAAGTCCAGATACACTATATCAACCGACTCACCTTTGTCCACCTGTTTATTCACACTTTCAAAAAAGCATAAGAGATTAGTAAGACAAGATCTTCCTTGTCTAAAGCCATGCTGGCTGTCTCCCATTAGGCCATGACTATCTACATGCTGAGTAATTTTATTCTTTATGATGGTTTCTACCATTTTTCCCAGTACTGACGTGAGGCTCACCGGTCTGTAGTTTCCCGGATCACCCCTGGAATCTTTTTAAAAATTGGTGTTACATTGGCGATCCTCCAATCTTCAGGTATTAGAGATGATTTTAATGATAGTTCACAGGTTACTAATAGCAGGTCTGCAATCTCATATTTCAGTTCTTTCAACACCCTTGGATGCATACCATCCGGCCCAGGTGATTTGCTACTCTTCAGTTTATCTAATAGTTGTAATACATCTTCCCGATGTATTGAGATTTCCTTCAATTCTTCCGCACCTTTAAATACCACTTCAATCATGGGTAACATCCCTACATCTTCCTCAGTAAAGACTGAAGCAAAGAATTCATTCAGTCTCTCCGCTATCGCCTTGTCGCCTCTTAGTGCCCCTTTAACTCCTCTATCATCTAATGGATCAACTGACTCAAAAGCCCTGACTTCTGGGCTCAAATGATGTCAGTGTAATAGACTTTTTGTCTCCAGGAATTTGCTGGCCATTCACAAATCAATGGAGCATTATTTAGCATTCTTACAACCAATGTTCCCTCTAATTTTCTGTAGGCTGTGTGCGCATAAAATATCAGCTGTGTGCAGCTTTTGAAGGAAGGTTAAATTTTTGTGCGCCACATAACGACACTTGGAGTTATATACTTTAAAATTTGACTACACGTCAGAATACAGTATGTACACCACATTGATTTTAATCAAATTAAATGAAAATAGACGATTACTAAATGAAGCGGGAAATTTCTAGTAATTACAATCATAACTTTTAAATTTTAAGACGTCTGTGTTGTTTTCTATCAGAATCAGAGCCGTAATTTTTGTGCGCTCTGTTGTAAAGTATGTGCGCTCGCTCGGCGAGGTGTGTGCGCGCGCACACGCGCACAGCTTAGAGGGAACAGTGCTTACAACTGTATGGACAGGAAGGCTCCTGTAGTCCTGCATCTGCATATCATTTTGCTACACCCATTGTCTCTAAGAAGTGGACCCAGGACCAGCTTGGGGTCATCTGAGAATCTTCACTTTTGCAGACCTAGATAACAAACCAGAGTCAAAAAGAGGACTCAGTGTACCCATTCCTGACATTTTGGCGACATTGTGGGAACTCATCTAGTTTTATGACATGCATCACTTTGCACTTGTCCACATTAAATTTCATCTACCATTTTGATCACCTCACTCATTGTACCAAATTCCAGATCATTTATAAATATGCTTTAAAAGCCCCAGAATGTCCTGACTTAATATTTATCCAATCAATATTGGGGTAATTGAAATCACCCATTATTTTTGTGTTGACAAATTTGTTAGCTGTGAAGTGTGACAGTTATGGGGCGCCCTCCAGTCAGAAAGCCCAATGCTGTTGCACTATTCACAAAATGTGTATGCTGTGATCATGGGGAGTCCCTGTTGTGTAGCACCACCATCTCTGGCACTGCCATCTATAGTAATGCTATGAGTTGCCCTTGTGATGTGTACCACAATCATGTACAGCATTGTCCAGTTTATTGAGAGCCCAAATCTCCTGATATTCTGCAAAATGTCAGTCTGTCAGTCCTCCTTTTCAACTCCCAACTCTTGGAGCAGAAGCAATGGCAACACAGTAGTTGTATTGCTGTGGAAGGACAGTAGACAGCATGTGTCAAGGAGATAGTGATAGAGCATGCACTCACCGATCCCACCACTCGCCCTCATTAAGTAGGCTTCCGTTCTTAATCACAGGCATGTTTGGCAGAGAGTGGAGCAGGAAGAGAGGCCATGAAAGGGACAGTAACCGTAAGACACATGCTGCCTGTTCTAAGGTAAGGAAACAAAGCAAAGTTACTTACCTGTCATGGTTCTCCGTGGACAGCAGGATAAGTCAGCCACACAAAGGTGACATCAGCCAACGGTGCCATGGATGGATTAGTTCTGCTAAAGCTCAGGAAAATCTTTCTAAGGATGTGCTAGTATTATTATCACTACTACTACTTATCATTTGTATAACACTTCACAAGACATGAGCTGTACACATAGACATGGGAGACAGTCTCTGCTCAGTAGAGCTTGCATGCTTTCCTGCATCTTTTCTTAACGCTTTCCAGGGTTTCGAGTCCATCTGCTACATCTCTCCTTTACATTTCTCTCTTTTTCCCGTCTGTCACTAATTCTCCCATTTCTCTGTTCCCTGCTGTGTCCAGCATCTCCCCATCCAATATATGCCCCCTCTCTCTTTCCCTGTCCAGCATCTCCAGCTCTTTTGCTCCATATCCCCCCCCATATCCAAAATCTCCCTTCTATATCCTCATGCCCTTATTTCCTCCCGTGTCCAGAATCTTCCCACCCTCTCATCCCTGTGTCCAGCATCTTCCCGCCTCCTCCCTATGATCCTCCCTAGATCAAGCATCCCATCTCCACCTCACTATTCCCTCCTCCCCCATGTTCTCTTTTCCATCTCCAAACTCCCCTTCATGTCTCTCTCCCTATAACCCCCATATGTCTACAGTAGCATCTCTTCTCCATTGTCCGATTCCCTCTTCTCTGTTTACAGTAGCTCCAGTATCTTTTCCTTTCTCCTGCCATATGGTCCTGTGCACCGTTGTACCCATAGAAATCAAAGGGCTGTGGGTACTTAACCTGCGTTAACTTCATTAATGTGCATTAAAACCTTCAGTGAAAGGGCCCTTTAATGTTAAAAAATGAAGGGTCATGAATTTGGGCTGCAAAAGTCCAAGAGAATGGTACAATACAGAGGGTGAAGTACTTCTGTCTATGAAAGAAAAGTGGGACCTGGAGGTCATTGTTTCTGATGATCTTAAGGTGGTTACTTCTACTACTACTAATCATCTGTACAGCGCTACAAGGAATATACAGTGCTATGTAAGAGATGGTCCCTGCTCATCACAGCTTACAGTCAGACAAGACAACTGGGGGCTAGGATATGTATTTATTTATTTATTTATTTAACAGGCTTTTTTATACTGCCCTATGATAGGATTCAGAGAGTTTACATATAACATGAACCAAAAAGAAGTTTACATAGAACAACGGTGCTAAACTTGGATGATTATATGGGGCTACAAATCATCTACATCTGTAATTGCAGTGAGTAACATATATCTAGGGGAATGGATGAACAGGAGACTAAGGAGATCAGAATCCAAAAACAGCCTTGAAGAGGTGAATTTTTAACCTAACTCTTATGATTAGTAGTAATAGTAGTAGTAGCCACCTTAATGTCACCTGTGCCACAGTCTCTGTGGACCAAACAATAGGGTTCCCCTTAAAATATAACTGTTCACTGTAGCCGGGGTAGATGTTCAGGTGTTCAGTGTTTGATCTATTACAGAGAGTGAACTCCAGGGACAAAACACTATGAGGCCAATTCTGAGATCTGCACAGCCAGGTGGCCCGGATACCCAGAAAATTGATGTGACCACTTTGTACCTGATTCCGTAACCACGGGAGCTATATGTTCCCATGGTTGCTGAATCAGGGTACTTACACGGCCTGGCGTGCATGCAATTCAGAAGAGGGAGACATCCCGTGGTGTGCTCGGCCAGTCCTCCCAACACCCTGGCTGCTGTGCCGGTGCAGCAAGGTCCTGTCGCCATGGCACCGGCTCATCCAGCCATAGCAACAGATGGCCCAGACACAGCGTGGCCCGATTTCTCCACCATCCAACCTTTGCCAAGGGCTCCAAAGCTGGGATCAAGTGGAAGGAGCCCTCCCACAGTGGCACATTGGTGAATGGGGGCATCCAGCCCTCAATTGGCTCAGAGCCCGGCACTTATTTTACCCTTGGGGTGGAATAGGCCGGGCGTCTATGTCAATGGCGAGGGACGTACAGAGGCATGATCAGAATTGCCTCTGTACATCCTGGCTGCTGGCCCCTCCCCCATACCACCCTTGCTCTGCCTCTGCAGCGCCCCCTCCTGCCCCCATCCAATGCTTCCTGCACAAACCCTCTGTATATGCGGGGAGCACTGGACCAAGAATAGCATGCCAGGCCTAAATGGGGATTGGGCATCCTACCCCGCTATTCGCAGATCAAAATGAGCCCCTATGTTCCCCATGAAAACCCCTCTCCCTGGTTAAAGGGACAGAAGAACAAACGATGGAAAATAAAATAAAGCTAAAAAGACTTAGAACTAATACCAACTTGATGTTATATGTGGCAAAAAGGATGGTAAGACACAAAAGAATACACTTTTCTCTTGCATTGGGTACAGTAAGAGGTTTGTATTGTAATAATATCTAACAAATATATATCTCAAAACAATTAAATATTCATACACTATATGCAACAAAATGTCTATCACATAGGAACACAGTAGCTGTATTACTTTCAAGTTCTTTTCTCTGGGCTGAGACAAATGTTTCCTTCTCCATCTGAAATGTGTATATATTTGATCTCAAATAATAAAATTTTGGGTTGTGCACAGTACAGTACTTATCACTCTTAATGTGAAATGTTGGGGCCCGATGACAGTCTCTTCTCTGGAATTCTGCACCTCTCGACCTTCTCCCTCTTTCTTTCTCTTGGGTCAGGTCAGTTTCTTCTGCTTCTGTGTTGCAATCTTTTATTTAACCTTCCCTATACCTAAACTTATTCCCTGAATTAATCGCTCACTTTCACATCAGGCATTCATTCCTCATGTACTCTTGCTCATTAACTTATATTCTTTCATTCAGCACCCCTGCATTCTTACCTCTTCTCCTTGAATGTTAGTGTAGCCCTTTTTCTCTCTTCTATGCCTCTTTCACTCTTTACCTAATCTCCATTACCTCCTGTAGTTTTTCTTCTACTTTTCCAAAGAAACACACATATTATTTTCTAATCCCCCTCTTCTTTTCCTGTCCCTTCTATTTCTAAACCTGTATATTTATTCCTTAACTGCTATATAGGTGGTCAAGGTACCTTAGGACTATTCACTTATTTTTCCATTAAAAAATAAGTTAATCCTCTTTTTCCCATTAATTATTCTCTCTCTGACCCTCCTTTACTATTTCCAAACCTTTCCCTTACCTTCCCTCTTATGAGAGGAGTCTTTGTCAGTTTCTACTCAAAAATGTCAGAATTCAATCACTCACTTCTTTCATACTTTCTCACAACAGACTCATACTATCTCAGTCTCATTCACACACTTTCAGTTCCTTCAAAAATTATTCAGACTGAGGCCTCCTCATTCAGACAAGACAAAGCACATCCACACTCTTTCATTCCCAAGCACCAAGTGTCAGAAACAACTTACCAGAATTCTAACGCCTGTACGTGCTGCTACTCCTGATGACATCACTGCCCAGTCACATTCTAAACATAATAAAATCTTCCTTTTCCTTTTTTTTCTTAATACAAATTTTTTATAATACCTTTGTACAGATCTTTTTACATTTTTTAGAGCTATCTCCTGATGCTCTGGAGCATTCCCCAGACTCTCGGGTAGTTTTTTTTTCTCTATTCATTTTACCATTGGGTTACATTAAGATCATCAGAAACAATCACCCCCCAGGTCCAGCTTTTCTTTCATGGACAGAAGTACTTCATCCCCCTATATTGTACTGCTCCCTTTGATTTTTGCAGCCCAAATTCACAGTCCTGCATTTTTTAACATTAAGCTTTACAGGTAGAAAAGGCGACAGCGAAAGCCAGAAGGATACTTGGGTGCATAGGGAGAGGAATGGCCAGCAGAAGAAAGGAGGTGATAGTGCCTCTGTATAAGTCTCTGGTGCAACCTCATTTGGAGTATTGTGCACAATTCTGGAGACCGCACCTTCAAAAGGATATAAACAGGATGGAATTGGTACATAAAGTGCCTACCAAAATGGTCATATGGGGACAGATTTAAATATCTCCGTATGTATTCTTTGGAATAAAGGCATTCCAATTATTAAAATGAAAATAAATTTGTTGCCTTTGTTGTCTGGTTATTTTATTTTTCTAATTGCCTTATTCACAGTGTCTAGTTTCTGCATCTTCTGACTTCTCTTAGCTCTTTTCCAGATCCTACAATCCACTTGCCACTTTTCTCCCCTCCTGTTTTCTTCACTTGCTCCCCTACATCCATCTCTGACATTGATCTTTTTTTTCAACTTTCTTCCATTTATATTTTTCTCACTGTCCACTCTGATTTCATTCTTTGTTCCTCCTTACTGTCCAGTGCTTAATCCTCCAGCTTTTTATTGCATCTATCTATAGCTATCTCTAACCCTCATCCTATCCTCCCATTCTCCATCTCTTTTCTTCCTCAACCACTTATTCCCCAGTCTTTCCTAACTCCCCCCCAACCAGTATCTTTTTCCCCATCCGGTATCTTACTACTACTATTACTCCCCAATCTGCCCAGTGTCTTTACCCTTCCCTCTCTCTCCCAGCCTGCCCAGTATCTCCCCCCCCCCCTATCCAGCAGCTACCCCACTCTCCCTATCCCCTATTTCTAGCATCTCCCTTCTCTTTTTCCCTAGCCTCGGCATCTCTATTTCCCTTGGCCCTTCTTGCTCCCTGTCCAGCATCACCCCTTTCTCCCTATGTACCCCCCATGTCCAGCATCATCCCACTGTCACCCAATGTCCCCCCATGTCCCCCCCTCCATGTCCAGTATCACCCTGTCTCCCTTTATACCCCCATGTCTAGCATCATCCCTCTGTCACCCAATGTTTCCTCCCCTCCCTGTCCAGCATCACCCCTTTATCCCTATGTACTTCCCATGTCCAGCATCATCCCTCTGTCACCCAATGTTCCCCCCTCCATGTCCAGTATCACCCTGTCTCCCTTTATACCCCCCATGTCTAGCATTATCCCTCTGTCACCCAATGTTTCCTCCCCTCCATGTCCAGCATCACTCCTGTCTCCCTATGTATCCCCCATGTCCAGCATCATTCCTCTATCACCCAAAGCTTCCCCTTCCCCCCATGTCCAGCATCAACTCTGTCTCACTATGGTACTCCCTATGTCTTGGATCTCATGTTTCCCTTTCTTCTGCATTGCAATGCAATCCATTTAAGACTAATAAGAGAAAATATTTTTTTACTCAGCAGATAATCAAACTCCGGAATTCATTACTGGAGGATGTAGTAAAAGCTGTTAGTTTTGCTGGGTTTAGAAAAGGTTTGGACAAGTTCCTGGAGGAAAGGTCCATATACCATTATTAATGAGGACCTGGGAAGTCCACTGCTTGCCCTGGGACAAGCATTGTGGAACCTGTGTGCCTCTTTAGGAACCTGCCAAGTACTTGTGGCCTGAATTGGCCACTGTTGGAAACAGGATTCTGGGCTTGATGGACCTTGGTCTGACCCAGTAAGGCATTTCTCATGTTCTTATGTACTAAAAACCTCTGTTTAAAGAACACTTTGAAGGCTTAACCTAAACAACCAAATCAACTCACCAAATGAAAGGACATGCATTCACTGAGCTCCCCCACCATCCCTACCTCAAGTTACCAAAAAGATCTCTATCCACATACAAACCTACTTCTAAGCTGACATAAGTTTGGTCTCTCCACCACCTCTAGTCCAAGTTGCCGAAAAGAATTCTATCCACATACTAGCCTGCTACTAAGCTGACATAAGTTTGATCTCCCCAAAACTAAATGCTTTATTTTAAAATGCTATACCCTTTATCGACACCCATTGTACATTGCTTATTCATACAGATGGCAACTCAAACATGGTCACCTTATTCTGTCTCCTCTAACTTCATGCCCTTAATTATCTTCTCTATACATCATATTCTCACTAACCATACCAAGCTGCCTGTACATTTTTTGCTTACCATTATCAAGTATTACTTTATACTGCTTCACTACTTATAACAAGTTTATGTTGAATACCCTGTTATCATGTTTCTATAATGTTAAAGTGGAGTGTATCCCTCCCTTTCCCCCAACCCTGTTATCATGTTTACTGTAATGTTAAAATTGAATCAGCACTGACTCGACGGTACTAAAAAAAAAAAATGTCCATAGCTCTGTCAGGTGACATCACCTATGTGTGGCTGACTCATTCTGCTTGTCCATGGAGAACTGGAGGATTGAGGAAGATGAAGGGGGATGGAGCCTGAAAGAGGGATAGACAGAGCTGGAAGGACTGAGAAAGAAGAAAGGGCAGGAGGCACTGAGAAATGGAAGCCTATAGGAGGAAGACTGGGTGAGAGAAGGGAGAGTGGTGGGAAAGTAAGAGCTGACATGTTAGAGAGACAGTGGAAGGAAGGAGTAGGGGTCAGTTTAGAAATGCTGAGGGAGCAATAAAGGGGTAAGAGACAAAATGTGAACTCTAGGCAAAATGGAGAGAAGAAAGAAAAGTGAAGTGGCAATGGGGTGAGACAATTTCAGTATATAAATTGGAATATGTAATGCTGCAATAGTTTATTATCCATTATTTAACTTTTTTCTAATACGTGCAACAAATTGACAAACAAAGCTGCTATGCTCTTGGTAGCTCTGTCTTCTGCATTTAATATTTGAATTTTGGCAGATAGATTTTACAGTAGATTTAATGTCTCACTTTTTTCTAAATTACTACTACTACTACTACTTATCATATGTATTGCACACAAACGATGATGCACAAATTTACACCAGCTCTGGAGAAGATGTCAATATGTGTGTGTACTCTACCCAAGTACTTGCATATCACCACCCCATCTCCACTCTACCCAAACCATGACCCTGGGAATGCTTATATGCAAATCAAATAAAAGTAGGTACTATTGAGGGTAATTTTATAACTAGGCGACTAGTTTGAGGCCCCTAGAACATGCCTATCATAAACATACTTTATAAAGAAAAGGAGGAGCCTACTTTTCTTCAAACAATAGGGGTGTAAGTGGGCAGATTTTAAAAAAATGCATGTAAATTGTAGTATTGTATAATTTACGCATGTAAATTTGCGCTCCACCCAAGATCTGCCCAAGTGCATGCCCATAGTGAGAGTACACATGATTGGTCATATCTGTATACTACAGAATAGCGACCAGCTAACATATGTGCATAACTGCCCATTTACACATGTAAATCCTTAAAAATAGGTGGATTTTTCAGTGTATAAATGGCATGTATCTTTACATGGCTCCTTATCAGATTACCCCCTTTATGCACATATGCGGTCATGCAAGTTTATAAATGCTTTTTTCTGTATATAAAAGAGGCTTTGTGTGTCATGAAGTCAATACTGACTCCTGCAAGCCAATAGCAAGGTGTGTCCAGAAGTAGATTGCCAGGCCTTTCTTCCAAGGAGGTAAAGTGACTTGCCCAAGGCCACAAAGAGTGCCAGTGGGAATTAAACCCTGGTCTCTTTGTTACAAGGTCACTGCTCTAACCACTAGGCTATTTCTTCACTCCAAAATAGGCTTTACAAGTGGAAAAGTTTATAAAAATGACTCCTTTTAAAAACAGGTGCAAAGTCTGTGGGTAAAAAACACCACCTGCAGATTTTGCAGCTGAGTAAGCAGTATGAAACATGTCCCCTAAATGCTTTCTCAGAGTATTTTTGTAGGTCTGTTGACACCCCCCCTCCCCCCCATCTCTATCGAGCCAAACATCCCCACTACATGATATGCCGGGTCCCCTGCTGATGTCTCCGGCTCCTCCCTGGCCTCTCATCCTCCCCCCCCCCGCCCCCCCCCTTCCCCCTCACCTATCATGTTTGTGTTCCTCTATCCTATAATTTTATGGAGTTCTTTTCTGTCTTGTAAAATACATTTTATTGTAAACCACTCTGCTATTATTTGAAGGGCGGTATATCATATTATAATAAACAAGCACTGCAGACTTGGGCTGTCTCTGTGAAATATGATCATAAGCAACTCCACCATATATGTCACCATCATGCATTGCCCCCATCATGTGTGACACTGTATTTTTAGAATTTGAGGCAAATGACTTGCTGTGAGCATCCGAGATCTTTGCACACTGGCATGCTCCCATTCATCCGAATGAGAACTGCCCCAGTCTAGGCAGAAGGAGTTGGCCATGCATAATGCCATATTTATGCTTGAACTCCAATCATCTGAGTAATCTGGGGCTTATTTAGTGCTTGCACCATAATCTGTGTGTCACAAAAACTCTATATGAAAAGTCACACCTGTATTGTTTGAAACGTAAAAGGCAACACCAACATTTTACCTGTTTGGTTTCTTCTAGCACCCCGCCGGGTACAAGTTGTCCAGTTTCAACGTCTATACCCACCACACCACAGATGTACATGGTTTTATCAACCACCACGGCCTGACTGTGCATGAAAAACAATCAAGGAGAAAGGTCATTTGCATTGCCACTGTCTCCATATCTGGCCACAGCATGCTCAAAATCTGTTACAGTGATGGTCTCTGCTAGCATACCACTTCAGGCCTTGTCATCTTCAACGTTGCTGTCTTACCTGGCTTCCTGGATTTATATATCTCAAGAAACAATAACCAAAACAGGGGAAATTAGTGCCAAAGATGGCAAAGGAAGAGCAGATCACTTGTTTTCTTTATAGGGACAGGAAGGGCGGTTAATATGTATAGAGACATCTGCTCAGCATGGCTTAGCTGAAATCTCTCCATCCATCTCCTTGCCCCAGTACCCCAGTCTGTGCTTCTCTGTTAGAGATTTGTTTTGGGAACAAAGTTCTGGATTTGCTGTGGCTTTATTCATCAGATTAGGTGGTTCCTGTTTGAAGAGCAGGCCATCCTGATGCCTTAGCTTAATCCTCTTATTTGTTTGTTTGATTCTTGATTTATTGTGACAAGACTGTAAGCTCCAAGGAGTAGGAACTGTCCATTATGGGGGGTAATTTTATAACAGGGTGCCTACTTTGTGTGGCAAAATTCTGCATAAGTTATGCCTCTGTTATAAAGGGAACGTATGTGATTATCTGCCTTTGTGAAATAACCTCCCAGAAAGTAGTCACCCTTGCTTGCATATAATCTCAGAGTTATGGAAATATCTTGTTTTATTTTACATATATTTGCATGTATTTTCTAGCATATGCACTCAAAGGGGAACTTCACTCTAATGCCTATTCTGGGTAAAAGAATGCATAGGTAGGTTGTCTGCCATACTTTCACGTGAGCATACCTCAAGGAATTTTATAAATGCGTATTTATGTAAGTAAAATGCTGTTTCATCCAGAGAGACAGCTTATTAAATGACCTCCTCTGCATGTCTGAAATGCTGCATATATCTGGTATGCACCCATGGGCATAGTTTGGGGAGGCATTGATGTCCCATGGGCAGAAGAGAAGACAATCTCTTCTCTTCTGCCCATGGGGGATGGGGTCTCCACAGGCAGACAGCTTACTGCTGGCCGCAATCCCATCCCCTGCAGGCAGAAGAGAAGTGGATGGCTGCAGTTGCAGCAAAGACCCCTTTTACCTGCCTGCAGGAGATCGGATCCTCGCAGGCAGATGAAACGAGGGAGGTTGCAGCCTGCAGCAGAAAAGGTGTTTGGGTGGGGAGGAAGTGAGGTAAAGGCAGGGACAATATAAAGGGGCAGTGGCCTATTTAGAAAAGGAGGAGGGGGAGGGTGCAGGGGATGGGAGTGCTAGGGTGGTTAGTGAAGGGGGAAGAAGAGTCTGAAGGGTAACAGAGGAGCGGAGTCAGCAAGAGAGGAGTTTGAAGGGGCGAGAAGAGTGCACATTCTGCTCCCCTAGAACACACGCAAGAACTCCACCTCTATCCCACACCATACACTCAGGCATCCTGCCTCTGCACGACAGACATGCGCACACACAAGCACCCCACCTCCTCACAACAGACATGCACCCATACAGGCACCCTACCTCTGCATGTTACACACACACACACACACAGGCACCTCACCTCTGCACCACACACACAGGCACCTCACCTCTGCACCACACAGAGAGCCTCCCCAGCTCTGCAGCACACACACACACACACACACACCCCATAGCCCCGCACCCCACACCCACTGCCACATCCCATGCACAGACAGGCACACCACTGTTGCACCACACACACACATACAGACACTTAATATCGGACGCTATAACTGTTATTTGTATTCTTGTCTAATGATGTCACACAGTATAGGAAATTTGGCACCGGTCTCGTGAGATAAGAACATGAGACCAGCGCGAGAGACAATGGGGAAAGGGGTCGAGGAGGTCGCAAGCACTGGCTCCTAAGATGCCCACCGCAATATTTATGGTGCTGCTCTTTTTTGGGTAGGCCCCTTGTTGTGCTAATTTTAGAAGCTGGTGTCATTATGATATGGTAGATTTGCATTATAGGTCTTCAGTGGCTTTTGTGGGGTTTTGTGTTAGTTTACAATCTGCCTGGTACTGGAGAGGCTGTTAATGAGATGACCCTGGAATCACATGTTTTTTTCTTGTTTGTTGAGTTCTTTGCTGAAATGTCCTAGTTCTGCTCTGCACCTACAGTTGGAGGAAGGGTTTCGCTGGATGCAAAATAGATGTTCAGAAAGAGAAAGAGAGAACCATAGCACAGTTTCTAACCCCAAAATAAAATTAGTTATTTTGGTGTTAGAAACTATGCTGTGGTTCTCTTTTTCTTTTTGTCCCTTGAGCTGTGAGCACCTGATATCTCCTCTCTTTTCTGGAGAATACTGTATATATTTACAGGTGTCAGTAGCTTTTTCATCTTAGAGTGCCAGGCTGCATAATTAAACAGCTGCAATTTTTGCTGCATTTATGTTACACAGCTTGGGAATATGTTCCTTTCCTTCTTTTTTTGGCAAAGTCACTGAATGAGAACTTCTGTTTCCCCTTTGAGTATCTTGGGAGTACCAGCTCATCCCTCGCCTGTTTTATATACTGGATTTCCATCTAGTATTTTTTTAAACATAACCATTATGAATATGCAAATATGAAAATAATATGCAAATATGTCACCCACCCTTTGCCCCCCCCCCTTCAAATGAAGCCGTCAAACTACGCCCTTGTATGTACCCCACAAATGATTCATAATAAAATCATCACATTTGGAAGACACGGACTTGATGCACCAGTGTCCGTCTCATTGTTTTCACCAAAGGGGATAAAGTATAAGTGGGGTTATTCAGCGGCGGTGGCTAGATGTTCTAGTGCAGCTAGCCGCCCTTTGAACTTTAAACCTGGATAGGAGTCAGGACTGACTCGAAGGCACACATTGCATTGCATTCAATGGCAAAGACATATCCAGCCCTGACATTGAATACCCAGGTTGTCCGGATTGCCACGATGGGGTCGTGGCGATATTCAGCCACTGCTCAGTTAGCTTCTATGGCAAACGTTAGACCAGCCTTTACTGCACCTGACTTTCACCACATGTTGATAACAGGCATCCATTTATCGATGGGTGCCACACCCTGGAACACCCCTGCCACATCCCGATGCTAAGTGGTTAGCATCGGGGCCTTCAGCAGCAGCATCTGTGGATATTCAGCGGCACTAGCTGTGTTACTGCCTCTGAATATCCCTGATAAGGGGATTAACATGGTTAGCAGGTCTGCTAATCGTATTAATCCCTTTGAATATCCCTCCCTAAATGACAAAAATACCCCCATTCATGTGCTCTCTTCCTGCCTCTATCTAGGAGGCTCCTTATAGAATGACACCCCCCAACCCCACCTCCAGCATTCAATGAGAAGAAACAGAGGAGGTGCCAACAAGGTACAATCAAGGAGAAGAAGAGACAAAACCACAAAAGATCTTAGCAGAGGATCTCAAGTACTGAGGGGACTCTTCATAAGACAGGAGGAACTTTACTGGAGCAGAACACCTCCATGAAAGGAGCAAGGGAATATGGATTCACTTTGCATTATGGATGTTACAAGAAAAATGTATACTCCCTCTCAGCAAATCCTGTATCTTCTTCTCTTATCACACAGTCTATACTAACTAAAATAGGGGAGGAAAAGACCTCAAGCACCTCCCTATGCAAGGATATGAGTAAATGTGGAACAGTGACAAGAGATAGCATTGGATGTAATACAGTCTTGAAAGATTGCGCCTGAGTAATGTGAGGCTTAGCTAGTCTAAGAGCAATATATTTAGAATAATAGGCGAGTTTAAGGGGATTCCCTCCCACATCGTGAGATAGTGACATCTACGCTACTGTTTTATAGTATTACTCTCCCCGATGCAGCGCTAGCTGAAATGCTGACAGTGTCAGAGCTGGAGCTGCTTAAAGCGGAGCTAGCATCATCTCAACAAAAGAAAGGAGAATTATGCACCATTTGGGATTGTTTTGAGCACATGCAAGAAATGATTATTTGTCTAGCGTAGAAAAAACAGAGTTAAAATAATAGAAGGCTAAAGAAAACAGATAGAAGGGAGTTTTTTTATGACTGATGATGTAAGAGACATGGAAAGCACTCAGCTGGCCGAACAGTCTTTGAAGTCTTTTTCCTCCCCCTTTTTGAGTTGGTGTGGACTGTGTGAAAAGAGTAGAATATTGAATTTAGGGAGAAATTATTGCCTAAGAGGGAGTGCATTATTTTATATATTCTATGTCATTCAGACAATAACAAGAAAATGTGCACAGTGTCAAATAATTTATATTGAAGAAATACCAACAGAACCCCAGGTTTTGATGTGACCAAGAATCCAGCCCTGGTTGACTCTGATGACTGCTAAAACAAATTTAGACATGATAAAGCTCTGGGATAACTTTTAAAACCAAATGTTTTATATTACCATGATCAGAAGATTTAAAAATTTTATTCTTTATTCAAAAAATGAACTCAGAACAGATTATGAATACCACTGTGTTGTGCTCCACAATGAGGGCTAAGTTAAGAAACCACAAACAACCTAGAGTACAGAAAAGGCTGCATTACCAAACATTAAGAACGAATCCAAAATTACAAAGAAATTGCATTGTCCAAGTATACATCAGGTCTTTAGCATTGGAAGATGACTTTTCAAAGCAACATTCATTGATGGAGACATTGATATTAGAGTGAAGGCAGCATTTATTGCACAACAAAACAACTCAGACGGGCATCATATCCAAATATTTGGTTGAAAATTCCAAGACGATATGAACAATATTCCCGTGAAGTTGTGCAGGAGTCCTCCACCTCTGCAGCTGCCAGAAGGGGAGGTGCTGCAATATTGCACTTTAAGACCAAAAGTGTGATATCACAGCAGCTCTCCTTACCGGCAGGCCTTCAGATTCATAACAAAGTGATAAATGTAGAGGGAGGTGCTTGGGATAGGTTTTCACCTATCCCAAAAATAGATACATCACGGCAGAAAAAAAACTACATGGCCTATATAGTCTGCTCTTCCATATCAATGACTACAACAGTCCCCTTTTTTCCTTTAAAGTTCCTCTGTGTTTGTCCCATGCTTTTTTGAATTCATATAAGGCCCGATCCTGTCCCAGATGTATAAGCCCTCTGTATGCCCGGTCTGAACCAGACATACAGAGAGTGTCGCAATTCTGATCTCATGGGGCATGTACAGGCCTTGCCTGACTAACTCAGTCTGGGCTTTACAATGGAGCCACAGCGCCATGGTGTCCGGTTGCCATGGCACTGCAGCTCCATTGTAAAGCCATGATCCTGGCCACTGGCTCCTACAATGCATTCTCCGCAGCCCGACCCCCTATCCGACTCCCCAAGGCCAGCGTCAGGCTGCAGGAAATGCTCACTGCCCCCTCCTGCCACTTTCTGGCCCAGGGCCCACCAACCCCTGGCGACTAGAGAAATTATTCCACCTCAGAGGTAGAATAACTTAACTTCCCTGTGCAGGTCGCCAGCCCCAGACGTAAAGGGCCGACAACCACACACCGCCCGCCACCCACCCTATCTCCGCCCCTTCCTTGCCCCCATCTAACGTCCCCATACAACCGTCAGGGAGGTTAGTCACCAGCGGAAAAAGGGCACGAATTGCGGGGATGGACGTCCCATTGGGACATCCATGCCCGCGATTCATGGGTTGGAATGACCCCAATACTGTCCTCATCTCTACCACCTCCACTGGGAGACTATTCCATGCATCTACCACTCTTTCTGTAAAGAAATATTTCTGCATATTACTCCTGAGTCTATCCCCTTTTACCCTCATCCTATGTCCTCTCGTAGCAAAGCTTGCTTTCAATTGAAAGAGGCTCTCCTCCTGTGCATTTATGCCACAGAGGTATTTAAACATCCCAAACATAACACCTCTATCCCGCCTTTCCTCTAAAGTACACATATTAAGATCCTTAAGTCCGTCCCCATATGCTTTATAATGAAGATCACTAACCATTTTAGTAGCCACCCTCTGTAATGACTCAAATCTGTTTATATCCTTTTAAAGGTGTGGTCTCCAGAACTGCACACAATACTCCAAATGAGGTTGCACCAAAAGACTTATACAGAGGCATTATCACCTCCTTTCTTCCGCTGGCCATTCCTCTCCCTATAACCCAAGCATCCTCCTAGCTTTCACCGTTGCTTTTTCTACCTGTTTAGCTACTTTAAGATCATCAGACACAATCACGCGTTGGTCCCGCTCTTCTTTAGAGGACAGACGTTCTTCACCCCTATACTATATTGCTCCCTTGGATTGCTGCAGCCAAAATGCATGACCTTGCATTTTTTAACATTAACTCTCAGCTGTCAAATTATAGAACATTCTTCAACCTTAGCTAGATCCCTCCTCATGTTATCTACACCTTTCTGGGTGTCTACTCTATTGCAGATTTTGGTATCATCTGCAAAGAGGCAAACCTTATCCGACAGCCCTTCTGCAATATCACTGACAAAGATGTTAAAAAGAATCAGATTAAGGACAGATCCCTGGGGCACACCACTGGTAACCTCCTTCTCCTCAGAGTGAGCTCCATTTAAATGTACCTTTTGTCACCTCCCACTCAACCAATTTCTAACCCAAGCAGTAACTTTAGGGACCATCCCTAGGGTGCTTAGTTTGTTTATAAGTCGCCTGTGAGGAACGGTGTCAAAGGCTTTACTGAAATCTAAATACACCACATCTAGGGTTCTCCCTCTGTCCAACTCCCTGGTCACCCAGTCAAAAAAAATCAAGCAGATTTGTCTAACAAGACCTGCCTCTGGTGAATCCATGTTGCCTCGGATCTGGTAATCCGTTGGGACTCCAGAAACCTCACTATTTTCTCTTTCAACAGCGTTTTCAATAATTTACTGACCACCGAGGTTAAACTAACTAGCCCGTAGTTTTCAACCACATCCTTACTTCCGCTTTTGTGTAAAGGGACCACTTGTTCCTCTCTCCACTCCTCTGGCACTGCTCCCCACTCCAAAGAGGCATTGAAAATCAGTCAGTGGAGATGCTAGAACATCCCCAAGTTCCCTCAGTATTCTCAGGTGTATCCCATCCGGTCCCATTGCTTTGTCTACTTTAAGTTTAGCTAGTTCCTCACGAACACAGTTTTATGAAAATTATTCAAGATGCCACTTGCTTCTGTTCCTGTTTGTGGGTGTTTTCTGAAGTGCTGATCCTAGTTCTTCATCTGTGAACACAGAACAGAAATATTTGTTAAGCAATTCTGATTTATCCTCATCAGCTTCTACATATTCCTCCCCTTCACCCTTGAGTCTGACAATACCACCTTTGCCCTTCCTGCTCTCACTAACATATCTGAAAAATGTCTTATCCCCCCATTTTATTGCACTGCCTATTTCCTCCTCTTTTTGAAGCTTTGCTTTCCTGACTACTTTGCTAGCTTCTCTAAATTTTTCCAAATATAGATGCCTGTCTTCTTCTCTCTGTGATCTCTTGTAGTTCATGAAAGACTCCCTTTTAATCCTCACCTTTTCAGCCACTTCTTTCCGAAAACCATAGCGATCTCCTTTTCCTTTTACCTTTATTTACCATTTTAACAAAAAGGGTGGTTGCCCTTAAAACATCCCCTTTCAGTTTTGCCCACTGTTTTTCTACATCCCCAAGCCATTTCCATCCCGCTAACAACTCCCTGAGATATTGGCCCATCTTGGCAAAGTTAGTTTTCCTAAAGTCTAAGACCCTCGCTTTTGAATGGATTTTATCAGCCCTAGTCCTAAACTGAACCACACCATCTGGTGATCACTGGATGTGAGATGATCTCCCACTATAACATCAAAAACACTTTCACCATTGGTAAGCACCAAGTCCAGTATGACCCCTTCACGTGTGAGTTCTGTTACAAGTTGCCTGAATAGTTCTCGCTGTAGAGAATCCAGGATCTCCTTACTTCTAGATGATACTGCAGCAGGGATGTGCCAATCAACATCCAGCATATTGAAATTCCTTATCCGTAGCATTTCCCTTTCCTGGCAATGCTGTGCATGTCTTTATTAAATCTCTGATCATGTCTTCTCTCTGTGATGGGAGTCTGTATATCACGCCAATGCAAATAGATTTCTCTTTCCCTCATTCTAGTTTAACCCACAATGCCTCCTCTCTCCCTTTTAAGCCCTGTATTTCCATAGTTTTAATATTATCTTTTACATATAGTGCCAATCCTCCTCCCCTTCTTCCTGCCCTGTCCTTTCTGAATAAAGTATAGCCTGGTATAGTTACATCCCAGTCATGGTTGTCTGTGAAACATGTTTCTGTTACTGCTACTAAATCCAAGTCAGCCTCTCCCATTAAAGCCTTGGCATCTGGGATCTTATTTCCCATGCTATTGGCATTTATACACACTGCTTTCCATATGTTGCCCCTTTACCCACTTCCATAAAGGTATCTAATGTTTCACTTACGTGAAGATTTTCACTTACTTGGGGCTTTCTTCACCCATCCCCAACGAATCTAGTTTAAAGGCCTTTTCGGTAGGTTAGCCATCATGGTTTCTTGACGACCACCCAGCACACTTTAACCCAGTACCTCATTCCTTTCCCTCTCATGTCTCACTTTCACCTTTTCCCTATGGAACACCCAGTCTGTTTCCAACAAACTTGATTATAATCATGATCTCTTCATCTCACAATCCTTCCAACTCTTGGCACCAATTGAAACCTGGCTTTCCTCTCAGGACTCTGCCTTAATTTCTGCCCTTTTCTCCCACATACCTTGTTCATAAGGCCATGATAGTGATAATGGGCTCCTTATTTCCCTCTCCTCTAAGTTCCAACCTCTCCTTTCTTCTCACTCAATCCAGATAAGTTCTCCTCCTCCTTTTTCACTGACTTTTACTTGTGGCTGCAGGACCGGTGTTAGGAAGGGACAGCCAGGGCAACTGTCCTGGGCCCCCAAGCCTGCCCGAAGCTGAAGCCAACACAGTCTTTAGTAGGCTTTGGCCTGAATTTCTGCACTGGCCCCAGCATGTACAACATTGACCCTGCCTGACTTTCCTTCTTCCACTCTTATCTTAAGGACTTCAATTTTCACACTGATGACCCCTCTGACTCTTACTACTACTACTACTACTACTACAGGGGCAGCCCAAGGGGGGTGTGGGGCCATGTGCAGAGATTCATTGTTGGGCCTAATTTGCATCATGAGCCTCATTTGCATAAATATTTGCATAATGTTAACATGCACTTTTGGCAAACATGCCTTTTAATGAGTGTTTGGATAAAGAAAGACTACCAGATTTCTAAATTATTATATTCCAGTGCCAACCAACTGTCCATTAGAAAGTGCTATAAACACTGACCATTTAGAACCCATAGCAAACCCACCTTTTAATAACAGCACTACCAGGACTCACAAAGCACCAAACCCTACCTATCAAAAAGGCAACACTGCAAATATTAAACCAATGCATCTCAGAGAATATCAATACATCTCACTGGGGGAAAGAGAACAAGTTGAACTGTCAAATAGGAACTACATGAACAGAATACCTCAGCTCAGTTACACATGCAGAACACAGACCGCCACCAAACAAAGACCAAGGGATCACAATTTAGAAATAGGAAGATAATAATTAAATTGGGAATCCCAAAAGCCAAACTTGGAATGTACAACAACACTGGAGAAATAAAACTATAAATTAATTTCCTCTTGTACTAAACAAAACGCAAAGACGTTAGCAGTGCACATTTCCCAGACCTGACATATTCCAGTTAATAAATTCAAAATAAAAAGTATTTTTCTACCTTTTGTTTGGGCATTTTATTTTTCAGTTGCACTTGCTCCAATTACTTTTTTCTGGTTTCTTTGTGTCTTCTGCGAGCTGTCCATTTGTCCTTTTTTCTCTCTTCTAGATTTTTTCCATTCTCTCTATATATCTGCTTTAACATATTGATCTTTCCTCTTTTGCTCTTTCAACCATTTATTTCTTTATTCCTTTATTGTACACTCAAATTTCACCCTTCCATTCTCAAACCCCACTTCCTCTCCCAATACCCGACCAATCGCAGATTTTTCTTCCCTCCCACACAAAATATATTTTCCCCTCTCCATCCTCATTCCCCCAGCCCCATCCCATTCTAGTCCTCCCCCAAAATCAGCTCCCTTCTAGTTCCAGCCCCACCCAGAATCCATTCCCTTCTAGTTTCATTCTTCCATGCCCTCTCATCAGCCCATTTCCAGTCCTAGCCCCCCCCCATCAGCCAATTTTCAATCCTAGCCCCCCATCAGCCCATTTCCAGCCCTATTTCAGCTCCCATCAGCCCATTTCCAGTCCTATTCACGCCTCCATCAGCTCATTTGCAGTCCTATTCCCCCATTAGCCATTTCCACTCCTATTCCAGCTCCCATCAGCCCATTTCCAGTCCAAACTCCCCCCATCAGCCTGTTTCCAATCCGAGCCCCTCCTATCAGCTCATTTCTAGTCCAAGCTCCCCCATTAGCCAATTTCCAATCCTAGCTCCCCCATCAGCCCATTGCCAGTCCTATTCCAGCCACCATCAGCCTATTTCCAGTCCAAGCTCCCCCCATAAGCCAATTTCCAATCCTAGCTCCCCCATCAGCCCATTGCCAGTCCTATTCCAGCCCCCCCATCAGCCCATTGCCAGTCCAAGCTCCCCCATCAGCCAATTTCCAATCCTAGTCGCCCCCATCAGCCAATTTCCAGTCCTATTCCAGCCCCCCCATCAGCCAATTTCCAGTCCAAGCTCCCCCATCAGCCAATTTCCAGCCCTATTCCAGCTCCCCATCAGCCTATTTGCAATCCAAGCTCTCTCCATCAGCCCATTTCCCATTTTAGCCCTCCCCATCAGCTCATTTCCAGTCCTATTCCAGCTCCCCATCAGCCCATTTCCCATATTAGCCCTACCCATCAGCTCATTTCCAGTCCTATTCCATCCCCCCATCAGCCCATTTACAGTCCAAGTTCCCCCATCATCCAATTTCCAATCCTAGCACCCCCCCCCCCATCAGCCATTTCCAGCCCAGGCTTCCTCCTCCCCCAGCAGACCATTTCCAGTACAAGCTTCCCCCCCCCATCAGCCCATTTCCAGTCCCAGTTTAACCTCCCATCAGTTCATTTCCAGTCCTATTCCAGCACCTCATCAGCTCATTTCCAGTCCTATTCCAGCCCCTCATCAGCCCATTTCCAGTCCAAGTTCCCCCATCATCCAATTTCCAATCCTAGCCCCCCCATGAGCTCATTTCCAGTACTAGCCCCCCATCAGCCCATTTCCAGTCCTAGCTCCCCCATCTGCCCATTTCCAGCCCTATGCTAGACACCCACCCCCCCTGCTGAAGAGCCCTGTGGGCATCTAAGGATCTTCAGAGGGAGCCGGGGAAGCCTGCGCGAGGCCCCAGCTCCCTCTGCACAGCTGCCAGCATGAAGAGTGTTTTCCCTCATGATGGCTGCTGTTTCTGTGAAGTGCACTGAATGCCGGGAAAGGTTAAAGGGCATTTCCCGGCATTCACGAGCTTCACAGAAACAGCCGCCAGCATGAGAGAAAACACTCTTCACACTGGCAGCTGTACAGAGGGAGCCGGGGCCTCGCACGGGCTTCCCCGACTCCTTCTGAAGCCCTCCATTTGTGCTAGAATGAAGTTTGCGTGGGGCCTTGTGTGAACAACATTCTCGCACAATGAACGGGCTGGCCATGACTACTACTAATCATTTAATCATTTGTATAGCACTACAAGGCATACATAGAGCTATACAGAGACATGTAAGAGACCGTCCCTGGTCATCAGAGTTTACAGTCTTGGCAAGACAGACAAAACTGGGGACTGGGATATATATAGGGGAATAGTAAGGAAACACATGGGAAGTAAGCAAGAGACTAAGGGGATCAGGATCCAAAAGCACCCTCGAAGAGGTTTCAGCCTGGATTTGAGTAGGGGTGGAGCCTGATTTACTGACTCGGGTAGTTTGTTCCAGGCATAAGGATCAGCAAAGGTGGAAAGAATGAAATCTGGAGGTGGCAGTGGAAGAGATGGGCACACATAGAAGGGATCTGCCAGAAAAGCGGAGTTCCCAAGGAGGGGTGTAGGAAGAGATATGGAGTTATACGTTTGGACTCCTTGCCCTCTTATCCTCTTTTGGCCTCCAGCTAGGCTTTACTGCCCCATCAGATCAATATGGCCACTCCTTCAACCAGGTCCCCTCTTGCAGTAGGGATCTGCTTTCATTTCATTTCCTTTTGATACAAACGACTTCCCCTTCTGATGCCATCCTCATCCAGCTCCTTTATTTGCTGTCATTCCCTCCTTCTGTCACCCCCTCAATCTGTCACTTTCTACTGCAACCTTCTCCACTGTCTTCAAGTATAACATGGGCACTCTCCTCCTCAAGCTCTTCATCAGACTTCTTACACTTATCCTCCTGATCTATCTTCTGTTTTTGATATGTTAGACCACTATTTGCTTCTTAGCACCCTGTCCTTACTAGGACCAAGATTCTACGGGATCCTCTTACTCTGCAAACATGTTATTGGTTGATGCAACACAAGGTTTTTATTCTCCCTCTATATCCTCTCCCTTTAGTAATCTCATATCTTCCCATGTCTTCCAGTACCATATCGATGTGGATGACTCCCACATCTGCCTTTCTATACCAGAGCTCTCATCAAGAATCCAGCTGCAAATCTTTCCTGCTTGTCCAACATAGCTACCTGAATGTTCCATCATTGCTTAAAACTTCACATGGTCAAAATGGAACTTATACTTCCCCAACCCACTTGCCCTATTTGTTCTTCTTAATTCCTATGAATAGCACGACCATTCTTACAGACCCCTTAGCCTACATCCTCTGGATCTCCTTCAAATCCTCCCTTTCCTTCTCTATGCACATCCACAACACCATGAAAACGTGCCAATCTTCTTCTAGTCTGTCCAAAATCTGCCCCTTCTTGTCTAAACATACTAGCAAAACAACTGAGTTGCCTCCTGCTAGATTACTGAACCTGCTTCTCATTGGTCTGCTGCCGAATGATCCCTCTCCATTGCAGTTTGTTCAGAACTCAGCAGCATGACTTAACTCCCTCTGGTGCCAATATGCAGGGCCGGCCCATCCATTGTGTGAGAATGTTGTTTGCACAGGGCCCCATGCGAACTTCATTCCGCAGGGTTTGCAGGGCTGGCTTCAGAAGGAGTTGGGGATACCCGAGGCCCCGGCTCACCTCTGCACAGTACTGGAGTGAAGAGTAATGTGCTCTTTCACTCCTGCTGTTTTCAGGTGAAGTGTGCTGAGTGCCAGGAAACAGCAAATGACCTTTAACCTTTCCCGGCACTCAGCGGGCTTCACAAGAACACAGCGCGAGTGAAGGAGCACTCTGCTCTTCACTCCAGCGCTATGCAGGGGCGAGCTGGGACCTCAGGCATCCTCAGTTCCCTCATAAGCCTCTCAGAAAGGCAGGGGGCTTTTTGTGGTGGGGGTTGGGGCTAGGATAGGAATGGAAATGGGCTGATGGAGGCCAGGATAGGAATGGAAATGGGCTGATGCGGCGCTTGGACTGGAAATGGGCTGATGGGGAGCTGGGATAGGATTGGAAAAGTGCTGATGGGAGGACTAGGATAGAACTAGAAATGGCTGATGGGAAGCTAGGAATGGAAATGGGCTGATGGGAGGCTAGGATAGGGCTGGAAATGGAAGATGGTGGGGCTAGGAATGGAAATGGGCTGATGGGGGACCCTGGACTGGAAATGGGCTGATGGAGGGCTGGGATAGGACTGGAAATGTCTGATGGGGGCTAGGATTGGAAATGGGTTGATGGGAGGTGCTAGGACTGTTTAGGGGGCGTACCCACCGCTCTGTCTAGGTCACCCCTATTTGTTCAGATATAAGAGATAGTTATGCTTATTTTGATTTTATCCTGTTGCTATAAAGGGACCCTCTATGTCTTTCCCATGCCATTTTGAATTCTGTCACTGTGTTTGCCCCCACCACTTCCATTGTGTATTTCAAGCATCCACCACCCTTTCAGTGAAAAAGTATTTCCTGACATTGCCTTTCAGTTTACTCCCTTGCAGCTTCATGTTATACCCTCTAGTTTTATAGCTTTCCCATCTTTGGAAGAGGTTTGTTTGTCCATTAATACTCTTTAAGTATTTAAAGGTCTGAATCATATCTCCCATGTCCCTCCTCTCCTCCAGAGTGTACATATTTAGGTCTTCAAGTCTCTTCTCATAAGTCTTCTGATGCAGACTCCAAATCATTTTGGTTGCCTTCCTCTGAATCGCTTCCAGCCTTTTTATATCCTTTGCGAGATACAGTCTCCAAAACCGAACACAATATTCCAAGTGAGGCCTCACCAGCGACTGGTACAGTGGCATTAGTACCTCCTCCTTTCTGCTGGTAATTCCTCTCTCTATGCAACCCAGCATCCTTCTGGCTTTTGCAACCGCCTTGTCACACTGTTTTGCTGCCTTGAGATCATCAGAAAGAATCACATCGAGGTCCTTCTCCTGGTCTGTGCACATCAATCTCTCTCCTCCTATCACATACAATTCCCTTGGATTTCTGCTTCCCAAGTGCATGACACTGCACTTCTTTGCATTAAATCTTAACTGCCAAGCATTAGACCATCCTTCCAGACACTCATTAAGAGGTATGTTTACTAAAGGTTAGCACACGTTAACATTATGCAAATGTTTATGCAAATAAGGTCCCGCAATGAGTCTCCACACCCCCCTTGCCAATATGATCATTTAACCCCCTTTTTGATTCACTACACTAGTCGATTCCACATAAAATCCACACTGCTTTCCCTTACCTATAAATGCATTCACTCTGTAGCACCTAATTACCTCTTCTCTTTGGAAACTTCACTCAGCAGGCCAGCTGCTGTTATTCATGCTTCTCCTCCACCACTAAATCTCAACTCTGTGACTCCTAGCTTACTGCACCAAATACTTTGACTAGCCTCCTTGACCACATATGCCCCCTCTCTTGCCAGATTCAGATTCTACCTGAAAACGCACCTTTTTCAGGGCACTTTTGAAATGTTAATCTATTCACTTTGCATAGAGCCTCATTCCTTGCCCATACACTGCTCCCCTCATTACTTGCAATGGGCCCCACTGTTTTATCCTAAAGGCCTTTGCCTTGTCTGAATACACCTGGTAGCATCATACAAATAACCATCGAGCCAATATTCAAAACCAATTATGTGTTTGCTGGCAACCGGATGGAGGATGAGTATCTATGCCAAAAAGGAAAAAGGGTGTTCCCATCGGTGTGTTGAGAGGCCAACCAGGGAGGTATGGGGGAAAAAACCCTGAGTGACAAAAAAAAAAATCTAAAAGAAAAAGGGGACCTGAAAAAACATGGCGCCGAGACACCGATGCTCTCGTCAACAGGCAGGAAGATCAAATACTAAACAAAACTAAATTTCTGTAAAAGAAAATAAGAGAAAAATGCTAGGGTCAAGCTAATGCTTTTCCGTGGACAGACAGACAGACATCCAAAGGGCTCATGAATCATAAGTGTCCCACTTGCCCATGACTCCATCAGGAGTAAAGGCACAAAAAAAAAATCATAGGTTTGTCACCACAGCTAACATCAGCCTTTATTCGCCATTTAACAGTCAACAAAGACGTCCACCATAAACTCCACTGCAGAGTTACAAGAACATTGCAAATCAACCCTCCCTGCAGGCTGGATTTGTCAGTTTCTCATCACTTCCTGGCCTCACAGGAGGGCTCTTCTCACATAGCACAGGCCCCTCCTTCTTCTGATGTCCCTCTCCTTGTACAGGGTGCTGTTTTGGGGTAGTTGTATTGTCCTCCAGTAGTGCCTGAGACGAAGAGGCAAAAGGTACTTCTTAACGGTTCTGAGGCAACTGAGATTTTTGTAGTCAGTATCTGCTCCAATGCATACAGTCAAGCTGTGCTCTCTTTATTTGGGCTGACTCGCATGTTCTTCTGAGCAGGTGAAATTGAGTTAGATACCATGTTGCATCCCACCAAAAACTCTGGGCTCTGTTGCCTCTGGGTTATTTGAAAACCTTTGCACCCCATTCTCCAGAAAGGCTAGGCATGCTAAAAACTAGATCCCAGCTTTATAGCTGTTTTGGTACAATATGTCTCCGTACTTAACAAGCTCCCTTGCATAAAGTTTCAACACTTAAGTCCAGGAATATTCTGCCTTTGTTTTTCTTACATATGATATGGCGCACTTATCAAGATTCTCTAAGAGCATATTTCAGTTCATTGCAGCGTAACAGCTTGGCAATAACTGTCCGTGGCAGATTGTTGGAATCCAGTATTAAGCACAGCTCTGTGGGCCCTTTCAATTTCAAGTCAGGGGTATCCACCAAAGAGTCAGGGAAACAGATCACCAGTAACTATGACATATTTTCACCCTCAGGGATGCCATATAGCCTTGGGTTCAAATGCCTACTCAGATTCTCCTGATTCTCTAATTTCTCCTTAACTGTGCTGAGCTAATTTTGTAAATGTTTTAGGGCTGCACCATCTTTGCCCTGCTGGTCCTCAATCCTAATTTATTTATTTTTATTCTCTTATATACCATGCTATTCTGCGTCAGTGCGGTTTACATTGAACAAACTCGGATATGCCGATGACACCACACTTACAGTGGAGAGTATGGAAGATTTAATGGCCCTCCTAATCAAAACTTTAAAAAAAGTGAAATAATGGGATTGCGACGAAATCTAAAGAAGACAAAAATGCTGACAACAGGTCTAAGTCAGTTTCAGAATTGACAAAGACATTGAAACTGGACAGTTTCTGCCATCTAGGATCAAGGATCTAGGATCAATGAGGCTTCCAGCAGTCAAAAAATAATGATGCAGACTAGCATTTGAGAGCTACCATAAAGAGCCTACAGAAAATGTTCTGAAGCACCGATGTGTCTTTATAGACAAAGATTCAAATTGCTCAGAGCATGTTTTTTTCTGTGACACTAAATGGATGTGAAAACCAGACCTTGAAGAAGCAGGGATAAGAAGAACATTGATGCATTTGAATTGTGGTACTGGAGGCATTTCTTATGAATACCATGGACAGCCAAGAAGACAAACAAATGGATTTTAAACCAAATGATGCCCAAACTTTCCCTTGTAATCCAGATAACCAGATTGAAATTATCATATTTTGGACACATTAATGAAACAACCAGACTCACTAGAGAAATCAATTATGTTTGGAAAGGTTAAAGGTAGAAGACATCAAGGACAGCCTAGAAGAAGGCTGGTTGGTAATAACACAACTATAAATGTACCTCTGAGCAGCCTTCAGATGCAGAGAGAAGATAGAATATTTTTGGAGATGGTCTATCCATATAGTTAATCCAAAACATAGAAAGAAGGAACCTCCAAAAGGATCAATACAAGTCAAAAACAGGAAAAGGGGGTGGACACATGGTAGTCCAATTGAAATGTTTATGCCAAGAAAAGTATCCAAACACCTGACTCAGCTGAGTTTCAGTAGACTCACCTGCATCAGGTATCTAAAAACTTAAATACAACTCATATAATAAAATAACAAATCATAATACAATAAACTATCTTGCATATTTCCATAGTAATCAAATCATGATATGTATTACAAAAAACAAATCATGGTAAGAGGCTAGTTGTGCATATTAAACTAGCCCCTTACCAATAGCCCCTTACCATGATTTGTTTTTTGTTGCACATGTTGTTCAATTAATATATATTTTTTCACTTTTTAGGTTCACCCCTAAGCAGCCATTTTACTGCTTTATTAGAATTCCTTCAAGTGGCCATTTTGGTATTGTTGGGCCCGATATTCAGCTGCAGCAGTTAGCGTGATTACAATGCTGCTGGATGCTAAACCCAGATATTTAATGCTGGGCCATATCCGGCCACCGACATTAAATATCTGGGTCAGCCGCACAGCCTGGAAGATAACCGTCAGCGGTGATATTGAGTCGCTGCCTGGTTAGCTCTCGCAGGTAAGTGTGGTAAAAGTTGGCCTATCTTTATCCTTGGGTCACTAACCGCTCAATATCACCTGTAAACCATGTAAATGCCTTTGAATATCAGGCCCATGGCCTTTAGGTGCTTGTTTCATCGCTGGTGATATATCAATATTTTTTATATGTAGTCTATGGAACTATGGGAGTAGCAGAGTAGCCTAATGGTCAGAGTACTAGTTTGGTAACCAAGAGACCAGGGTTTGATTCCCATTAGCACTCCTTGTGGCCTTGGGCAAGTCACTTACACCTCCATTGCCTCAAAAGAAACACCTGGCAATCTACTTCCAGACAAGCTGCCAAGAAAATCCAGGAGCTGCTGAGTTACCTAGAATCAGCTCTGACTCAAAGGCACACATTGCATTTTTGTGGAAATATGCAAGATAGCACGTTTAGCGCTTCAGTTGCTTTACTTGTTTGTATTAGTTTATCATACTTGTAAAGGCACATTTCAATTCTGATTTTACTTGTATTATTTTTTTATGGTTTATTATATTATGATTTGTTATTTTATTGTACGTGTTATATTTATGTTTATAGACCTCTGATGCAGGTGAGTTTGCCAAAACTCAGCTGAGTTGGGTGTTTGGATACTTTTCTTGGAATAAATATTTTGATTGGACTACTTAATGCATGTGCCCACCTCCTTTTTCTATCTATATAGTCACCAAGAGTCAACCATCATTACCAGCATCCAGTTATCTTATTGTTCTCATACCTTTCCATTTGCCCTGCTTTGGCATCTTCATTGACATTCTGAGCAAAATTCATTTGTTTTCAAGACTGATTCTAAAGGGGAGGGGGGGGGGAAGAGCTTTAGTTTCTATTACTGTCAACCAACTCAGCCACCTTCCAGATCAAAAGTCCTTCCAAGAGAGTTTGACAAGGAATACACCTTGCTGGTCCTCCCAACTCATCTCAGACATACTGAAAATCATTTTCAGCTTCCTGGCTTATAGCAGAATCTGGCTGGGCTCATCAAGATGCTTACTGCAAAACAGCTGCTGCAATATAAAGCTGTCTCTTCCCAAAAATAACAAATCTAAATATTAATTTCTTTTTGTCGGATAAGGCCAAGGGAGGCTAGGAAAGCACCCTAACCACTCCAGATGGCCACATCCATTTTATTAAGGTTATTTTTAAACCAATCTTTTGAAAAAAACTTAGGGGTATGTTTACTAAACCCTCTTAACGTGCGCTCTGTGACGTTATCGCGCAATAAGGTACCTTATCGCTCGATGAAGGCGCCTTACTGGGCGATAAGGTACCTTAGCGCATGATAACGCACGCAGCGGCGCAAACGAGCACTGAAGGCGGAGAAAGGCTCCCGGAGGGCGGAGGAAGGCTCCCCAGGGGCAGAGAGAAGGGGTCAATGGGTGGAGAGTGGGAGGGGAGAGGCTCCCCGCACACTAACGCTGTGAAATCCGAGGCTCAAAACTAATGCCAGTGAAACCCTGACGTTAGAGCTGATTTAAAGGGAAATGAAACCATTTCCATCAGAAATGTACAGCAAAACCAGGGAAACCTACAAAAAGTGATAAGTGTGATACATGTGCACGGAACAAAAGGGCAAATAAACTTTGAAAATGTACTGAAGAAAATGTAAAAATAAAATAACCAAGTTGGCCAATAGTGATATCAGTGGGAAACATCAAAAAACACTCCCAAGAAAGCTCCAAAAAAAGATATGAATTTTGGAAGGGTCTATGCTCCGCCCCATACAAGGTGAATGAGCCCACAGTGTAATTGCGCTGAGCAGGGTTTATGACTCCATTGGCCAGGTTTCCTATGGCATGCACAAACATGTTCCAGAACAGCAGGGCAGGCATGTTGGAACGGGCAACTGGACAGATGCTGGAAAAGGGGACACAGAGTGCTGCAGGTGGCACATGCTGTGGTGCAGCTGGGCCACAGTGAGGACTAGGGTGATGCCTAGCTGGCCATAGGAATGCTGAAACAGTAGAGCAGCCAGACAGCAACTGCTGAGGGCCCAACATGGGCACGAGTGTGCTCCCCACAGTGTCACAGGGGATAGTACCCAGCAGGTACCCCGAAGGGCACAGATCATTGGCATGCGGTGCTGGGGGAAAGCGTGGACAGCTATGCAGGCACCCCTACCCCAGAACCCACACCATAGGCAGCCACCTACCCGCACACTGGATGGCCTGAGACTGCGTTCCACCAGCAGAAGGGCATGTCAGCATGGTGGCAGAGTGATACTGGTGGTGGAGGGGGCAGTGGCAGCTGCCCAGAGCAGACCGTGGCCTAGCCCTGTTTAGGTGGGTGCCGTGCACTGCAACAGACAGGCTCTGTCTGAAAACAGTCATGGTATCTCCAGGGAATGCACTGTCTCTGTGGCAACACAGTGGTGCAGTGCACACAGCCAGTGTGTTCAGAAGCAGAAGGTCATAGGTTCAAGTCCTATCTGTGGTTCCTGCCAACCCAGTCCCACATATTTTACCCACTACTAAAATGTGCTAATACAGACAGAACCTTTATTGCAGATGATGTAAACATGCCCAAAACACCTACATTTTACCCTACAGAGCACAGACACCATAAACATGCGCATTACCTAGAGCAGAGTCTCCCAAATGCAGTCCTGGAAGGTCAAACACCATTCAGGTTCCATGCTGTCTCTAATAAAGATGCCTGTGCTGCATTTCTATGCACCGCCCCCATGGTATGCAGATGTATCTCATGCATATTCATGAGGGACAGCATGAAAACACAAACAGTGTCTGGCCCACCAGGACTGGAGTGGGGAACCTCTGCCCTAAAGCAGTGGCCAACAGGGGCAGACACACCCGCACCCACAGGCTCCATTATCCAATGTCTCCTGGAGAGGCAGGATGTTGGGCCCTGCGTACATCTCCCAATACAAGCACTTGCATACCTCAGCAATGCCACCCTAAACCTGGGAATACAGTACATATATATCAAAAGGTTGCTATGATTACTGGCAGATAGCACTTCCGAAGTTACGTACAATTTTCTGAGTGAGCTGCATCATAGCAACCTTTCTGATGTCTGTGGAGTGTGCTACAGGTCTTGCGTCTGACAGTGTTTACCACCCTGGGGGTGACCCCAACAGTATTGCATACCATAGCCATGCCTGCACTGTGCCCAGGACTGGTGCGGTGGCCAGGGCTGCCAAACAACTCTATAGTTGCACAATGTTGGCATAGGTGTGGGGAGTGTGTGTCTGTCTATCCAGTGTGTGGTGGCTGCAAACACCCTCCATAGCCCACACTTCTAGCACTTTTGCCAGTATTGGCCTGCCGATGTGCATAATGAGGAGCAAGGTACTGTGGGAATAGCCAGGATAGAGTGGCCTGGCCTGGATTCATCTGTACATAGCATAGGGCAATGTCTTGGACATTGTAGTGGCCGGCCACCACCTGCATGGACAGAGTGGCCACAGCATGTCCTGCTGGGAAGTCACTCTCATCCTGACTGAGCCGTGACCACGGCATGGCTAGGTTCCCCCATAGTGCTATATAGCATTTTTCTCATGTGATATTTATGGGTTCTCTTTTGGGGTCCAGTCACTGACTTATCTGCTTGGTGTGTATGCTGACATCCCAGTTCTGGATACACACATTTCCTCCAGGAACATGCACTATGGACTAGCTAGCAGACTGTCTACAGCTAGTATGTGTCTTGCTGGAACACCTTGCAGGGTGCAGTGGCTGGAGGCTTGCTGCTGGAGAATGTCAGATAGTGGTGGGGGGCAGCTGTGCATTTCCAGGCTTACTGTCTGTCTGCTATTGCTTTATGGATGTGTACAGCTCTGCATTGCCTGCCCTGTAGGGTGTCTGTTCCCCAGCAGGACTGGGATTGATGATCTCCTCTACTGCCACCATTGCAGGGAGGTAGAACATGGATCTGTTGGTGGGCGATCCTGTTTCCCACCCTGAGCCCCAGAGGGTGGGTTGTGTGGTGGTACATATTCCGCCTATGGGTCCAAACACCCCCCACACCCCCACGAGCGCTAATCCCGTTTTGCTACTTTAAGACTGACACGCCCACTCCTTTTATGGAAGCCTGCACACTATCGCCAGGCGCACATTAAGACAGTTTAGTAAACATACCCCTTAGCTTTTTCTACGATGAAGGAATATTTGTAGACCAGCAAAACACAGTCTTCCATGAATAATGCACACCGCGCACATTTCGGAACCAAGTCCTGTATCAAGTGCAATGCTGTATCAAGTGCAAGAGCATTGCACTTGATACAGGACTTGGTTCCGAAACGTGCGTGGTGTGCATTATTCATGGAAGACTGTTTTGCTGGTCTACAAATATTCCTTCATCGTATAAAAAGCTAAGTTTTTTACCAAAGATTGCTTTAAAAATAACCTTAAGAAAATGGATGTGGCCATCTGGAGTGGTTAGGATGCTTTCCTAGCCTCCCTTGGACTTATCCGACAAAAAGAAATTAATATTTAGGTTTGTTATTTTTGGGAAGAGGTATATTGGTAATTTTTGGATAATTTGTGTTTATTGATATTCCTGATAGTTAGGGTTTTGAGCTGTAGGCAATACAAAGCTGGGCATTCACAACTCTTCTTAACTCACTATCTCTGCTATGCCAAGCTAGTCCCTTCGGGACCCTAACCACTCCAGCATGCTTTGTGTGCAAGACCATTCCATATATAGTCTTACCAGTAAATACATGCAGTCCTGAGGGATGGCTGCATTAATTCTGCCTGCCCCATATATAAATCACTGCACAGGATGTAAGGTGTGAGTTACGTGTGGTTTTCAGGGTGGATTCTTATGGTTCTGGATGTGCTTAGAGGGACCTGCTTAGGGTCCTATTTGTGTCTATTGTTGATCATCCCTTGATTTTTGCTTTTGTCTACATGTGAATAGTGAGAGACAAAGGTTTTCACCCACCCCTCTGAGTGTAGAAGAGAAAGTGGAGGTGCTTGCTTCCAAACCTAAAATGAGTCAGAGGTCTGCCAGTCTCACTATGTACATGTAACCACCTTTCTCAAGTCACTTCATTGACTCCCCATCCAGTTCAAAGACTTTTTCGTAGCAAAAAACCTGTGAGTCAGTTGGTCCATTAGATGATAGAGGGGTTAAAGGGGCACTAAGAAGCGACAAGGCGATAGCTGAGAGACTGAATGAATTCTTTGCTTCGGTCTTTACTGAGGAAGATGTAGGGATGTTACCCATGACTGAAGTGGTATTTAAAGGTGTGGAAGAATTGAAGGAAATATCAATACATTGGGAAGATGTATTACAACTGTTAGATAAACTGAAGAGTAGCAAATCACCTAGGCCGGATCATATACATCCAAGGGTGTTGAAAGAACTGAAATGTGAGATTGCAGACCTGCTATTAGTAACCTGTGAACTATAATTAAAATCATCTGTAATACCTGAAGACTGGAGGATGGCAAACGTAACACCAATTTTTAAAAAGGGTTCCAGGGGTGATCGGAGAAACTACAGACCTGTGAGCCTGATGTCAGTACCGGGAAAAATAGTAGAAACCATCATAAAGAACAAAATTGCTGAACATGTAGATAGTCATGGCTTAATGGGAGACAGCCAACATGGCTTTAGACAAGGAAGATCTTGCCTTACTAATCTCTTATGTTTTTTTGAAGGTGTGAATAAACAGGTAGACAGACAAAGGTGAGTCGGTTGATATAGTGTATTTGGACTTCCAGAAAGCCTTTGACAAGGTCCCTCATCAGAGACTTTTGGCAAAATTAAAGAGTCATAGGATAGGAGGCAGTGTACTATTGTGGATCAGGAACTGGTTAAAAGATAGAAAGCAGAGGATAGGGCTAAATGGCCAATTTTCCCAATGGAGCAAGGTGAATAGTGATGTACCCTAGGGATCTGTGCTGGGTCTGCTGCTTTTTGAGATATTCATAAATGACCTGGAAAAGGGAATAACGAGTGAGGTTATCAAATTTTCAGATGACACAAAACTATTTAAAGTTGTTAAAACCCAAGAGGATTGGGGAAAATTGCAAGAGGATCTTGATAAATTGGAAGACTGGGCATCAAAATGGCAGATGAAATTTAATGTGGACAAGTGCAAAGTTATGCACCTAGGGAAGAACAACCCAAACTATGGTTACACGATGCAAGGTTCCACATTAGGAACCACCACCCAGGAAAAAGATTTTGGCGTCATTGTGCATAACATGTTAAAAACCTCGGCCCAGTATGCAGCGGCAACCAAGAGAGCAAATAGAATGATAGGTATCATAAGGAAAGGAATGGAAAATAAAACAAAGGATATTATAATGCCTCTGTATTGTTCCATGGTGAGACCGCACCTTGAATATTGTGTGCAATTCTGGTCACCGTATCTTAAAAAGGATATAGCGATATTAGAAAAGGTTCAGAGAAGAGCCACCAAAATGGTAAAAGGGATGGAAGGATACTCCTATGAAGAAAGGCTAAAAAGGTTAGGGCTCTTTAACCTGGAAAAGAGACGGCTGAGGGGAGATATGATAGAAGTCTATAAATTAATGAATGGAGTGGAACGGATAAACGTAATCAATTGTTTACGTTATCAGAATACAAAAAGACTAGGGGACATGCAATGAAGCTACAGGGTAAACTATTTAAGACTAATAAAAGAAAATATTTTTTCACTCAATGTGTAATCAAACTCTGGAATTTGTTACCGGAGGATGTAGTAAAGGCTGCTAGTGTAGCCAGGTTTATAAAAGGTTTGGACAAGTTCCTGGAGGAAAGGTCCATAAATCATTATTAAGAAGGGACCCAGGATATCAATGCTTGACTCAATAAAAGCATTGTGGAACCTGTGTCTTTTGGGGAAACTGCTAGGTACTTATGACCTAGATTGGCCACTGCTGGAAACAGGATACTGGGCTTGATGGACCTTGGTCCGACCCAGTATGGCATATCTTATGTTCTTCTACTGACCTATATGTACATTCATTCTGCTGCTCCTCTCTATCTTTCCTTTCTTATCTCTCCCTACACACCTCCTCAGGAACTCCCCCCCTCTGGCAGATCACTTCTATCTGTGCCCTTCTCTTCTACTGCCAACTCCAGACTGATCTTTTCACTTTGCTGCTCCTTATGCTTGGATCAAACTACCTGAGTCGGTACATCTGCCTTCATCTCTGGCCCTTTTCAAATCCAGGCTAAAAACTCCTCTCATGAAGGCTGCTTTTGAATTCTGATGATGCTCTCCCACTATGTGTTTCGTTACCATGCCCCTAGACATATCCTAGTCCCCAGCTGCTGTGTTGTCTGTCTTGACTAGATTGTAAGTTCTAATGAACAGGGACCATCTCTTACATGTGTCTGTACAACACTGTGTATGCCTTGTAGTGCAATACAGCGTAGTTACTCACCTGTAACAGGTGTTCTCCAGGAGCAGCAAGAATCAGTCCTCACATATGGGGTGACGTCGGCGCCGACGGAGCCCTCGCGGAGCAATTTTCCCCAGCTTTCAAAGAAAGCCTTTGGGAATTGCAGCGTGCATGCGCGATCGCCTTCCCGCCCAAGGGTGCCATCTTAGCCAGTCAGATGACATAGCTAAAAAAGACAGCATAAAAATTTGCAAAAAAACTTAAGCAGATGATTGCAACTCCAAGGGGAGGAGGGAGGGTTGTGAGGACTGATTCCTGCTGCTCCTGGAGAACACCTGTTACAGGTGAGTAACTACGCTTTCTCCAGGACCAAGCAGGAAGTCAGTCCTCACATATGGGACTCCCAAGCTTAAGGCTACCGGAGACCCTAAGCACAAAAATGAGCTCCCTCTAGCTCAGCAGCACAGAAGGAAGGAATCTTCGCTGAATTATTACCCACCGGTAGCCCACATCCGGGATGGAGGGTAGGAGTTGCTCAAACCTCAAAGAGATTACGGAGGACTGCCTGTCCGAAAGCACTGTCCCTGCGGGACTCCCTCTCGAGACAGTAATGGACCGCAAAAGTCTGGCTCGAAGACCAAGTAGCGGCCCGGCAGATGTCTGCCAGCGGAACAGAGCGGAGGTAAGCCACTGACGTAGCCTTTGCCCGAACACAATGAGCCGTGACTCGACCATCCAAGGAGAGCCCGGCTGCCCCATAAGCCCAAGTGATACAGTCCGCAACCCAGATGGACAGAGTACGCTTGGAGACCGGGAGCCCCAATTTATTGGGATCAAAAGACACAAAAAGCTGAGCAGCCTTACGGTGCTCCCGCGTACGGTCAAGGTAGAAGTTCAATGCCCTTCTACAGTCCAGGGTATGGAGGACCATTTCAGCTCGGCTGGAGTGTGGTCTGGGAAAGAAGGTCGGAAGTACCACCTCCTGATTGATGTGAAAAGGGGAGACCACTTTTGGAAGAAATTTTGGGTGAGTCCGTAGGACTACCCTATTTTTGTAGAACCGAGTGTAAGGGGGATCAGACACGAGGGCCTGCAATTCACTTACGCGTCTAGCGGAAGTGAGGGCTATCAAGAACAATGTTTTCCAAGAAAGAAAACGGAGAGAACAGGTAGCCATAGGTTCAAAAGGCGGACAGGTGATCCGCTGTAAAACCACATTCAGATCCCAGTCAGGCGCTGGCGGGCGCAGAGGTGGTTTAAGTAGAAGGAGACCTCGGAGAAACCTCGCTACGAGAGGGTCGCTGGAAAGAGGTCTGCCGTCCACCGGTACATGATGTGCTGAAAGAGCACTGAGGTGAACTTTGACGGAGTTGGACTTAAGTCCCAGATTAGAGAGGTAGAGCAAGTACTGCAAGATCACCGACACCGAGCAGGAGAAGGGATCCTGAGACTGCTGGGTACACCAAACGGAAAAGCGACGCCTTTTAAGGGCGTAGCATTTGCGGGTAGAAGGTCGCCGAGAAGCTAGGACGACCTCTTCCACCTCTGCCGGCAGGAGAAGGGGAGCAAGGACTACCCTCTCAGCAGCCAGGCCATTAGATTGAGAGATCTGAGGTTGGGGTGTAGCAGAGACCCCTGATCCTGAGTGAGGAGATCCGGTTGAAACCCCAGAGGGAATGGATCCTCTACCGCTAATTGCAGCAGGAGTGGAAACCACGGCTGTCTGGGCCAGCGAGGGGCCACCAGGATCATGGAAGCTTTGTCTCGGAGAACCTTGAAAAGAGTTCGAGAGACTAGCGGGATGGGAAGAAAAGCATACAGAAGGCTCTCCGACCATGAGAGTAGAAAAGCGTCTGCCGCAACTCGAAGGGGATGTGGCTGACGAGAGCAGAAGCGAGGAAGTTGCCGGTTGTGAGGACTGGCAAAGAGATCCATCGTGGGGAGGCCCCACTTTAGAAAGAGCTTCTGAACTACCAAGGGATCCAGGCGCCACTCGTGCGGCTGGAGGATCCTGCTGAGTTTGTCCGCCAGGCAATTTTCTTGGCCTGGGAGATAAACTGCCTTGAGAAGAACGCCGTGACTGACGGCCCAAGAGCAGAGCTTATGTGCTTCCCGACAGAGAAGGAAGGAGCCCGTGCCCCCCTGTTTGTTCACGTAGAACATGGCAACTTGATTGTCCGTCTGGACAAGGACGGGCTGGTGAGAGGTCAGGTGGGAGAAAGCCTTGAGAGCCAGGCGGATCGCTCTGAGCTCCAGGAAGTTGATCTGCTGAGCAGACTCCCACGTGGTCCAGAGGCCCTGAGTACGTGCCCCTTGACAATGTGCTCCCCAACCCAGGAGGGACGCATCTGTCGTCAGCACCTGGGCCGGCTGAGGTGACTGAAAAGGCATGCCGAGTACCAGGTTCGGCCGATGAAGCCACCACTGGAGAGACGAGGCCAGCAGCTCGGAGACGCGCACTAGGTCTGCTAGGCCACCTGTGGCTTGTTGCCACTGCTTGCGAAGACACCATTGAGCAGGCCGCATATTCAGGCGGGCATTGGGGGTCACATGGACGGTGGAAGCCATATGGCTGAGCAGTCTCAGGAAGCGCCTGGCGGAGACCAGGGACTGGCTGCGAAAACGGTCGGCTAGGTCCATGAGCCATTGAGCCCTGTCGAGAGGCAGGAAAGCTCGCGCCTGAGGAGTGTGCAGTCTTGCGCCGATGAACTCGAGATCCTGTGAGGGGAGCAAAGTGGACTTTGCGAAGTTTATGACAAAGCCCAAGTACTGCAGAAGAGTCACCGTGCGGTGTGTGGCGTTGGTGACCTCCGGAGCGGACGCTGCTCTGATGAGCCAGTCGTCGAGGTACGGGAAGACATAGAGGCCGTGAAGCCGGAGATGGGCCGCCACCACCGCGAGACATTTTGTGAAGACTCGCGGTGCGGAGGACAGGCCAAAGGGCAGTACCCTGTACTGGTAATGATTTCCTGCCACCACAAACCTTAGGTATTGGCGGTGGCTTGGGTGGATGAGGATGTGCGTGTAGGCATCCTTTAGATCCAAGGAGCATAGCCAATCTCCCTGCTGGAGGTAGGGCAGAAGGATTCCAAGGGTAAGCATTTTGAACTTTTCCCGCACGAGGAACCTGTTGAGGTTGCGCAAGTCCAGGATGGGTCTGAGGCCTCCTGTCCTTTTTGGTACTAGAAAATACCTGGAATAAAAGCCTTGACCTCTCAGGTGGTGGGGCACCGGTTCCACCGCCTGTTCCTGTAGAAGACCTGCTAACTCCTGAAGGAGTAAGTCCCTGTGCAGAGGGAGTCGTGGAGGTTCTCCCGGGAAATAGGAGGGAGGGACCTGGTGGAAGTGGAGAAGATAGCCTTCTCTTACGACTTGAAGCACCCAAGCATCTGAAGTGATGTTGGACCACCTGTGGGCGAAGTGAACCAGCCGGCCTCCGGTGCTGGGAGGAGCCAGCGGAGGGGGAGAGGCTATGCTTAAGGAGTCAAAAGCCCCCACCCTGCTGAGCAGGGGCTGGTGGTGCAGGCTTGGGGGCTTGCTGCCTACAGGACCCGTTACCCCGTCCCTTGGCCTGCTGGCCCTGTTGGGGAGCTGCGGGGGCCTGATATTGGGGGTAGTGTTTATAGGCAGCCGCCTTTCTCGGGTAAAAGGACTTCTTTCCCGAGCCCTTCTTTTTCTGGGAAGGGGCGGAGGTCTTCCTAGAAAGCCTAGTCCTGGTGAGAGTCTCTGTCTCTAGTTGTGCAGCCTTCTCGTCCATAGGTTTGCCAAAGAGGTTTTCACCTCGGCAGGGGACATCGACCAACTTGTCCTGCACCCAGGGCTCAAGGTCAGACGACTGAAGCCAAGCCTGTCGGCGGGCACCGATGCCGGCTGCGGCCACTCGAGCCGATGCTTCAAAGCCATCATAGGCTGCTCGGGATATGAATTTTGAGCATTCCCGAATGCCAGTGGACAAGGCTAGGAACCTCCGCAAAGGTTCCTCGGACAATCCAGCGGAGAATCCGGCTAGCTATTTAGCCAGGTCTCGGAGATACATGCCCATGTATAGCTGGTAGGTCTGGACACGACACGCAAGCATAGAGCCCTGGAAACACTTCTTACCAAGGCCATCCAGGTTACGGGCCTCCCTGCCAGGAGGCACCGAGGAGTGCATCTTCTGGCTCTTAAGACGATGCATGGCCGATTCCACTACCATGGAATGGTGTGGTAGCTGTGCTTTTTGGAAGCCAGGGCTCTTGCGGACTCGATAGATAGAATCGACCCGCTTGCTCAGGACCGGCGAGGAGGCCGGACTCTCCCACATGCGGAAGAGTAGTCGTTCCAGCATGGGAGGAACCGGTACAGTAAAGTGTTCCCTGGCGGGAGAGTCATACTGGAGGGCGTCGAGCTCTTCGGCTCGAGGCTCCTCCTCGGGATCCGCAGGGAAGGCCAAAGCCTTGGCCATATCCCTGACGAAGTCCGAGAACCGGGCATCCTCCGGAGGGGACTGCTTCCGAGGTTCGGACTCAGGCGAGTCCGAGGGGACACACCGAGTCCGAAAAGAATCAGGTGACTCTTCCTCTTCAGACTCCCAGACCGACTCCGAGGAGGAATCAGTGGGGTCGGACCGGGCAGGCTGCGGCGCCGGCCGCCCCGACGCCGAGGGAGTCGGCGTCGACGACCTCGGTCCCGAACGGGAGGCCGAGGGTGACCTCGACCGAGGATCGACTCGAGTTCGCATGGACTTGAGGATCGGCTCGGTCTCCGGGGTCGACTTAGACGTCGACGTCCCGGCGGTCGGGGCAGCGGCGCCAGCGAGGCTAGCGAGCAGTGCCCGCTGCTGGTCCATGAAGGCAGACAGTCTGCTCTCCAAGGCCGTCAACCTGAGTCCGACCTCAGGTGACCCAGCAGCTCCCGACTCGGGCCCCGACGGCGTCGGGCCCGACGTCGGCGGTCTCGGAGGCGAGTCCAGGAGGATCACAGGACTTACCCGAGCAGGCAGCTCCGACTCCATGCGAGGTCGCTTCGAGAGGTGCTCCTTCTCCAAGGACCTGGGACGGCTATCGGGGCTATGCGACCTGACCCTCGCGGAGCCAGGAGCGTCCACCGACGCTGCCCTCGTGGGTTTCACCTTCCGTCGATGGTCCCCGGAGGGAGAACCCCTGTCGGAGGAACTCCGGCGACGGTCAGAGCTGGAACCTCTGGACGCCGAGGCCTCCGACGAGGTCCGGGTACGGCTGGGGTCAGCGAAGATCCTATCCCGCTGATGCCGCCGACTTCTCAACGCTTTGGAGGACATTTTGCCACAGGCCCCACAGATCATTTCTTCATGATCCGGGCCCAGGCAGCGGAGGCAATTATCGTGTGTCAGTTAGTGACATATTTCGGTCACACTGACCACACCGCTTGAAACCACTGGCAGCCATCGGGGGAAAAAGGGCCCCTGCGAGGTCAAAAGACCGGGCTGCCAGTGAAAAAACCGAAAACGAAACTGACTAAATCAGAAAAACCGAAAAAGAAGAAGAGGACTCGTGACCGGCGTCGCGAGTCCGGGCGGGAAGAAAACCGGCGTCGAACCGAAGGAAAAAAGAGAATATTACGAATAAAATCAACTTTTTCGCGGGGACACGACGGGTACGTCTGTAGGGCTCCGCGGAAAAAAGAAGACTGGCTAAGATGGCACCCTTGGGCGGGAAGGCGACCGCGCATGCGCGCTGCAATTCCCAAAGGCTTTCTTTGAAAGCTGGGGAAAATTGCTCCGTGAGGGCTCCGTCGGCGCCGACGTCACCCCATATGTGAGGACTGACTTCCTGCTTGGTCCTGGAGAAAAATGATTAGAGTAATAGTTGGACTTTGCCTACTGGAGAAAGTATGGTGGGAAATTTGCTTCTAAGTGCTAAAGGAACAAAGAGATAACTACAATCCCAGTGAGTATTAAAACCTTGGTGTTTGCTAATAACTTCATGAGCCTAATAATGGAATCCTTGGCCCACTGCAAAACAATCAAGTCAGATAGGATCATATATCTGTCTATGATCCCAACCTGTGTTCCCAAGTACTATATATTTAGGGCCTGATTCTGCAAGGGGCCTAGAAGGGGGATGTGCTGCCCTGCTAGCCATCCTGCCCTGATTCCACCTCCCTCCTGCCCCACCATAGCTGCAGTATGGGCAGAGTTAGCAGGAGGGGGGGGGGGCAGGGAATGGGCAGGCCGAGGCAGCAGGACATAGAGGGTTGATTCAGGTCACAGCCTTGTACATCCTGTGGGGGCAGACTGGACGTGCTGCTTATTTCACTGCAGAAGTGGAATAAGCAGTAAAGAGGATGGTGATCGGGCCTGGGAACAGCACACAGGGCTGGGACAGGAATCAGGTAGGACCTCGACACCCAATCCAGGCCCCAGCTGCCCAGCCCGGGGTTGGGAGGCATGGTAACAGGCGGGCAGTGTTGCAGGAGCCAGAGGGGCATGTGGGGAGGATGTCCCTGCGTGTTTGCAAGGGCATGCTTGGCCATCTCAGTGCCCGATCCTGCTCCCGCAGAAATGTTTGGCTCCCGTGTTGCAAAATTGGGTCCTAACAGGCCCATCCTGCTCAGGGCTGTCCAGATGGCTCGGACATGTCCCTACTGGGATCGGGCTCTTATTGAACACAAGACTATAACCAGATCCAGTTGAACATTTTAAGTGAGTGTCAGCGCTTCTTGGCACTACATGCCAAGGTCCTTGAAGAGATTTCCCTTCAGCTCTGTGGAGAATCTGCTCCTTAAGAGATAAGAGTGTATGTTAGCTGAGTGAGAGAGAGCCCAGGAAGAACTGTTGCTGTGACCTAGTCCCAAGGGCACAACTTGCCTATGAAGGGGTTGTAGCACCCTGAACCAACTTTTTTTTGTGCCCCCTGGGTCCGATCTTGCAGTGCAAGCTACACAAATAGGGTAAATTTTCAGCTCATTCGCTTGTTAAATGGGAGGGTGGCATTTAACTTAATCTGTGTATTCTGTATCATTATCCATATAGATCACAGGACTGAATATACAGAGTAATGGTGTGGTCATCGTATGATCTGTTTAGGCTAGGCCTGCCATTCCACAGTCCTAAACTAAATATGTAACCTATCTGAATATTGCCACGATCTGGATAATTTTCAGGCTTACCCTTGCTCCTCCCCTAACATGCCCCCCAAGTATACAGATATCATCAGGCTTTTCATGGCAGAATGGACAGATCTTATGTGTATATTTTTTGAAAATACACAGTTAGGTTAATTATGCATTTGCCAGCAAATGCCTAATTGCCTTTGAATATCAGTTTGATAGGGCATAATTATTCATTCATATGGAACACTCCCAGATTCACAATAAAACTCTCCCAACAACAGATGCAGAGCAGAAGGTAACATTTTACTTACCAGTTAATGTTTTTTTCCTACCAGTTAGTGTTCTTTCCTTTAGTCCTGCTAGACCAGTGGGCTGTGTTCCCCTACCAGCAAATTGATGGAAACAAAGAACCAATGAAAAGCCCAAGTTGCAATGACAAAACTCCCATGCCTCTATTCATCTCATCCACCAGAGGTGCCTTCAGTATTCATCCCAAAGCATATGGGGGAAACATGGCAAGCCTCATACAATCTCAATGCTGGGCAACAAGTAGTAAGCAACAATAGAGAACTATGTACAGGAAAACAAACAGAAAGCTGTCTCTAGAAGATGAACCTGCACAGCCAAGTATAAAAATCAGAGATGGCATCCATCTGTCCAAGTAAGGTCAAAGCATCTTCAATAGTAGACTGGCTAATCTACTGAAGAGGGCTTTAAATTAGATTCAGTGCGGAAGGGTGAAGAAAGCCCCCAGGTAAGTGATACATTAAATACCTTTATGGAAATGGGTAACAGGGGGTAACATATGGAAAGCAGTGTGTATAAATGCCTGTAGCATGGGAAATAAGATCCCTGATGTTGAAGCTTTGGTGGGAGTGGCCGACTTGGATTTAGTGGCAGTTACAGAAACATGGTTCACAGAAAACCAAGACTGGGATGTAACTACACCTGGCTATACTTTATTCAGAAAGGACAGGGTAGGAAGAAGGGGAGGAGGAGTGGCACTATATGTAAAAAATACTATTAAAGCTTTGGAATTACAGAGCTTAAAAGGGAGAGAGGAGACATTGTGGGTTAAACTAGAAAGAGGGAAAGAGAAATCTATTTGCATTGGCATGATATACAGACCTCTCTCACAAGAGGAAGAGGTGGACAGAGAGTTAATTGAAGAAATACGCAGCATTGCTAGGAAAGGGGAACTGCTACTGATAGGGGATTTTGGCACATTCCTGCTGCAGTATCATCTAGAAGTAAAGAGATCCTGGATTCTCTACAGGGAGAACTACTCAGGCAATTGGTAACAGACGCCACACGTGAAGGGGCCATACTAGACTTGGTGCTTACAAATGGGGAAAGTGTTTCTGATGTTATAGTGGGAGATCATTTTGCATCCAGTGATCACCAGATGGTGTGGTTCAGTATTAGGACTAGGGCTGTTACAATCCATTCAAAGGTGAGGGTCTTAGACTTTAGGAAGACTAACTTTGCCAACATGGGCCAATATCTCAGGGAGTTGTTAGCAGGATGGGAACAGCTGGGGGATGTTGAAAAACAGTGAGCAAAACTGAAAGGGGATATTTTAAGGACAACCAACCTTTTTGTTAAAATGGTAAATAAAGGTAAAAGGAAAAGGAGACCGCTATGGCTTTCAAAAGAAGTAGCTGAAAAAGTGAACAAAAAGAGGGAGGCCTTCATGACATACAAGAGATCACAGAGAGAGAAAGACAGGCATCTATATTTGGAAAAACTTAGAGAAGCTAGCAAAGTACTCAGGAAAGCAAAGTTTCAAAAAGAGGAGGAAATAGCCAATGCAATAAAATGGGGGGATAAGACATTTTTCAGATATGTTAATGAGAAGAGGAAGGGCAAAAGTGGTATTGTCAGACTCCAGGGTGAAGGGGAGGAATATGTAGAAGCTGATGAGGATAAAGCGGAATTACTTAACAAATATTTCTGTTCTGTTTTCACAGATGAAGAACCAGGAGCAGGACCTCTGAAAAACACCCACAAATAGGAACAGAAGCGAGCGACATCTTGAACAATTTTCAGAAGACTGCATTTGTGAGAAACTAGCTCTACTTAAAGTAGACAAAGCGATGGGACTGGATGGGATACACCCTAGAATACAGAGGGAACTTGGGGATGTTCTAGCAGCTCCACTGACTGACCTTTTCAAAGCCTCTTTAGAGTCAGGAGTGGTGCCAAAGGACTGGAGAGAGGCTCATGTGGTGCCTTTACACAAAAGCAGAAGTAAGGATGTGGTTGAAAACTACAGGTCGGTTGGTTTAACTTTGGTGGCGAGTAAATTATTGGAAATGCTGCTGAAAGATAAAATAGTGAGATTTCTGGAGTCCAGCGGATTACAGGATCCGAGGCAGCATCAATTCACCAGAGGCAGGTCTTGTCAGACAAATCTGATTGATTTCTTTGACTGGGTGACCAGGGAGATGGACCGAGGGAGAGCCCTAGATGTGGTGTATTTAGATTTCAGTAAAGCCTTTGACACTGTTCCTCACAGGCGACTTATAAACAAACCGAACACCTTAGGGATGGACCCTAAAGTTACTACTTGGGTTAGAAATTGGTTGGGTGGGAGGCGACAAAGAGTACACGTAAATGTAGCTCACTCTGAGGAGGAGGATGTTACCACTGGTGTGCCCCAGGGATCTGTCCTTGGTCCAATTCTTTTTAAAATCTTTGTTAGTGATATAGTGGAAGGGCTGTCTGGTAAGGTTTGCCTCTTTGCGGATGATACCAAAATCTGCAATAGAGTAGACACCCAGGAAGGTGTAGATAACATTAGGAGGGATCTAGCTAAGCTTGAAGAATGGTCTAGAATTTGGCAGCTGGGATTTAATGTTAAAAAAAAATAAGGTCATGCATTTGGGCTGCAGCAATCCAAGGGAGCAATATAGTATAAGGGGTGAAGTACTTTTGTCCACTAAAGAAGAGCGAGACCTAGGCGTGGTTGTGTCTGATGATCTTAAAGTAGCTAAACAGGTAGAAAAGGCGATGGCAAAAGCTAGAAGGATGCTTGGGTGCATACGGAGAGGAATGGCTAGCAGAAAAAAGGAGGCGATAGTGCCTCTTATAAGTCTTTGGTGCAACCTCATTTGGAGTATAGTGTGCAATTCTAGAGACCGCACCTTCAAAAGGATGTGAACAGGATGGAGTCGGTGCAGAGGGTGGCTACTAAAATGGTTAGTATATGAGGACAGACTTAGGGATCTTAATATGTACACCTTAGAGCAGTGATGGCTAACCTTTTTGAGCCCGAGTGCCCAAACTGCCGCACAAAACCAAAGAATTTCCTCAAAGTGCCAGCACGTCAATTAAAGCTCCATTTGCATAAGGTGCTTCATTTGCATAAATATTTGCATAATGTTACCATACACTAACTTTTAGTAAACATGCCTCTTAATGAGTATATGGATAAAGAAAGACTAAAAGGTTTCTACATTACTATAATCCAGTACCAACCGCCAGGCACATTAGGAACTACTACAAACGCTGCCCATTTAGAACCCATAGCAAACCCGCCGTATCCTAACAGCACTACCAGGACTCACAAAGCACCATACTCTACCTATCAAAAGGCAACACTGCAAATATTAAACCAATACATCTCAGAGAACAACAATACATGACCTACTGGGGAAAGAACAAGTGGCAATGTCAAATAGGAATTATATAAACAGAATACCTCAGCTCAGTTACACATGCAGAACAGACCATTACCAAACAAGGAATCACAATTTAGAAACAGGAAGACAATAATTAAACTGGGAACCCCAAAAGCCAAACTTGGAATATACAACAACACTGTAGAAATAAAACTATATATTAATTTCCTCTTGTACTAAACAAAGCGCAAAAATTAATGATGCACATTTCCCAGAGCTGACATATTCCAATTAATAAATTCAAAATAAAGAGATATTTTTCTACCTTTTGTGCATTTTTTTTCAGTTGCAATTGTTCCAGCCACTTTCTTCTGGTTTCTTCGTGTCTTCTGCTAACTCTCCATCTGCTGTCCATTTGTCCTTTCTTCTGTCTTCTTGGGTTTTTTTTTTCCATTCTCTCTCTACATCTGCTTTAACATACTAATCTTTCTCCTTTTGCTCTTTCCTCATTCCTATTTCATCTACTCAAAATTTACCCCTCCATCCTCAATCCCCACTTACTCTCCCAATACCCGGCCAATTGTAGATTTTTTATCCCTCCCACACAAAATATTTTTCCCCTCTCCATTTTACTCTCCCAGCCCCATCCCATTCTAATCCTCCCCCAACACCAGCTCCCTTCTAGTTCCAGCCTCACCCAGCATCCATTCCCTTCTAGTCCCTGCATCAGCCCATTTCCAGTCCTAGCAGCCCCCCAACCCATTTCCAGTCCTAGCAACCCCCCAACCCAATACCAGTCCTATCCCCCCCTCATCAACCCACTTCCAGTCCTAACCCCCCATCACCCCATTTTCAGTTTAAGCCCCCCCCTATAACCCATTACCAGTCCTAACCCCCCATCAGCCCACTTCCAGTCCTAACCCCCCATCAGCCCACTTCCAGTCAGCCCCCCATAGCCCATTGCCAGTCCTAACCCCCCCCCCATCAGCCCACAGTCCATTACCAGTCCTAACCCCATCAGCCCACCTCAAGTCCTAACCCCTCCCCATCAGCCCATTTCTTGTCCCAGCCCCCCATAGCCCATTATCAGTCCTAAACCCCCCCCCATAGCCCATTACCAGTCCTAACCCCATCAGACCACCTCCAGTGTTAACCCCCCATCAGCCCATTTCCAGTCCTAACCCCACCCAACAGCCCACCTCAAGTCCTAACCCCTCCCCATCAGCAGTCCTAACCCCCCCTAGCCCATTAGCAGTCCTAACCCCCCCTCTCTAGCCCATTAGCAGTCCTAACCCCCCCCCATAGCCCATTACCAGTCCTAACCCCCCATCACCCCATTTCCAGACAGCCCCCATCAGCCCACAGCCCATTAGCAGTCCTACCCCCCCAGCCCATTAGCAGTCCTAACCCCCCAGCCCATTAGCAGTCCTAACCCCCCCCCCTAGCCCATTAGCAGTCCTAACCCACCCCCCATGGCAAATTTAAAAAAAAAAAAAAAGCAGCTGGCTCTGGCTTCTGCCGCCGCGGCAGCGGCAGAATGCAATGTCCCGTGGGGCCCCCTCCGCCCGCTAAGCCCCTCTGCAAGGGCTTTCAGATTCGCGAGGGAGAGCGTCTCCCTCGCGTCTCTGTTAAGCCCGCAGGGGCTAATGGGAAATTTCCCATCAGTCCCTCGCGTCTAAAGGGGCTGATGGGAAATTTCCCATTAGCCCCTGCGGGCTTAACAGAGACGCGAGGGAGACGCTGTCTCCCTCGCGAATCTGAAAGCCCTTGCAGAGGGGCTTAGCGGGTGGAGGGGGCCCCGCGGGACACTGCATGCTGCCGCGTCCGCGTCCGCGGCAGCAGCCAGAGCCCGCTTTTTCTTTTTCTGCGGACCTTCACGCGTGCCAGCTGCAAGGCCTTCGCGTGCCACAGCTGGCACGCGTGCCATAGGTTCGCCATCGCTGCCTTAGAGGAAAGGCGGGATAGAGGTGATATGATCGAGATCTTTAAATACCTCCGTGGCATAAATGTTCAGGGGGAGAGTCTCTTTCGAATGAAAGCAAGTTCTGCTACGAGGGGACATGGGATGAGGGTGAAGGGGGATAGCTTCAGGAGTGATATGTGAAAATATTTCTTTACGGAAAGAGTGGTGGATCTGTGGAATAGTCTCTCAGTGGAGGTGGTAGAGATGAGGACAGTAACTGAATTCAAAAAAACATGGGACAAACACAGAGGCTCTCTAAAGGAAAAAAGGGAACTGTTGTAGTTGTTGATATGGAAGGACAGACTAGATAGGCCATGTGGTCTTTTTCTGTCATCATATTTTTATATTTCTATAGCAGACCCAAGGAACTGCAGCAGAAGAACAATGTAAATACAGTTTGAGAGGCAGGCCCTGGCCTGGTCTAGCAGGACTCAAGGAAAAGACAGACATTAACAGGTAAGTGTAATCTTCTGAATATGTAATCTTCTGGTCTAGTCTCAGCTTGGTCCTGGGTTCATTTCACGTCACAGACGCAGGAGGGTTTGTAATAAGACAAGCAAACAGGTGTGGCTTGGAGAAAGGTTTTTATGTAAAAATAGGCTTAGTACATAGGTATTGAACAGAGGTATATAGTGATTGTTACAGAGCTATTTCAGTGTGCATCAATGAATCTGTGTGTGCAAGTGTGAAGTGTAAGATAGAGAGATAGGCCCAAACATGTTGCTCAGAGCCTCATGGTGTGGTAGGCGAAGGCCTGTGATCCATGGTGTCTGAAGTGAGCAGACAGGCCTGAGCAGCTTGACCTGTAACTGAAGCCTGTAGTTAGGCCCAGAGGAATGAAAACCCCCCTGAATGATGACACCATAGAATTGAAACTTAACTCAGTTTAACTGAACATAGCTAAGCAGAAACGAAACTTATAAAAGACAGAAAACAGCTCTAATTGGTACTGATAAGAGAGCACAGCTTCTATGGAATTAATTAACTCTGCAAAAAGCAAGGTTACAGTGCCCTGCTTTCCCACATGTTTTAGCAAGCCAGTGACCTTGGAGGAGAGAAGTAATGAAAGTCTAAGAACTGTCTATTGTAATGAGGACTGAAAGGGGGGCAACCAGGTGCTGAGCCCAGACCAGAGTCCCGATTGGGTAGCCATATCAGTACCGGGACCAATAGATGGGTGAGAGGGATTACTGGGACCAATGAAAAGTTTGCCTATGTCCAGAATGGGAAAGAAAGCTATAAAAGTTGTTGTTTTACTAACAGCCATGGCTCAGCCATTTTGAAATTGCTTATTGCTTGAGCCATGTGCACATTAAACTGGCTTGGATCCTTGAAACGACTCCTGGTTTTATTTATTGCATGCTTATCTGCTGCTACATTTCTTGGTGCGTTGGCCGGGAAGTGCGAGTGGTGGATGGTGTTCAAGTGAATAAATCCACGTAATTCGCCTTGAGGTTTGGTCCAGTTGGAACCATGCCAATCCGACGCAGGGGAATTTCCCTGGGCCCACCGATCCTCTTGAATCGGAGGGGGTTCTGCCTGGCCTCGGCAGGCACTGAGTCCAGCTGGCCAACACTTCCGACCCGGGGGAGTCCAGGATCCAACTCAGAAGCTGGGGAACCAGATCTGGTAAGTATAGTTTTGAAAACCTGTCTAGACAGATGAGTTAGAACTGCAGTTTGAAACTTGTGAAACTTTGGTAAGAATTTGAAACTTGTAACTTGTAATCTCGAGAACTTGGAATTTGGTAATGAGAGCACTGATCCCCTCTCAAGGACGGTCCTATTACCCTTGCATGAGTATGCGCAAGGCGAAGCCATCGTCCTTCTTGTTTGGTAAGACTTAAGTCTTTGTTTGAAAATCCTTGCATGAGTATTCACGAGGTACAGCTGTTAAAAAAAAAAAATCATGATTTAGCCTAGTCAGAACAGACAGGAACTTGGAATTTGTAATCTCAAGAAAATTGGAAATTGGTAAGAGAGCATGATCACCTCTCCGAGAAGGGCCGAGTAACCCCGCATGGGTATTCGCAGGGTGAAACCCCCATCTCTTTGTAATTGGGAAATTGGTAAGACTAGTCAGAATAGATAGAAAGGAATGCATTCTGAGATACGTTGCTAGCATGATTGTGTGAATGAAGTGTGAATGAGAGGTCTGGCAGCACGGACCAAGCAAGAGTGGACTCTGGACTAGCGCAGTTCCTAGCCGGGTGACTGCGTCTAGGTCGCGAAACGGAGGAAGCGTTTGGTGTATTGTCCGTCCTAACTGTGTATTTGATTTTTGTTATCTGTTGAAACTGCGAGTTCCCCTTCTGTTATAAATGTGAGATTATTCTGTTGAGTAATTTGTGACAGTTCACTGATTAAGAAATTGTATTAATAAAGCAGAAAGAAGACGCAAAACACCTACAGTCATTTTTAGAAATCAAGAAGCTGGTCTGACCCAGTTCGCTTTCTTACTGCACAGTGTGAAAAACTGACAGGGGGCGTGTCTGGAGGAAAGAATGTACAGTGTCTTTCTAATCCTGTGCAGGTTTAAATCTCAATGCTGTTAGTTTGTGCTTATTTCAGACAAATTGTACCTGTTTTATTCAATATGTTTTTAATAGTAATGTTTCTTCTGCTATGGTTAGGTATTATATACCATTCGATAGGAATATTTAGTCAGGATTTTAGTTTTGAAGGTCGAAATTAACCTCATTGGAGCTCCGTAAACTGTTTTTAAATGATTCTTGCTAGCATGTCTCTGTGAAACTGTGATTTCGTTTCCAGTGAGCGGAGGGGTGTGGCTCACACAGCTTACTAGGGAATGAGACAGCCGTTCCCGATTGAGCAGTCTCTCTTGTTTATTTAAAATAAAGGAAGTATATCTGTTGTTTCAAAAACTAACGGCAGATTGCAACCTGAGAATGAATGGTTTAAATTCTGAGTAAATAAGAAAATTGTGTTAGGATTTTATCTTTGAAAACTGTACTAGTGACTAATGATGACCTTTACAATTCAAGATAAATTCATTTGTTTTAAAATTCCAAGACGTTATTACCTGATATACGGTGGCAAGCACCTGATAGAAGACATTTAGTGTTAAAAAACAAAACAAAACAAAACAAAAAGAGGGTGTATATGCATTTTAGATATCCACCACAGCTATGGAGAAGTATCCAGAATGTCTTTTGAATATTTGCTTTCTGAACTAAAAAATAATAATTTCTTTTGCAGAGACATGCTGATTGGCAGCTAGTTGCTAAGTATTTTTATTCTAGTCATACGTAACAGATAGCTATAGTTCTCTCTATAAGATATTTTAAGAACTGTATCTAAATTTATGTCTGTGCTCAATTTAAGCTTATGTTTACGGTAATAAGGTTTTTTAATAAGTGTCTTTTCAAGTATGATCAAGAATTTCAGTAAGGGATTTACTGAAGACTATGAAATGTCTCTGTCCCAATCAGGAACGCTATGTGAAATTCTGCTAGTTATATTTCCTTAAGTTCACCATATTTTGCCCCAGAATCTCTAGATATCCTGTCTCGTCTCTCTCTCTCTCTCTGTAAGTAGCTCTGTTCAGAGTGCTTAAGGGGGGGGATGGAGCCCAGTCCACCGATGATGTCACCCCCCGGTAGGCGTGAACTAATGTGCCCACAGCAGAGAAGTAGATCATTTAAAAAAAAAAAAATCAACCTCCTGGATAGAGCGTTGCTAGGAGAAACAGAACCCAGGAGAGGGGGGGGGGGAATCCACCCTGCAGATTCCCTAGTTTGCCAGCCACCTCCGCAGCAGGGGGATGTGCACCCCCTCTGGACCAGAAGTGAAAGTCAGCTGACCAGACTTGTTTAGAACTGAAACAACTGCATTATACACTGAGAAGTTTAGGACTTGATTGAACTAATGAACGGAAATTGCAGAGAACTGGATGAATTTGCGGGCATAATAGTTAAATGAAAAGTTGATCAGAAAGGTATGTGGATTGTTGAAGGACAGAGAATGTAAAAATTGTAAGATGGAAAAAGAGAACAGATCTTTTTGCTGATATTTTAGTCGAATGATGTGGAGGAGGTTTTCCTAATCAAAGGAGCAGAGGAAGTGAAAAACTGGGTGTGAGTGCGCCCATTACAGAGGAGAAAGACATTAGAAAAGTGAATGCCCGTATCTTGACTCCTCCCCAGGAGGGGAGGAGGGAGTACTTGATTGCAGAGTCATAAAACAATAAACCAAGCACAATGTTCTAGTAGGGGAAGGAAGTAGCTATAGAGTAAGTGGCAGCTAAAACATAGCCCCTGCCATTGTCACCCTCAAGCCAGTCAAGAAGCCTGGGACAGGTGATTACCGCCCAGTGCAGGATCTAAGAAGAATGAATGATGCAGCTGAAACTATACAACCAGTGGTACCAAAATCCTTATATTCTCTTGGAACTGATCTCTGCTGAAGCTATACATTTCATCATTCTGGACTTAAAAAGATGCTTTTTTCTGCATACGCTTAGCCCAAGACCCCACTACAAGGAGGCGGGGCCAACTCATCTGGACAAGATTACCTCAAGGATTCAAGAACTCGCCTCACTCAGCAAAAGATTTGACAAGTTATCCAGAAACTCCAGAGAAAAAAAAAAAGTAAAAATTCTACTTCAATACGTGGACAACTTGCTCATAACCACCAACTCAGAAAGTGAATGTCTACAAGCCACCAGTGAACTTTTGCACCCTCTTAATGAGGCTGGATACAAAGTCTCAAGAGCTAAGGTGCAATTATGCCAAACAAGTTAAATACCTAGGATTCCAGTTGTCCAGCGGAATTCGACGCCTGGGACCCTTACCAGAACGCAAAGCAGCTGTATGCAGTATTCCTACTCCAACCACCAGGAGGCAAGTGAGAGCCTTCTTGGGTGCCACAGAGTATGTTGTATATGGATCCCCAATTTTGCGCTGCTAGCAAAACCGTTGTATCAAGCTATCAAAGGAATGGAAAACTATTCCATGTAAAAAAACTATTCCATGTAAAAAAGTTAAAAAGTTCTCTGTTCAATGTAAAGTATACAGAAGTATACATAAATTGTTAAATTGTTCCATGTAAACCGCCCTTGATCACTGGAAGGGGCGGTATAGAAGAAATAAGTAAATAAATAAATAAATGGAAAAGTCTGCATTGGAATGGGGACTTGAACAGGATGCAGCCTTTTGATCTTAAAAAAAACAAAAAACACTCTGATGTTGTTACCAATTCTGGGTCTACCAGATGTCCAGAAAACCTTTCAGTCTCTATGTTCATGAGTCACAAGGAAATGTTCTAGGAGTGTTGACTCAATCTCTTGGACCTTATTTGAGAAGCTGCTACAGCTACAGCCTTCCTAGTAAGCAAAAACTAAAAGAAAAAATCCCTTTGAGACAGAATCTTCAAGTTACTGTACCACACTCTGTTCTAACCAATATGAAATACAAAGGAAACTACTAGCTAACAAATCTATGAATGTTGAAGTATTAGAGTATGTTGTGTGAAAACCCCAGATACAACTGAAGGGTCAGTCAAGCTTTCAATCCTGCTATGTTGTTATCAGTTGGTCTTGATCCCCTGATCATGACTGTTTAGAAATTATGGACACTGTATTCTCAAGCCGCCTAGATTTGACTGATGTCCCTATGGAGAACCCTGAACAGACTTTCTTTGTGGCTGAAGGCAGTTTCATCATCAATGGACATTGTTGTGCTAGATATGCAGTGGTGACCCCTGATTTGGTAGTTGAGTCCTCAGCCCTGGCCCCAGAAACTTCACCACAGAAAGCTGAACTGCTAGTCCTCACTAGAGCACTAACAATAGGAAAAGGGCCCTGTCTAAATGTGTACCCAGATTCCAAGTATGCCTTTACAACCTTGCATGCACATGGGGCCCAGTACACAGAATGAGGGTGGATAACCTTAGGAAGCAAGTCCATTAAGTATAGCCCCAAGATATTGATATTAACAGATACATACTGCCTATAGATCTCAGAATTTAGGAAAAATAGAATGTATGAATAGAACCCTGAAATCTCAGTTGTCCAAACTTTGCCAAGAGGTTTACCTGAAGTGGCCCCAGGTTCTTCCTATAGCCCTTCCTAGGATATACTTAGCCCCTGCTAAGTCTTTAGGAGTTTCCCCTTTTTGAGATTCTGTATGGGCAACCCCTGCCTATTGTATAGGAAATAAAAGGAGATATGAGACAGATAGGATCTGAAATTATTAGACATGAACTATTGGTTTTAAGTTCTGTTTTGCAGAGTCTTCATACCTGGGTACAAAATCGATTACTCATCAATTTGCCTGAACCCCTGCATCCTTTCAAGCCTGGAGTCTCAGTGTGGATCAAAGAGTGGAGAAAGATACTGTTCGCCCTGCATTGGAAGGGACCCTATGTTGTTGTCATCCTGTCAACTCCAACTGCAGTAAAAGTCGCAGAATTTGAACCTTGGATCCATCATAATCAAGGGAAGCCAGCAGCTGCTCTTGAACCTGATCACTGGACTACTGTACAGCATCCTGAGACTCCATTGCACCTCACCCTACGACAACAGCCACGGACCTAAGACTTATTGGTCCCTCAGAAACTGCACTGTTTCAAGACTGTTTGTTTATCTGAAGGTAAGCTTCGCATCTGGAGAAAACTGCAATCATCAGAAAGAGACTGTGTTGTGTTAAGAAATTGAATCTTCTAAGAGACTGTGTTTAAATACTCTGAAAAGACTGTGTTGATCTTCTAAAGAGTGAATTGCTCTAAAGAAGCAATAATAGCCTAAGAGACTATGCTATGATATTTTAAGAAATTGAGACATCCCAGAGGACAGTGATACTTTGGAATCTACAGCCCTACTCCTGCCAAAAAGCTGGTAGGTCTATGTACGGCAGAAGCTTGCGGATCTACAATCAACCCTACAACTGTTATCTGTTGTGGAAGTCGACAGTTCCACCAATTTTCCAGAGACTATGCTCATTATGAATCCTTATTATTGCTTTATTTTGGCAGCAGCCTTGGAGTGCTTTGAAATGACTTTTGCCTTATCTCCCTGGGCAGCCTGTATAAGTACAACATGAACTGGACCGAAGGTCACTCAGACCTTGTTTTATCATTCTTCCTATACTTGCATTGGTATACTCTCCAATCCAAAAGTTGTTCTAGATCTTGACTTTCTACAAGGCTATGCAAGCCACCGTTGCAACTCCTCATGCCTCCCAGAACTTGTTTCTTGAACTTGCTGGAGCAATAGCATCTAGTCTCCACACTTCTGACTGTTTCTTTTGTGGAGGAACTAAGATGGGAGATCAGTGGCCCTGGGAGACGCAAGAACTGAACTATTCTATCCTATACAATCAGATGATTTATATAATACTACTAGTGAGTGGGTATTGGCCCACCCCATTGTTGACAGTTTGTGTTTTGTTCGGACTGGACCACAATCTACTACGAAGGATGGACAGCTGGTCTGTCTAAATCAGAAGCTTTACGACAGCACAACAAAGATGCAACTGAACCTTCTAATCCTTTAGTTCTTTTTCCCACTCTTGCCAAACTATGGACTTTGACTATCTGCTTGTTGCTCCCTTGTTTCTTGCCACTTTGCTTGCGAATGATAACTTCAGTTATTAATAACACTGTAGAGCATAAGGCAGCTACAAAGATACTAGCTATGTGAACTTACTACCCTATACCACAGAGTGATACCTTTACCTAGTATTATGTGATTTGATTCGCACACCTTATTAACATGCGGGTGATATTAATCAAAGGGGGGAATGTGGTAGGCGAAGGCCTGTGATCCATGGTGTCTGAAGTGAGCAGACAGGCCTGAGCAGCTTGACCTGTAACTGAAGCCTGTAGTTAGGCCCAGAGGAATGAAAACCCCCCTGAATGATGACACCATAGAATTGAAACTTAACTCAGTTTAACTGAACATAGCTAAGCAGAAACGAAACTTATAAAAGACAGAAAACAGCTCTAATTGGTACTGATAAGAGAGCACAGCTTCTATGGAATTAATTAACTCTGCAAAAAGCAAGGTTACAGTGCCCTGCTTTCCCACATGTTTTAGCAAGCCAGTGACCTTGGAGAAGAGAAGTAATGAAAGTCTAAGAACTGTCTATTGTAATGAGGACTGAAAGGGGGGCAACCAGGTGCTGAGCCCAGACCAGAGTCCCGATTGGGTAGCCATATCAGTACCGGGACCAATAGATGGGTGAGAGGGGTTACTGGGACCAATGAAAAGTTTGCCTATGTCCAGAATGGGAAAGAAAGCTATAAAAGTTGTTGTTTTACTAACAGCCATGGCTCAGCCATTTTGAAATTGCTTATTGCTTGAGCCATGTGCACATTAAACTGGCTTGGATCCTTGAAACGACTCCTGGTTTTATTTATTGCATGCTTATCTGCTGCTACAATGGCGAGAGAGAGAGAGCGGGGGAGGGGTGAAGGGAATTGATTATCAGAGCCTCCTGTCTTTCATGTCCAAGGGATGGTGAGAGAGAGAGAGGGAGAGAGACAGGAAGTGTTTCTGTCTTTTATAGTGAACTGAATCCTTTCCAGCACTTCCCCTTGAGGTCTGCTATTGTCTTTGGCCACTCCCTTTGAGGTCTGCCCTTCTTGATTTAGCAAGGAAGGGCTGCAGACAGGTCATAGAGACTGACATCACCAGGGGGGTCAGAGTTTAACTTTGAAGACTGAATTCACCAGAGTCCACAGCTGCATGAAATGGATGCTGACATCTCCCACACCTTTTTTATTTTTATTTATTATTTGTGCCTGGAAATGGTGGAAGCAAACCTGTGGTACCTGTCCCAGCTGCCATTACCTGAGAGTAGGCAGCTTTCTAATACCTCCTGTATTAAAAACCTTGCTATGTCTAGCAAGTCCCCCTGTCCTGCACAGTACTGTCTCTAGTGTTCTAGAGATAAACAAGTCTCCTTATGAGTCCAAACCTCGTGTCTTAGGTAGAGCAGCCACTACGGGACGGGACGGGGGGGGGGGACCCAATATGCCACTTACGTGCCCGTCTTAGAGAGAGTGAACAGTACATAAGGTCTGCAGAAATTTTTAAGGAGGCTAAAAGCAAACGGTACCAGGATGCTATGAGTGAGGATAGGAAGCAATACTAGACTGCAGCTGACTCTGGTATTCAGTGTAATAGGAAATGCCGAATTAGCCTGGATGTAGGGGTGGATGCTGGAGAAGTTCAGTGTAACTACCTTAAAATGTTGTTGTTCTGTATGACATGCGCTGCAAGGAAATGTACATTTTTTTCAGTAAGTAAAATGTCACTTTCCATATTGTCCTGCTAGACCAGTCCAGGCAGGTGGAATGTACTAAAGCTAGAATTCCACTTGGTGTGAAAAAGACACAACAGCTCGCAAACCCCCAGAGCTAAAGAAAGTGATGTCCATGTTGCTGCCCAAAAAAATGGCTGCAGGGACTACTGAGCTCCATTCTGCTCCATCCACGAGGACACTTGTGCTTGGGTAGAATTGGTGGAAACCCTCTGGAACCAACCAGTTCCTCAACAGAGACACTGAGGCAATAGCATCCTAAATCTAGCACCTTAAATCTTCTTGGTCACTGCGTCACCCTAGTACAGGCCAGCAAACAGCACACAAAGATGATTGAACTTACAAAGGGAATTTATAACCTCCACATACCGGAGAAGCACCCTCCAGACATTCGCAGGTGAAGGTGAAGATCCTTATCCTCACCCTGACACTGTTCCTTAGAGGAGGGGGGCAGGCAGACCATCTGGTTCATATGAAGGGGAGAAATCACCTTAGGCAAGAAGGACGGCACAGGGCAAATGGAAATGGTCTACTTAAAAAAAAGACAGATAAGAATCTTGGGAAGAGAGAACCTACATCTCTATCAGTTCGCTGCCCTCCTTTTGGCTAGCACCCAACAATTCCTGAAACAAAAGGTGAAGCTTGGCTCCAACCAGAGGAACCAGGGAATGGGCCCCAAAACCTTCATTGCGCAGCCCAGGAGATGCTTTGCCAATAAAAGGCAGCTTCCATTCTCAGCCTGCCTGCACTAGACTGCACACAGAGGAGACAAAAGGCCACAGGATCTGCACATCCACACCAGAATGACCAGGCTAGCTGCAAAGGTAAAGAATTCTGGGGAGGACAATCTGGAGTCCGGAAGCTCTCCTCATGGAAATGACCCCCCTACACTCAGGGGCATAGTCACCATTGATCCACAGAGGATGAGGAGAGGCCCATAGCATGGATGCCAGATCCTCCGGCGGGTTGAATATCCTTACCCATAGCACCATCTGCAACTTCCAGCCCTTAGGCAGACAAGGTCAGGCTAATGGCATCCCCTGGCTGAGAGAGGGGGAGTACACTCTTGCAAAGGAGAACAAGCTAAACTACTACAGATTCATAGAGAGAACCTACATGTTAACAGAATCCCTTATCTTGGCTGCACAGAGAAAACACAGACCATCACTAATAAAAGAATAATAAACTATAAAAGGCACAGATTGATATGGAAAACCCCCAAATCGGACACCAAGCCTTGAAGCATGGAAGAAACAGGAGCAGAAATGCTTTTCCTCCCTTAATGAACCATAAGAAATGCACATTTTCAAAGCTGACATTTTATCCTCTAAAAATTGACACTCTTTTGTACCTAAGTCTGATCATCTTATTTTTCCAGTTGGGTTGGTCCCAGTCTCTCTTTTCTACTTCCTCTTGTTGATTTTTCAAACATCTCATTTCCATTTTCTGTTTCTTCACACTCTGTCTTCTTCATCCTTTCCTTCACTACATCTCTCTGACACTGATCCTCCTAGTTCTCTCATTTGCCTTTTACCCAATAGCTTAATTCCCAAAAAAACATGGGACAAACACAGAGGATCTCTAAAGGAAAAAAGGGGACTGTTGTAGTTGTTGATATGGAAGGACAGACTAGACAGGCCATGTGGTCTTTTTCTGTCATCATTTTTCTTTGTTTCTATTCCCCTTTCTCCTTCCTGCAATATTCAGTCTCCCTCTCTTCACTGTTCACCTACTTACTGCTTTCTATTTCCTCACTTTACATCTCTAGTCCTTCCATTCCACATCTGTCTCATTCTCTTGCCAGCATCCAAACCCCAGGAGTGGAGGAGTAGCCTAGTGCCTAGTGGTTAGAGCCTAGTGCAACAGCCTTCAATTCCCACTGGCACTCCTTGTGACCTTGGGCAAGTCACTTTACCCTCCATTGCCTCAGAAGAAAAGGCTGGCAATCTACTTCCGGTGATACATTGCCAAGAAAACCCAGAGGTAGCTGGGTCGCTATGAGTCAACATTGACTTGATGGCACTTTAAAAAAAAGAGTCTACAATTTCCTCCCTCTGTACTCTTCTCCTCCCCAGTCTCATTTGCCACCTTCTGCTTCTCAGCCCTTTACCAGCCCCAGCTCATTCCCTAATAGTTATCATCTCTCCATCTCCAGAACCATTCTTATGTCTTATCCTGTATCCAGGCTTTCATTTCCTCTTGGTCACTTCTCCCATTTCTACCCTTTTTCATCTGCTTCAAAGAAGACCTGTCTCTTCCTATGGCTCTCATCCACTCCATAACACTCTGTCCTTTTCAACTGCCTCCAAACCCTCCCGGTCCTTCAAACCTTCTCCCCTCCACATTTTTCTGCACTTAGTTTCACAGCCCTATTCATACTTTTCACCCAAATATCTTGTCCCCATTGTCCTCTTAATCTCTGGTCAAATTCCCAACTCACAATCCCATCCAAGCCCCGAGTTCCCACTTAAAATCCCAATAGCCCAGCCTATTTTAGAGTTTTTCTTCTGTTTTCTCACCCAATCTTAGAGTCTCCACCTGTCAGAGTTCCTGCTTTCCCACATCCTATATCCCTAGTACCTGCCCTCCTGCCTCCTACTTCACTTCCCCAGCACCCACCCCTTATTTCCATCTCCAATATTCATTAACTTTGTCTTTCCTCCTTACCCCAGCATGTATTCTTATACCCCTCCCTCTCAACCTTCTCCCCTTAGTTGACTTTGCTTCTTCCCTACTCCCCACAATATCTGTCGTCCTTTCCCTTCTAATTCCCCCAGCATCTTCCTGTTTTTCCCTACTCTGACCCTAGTATTGGCCAGCATTAGCCTCCTTTCAATCCCAGGACCTCGGCCTTAGAATTAGCTCCCTTCCAGTCCCAGCCCTTTTCCAATCCCATCTCCCCAGCCCCAATCAGTCCATTTCCAGTCCAAGCCCACTTGCCCCAGTATCAGCCTATTTCCAGTACCAGTCCTTAGCCCCAGTATCAATCAGCCTCCCCGGCCCCTATATCTTCTCATTTCCAGTCCCCTCTCCCCCACTCCATTATCAACCCATTTCCAGCACCAGTCCCCAGCCATAAGCCCTTTTCCAGTCCCAGCCCCTCATTTCCAATATCAGCCCATTGCCAATATCTTCCAACCCCCTGCCCTGTATCACCCAGTCTCAGTCCTAATCCCCCAGCCCCATTATCAGCCCATCGCCATTTCCAGTCTCCCCAGCCCAGTTCCTGTCCGCCCCCCCCCCCCCAGTATCAGCCATCCCTCCCCTTCCCCCCACAACACAGCCACAGGAGCATTTGGTTTTGGCCCCATGGCTGGGCTATATTCAAGCTATGGTGCTGACAGCTTGAGTATAACACAGCCACAGGAGCAAATTCAAATGCTCCCATTGCTATATTAATGTTCAATACAGCTGGGAGAGCATTTGCTTTTGCTCCCATGAAGGTGCTATATTCAAGCCATGGTGCCGATGGCTTGAGTCTAGCAGAGCCCTGGGAGCATTTGCTTTTGCTCCCGCTGCTGTGCTGAGCATTAATACAGCCATGTGAACAAAAACAAACGCTCTTGCAGCTGTGTTAATGCTTAATTCAGCTGGGAAGGCAAAGGCAGGCTGGAAGTGAGCCTGTGAGGCAGGCTTCCTGTACCCCTATTGAGGTGCACCCTGAGCCAGTGCCTCACTCACTCACCTCTTAAGCTGGCCCTGGCCCTATGACCAATAGGACCCAAGGCTACACTAGCTTAGCGAACATACTCTCCTTCTGTACAAGGCCTCACTGGCAATGCAGAGCAACAGCTTCCCATTGAGATATCCCAAGTAGCCTCAAATATCATGGGCTCCAACCATTACCACTGGGATTTGACTAAAACTCCCCTTAACTCTGTCTAAGCAGAGCCTTTTATGTTTCTTTCCAAAATTGCAGGAGGGGGATATTTATTTGCAGTATTTCTCGTATACACCACTAGTAGTAAAAACATCAAAGTAGTTTACAACAAAAAAGGGGGAGCGGCTAAATACTGAAGGTCTGGTGGTACCTGTTCAAAAACTAATGTCTGAACCAATAGCATGATTTCCTGTTACAAGATGGGGCCAGCTATGAACCATAGACTGCATTAAACAAGATGGATTCCATTTTTGTTATAACTCAGCATTGAAACTTGCAGATCAAGCAATTCTACAAGTTTATGTACTTTACAGCAGAAGTATTATTCCAGCTGACTATGGGGGGTTAATTTTCAGACATATCAGGCTGCCTTTGTTTTAAATTGGCAGCGCATTGTGGTTTATGCAGAGGCTTCTTCTGGAAGTCCTTCCTTCTTTCCTGATATCTGGCTTGCAGTCCTCAATGGTGCATGGCTGGAGGAGAGCAAGCCTACCATTTTATTCATCCACCATCTTGTCAGCCTCCAGTCAGCAGAACAGAGTGTGCCATGGGGGCCAGAATCTGATCAATTTTTTTGCCCCACATGGCTTCAGCATCTAGACCTTGAGGTACAGAGATAGAAGTTGCTTTATTTAGGTCCCCCAACCAAAAAGGTGTTCTATCGTCCCCGTACCTCAGCAATGCAAGGCCATTTTGTGATTTGAACCGTGCAGTACCCTGCTGTCTAGTTAATATCATGAGAAGACTCAATAGGCTATTTTAGAGACACACAACAGAGGACTCAAAGAGAATAAGGGGTCAAGACTAGCGGTTGGGGCTGACACAAACTGCTGAAAGTCACAAGAATATGGGACTAGGGATTAGGAACAGAGAAGGACCCAGTTTATAGAAGGGAAAGGTCAAGGATCAGGGACCAAAATGCAAGACATCAAGCCCACAGTTACCCTTCCTTTATCTTCTTTCCCTCTCAAGAGCCTTTAAAATATGTGCCTATAACTATAGACAAACTGTACTTTTCAGTTAAAGACCAGATCAAATAGCTGCAGCTAGCTAATAAGTATCCTTCATGTTTTATCTAGGTTACGTCCTCAGAAGGGATTAAAAGCAAAGTTCTTTCATTCACTATAAGCTCTTTAGAACAGAGGCACTGTTGTAATCATTTTACATTTCCATACACAAGAGGGATGCATAGGTGGGCCATTAGAACACCTCGGTGTATACAAAATTGATTCAAATATGTGTCAACATACAAACATGTTCAAAGCAGATTTCCATGTGTTGGAAAACTGTCTCTTAAAACTTTTGTATCAAAATTTTGAAAACAAAAAAGTTTGAAATCAGCAATAAGTCTAACATGACTCAAATGAACCAAAAGTATTTTCCTTCCATGCATGAACTTCAGAAATGACAATATTTAAAAATTGTCCATAAAATACCATCGCTGTTTATCTGATTTTCAATTAATTGAAAAGGAATTCCCAGGAATCATAGTTAAAATTCAAAAGAACAGTTCTTGTTATCTGTTAAGTAGTGAATATTAACAGCTATTTTGGTACCTGTAAATGCCTTTCATAACAGGAGCCCGGGGGGTATAGATCACATTCCTCGCTTTAGCAGCCATGCTGAATGACCAGCTCCTCTAAGCAAACCCTGTCACATTATGCCCAGGGCTACAGTAACCTTTGAAACGTATTTTTTTTTTTGGGGGGGGGAGCGCAATTGTATCATGTTTCACTTTCAGGATTCTGATGCAAAGCATAATGGTTGCACAAATGCAAATATTTGCAACTAATCTGAAAAACAGACACAAAAAAAAAGGTACTTGCTGCTATAGGGCTCCCTTATTCAAACAAGGCTAAAAGTGCTTTCCCCCGGGGAGGGAGGAAAAGTCTGCAGTTGCTCAAGAAAAGGGAAGGATAAAAAATAAAAATACTTTGAAACTGGCCGTTTGCAAATGCCAGAAAGAAAAAAAAATTACATTGGAGAGTTAAAATCTATGGCAATAAGGGGCATTACCAGCACAGGCTTTGGGCTAACTGCAGGAGGGGGGGGGAGGGTTTGTACATCCATCCCACTACAGTGACCATGCTTTAACCTCTTGTAGCTGCAACTAGTGCCACCCTGTGAGATGGTGGTGGTTGAACCTGTGCCACTGCCATCAAGCAGAGGCTGTGTGGCCCACTAATGCCCACACGAGCTGCAACATCCCTGTGTCCCAGCCAGTCCCCACCCCAACAAACGCTACCAGGGTACTGAGGTTTTTGGTGCATGATCCCACACGTTTAGTGCAGCACCAAAAGATAAGCAGCCTCTCAAGGACCTGGTAGGAAAAAAGGACAACAAATCCTAAGTTATATGGAATAAAACAACCCCCCCCCCCCCAACTGGAAACGATCCAGGCTGCCCCTTCACCCCAATTGCTCATTTCTATAATCCTTTCCACTTCTTCAGATACCCCGTAGTTGTGCCATACTTCAGTTAATTCAGATATTCTCCTCTTCTTCACCTCCAGCGAGGCTGTTCTATGCATCCACCACCTTTTCTGTACAGAAGTATATTTTTTTAAATTATTTTCCAGATCTGCACACAATATTCCAAATGAGGTATCAATAGAGACTTACATAGAAGCATTATCAAATAATTTTTCCCCCTAGTCGTTCCTCCTTCAATGCACCTAGACATCCCTTTGACTTTTGCCATCACCTTATTTACTTGTCTGGTTATTTTAAGATAAGATTATACCTAGATCCCACTCTTCCTGCACAGACTTTCACTTCAGCTGCAGTACTGCAGCCCAAATGCATAACCCTGCATGACTTTGGTCTATATAGGCTTACATTTGACACAAAGAAACCAAACAAGACAAATTACAAAAGGAAACAGCGGGAAATAATATAAAACGCAGGACATTGCCAGAACATGATTACAGGCACCCTTATAAAACAGTTTGAACAGAAGAACCACATTCCCACTGCAGTAAAATTAGATGCACCTGTGATCAACTGTCAGTACTCACATGACTTCAATTAACCAATGAATGATGGCTCTAATGTTTAAAATGGCCACATTCACTCCCTGTTCCATTTTCACAATGGTGAAGACAAGAGAGCTGCTTGAGACCCTCAGAAACATCATTATCAACAAACATCAAATTGCAAAGTGGTACAAGGCCATCTCCAAAGACCTTGGGATTTCCGTGTCTATAGTTTGCAATGTTAAGAAGTTTTCTGCTCATGGAACTGTTAAATACCTCCCAGGACTTGGTGGTAAGAAGAAAATTAATCAAAGAGGTCTTTGAAGGTTAGTGCGAACGGTTGGAAAAATACCACATACAACATCCAAAGAGATTAAGACTGACCAGGAGCAATTTGGCATGGTAGTTGCAATCTCCACCATTCACTGCACACTAAACAAAGAAAGACTTCAAGGGCAAAGGTCAAGGAGGACCCCACTGCTCAAAGACAGAGACAAACAGCATGCCTGATCTTTGCCCAAACCCACCTTGAGAAATCCCACTCCTGGGAAAATGTTCTGTGGACAGATGAAATCAAACTTGAGCTCTTCAGCAATGCAGACCAGTGATACATTTACAAGCAAAGAAATGAAGCTTATAAGGAAAAATACATCCTTCCTATAGTTAAATATTATAGATGTTCCATAATATTGTGGGGCTGTTTTGTTGCCTCAGGAACTGGAGGCCTGGAATGTATTAAAGGAATCATGAACTCAGAGGTCTACCAAGGTATTTTGGAGTGATATGTGCTACCTAGTGTCAGAAAGTTTGGGTCAAAGGTCATATGTTCTCCAGCAGGATAACAAACCAAAGCATATATCCAAAAGTACAAAAGAATAGTTAAAAGTTAACAAAATAGACTGCTTTAAACAGGCCAGTAATAAGTCCTGATCTCAATTTAATCAAGAATCTTTGGAATGAGCTGAAATCTGCCATTGGTAAAAGGAATCCTGGAAACATTCATAAGCTGAAACAAATCGCAGTTGAAGAGTGGGAGACACTACCAGCAGACAGATGTATGAAACTTACAGAGAGCTACAAGAAACAATTGGAGGCTGTCATCACTGCCAAGGGTTGTGCAACCAAATATTAGTGAAGGGTGCTATTAATCTGTCCAGGTCTTGTTTTGCTTTGCTTTGCTTTTTTTGCTCAGAAATTACTACCTCCAAGTTGCAGACATTTTTTTTGTTGTATACCTTTAAACATACTATTAAATTATGACAACATACAGTTGAAATATTTCCTTTTATTTCTCAAGATATTGTACACAACATAACTAAAATGCAAGGGTGCCAATATCATTGACTACAACTGTATGTTCAAAAGAAAAATATCAAGGATAGATACTTTCCACAAACTATTGCCACACAGCAAAGACAAGGTCATAGCAGAAAATCTAAATGAATCCTTTGTTTAATTCTTTATTCAGAAGGATTTTAGGGATATACGTCAGAAACATTATTGGTGATGATTCAGAGGAAATGAAGCATATCACTGTGAATTTGAAAGATATAATAGAGCACAATGTCAAAGACTAACAAATCACCAGACCAAATAGTCCTCTTCCGGGTTCTGAAAGAATGCCAGTATGAGACTGTAGACCCGTTCCTGGTAAATATATAACCTGCCCTTTAACTAAGCCATGGTTCCTATAACTCAAAGGTGGCTAATTTAATGCCAAATTTTAAAACGTAGCTCCAAGAAACTACAGATCAATAAGCTTGATACTAATGTCAGTTAAAGTAGCAGAAAGTTACTCTGAAAAACAAAATTACTAGTCGTAGGGACAGAGTGAACATGGATTTAGCTAAGAATAGTCTTGCTTTACCAATCAATTAGATTTTTTTGAACATGGGGATTAGAGCGAATTGGAGTGTACCCGGATTTCCAGAAGGCATTGAAAAACACTACTCCTGAGAGACTACTCAGGAAATCATAAAGGCATGGAATAGGGAGCAATGCACAATAGTGGACTGGAATTACCTAGGTATAAGATGGGAAGTAGTAGGACAAACAAAAAAACAGTAGCAAACAAGAGAATCATCATAAATGATCAGTTTTCCCAATGGAGAAGGGCAACTGGTGGAGTATCCCAGGATTTGGTATTAGGACCAATGTTGTAACATATTTATTAATAATCTGGAAAAGAAAGAAAAATGAGTGAGGTCATCAAAATTTGCAACACAAAATTACTCAGCTGTTAAATCATAAGTGAAATGTGAGGGGTTGCAGGAGTACCTTGTTAGAGAGGGGACTGGGCATCTAAATAGCACATAAGGAAAATAATCCTAACCACGAGATACAGAATGCTAGGTTCCATAACAGAAGTCACCACCTAGGAAAAGGATCTGAGAGTCATTACAGATAATACTTTAAAATTCTCAGTAAAGTGTTGGATGGCAGTCATAAAACAAATAGAATATTAGAATTATTCACAAAATAGTAGAGAATAAAACCAAGAATTCTATCATCTCTCTGTAGCGATCGCTGGTAGGCTGCATCTTGAATACTGGATGCAGTTCTAGTCATCTCATCTGAGAAAACATAGCAGACCTATCAAAAAGGTACAGAGATGGGCAACCAAAATGATAAAGTTGATGGAATGACTCCTAGATAAAAGCTCTTCAGCATGAAGAGGAGATGGCCGACAGGCGATATAACAGATCATAAGATAATGCATACTGGGTCAGACCAAGGTCCATCAAGCCCAGTATCCTGTTTCCAACAGTGGCTAATCTAGGTCATAAGTACCTAGCAGTTTCCCCAAAAGACACACGTTCCACAATGCTTGTATTGGGGCAAGCAGCTGATTTCCCAGATCCCCTTAAATAATGGTTTATGGACCTTTCTTCCAGGAACTTGTCCAAATCTTTTTTAAACCCAGCTACACTAACAGCTTTCACTACATCCTCCAGTAAAAAATTCCAGAGTTTGCTTACATGTTGAGTGAAAAAATATTTTCTCTTATTAGTCTTAAATAGGTTACCCTTTAGCTTCATTACATGCCCCCTAGTCTTTCTATATTTTGATGGCGTAAACAATCAAGCCAAGTTTACCTGTTACACTCCATTCCTTAATTTAGAGACCTCTATCATATCTCCCCTCAGCCGTCTCTTTTCCAGGTTGAAGAGCCCTAACCTTTTTAGCCTCTCTTCATAGGGGTATCCCCTTCCATCCCCTTTACCATTTTGGTGGCTCTTCTCTGAACCTTTTCTAATAAAGCTATATCCTTTTTAAGATACAGAGACCAGAATTGCACACAATATTCAAGATGCGGTCGCACCATTGAACGATACAGAGGCGTTATATCCTCCGTTTTATTCTCCATTCCTTTCCTTATGATTCCTAGTATGAGTAGGATAGAACCATGAACTGGATAAAAAGTACTATTTGAAAGGGTAAACAACCATTTAAGAATAGGGACACTCCGGGAAACTATCAAGTAGCTGATTTTAAAACAAACTAGAAAAAGTATTTTTGTCACAATATATATGCATACTAGCATGGGTATACCAGAACACCTGATCGTTCTCTTGCACAATCTGTACATTGATCAAGAAGCAACAGTTCGAACGGAACAAGGGGAAACAGAATGGTTTAAAATAAGCAAAGGTGTAAGACAAGGCTGTATACTTTCCCCCTACCTGTTTAATTTATGTGCAGAACAAATCATCAGAGAAGCAAGATTGTATGAAGACAACAGAGGTGTGAAGATTGGTGGAAGACTCAACAACCTTCGCTATGCTGATGTTACCACATTACTGGCTGAAAGTGAAGATGATATGAAACATTTGCATCTCACGATCAAAGAGTATAGTCTTAAAATGGGCCTGCACCATAATGTAAAGGAGACAAAGATCACGACAACTGGCAAAAATCAACAAGTTCATAGTTGAAGGAGAAGAAATTGAAATTGTGGACAACTTTATCCTACTTGGATCAGCTATCAATAAAGAAGCAACAAGCAGTCAAGAAATCCGATGACGCATTGCTCTTGGCAGAATGGCTATGAAAGACCTAGATAAGATTCTCAAGAGCAGAGATGTCTCTCTCCATACAAAGATTTGACTCGATCAAGCCATGGTATTTTTAATATCATCATATGGATGCGAAAGCTGGATAGTGAAAAAGATAGACAGGAAGAAAATCGATGCCTTTGAATTATGGTGCTGGCGGCAAATACTGTGTATACCATGGACTGCCCGAAGAACAAACCAGTCAGTACTAGAGGAGATCAAACCTAAGCTTTCTTTAGAAGCTCAGATGACAAGACTTCAACTTTCATACTTTGGACACATCATGCGATCATTATTGAAAGTCATCATGCTTGGCAAAATAGAAGGTCAACGCAAAAGAGGAAGGCCAGCAATGAGATGGATTGATACAATAACAGCAGCTACGGGTACCAGCCTGTCAACAATGAGCCGCCTGACTGAAGACCAAACACAATTTAGGACAACTATCCAGAAGCAGGGGTTTTCAACCCAGTACTCGGGGAACCCTAGGCCAGTCAGGTTTTCAGGATTCCCAGAATGAACATGCATGAGAAAGATTTGCATGTTTTGCCTTCTTTGTATGCAAATCTATCTTATGCATATTCATTGTGGGAATCCTGAAAACCTGACTGGCCTAGGGTTCCCCAAGGACTGGGTTGAAAACCTATGATCCAGAGGGATGCCATGAGTCAACAACTCGATGGCACTTAACATAAGCATGCTGTGGAGTTTGTGCAGGACGATGTGTTCAAGGCAGTTGTCCAAACTTCTTTTAAACTCAGCTATGCTAAGTTCCTAGGGGAAGAATCCATAAACCATCATTAATGACTGAAGTTTCCTAGATATGGAAAAGCTCCAGCTCTTTCATTTGCCTCGCTCGCCACTTTTCTTTCTGGAAGAGTAACCTTTTTTTCTCTCGAGATTTTACTTTTGCCTAGAAAAAAGTCAAACCTTAAAATAATTTATTACATTATGTGACTAGTTTATAAGAATTATGCTTTCTTCATAAGGTTAGTGAGGAAACTGTGCAATTACAGCAGATGTTAGGGATTTGCATTTGTTCACGCCCATGTGTTGATTAGTGTGCATTAACGTTTTTATTAAAATGAATGTGTGAAAGTTTGAAAATTGGGAAAAAGCTCAAATGAACCAAAAATGAACTGCAGATTTTTGGCTTATCCATATCACTACTGGCTTAAAATAGTAAAGAGGCAGATAAATCTTGGATGGTGAAAGTCAATGTCCTTGTTTTTGTGTTTGTTTCCATTTCTAAATTCCCGTATACTTTTAAAGTTTCTCTTAAGTACTATTATTGGAAGGTCATTAAGGAAACATAAGAATGCTGTACTGGGTCAGACCAGACGTTTGCCCAGCCAAGCTTCCTGTCTTCCAACAGTGGCAAATCCAGGTCACGAGTATCTGGCTTCATTTTCTTGTTGCTCAAACCCAGAGGCAAGTGGTGGCTTACTCTAATAATGCAGTGTGTGTTCTCCAGGAACTTTTAAGCCCTTTTTAAACTGCTCTATGCTAACTGTCTTGCTCACATGCCTCAGCAAAAAATTCCATAGACTTTTTGTGAATTGTCAGAAAGAGAGAGGCAGCTGTTATTAGTTGCTGTTTTCAAAATTCTGCTAGGATGAGAGAAAGCCTTGGCCACTCAAGACAGCAAGTCTGTGCTCTATTCATGGTCACAGGCAACTAGAACAATCCACAGTTCCTGTAGATTTTAAAAAGAATAAACTACACATTACAGAGCAATTTAGGAAAAAGCTATAGTAATCACAATATTTGCATTTTATTGTTTACATTTCTTGATCAAGTTCCTATTTTACATAAAAAGTCAATTCCCAAGTTCTCACTATTTGTTTTTGAAACAGATGAATGCTGTCCCCTATCTTAAAGGTTTCATTTTCAGAACCTGTTAAAAATGTTTTGGATGCTGGGAAGCTCAAATCCATATTGGCCCATAATTAAAGTGTTCCTAGTAGAAGGCCAATCATGCATTCTCAATATATTAAAAATACCACACAGCACACTGCCATGTACCATCCCAAAAGCTTAAGACCACCATACTGTAAGAAATTTTTATACAAATATAAAAAACTGCACTTCGAGCAACCAGCGTTCACTAGGTGGGATCCAAATACGCAAAGGCCATCATTTTCTGTAGTATGCCTGCTCAGCAATTGTGTATAACAGTCTTAGAGAACCAGAATGTTCACACACTTAAGGAATATCCTCATATAATGGAACAGCAAGACTCCATTAAATTCATGGAATTACAATTTCTGTAGCATTAGAAAAACTGTCAAGATAGGAAGCAAGATCATATTCACCCTTTGACAGGACCTCACAATTATTATTTTTTGTTTTTACACATCTAAACCTTATTCCATCCATTGTTAGAAAAATACATAGGCAGCTTTTCAGGAAACCAAAACATCAAGATCAGCATGCCCAAGTCAGCAGAAAGCAATGTGTTTGGGGTTGAATTTTCATAGCGCTGCTGTTGCATCCACAATGGGGCCCAAGATCGCTACTGCTTCAATTTCAACACGTCCACCCTAGATGAAAAGTGAACAGTACAAAAAGATCACAACCATAGTAAGACAACTTGGCTTTAACAGTAACACAGACACCGTGAGAAGACTCCTCTTCCACCCATCAGTGCTGTGGGTACAATAAAAATGCTAATGCTACTACATATTCTGGCTTTTTGGCGAACACCATCACATAAGTTGCACATTATGGCGATTAAGTCACAGATCCCAAAAATGCCAGTCTCCAATAGAACACAACACCAGGGCCAACAGATACCAGATCTCATGGTTTTTTTTGTCAAAAAAAAAAAAAAAAAAAAGTCTAAACCTCTAAAGCAGGATCCCCACACTGTAGCCTACAGAGGTCATTTCCAGCCCATATAGCATAGTTACTCACCTGTAACAGGTGATCTCCGGAAACAGCAGGAATTTAGTCTTCACATTTGGGTATCGTCGGTACCGACGGAGCCTGCGCGGGAACGCTCCCTAGCGTTCAATTAGAAAGCTTTTGAAAGCATCCCACAGCGCCTGCGTGCTGCCTTCCTGCCTTTCCCAACTGCCTCTCTCCAGTTGAGTTTAAAGCTGAGACAAAGAGAGAGAAAGAGAGAGAGAGAGAGAGAGAGAGAGAGAGAGAGGGAAAGCACAGTTACTTACCTGTAACAGGTAATCTCTGGGAACAGCAGGAATAAGTCTTCACATATGGGCCTCTCTCCAGTTCGAGTTTTAAAGCTGAGACAAAGAGAGAGAGAGGAAAGGAAAGATAGATACAACTCCTAGGGGAGGTGGGTGGGTTGTGAAGACTTAGTCCTGCTGTTCCCAGAGATCACCTGTTACAGGTAAGTAACTGTGCTATCTCCAGGAACAAGCAGGAATGAGTCTTCACATATGGGGACTCCCTAGCTGCAGATGCCAGGGAGAAACCCCAGGTTGTGTCTCCTTGAAAAGGACTCTACCTCCCCCCCATGGATCTCTGGCATCCGACCAGGGTAGGTGGGTAGGAGTTGATTAGGAATGGAACAGGTGTTTGAGAACAGCCTGACCAAATGAGGCATCCCGGCGGGAGTCCTTGTCCAAACAGTAATGGGCTGTGAAGGTATGAACCGAGGCCCAGGTGGCCGCTCGACAGATTTGGTCGATGGGCACAGTTTAGATGAGTCATTGAGGCTGCCATGGCTCTCACATTGTGAGCTGTGACATGGCCCTCCAGAGAAATGTTCCTATTCTGGTAGGCGAAAGAAATACACTGAGCAATCCAGTTGGACAGTGTTCTCTTAGAGACTGGAAGTCCTAAATGAGAAGGATCAAAAGCAACAAAGTGTTGAGAAGACTTGATGTTGCTGTGTTCTTTGTAAGTAAAAAGCGAGAGCTCTCTTACAATCCAAGGTATGAAGATTCCTCTCTGCATTTGATGCATGAGGTCCTGGAAAAAAAGACAGGTAAATATACCTCTTGGTTCAGATGAAAAGGTGAGACCACTTTAGGCATAAAGTGTGGATTGGTCCTGAGGACTACCTTATCATGATGGAACCTTGTATAAGGAGGATTAGCCACCAAAGCTTGCAACTCACTGATGCGGCGTGCTGAGGTGACTGCAATGAGAAAAATAACTTTCCAAGAAAGGAATTTCAAGGAGGTGGTGGCTAAAGGTTCAAAGGGTGGCTTCATAAGCTGGCCAAGAACCAGGTTTAAGTCCCATGCCACTGGAGGTGGTCTAATGGGAGGTTTAGTTAAAAGAAGGCCTCTCATGAATCTTGCTATAAGAGGATGAGAGGAAATAGGTTGTCCATTGAGAGGCTTGAGGGACGCTGCAATAGCACTCAAACGGACTCTTACTGAATTTGTTTTCAGACCTGCATGAGATAGATGCAGGAGATACTCTAGTAGAGAATTCAGAGGTATTGCAAGAGGGTTTAGACCTTTCCCTGAACACCAAATGGGAAATCTTTTCCATTTGAAAGCATAGGAACGTCTAGTAGAAGGCTTTCTAGAGGCATGAATAACATCTCTGACTTGCTGAGAGAGATGAAAATCTTGAAGGTCTAGGCCCTCAACAATCAAGCCCTGAGATGGAGCGACTGGGGGTTTGGGTGCCACAAAGTTCACTCTTCCTGGGACAGAAGGTCTGGTGCAGAGCCCAAGTCCAGGGAAGGAGCTTGAGAGAGATGCAGAAGTAGAGGGTACCACACTTGGCGTGGCCAATGTGGTGCTATGAGGATCATGGTCCCTTGATCTCTCTGAAGCTTGAATAGTGACTTGGTAATCAGGAGAATTGGTGGAAAGGCATAAAGGAAGTCTTGACCCCAGTGAAGGAGGAAGGCATCCTTGGCCTGAACTCCCTGACACGGAATTCTGGAACAGAACCGGGGAAGTCTGGCATTCCACGGACTTGCAAAGAGGTCTATGTCCGGGGTTCCCCAAATTCGAAAAATCCTGGCTACCTGGTCCATGTGGAGGGACCACTCGTGTGGAAGCAGAACTCAATGGAGTCTGTCCGCCCAAGAGTTTTGAACCCCTGGAAGATATACTGCCAGAAGATGGATGTGATGCTCTCTGGCGAAGGCCCACAGTCGCAAAGCTTCATTGCAAAGCGACAGAGAGCCAGTCCCGCCCTGCTTGTTTACATAGAACATGGCTACTTGGTTGTCCGTATGGATGAGGACTGTCCTGTAGCTGAGCAGGGAATGGAACACTGAGAGCTAAGAATATTGCTCTGAGTTCCAAGAGAGTATTTCGTGAACACCCTTGGTGCAGAGGCCAGACCAAAAGGAAGCACCCTGTATTGGTAGTGCTTTCCTTGAAAAAGGAACCGAAGGAACCTTCTGTGTGTTGGATGGATGAGGACATAGGTGTACGCATCCTTGAGATCTAGAGAACAAAGTCAGTCCTGACTCTGAAGGTATGGCAGCAGAGTACTGAGAGAAATCATCTTGAATTTCTCTTTGAATAGAAACTTGTTCAATTCTCTGAGATTTAATATGGGTCTGTAGCCCCCTGTTTTCTTTGGAATAAGAAAATAAGGGGAGTAGAACCCTGAGCCTTGTTGAAGAAGGGGTACTTCTTCTATTGCCCCTTGGGCAAGAAGGGTAGCAATCTCCTGACCCAGAAGGTTGAGGAGAGATGTTGGAGAATTGAACTGTTTCACCATGGTGTGGGGAGGAAGGTTCAAGAAATGAAGCTTGTACCCTTCCCTTGCAATGGAGAGGGTCCATTGCTCTGCTGTAATTTGCTCCCATCTGGGAGCAAAGTAAGCCAACCTTCCTGGAATGGTGAGGGGCTCTGGTTCTTCCAGAGCCAGAAAGGCTAAGTTCTCTAGTTGCAAGTCAAAGGCCCTGGGGAGGCTGAGGCTGCTGAGTCGTGGGAGGCCTGGCAGCCTTTGACTTGGCCTGTTTAGGTGGTTGCTGACGCTTTGCAGCAAAACGACCTGCAGAAGATGCCTGCTGACCATAAGCAGGATAGTATCTTCCCTTTTTAGAAAAGGTTGTCTTTTTGAACAACCTTTTCTTAGCAGGAGCAGAGGTAGACTTTGAAAGTCGATCCAAAGCAGAGTTCTCAGCATCCATCTGAGTGGCCTTTGCTTTCCAATCCCTGCCAAAAAGGTTTTCACCCGTACAAGGAAGATTTCCCAGTTCATCTTGGACCCAAAGTTCCAAATCAGAGGCTTGTAACCAAGCAATTCTGCGTGCACCTATGGCAATAGCCGAGGCTCTGCTTACACACTCAAAAGAGTCAAAGGCTGCACGGTTGGAAAATTTGGAAACATCTTGGGCATGTTTAAGCCAAGTGAGAAATTCCTGCCTTTTATCTTCTGAAATAAAAGGGGCTAAAGTCTGCAGATGATCTGTGACTTCTTTTAGAAACATCCCCATATAGAGACTATAGGAGTTGATTCTGGCAGCAAGCATATTAGCTTGGAAAACCCTTCGGCCAAAAGCATCAAGGGTCCTGCATTCACGTCCTGGAGGATTAGATGAGTGTCTCTTTGCACTCTTTATTTTCCTCATGGCAGACTCTACCACAATAGAGTGGTGAGGAAGCTGAGACTTATGAAAGCCAGGACAAGGAGGGACACGGTACATGGTGTCTAATCTACGAGAATGAGGAGAGGTGGTAAGAGGATTCTCCCACATGCTCAACATGAGATCATAGAGAATCTCATGAATAGGTAAAGTAGCTGCTTCTTTAGGAGCCTTAGGATATTGCAAAATATCTAGTTGCTTGGCTCTAGGCTCTGACTCAGGGGCCACTGTAATGGAGAGGCCCCTAGCCACTTCCCTAATGAAGTCCTGAAAAGACAAGTCTTCTGGAGGAGACATTCTTCGTTTTGGAGAATCAGACTCCTGAGGAAGAAGTACCGGTGCATCGACAGAAACCTCCGACTCATCAGAGTCTTTGGAGGAATCGAAGTATCGCCTGTCAGGATACTCCTGTAAAGCCCGATACACGTACCGAGTGGGATCGACATCGGGAGTAAGCGGTACCGGTTCGGTACCGATGGGCATCATAGGACAGGGTACCGTTGCAGTCGATACCCAAGCCGATGTCGATGCAAGCGGTACCTTATCAGTCAAAAATGAAGAATCAAGCTCTACTTTCTCACCCTAAAGATGATGTATTTACTAAAACAGTGTGTGAACCCTTTACTTAGGTTTGTTATGCAACTGGGTCTCAGAATCAGAATGGGGCGACTTACTGAACATATATAGCAATATGAAAACAGCGCCCTAAACTTCACATCAATGACCCATAATCGTTGCTTACTTATTCTTTAAAGCTAAAAGGAGGGTTTTAACAACAACCGGGAACAATGCCGGTGCTGGAGTCGGTACCGGCAACGGAGACTGTTGCAGTACCAGAGGCGTCGAAGCCTGCATAAACGCCGTTAGGGTGCGCTGCATGGACAGAATCTTCTGATCCATCGACGCCACCAGAGTCTGGATGTCGGTACCAGTGGAGGCCACCGGTACCCCAGAACACGGCAACAGGTGATCGGTCGAAGCCGAGCCATCAATGTCAACCTGTGACCCCATAGACAATGCTTTGGAAGCCGGAACTTCCCGCCGGGGTAATTTTGCCGGTGCAGAATCCTCGAGGACAAGCCCGGAGGCATCTCGATGCTTAGAGGGAGATTTGCCCTTCGAGGACCGGCTAGATTTATGTTTGGTTACCTGAGATCCATGGGAGGAAAAAGAAGCCCTGGAAGACATCGATGCCACCGAGGCTGCATCAGAGGGAAACAGGGTACTGAGCTTGGCTGCTCGGTTCTGCCGACCTCTTTTAGACATCATGGTACAGGACACACAATCCGTGATGGAATGGTCAGGACCTAAACATTTTAGACACCAGTCATGGGTGTCGGTGACAGAAATAGTACCGCCACATTTCGTGCACTTTTTGAACCCGGAAGCGGGCTTCTCCATGAGGAGAAAATATGTTTCGTATCTAAACTTCGCTACCTTGGGGTATTTCTTGACAGTACTCTCAGTTTTCAAGACCATATCTCCCATGTTTCTCGTTGTTCTTTTCTATGTCTTCGACAAATTCGTGCCGTTCGTCCCTTTCTGTCTACTCAGGCCCTCACTACTCTTCTGCTCTCGTTGGTTATCACTAGACTAGATTTCTGTAACACTATTTTTGCCGGTCTCCCTAAATCTCAAAAGCACCGTCTTCAATTGATCCAGAATACAGCCGCTCGCATGATCCTCCACGCTTCCCCACGTGACCATATCACCCCCTGCTTTATCACCTTCACTGGCTGCCACTTGATTATCGAATAACATTTAAGGTTCTCACTTTAGCTCACAAAGCCATTTATCACTCAACTCCTGCCTACCTTTCTGACTTATTAACTTACCATAACCCCTCTCGCAGTCTCCGGTCCATCCACATTAACCGTCTTCACCTCCCAGCACCCTCCAAAGCTCACCTGCAATCCACCAGAAAATCTGCCTTTTACTACCTAGGACCCTCTCTTTGGAATTCCCTCCCTACCAACCTCCGTACAGAGGAATCCTACCCCAAATTCCGTTCTCTTCTCAAAACCCATCTTTTCTCACTAGCTTTTCCCCCCTGAAGACCTCTCTCTGCTCTCTAATTGTATTGCTTCTGCCTTTACTCTCCTTTCTCCTATTAATTATTGTAATTTCCTTTCTCTCTAACCATTATTTTTATTTGTAAACCGCCTCGATGTAATGGGAGGCGGTATAGTAAATGTGAAATAAACAATAAACAATAAACAATGTTCAGGCCTAAGGCCCAAACCGAAAATGCACAGTTGAAGAAATTAAAAAAAAAACACACACCTTTTCTAAGAAAGAAAAGAAAAGACCGACGGTACCGGTCTGACGTCGAAGAAGGCAGACGCGACACAGAAAAATAAAGAAAAAAATAAAGAATTCTTCTGCGGTGACAGGAACACGACCTGCTGGCTCCGCAGAAAAGAAGAACTGGAGAGAACTGGAGAGAGGCGGTTGGGAAAGGCAGGAAGGCAGCGTGCAGGCGCTGTGGAATGCTCCCAAAAGCTTTCTTACTGGACACTGGGGAGCGTTCCCGCGCAGGCTCCATCGGTACCGACGATACCCATATGTGAAGACTCGTTCCTGCTTGTTCCTGGAGATAGAGAAAGAGATAGAGAGATACAACTCCTAGGGGAGGTGGGTGGGTTATGAAGACTAAATTCCTGCTGTTCCTGGAGATCACTTGTTACAGGTGAGTAACTATGCTATCTCCAGGAACAAGCAGGAATGTAGTCTTCACATATGGGGACTCCCTAGCTTCAGATGCCAGGGAGAGAACCCCAGAAGTTGTGTGTCCCTGTGAAAGGGCTCCACTTCCCCCCATGGATCTCTGGCATCCTACCAGGGATGGTGGGTAGGAGTTGATTAGGTATGGAACAGGTGTTGGAGAACAGCCTGACCAAATAAGGCATCCTGGCGGGAGTCCTTATCCAAGCAGTAATGGGATGTGAAGGTATGAACCAAGGCCCAGGTGGCTGCTCGACAAATGTTGTCGATAGACACAGAGTGCAGATGAGCCATTGAAGCTGCCATGGCTCTCACATTGTGAGCTGTGACATGGCCCTCCAGAGGAAGATTCTTACTCTGATAGGCAAAGGAAATACACTGTGCAATCCAGTTGGACAGTGTTCTCTTGGAGACTGGAAGTCCCAAATGAGAAGGATCAAAAGCAACAAAAAGTTGAGAGGACTTTCTATGTTGCTGTGTTCTTTGTACGTAAAAGATTAAAGCACTTTTACAGTCCAAAGTATGAAGATTCCTTTCTGCATTTGATGCACGAGGCCTTGGAAAAAACACAGGCAGGTAGACCGCTTGGTTTAGATGAAAAGGCAAGACCACCTTTGGCATAAAGTGTGGATGAGTCCTAAAGACTACCTTGTCATGATGGAACCTTGTATAAGGAGGATCAGTCACTAGTGCTTGCAACTCACTGATGCGACGTGCTGATGTGATTGCAATGAGAAAGATAGCTACTACCTCATTGAAATTCCTTTCCTGGAAAGTTAAGGGTTCGAAAGGTGGCTTCATAAGCTGGCCAAGAACCAGGTTTAAGTCCCATGCCACTGGTGGTGGCCTAATGGGAGGCTTAGTTAGGAGAAGGCCTCTCATAAATCTTGCTATAAGAGGATGGGAGGAAATAGGTTGTCCATTTAAAGGCTTGAAAGAAGATGCAATAGCACTCAAATGGACTCTTACTGAGTTAGTCTTAAGTCCTGCATTGGATAAAAGAAGGAGATACTCTAGTAATGATTCCAGAGGTATCGCAAGGGGGTTAAGACCCTTCTGCGAGCACCATATGGTAAACCTTTTCCACTTGAAAGCATAAGAGCGTCTTGTGGAAGGCTTTCTGGAAGCATAAAGGACATCCTTTACTTGCTGAGAAAGAGTAGTTAATCACCTGTAACAGGTGTTCTCCAGGAGCAGCAGGAATCAGTCCTCACATATGGGTGTCAGCGGCGCCGATGAACCCCTAGCGGAGCATTTCCCCAGCTTTCTATGAAAGCCTTTGGGAATGTAGGCACGCATGCGCGGTTCCCTTCCCGCCTAAAGGTGCCATCTTATCTCAGTCAAATGACATAGCAAAGAACAGCACACAAAAAATGAAAAATAAACTATGTACAACTGCAACTCCAAGGGGAGGAGGGAGGGTTGTGAGGACTGATTCCTGCTGCTCCTGGAGAACACCTGTTACAGGTGAGTAACTACTCTTTCTCCAGGACCAAGCAGGAAGTCAGTCCTCACATATGGGTGACTCCCAAGCTCTGGGCTACCGAGGAACCCAGGCTGAACAAGAGTACTCCCTCTAGTCTCAGCAGGAAAGAAAGGCTTTTCAAGGACACAATCTCCACCGGTAGCCCAACAGAGGGCAGGAGTTGCCCAAACCTCAAAGAGATTCCGGAGTACTGCTTGGCCAAAAGCACTGTCCCTACGGGACTCCCTCTCCAGACAGTAATGGGCTGCAAACGTCTGGCTTGAAGACCAAGTTGCAGCCCTGCAGATGTCTACCATGGGCACAGAGCGGAGATGAGCCACTGAGGCAGCCATTGCCGACACGGTGGGCCGTAACCCGACTCTGCAAAGGAAGGTCAGCCGCCTTGTAAGCCCAGGTGATACAGTCAGCCACCCAGATGGACAAGGTACGCTTGGACACAGCCAACCCCAACTTATTAGGGTCGAAGGATACGAAGAGCTGAGTAGCCCTTCTATGCCCCTGCGTACGGTCAAGGTAGAAGGATAAGGCCCTCCTACAGTCCAGGGTATGCAGAACTGCTTCAGCCTGGCTTGCATGAGGCCTAGGAAAGAATGTTGAAAGAACCACCTTCTGATTTGAGGTGGAAAGAGGAGACAACCTTTGGGAGGAACTTGGGATGAGTCCTGATGACTACCCTGTTCCTATAAATCCTAGTGTAAGGCCTATCATAGACCAGGGCCTGAAGCTCACTCACTCGCCTAGCCGAAGTAAGGGCTATCAGGAAGAGTGTCTTCCAGGAGAGGAAGCGTAGTGGGCAAGTAGCCATCGGCTCAAAAGGTGGGCGAGTCAGTTGCTGCAAGACCACATTCAACTCCCACTCAGGGGCAGGACGACGGATTGGAGGCTTGAATAAAAGCAAGCCCCTGAGAAAGCGGGACACCAAGGGGTGAACCGACAGAGACTGTCCCTCCACCAGGAAGTGGTGAGCTGCTAGAGCTGAGAGGTGGACCCGAACAGAATTGGACTTAAATCCCTGATTTGATAAGTGCAGTAAGTACTGAAGCACTACTGGTACAGTGCAGGAGAAAGGATCCTCTGTACGTAGCTGACACCACACAGAAAACCTCCTCCATTTGAGAGCATAGGTTTTTCTAGTGGATTGTTTCCTAGAGGCTAGGACAACCTCCTCAACTTCCTGAGGCAGGCCCCAGGGAGCCAAAACTACCCTTGCAGCCTCCATGCCATCAAATTGAGAGCTTTGAGATTGGGATGCAGAAAGGAACCCTGATCCTGAGAGAGGTGGTCGGGCTGCAACCCCAGGGGCAGTGGGGGATCCACTGCCAGCTGAAGCAGAAGTGGAAACCAAGGTTGTCTCGGCCACCTGGGAGCCACCAGCAGGACCGAGGCCTTGTCCTGAAGAATCTTGAAAAGAGTTCGGGCCATCAAGGGCGTGGGAGGAAACGCATACAGGAGGCCCTGAGACCAGGGAATCAGAAAAGCATCCGGTGCTATTCTCAAAGGATGCGGTTGCTGGAACAGAACTTTGGCAGTTGTGCTTTCAGTGGACTGGCAAACAGATCTATCCAAGGGAGACCCCATTTGAGGAAGATCCGCTGAACTACCAGGGGATGCAGTTGCCACTCATGGGGCTGCAGAATCCTGCTCAACTTGTCGGCCAGGTAGTTCTCCTGGCCTGGAAGGTACACAGCCCTGAGGAGCATGCTGTGCTTTAGGGCAAATGACCAAAGGTCTTGAGCTTCCCGACAAAGGAGCCTGGACCCAGTCCCGCCCTGTTTGTTCACATAAAACATGGCCACCTGGTTGTCTGTTTGAACGAGGACAGATTGATGGGCCAGGGCAGGACAGAAAGCTTTGAGAGCTAGGTGAATAGCCCTGAGTTCTAGGAGATTGATCTGCTGTGCCGCCTCCCAAGAAGACCACAGGCCCTGGGTGCACTTGTCTAGACAATGAGCTCCCCAGCCCTGCAGGGAGGCGTCAGTGGTCAGTACCACTTTGTACCCAGGAATCTGAAAGGGCACTCCTTTAAGGAGATTGGGTGGGTGCAGCCACCAGCTGAGGGAGTTCAGAAAGTGTCTGGACACCCTTATCCTGTCTCTGAGGCTGCCTGTGGCCTGTGACCACTGAGTCCGAAGACACCACTGTGCAGGCCTCATATGGAGCCTGGCATTGGGGGTCACATGTACTGTCGAAGTCATGTGGCCTAAAAGCCTCAGGCAGAGTCTGGCGGAGAACAGCAACCTGTTGAGAAAGTGTTTTGCCAAGGCAATCAGTCGTTGTGCTCTGTCTTCTGGCAAGAAAGCCTTTGCCAGGAAAGAGTCCAGCCTTGCGCCTATGAACTCCAAATTCTGGGAGGGAAGCAAAGTGGACTTTGCGAAGTTTATGACAAACCCTAGGCTTTGAAGAAGAGCAATAGTTCTGAGGGTGGCTTGGCTGGCCTCCTGGCACGTCCGACCTCTGATGAGCCAGTCGTCCAGATAGGGGAAGTCAAAGATTCCCTGATTCCTTAGGTAGGCCGCCACCACTGCCAGGCATTTGGTAAAGACCCTGGGAGCGGAGGTTAGGCCAAAAGGCAGTACTCTGTACTGATAATGATTTCCCACAATGAACCTGAGGTACTTTCTGTGGTCTGGATGAATGAGGATGTGAGTGTACGCATCCTTTAGATCTAAGGAGCATAGCCAATCTCCCTGCTGGAGGTAGGGCATAAGTGTTCCAAGAGTAAGCATCTTGAACTTCTCTTTCTCTAGGAACTTGTTTAGGTTCCTGAGATCCAGAATAGGTCGAAGGCCACCGGTTCTTTTGGGTACCAGGAAATACCTGGAGTAGAACCCCCGACCTTGCAAGTGGGGAGGCACAGGCTCCACCGCCCTGTCCACCAACAGACCTTGAAGCTCTTGGAGGAGTAGGTCTGTGTGCAGGGGAGGCCTTGGAGGCTCCCCTGGAAAGTATGGGGGAGGCAGTTGGAGAAAATGCAGTGCATAGCCCTTGTGGACTATGTCCAACACCCAACTGTCCCCGGTGATGAGGGGCCACTGGTGGGCAAAGAGGGCGAGGCGACCTCCTGTGCAGGGTTGGGATAGCAGGGACGGAGAGGCTACGCTCAAGGAGTCAAAAACCCCCACCCTGCTGAGTGGGAGCAGGAGCCGGAGGTTTGGGGGTCCTCTGCCTACAGGGCCCATTACCCTGCCCCTTGGCTTGCTGACCCTGGGGTGCAGCTTGGGCAGCCTGATACTGAGGGTACTGTTTGTAGGCTGTGCCCTTCCTCGGGTAAAAGGGCTTTTTACCCGAGCCCTTCTTCTTATGAGAAGGGGCAGAGGTCTTCCTAGACAGCCTTGTCCGTGTGAGGTGCTCTGTTTCGAGCTGGGCGGCCTTCTCGGTCATGGGCTTGCCAAAAAGGTTTTCACCTCGGCAAGGGACATCGACCAACTTGTCCTGAACCCATGGCTCGAGGTCCAATGACTGCAGCCATGCCTGGCGTTGAGCCGCGATGCCAGTTGCCGCAACTCAGGCCGAAGCCTCGAAGCCATCGTAGGCGGCGCGGGACATGAACTTCGAGCAGTCCCAAATCCCTGAGGACAAGGACTTGAATCTCTGTAAGGGTTCCCGGAGAGACCAGCAGAGAACCCGGCCAACTCCTTGGCCAGGTCCCGCAAGGACATGCCCATGTACAGCTGGTAAGACTGGACACGGCAAGCAAGCATCGAGCCCTGAAAGCACTTTCTACCAACGCCATCGAGGTTCTGGGCCTCCCTGCTGGGAGGGCACTGCAGAGTGCATCTTCTGACTCTTCAGACGATGCATGGCCGATTCCACAACCATGGAATGGTGTGGTAGCTGTGCCTTTTGAAAGCCAGGGCTCTTCCGGAGTCGATAGATCCAGTCGACTCACTTGCTGAGAACCGGTGCTGAGGCCGGTGCCTCCCACATCCGGAAGAGGAGCTGTTCCAGCATCAGAGGAACCGGGACAGTAAAGGCCTCCTTAGGAGGAGAGTCATACTACAGGGCCTTGAGCTCTTCAGCTCGAGGCTCTTCCTCTGGGTCCACTGGAATAGACAAGGCAGTGGCCATATCCCGGACAAACTCCGAGAACAGAGTATCCTCCGAAGGAGATCTACTCCGGGGCTCAGACTGCGGTGAGTCCGACGGGACGCACCGAGTCTTGAACGTATCGGGGGACTCCTCATCCTCCGTCTCCCAGGCGGACTTGTCCGACGAGGAGTCAGGGTCCGACCCTGCGGGGCCCTGGAGCACCCGCCCCGATGCCGGAAGCACCGGCGTTGACGCCCTCGATCCCGAACGGGAGGTCAAGGGAGACCGCGACCGAGGTCGACTTTGAGCTATGATGGACTCGAGCATCGGCTCGGTCTCCGGGGTCGACTTCGAAGTCGATGTCCTGGTGGTCGGGGCAGATGCGCCAGACAGGCAGGCCATCAGTGCCCGCTGCTGCTCCATGAAGGCAGACAGACAATCTGCTCTCCAAGGCTGTCATCCTGAGACTCAGCTCGGGAGACGCAGAAGCCACCGACTCGGGCCCCGGCGGTGCCAGGCCTGATGTCGGCTCCCTGGGAGGAGAGTCCGAGGACTACAGGGCTTATGTGTCCAACAGACTCCAGCTCCACGCGAGGAACTTTGGCAGGCTTCTCTTGTTGCCCGGGGCGACGATCGGGGGTCTTAGACCTGGCTGAGGAGCCAGTGACCTCTTCCGACAACGCCCTCGCGAGCCGCTTCTTCCTCTTGCGTTCCCAGTCGGGGGACCCCCTGTCCGAGGAGCCACGACGGCGCTCGGGATCCGAATCCCGAGATGTCGAGGCCTCAGATGAGGTACGGGCCTGGCCGGAGGCTGAGTCCGAGAAAAGCCTCTCTTTCTTTCTGCTGCTGTCGACTTCGGAGTGCCTTGGAAGACAGGGTCGTGATCAGGGCCGAGGCACCGAAGGCAGCAGTCGTGTGTGTCGGTGAGAGACATTAATTTCTTACACCGATCACACTTCTTGAAACCGCTGGAAGCCATCGGGGAAAAAAAAAGAGTCCCTGCGAGGTCAAAGGACAGGCCTTCCAGGGAAAAAACCAAAAAAGGGCGCGAACGCCAGTCACGAGGGGCAAAAACCGAAAAAGAAGAATCGGGCTCGATACCGGTGTACCGAACCCGGAGGGAGGGGAACCGGCGTCGAACCGGGAGAAAAAATAGCGAATATCGCCAAAAAAAAAATCAACTTTTATCCGGGATGACAGGACACACGTCCGGCTGGCTTCTCGGAAAAAAAGAGACTGAGATAAGATGGCACCTTTAGGCGGGAAGGGAACCGCGCATGCGTGCCTGCATTCCCAAAGGCTTTCATAGAAAGCTGGGGAAATGCTCCGCTAGGGCTTCATTGGCGCCGATGACACCCATATGTGAGGACTGACTTCCTGCTTGGTCCTGGAGAAAGGTTAAAATCATGAAGATCTAGGCCTTCAGCAACCAAGCACTGAGATGCAGAGACTGGGGATTGGGATGCCATAACATCCCATCCTCCTGAGACAGGAGATATGGAGCAGACCCTAACTCCAGAGATGGAGCTTGAGAGAGATGTAGAAGCAGAGGGTACCACATTTGCCGTGGCCAATGTGAAGCTATGAGAATCATACGGCCTCTGTCTCTCTGAAGCTTGAACAGGGTTTTGGGAATTAGGGGAATGGGTGGAAAGGCATAAAGGAAGTCTTGACCCCAATGAAGGAGGAAAGCATCCTTGGCCTGAGAGCCCTGAGCTGGAATTCTGTAACAGAACCGGGGAAGTTTGGCATTCAACGGACTTGCAAAGAGGTCTATGTCCGGGGTTCCCCAAATTTGAAAAATCTTGGCCACCTGGTCTGCATGGAGAGACTATTCGTGTGGAAGCAGAACTCGACCGAGTCTGTCTGCCCAAGAGTTTTGAATGCCTGGAAGATACACTGCCAGGAGATGAATCTGATGCTCTCTGGCGAAGGCCCATAGTTGCAAAGCTTTGTTGCACAGCGACAGAAAGCCTGTTCCTCCCTGCTTGTTCACGTAGAACATGGCTACTTTATTGTCTGTATGAATTAGGACTGTTTTGTAGCTTAACAGTGTGTAGAACACTCGAAGAGCAAGGAAGATTGCTCTGAGCTCTAAGAGATTGATATGTAGATGAGTCTCCTGTGGAGTCCAAGTGCCCTGGGTGGAGAGGTCTTGTAGATGAGCTCCCCAACCCATTGGTGAAGCATCTGTTGTGAGAGTGACCTGGGGTAAAGGTTTTTGAAACGGGGACCCCACCAACAGGTTTTGAGTGGACTGCCACCATTGGAGGGACAAAATAAGGCGATTTGTGTTTGCTATTTTGTCTGACAGGCACCCTGCTGGCTTTGTTCACTGAGTGGATAAAGTCCACTGGGCTGCTCTCATTTGGAGGCGAGCATAAGGAACCACATGCACGGTAGAAGCCATGTGGCCTAGTAGTTGTAACATTTCTCGAGCAGTGAGGTGAGGCTTTAGCACTGCTTGAGAAGCTAACTGCACAATGCGAAGGCAACGGGTCTGAGGAAGATAGGCCCTTACCCTTGTGGTATCCAGCATAGCTCCTATGAACTCTAGGGACTGAGTAGGAGTTAGGTTGGATTTTGGGATGTATATGACAAGGCCCAAATATTGAAGGATACGCAGCCAATCCTGACTCTGAAGGTATGGCAGCAGAGTTCCCAGAGAAATCATCTTGAATTTCTCTTTGAACAGGAATTTGTTCAATTCTCTGAAGTCTAAAATAGGTCTGTGTCCTCCTGTTTTCTTTGGGGTAAGGAAATAGGGGGAGTAAAACCCTGTACCCTGTTGGGGAATAGGTACCTCTTCTATTGCCCCTTGGGCAAGAAGAACAGTAACCTCTTGACTTAAATGGTTGTTGAGAGAGGTCTGAGAATTGTAGGAGGGGGCATGCGAAGGAAGTGAAGCTTGTACCCATCTTTTACAATGGAGAGAGTCCAGTCTTCTACTGTTATCTGCCCCCATCTGGGGGCAAAATGACACAACCTTCCTGGGATGGTAGAAGGCTCTGGTCCGCTGAGGGCCAGGAAGGCTAAGTTCTCTAGATGGAAGTCAAAGGCCTTGTGGAGGCTGAGACTGCTGAGACGGTTGAGGCTTAGCAGTCTTTTCTTTCCTTTGTTTAGGTGGTTGCTGATCCTTTCGGGCAGACTGACCTGCAGAACGTCCCTGCTGGGTATAAGAAGAATAAAACCTCTTCTTTTTGGAGAAGAATGGTTTCTTGAAAGATTTCTTCCTTGCAGTGTCAGCTGTAGCCTTGGATAGTCTATCCAAAGTAGAGCTATCAGCATCCAGTTCGTTAGCTTTCTCTTGCCAGTTTTTGCCAAAGAGATTTTCACCTGTACAAGGTATATTACCCAATATGTCTTGTACCCAGACCTCTAAGACAGATGCCTGGAGCCAGGCAATTCTACATGTACCTATGGCAATGGCAGAGGTTCTACTTATGCACTTGAAACAGTCAAAAGCTGCACGGTTGACAAACTTAGAAACGTCCTGGGCATGTTTAACCAGAGTGAGAAAATCCTGCCTCTTATCATCAGGAAGGAGAGGGCTCATAAGCTCCAAATCTCCTGTGACTTCCTTGAGGAACATTCCCATATATAAAATATAGGAACTGATCCTGGCAGAAAGCATGGAAGCCTGGAAAGTACGACGTCCAAAGGCATCCAGAGTTCTGCACTCACATCCTGGAGGATTAAAGGCATGCCTCTTTGCACTCCTGATCCTTCTCATAGATGATTCCACTACAATGGAGTGGTGAGGAAGCTGAGTCTTTTGGAAGCCAGGACAAGGAGGCACTCGATACATGGTACCCAGCCTACGAGAGTGAGGAGAGGTGGTAAGAGGTGTTTCCCACATTCTTAACATGAGATCATGTAAGATCTCATGGATAGGCAGAGTAGCTGCCTCCTTGGGAGCTTTGGGATATTGTAAAATCTCCAGCTCCTTTGCTCTGGGATCTGTTTCCGGAGCCACTGTGATGGACAGGCCTCTAGCCACCTCCCGGATAAAATCCTGAAAGGATATATTCTCTGGAGGAGATATCCTACGCTTAGGAGAGGAAGGCTCCTCCGGGAGAAGTACTCCGGTACCGACCGAGCTATCCGAATCCTCAGACTCCTCCGAGGATTCAAAGTACCTCCTATCCGGGTGCTCTTGTAGAGCACGATACCCGAACCGATCAAAGTCGGTATCGGGGGGAATCGGTACCGGTCTATCGATACCGGAAGGCACTGCCATGACTCTGTGCCGGCAACACAGACACCGATGTCAATGCTGTCGGTACCGGAACCGTTTGAATTTTCTGAAGCGGTCCCAAAGGCACCGATGCCGCAAGGAGAGCTGCCAGAGTGCGTTCAATAGCCAAGAATCTCTGCTCTATCGACGCTGCCGATGCCTGGGTATCGGTACCGGACAAAGCAGCCGGTACCCCAGAGCATGGCACCAGTAGTTCTGCCGAGGTAGAGGCCTCAAGAACATCCTGGAGCCCCGATAATGCTTTGGAAGCCGAAGTCTCCCGCCGGGGCAATTTGGCCGGTGCAAGTCCCTCAAGGGCAACGCCAGAGGCATCTCGATGCTTGGAAGGAGGAGATCTACCCTTTGAGGACCGGCCAGATTTATGTTTAGTTACCCGAGATCCATGGGAGGAAGATGAAGCCCTGGAAGACATCGATGCCACAGAGGCTGCATTGGAGGGAAAAAGGGTGCTCAGTTTAGCAGCTCAGTTTTGCCGACCCCTCTTCGACATCATCCTACAGGTCATGCACTCAGATATGGAGTGGTCAGGACTTAAACATTTGAGACACCACTCATGGGTGTCGGTGACGGAGATGGTACCGCCACACTTGGTACACTTCTTGAAACCCGAAGCGGGTTTTTCCATTTTAAAGGAATTTTGGGCCTAGTGCACCTGAAGAGGAAAATATATATATATCTAATGTATTTAGTTTTGTTTTTTTTTAAAGAAAGAAAGCCAGAACCGGCAGTACCGGTCTAGCGAAGGCAGATGCGACCACAGAAAAGAAGGAGAATAGGAAAAGATTTTCTATGGCAACAGGGACGACCTGCTGGCTCCACGGAAAACGAAGAAATGGAGAGAGGCAGTTGGGACAGGCGGGAAGGCAGCATGCAGGCGCTGTGGGATGCTCCCAAAAGCTTTCTAATTGGACGCTGGGGAGCGTTCCCGCGCAGACTCCGTCGGTACCAACGATAACCATATGTGAAGACTACATTCCTGCTTGTTCCTGGAGATTCTTTGTTCCTGAGGCCACACCCAATACATGCAAGAAGAGTTTTCCCCCCTCCCCTCATGCGTGGCAGTGACAAAAGACTAATGGTATTTACAAGGTCCCATGTACTGAAAAGGAGTCCCGGAGGTGGGATGGGGTTGAGCGAAGGGGAAAGCAGGCTAGAAGGATGACTACTCCACATACAGCCCAAGGAGAAAATACAGGGTGAAAGAGAAAGGCAAGGAGGCATCTGCTGCACCCGGGAGGACCTCACCCCCATGCCTCTCCCCTTTACCAGCATTTCAAATTCATGAATGGGCAAGATGTGCCCCCACCCAACTCAGTGATTTGAAAAATGTCCCATACGGCCCTTCTCTTGAAACTTTTGGTGACCTGTGCACTATTCCCTGTGACCACACACCGAAAATGACAGGAATTAGCAGCTGATGTGAAGAGGCATTTCAGAATACCAGTCTAGCAATTATATGATACAGATCATTTTAATTTCTGGGGGCTGACATTACACCACTTGTACCATCAAGATCCCTTCTAGCCCTATGATTTTGTTAACTATCTACTGTATGTATAAAGAAGCTCTGAGTCACTGTGCTGTGTGGCGTGTTGGGCTTCTGAGAGTGGCTGGTGATTCCTGCCCATGCATTCTTTGCAAAGGCTCAGGGCTGTAGAAGCAGAGTCAACCAGAATGAAGGCAGCCTGGAGGACAGAACCATGGGGCTGCAGTCGGCCAAAATAACAGATGGGTTGAACTGTGAAAACCTGTAACTTGATGGGGGAAGAGATCTGGCTTGGGAAGTGCTAGGGTTAGACATACTGGGGGGGGGGGGGAAGCATATATATGCACCTGCTTCTGTAGATGCTATAGGCATCCGCTTGTTCACTGAATACCTCCCTGGGACTGGCTTATCTATGTTCAGCAGGCTTGGTTGTGTGTACACTGTCAGCACCAACATAAAATAGTTTCAGGAAGTTAATTTCTGCTTAGGAGAGCTGTAAAAAATGTTCTACATGCTAGTAACTTATTGAACAAAAGGTTAATGATTAACTTCTAAAAAGGGGTTTAAAAATGAAGGTGGGAAAAAAAAACCATTTGGATTGCAAAACTTCTCATGCAATAAATGTGCGTCCGGGGGCAAAAAGCAAGGGTGAAGAAGAATAAAGTCCAAGAACACAAACGTTTCAAAAAAATGTGAGAGGCAGACTTGTCTAGACAGATGCTACTTACTTTGGGCAAAGCTGCAACCTGGTAAGCTGCTCTGGCTGGGAAGTTACCCTGGAAAACTAAAGATAACAAAAAAACAACCAAAACTTATTTTCCTGGTCACATTGTTACAACATTAAGGGGCATGTTTAGTAAAGGCTAACGTGTCAAAGACCACCATAAATGCCACTGCACCCATAGACCTAAAAGGGCTGTGGACACTTAATGGACATTAACTTCATTGATGCACGTTGAAACCTTTAGTTAACATGCCCGTAAATCTAAGAGACAGTGTAGACTCATGCAGCATGTAATGGTTTCAATAAACTAGACACCACAGTCACAGGAGTAACTAGGTTGACTATCGCTTTCAGTTCTGGAGAGGAAGGATTAAAATAAATCCTATAGGCCAATGGTGTTAAGGCTTCATTGAGAACACAAACCTTTGGGGCTTTAGCTGACAGACCGGCAGAACTGCTAAACAAATGGACACAAATTCCCCTTTCATCGCCAGACAGCGCTTTGTCCCAAACATGGGGAAACTCTCATATTGCCGGTGCTGTAATGGCTCTGCAAATTAAATGGAGGTTTTCAAATGTACTGGTTCTGTCAGATTTGTATCTCTCTCTCAATGGAAAAAGAAACCCCCACAAAACAAGGCAGTGGCTGGGTACTATTCAGTAAGGCCATGGGAATGTCAGTCATCAGTGGCGGCTAGAGATGAAGGCAGCACTGCTAGGTTCGGTAGTTGTTTAGAGGGCAGAAGGGCGGTGACTGGACAGACTGCATGAGCCAATCAGTATTGAGGTGAAAAAATGAGTTCAGCAGTGACTTGTCAGACCAAGCACATAAGGAGACAGAGAGCTTTAAAAGTATTCTCACCGACCCAAAAACAGTTCAAATAAACAAACAAAACAGAAGTGTCACTTTGGATCAAGTATCTCCATGCAAGAACAAAAGTGAGCACCCTGGCCAGGAGAATGAAAACTGCTGCATCCTTGCTAAAAAGGCCATTCCAGTCAGAAGCAGCAAGGTGGACTCTGTTTCTTACCCAGAGATCCTCTTTTACAGCCTGGCATTATCATACGTGGCAGCTCAAAAACATGGCTAACACATTAGACAGATTCCTTTATTTTCACTTTTCTCCTTTGTCCTAACCCAAATTTATATTGTAATGACTGCATTTCCCACAAGTAGTCCCAGTGCTTACTTGCATTTACAGCACAGGGGCTACGTATGTTATAGGAAATGTGGATATGCGTGATGGAAGGGTGACAGGGCAGAAAGTTTTACAAACTCAGTAAAACCATCATACGTGCATCACAGTATATTGCCAAAATGCATGCAATGACTGGGTCAGGATTTCAACATTTTAGGTCTGGAATCAACTTTATAGAGATTTCTTCAAACTGTGGACATATGCTAAGGATACATTTTTGTTAGAAAAACACATACACACACACACTTCCTGTTTCTTATCTTTTTAAATACTTAAATAGCTTGCTTCTGCATCATTAAAAACAAAAGCACAACCCCAAAAAGCTACATAAAATAGCCCTACCTTTGCCCTCTTCCCATAATCCCTAGCTTCCAACCCCCCAGAACATCTTACCCTTTCATTGTCCAATCAAGATTCCAGAGCAGGAGTGATCGCCAAATGCACCTACTTTACCAATGCTGCAATAGAAAATGGCACTGACCGACCCAAAGCTGGCACCATTTTGTTGTACTGCACTTCTCCACAATGGTGCCAACACTGGGTTAGTCAGGGCATCAATGGAGCAGGTGTGCCTGGGGATCATTCCTGCTCTGTGAAGAATCTTGACAGGGTAATGAATGAGGTGACAGGTTGGGGGTGGTGGGTGGGAGGAGGAAGAGGGCACCCACTAAGGGAAGATCAGGAGGCTTATTTTTATCATGTTGCTGTTTACATAGCAGCCAGACTGTTTTTTTTTTCTTTTTATTTTAAATAAATGAAACAGAATTTAGTCAACTGCCCTTTCAATGGAAAGGATTTTCTTAAATATTTAGGAGGGTTTTTTTTAAAAATTTGAAGTTGGTGTTTTACAACCTAAGCAAACAAAAATGAAAATGACAATGAACGGTACTGCAATTTAAGGAAATAAAACAAAACACACAAGAATTCTACATGCTTCCTAGCCCCCATCACAAGAAGAGAAAGTTTAACCTGTGCTTGGAGTAAATCAAAAAATTAGAGACCACCCCCTGAAGTTAAAGAAAACAAAAGAAAGCATCCAACAGGTAATTTAAGGTGGTAAGACAAGCTCAAAACAAAGGAGGACATTTTCAAATTGCATTGGTTTAACAAATACATAATGTACCCCTTCATAGGTTATTAAACTTTTACAAGGAAAGAGGAGAAAGTGTCCCTCCACCTGCCACCACTTGGGGCGTAAGCTGGAAGAAGGATTTTCTCCTGGTCTGAGTAGCTCTAAAAACATCCGAGAAAAGGGTTTTCTTGCCCACAGAACAAATCATTTTTCTTAAGAATGCAGGCTCTCATAACCCTAACCTCATCCACTTCAGTCAAAAAGAAAAACAATTAAGGTGGCTCGGGAGGAAATCACATTGTTAGATGATTCCAGGAAATTAGTTAACAGGTTGTTCCTCCACCTGAGTCATCTCTGCCCTCTCTGGGGACAAACCCCTAACAGATACATAATACAAATTAGAAACAAACAACCATATTGGTTAGCTTCCTGCAGCATCAATACCTCTTTAATCTTTTTGGAAAAATATTGCAAAGGAGATAACAGCCATAATGGGGGCTAGGAAACATGGAGATTTCTTGTTTTTTGTTTATTTCCTTAAATTGTAATACTGTTATTCACTGTCTTTTTGTTTTTGTTGCTCTGATTGTAAAGCATAAATTTCAAATAAAATAAAAAAAATACTGGCTAAAGACTACAAGAGGTTGCTATCTCTTGTTCGTGACTTGGCCTGTAAATGGCTTCTGCTTAATCTTTCATGGCGGAGTAGATAAGGGTAACGATCATTTTAATTGCCTCCTACACTGAATGATAATCGTCACTATGCTCCCCTTAGTATTTCCAAATCAGATTTATAGGAGGATTACGTTTTTATGGAACAGATTAAGAATAGACTCAAAAAGACCCCTCAAACCTTTTTATCCAGTTTGAAGTGATCAAAAAAGTGGGAGGGGAGAGGGTTAATTTTCACAATTTTCAGAAATATCAGGTTGCCTTTGTTTTAAATTGGGAGCACATTGTGGTTTATGCAGAGGGATCTTCTGGAAGGCCTATCTGGTATATGTTGGAAGAGGAACTTCTTACTCAATGCCTCACTTACTCCTCCCGCTGGTATGTTTTTTTCCCCCCAAAATAAAAAAAGTTTCAATTGTGGTTAGTACACCATTTAAGGCCTTTTGCGAGTTGAAGACTCCTAGTCTAGCCGGCTAATTTTTTATTCAGTAAATGGTAGGATATGACAATATAAAACACATTTGGCGACTTTAGATAGTTCGTTACAGAGTCCAGGTTTAAAACATTTACAGAGCTGCAAGGTACCTTTGCTCTCCCCACTACTCTGTTCTTATTTTTGTTTTCAATCAAGGCATTTGATTAAAGTGGCTGGGTGTTGATTTAAATCCATTGTCTTCTGATTAGGATCTGGAGATAACAGTTTCATCCTAAGCCCTCTATTTTTACAGCTTCCCCCTTTGAAAAAGTTTTGTTTGTTCATTGATACACTTTGGGGTACGTTTACTAAACAGCTGTAGCGGCTTCCTCCCCATTGAATTCAATGGGGCTGTGGCTACGGCTACAAAATCGCATGGAAGCCGCTATCGCTGTTTAGTAAACATACCCTTTAAGTATTTAAAAGGTCTGTATCGTATCTCGCCTGTCCCTCCTCTCCTCTAGGGTATACATATTTAGGTCTTCCCTTTTATCCCATTGGTACTGTAGCACTAGAGTGGACAGTATTTTTGAAGATCCATTTGTATAAATTTTTACTTTATCTTGCTATTTCAGCAGTCTCAGTGTGTGATGCAAAAACTGTGTGCTAGAGCACAGTGCTAAAGCCCTAGTGCATAGCACTACTCCAGCACACTTCCCCTGACAATTTTTCAGCCCTCTTCAGCAAATCCAGGAAAAAAGCAGGGGCCATGAGCTCAAGACTTAAATCCCTCAGCAGTAATGACTGCAGACCTATGAGCTAACCCTCAATGTCTCCTCAGGCCTCGTTTAAAAACAAAACAAAACAAAAAAACCCCACACAGTGTTTAGCTCGGCCTTCTGATCCTCTGTGCACTTCACTGCATAGTGAATAGCCTCATTACTATCCATTTAAATGGATCTAAAATGTGCTGTGCGCTACCATTAGTGCAGCCATTTGTTCATTGATCATGCCCCTGTTAGAACCCTTCCTGCAGGAAATTATGTGCAGACATTGCGCTATTGCCTGCTGTAATAGCAGTGCACTTTGCTGCACTAAGCCCTCAGTGTATCTGAATATTGCCTGTCTAGGAGCAATTTTCATTTTGTATTCAGATATGGAAATCACTGTCACTTGAAGAGGAATTAGCAAAGCAGATTCATATGCTTTTAACCCCTAACATATACCTCGTACTACGCTAGGAGGTACCTGGACACTAAGGAGACTTCTGCAATATAAAAAGAGACCAACATATTTCTGTTTATTTCTTAAGCCTTTTTAATTACTGCCCAGTTCTCAAGAAGATTCAGAATTTTGTACATAAGCTAAGGGAGTTTATCTGGCTGATGTCAACACCGGTGGCACCTGATTACTGAGTGGGACTATAAGAAATACAAGGACTCTCTTTGTATAACATGCACCAGCAATAAACACATGAAAACTGAAACCACTGCCGTTACTTACACTGCTTGTAGACTTCATTAAAACCATTGAAATCATTTATGTCGGCCAGCAAGACGGTAGTTTTCACAACTAGAAGACAAAAATGCATCCACATAACAAATGATGTCAAAAGGAACAGTCTAAACCTGCTACTGTTTGGTAGCATCACACACTCATGTTATGGGGCCATCATTTAACTGCAAACTGGGTCAAAAACAAAATGGACATAATGAGGGTGTTAGCAATATAAGTGTACAATCAGCCTCCTCCTCCAGAAAGAGCAGCATGTAGAACTGGATTTTGGGACAATCCTGCTTAGTGAGGGGATCCTGCAAAGTCACTCAAGGGAAATGCTACTACAGCCTGGCCCAGAAAAAAAAATGGCTGGTTGTTTATTTCTATTTTTTCTTAAGCAGCACTCTGCAAGTGGAGGTAAGCGCGACCAGGAAAGCCACCTTCCAAGAGAGGTAGCGAAGGTGGCAGGTAGCCAGAGGTTCGAAGGGCAGGCGAGTGAGCTGCCCCATCATCACGTTGAAGTCCCATTCAGTTGCCTGAGGGCAAACTGGGGGCTTCGATAAGAGCAGGCCCCGAAGGAAATGGGTCACCAACGAGTGGGCTGAGAGGGGCTTTCCATCCACCGGATGGTGTTGCGCCACCGGGGCACTAAGGTGCACTCGGACAGAGTTAAACTTGAGCCCGGACAGAGGTGGACAAGGTACTGTAGCACCAGAGCCACTGGGCAGGAGACTGGTGCGCCGAACACGGAGCTGACCCTAACAGAGAACCTGCGCCATTTGAGGGCATAAGCCTTCCTAGTAGAGGCCATCAGACTGTCTTCCAACCTCAACCGGAAGGTTGAAAGGAGCCAGAGTCACCCTCTCAGCAGCCAGGCTGTCAGCGACAGGGACCCCCAGGTTGGGGTGCAGGAGAGCGCCCCCCTCCTGAGATAGGAGTCCCGGGGCAGTCCAAGGGGATGGGGGTCTCCACCGCCAACTGCAGAAGCAGCGAGAACAATGGTTGCCTGGGCCACAGAGGGACTATCAGGATAAGCGAAGCCCTGTCGAGGATGGTCCTGAACAAGGTCTTAATCAGCAGTGTAGGAGGGAAAGCATACATGAGGCCTTCCGACCATGAGACCAGGAACGTGTCCACTGCCACCCTGGAGGGGTGGGCCTGCCGGGAGCAGAAGTGGGGCAACTGGAAATTGTCTGGGCTGGCGAACAGGTCCATCATGGGTCCCCCACCCCCAGAGCTGGAAGATCCGAATAGATACCCTGGGGTCCAGCTACCACTCGTGTGGCTGGAGAACTCTGCTGAGCCTGTGGGCCAGCAGCTTGTCCTGGCCTGACAGGTACACTGCCCGCAGGAGGATACCCTGTTGGATTGCATATGAGCAGAAGACCAGTGCCTCCTGACAAAGGGTACAAGACCCCGTGCCCCCCTGTTTGTTCAAGGAGAACATCGCCACCTGGTTTTCCATCTGGACCATCACCGGATGGTGACGCAGGTGGTGACAGAAAAGCCTCAGGGCCAGGTGTATGGCTTGGAGCTCCAGGAGGTTGATCTGCTGGGTGCTGTTGTCTAGTGATCAGTTGCCCCGAGTACAGAGAGCTCTCGCAGTGAGCTCCCCAGCCAAGCAGGGAGGTGTCCTTGGTGAGGACCCTTGAGGGGCTTGGGACCTGAAAAGGAATGCCCATCTCGAGATGCTGGGGCGACTGCCACCAGACCAGAGAATCCACCAGTTGGCGGGTCACAGAAAGTCTGTCTTGGAGGCGTGAGACCACTGGTCCTGAGACACACTGTGCTGCCCTCATGTGGACTGTGGAGGCCATGTGTCCGAGGAGGCACAGGAGAAGCTGAGCGGGCACCCAGGGATAGTACTGTATGTCCCGAGCCAGAGTCCTGAGACGACTGGGAAAGAAAGCCTTTGACTGAAGAATGTCTATCTTTGCCCCAATGAACTCCAGACATTGTGTTGGGAGGTGGTAAGACTTGGGGTAGTTTATGACAAACGGCAAGTGCTGCAGAACTTGGATGGTGCGTGCGGTGGTCTGCTACACTTCTGAGGCAGTGCCTCCCTTTATGAGCCAGTTGTCCAGATAGGGAAATACGAAGACCCCCTGGAGCTGGAGGAAGGCAGTCACGACTGCCAGGCATTTTGTGAAAACTCTTGGTGCCAAGGCTAGGCCGAAAGGGAGCACCCTGTACTGAAAATGCCCCCCCACCATGAACTGCAGGTACTGCCTGTGGTTGGGGTGGACGAGGATGTGGGTATAAGCATCTTTGAGGTCTAAGGAGCATAGCAGTCTCCCTTGGAACATTGCTGGAGGGCAGCAATGTTCCAAGGGAGAGCATCTTGAACTTCTCCCTCACCAGGAATTTGTTGAGGTTGCGCAGGTCGAGGATGGGCCTTAGGTCCCCTGTCCTTTTTGGCACGAGGAAGTACCTGAAGTAGAACCCCTTGCTCTTGAGGTGGTAGGGCACCGGTTCCACCGCCTTGTCCTTGAGAAGACCTGCCAACTCCTTCAGAAGAAGGTCCCAGTGGAGGGGGAGACCTGAGGGGCTCTCCTGGGAAATAAAGGGGAGGTGTCTGAGTCAGGTGGAAGAGATAACCTTCCCTGACTACCCGAAGTACCCAGGAATCTGTGGTGATGGTCACCCACCTCTGGGCATAGAGGGCCAGACGTCCCCCTGTGGACTGCTGATCTCCTTGGTGTAGATTGACTTCTTGAGCATAGCCTAAAACTGCCCCCCCTGGCTGGGCCGGAGCCGGTGCCTGGGGTTTGGGAGTCTTCTGCTTACGTGGGCTATGTCCTTATCCCTTGGCTTGCTGACCCTGTTGGGGAGCTGGGGAGACCTGATAAGGGAGGGTAGTTTCTGTAAGCAGCTCCCTTCCTCTGGTAAAAGGACTTTTTACCCGAGCCCTTCCATCGGGGAGGGGCAGAGATCTTTTTGGAGATCCTGGTCCTCATGAACTCTGTTTCCAGCTCAGCAGCTTGTCAGTCATGGTTTGCCAAAGAGGTTATTCTCCTTGGCAGGGGACATTGACCAATGTGTCCTGAACCCACTGCTCGAGGTTGGACGACTGTAGCCAAGCTTGGTGGCATGCACAGATGCCAGCCGCCGCTACCTGAGCTGCCAACTCGAACTCATCATAGGCCGCTCAAGACATGAATTTGGAGCATTCACGGACAGCCTTGGCCAGGTTCTTGAACTGCTGCAAGGGTTCCTTGGAAAGACCAGCCGAGAACCCGGCGAGTTTCTTCGCCAGGTCTCTCAGGTATATGCCGATGTACAGCTGGCAGGCCTGGATGCGGCTGATGAGCATTGAACCCTGGTAGCACTTTCGGCTGAGGGTGACCAGGGTGCGGGCCTCCCTGCAGGGGGGGGGGGGGACCAAGGAGTGCGCCTTCTGGCTCTTCAGCTGATGCATGGCCGACTCCACTACCATGGAGTTATGCGGCAGCTGTGACTTTTGGAAACCTGGGCTCCAGCGGACTCGATACATTGAGTTGGGCCGTTTGCTCACCACTGGCACCAAAGCTGGTTTCTCCCATATTCGGAGCATCAGCCGCTCCAGGATGGGAGGAATAGGCACAGTTAGCGATTCCCATGGAGGGGCCTCGTACTGGAGGATTTCCAACTCATCTGCCCAAGGGTCCTCCTCCAACTCAGTTGGGAACGCCAGGGCCTTAGACAAGTCCTTGACAAAATCAAGGAAGCACCTGTCCTTGGACGAGGAATGCCATCGAGGCTCCGAGATGGGAGAGTCAGATGGAATGTCACGGTGGCAACACCTTGTCTTTAGTCTCCCACTCGGAATAGTCTGTTGAGGACTCATAAAAGGGCTGCTCCGTGGGCCTTGGGACCCCCAACGCCCTGTGGCCGATGCCCACAAACTTGCCAGGGATGACTGCGGTCCTGTTGAGCGTGACTCGGATCACAACCTTGGCCGAAGATCGACTCGAGGCCAAAGGACATTGAGGATTGGCTAGGCCTTCGGGGATGTCTGACGTCGAGGGCCCGGTGGTCAGGACAGATGAACCAGTCGTGCCACCCGCTGCTGGTCCATGAAGGCAGATAAACTGTGCTCCAGGGCCTTCATTCTAGACTCCAGACAAGAAAGCTCTGCAGCCTTTGGTGCTGGCACTGAGGGACTCTGGCCTGACAACAGCTCCCCCAAAGGGGAATCCTCAACGACGTTAGAGTCTGGGGACCGACGTCGGTCCACAATTGGATCTTTCCGGGGAACCTTTGTAGGCTGCTCCTTTTCAGATGCCTCAGAATGTGGGACCAGGTCCGGGGAGCACCTGGCCAGTTGGAACCATCCAAGGGACGCTGCCTTCAAGGGTTTCTTCTTCCTGGGTTCCCTAGAGGGAGACCCCCTTTCTGAGGACCCATGACAAGCCTCGGGCGGAAGGTTCCATCTGAGGTGTCGGGACCTCAGATGAGGCCCTGGCCTTTGGAGGCACCGGCGACTCTGGGAAAAACATTGTGCTGCTGCTGGTAGCTCTTTAGGGCCTAACTAAACATCCGCTTGCAGAAACCTTGCAGGCTGCCAGGTCTGGATCTGGCCCAAGGCAGCGGAGACAGCAGTCATGTGTGTCGGTCAAAAATACAATTTTAGAGCACTGATCAAACTTCTTAAAGCCACTGGTAGCCATGGGGGAAACAAGTACCCCTGCGAGGTCAAAAGCTCTCCAGGCTGCCAGTGGGAAAAAAAAAAGGTGCGAAGACACCAGGAAAAGGAAACAATAAAAACTACAAAAAGGAGACCGAACTCGACGCCGAGGCAACGAGATCGGCAGGTGGGAAGAGTACCGGTGCAATACCAAAGGCGAGTATGAAACTTGGAGAGAAAAATCAACTTTTATGGGGACAAGTAAAACGAACGTCTGAAGGGCTCTGTGGAAAAAAGCAGACTGAGCAAGATGGCACCCTTGAGCGGGAAGGGGACCACGCATGTGTGGTGGCATCTCCCAAAGGCTTTCTTTGAAAGTTGGGGGGGGGGATGCTTTCGTGAAGGCTCCATTGGTGCAGACATCACCCATATGTGAGGACTGATTTTCTGCTTGTTCCCGGAGAAAACATATTACATTATTCTATCTACAAATGTTCTACTATACTCTGCTTAGATACAATATAGGTAAATTATAAGTTTTAATAAAAATGAAATAAACCAAAAATTATGCTGAAGTGTATAGACACACTGTCTCTCATCACATTTATTGGCTTCTGGTGGTTGTTAGAATGAGTGATCTTTGAAAAGGAGCTATTGGTCCAGCAGAGGAAAAGGGGAATGCACCAGGTGTGAATATCATTGGATGTCAGAATGGGGTGGGCAACACGGGCTCCGGCGCCACCAAAAAAAAAACTTTGCCTGCCAAGTACCAGCTGCAAACTGTATGGAGGCCGTGATCGCAGCCTTCCCCTCCTGTTCTGTCCATTGGGATCCCATCTTCCATAGGCAGAAGAGAATAGCTGCAATTGCAGCAAAGACTCCTGTCTAACCACCAGAGATCCCATGGGCAGAACAGGAGGGGAGCCTCCATGCAAGTTGTCTGCCCGCAGGATTTGATCTCCCATGGGCAGAAGAGAAGAGAATAGCCGAGGTTGCAACAAAAAACTCCTTCTGCTCTGATTTCCCCATGGGCAGACAGAAGGTGTCCTTGCTATGATCGTCCTTCTCTTCTGCCTGTAGGAAATCAGATCCCCGCAGGCAGAACAGGAGGGGGAAAGGCTGTGGCGGCTAGGGGTGGAGCATGGGACAGAGTTGGGGAAGAGTGGGGCACAGCTTAGGCCCCCTCCCCCCCATCATATGGCCATCCTGCCACAGCTACGCTAGAAGAAGCTGGGACTGGGAAATGCAGATGTCAAGAATATAGCTTTACACGCCCCATGATAATTCATTCCTCACCATTGCCATAGTTACAACCTGCAGCTTTCAGAATTTCTCCCATATTCGTAAGAGCCTGTTGGATCAAAAAACATTGTTTTAGCACTACCCAAGCTACAGCATGTGTGTTACAAAGAGTAAATTAGACTTATCTGCTAACTGTTGTTCCTTAAGGAACTCTAGTCCAGTCCCGGAACCATAGAGTTGTCAACCTCCACCAGCAGCTTTGGAGACTGAAAGATGTCATTGTTCTGATGTTACTGGTACAAATAGGCAAGATCCGCCCCCTTTCACCAGCACCTATTGACAAAGCAGACTCAGCAGAGCAACAAATAAGTAGGTAATTGGAAAATATGGAACCAGACAGGGGAGCAGTGAAAAAACAAGAACCCGCACTGCCCCGCCCAAACATGTGGCACACATGATCTGCAAACATGCAGAATAGAAAAAGAACCGCCCGAAAAAACACGGTCCCACTGCACTCTAGCGCCCAGCCGGACCTGCTGCGGAAACAAAAAGAGAGCCCCCCCCCCTGCGCGCTATTTCCATCTCATCTTCTCACTGTGGACAACCTGGTTGAAAAGATGCTACGAATTTCACCTCACCTGTGCACCTCCTTGTTCTCATCTCTCATGAAACTTCAGGCTGTCCGCCATTACCGGGAGGGATCCGGGACTGGACTAGAGTTCCTTAAGGAACAACAATTAGCAGGTAAGTCTAATTTACTCTTCCTTTGCGTCCCTCTAGTCCAGTCCCGGAACCATAGAGGATGTTAACAGAGCAGTGAATATCAACGGGAGGGACCGGAAAGCCCAGCCTGAAGAACCGCTGAACCAAAACGGACATCACTCCGCGCCTGCACATCCAGGCGATAGTGCCGGGCAAACGAATGCAATGAGGACCAAGTCGCCGCTCTACAAATATCCGCAACCGGTACTAAACTGACTTCCGCCCAAGACGCCGCCTGCGCTCTAGTGGAATGCGCCCGCAGGCCCACCGGAACCTCTTTGCCCTTTAGAAGGTAGGCCGAAGCAATAGCCTCCTTCAGCCATCTAGAAATAGAGGACTTCGCCGCTGCCTTCCCTTTCCGCGGACCCCCAAAGGCGACAAAGAGCCTGTCAGACTTACGGAAAGAAGCGGTCTTACGGAGATACTTCTTGAGCGCTCGCCGCACATCCAACCAATGCAAACGGCCACCCGACTGAGCTTTCTGCTCTGCGGAAAACACCGGCAGCGACACAACCTGATTCACATGAAAATCCGAGACCACCTTTGGCAAAAAGGCTGGAACCATACGCAAAACCACCCTGTCACCCGAAAAGGACAAGAAGGGTTCCTGACACGACAACGCCTGCAACTCAGAAATTCTTCTGGCAGAACAAATAGCTACCAGGAAAACGGTCTTCAGGGTCAAGTCCTTCAGCGAAGCCCTACCTAAGGGCTCAAACGGTTCCCCAACCAAGGCTTCCAATACCACATTGAGGTCCCACGAAGGGATAACCGGCCGTCGTGGCAGTCTTAGCAACAGCACCGCTCGCAGGAAACGCCGAATATCACTATGCGCCTCGATCACCTGACCCTGAACCTTTCCTCGATAACAGGAAAGAGCCGCGAGCCCCTTATCCTGTCCTCCTTGCAGGCTGGGGTGGAGATGAGGGACAGAGGCTTTCAATGGAGAGATAGCCCACTTGGAACACCAAGCTTCAAAGACACGCCAGCGACGTAGACGGCCTGCGCGCACTTAGGAAGGTAGAGATGACTGCCGCCGAATATCCCCTGGCCGTCAACCGCGCCCGCTCAATAGCCAAGCCGTAAGCGAGAATTGACCCACCTGCGGCATTCGTAGCGGCCCCTGTAACAACAGATCCTCTCGAAGCGGAAGCCGCAGCGGAGCGTCCGCCAACAGTCGAATCAAATCCGCATACCACGGTCTCCTTGGCCAATCCGGCGCCACCAGCACCACCAGGCCCCGATGTCGTTCTATGCGCTAGACCACCCTGCCTATGAGTGCCCAGGGAGGAAACACATAAAGACCACCCTCTACCGGCCAACGCTGCGCCAAGGCATCCAGGCCTTCCGCCATCCACTCTCTCCGTCTGCTGAAGAAACGCTCCACCTTCGCAGACTCCAAGGTTGCCATGAGATCCATCACCAGGACCCCCCAACGGCTCACAATCAGCACAAAGACTTCCAGGTGCAGAGCCCACTCTCCAGGGTCCACCCTGCGGCGGCTGAGAAAATCCGCCTCAACATTGTCTACGCCGGCGACATGCTGGGCTGACAGCACCTGCAAGTTCTGCTCCGCCCAGGCCAACAGCACCCTGGCCTCCTCCTCCAGAGACGCACTCCCCGTGCCGCCCTGCCGATTTATATAGGCAACAGTCGTCGCGTTGTCGGACAGCACGCGTACTGCCTCTTGACGCAATACCTCCTGGAACTCCAGAAGAGCCCGATACACCGCTCGCATTTCCAACCTGTTGATGGACCACTGTCGCTCCTCCAGCGACCAAGTCCCTTGGGCAAATGACCCGTCGAGATGCGCCCCCCCATCCTGCCAGACTTGCATCGGTCGTGACCAGCCGCCAGGACGGAGGCTCCAGAGGCACTCCTTTCACCAGACTGTCTGGCCGCAACCACCACAGAAGATCCCGCCGCACCTCTGGCGGACACGGCAGACGCTGCGACAGCGCATCCCGTTGATGAGACCAACGCTGGAGGAGAGCACTCTGCAACGACCTCATATGCGCCCTGGCCCACAGCACCAAGTCGATCGCAGCCGCCATTGTTCCCAGTAACTGTAAATACTGCCAGGCTGTCGGCGCCTTGCGCCCCAGAAACCGTTGCACGAGCTCCCTCAGAGCCTGTGCTCTTTTGCTGGGGAGAAACACCACTCCCTGCTGTGTTTCGAAGCGTGCTCCTAAGTACTCCAGTGTCTGGGAGGGGGTTAGCCTGCTCTTCGCCACGTTGACCACCCAACCGAGGCTTTCCAACAAAGCGACCACCCGAGCGGTGGCTGCCGAGCTCTCCTCCCTCGACTTCGCCCGAATCAACCAATCGTCCAAGTAAGGATGCACCAGTATCCCCTCCTTGCGAAGCGCGGCTGCCACCACGACCATAACCTTGGTGAACATCCGTGGAGCCGTCGACAGACCGAAAGGCAATGCCTGGAATTGAAAATGCCCCATCGGCACCGCAAAACGCAGGAATCTTTGATGTTCTTGCCGGACGGGGATATGCAGATAAGCTTCCATAAGATCCAACGAAGTCAGAAATTCCCCGGACCGAACCGCCGCAATGACGGAACGCATAGTTTCCATTCGAAAGTGGGTCACGCGGAGGCAACGATTTACGCGCTTGAGGTCCAGAATCGGCCGAAAGGTACCCTCCTTTTTGGGAACCACGAAATAGATGGAGTATCGACCTGAACCGCACTGTTCCTCCGGAACGGGCACTACCGCTCCGAGTTGCTGCAGACGCCGCAGTGTGACGGCCACCGCCCGGAGCTTCTGAGGCGCTCTGCACTGGGAAAGAACAAAGGAATCTAAGACGGGACGCTGGAACTCCAGAGCATAGCCGTCCCGAATAACTTCCAGCACCCACTGGTCCGAAGTGATCTGGACCCAGGCAGGGTAGAACTCCCGCAACCTTCCTCCCACGGGAACCTCCGCCACCTGGGTCCGCCTTATCTCATTGCGGCTTCTTGGTACCCGAGGACTGAAAGGAGCCGAAACCTCTGCCCGCCCCTCTGAATCCACTAAAGGGCTGGCCACGAACTGGAAGCCTGCCCCTCTGCGACTGATTAAACCGAGAGGACCGAAACCTACGAAAATCCCTCGGGAGGCCCCTGGACCCCGAAGCCCCACGACCCTGCTTCGGATTATCCTCCGGGAGGCGACCCCCCTTGGACTCCCCGAGGTCCTTAACCAACTTCTCCAAATCTTCCCCAAAGAGTAGTTTCCCCCTAAATGGGAGCTTACTGAGCCTCGCTTTGGAAGAGCCATCCGCCGACCAGTTACGCAGCCACAGATATCGGCGAGCCGCCACCACCGAGGCCATGCTTTTGGCCAGACCGCGGATTAAATCGTAGTGAATATCGGACAAGTAGGCCGTGCCCGACTCCAGCCGAGCAACATCCTCCGTATGTTCCTCCAAGAGGGTTCCCTGAAGGCGCTGAGACCACCTTAAACAGCCTCGAGCCACCCACGCCCCCGCTATGGAGGCTTGCAGAGATAGAGCACACATATCAAACACCTGCTTCAGCAAGGTATCCAACTTCCTGTCCTGCCCGTCTTTCAACGCCGCGGCCCCCTCAACTGGAATGGTGGTCTTTTTGGTGACCGCCGACACCGCCGCATCCACCCTAGGCGAACGAAAAATCTCCCTATCCTGTTCGGACAGCGGGTATAACCGGGCCAAAGCCCTGGTCCCCCGCAATGCCGATTCCGGCGAGTCCCATTCTTCCTGAATCATATTGCGAAAGACCCTATGCACAGGGAATACCCTTTGCGAGGTTCTCACGGCCTGCAAAAGCGGATCCTCCAACGCCTCCTCCGAGGAGGTGGACCCCGCGGGCATGTTCAAAGTCTTCAGTGTGTCAGCAATCAATGCTGGCAGTTCCTCCCTCCGAAACACACGGACCAATCTGCTCTGCTGCTCCGCGTCCAGCAATTCACCTTCCTCTAATTCGTCCTCCGAGGCGTCGTCCACCTCCAAGTCCTGGGGTCCCCCCTCCTCATCCAACCCAGCATCCGAGGTGGGGCCCAGACTCTCTCTACGTCTCTTAGGCGGGGGTATCTCCCCTTCCTGAAGGCCCCCCGACCCTGTTCTTTTCCGGCCAGTGGGGCTCTGCGACCGAGCTCCCAACCCGGGCTGCAGCAAGGCAAAGGCCTTCTGCATTAGCGCGAAGAAATCTGAAGGAATCCCAGCCACTCCGGTCCCCTGGGACCCCTCCCCTGACAAAGGAGCGCTCCAAGCCGCGGACGGACCTGCTACCGGCTCCGAAGCCTCCAAGGAGGGAGGCCCTGATCCCCTGACGTCGAAGGAAGCCTCCGCCTGATCACTCGAGCCTTCCCCCAAGGATTTCTCCATGCCCACTGCCTCTAAGGAGCAGGCCTTGCACACACCAGCTTCCAATAGCTCACCGCGTCGCACACCACAAACAAGGCAGCGGGGCTTAGCAGGCATGCTTGCTAGCGTTGTGGTCCAGGAAACCAAGCCTGATAGGGGTCTCTCTTAATGCTCTATGTGCTATTTTATTTTCTCTTAAAATTTTTTTTTTTTTTTTTTTTTTAAACTGTATCTCACCCAGGCAGCCCCAACTAGCTGCCCCCTGGCAGTCCGAATTGAAAATGAAGCTCCCAAGCCGTGGAAAAGGCAAAAGAAACTGGCGCTGAAAAAACGGCATTCAAAATGGCTGCCGCAACGTTCGCGCCGCCAAAAATCACACGGTCAGACTCCCAGCTACACTCCGGAGCTGCCGAAACCCCCCTTAGCCTAAGAACCTCTCCCCCAGCGATCCCCGAAGTTCGGGGGTACTCACCACGCTTTCGAGAGGAGAGGAAGGAAGGGCAGCGCTAGGCACCTCTGGAGCACAGCCTTTTGCACGGCATCAGCTCCAGGGACTGACTGTCACCTCAGCAGCAGAGCCTTTCTGCTGACAGTCACTTCTGCCTTCTACCTGCTCCTCACCCTTCCAAATCGGGTTCGGGAGCAGGGAGGCTATTTCACCCTCCTGTGCTCGTTTTAACGCTGGGGCACTCTGAGACCTCGTTAGGGAGGGGGAAGGGAGGGAGGGAGGGAGAGGGAGTTTGGCAAGAGATGAGACAAAAAAATGCCCACAGCAGCACAGGATCTCTGTAGCAGCAGCAGAGGTACACCTAAGGAAAAAAACTCAAAAAACCAACCCAACCAGGGGCTAACTAAAATAATTAAGCTCTGCTTATTTGCTCCTCCTGAGCCCAGTCCCGGGCTCAGAACCTCCAAGCTGCTTGGAGACTGAAAGTACTGGTGAAAGGGGGCGGATCTTGCCTATTTGTACCAGTGACATCAGAACGATGACATCTTTCAGTCTCCAAAGCTGCTGGTGGAGGTTGACAACTCTATGGTTCCGGGACTGGACTAGAGGGACACAAAGGAACACACAATTCAGCTTAGTGTTTAAGATTTTCGAAACGAGAGGAGGAGGAAAAGGAAAAAATGTACTACTCATTCTCTGCAACAGTATTAAAACCATCATAAGACTCCCAATATCAGCTTGTGCTTTTCTTTCTAGAGATGTTTCCTACCAGGCAAGAGAGTGCAGATATACCTTGGGAGCTGCGAAGGACTTAGTGGTTGGGGATGGTGCAGAAACAACACTTGTGGGAGGGCATCTTACACATTTGTCAACATTGCTATCTAAAGGCCAGACTGAGTTCATCCTTACAGGGTTCCAGAGGGAGCCATAGTTTTTGACCTCTGAAGGCTGCTACTGGAATGACTGGTAAGTTGAGTCCTCTGGTTCTCAACCTCATCCTTTGGATATACCTAACCAGTCTGGCTTTCAGGACAGCCACAATGAATATGCACAAGCCTGATTTGCATACTCTACCTCCGTTACATGCAAACCTTATGCATATTCGTTATGCCTATCCTGAAAGCCAGAATGACTTGGTGGGTAACTAGGACAGGCTGAGAACTCCTGATTTAACCCCATGTTCATAAAGTTCCTTGGGAAATCATGCTACATAGCAGTATAAGATAACATGCCTACCCTGACAAAATGAATTGGGTGCTTGGAAACAACAACAAAGAGACAACATAATTTACCTGGTGCCCTCCTCATACAAAATACCAATAGAAAGTAACTTCTTACCTGTTTAGCTTCCTCTAACACACCACCAGCTACAAGCTGTCCAGATGCAGGATCCATGCCTATTTGCCCAGAGATATACATGGTCTTCTCTACCACCACAGCTTGGCTGAAAGTTTGAGATCAAACCATTAGAGAATCAGGAGCAACAGATGTTGCACAAAGCCCCATTTCAACAGAGGGAATGAAACATAGGAAATATGCAGTGAAAGTAAGCAACTGCCTTCTGCACATTCAGCTTTTAAAAGTCTCTGGCCATTTTGTAAGTGAAATGCATTGCTCATGAATGAGAATATAAAACATATTTAAACAATTAATAAATATAGAATTATAAAAACAGAAAAAGAAATGGTTGGCAATTTGGTACACAAAACAAGTGGTAAAAGATGCTTCTCGGTTAGGTTTAATGACAAGTCCTAGAAAAGGATAAATTTTAAAAATACCTGATAATGTACTTTCCTTGAAACCAGCTAGGTCAATCCAGATGATGAGCAAACAATGCTCCCCAGCCAGGAGGAAGAAAACCTGAGCAACTTTCAGTATATCTTCGGGCGCAGCACTAAGACAAGCCAGTATGAAGCTTTCTAACCAGTAAGAAAGGTTTTAGAACATAGAAAAACCTCAGAAAGCATTATTGCCAAAATCCAGACGAGTCAGGAAGACTATCTTGCCAAAGGCACCATCTGTGCAAACTCCCATGAGCAACCTATAGGGTTTCACAAAGGCATCCAGTGAGGACCAGACAGCTTCTGGAGACACCAGAGCCAACTCCACCAACCAGAGACCTCCCTAAGCCAGTAGACAATAGAGGTTTTGACTGCTGCCAGGTCAATTCCCCAGATTGCCAAGGAGGTCAGAAGGTGCGATCAGCAGAAGGACCTAGTAACTGCTATGTATCTGAGCATGTCCTACAGATGCAGCAAGGAGTCCTTCTGAAGATCTTCCTCTAAGAAGGCAGGCAGAACAGTCTGGTCCAGATGAAAGGGGAAACTGCACTTTTGAGAGAAGGATGGCTTCTGCCAATTTGTGGTCTATGCTGTTGAGAAGACCAGGAAAGATTCCCTGCAAGATGTGGCCTGCAGCTCAGACACCCACCTGGTGGATACTAGAGCCTCTAGAAAGCCACTGTAAGGGACTGACCCATCAGGGAGGTTTTGCATATGGTCCCAAAGAGGGGTCCTTTCAGTGCCCTCAACCTTAGAGAGAGGCCCACCACAGCACAACAGGGCACGCAGGCAGACAGAACAATGTCACTCATGAGGAACCCCTTATACACCAACTCCACAGGGAATAGAAAACATTAAAGACATTTTTATTTGAACAGCTTTTATATAGTTTCAGTCATTAGTCCCGGCTGAAACTATTTTTACGTCTTTAATGTTTTCTATTCCCTATGGAGTTGGTGTGTGAGGGTTTTTACATTTGGGCTCATGGTTTGGCGACATGAGGGGTCAGCTGACATTGGATTTTCCCACGTTAAGAAGGTATTAGAACATCTCAAATGCAGGCGTTCCTGAGCATTGAACTGGTTTGAACTATGGAGGATTTAAGTTCTGCAGGATCTTTTCAATGTTTTATTTTTGATTTTAAAAGATGGTTAGAATTTTTTTAATAAAGTATTTGAGATATCAGGTCACAGCGATAATACCCACTGAGGCACATACAGGATTGGTGGGTTACATGGTACTAATGGCTGCAACTATTTTTAACTTCTTCATTTACATCTCCCGCCTCATTTTTTTTGAGTTATCTGCTTTTCTCATTAAAAGGTTTGTTCCTTAGAAATTGTAGAGTAGCGGCCAAGTGGTTAGAACACTGGCTTGGTAACCAAGAAACCAGGGTTTGATTCCCACCAACACTCCTTACGGCCTAGGGCAAGTCACTTAACTCTCCATTGCCTCGGAAGAAAAGCCTGGCAATCTACTTCTGGTCACACTGCCAAGAAAACCCAGGAGCTTCTGGGTCACCAGGAGTCAGCATTTTTGCAATCTAAATAGTCCACTCGAGTAACGTGAAATTGTATTAACTTATGATTTTATACTTCCATAGTTTGTTCATGTCTAGACATATATGTCCTTTAGAAAAGCGTTTTATCCCTTTTAATGCTGTAAAGATAAGTATAGTTTTGGTTCACTTTCACTCATGTCATGAGTTTCTTTCCCTAGTGGATACATTGTTTAGTATTAACTATGTTCTGTCCTCTCTCTATAGTTTGCAGTACATAACATAACTGAAGGGGATTACTCTTAGAAGGAAGCATTTGACGGTCTGTAGTCTTTCCCATGTCGCATCCCTTGTTTCTATATTGGATTTCATATCTTTTTATTATTCATATGAGGATTCCTTTTAGTGATTATGTATTTATATATTTATTTATTGTTTAGTGTCTTTTAGCTGTATATATAGTTTTACATGTTAGAGGACATTTGACCATGTTTGCACCCAAGCATCCTTCTAGCTTTTGCCATCACCTTTTCTACTTATTTAGCTACTTTAAGATCAGACACGATCACACCTAGGTCCCGTAACCTTCTCCTCAGAGTGAGCTCCATTTACCTGAACCTTTTGTCACCTCCCACTCAACAAGTTTCTAACCCAAGCAGTAACTTCAGGGTCCATCCCTAGGGTGCTCAGTTTGTTTATAAGTCACCTGTGTGGAACAGTGTCAAAGGCTTTACTAAAATCTAAAATATATACATCTAGGGCTCTCCCTCGGTCCAACTGCCTGGTCACCCAGTCAAAGAAATCAGATTTTTCTGACAAGTCCTGCCTCTGGTGAATCCATATAGCCTCGGATCCAGTAATTTTCTCTTTCAGCAGCCCTTCCAATAGTTTAACCTCAATGGTGAGTAAATTAACTGGCCTGTAGTTTTCAACTACATCCTTACTTCTGCTTTTGTGTAAAGCCGGGGTCTCAAACACGCGGCCCGCGAGAGAGCTTTGTGCAGCCTGCAACGGAGGGAAACAAAAAAAAAAAAAAACCCTGGCTTCTGCTGCTGCCGCTGTGGCAGAGGCAGAATCAACTGTCAATTTAAAAAACAAACAAAGCTGCTGCTGCAGCCGTGGCAGCAGCAGAATCAGCTCTCCCGCGGCCCCTTCCCCTCTGTCTGGAAGAGCCCTGAGTCTGCTCCTTTAGCGGCGGGCTTTTCAAGCCGCGAAGAGAGTATTTCCATCTCGCGCGGCTTGAAAAGTGAATAGGCTTAAGCCACGCGAGAGGGAAATACTCTCTTTGCGGCTTGAAAAACCCGCCGCTGATGGAGCAGACTCAGGGCTCTTCCGGACAGAGGGGAAGGGGCCGCAGGACAGTTGATTCTGCTGCTGCCATGGCTGCAGCAGCAGCCGCCAGTTTTTTTTTTTTAAAATTGACAGTTGATTCTGCCGCTGCTACGGCGGCAGCCGCCAGGGTTTTTTTTGTTTTTTTTTTTTAATTTACAGGGGCTGATTGGGGGGGGGAGTTAGGACTGGAAATGTCCTGATGGGGGTTAGGAAGGACTGGAGGTGGGCTGATGGGGGGGGGGGAGTTAGGACTGGTAATGAGCTACGGAGGGGCTAAGACTGAAATGGGGTAATGGGGGGGTTAGGACTGGAAGTGGGCTAATGGCAGCAGGGGGGGTTAGGACTGGTAATGGGCTATTGTGGGGCTAAGAATGAAAATGGGGTGATGGGAGGGTTAAGAGTGGAATTGGGCTGTTGGGGGGCTTAGGACTGGTAATGGGCTATGGGAGGGGCTAGAAATGGTAATGGACTGGGTGGGTTGCTAGGACTGGAAATGGGCTTAGTGGGGGAAGCTAGGCCAGGAAATGGGCTGATGGTGGCACTAGGATAGGATTGGAAATGGGCTGATGGTGGGGCTAGGATAGGATTGGAAATGGGCTAATGTGGCGATAGGACTGGAAATGGGCTGATGCGGGGACTAGAAGGGAGCGGATGCTGGGTGGGGCTGGAACTAGAAGGGAGCTGATGTTGGGGGAGGATTAGAATGGGATGGGGCTGGGAGAATGAAATGGAGAGGGGAAAAATATTTTGTGTGGGAGGGAAGACAAATCTACAATTGGCCGGGTATTGGGAGAGTAAATGGTGATTGAGGATGGAGGGGTAAAATTTGAGTGGATGAAATAGGAATGAGGAAGGAGCAAAAGGAGAAAGATTAGTATGTTAAAGCAGATGTAGAGAGAGAATGGAAAAAAAACTAGAAGAGAGAAGAAAAGACAAATGGACAGCAGACGATGGAGAGTTAGCAGAAGACACGAAGAAACCAGAAGAAAGTGGCTGGAACATTTGCAACTGAAAAAAATGCACAAAAGGTAGAAAAATATCTATTTTGAATTTATTAACTGGAATATGTCAGCGCTGGAAAATGTGCATCATTAACTCTACGCTTTGTATGGTAACATTATGCAAATATTTATGCAAATGAGGCCCCGCGTCTTATGCGGCCCACGGGTTACTTTAGGCCCTCAAAGCAATTTGAGTTTGAGACCCCTGGTGTAAAGGGACCACATAAGCCTCTCTCCAGTCCTTTGGCACCACTCCCGACTCCAACGAGGCATTGAAAACGTCAGTCAGTGGAGCTGCTAGAACGTCCCCAAGTTCCCTCAGTATTCTAGGGTGTATCCCATCTGGTCCCATCGCTTTGTCTACTTTAAGTTTAGCTAGCTTCTCACAAACACAGTCTTCTGAAAATTGTTCAAGATGCCCCTTGCTTCTGTTCCTGTTTGTAGGTGTTTTTCAAGGTCCTACTCCTGGTTCATCTGTGAACACAGAACAGAAATATTTGTTAAGCAATTCCGTTTTATCCTCATCAGCTTCTACATATTCCTCCCCTTCACCCTTGAGTCTGACAATACCACTTTTGCCCTTCCTCTTCTCACTAACATATCTGTAAAATGTCTTATCCCCCCCCATTTTATTGCATTGGCTATTTCCTCCTCTTTCTGAATCTTTGCTTTCCTGACTACTTTGCTAGCTTCTCTTAAGTTTTTCCAAATATAGATGCCTGGTTTGAGTTCCCACCTGCCAATAAATATGTTTAACTAAATATGGTTAAAAATTGTTACGAGCTAAAAACTGCCTGTAAAAAAAGAAAAATGTGTTTGTTAGAAATTTGTTAATAATATTTGTATGATGTGTATTTTGAGAAAGTTTTAATGTTCCAGTATATAGAGAACAATTTGTATAAGTCCCACTATTTACCTTGACCAGTTGGTTTTTTTGGATGTATTTTTGAGATACATAATAGAGCCCCGATGTTAAATTATATGTATTATCTTGATATTCTTTTCAACTCCAGTATATAGGACCAATTATTTGATATTTAAGTTTTAAGCCTGTGGTATAAGGGATACCATAATCACACATTTTACTAAAATCCTGTTACAGGAATTAGAACTTCATGCTATTGACCCGTTAGCTCTTTCCTCCACTATGTCATCTGTCGATGAGACAGTAGCTTCCCATAACACTGCACACTCTTCTGCTCTAGATGCTCTTGCGCCGCCCATGCCATGTCCTGTGAAGCAGACTGTACCTCAACCCTGACCATTTTCCACTACCCGCTATCTACATTCCTGCGCCTGCTCAGTTGAGCATGCTTGGCTCAAATCCTGCACCCTTGCAGACTTTCTCCACTTCAAATTCATGCTTTTCTTCTAGTCAGCCATAGCACTCGCCAAACAGGACTATTATGTCCATCTGACCAACTCTCTTGCCTCTGGCCCTCGCTCTCTTTACAACTCTCAATCCCTCTCCTCAGGGTGCCTCCACCTAAGAGCCCTCCCTCCCTTTCTGCCCAAACCCTGGCTGACTACTGTTGGGGCTTTTCTGGGCTTCCCCTAAAATTATTTAGGGATTTTCTATTTTTTTGTTTTGGATGTTTGTGTTCAACCCCAAAATACATATACAGGACTTTAAATAAAATTGTTCATGCCACCATAAAAGCATAAAAATTGTTTTATTTAATTTGCCAGGTCTGTAACAAGCAGCTTTACTCTTAGTAAGATACAAATTTCAATTTCAATCCATAGCATAGCAAGCAAAGCACTAGCTTAAGTATAGACAGTCTGGAGACATAAATTAGCTGATCTCATTGGAGTGAGGCCAAAGTCTGTCTGTCTATTAAATTTTCTTCTCCATATTTATATCTAAAAATTGCTGATAAATAGATTTCACTTCTTTCCTCATTCTCCATTATCTTAAGCAAACCTGCTTTCCGATCCTTTACCCTCTGTCCACTCTGTAGCATCCTGTCTATTCCAGTCTCACTTGCCTTGTCGCTGTGTGCCGATTTTGTATCCTGTTCTCACTCGCCTTCTGCGAGTCATGTTTCCTGCAGATAAACTGTAGATGTTTACGTTTTCCTTGGTGTATTCGAGAGGCCCATGTGACAGTCTCATTAGCTGTATAGTGTTCAGAGATTCTCATTGTGTAAGCTCTCTGGGACAGGATATGAGTTCATTTCATTGCTCAATCTTTGCTGAATTTGCAGTTTCAGTGTGAAGAAGTCAGAGCAAGCTGTTTTAGGCCTACGTTATAGACGTTAGCACAAGATGGATTCAATCTGTAATAAAAGGTACCTGAAGGGGATTCATCTTTTCCCCACACTACTTACATGACAAAATCCACAAGATCACACTACTCCAATTCCCCACTATCTCAGTTATTTCCCCTCCTCCCCCACTTCACGCACAAATCTCTCCCCATCTCTGTTACCCGTTCTTCCTTTTCTATGATCTCTGAGGAGGAAACCGCTCACCTTCTTTCCCCATCCAAACTCACTATCTGCTCCTATTCCCACCCGTCTCCTTAGCTCCATCTCCCCCCACTGTAGTCCCTACCATCTCTCATATTCTGAGCCCATCGCTCTCCACTGCAACTTTTCCTGCAGCCTTTAAGCATGCTGTGGTCACTCCTCTCAAGAAACCCTCACTAGACTCTGTTATTCTCACCATCAACCCATCTCCTTCCTCCCCTTTGTTTCTAAACTACTTGAATGTGCGGTTCACTGCTGTTGCTTTGACTCTCTCCTCTCAAGCTCTTCTGGATCCTCTACAGTCTGGCTTTCGTCCTTTACATTCTACTGAAACGGCTCTTGCCAAATTCTCCAGTGACCTTCTCCTGGAAAGATTCGAGGGCCTTTACTCAATCCTCATCCTTCTTGACCTGCCTGCTGCTTTTGACATGGTTGACCATAACCTTCTCCTTGATACCCTGTCCTCGCTTGGCTCTAAGGGCTCTGTGCTATCCTGGTTCTCTTCTTATTTTCCCCATTGCTCTTTCAGTGTTTGTTCTGGTAGATCCTCCTCTGCTGCTATCCCGCTCTCAGTTGGTGTACCCCAAGGATTTGTTCTGGGTCCACTCCTTTTCTCTCTCTATACTCAGCCCCTTGGTGCACTCATCTCTTCCCATGGCTTTCACTACCATCTTTACGCTGATGTCTCCCAGATCTACCTCTGTACACCTGAAATCTCTCCGGTGATCCAAGCCAGGATCTCTGCCTGCCTTTCTGACATTGCTGCTTGGATGTTTCACTGCCACTTGAAATTGAACATGGCCGGGGGCGCGACAAGATGGCGAAAGGACGCTCTGACCTGTGAGGCTGCATTCTCCTGTTGAGTTGGTGCCGGGACATCCTCCTCTTGCTGAGATGGGGCGGAGGAAGCGGAAGCAGGCTGTGGTTCCTCCTGGGGTAGACATGCCTTGTTCTTCGGCACAGCGAACCTTGCGGGATTGCAGTTTTGCGGCTGGAGCTGAAGCTGTGTCTTCGGCAGCACTGGTAGTAGAGGCATCGGCGCCGAGTGTATCGGGGATTTGGCTCTCGCCGGAGCTACGTACCCCTCCACCGTGACTCGGAAGTGTTGCACTGCCAGATGCTGGATCCATTATTGGCTTGCCATCGAGTACGCCGAAGGACGGGTCCTCGGGAGGAGCATCGATTGGTGATTCTTCCCCTTTGGTGTCAGTAGAGCGGCGGAGAACAACTGTAGGTGGTGTATCATCAGAGAAAGAGATGGTCGATGAGGCCGCTCAAGGAGAAGATTTCTCGGGGAAGCTTTTGTTGGAAAAACCAGTGGTGATAACTTTGGAGGCACTGTGGGATGGCTTGGCTTCGCTCAGTTCTTCCCTCAAGATTATGTTTGGTGCTGTGAGTAATGAACTGATTGGGGTTAAGACAACTTGTGGAATTCTTTCTGGCAACCAGGTTGGACAGGCGGAGAGACTAAATAAGCTCGAACAAGAAGTTGGGCATTTGCATGAATTAGTGAATGCCCAGGTTTTGGACAGAAATGTGTCCTCCAGAAAAATGGAATATTTGGAAAACCAGGTTAGACGTTGTAACCTTCGTTTTCTAAACTTTCCACGTTCTCCCTTACTGTCTCCATTAGAGATGGTGAGCAAGTATTTTGGGGAGGTTCTCAAGCTTCCCCAGGATCAGTTTCCACCTCTGGTTCAGGCACAGTATTTGTCCTCAGGGTCGAAGGATGGGGGTTCCGGTACCAATACTGTTCTTGCTGAGAAGGGTGACCTGACGGGGTTTTTAGAGTCTTCCCTGGAGGTCATCACTGATAAGTCAACTCTGCTGGTGGCGCTAGAATCAGATAAATTCTTTATACTTCGATTATGTTTTAAGAATATAAATGTAGACTTCCTAGGGTCTAAAGTGCGAGTTTTTCCTGATGTTTCCCGAGTTACGCAGCTGAAAAGGAAAGGCTTTTTGGCTTTTCGCCCCAGGGTATTAGCCCTAGGGGCGACTTTTCAACTCAAAATTTCCTGCCAAATGTTGTGTGGTGTATAAACAAAAAGGTTATATTTTCTTTGATCCTAGGCAGCTTAATGAGTTCTTAATGGCTAGGGAGGAAGTAGTTGTGGAGGTCTCTAAGTCACCCCATCCGGCTGACACTTAAGTCTTTACCTGTTCATTGTATATGTTTTTGATGGTGCCGGTTTGCACTATTTGTTATGTTTCCTAATACTCCCCCTCATATTTCCTTCGGTATTGGGGTCTAAATGATATGGGTGACATGATATTGTAGTTTTCTTAATGATTCTAATGTTTTCTTTTGTGTCATATCATAATCCACTGATTTTCTGTTTCATTCATGTATTACTTGGATGTAATATTGCATATAATCATAAATTTAAAAAAAAAGAAAAAAAAAAAAGGAAATTTAACTTGGCCAAAACTGAGCTTCTTATTTTCCCCCCTAAATCCTCCTCTCCCCTTCCTCTTTTTTTCTGTCTCTGTAGATAACTCCCTACTCCTTCCTGTCCCCTCAGCTTGCAACCTTGGGATCATCTGACTCCTCTCTCTTCTTCTCCACACACATTCAACTGATGGCATTTTCTAGCTATTTTTTTCTCTGTAACATCAACAAAATTCACCCATTCCTTTCTGAACACACTACTAAGACACTTACCACTCCTTAGCCAGCTCTCATCTAGATTGTAACCTACTCCTTGCTGGTCTCCCTCTAAATCATCTCTCTCCCCTTCAAATCTGTTCAACACTGCTGCGCAGCTAACCTTCTGCCAGCCTCGCCATGCTCATATTACCCCTCTCTTCAAATCACTTCATTGGCTCCCTATCCGTTTCCACATCCAGTTCAAACTTCTCCTGCTGACCTATAAGTGCATTCACTCTTCAGCTCCTCATTACCTTTCCTCTCTTATCTCTCCCCCTACACCCCTCCTTGGGAACTCTGCTCTTCCGGAAAATTGCTTCTATTTGTGCCCTTATTTTCTATTGTTAACTCCAGACTTCACTCCTTTCACCCGTAACAAACTACCCGAGTCTGTACATCAGGTGCCTTTCTCTGACCCTTTTCAAATCCAGGCTGAAAACTCACCTCTTCGCTGCCACTTTTGGATCTTGACTCACCTGATCTCCTTTGTGTTTCCTTACCATTCTCACTAGATGCATCCCGTGTCTGTAGGTACTATGTGTCTTGACTAGATTCTAAGCTCTGATGAGCAGGGACCGTCTTTTACATGCGTCTGTGCAGAGTTGCACACGTCTTGTAGCACTATACAAATGTTCAGTAGACTGACATCATTTGCTTTAAGATTTTTAAGTCCAACAAGGCTGGTTTTGGCAGGACCTGTTGCAAATGAACACGTAATTGTTCAACATTTTCATTCATCCATGTGCACAACCATTTCCTCCCTTGCTACTTATACTATTTTCTCCTAGAACCGAGATCAAATAACCAATTCCAAGAAACAAAGTCTTTATTCTTTTTCACCCCAACGGAAGTTGGTAGAAATGGTACAAAAAGGGATGAGAAATGTCTGTCTGGGAACAAAAATAACTGAAAATTAAAAGGAAGGGGGTGAAACCCGACACTGGGGTAAAGCTAGTAAAAACAAGAGACATTGATTTTGAAAATGGGCCAGATTGGAATAGGTGTTCCACAGAAATAAGCCCCCCTCCCCCATGCATTTGTATGGGAAGAGTTCCAGTTTCTGCTGTATAGAAACTTGCATTCAATGAAATTCAGCAGTTAGGGATTTGTTTTTTTCACACAGCTTCTTCTGTTCTCAACTCTTCCCAAACCCCAAAATGCTTCCCCCCACCACCAAATATCCTCTGCAACTTCACTAGGACTCAACATAGCAGCATGCAAATAAGCTGGGCACAAAATGTTGTGCTAAACAAGGAAAGGAAGCCAGACCTTTGCAGAGGTGTCTATTAGCAGGACCTATATACTGTATTATGCACAAACACACAGTTTTGGCACTTACGCTAGAAGGCTGTCTGGTAGGAGTTCTGCTAAGAATACTAATCAGTGTTCATAAACAGTGGTGATGACGATGATATTTAAAAGATTTGGTATACCGCTATTCAATTAGTTCAGCATACTTAGCTGTTTACAGCAAGGAAAACAAAACAGCAGGACAGTACACAAAATGATACAAAAGTTCTTAAAAATATACATAAAGGTGGGGCATGAGTAGCACAACAATCTTTCCCAGTAAACATGAACAGCTGGAGACACATAAGGGTGGATTGCCTATGCATCAGACAGCATTCCAGCATACCTTCCCCTTCAGGTTCTCTCCCCCTCCCCACTCCCTTCAGCAAAGCCAGAAAAACAAAAACATTGTGGTTGTTGTATGCTCAAGATACAGAAGAAACAGACAAATTCCTCTCCCGCAACTACAAACCTATGAGCTAACCCATTACGTCCCCTCAGATCTTGCGTTAAAAGTCTCAGTGTTGAGCTCAGCCTTCTGGTCCTCTGCACACTTCTTTGTATCTGTGCTTCACAGCTAATTGCTTCACCATCCATGTAAATGTGCTGTGCATTCCTGTCTGCTTGAGGATTTATGCAGTTAGCTAATGCACAGGTCTTGTTCTTGCACTGGTAGCATCCAAATTGCACGCTAAAACTAAGCTAAAATATGCGCAAAGTCTAATGTACTTTTCTGCATCAGCCCCTTCTGTGCACACTTACAGTCAAGTGAGGAGTGTGAGGGTTTATTAGATACCTGTAAACGCCCTTTAGAACAGGAGCCCTGGGGGTATAGATCAGATTCCTCACTGCAGCAGCCATGCTGAAGAGCTAGTGCCTCCAAAATAGATCTTGTCAGGTTAGCCACAGGACTGCAGTAACCTTTGAAACTTACCACGTGACCAAAGGAAGAGCAGCATATAAATCACCATGGGAAATTTAAAAAAAAACACACCAGTCTATTATAAAAAGGAAAACTGACAGCGATTTCAATTTCAAAGACACAAAACTTTAGCTAAAATGTGGGTTTATAAGAGGAAACCCTGGCCATCCAGAAAAGCCTCCGTTTCAAATCAATTTCAGCTCCGACGGTATCACTGCTGCAAATCCACATAAAAACATAACATAAGAAATGCCATACTGAGTCACACCAAAGGTCCATTCAGTCCAGTACACCATTTCCAATGGTGGCCAATCCAGGTCAAAAGTACCTGGCAGTTCTCAAAAAGGTAGAAAGAGTCCACGTTGCTTATCTCAGTGGTAAGCAGTGGATTTCCCCAGTCTAATTTAATAATGGTTTACGGATATTTCCTCCAGCACCTTGTCCAAACCCCTTTTAAATACAGTTACACTAACAGCTTTTACTACATTCTCTGGTAACAAGTTCCAGAGTTTGATTACTCATTGAGTGAAATAATATTTTCTCTGACTAGTCTTAAAATATGCTACATTGTAGCTTGTGTGTCTCCTAGTCTTTCTACTTTTTGAAGGAGTAAAAATCCTATCTAGATTCCATTCATTATTTTATAGACCTCCATCATATCTCCTCTGTTACCCTATATAATTTGAGCCTGGCATTTAACCTTCCTGTGCGCCACTGTTCCAATTAAAGAGTAAAAATCTGCAAACTAGCCAAGAACAAATTGTCAAAGCTACATCAATGGAAAATGTAGAAAGTGTCTCTTAACCAGTCTACAAGGTGCGATCAAAAAGTACAACACAAGAAGTATAACACTGACAGTTATTGCACTCAGTCTCCTTCAAAGTAGTCCCCTTCTGATAAAACACACTTCCTCCAGCGTTCCTGTCACTGCTGGAAACAATTTTGAAAACCTCTTTTGTCATGTTGTGAAGCTGCTGTGTTGAATTTTGCTTAATGGCCTCCAAGTCGTTGAATCTCCTTCCTTTCAGTGATAATTTCAGTTTTGGAAACCAGAAAAAGTCACAGGGTGCAAGGTCAGGTGAGTACGGAGGCTGACGGACTTGCTTGATTTGGTGTTTGACCAAGAACTATTGGACAAGATGTGATGTTATCATGAACGAAGCAACCATTCACCATTACTGTGCAACTCTAGCCTCTGAAGAAAACTCCATGATCTGACCACAATACCACGGCTCTTTAGGTCTCTGGTCCATCAAGCAGTGAGAAACAGGCAGAGAGTAATACATAATACAATCACACACAAAGTGCTATTTTCTTTGAGCTCAGAGGGAAGACGGCAACAGACGGACTATGGACACGCATAGTTCCACGCCTGCCGAATTCAAAGTCCTCCTCCTAAAAAGCTCCTTTTTATTAGAGAAAAAGAGGAAGTAACAGTCATTTATAACAACCATGAAATGACACAAGGTGTCGCCAAAGTTCTTTTTACAGAGTAAGATCTGATTACAGTATATTAGATGAAATTCACTCAATTATGACAAAATTGTTTATAATTGCAAAAGTTGCAAAAATTATGTTGTCAGCAGTGACTGTACAATGGTTGCACAGTTCATAGCCTTTATGCTTAGTTAACACTGTTCCATCTATTTTAAAGACGGTTACACAGAACTCATGATCATGACATCCTATTCTATTTAAAAGGAAGTAGGTGAGAAGTCAAACTTCTAAACACATTTTGTATCAAGAAATGTATCCATCTTCAATTACATATTGGGGATTCTGGTATCCCTTTATCTGTCCATGTCTACAGCCTCTTCTTACAAGGAAAGAGTAGTTACTCACCTGTAACAGGTGTTCTCCAGGAGCAGCAGGAATCAGTCCTCACATATGGGTGACGTCAGCGCCAACAGAGCCCCCATGAGGAGCACTTCCCCAGCTTTCAAAGAAAGCCTTTGGGAATGCAGCACGCATGCGCGGTCCCCTTCCCGCCCAAGGGTGCCATCTTGCTCAGTCTGATGACATAGCTAAAAGACAGCAAAAAAGAAAATGAAGTATGACTGCAACTCCAAGGGGAGGAGGGAGGGTTGTGAGGACTGATTCCTGCTGCTCCTGGAGAACACCTGTTACAGGTGAGTAACTACTCTTTCTCCAGGACCAAGCAGGAAGTCAGTCCTCACATATGAGACTCCCCAGCTTAAGGCTACCGGGGACCCAAAGCTGAAAAAACGAGCCCCCTCTAGAGCCTCAGCATGTGTGAAAGGAATCTTCTCTAAGAACGCCCCGAACGGTAGCCCAACACCAGGGCCAGAGGGTAGGAGTTGCCTATACCTCAAAGAGATTACGGAGTACCGCCTGTCCGAAAGCACTGTCCCTGCAGAGGTTCAAAGCCCTGTCATCGGGGATCCGGGAGTGCTCGAAGTTTATCTCTCGAGCAGCCTATGATGGCTTCGAGGCTTCGGCCCGAGTAGCCACGGCCGGCATCGGTGCATGCCGTCAGGCCTGGCTACAGTCATCGGACCTCGAGCCATGGGTTCAAGAAAAGTTGGTCGATGTCCCCTGCCGAGGTGAAAACCTCTTTGGAAAGCCCATGGCTGAAAAGACTGCAGAGCTCGAGTCCGAGACTCTCACCTGGACAAGGCTGTCCAGGAAAACCTCTGCCCCTTCTCAGAAGAAGAAGGGCTTGGGGAAAAAGACCTTTTACCCGAGAAAGTCCTCTGCCTACAAATCCTACCCTCACTTCCAGGCCTCCATAGCTTCCCAACAGGGTCAGCAGGCCAAGGGGCAGGGACATGGGCCCCGTAGGCAGAAACCCTCGAAGCCACCAGCTCCGGCTCCTGCACAGCAGGGAGCGGGGTTTTGACTCCAGTGGCCCCTCTCAGCACAGGAGGCAGGCTGACCCTGTATGCCCACAGGTGGTCAGCCGAAACAAGGGATACCTGGGTGCTAAGCATAGTCCAGAGGGGCTCTCTCCTCCACTTCCACCAGGTACCCACCTTCTACTTTCCAGGGGAGCCTCCAAGACTCCCTCTGCAGAGGAACCTACTCCTGCAGGAGTTAGCAAGTCTTCTAAAGGAACAGGCAGTGGAACCGATGCCCCACCACCTGAGAGATCAAGGCTTCTATTCCAGGTACTTTCTGGTACCAAAAAGAACAGGAGGCCTCAGGCCCATCCTAGACTTGTGAAATCTAAACAAGTTCCTGGAGAGGGAAAAGTTCAAGATGCTTACCCTTGGGATACTGCTGCCCTACCTCCAGCAGGGAGATTGGCTATGCTCCTTAGACCTAAAGGATGCTTATACTCACATCCTTATTCATCCAGACCACAGGCAATATCTCCGATTTGTGGTGGGAAGAAACCATTATCAGTACAGGGTACTCCCTTTTGGCCTAACCTCCGCCCCCAGGGTTTTCACCATGTGCCTGGCGGTGGTGGCGGCCTACCTCAGGGTTCAAGGACTCTTTGTCTTTCCATACCTGGACGACTGGCTCATCAGGGGTCAGTCTCCACAGGAGACCAATCAAGCCACCCTCCACACTGTCTCTCTTCTCCAGCATCTGGGGTTTGTCAAACTTCGCAAAGTCCACTTTGCGTCCCTCACAGGACATGGAGTTCATAGGAGCAAGACTGGACACCCTTCAGACAAAGGCCTTTTTACCCATGGACAGGGCTCACAGACTGATGGATTTGGCCAGACAATTCCACAGCAATTCTCTGGTCTCCGCCAGACAATTCCTGAGGCTCTTAGGCCACATGGCATCCATGGTCCATGTAACTCCAAATGCCCGTCTGCACATGAGGCCGGCTCAGTGGGGCCTCAGAACTCAGTGGCTGCAGGCCACAGGAAACCTGACAGACAAAATGAGGGTGTCCAAGCTACTAGCATCTTCTCTGCAGTGGTAGCTTCATCTTCCAAATCTGGTGCAAGGGGTGCCTTTTCAAGCACCCCCACACTCTAAAGTGCTGACAACCGATGCTTCTCTTCAAGGTTGGGGTGCACATTGCCAAGGAGCATGCACTCAGGACCTGTGGTCTCCAGCACAGCAGATCAATCTCTTAGAGCTCAGAGCGATCCGCTTAGCCATGCAAACTTTCTCTCATGTCCTCTCTCACCAGTCCATCTTAGTTCAGACGGACAATCAAGTTGCTATGTTCTACGTGAACAAACAGGGGGGCACAGGGTCCCGACCTCTGTCAGGAAGCACAGGACCTGTGCTCCTGGGCAGTCAGTCAATCATGGCATAGTTCTCAAGGCGGTCTATCTCCCTGGACAGGAGAATTACCTGGCAGACAGACTGAGCAGGATCCTACAGCCACACGAATGGCAGTTGAATTCTCTGGTGGTTCAACAGATCTTCCTAAGATGGGGTCTTCCAACCATAGACCTCTTTGCCAGTCCACTGAACCATCAACTGCCCAGGTTCTGCTCCAGACAACCACATCCTCTCAGAGTAGCAGCGGATGCGTTTCTCATTCCGTGGTCTACAGGCCTCCTATATGCGTTTCCTCCCACACCTCTAGTGCCCAAGACACTCTTCAAAGTGATCCAGGACAAGGCCTCAGTGATCCTGGTGGCCCCCAGATGGCCAAGGCAACTGTGGTTTCCACTTCTTTTGCAACTAGCGGTGGACAATCCTCTTCCTCTGGGGATGCAACCCGATCTCCTGTCTCAGGAGCAGGGATCTCTCTTACACCCCAACCTCCAGTCCCTCAATCTGATGGCCTGGCTGCTGAATGGGTAGTTCTAGCACCCTTACTGCTGCCTAGGGAAGTGGAGGACGTGGTCTTGGCCTCTAAGAGGCAGTCCACCCGGAAATCTTATGCCCTCAAGTGGCGTAGATTCTCCACCTGGTGTGCTCAATGCAAGGAGGTTCCTTTCTCATGCCTGGTACCAGTGGTGCTGCAATATTTGCTTCACCTGTCCAACCTGGGCCTTAAATCCAACTCTGTTAGGGTCCATCTCAGTGCTCTCAGCGCACCACTCACCGGTGGAGGGTCAGTCTCTCTCAAGCCACCCTTTAGTGGCTCGCTTCCTCAGAGGCCTACTTTTGCTTAAGCCTCCGGTTCGTCCACCTGCCCCCGAGTGGGATTTGAATGTGGTCTTGCAACAGCTTACTTGCCCACCATTTGAGCCTATGGCTACTTGTCCTTTTCGTTTTCTCTCCTGGAAAGCGCCGTTTTTGGTAGCTCTTACCTCAGCAAGGCGAGTGAGCGAGCTTCAAGCCCTGGTGTCAGATGCACTATATACTAGGTTCTATAGGAACAGAGTAGTCTTACGGACTCGCCCTAAGTTCCTTCAACCTCAATCAGGAGGTGTTTCTTCCAACTTTCTTTCCCAGGCCGCATGCCAGCCGGGCTGAGATGGTCTTACATACCCTGGACTGTAGGAGGGCGTTGTCCTTCTACCTTGATCGTACGCAGGGACACCGAAGGGCTGTTCAGCTCTTCGTCTCTTTTGACCCTAATAAGTTGGGGTTACCTGTCTCCAAGCATACTTTGTCCATTTGGGTAGCAGACTGTATCGCCTGGGCTTACAGGACAGCCGGCCTCTCCTTGCAGGGTCGAATCACGGCGCACCATGTCAGGGCAAAGGCTGCGTCAGTGGCTCATCTCTGCTCTGTTCCGTTGCCAGACATCTGCAGGGCCGCTACTTGGTCTTCAAGCCAGACCTTTGCGGCCCACTACTGCCTCAAGAGGGAGTCCTGCAGGGACAGTGCTTTCGGACAGGCGGTACTCCGTAATCTCTTTGAGGTATAGGCAACTCCTACCCTCCGGCCCTGGTGTTGGGCTACCGTTCGGGGGCGTTCTTAGAGAAGATTCTTTTCACACATGCTGAGGCTCTAGAGGGAGCTCATTTTTTCAGCTTTGTGTCCCCGGTAGCCTTAAGCTGGGGAGTCCCATATGTGAGGGCTGACTTCCTGCTTGGTCCTGGAGAAAGAGTAGTTACTCACCTGTAACAGGTGTTCTCCAGGAGCAGCAGGAATCAGTCCTCACAACCCTCCCTCCTCCCCTTGGAGTTGCAGTCATACTTCATTTTCTTTTTTGCTGTCTTTTAGCTGTCATCAGACTGAGCAAGATGCACCCTTGGGCGTGAAGGGGACCGCGCATGCGTGCTGCATTTCCAAAGGCTTTCTTTGAAAGCTGGGGAAATGCTCCGCATGGGGGCTCCATCGACGCTGACGTCACCCATATGTGAGGACTGACTTCCTGCTTGGTTCTGGAGAACTGCATCTCTCAAACGAGTCAGAACTTGGACACAGTACTCCTTATTGATGGTTAGACCTTTTGGAGCATATTCATGATGAACAATACCCTGGTAATCAAAGGAAACTATGAGCATGACCTTGACATTGCTCCTCACCTGATGGGCTTACTTAGAGTTTGGAGTTTTCCATTGTGAGGATTGAGCCTTAGTTTTCGGGCCATAACCATAAACCCACGAGTCATCAGCAGTAATAATTTTTTTGATGAAATCTGAGTCATTTTCAATGCATTCCAACAAACCCCTGGCTGCAGTCAGTCAATCTTTTTGGTCAAAGGACAGAAGTTTTGGCACAAAACTTTGCAGACACATGTCTCATACCCAAATAGATAGTAAGAATGGACTGTACTGACGTCCATGTCCTCCGCAAACTCCCTGATAGTCGATCGACGACTTGAGCATATTGCGGCACGCACTGCTTCAATTTTGTCTTCATTCCTGCTCATGGAGGGCCTTTCAACACTTTGGCGGCCCTCCTGGAAACATTTGTACCACTCAAACGTAAGCACAACTCATGCATTCATCGCCATTCACTTGCTGTAACTTGTCATAAAAGTCTCTTTGCACGAATCTCCAAGTTTCTGGCAGAATTCGATGCAAATTTGCTGTTCAATTTTTTCACTCATCATAAATCTGACGAACTGATTTTACAAGATACCAATCATCAGATGATTAAAAACAAAACAAACAAAAAAATCCCCCCAAAAACAGGTATGCTGCCACCACGCTACACTCTCTACATGCAGAGCATATAACTAGGCTACTGCAGACTTAATAGCATTGTGGTGCAATAAGTCGATACTCTTTCATCACACCTTGTACACTCATGTGATAAGAATAGTGGATAAAATATGGCTATCACACTGTTAGTTCACTTTAATGGCAGTTAAATAAAAATAAAAACAAAAAAGAAAAATAACTTATTTACACTAAAAGAGGCATCACCTTATTTTTCTTTTGTATTTCTCTTTTTATTTAAATTACAAATATAGTGGAAAGGCTAAGGAAGTTACAGTAGCTGTCTGTTCTCCAAGCTGAAGAGCCCCAAGAAAGGTAAATAAGACAGAGGTCTATAAAATCCTACTGAGAGAAACAGATATACACGAAGCAATTTTTCTACTTTTTTCAAATAAAAAAGTAGAACGATCAGTGGACCTGCCATGAAGTTACAAATAAAACATTTAAAGGAAACAGGAGAAAATCCCTCTCAATGAGTAATTAAGCTTTGGAACTCATTGCTGGAGGATGTGGTTAATGCAGTTAGTCTAGTTACTTTTCCTTCACAAATTTGTCACCAACTGTTGAGGCAGACCCGGGGAAAACCATTGCTTATCTCTGGGGATAAAAAGCAGAAAATCTGGTTTCTGAGATATCCAGGTCTTTGTGGCTTGAATTGGCCATGGTTGGAAAAAGGATACTGGGTTTGATGGACTTTTGGTTTGACCCAGGATGGCAGTTCTTATGCTCAGATTTTCCAAAAGCTCATCCTTCCATTGCTGGAGTACTGTAATTAGTTGCATTTGGGTTTGCCCAAAAATAAATACCTACAGGCATTACAACTTTCCTAGAACACGGTTATAAAAAGGGCACTTTTTGGGATTTCCAGATTTCAACCCGTTTCTCCTCTTTTTAATGCAACTGCTTGGGTTACCCATAGGCTTCCAGGCTCGTTTTAAAATTTCTGGCGATTAGGAGCCATCTTATTTGACTGCCCTGTAGGGTGCCTGTTCCCCAGCAGGACTGGGGTTGATGGTCCCCTCTACTGCCACCATTGCAGGGATGTAGAATGTGGATCTGTTGGTGGGAGATCCTGAGCCCCAGAGGGCGGGTTGGGTGGTGCTACATAATCCGCCTATGGGTCCAAATACCCCCCCTTCACTTAAATCATGTGACCATGGCACCCACACAGGATATGCACTATTCTGGGTGCATCATAGAAACATGATGACAGAAAAAGACCACATGGCCTATCTAGTCTGTCCTTCCATATCAACTACAACAGTCCACTTTTTACCTTTAGAGATCCTCTGTGTTGGTCCCATGCTTTTTTGAATTCAGTTACTGTCCTCATCTCTACCACCTCCAGTGGGAGACTAAATCATAGTCCACAAGGGCTAGACGTGACTGGGAAATATGGATGGACACAGGTGTATCCTAGGTGTGTCTGCAAGGACTACCTATCACACACTGGCATTGATGGTGACCTGCAGCATAGCCTATCTCAGCTAAGCCAGGTGCTGTGGACCTGGTGCTGGGCGCCCCACGTCGCCCTCAGGGTGAGCATAGTACCCCCACAATGTGTCGGTCTGTAGCTACTCTGTGCCAGTAACACAAACGGTCAAGTTCCCCCAACCAGGCCGAGGTGCTGTGGGGGTGCATACCCCATCTTGTGATCATCTGTAGACTGCTGATCTGCATGTGCAGTGCATCATGGGTACGGGTGGGTTAACCCTATCCTGGTAACCACAGCAGACAGTTTGTGTGGTGACCTGCAGTCCTTCTGTAGCCAGCCAGGGGGTTGTTAGTAGCTATAGAGATGTAGCCCACTGGTTACTTCACTGACTGTGGAGGCAGAGGTCATGAGTTTGATCCCACAGTGGTGTTATTTGATAGGGCTGTCTGAGGCATTTCCTTTTTTAATTTAAATTAGTGCTGCCAGCAAAAACATCCTCACAGTGCTGTAACCTTAAGGTGCCTCATAAGGCGCCCTATAAGGAACATTATAAGGTGCCTTGGCGGACAGTGCACTTTATAATGTGCCCTCTGGAGTGCCTTATAGGGCACCTTAAGCGGTACCTTAGGTTACGACACTGTGAGGGTGTGTTTGCTGGCAGCACTAATTTACATTAAAAAAGAAAATGCCTCAGACAGCCTTACTCATTAAGCCCACTGGGGGATCGAACTCATGGCCCCTGTTTCATCAGTCAATGTATTAATCAGTGTGCTCCACCTCTGTTGCTGTTACATAAGAACATAAGATATGCCATACTGGGTCAAACCAAGGTCCATCAAGCCCAGTATCCTGTTTCCAACAGTGGCCAATCTAGGTCATATGTACCTAGCAGTTTCCCCAAAAGACACAGGTTCCGCAATGCTTGTACTGGGTCAAGCATTGATATCCTGGGTCCCTTCTTAATAATGGTGAACTTGTACAAACCTTTTTTAAACCCAGCTACACTAACAGCCTTTACTACATCCTCCGGTAACAAATTCCAGAGTTTGATTACAAGTTGAGTGAAAAAATATTTTCTTTTATTAATTAGTCTTAAATACTTTACCCTGTAGCTTCATTGCATGTCCCCTAGTCTTTCTATATTCTGATAACGTAAACAATCAATCTACGTTTACCCGTTCCACTCCGTTCATTCATTTATAGACTTCTATCATATCTCCCCTCAGCCGTCTCTTTTCCAGGTTAAAGAGCCCTAACCTTTATAGCATCTCTTCATAGGAGTATCCTTCCATCCCCTTTACCATTTTGGCGACTCTTCTCTGAACCTTTTCTAATAACTCTATATCCTTTTTAAGATACGGCGACCAGAATTTCACACAATATTCAAGGTGCGGTCTCACCATGGAATGATATAAAGCATTATAATATCTTTTGTTTTATTTTCCATATGATACCTAGCATTCTATTTGCTCTCTTGGCTGCCGCTGCACACTGCGCCAAGGGTTTTAACTTGTTATCCACAATGACGCCTAAATCTTTTTCCTGGGTGGTGGTTCCTAATGTGGAACCTTGCATTGTGTAACCATAGTTTGGGTTGTTCTTCCCTAGGTGCATAACTTTGCACTTGTCCACATTAAAATTTCATCTGCCATTTTGATGCTCAGTCTTCTAATTTATCAAGATCCTCTTGCAATTTTCCACAATCCTCTTGGGTTTTAACAACATTAAATAGTTTTGCGTCATCTGCAAATTTGATAACCTCACTCGTTATTCCACTTTCCAGGTCATTTATGAATATGTCAAAAAGCAGCAGACCCAGCACAGATCCCTGGGGTACACCACTATTCACCTTTCTCCTTTGAGAAAATTGGCCATTTAGCCCTACCCTCTGCTTTCTATCTTTTAACCACTTCTTGATCCACAGTAGTACACTGCCTCCTATCCCATGACTCTTTAGTTTTGCCAAAAGACTCTGATGAGGGACCTTGTCAAAGGCTTTCTGAAAGTCCAGATACAACATATCAACCGACTCACCTTTGTCCACCTGTTTATTCACACCTTCAAAAAAACATAACAGATTAGTAAGACAAAGATCTTCCTTGTCTAAAGCCATGTTGGCTGTCTCCTATTAGACCATGACTATCCACATGCTGAGTAATTTTATTCTTTATGATGGTTTCTACCATTTTTTCCGGTACTGACGTGAGGCTCACCGGTCTGTAGTTTCCCGGATCACCCCTGGAACCCTTTTTAAAAATTGGTGTTACCTTGGCGATCCTCCAATCTTCAGGTATTAGAGATGATTTTAATGATAGTTCACAGATTACTAATAGCAGGTCTGCAATCTCATATATTTGAGTTCTTTCAACACCCTTGGATGTATACCATCCGGCCCAGGTGATTTGCTACTCTTCAGTTTATCTAATAGTTGTAATACATCTTCCCAATGTATCGATATTTCCTTCAATTCTTCCGCACCTTTAAATACCACTTCAGTCACGGGTAACATCCCTACATCTTCCTCAGTAAAGACCGAAGGAAGGAAATCATTCAGTCTCTCCACTATCGCCTTGTCGCTTCTTAGTGCCCCTTTAACTCCTATCATCTAATGGACCAACTGACTCTCTCACAGGTTTTTTGCTACGAATGTACTTGAAAAAAATCTTTATTTCGCGTTTTTGCTTCCACGGCAAGCTTCTTCTCAAATTCTCCCTTTGCCTGCTTTATCAATGCCTTGCATTTGATTTGCCAGTGCTTGTGTTGTTTCCAGGTTTCATCGTTTGTATGCTTCTTTGGCAACAGCCTCTGACCTCACCTTTAAACCATGCTGGCAGTTTTTTGGACTTCCTTCCACTTTTCTTAAAGCGTGGAATACAGCTGGTCTGGGCTGCCAAGATAGTATTTTTCAACAACACCCAAGCTTGATGTAAGTCTTTAACCTTTGCATCTGCTCCTTTTAGTTTTTTCTTAACTATTTCCCTCATTTTATCATACTCTCCCTTTCAAAAGTTAAAAGGTAGTACTGTGGATTTCCGTACTATCCCTCCTCCACTAATTAAATCAAAGGCGATCATGTCATGCTATGATCACTATTGCCAAGTGGCCCCAACACCCTTATCTCTTGCACTAGATCTGGTGTTCCACTAAGGACTAGGTCTAATATGGCTTCCCCTCTGGTCAGTTCATGAACCAGCTGCTCCAAGAATCAGTCATTTATGTCATCTAGGAACTTTATCTCCCTAGCATGTCCTGCCGTGACACTGACCCAGTCGATACTGGGGTAATTGAAATCACCCTTTATTATTAGTGCTTCCTTGATTTCTTTGAGCATTTCATCATCCATTTGTTCATTCTGGCCAGGCGGTCGATAGTACACCCCCACTGCCATCGCCTTCCCCTTTTTACATGGAATTTCAATCCATAGAGATTCTACAGCAAATTTTGTTTCCTGCAAAACTTTAATCCTTTCTGACTCAATGCCCTCTCTAACAGAGCTGATCAAATTGGTGGAGGGGTTGCGCTCTATCATTACGATATAGTTTGTACCCAGGTATCACAGTGTCCCACTGGTTGTCCTCCTTCCACCATGTCTCTGATATTCCAATCATATCTAACCTCTCATTTAGTGCTATAAATTCTAACTCTCCCATCTTATTTTTTAGACTTCCAGCATTTGCATACAAGCATTTTAGAGACTGTATTTTATTCATATTAATATGGCTATTGGTAGACATGGGTAATTTGGGATCTTTAAGCTGTCTGCTCCATTCTCGAGGGCATTTGGGCTACTTTACTCTTTTTTGGAACCTCTCTGCTTTTGGTAGTATCCTTCAAGGATACATTCTTCCGAACCATCCGCTCTTGGGCGACTGTCGGCTTTCCCCTATTATCTAGTTTAAAAGCTGCTCTATCTCCTTTTTAAAGGTTAATGCCAGCAGCCTGGTTCCATCCTGGTTAAGGTGAAGCCCATCCCTTCGGAAGAGCCCCTCCTTTCCCCAGAATGTTCCCCAGTTCCTAACAAATGCAAAACCCTCATCTCTGCACCATTGTCTCATCCACACATTGAGACTCCGGAGCTCTGCCTGCCTTTTGGGTCCTGCACGTGGAACGGGAAGCATTTCGGAGAACGCTACCCTGGAAGTTCTGGATTTCAACTTCCTACCTAAAAGCCTAAATTTAGCCTCCAGAACCTCCCTATCACATTTTCCTATGTCATTGTTACCGACATGTACCAAGACAGCAGACTCCTCCCCAGCACTATCTAAGGCCTTATCTAGGTGGCACTTGAGGTCCGCTACCTTCACACCAGGCAGGCATGTTACCAGGCGATCCTCACGTCCACCAGCCACCCAGCTATCTACATGCCTGATTGAATCACCAACTATAACGGCTGTCCTAACCCTTCCCTCATGGGCACATGGCCCTGGAGAAACTTCCTCAGTGCGAGAGGGTTTTACATCACCTGGAGGACAGGTCCTAGTTACAGGATCACTTCCTGCCACACCAGGGTGATGCTCTCCTGTCACGTGACCTCTCTCCTCCATGGCAACAGGGATGCTGCCAGACTGGAGGTGGGACTTCAGGACTATATCCCTGTAGGTCTCGTCTATGTACCTCTGTCTGTCTTATGTTTTCCAAGTCTGCTACTCTAGCCTCTAGAGAAAATGGACTCGTTCCCTGAGAGCAAAGAGCTCCTTGCACCTAGTGCACACGTAAGACGTCTCACCAACTGGGAGAAAATCATACATGTGACACTCAATGCAATGTTTTTCCAGGTCAGCGTGCCTAATTAAGGCTAACGCGCATTAACGTGCCACGGCTCCCTCTATCGCACGATAACGGACTTTATCGCGCGATAACCCAAAATGCTACCTTAAGACTGGAACGCCCACTACCTTATATGGCATTTGTCACAGTAAGACTGCAACTAACGCCGGTAACAATAAGACGGTTTAGTAACATACCCCTTTGTGTGCTAGACAAACTTTGCTCTGGGATGTCTCTAGTAGCGGTAGGCCACGAATTTAGGGTGAACGAATCCACAATTAGGTCCATCTATAATCCGGCAGAAGAACTTTGTAAAGCTGTGTGTGAATCTGCAGCAGAAAATGCAAAAACATTACTTCAGTGATTCATGAGGAGGCCATGGAAAGAGTGGGCTGCAAGGGAGGCATTGCCTCTACAGCTACTCGAGCCTGCAACAGCACTCAAAACATGCCCGTTGCCTTTTCTGCTGGCAACAGACTTTCCTCTAGACAGGGTACTCCAGGCCATGGATTTCCTGCCTGGCCTCAAGGGATTTCTCCAGCCATCCTGGGGTGGGGAGAAGATACAATATCAGCCCACAAGAAGTAACTTCCTGAAGGTCCCTGGATCTACAGAGCCAGCATGGCAGCAAGCTTATCCTACGAGAAACTCTCTGATGACCCTGCCTCCTGAAGGCAGAAGCAATACTGACTAGCATCTGTGTTGCACTGGCTTATGTGGACTGAGCAATTTGCTCTGTCTTCACCTGCCCTGGGGGGGGGGGGTGGTTAGCCACTAGAACTGACTGGTCTGGCAGGGAAGAGGAAGCTAAAATGTATTACAAAATACACACAAGAACTGGAAAAATAAAGTTCAGTTATGCTTTCGCTGATAACTGTCATTTGAGTTCTGCTGACTAGTGGAATATAATCCCTCTCCAACAGGGGGGGGGAGAAACAACAAGTTCCTACTCCATCCACTACAGATGCCAATGCAGCAGCTAGCCTGCCAGTAATCTGTAGCATAGCCAAACCCTTGCTTACTGCCCAGTGTTCACACATCCCCCCTTTTTGCAAGTTGTGCAACCTACAGCATGTCCCTCTCAGTCCCAGCAACTCAGGATTCCTTGGGCGGGTTCCAGGACTGGTATGGCAGGATAAGAGGAACAACTGATATCAGGCAAGGCATAACTGTACTTTCCTATTTGTCCACACCAGACCAGTCCATACCAGTGGAATGTATAAAAGCCCTATAATCAAGGGCAGGAGGAATTCACCATGGCTGCCACAAGTGGCTTTCTAGCCATGACATCCTGCAATTAGTATCAGAAAAATGGATAAAGAGATATGTCTATAGCTATCTTCCAGTAGAAATTACCTATACTCCACCCAAGAGAATGTCTAGGCATTGGTCAAGTCAGCTCTCAAGTCCTTCAGAACTTCTTCCCGTGAGCCATACGCCACCATGATGGTCTCTTCTCCATCTAGCTAAAGTGATTTATTTATTTAACAGTTATTTATATACCGCTCTTTCCCTAGTATCAAGTGCGGTTTACATGGAACAGTAGGTTAATTGGTATGTAATATATTTATGAAATTTATATATTTATATATTTATGAAGCCACCTCATTTCTTCAGACACCACCAAAAAAGACAAAAAGCCATTGTCTTCCAGAAAGGTTCAGGTCATCTTCAGCTATCTACAGTTTCTAACTTCTAGGAGATGAGGCACAAAAATAAGCAAACCAACAAGGTGCTACACTGGAGTAGGCTACTCAAGTATCTGATTGAGATAAAAGGGTTTAAACTACCATCAGCAAGAAGGATGCACAAAGTCACATTACCCTTAGCCATTATTGCTTTTTTAAATTTTTTATTTTGATAATTTCAAATATACACTTCAAAAGAAAAGTGAATCTTAAATTCAGAAATTTTTTGAATGAAAACAAAAAAAAACATAAGCATTTAACTACACAAGGATAAAATACCCCATTAGACCACAATAAGGAAAATGGATCCAAATCAGGAAAATAAGGAAATTAACAAAATAAATCAGCAAAGCCCCCCTCAATCCTTAGCCATTATTAGAAATGGCTCTCTACAGGGGAGGGGCAATGGGTGGTGGCATGCTGCTAGCTGTGTGTGAAATTGTCACGTTTCTTCTTCCACCTTACAGCTCCTAAAAAGAAACTGAAGTCGACACCTAAAGCCGCAAAAGCCACTACCTCAGGCTCGCAGCAGTTGCAGCTAGATGAACATCCGAGTTCTTTCCAGTAAACCTGATCTTGTGTGTGAACTACCTGCTGCAAAACTGAGAGTCCACCCTGCTTGAAGGAAAACCACTCACAATGTCCGGTGCAGCTGGAGACACAAGATCCTGGCAAGCCAAAGGAAGCTATCAGGCTGACTTTGGAGAGAGATAGCAATCAATGCCAAATCTACTGGTATGACGTCCCAGGGATTAATGGCTGATAAGGTTGTGATATCAGAGGTCGAGAACTTTCACGGAGAGCAGGAACGGTGAAGATCTCAGGTACCCAAAATTGAAAAGATACTTGAGAAACCAACTGGAACTGGGCCTTTGCAGCTAATGCAGCAGGTTAACGCAAATAGCACCACACTAGCTACAAATGTCATGCGCTGTTGGGGGGCATGCACAGCATTTCCCCAGCAGATAATGCTGCAAAAATGCAGATTGCGGCATGGCAGCACATTCAGGTGGTGTTAGCTGCATCCATGATCTCTGCACACATAGTAGTTACTGTGCACTGTCAATATTTGCAGTAACCACTCATTGCCGACATGCCCACACCTTGCCCGCTCATGCTGAGAACAAATGATATTGCAGATATCATGGGGAATTGTCTTTGCTACCTGCATTTGGCCCACATTAGCCGTTACCATGGCACGCTTTTCCCACATTATCAGGTAACATGGCTTTGTAAATAGGCCCCTAAGCTTGTACTTAAGTGCACCAAGGGACCGTTCCTTTGTTACCTCATTTCCTCTCATGGTTCTCAGATCTATCTTTCTGTGCCTGAAATCTCTCTAGGAATCCAGGCCCGGATTGGTGTCTGCTTAGCCAACATTACTGCCTGGATGTCGCACCGCCGTCTGAAACTGAACATGGCCAAAACTGAGATCCTTATCTTTCCCCCTTAAACCCACCTTCCTCTTCTCTATTTCTGTGGATGATACTACATGTCTTCCTGTTTCCCCAGCTCACAACCTTGGGCTCATCTTTGACTCTACTCTCTCTTTCTCTCGAACATTAGAAAGGAAGAGATGAATTTTGCCACACACAGTACTAAGACATTCATCCAATCTCTAGTCCCTTTCCATCTAGACTACTGCAACCTCTTCCTTGCTAATCTCCCTCTGAATCAGCTCTCTTCCCTTCAATCTGTTAAAAAAACTCAGCTGTACAGCTAATCTTCCACCAGTCTCTATATGCTCATATAACCTCCCCCCCTTCTCAAGTCGCTTCACTGGCTTCTTATCCATTTCCATCATCCCCTACTGACCTATAAGTACACAGTCTTTTCTCTCACTCCGCACCTTTGCGGTTCACTCAGGTCCCACCGCTTCTGCCCCTTTCCCTCTGCACTGCGGTGATCCACAAGGTTCTATCCTTGCCCCTTTACTTTTCAATATCTTCCTCGCCCCACTTGCCCTCCTCATTCAACAGTCCGGTATGTCCTCCTATTTCTATGCCGACGATATTCTTCTCATTCATCACACCAGTTCTGTATCCCCGGATCTCTCTGTTCTCAATGCCTGTCTTGACCTTATTGCCTCCTGGTTCTCTGATAATTTTCTCTGCGTCAGTCCTTCTAAGTCCTCAGCTATTTGGTTCTCCTTCACTACTCCTCCTCCCACTCTAGCCCCCACAATATCCTCCCTCCCCATCCCTGTTGTCCCCTCTCTCCGCTACCTTGGTGTTATCCTTGATTCCTCCCTGTCCTTCCACCCTCATATCTCTTCCCTTGTTCGTAGCTGTTTCTTTCATCTTCGTCGTATCCGATCTCTCCGGCCCTACCTTTCTGCTAATTCCCTCACTACTCTAGTTCTCTCTCTGGTGATTTCTCGTTTGGACTATTGTAACTCCATCTTTGCTGGCCTTCCCTCTTACCAGCTCCGTCGTCTTCAACTCATCCAAAACACTGCCGCCCGTTTGATCAGTTTTTCCTCCCCTTTCGACCACATCACTCCTTGCCTTCTCTCTCTTCACTGGCTTCCTATTAAATTCAGGTTTGTTTATAAATACCTCGTCACTGCCCACAAAGTTCTTCACACAGGTACTCCTCAATATCTATCTGATCTTATCTATCATCAACCCGTCCCCTCCACTCTTCTCATAGCAATCGCCTTTTTTTTCCCTCCCCATCCCAGGCTCATCTCGAACTCACCCGTCATTCCGCATTCTTTTTCCTGAGTCCTGCTCTATGGAACTCCCTCCCTCACTCGCTCCGCACTGAGACCTCGTTCCCTCATTTCAAAGCTCTCCTTAAAACCCATCTTTTCTCTCAGGCTTTTGACCTCCCCACACCCCCATGATGGTCATGACGGTCCCACTATCCTATGCCACCTCCCCTCCCCTCCTCTCAGTGTTCAGACTACCTAGCCGTGTTATTCTGTCCTTCTCTATCTGCGTCTCTCTAGTGCTTTCCTGTCAATTGAATGGCGTTCCTTTCCTCCTTTAATTTTCTAGCAGCCTGCTTTTACTGTACACCGCTCTGATACTCCGGTTTGGGTGGTATATCAAGCTCTGCAAATAAATAAATACTTTAGCTGTACTTGTAAACGGCTTTGACCCGGTGAAAAGCGGTATATAATACATAAATTTAGGGGGGTTACATTAAACAAAAGGGATTATATTTTACATTGGGGGGGGGGAGGGGACACCCAACACCAGGGGAAATCACCACATTTACATTCCTGCAAGTAGTATGCATGAGGTCTTTGTAACTTATCCAAAAGGTATAAACTGATTCAGCATTTCAATTTGACCAATAGTCCTTGCGAGTTTGAATTTATAGAGTGAAGCTTTATTCCATTCCCAGGTGCTACTTTTCCTCTCCCTATGCCTCTCCTGGGTGCTCTGCTCTTCTGGCAGATCCCTTCTATTCTACTGCCAACTCCAGACTTTGATCTTTCCACCTGGAACAAAACTACCAGAGTGCATCAGGCTCCATCTCTGGTCCTTTTCAAAACCAGGTTGAAAACTTACTTCGAGTCTGCTTTTGGATCACGATCCACCTGGTCTCCTTGCTACTCCCCTAGATATAACAGCTGAGGACAAGGATACGTTGTCTGTCTTGACTAGATTGTAAGCTCTGATGAACATGGACGGTCTCTTGATTGTGTCTGTACAGTGCCGCGTACACCTTTTAGCACTATACAAATGTATTTATTTATTATTTCTAAGTGCTACCAGACCTATAGAGTACTATACAGATGCATAAAAAATGAAGAGTCCCTACTCACACAACGTACTCTCTAATGAACGTTTTATTTCTACTTAGCATGGTGAGCACGTACACTAAACACAAAATTTGTAGTACTGAGCGCTACTGGTCTGTTTTAGCTCTTACTAATACGGTTAGGTTATTTAATAACTAAATAGTAGCATTACCATGTACAACAAATCAATATGCTTCCAGTAACTAATAATGCATGAACTCTTTGAACAACGAGTACAGAAAGCTCTCTCAGTCAGCCCACTTTGCCACACACGTGAAATGCTGCATGAGAATCACCAGTTAGTTGTACTCACAGCTTAATGCTTACACATTACACGAGAACAACATCTTGGCGCGCGCTCTCTTTCTCTTTACATTTTATTAATCTTACCTGTAGGGTCCAATTGCTGCCGGAGCTTTAGCGGTGGTTATAATTCTCCTGACTAGCGAAGCCATTCTTTTTCCGTACCCGAGCTCAGCCTCAGACCTCTCACCACGCCCCCCAACAAACTACTCACAACGCATGCACACTAGGACAGGCCATCTCACAGAGAATCCTAAAAGTACTTAACCCACGTGTCTGCAGAACTGCGCCTAGCTCTTTGGAGCGAGGCGGAGTCTAATTTCAAAATGAGGCTCGGAACACATAACTGTAGTCTTCCACGTAAAGTTTTTAATGCTTATAAATGAAAAAAATGGCTATAATGCGCGCCCCGCGCTTGCAGTTTAACGTGGCCGGCACGCGCCTAAAGTCTGCTGGGTGGGGGGCGCACGCGCTTTCGTGATTGAGGCCCTGCGGCTTGCGATTGGACGGCAGGCGTGCAGGCGCACGCGCAGTAGATTGTCGTGTTTGAGCGCGGCCACGGACACGGAGCCCATGCTTGCTTGCGGGAACTTGGCTGTGCTTGTGTTGTACGTGCTGCGGTAGGTGGTATGGGACAGCGGGCGAGCGAGAGACGGTCTCGTTCCCAGCTCGGCTTGTAGTTGTGTGTTTTTCATGTAGTCAGATGTTGGGATTCGGTGACGTTTTCGCCTGCCAGGGCTGCGGCTTGTTTGTCCATGTGCTTAGTCATTCTAAAGGATCAGTGTGAGGTTCATTTGGGGTCCTCTAGGACTGACAGAGGGAGACTTGAGAAAGGAAGCCTGAGGGAGGGCAAGCTGGGAGCCTGCTTCAACGGTGGGAATCAATAAGTTCTACCATAGCTGGAGCAAACCGGTGACTGGCCTAGTCAGGTGCTCTTGTTTTGCTGTCATTTCTTTACGCTATACTCTGGTGCTTATGTTTATGGTTTATCATGATTCATATTAATAAACTTAAAATGTGGAATGCTTTGGATTTGACTTCTTTCCCTACCTAAATATTTTTTGCTAAAGTTAATTTGGGTAACTTTATAAAGGATGTCAGTGTGTAGAGCAGTATATCCATGCATATCTGTGTAGCTCGTTTGTAAAGGTAGCATACACAGTTGTGTGCCATCACGTATTGGGTCCCCTGTTTAGAAAAAATTCCCCCTATGTGTAGCAGGCTTCAGTAACATAGGAGTCTGTCTGTCAGACCAGTAAACAATTAGGGATGAAGTTGAGGGATTATGGTATGAAGCTGGAAGGAAGGAGACTTTAGAAAAAATGTGAGGAAATATTTCTTTACTGAGAGCATCATGGATGCCTGGAATAGCTTATCAGCAGAAGGGCTAGTAATCAAAGCTAACAAAACTTAGTGTGCTTGCAATTAAGGTGCAGATAAGGGCAAGTAAAGAAAGTAGCAAGATCAATTTTCTATAAAACCCAGACCCTCCAACACCTTTTGCCTTTTCCTCTCCCATCTGACTTCTGATCAGTTCTACAGGCTCTACTGCAACTCAGTATACTAGGACTCCTAAAATCAACGCTCCTTCCTCTACAAACAATCCTCCACACAACAGCCCTGACTATCCAAGGTGCCTCCAGGCATGATCACATCACCATTCATCCTCAAACACCTTCACTGACTTCCACTCCACAGCAGAATACTCTGCAAGTCTTGCTACTAATACACAAAACCCTCAACCACCAATCATCCCCCCCATCTCCAGTCCCTTATCACTCCACTACAGTCGAACAGACCATGCAGATCCTCCATTATGAACACTTTGACCACCCTCCCAAGCAAGAATAAGAAGCTCTCAACAGGCTAGTGCCAGAGCCTTTGCACTCTCATTCTGGAACTCCCTCCCTGACCCCATTAGAAACACCACAAACCTCCCCACCTTCCACAAGCTCCTCAAGACCCACTTCTTACCCCTGCACTTTGAACCTACCTCCTCCTAACTCCCCCCACGAAGAGCATTATGTAAATGGTGAAAAGCAACCTAACATGTCTAAATTTGTAACAGCAACTTCCGTTTTAATCATTATTGTACAAAGTTGTTTGTTTAATGTAAACATTTGAAACATTCAAGGTTCCATGTAAACGGCTTTGACCTATGAAAAGCGGTATATAAATCCTGCCAAATAAATAAGAGAGGGATGGTGTACTGCATCATCATAGCCACTATTTATTCTTCTGATCAAGTGTCTTATTTGCTTCTGATTATTTGCTTTTATATACCACACTTTTTGAAATCTGTGGTTTACATATAACATGAGCAATCAAACATTTTACATAGAACTGGAGATAACAAAAACAGTGGAAAAGTTACATGGAACTAAAAACAGAGGAACAGTAGAATAAAATAAAATCTAGCTAATTGTTCTTAATCAGTGTGTATGTGGGGAGATGAACAAGGTTGGGCAGAAAAGAGAAGGCCTTTTTAGGGTGGTTGGTTGTAGACTGATTGGAATAAGTATGTCTTTAATGCCTTCCTAAAGGATGTCAAATCTGGGATGCCTCGGATCGTTGGAGGTAGGGCATTCCAGCAGGTTGGTACAAATAATAATTTATTCATTATTAATTATTTTTAATAATTGTTACGTTACTATGTGGTTGGAGGGAGGGGGGTTATGCTTTTGTATTGGAAATCATTTTGTGCTGTATTAACTCTTTTTGTGCATGGTAAATGGTGGCACTGAAAAAGCTAACACCTTGTTTGGGTATTCTTCCAGACAATGTCTAATGCAAAAGAAAAGAAACGTGCTAAAAAGCTGAGAAATCAGCCTTCCAATGTGACCATGCCTTTTTCTGACACTGGAGCTGGCCATAGTCGAAGACCACAGCAAGATGAGGGAGAGAGAACTTTTCAGCCTGCACAGCCAGGTATTGCCAGATATATTTTAAAATGTCATTTTTAGTTGAGACTAGTCATGTGGTTGGCTAGAGTTGTACCTACCATTAATTTTTAGGGCCATTTTTTGTTTTAGAGAGAACACCTCCAATATAAAAATATCTTAAGATAAAGGTTTATTGGATAAACACCGAAAAACACCACTTCCTTATCATTCCTGCAGTTCAGTCCTCTACTTCTGGGTTGTCAACCTCCTCCTGCAGCCTGGAGACTGGTATGTCAAATTCATGACATCAATGGATATAGCCTGCTGCTCTGTCTCTCCTCCTCCAGTGTTACCAGTCTCCATGCAGCCAGAGGACGTTGTGAGCCCAGGAGAGGGCTCACTGGAGTAACAGATAAGGAGAGATAGGCTTAGGATAGTTGGGGGTTATTGTTTTAAAACTTGCTTTATTGCTTTAAAAGACAAATAAAAAAAAAAAACAACTCCCTGCCTGTCACCAAGAAAAAAAAAAAAGAAAGAAGAATCCAAAGTTAGACAAGCGTTATCAATCCTCTCTAAAGACCACATGTAGCTGGCTGGTGGTCAGAGGTGCTCTCCCCCTGAACGCTATGGGGGAGAGCCCTCTCGTGCAGCCCTGCACCCTGCCGGACCGCTGGGAAGCTTGATCGCGGTTCTGGAGGGCAGGTAAACGTCCCGCTCTTCTGTCTGAGTCTCCCCCGATTGGCTCGGCGTCGGGGGACTCGGGGAGGTTCCAGCGATTCTGCAGACTGTCCCGGTAGGACTTTCACCGCGGACAGACTGCGGTGGCGGGGGGGGAGAAATCTTCTCCGGCGCTGATTTTGCATGACTGCCTTCACCGGGCAGTTTTGGCGCCTTTTCTTTCTTTGCGGTTTTACCGGCAGCCATTTTAGGAGCCCCAGAAAGTCGCATGCCTGCCTGGCCTGAGCACATGAGCGGGTAAGCATCTTCCCTTCTCCTCTTCAGCGATCAGTTTATTTAAAGTTTTACTTAAAGCGTTTTTAGGAGCACTTTGTTAGTTTGTGCTACATTTGGTTTCCCGCGGTCGTGCCTGCACTGCGGGGGGGAGTAAGTAACCCTCTCGTTGGGGCAGGCTTTAACCTTTTCCAGCAGGCATTTCCTATTCTGGCACAGCTTCCCAGCGCTACTGGGGGCTTACAGTGAGTTCATAAGTGACAACAGGCTTTGATTAATACCTTTCTCTTTCCCATTGCTTTTGGTAGTGGAGGAAGGAGAGTTGGATGGCGGGGAGACCACAGTGTGTGATCTGTGATACCCGCAGGGGCACAGTGGCGGAGTCTGGGATATGTCGCGGCTGTGCAGTGCTGTCGTCCACCGTAGAACAGCAGAGGGAGGTTAAGGAGACGGCCGGGCCATCAGTTGGAGAGGCTCCGCCATAGCCTCAGACTGTTCAACTTCCCGGGGAGGAGGTTGCTGTAGGAGAGCTAGCGGGGTCCGCGGCAGGGGTTTCGGAGCCACGGTCGGGGGACCCGGCGGAGTTTTGCCCGGAGTTCATTTTAATGCTGCATAAAGCTTTTTGTCTGCGGCGACAGGGAAAGTTAGCTGGGAAGGCGCCGCTTGCGGCCTCGGGTTTGCAAATGGCAGGGCTGGACGAGGGCGGCGAAGGGCCCTCGGCGCCTAAAAGGCCTAGAGCTCGAGATTCTTTGGCTGGGGACAGCGATTGGCTGGAGTTCGAGGAGGATGTTTGGGAGAATGCAGAGGGTGCACAGGATCTAGAGGAAGGCGAGATTCCGGAACCGGAGGATCACTCAAAGATCATTAGGGTCTTTCGTAGAGAGGAGCTTCCAGCATTGATTACGGAGTCGTTACAGATGTTGAAGTTGATGGCACCGGCGGATGCGGAGGACGAGGTGGAAGACCCTGTTATCCAGGCGGTGCGGCAGTCTCAGGTGGTGTTTCTGGTGCATAAGGTGGTCGATAAGATGATCCAGGAAGAATGGAACCAGCCAGATGCTGGTCTCCACGGTGTGCGCACGATGAATAGGCTCTATCCACTAGCCGAGAAGGATAAAGAGAGGTTCAGGACGCCGCGGGTGGACGCGGTAGTGTCCGCAGTGACCAAAAAGACTATGATCTCAGTAGAAGGGAGCGCAGCTTTGAAGGATGCGCAGGACCGTAGAGTTGACGGGCTTCTGAAGCAGACCTTTGAGGCTGATTCTTTATCCCTGCAGGCGTCTATCTGTGGTGCTTGGGTGGCGCGGGCGTGCTTGCGTGGGTTCAACGGTTGCGTCACTCGCCTAACTTGGACTCGGAGGAGCTTAAAGAGTTGGGGCATCTGGAGTCCGGAGCAGCGTATTTGGCGGATGTGCACTATGATTTGATCAGTGCACTGGCGAATAGCACAGCGTCAGTGGTAGCAGCTCGCAGATTGGTGTGGTTGCGTAATTGGGCGGCGGACGGTTCGTCTAAGGCCCGGCTCGGGAAGTTGCCGTTCAAAGGAAAGTTGCTTTTCGGAGACGATTTGGATAAGTTGGTAAAGGACCTGGGGGAGTCTAAGGCGGGTAGATTGCCGGAGGACAAGCCCAAACAGGGACGGCCCGGTCAGACTTTTAGGAGCCAATTTCGCGACTTTCGGAGGTTTCGGACGTCGCAGTATGTTGCCTCTCAGAGGGGCAGATTTCCTTCCCACGGTCAAGGATTCCGGGGATTTCGTGGGGCGGCTAGGGGCTTTGCTTCGGGCTCCCTGTCAGCAGCCCGCAAGTCACAATGAGATGAGGTGGGTCCCGGCGGCGGACGCTCCAATCGGCGGGAGGCTTCGGGAGTTTCTGTCCGCTTGGACCCGCATCACCTCCGACCAGTGGGTCCTGGAGATCATTCAGCACGGTTATGCCCTGGAGCTGGCAAGGCCCATGCAAGATTACTTTGTAATGTCTCCTTGCATGGGGCAGAAGAAGGCTCTAGCGGTTCGCGACACTTTGGACCTCCTACTGCGCTTAGGTGCGGTAGTGGAGGTTCCGAAGCAGGAATATGGCTTGGGTCGGTACTCCATATATTTCGTGATGCCCAAGAAAGGTGGGTCGCTGCGGCCTATTCTAGATCTCAAGGGTGTGAATCGGTGTCTCAGAGTGCCTCACTTCCGTATGGAGACGTTGCGGTCGGTGATCGTCGTGGTCCGTCAAGGAGAGTTTCTGACGTCCTTGGATCTCACGGAGGCTTATCTACACATTCCCATACGGGAGGCTCATCAAAGGCTTTTAAGGTTCGCCTTGCCATGGGGGGCACTATCAGTTCCGAGCATTGCCCTTCGGCCTGGCCATGGCGCCGCGCACTTTCACCAAGATTATGGTGGTGGTGGCGGCGGCACTGCGGAAGGAAGGAATTCTGGTGCATCCGTATCTCGACGATTGGTTGATTCGAGCGAAGTCAGAGGCTGAGAGCCGGCAGGTGACCAACAGGGTGGTCGAGTTTTTGCAGGGCCTTGGTTGGGTGGTCAATCCGAACAAAAGCCATCTACAGCCAGTTCAGGTTCTCGAGTATCTGGGGGTTCGATTCGACACTCGCAGAGCGCTGGTCCTTCTGCCGGACAAGAGGGCGCAGGCTCTGCGAAGCTTGGTCCGCTCCTTCCGAGCCACGCCTGCTCCAACGGCGTGGTTTTACCTGCGCGTGCTCGGCATGATGGCGGCAACCCTGGAGGCGGTACCATGGGCCAAGGTGCATATGTGCCCGCTCCAGAGAGCGTTGCTGCGGCGTTGGTCGCATCAAGTGGATTCCCTGAGTAAGCGGTTGCCTTGCCCCCTCACGGTTCGTCGGTCGCTTCAGTGGTGGTTACGACCGTCTTCCTTAGTGGCCGGCATGCCTCTGGAACAACCGGAGTGGATACCAGTGATGACAGATGACAGCCTCTCGGGCTGGGGAGCCCACTGCGGAGGACAGTTTGCACAGGGTTACTGGTCCCCCCCTGGAGGCAGCTTGGTCGATCAATCGGTTGGAGCTGCGGGCAGTAGCGAGAGCCCTGAAGGCGTTCAAGCAGCTGGTGCTGGGGTGTGCCGTTCGGATTCTGTCAGACAATTCGGTGACGGTTGCTTACATCAATCGCCAGGGAGGCACGGGAAGTGCAGCGATGGAAGAGGAGTCGGACTTGCTGTTTACTTGGGTGGAGTGTCGGTTGACGGCACTTTCGGCGGCGCACATTGCGGGGAAAGACAACGTGATGGCGGATTTCCTCAGCAGAGTACGGGTGGATGCAGGGGAGTGGGAGCTGCATCCCGAAGTCTTTGCGCAGATCGAACGGCGCTGGGAGACGCCCATAATGGACTTGATGGCAACCTTTCAGTTGGCCAAGGTTCCGCGGTTTTACAGCAGGAGAAGAGAACGAATGTCAGAAGGCATCGATGCGCTGTTGCAGCGGTGGCCAACGTCGGGGCTTCTGTACGTTTTCCCGCTGTGGGCACTGATAGGGCGAGTGGTGCAACGGATAGAGGTGTGTCAGGGGAAGGTGCTTCTGGTGGCGCCTGACTGGCCAAGGCGTCCGTGGTACACGGATCTGATGCGGCTCCTCGACGGCCGGCCCTGGCGGCTCCCGGATCGGTCGGATCTGCTGCGTCAGGGTCTGCTATTCATGCCCCAAGTGGATCGATTCTCGCTTACGGTATGGCCATTGAAAGGGCTCGGTTAAGGAAGAAAGACTATTCGGCGGCGGTGATTTCTACGCTGCTGAGGGCACGGAAACATTCTACTTCCTTGGCGTATGTGCGGATATGGCGTGTTTTTGAAGATTGGTGTTCGAGACATCAGATTCGAGCGGCCTCAGCCGCCGTGCCGGCAGTATTGAATTTTCTTCAAGATGGCTTTGATAAAGGTTTGGCGGCCAGCTCGTTGTGGGTGCAGCTGGCGGCGCTGGCCTGCTATCGCGGCAAGGTTCAGGGTTTGGTGTTAGGGGCGCACGCAGATGTCGTCCGCTTTCTGCGGGCGGTGTCCAGAATACGGCCTGTCCGTAGGACCCCGGTTCCGTCTTGGGATCTTAATCTGGTGTTGTCGGCGTTGGTAAAGCCACCCTTTGAGCCTTTGCGTTCTGCGTCATTGAAGGACCTCACGCTCAAAGTGGTGTTCTTGGTAGCGATCTGTTCTGCGCGTCGTATTTCGGAGTTACAAGCGCTGTCTTATAGAGAACCATTTTTGTCCTTTTCTAGAGAAAAAGTGGTACTACGGCCCGTGCCGTCATTCTTGCCTAAGGTGGTTTCTCCGTTCCATTTGAATCAGTCAGTGTGTTTGCCCGTTCTGGGTTCTGTAACGGGAGATGCTGAGGATCGCCTTTTCCATTTCTTGGATGTTAAGAGGGCTTTGCGGCAGTATTTAAAGTCTACTAAAACTTTTCGCAAGTCGGATCGGCTGTTCCTCTTGTTTGGGGGCAGGCGTAAGGGCGAGGCGGCGTCTAAGGCTTCCATTGCTGGTTGGATTAAGGAAACAATAGCTTCCGCTTATTTGTTGCACGGACGTGCGGCGCCGGACGGTTTGAGAGCTCATTCTGCCAGGGCGCAAGCGGCGTTGTGGGCGGAACATGGTCTGGTGCCACCGAGTGAGATTTGTAGGGCGGCTACATGGTCGTCATTGCATACGTTCAGTAAACATTACCGCCTTGATGTTGCAGCGGCCGATGATGCTTGTTTTGGGGCGGCGGTTTTGCATTCCGGCTGGAAGGGGCCCTCCCAATAGTTACTGCTCTGGTACATCCCAGAAGTAGGGGACTGAACTGGAGGAACGATAAGGAAATGATAATTACCGTATTTTCACGCATAAACCGTGCGCACTATACACGTTTTTACCTACCGCGCAACCCTCTCGCGCGGTATTTGCGAGGGCGCATTATACCGAAACTTTATTACAAGAAACAGATTCCATAAAAGAGGCCTTACAAGAATATAATGGTTTAAAAATATATTTAATTAATTTTCATCATCCGATTCCATAAAACCTTCGAAATCACTCCCCTCATCAACATCATCATTGAAATAATTTAAAACCGTCTGGAGACGTTCTTCCGTAACATATGCACTTTCATCGTCACTCCTTTTGACATTTTCATCATCATCTTCGTCATCACTGCGCACCCGATCCTCGTTCTTATAAATAATCCCGGCTTTTCGGAATCCATTTCTTATGGTTTCCGGGGATATTTTGTCCCAAGCAGAACACAACCAATTGCAGATTTCCGTTAATGTAGCCCTCTTTAATCGTCCCGATGGTGTGAATTCATGAATTCCCCGCTGCATCCAATTATCCCACTCTCCTCTGATGAACGTTTTGAATGGGTGATTAACAGCTATATCTAGCGGCTGCAGCTTGCAAGTAAGACCACCCGGTATCACTGCGATATGGGCACCAGTCGAATTAATATAATTTTGCACATTTGTTTCTTTATGGGCAGCCATGGAATCGAAGATCAACAAAGACCTTTTAGAAAAGAAACCTCCAGGCCTGGCCCTATAACATTTATCAATCCATATTTTCATGACCTCAGAGTCCATCCATCCCTTTTTGTTACAGTGAACAACAATACCTTGTGGGAATTTTTCGCGGGGCATGGTTACTCGCTTGAAAATAACCATCGGCTTCAATTTAAGCCCACTCGCTGTGCAACCCAGGACTACAGTGAAGCAAGCCCTCATGTCCAGTTGTTGTTGCGGCAGTTTTTGAACCCGAAGCAGCTACAGTCCTGGTTGGTGGAATGTCAAAAGACACAGGAACCTCATCCATGTTAATAACATCCATTGCCAAAATGCCGAACTCTGAAATTTCTTTGCTGACAAGTGTGCCGAAATCCGCCATCTTTTGTTCCCAGTCATCCGGAATCCTCTGGCCTACAGTTGTTCTTATTCGCACGGAAAGACCATTCCTCTTCATAAATTTGCAAATCCAGTTGAAACTAGCGTGGAAACGTTAAATTCCTCTTTCATTGGCCAGCAGTTTTGCTTTGAATTGAATTGCGATAGTTGAGACAGCTTGATTTTGCTCCCTTCTAGACAATCCACTTTTTAAAGTCACTCTCTAGTTCTGGCCACTTTTCTTTGGGACCCCGACGCACACGTTTTCGCGGGTTCATCTCCTCTAGTGCCGTTTTCTCCTTTCTCCAGTCGCGAACAGATGACTCACCAACATCAAATTCTCTTGCTGCTGCTCTGTTGCTTGTTTCTTCGGCTTTTGCCACAACTTTCAGCTTGAAGTCCGCAGTTTAAGACTTGCGTTTAATTCCGGGCATGATGACTGGATTATAATAGAAGAGATCGCAAAGTTTTAATGTAAGGTATAATGGAACCGAGGGCCTTTTATACACCTCACAGTGCACTCAACACATGCGCGTTATACGCTCGTGCGCATTATGTGAGAAATTCAATGCAGGACTGGCCGAAAATTGCGCTTTATATGTGGGTGCACGTTACATGCGCAAAAATACGGTACACTTTACCTGGTAATTGTAGTTCCCTGAGTGACGACAGTTCAGTCCTCATTCCCGTCCATTGATTTTTCAAAGGGGAGGCAGCCGGATGCCGCATAGTCAGGTTCTACAGGTAAGTCCATTTATTTGTTCGATAGGAGTAAGTGGCTGACATTTTCGGTGACAGCTCAGGGCGTCAGACGCCTTCCGTGCAGGTGGTTATCCTGTGTTAGTTATCCTAGGTTAGGTGCAGTTGACATTTGTTACTACTTATTTGTTGCTCCTTTGAGTCTACTTTGTTAATAGTTTACACTGGAGGAGGAGAGACAGAGCAGCAGGCTATATCCAGTGATGTCATGAATTTGACATACCAGTCTCCAGGCCGCAGGAGGAGGTTGACAGCCCAGAAGTAAAGGACTGAACTGTTGTCACTCAAGGAACTACAATTACCAGGTAAGTGTACTTATCATTTCCTTTATATGTACAATTCAGCAACACTATTTATATTTCAGGATAATTTTCATAATTGAGTGAACATGGATTTTAAGAAAGAATATATCCTTTTATTAAACACTCCTAAATTAATTCTCATCCCATACAAGAAATTCAAATTTGAGAAGAAAGAATGTAATATAATTAATTTAGAGCAGTGATGGCCAGCCAGTAGCCCATGTGGCAATTCTTGTGCAGTCTGCTAGCTTGTCAAAAATGTATTTTCTTTTTACTTTGTGTTCTCATCAACTGCCCAAAGAAAGGTATCGTCCTGTATTTAAAACGGAGCACAAAACTGTGTCTCTAGGAGATACAAGGCCAATATGGCAGTTAAAGCTCTCCTCTGCATTTTGACACATCTGTAATAATCAAAGCAGCAGTAGCTAGCGCTGGACTTTAGACCTGAATATTCAGTGCTAGGGCCATATCTGGGCCCCTGCCTGGATTGCCATGAAGCCGGTGTAGCTTCTGTAATTTGTTGGCTCCTATGCAGCCATCCTATGGAGTGCCCTTCAGTAGAGCCAAGTTAGCGGAAGTCTCCAGGGCATATTCATAAGTACCTCTCTGGGATTTAGCTACTTAATGTGGGGGATCGGGTTTCCCTGGTTGATTGAGTCCTGTTTAGCCTGAACTTTTGTGACTTGAGATTTCCTTGCCCAGGCTCGTATTTTTTTTATCTTATTTCTTGGCTTCTCTCCTCCCCGCCCTTTCCACTGCTCAGTTTCTGCCACCTTTGTATCTCTCTTGTTGAGAGGTATGTAGCATCCTGCGCTATCAGCCTTCATACCCTGAGTTCACTGGCAGACTGTAAGTTGTTTTTCCATATTGTCCTGCTAGACCAGCTCAGACAAGTAGGTTGCGTTTTCCTACCAGCAGATTGGTGGGGACAAAGAATCAATGAAAAGCCGAGGTTTCAATTACATCACTCCTATGCCTCTATTTGCCTTAGCCACCAGACGTCTCCTCAGTATTCATCCCAAAGCATATGGGAGAAACATGTCAAACCTCGCACAACACAACTGGGACTAGGATATATCTAGGGGAATGTGACACCAAGAACCTTGAACAGGAAGGCATATACGTTTCATGTCCCAATATGTAAGACATCTTTGCAGCTTCTGACTCTCATTTCATGTGCAGAGCTTAACTCTGAAAAGTCTTCAGCTCCTCCCCAATAGCCATTTGAGTGCCTTCCAACCTGGGGATCTCATCTTCCAGCACTATAGTGCAATTTCTTTTGTGACTATCCATTGGGTTTTCATGGCAAGATACAGAAGTAGATTTGCCAGACCTTTCTTCCATGCAGTTAATTTCAGTGTTACTGCGTTTGTCACAGAAATGTGACCCCCCGCTTACAACACTGTCCCATTCTGCTGCTGCCCAGATGGTTGGTTTATCTTAGTCTGGCACCTCAACTGAGACCTGTCTATCTTGGGAGACCCTGCCAGTAGCTAAACTACTGATAGTTTAGCTTTCAACATCATTGATGCACACAAGCCCTCACAGCATGACAAGCTGCAAACCAAGTGAGGGGAGTCATTCATACCTACCCGCTATCTCCAGGGTGTCAATGCATGTCTGCGAATGGCTCTATTTCGTATGGAGATGCTCGGAGAGGCAGTTTGGAAAGGAGAGTTTCTTGCTTTCCTGGATCTAGCAGAAGCGTACTTGTGTTCCATTAGAGAAGATCAGCGGAGTTTTCCATCCTTTGCCATTCTGGGCAACCACTTTAGTTCTGTGCCCTGCCTTTTGGGTTTAGTCAGTGCACCAAGGACACTCAAAAAATCTTGGTGATGGTAGCTGTGGCTTTGCAGAATGAGGGCTTTGGTGTGTGCATCCCTGTCTGGATGATTGGCTAATTCCCACCTGAGTGCTTCAATTCCTGGCGTGTCTTGCCTGCATGGTAAACCTCAGCAAAAGTGGGATGTGGGATGTGGGTTCCCCCCCCCCCTTCCAGTCTTTGGAATATCCTGGGGCAAGGTTTGACACCTATATGAGATGGCTTTTCTCACTGAGAAGAGAGTGGAGCAAGCTCTTTTCATTTGATTATCTTCCAAAGCCAAGGATCCAACCCCCCCATCCCCCCTGGGATTTAGTTTCAGCTCTTGGGCTCTGGGGTGGCCACAGTAGATCTCATCTTCTGGACACAACCCACATGCATCTGCTCCAGGAAGCATTATTGTTCCGGTGGTCTCCTGGCTCTCAGAATTGCAACATCCGCTTTCCTGTTCCTTTGCAGGTGGTGGATAGTCTGCCATGATATGATGCTCCTGCTCTGACAGTGTGCTGAAGGGAATGCCAATTGAACCCGCCTAGGTTGGTCTTGACTACAGACACCAGCCTTTTGGACTAGGATGCTCAGTGGGTCAGACAACACATGGTCAATGGTCCAGCACTGAGGCAATCTGGTAAATCAACAGGGTTCACTCCGCTCAGGCAGAGGTGGCTATACTGTGTTGATGGACTGCATCTCTCTGTGGCAGGAAAAAAGATCCAGAAGTGAAATATTCAGGCAATATATTGACAAGCATTTAAATTGGGGAAAGGGGGTGACTGATTTGAGGGTGAGGAAACAAGTTCAGAATGTCACTCCCAGCAAAAATTGAGATTGGAAATGGTGTCATATTAACCCACACATAATGACAAGAGGGAAAAGGAGCCTGGAATAAAATCTGTGCAAAATATAAGCTAGCCAACCAACGATTGCTGGAAGACAATGAGCACAAATGCTCAAAGTCTAGCCAACAAAGTTCCTAATCTGGAAGCCCTAATGATGGAAATGGATTTGGACATTGTGACCATTACAAAAATATGGTTTTAACGAGTTGCATGAATGAGATATAGTCATAGTTCTCTATCTTTTCTAAACAAATTTATAGACAAGGCAGAAAAGGAGAGGGTGTAGCTCTATATGTCAAAGGCAATATTAAAGCTGTTGAAAATGCAGGGGACGTGGGGAAAAGAAGTGCTATGGATTGTGTTGGAAAGGAGATGGCACTATTATCCTTACTGGCGTAGTTTACAGGTCTTCAACTGAAGCAAAATAAATTTATAGAGACTTGATTATTGATATTGCAAAGGTAGCGATTGATGATAAAAAAAATATGTATAGCCTGTTCCACCCCTCACCAGCAACAAAACCTGGAAGATCTGTTGGCAGCACCAACTGAATGGATCTCTTAGCTTGTAGCCTACTTCTGACCAGACAGCAAACTCAACCTCGATCCTTGGAATTCAGTTCTCTAAATTCAACTGCAAATAAAGAAAGCACACAGACACAGAGAGTTATATAAAATGTTACTGTCAGCATACATGACATAGGAGTCATGTTTTTTCCCCAGACCTTGGATTTCATGCAGCTTTGTTACTCTGGTGATATCAGTCTCCAAAGTTAACAGGCCTGGAGACTGACATCAACAGGGGGTCAGAGTTAATCTCATCTTGTCATTAACTTTGGAGACTGATATCACCAGAGTAACAAAGCTGCATGAAATCCAAGGTCTGGGGAAAAAGCCATGACTCCTATGTCATGTATGCTGACAGTTACAACTTCAGCTTAACTGAGGAATTCATAGCTGTGCACACTTGTACAGATTCCCATGATTCCCTCCCTCAGCTAGGCCATCACACCTTTTAGGGAAAAAACTCTTACATTGTATAAATTCAGCTCTACGTCAAGCTTTGTTTATCTAGATGTTCTAGGTCAGAGCAGAGGCATTTCTGCTCCAGCATTCTGTCTCCTAAATTACAACCCAGGTTTTTATAACACATCTCTCTCTCCAGACTGCTGGGCTTCAGACTTTCACACATTCCAAGCCATTCTCCATATTGACCCTTTTCAGAGGGCCCTGGGACCCCACTTCAAGTTACTTCCAACAGTCCCCCCCTCTGATCCTGGACAGAATCACTACAAATAAATGACAGCTCAAACATATCCAAATCCAAAATAAATCTTCTGCCACAGTAGAGAACATCTTTCTCTTCACGTGCTTCAGAGTCCTAGGCACCACATCTGGTTCACAGGGGAACTTCATCTTGCTGGTTGGAAGAAGTCTTTATACATGTAATCCTTTTTCTATATTGTCAAATGGAGCATAAACATCTTGCAAATTAACCAAAATTATGTGACACTGTTTGCCCTTGCTAGGTCTCAGTAAGAGTGTATATTGCGAGTAAGGTTCTAACAATTTATCCTCACAAGCAAAATATCTGTCAGTGGCCAACTGTGCTTCATAGATCTTTCAGCAGTTCAGAGGTTTATGCTCTCATTCACATCACGACACTGGTCACAACTGTAAGTTCTCCAGCAGCATTCTCTTTTTCACTCTGGGCTGCACTATGCACATCTCGGACAGTTTCAGTAACTGTCTACCCAGCTTCATGGCTGCATATATATCTTTCTAGAATCGCTGATCCTTGCTATTATTTGGCTTTCAGCAGCATTGCAGACTTCCTTTCATTCACAGTAGTCGTCATCTTCGGCCCATAGGATTCAATGCATGTAATATATAGTTTGTAGAACCAAAACTCACCACTACAACACTCCTCTGATTCCTCACAATTGCAAATAAGCACCACTGCTAATAGCAATATAGAAGTGAACAGAATTATCTAATCTAATGTTAATTAATTATAATACATCTAGTGCTAGCACTACATTATTACAACTTGTTTGAATATATGTATGCCAAGTTAGCTTGCAACATACTATTATTTTGCATCTGCATTCTTTAATTTTTCTCTTTATCACATTAAAGTTAGCATAGTTTATGGCAAATTTCAATTGTTTACCAAACATTCTTAGGAAAGCTCTTTTATCTCGGGTACTGGTTCGACTCTACCTTGAACATTGTCTGATTCGCATAGACATCTCAGCTCACAAAGGAAGGACATCAGGACACAAAACAAAAGGAAACACATACATCATGGATCATTGCATAGAATTATAAGAATTATGCTCAAGGTAATACATTCATAAGCACAAAACGTTCAAAACATAGAATTTAAATCCAGTTAGAAATTCAGTTGTGGGGCTTCCGGTGACGTCATCGGGCTGTATGGCGGCGTAAAGCAGAAGCTCCGCCGCCAAGCCTGTACCAACAGGGTGAAATCCCCGAAAAAGTGGACGATCGGAGTGGCAAAATGGAGGGGCAGTGGTGAGGGAGATAGCAGGAGTGGAAACGGAGGCAGAGAGAGCTGGTATCGGGGCCGTAATGAAAAGAGTGCGAGCGAGCAGGGGAGCACGTGGCGGGTGACAGCCTCGGCCTGAACATCGTGGAGAGAAAGAGGTGGGCAGGACTGACGGAGAAAGCCGAGGCTTCGGAGAGATGAGTTGCTAGACTGATAGCAGATCGTAGGAGCTGGAGGAGACAACGGTACAGCTGGAAGGAAGCCGACCAGAAAGGCAAGTTATGTAGAGAGAGCACAGCATTTAAAGGAACAGAGCATCACCCACTAATAGCTTAAATATAAAAAATCATCCCAGGCTAAAGAACTTTAAAAGACAAGCTCTTACTAATCTATTGGAGGAATACAAAAAAAAGAAAGTGTACCCGCAGATTGTATAGCAGGACAACTGGGAGGGAGAAGCAGGCGGCAGATGAGGGAGGCCGAAGATCCCAGTAGGTCTGGGGGTGAGCCAGGGGCGCAGAGGAGCAAGATGGAGCAAAGGAGGGGCATCAGCAAAGAAAAAATTGGCAGAATTCAGATCCTCCTATGCACCCTTGCGAGGAGGGAAAGAAGGGAAGAAGGAAGGCAAAGGGGTGACAGAGCGCGAGACGAAGCCTGTGGAGGAGATGGAGGGGACCTGGGGTCCAAGAATGGCTGATATGATCAAGATGTGGCTGAATAAACTAAAAGAAGAAATTTAAAGTGGAAATCAGCGGAGCTACAAATGAACTAAAAGAGACATTGCAATCATTAAGACAGGATATAGCGGACCTAGGATCCCGGGTAGAAGACACAGAAAACCAGCTGGAACAACAAGGGGCTGCAGTGGAAGAGCTACATGAAGGATGGGAGGAGTTAAAACAAGCCCATGAAGATTTAAAAGAGAAGACGGAAGATCTGGAGGATTGATCCAGGCGAAGTAATATAAGAGTGAGAGGGGTGCCCGAGGATCCCAAATATAAAAACTGTGAGGATGTAATTACAAAAGTGTTTGGAGCTTTGTTACAAGCGGCGGCCCTCGAAGAAAGTGGGGAAGGCGAGTCTTTGCAAATTGAGAGAGCGCATAGGGGGCTGGGGCCAATAAGAGATAACAGACCAAGGGACTTTGTGGTGTGCCTGAGATCCTTTAAAACCAAAGAAAACCTTTTGAAGGTGGCACGGAAACTGGAACACTTTTAGTGGGAAGGTCACATGGTGGAACTGTTTCAGGATCTTTCGCTGGGCACACTGCAGCGTCAGAGAAAGATGAAGGAAGTGACTGCCTATATGAGAAGAGAGGACGCAAGATACAAATGTCTGTACCCTTTTGGCCTATTGATCACAGCAAACGGGAAATCAAGGAGGCTGAAGAACTGTGAAGAAGCTTGGGGGGTGCTTGGAGACCCCCAAGGGCTAACTAATCTTCCGGGAGGCAAGGAGAGTCCAGTTAAATCAAAGAATGCGTCTGCATCTGGATCTCGGGCGGCCATTTCGAGATGGCAAAGGGCTACATCCAATGGTCGGAGAATAGCGAGACTGACCAAAAGCACCCAAGGTGGACAAGCGGTGGCGAAGGACATCGCCTGAAGAGAAGGATTCTGGGATTCCGGGCACGAGAGGACTTATCAAATGAACTGTATTATAAGATGTAAATAAAAGATGTGCAAGAGGTGATGTGGAGAGAAATATATGGAGGGAAGCGGTGGGGGGAGAAGGGGGTGGGGGTTGGGCAGAGGGGAGGAGAGAGTGAGGAGAGTTAGGGTCATAGTGTTGGACGGTAATTATAGTCACCAAATAGGGGTGCAGTACGTTGGGGGTGGGTAGGTGGGAAATAGAGGATAGGGGAGGGTTAAGAAGAGGTAGAGTAGAGGGGCCAGGAATGGGGGATGGAACTAACTGGAGGGAGGAGAATATGAGTGGGGTGGTTCAGGATATGGGGAATAGATAGCAGGTGAAGGTAGGCTGAGGTCCGATAGACAGTCACTCTATGGAAGTTGAGTCTCCACGGCGGGGACGGGGAAGGTAGATGGGGGAGGAGGGCAGGGAGGGGTAGGGAAGGGGAAACGGGGACAAAGTGGGAGGGGGAGGGCACATGGGGGGGGTTGGGGGGCAAGATGGGAAAAGCAGCAAATATCAAAGGTGAAATGAAAATAGTAACATTAAATGTAAAAAGGCTTAACTCCCCATTTAAAAGACAGAAACTATATAAAGAGATAATACGACAAAAGGCTTCGGTGGTTTTCCTACAAGAGACACACCTCACTCGGGTGACGGAATATCTGGTTAAGCCTAAGGGGTATGGGGTTTGTATCCATGCATCAAACACAATAGAAAAAAAGGAAAGGGGGGAGCTGCAATTTTAATAGATTCAAGGGTGACGATGGAGCTACAGAAAGTAGTCGGGGATAAAGCAGGGAGGTACGTGCTATTACGTCTCAAACTAGGAAATGAGTGGTATTGTATAGTGAATGTCTATGTGCCTACAGGGCCGCAAGGCAAATTTTGGGCAAAGCTCAGTGACGAAGTGGGAAGATTGGGAGAGGGTATCCTTATCTGCGGTGGTGATTTTAATCTAACATGGAATCCGGCTAGAGATGCAACGGGGAAAAGAGAGGGGAAGAGGGCAGATAGAGAAAAAACAAAATGTCAATTTTTTTTTTTAACACAACATTGCTTGATAGATGCATGGAGATTACAGCATCCTCGGAAAAGGCAATTCTCATATTACTCCGCAGTGCATGGATCGTATTCTAGAATAGATGCCATTTGGATAACTAAGGAGGTGGTGGGAAGAATTAAAGGGGTGGAGATGCATTCTATTACATGGTCTGACCACGCTGTAGTGGAGGTCAGACTGGCGATTGAGGGAGAAGCAAAGGGAATAAAATTTTGGAGGTTAAATGAATCTTTACTAGAAGATAAGCAGGTAAGAGATGATATAGAGCAGAAAACGAGAATATTTTAATTGGAACGATAATGGGGAGGTGGCGTGGGGTGGAGTATGGGATGGTTACAAGGCAGTAGTGAGAGGTGTGCTGGTCAAATGGGGGGCACGAAAAAGGAAGGAAAGGGAGAAAAGAGACAGGGAACTGAGAGAGAGACTAATGAAATTGGAAGAATTAGATGCACAAGATAGAAAAGGATTATATAGAGGACAAGCCTTCCAACTCTGTGCCCCAAGTCTATGGAATACCTTACCAGCACATATTTTATTTATTTAGTAGACACTTGTATACCGCTACTTCCTACGATCAGCAGCGGTTAACTTTACAGATCAGGTTGCACTGTACAGTACAGTAATTTGTATGATTTACATTTTGATTGGTTAAAGATTTGATTTGAAACAACACAACGCAGGGTCATTTGATTTACATTTGATTAATTGTGTGCGGGTTTGCTTACCTATATACATATACATTAGGGTGCGTGGGTGGGGGTGTGCTACGTATATACATATATACATATATACAATATGACAGATCAATTGGAGATGTCCTTGTCAAAGTGTTGGGACCATCTTGGAGCAGAGGTTACTGGTTAGGTCAGCCTATAATGGGACTGAAAAAGGTGTGTTTTGAGTTTTTTTTTTCTAAATTCTTTTAAGTCACTTATTAGTCGTATGTCGTGAGGCAGCTGATTCCAAAGCAGCGGTGCAACATAAGAGAAAGCTCTGCGGCTTGTTTCTGCTTTGACCTTTCTTATGCTGTTTGGGACGCTGAGGGTGTTTTTGAGTTATGGTTCTTCTGCATCTATTGGATGACTGGATGGCGATTAGATTGTTGAGGTATGATGGGGCTATGTTGTGAATGAGCTTGAAAGTGGTTACTAGTATTTTGTATAAGATGCGGGCAGTAATGGGGAGCCAATGGAGTTCAATGAGTACTGGAGTGATGTGATCAGAGACGCCTTTTTTCATAATGATCCTGGCAGCGACGTTTTGGGCCATTTGCAGTATGTTTAGGGTGCCCTTTGGAAGGCCTTGAAGAATAGCGTTGCAGTAGTCCAGGTGTGGAATGATAAGAGCTTGTGCCACTGTTCTGAAGTCGGAGTGGTTGAAGAACTTTTAATTTATGAAATATGGCCCGGTTTGTTGCCCGTAGGTGTTTTTCCATCCTCAGGTTGCTATCAAGTAGTACCCCTAGATACTTTATTTCGGGCTTGGTGTGGTAGACGTTGTTGAGGGTGACGGTGGTGGGCGGGATGAAGTCCTTTTTCTTGGAGATGAACATCACCTCCGTTTTTTTGTGGTTTATTGACATGTTGTTCAGTTGTAACCAGGTCTGGAGCATGCTGAGGCATTCCTCGAGTTGGGTGTAGCTTGGTTGGTTTATGTCCAGCTGAGTATACAACATTAGATCGTCTGCGTATATATGATAGCTGATCTTATGCTTCTGTATGATTTCACATATCGGTTTAATGTATAAGTTGAATAGGAGGGAGGACAGAGCTGATCCCTGTGGAATGCCTTGGGTTTGTGGGAATGTGTCAGCTTTTTCATTGTTGAACTGAACCTGTTGCATTCTATTTGATATATATGATGAGAACCATTTTAGCGGGGTCCCCGTTATACCTATGGAGGCGAGTCGGTTGATGAGAGTTTTGTGGTGCACTGTATCAAAAGCAGCAGATATGTCGATAAAGATGAGAATGAACATCTTGCTTCTGATTTCGAGGCCCTTAAGGAGGTTGTCAAGGAGTGCTATAAGCAGGGTTTCCACTCCATGATGCTGCCGGAAACCATATTGATGCATGTCCAGGGCTTTACTGTCATCTATGTGGTCCTGGAGTTGTTGCTGGACTGCCTTTTCAATGATCTTGGCTAAGAATGATATGCTCGATATGGGTCGATATGATGTTGGATCACTCTTATTGAGCGTTTTGTTTTTTAAGATGGGCCGTATTAGTGATCTTTTGAGTTGCGTTGGCATGGAGCCTTGCTGGAGTGATTGGTTTACAATGTGGGTGATAGGTTGGGCAATTTCACTCTTCGTAGCTTTAATCCAGGCTGCTGGACAAGGGTCTAGAGGGGAGGTTGTGGTGTTTAAGTTGGTGACAATGCTTATGATTTGCTGGTCATCAATACGAAGGAAATTACCCCATTCCGTGTTTTGCTCTTCATTTGCAGATGTGCGTTCTTTCAGTGGGTCATTGTCCATATTCTGGTCTTGAGTGGTGTGGGTGAGTACTTGGCATAATGGTCTGCTAGAGTTTGGGCCTTTATTGCGCCCATAGAGACACTGTCTTGTGATGTTTTGGTGAGGGATTTATCAGAGCAATCCCCAACTTGAGCCAATTTAGAAAGGCCCTTAAACATCAAATATCTCGCTGACATCTCCGCTCCTCAGTCCCACTCGAATAACGAGCACCTCAACAATAATAGTAGTCAACTAGGCAAGCCCTCGCAACAGGCGTCCCCTACAATGTAAACACCAAACATTATCCTTTCTCAGTACACCTCATATGTATATAGTGTACCCTTTTTCCAAGTTGCATTTCCTGTTTAATGTAATGACCAGACATATTTAAGTTGTCGGATGTTTCTGTTCCATGTGAACAGCGCTGATCGCAAATAGTGCGGTATATAAGAAATATAAATAAATAAATTAAATAAGTGTTGGCAGTAAGAGCGCAAATAAATGCAATGCAGGCGGATACCATCAGGTATCACATGCAGCTTTTGAGACAGGAATCTTTTGAGGGGGGAAATAAAGCTGGGAGATATATGGCGCAGAAATTGAAACAAAGGAAGTTAAGATCTCACATATTGAAAGTTAGAGACACGGGAGGGAAAATAGTCTCCAAAGAGGGGGCTATTAGGGAGGCCTTTAAGAAATTCTATCAATCATTATATGAGGCAAGATCTTCCACAGAGCCCGAGAGGGTACAAAGCTACTTAGATTCCATACAGTTGCCGAAATTAGGGGAGGAGGAACAAAAAGAGTTAAATAAAGCCATTAACGATGAAGACGTTTTGACAGCTATAAAGCAGTTGAAAGTAGATAAGGCGCCGGGTCTTGATGGTCTAACTGCAAGGTTCTGCAGAACGTTTGGAGGGATATCAATAACTCCATTAGTGTGGCTGTTCAATGTACCACCGGAGGGAGGGTTGTTAGCAGGAATTATGGGGTGGGCAGGAGTAACAGTAATACATAAAGCAGGTAAGGACCCGCAAGATTGCACGTCATACAGACCTATATCACTATTAAACTTAGATGCTAAAATATTGGCTACACGATTGAATAGGGTCATAGGGAAATTAATTCATCAGGATCAAGTGGGTTTTATTCCAGGTAGTCAGGTAGCAGACAATATTCACAAGATCTTAAACCTAATCTGGTCAATTGAAAAAAGCAAGGAGAAGGCGTTATTGTTATCTCTAGATGCGGAAAAGGCTTTCGACCAAGTGTCATGGCCATTTCCATTTAAGGTAATGGAAAGAATGGGTTTGGAACAAGAATGCATGGGTTGGGTAAAGGCATTATATCATAACCCAAAAGCAAGCGTCCGGGTCAATGGAGCCTATTCCAATTTCTTTGAACAAGGGAGGGGGACGAGGCAGGGATGCCCTTTGTCGCCTCTCTTATTTGCCATTTCATTGGAGCCATTCGCGGCAAGGATAAGAGAACGGGATGACCTGAAGGGCATTGTCGTAGGAAAGAAAGGAATATAGATTATCGTTGTTTGCGGATGATATCATCATGAGTTTGACTAGACCGAATGTCACTTTACCAATATTAAGGTGGGAATTAGAAGAATATGGCAAGCTATCTGGATTTACTATTAATTGGGCAAAATCGGAAATATTGAACTTGTCAATGAAAAAGGAAGGGCAGGAAATAATACAAAAGAAATATCCATTCAGGTGGGCTAGGGGGGCTGATTAGGTATTTAGGGATCCAAATAAGTGATAGGTTGGAATCTTTATATGATTTAAATTATCCAAAGCTATTTGGGCAGGTAGAGAGTTTGTTAAATGTGTGGGGGGCAAGGTTATCTGTCCTGGTTCGGAGTATAGCTGTTAAAAATGATGCTGCTGCCTAGATTCCTTTTCCTGTTTCAAACATTGCCAATACAGGTGCTGCCCAGAAAGTTAAAGCACATGCAAAGAATCATTAATTGCTTTATATGGCATAATAGGCATCCCAGGGTAGCTTTCAGTCCTACAGCGAGCAAATGGGGGGGGGCTGGGGGTCCCTAACTTTAGAAATTATTATGCAGCAGCACAATTGAAAACGATATATGAATGGCACAGAGAAGCAGAAGCACTGGGTACAAATGGGAGAAGAATCAGTAAGGGGAGGGGGTCTGGAGAGGATAGTGTGGGTGGGAGGCAAAGGAGGGGACGGGAACACCTTGAACCCGCTCATTGCACACAGTCTGCAGGTTTGAAAACAGTACAGGAAAATGATGCAAGACAGAGTATATACAAGGGATGACCCTAGGGGCATGTTTTGAGAGGGGCCAGGGGAGAGGGTACTGAGGAGATGGACAAATTCAGGACTAACATGCATTTCCCAAATAGTGGTTAAAGAGGGTATTGGGGATTTTGAGGGTATTAAGGACCTATATGGGTTACCCAGAAATGATTGATATATTCAGGTCAGTCATTTTTTAAGACAGCAGAAGGTATGGAGGGATTTATGGGCAAATAGGGGGTGGTTTGAGGCTCTAGTCTCGGGACAGTTAGGGGAAAAATGAGCTTTGTCCAAAATATATAACGGGTTAATGGAGGGAGGAGAGGGGAAACTGGAGTTTATGAAGAAATGGGAGGAAGACTTAGAGGTGCAATGGAATGAAGAGAAATGGGATGGGGTAATACAGACAGTGGCAAGTATATCAGTAGCAACTCAAATAAAAGAGAATGCCTATAAAGTGTTATACAGGTGGTATTGGATGCCGATTCGTAAGAGGAGAGCAGGATTGGGCCACTCTGATGTGTGCTGGAAGGGCTGTCAAGAGAGAGGGGATATGCTACACATGTGGTGGAAGTGTGGGCAGATCCAAACATACTGGGTAAGGGTGTTGGATATAATATATGAGATGACAGAGCATAGATTGCAGAAGAGGCCAGAGGCCTGCTTGCTGCACCAGATAGAGGAGGACATCCTGAGAAGGGATAAAGGGGTCTTATATCATTGCATAATAGCTGCAAGGTGTGAGATAGGTATGGACACCCCCTGTCCAATGTTTTGCTAATAGTGAAGGCTTCATCAGTAGAATGACAGAATTGTGTTTGATGCATAGGCTGACGAAGTTGAGGCAAGGGGAAGGGGAGAAGAGCATGGAACAATGTAAGAGGGTTTGGGAGTGGTTGGACACCTGGAAGGGGGAGAAACGGGGAGGGAGGGTGTGCAGGAGGGGATACGGAGTAAAGATATTATTCCGATGCTATGTTAATGTGATAAAATGGGGGAGTTTGTTTATATCTGTGATGAAAAGGACAGTTACGAAGAGACATCACAAATAAAGGAAGGGGGAAACGGAGAGGGGTGGGAAGGGAGGGGGAGGGGGGATAAAAGAGGAAGGGGGGAGGGCAGAAGAAGAGGCATGGTCAAAGCTGTATTAGCCAGGTGGGTATGTAATAAAGGGGATTGCGTACTAGTCCTAAAAGTTGTGTATGGAGATGTCAGAAGATGGACAATTTCGATAAGCAGTTAAAGGGAGGGTTAAAAGATTGACAAGCAAGGTACATTAGTTGATAAATGCTAGGGATATTAATGCAAGAATACATATATTTGTTAAGGATCAAAAGAAAGTAGTGTTGATAAAGGCTAAGTATTAATAACAACGATTAATCATGTAATATGATGTCTGCATATTAAATGTCATTTAACAGTCACTAAATATAAGGTTTTGCGTTATATAGGAGATACGTTATTATGTAGTGGAATATGTAATTTGGAGGAATGACAAATATAATGATTTGTACATGGCTACTTATGCTGACTAAAATGAAAAAATTAAAAAAAAAATTCAGTTGTCAGCGTTTACAACTTCTCTTTAACACTTTATTTAGCACAAACAGCATAACAGACCAGGACATTGCTACTCTAATCTCTTGACACACAGAATATCAGCAGACACATTTTCTTAACCAGGATACACTCGGATCCCTAACCTAGAAAACATAACTTACACATCGTGGATTAAACTTATTTACTGCACACAAATAAAGAAATGGTCAATGTTCGATTTTCCTCTTCTATCACACTTATCAAATCCAGATAATCTTAAACATAATAAAATTACGATCATGCAGATTTATTTCTCAATAATTTTACTGCCTATTGGAATCAGAAGTTCTTATTATATATTCATAGGGAAAAAGAAAAGAATTATTGACATTCACGCTGTACTTTTTTTTTTTTTTTTTTTTTTAAATGAACTTTGTAATCTTCTGGTAAATGTAATCTTTCGCTGCTCTCTACTTTTGGTTACGCTCCGTTTGGTCCTGGGTTCATTTCACAGAGACAGTAGGGTAAGCAGCACAAATAAGACAACCAAAACTGGTGTGGCTTGGAAAAAGAGTTTTATATAGAAATAGGCTTATTACATAGGTACAGAACAGAGTTATATAGTTGGTACAAAGCTGCTTCAGTGTACCTCAATGAATCTGTGTGTGTGTGTGCATGTGTGAAGTGTGAGAGAGAATAGGAAGAGAGAGAGATTTTTGTGTTTCTCTGTATTTATAGTGAAAATCTTCAGCACCTCCCCTTGTCATAATTTGGTTTGTTTGAGGTCTGCTATCACTTGATTGGTCTGCAGCCCCTCCTTGCTAATCTCATCAGGCCCGGAGAGACTGACATCACCAGGGGGTCAGAGCTAATCTCATCTTGTAAACTACCCTCATTAAGTTTGGAGACTGACATCACCAGAGTAACAAAGCTGCTTGAAATCCAAGGTCTGGGAAAAAGCCATGACACCTATGCTAGGCATAATGTCATGCTGATGTATGCTGACAAACTTCTCTAACACAACTTGCAGTCAAGGTCTTCTAGCCAGACAACTGCACACAGTATCTCGCACTACAAGGTTATTATAAACACACACAAAACTCTGCCAGGCTTGTTATCTGTACTGTCTGCTTCTAAGGTTTTTACTTCAGTGTACAATACATTTCAATCCCAATCCATTGACTCAGAAAATCCATTCCATACTGCAGTACAAACTCATACATACAGAAAAAAAACACTAGCTGTCCAAATACATTAACACTGCAAAATCCATCATAGAATCTTGTCTCCCTTTCCATAGTCCATCAAACCAACACATCCCATCACATCAGACCACCCTAATCCATTATCTATCAAAAAAAATCCTTCTGTCACTATTAATATCATCTCACCTCATGCAATACCTTCTAATCACTTGCTCATACCATCAACTGCATTCTCTATACTAACTAACATACATACATATAACATCAAAACATACTAATCCTTACAGACTAAGGTTTAAAACTTTCTGTACGGAAATCACAGTGCTACAAACTCATTTGTTTCTTCATTCATACTGAGATCAGAAAGCTATTAAAACAAAATGCACCTTTTTAGAAACCAAAACACCCAACTCCAAACAGAAAAACAATTGAAATTTCCTTCTTAAGACCCAAGAGTGAAACAAAACAAGAAAACTCTATCTTTACACATTACTGACTAACAAGATAAGAACAAAGACATTTCAAATATCAACTTACAAGTCTGACGAAATACAGTTCTGAGTTACTAAGGAAGAAAATCCGCATATGAGAACACAATTACCAAGTTTCAGCAAGGCTTTTTAAATCTTTTATAGCTAGAAAATATTATCCTTTTAAAAACACAATGTCAGAAAAGTAAACAAATGAATCATTATACACTTTCTCTTCTAATACACACAACTTATATTTTCCCTTTAATTTTTCACATGTACTGTAGTCTTCAAACATCACAGCTCCTCTGAAAAAGACCCCCCTAAAGAACTTTACTATATCACCATGTTTACAACAATAGACTGCCTCTCTTAAATACTGTCTGTACATGTTCACAATCTTCTGTCTTCTCTGCCTTGAATGAAGCAAAATGAATATCCCTGGCACGGCATCACCTGAAAAAAAAATATGTACAGCCTGCTCCACACCTCACCAGCAACAGAACCTGGAAGATCCGTGGACAACACCAACTAAATGGATCTCTTAGCCTGTAGCCTACTTCTGACCAAACAGCAAACTCAACCTTGATCCTTGGACTTTAGTTCTCTAAATTCAACTGCAAATAAAGAAAGCACACAGAGTTATATAAAACCGTACAACTTTAAGCTTAACTGAGGAATTCATAGCTGTGCACACTTGTGCAGGTTCCCATGATTCCTCCTCTCAGCTAGGCCATCAAGATGGCAAAACAATGTGACAAGGCAGTAGCCAAAACCAGAAGGATGCTGGGTTGCATACAGAGAGGAATAACCAGCAGAAAGGAGGAGGTATTACGGCCCCTCTACAAGTCATTGGTGATGCATCATTTGGGGCACTGTGTCCAGCTTTGGAGATCATATCTCACAAAGGATATAAAAATATTTGAAATGGTTCAGAGGAAGGTAGCCAAAATGATTTGGAGCCTGTGCCAGAAGATGTGTGAGAAGAGACTTGAAGACCTAAATATGTATACCATAAAGGAGAGGAGGAACAGGGGAAATATGATACAGACAATTAAACATACTCGAAGGGTATTAATAAACAAGAAGGGAAAGTTGTAAACCTAGAGGGCAAATAATGAATGTGCAAGGAGGTAAACTTAGAAGCAGTGTCAGGAAATACTTTTTCACTGAAAGGGTGTTGGATGTTTGGAATGCCCTCCCTATGGGAATGAGGAGGGGGGGGGGGGGCAAATATAGTGAAGGAATTCAAAATGGCATGGGACAGACAGTGAATCCCTTTATGTCAAGAGGAAGAAATCAAGATAAACGTAACTGTCTTTTATACCTCAACAAATAGAGGGGGGTGACCTGCACAGAGAAGCAAGTACAACTACTCTTGCCACCTTACTGGGCAGGCTAGATGGGCCATACCGGTCTTTTGTCTGCCATCATATCTATTCCTGGGCAGAATCTTGTAGCTTTTCCCCCATTGACATATATTGAATGGCAACCTGGTTCTCCGTCTCTCTTTTGCTAGGCATTACTGGCTGGATCTTGAGGCCAGGGTTGACTCTAACTTCGGCTTCGGAATCCGTACAGCAGCTCTCTCCTCTGCCCAATTGTGGGGTAGGTTTGGCACTTCCATTTGTCTGATCTGGTCTGGTCTAGCTGAATAATCTGGGATATGATATTGTATTCACTGATAATTTCCTTTCCTGGAGTCCTGCTAGACCAGTCCAGGACCCATCCTAGCAAAGTTTTCTGTTTTCTATCTGTTTGGCATAGTCTGTGCTTGCAGAATTCATAGTTGTTGCAAGTTTTGCTTTCAGGTCTAGTGTACATAGTTTCAGCACAGTGAGCCCAGTTAAAAACAAAAAAATAGATAAAATAAAACTTTGCTCTTCTGTTCTTTGGCTACTTGGCTTCCTTGAGAGGATTCTCTGTTCCATAGCATCCCTCCAGCCCAGTGCAGTCCAGACTGCTGGGTTTTGTCCCCCCTCCAGCAGATGAAGACTGAAGTTCAAATGTCTGTGTCACCCCATAAGAGAGGTGGACCCATTGCAGAAGACAGTATTTCTCAGTCTTCAGCAAATGGGACAAGACTCATGCAGTCTGAGCTGTGCTGGACAGTTAGGAATGGGGGAAAAAAGTGTAGGATTCTTTAGATTGGTTTGCCTGTTGTGTGTGTTTCTCTCGCTCTCTCCCTAAGGGGGAACTGATGGGGGCTGCCCTCCGGGAACTGGTGCCATACAATTGGCAAGGTCTCCCGTAGAGAAGGGGAGGTATGGTAGGGGTCCATTGATTTGGGCTGTCCTTCTTAGCCACTCAGATTTCTCAGCCCTATTTCCCCTTGTCAGCTGTGTTTTAATCATGGCCGTCGAGGGAGAGATACGGGAGCAGGCTGATTGAAGGCCATTCAGTTGGGACTGCTGAACAGCACAGAGCGCCTTTTTGGTGTGGGAGGCCACAGGGGTGGGTGGGCTTAAAAGAGATTCGGAGGCTTTTCTCGTGGTCCGGCTTCTCACTGTGTTCTGGTCCATTACGTTTGCCAGACATGCCAAAAGCCATATGTGTAGCCTGCGGGCTGAAGAAGGTGAAGCTTTCCTCTTTGGGCCTGTGTTGCGGCCACAAGTTGCAGGATCGCTCCACAGGAGAATTACTTCACAGCTCAAGTTCCTTTGGGGGAATGGCTCTGGGCAGCAGGAGTCCTCTGGAGACGGTACAGATGATACTCCTGCGTGGCCTGCAGTTACCGTGGTTTTGGCAGGAACCATGGCCATTTTGAGACCATCGGTGTCACCATTACAGGAGGCCATAGGAGAACGCAAGGTTCAGTCCCAACTTCCTCCCGTAAGTCTGGGGATCGTTCCAAGGGCAAGAAAACATCCAAACATCAGGAAACTGTGTGTCCTGTACCCCCAGACTTTGTACTGCTCCTCCACCAGGGTTTTGGGGGCAAGGGGCAGAAAAAGGAGGTGGCCCCAAAGCTGGTGAGGGCACCCCAGCTTGGAACTGGTTCCAGTGCTTCCAGAAACAGGAGAGAGTGAGAATGTGGGTCTCAAGGAGACCTAGAGGCCCCTGAGGATTCAGATAAGGCTCTCGAGGGACCATCGGGCACTAATTCAGAGTCCCAACATGGTGTGGAACTCGGAGGGGGAGATCCCAATATTGTATATGTTTTTCAGGTGAAAGGAATTGGCTGCGCTTATTGCAGACTCCCTGGTGGAATGTAATATCCTGGCCAGAGTAGGACATACCATTGGAGGACCCATTGCTCCAGGGGCTCCGGATACAGGAAACAGCCTTTCTGATCCATTGGGCTCTCAAGCAGCTGATGGACTTGGAATAGGAGGTGCCAGAGGCTCGGTTATGGGGAGGGCGAGCTAGGGCTCGCCAGTATTCCGTTCTGGCTACGGAGAAGGAGTTTCTCAAGTTGCCGAAAGGTGGACGCACTGGTATCGGCGGTCACTAAGACCATCACCATCCCAGTGGAATGTGGTGTGTCCCCAAAGGATGTGCAGGAAAAGAAGTTGGAAACTTAGTTAAAGTAGGTGTTTGAAGTGAATGCCTTGGTGCTGCAGGCTTCGGTTTGCGGGGCCTATGTGGCATGGGCATGCCTGCGTTGGACGCAAGCTTTGCCTGAGGTGACCAAGACTGGGCCTTCAGAGGTCTCCAAGCTGAATTCAGGCTGCGTCTACTTGGTGGATCCCTTTCACAATCTCCTTTGGACCTTGGCCAAGGGAATGACATCTGTGGTGGTGGGCGGCAGATGTGTCTCCAAAGTGAGGCTTAGTAGGCTTCCCTTTAAGCAAAACCTTTGGCAAAGCCTTGGACAAGCTGGTGAGAGACTTGGGGGAGTCTAACCCAGTTAGGCTACTGGAAGATAAGACCAAGGGCCCGAAAGCCGGCCAGGTAGAGCGAGGGAAGTCTAAAGACTTCAATCATTTTTGGGCAGTTTTGCCCCTATAAGCATGGTCCACAGGGACGCACATGGTTCATCCACAACAAAGAGACAAGCAAAACACAAGTCCAACATCCACACCAAAACAAAGGAACCACACAAGACACACAACACCCCAAGACCAATAACAATTGAGCTCATAAACGCCAGGTCTATATGCAACAAGATCTATACCCTAGTTGACCACATAGATGACCAACAGCCCGACATACTCTGCATCACAGAAACGTGTCTCAGTCCTACTGACATCGTTCTACTCAATCAATTAGTCCCCGACACATACACAGCATACAACTGCCCGCGCACCCATAGGCGAGGAGGAGGGGCCCTCATAATAGCAAAGAGCAGCCTAAAATTCAAATCAAGAAGTAACACGGACACCCAACACTCTAACACCATCTCGATCGAGAACAAACACATGGCCATATGTCTCACCTACAGAGCACCCCATGCGCCACCTGAAGAACTAGCATCAACCCTAGAGGCAGTCTGCGCAGTGAACTCCAGCCACAAACCCAACATACTCCTAGGAGACTTCAACCTTAAGTCCACCAACAAAAAAGATGCAGAAGCTTTTCTCCAAGCAATGAGTTCGCTTCAATTCATGCAAATAATCAACACCCCGACACACAGACATGGATCCTCACCAGACCTTATTTTTGCACCCAACTACCTAACCTCAAGAGGCCTAATATCAACACCCATCACAACACCAGTACCATGGTCTGACCATCACTTAATTGAAGTAAACACTACACCACATGAGGAGATACTAAACAAATATCCGGACAACACCCCCACACAAAAGATTTAAATGCTTCGACAGAGACCAGTTCCTGCAGGACACAATAGAAAACCTAAACTATGAAACAGATGACTTAGAAGCTCTAATCACCAACTGGAACAACACCATATACAACGCTGCCAAAGCAACAGAATATAGACACAGGACACCTCGCTGCAACAAACTACAACACAAACCATGGTACTCTAAAACTATAAGAAACGGATAGAGGAACCTCAGAAAAATAGAACGGAGATGGAGACAGAACAAGTCACCCGAGAACCAGGAACTATACCTAACAAAGCAAAAACAATACAACAAATGCATCAACCAAACAAAAAGGGAATACCATACAAACCTCATACGCAACACCAACAACAAACCCAGAGAACTATTTGAAATCGTAAAAGCCCTCACCAAAAACCAGGAGACCGAAGACAAAGTGCAACTGGACTCACAAAAGAATTTGCGGACCACATCCAAGAAAAGTTCCACTCAGCAGAACAAAAAAACCCCAGCCCAACCCCAAAGACTATCACACCCTTGAACATCTGGGGAGCATTGAACACCCCATCCACGGAGCAACTCTCCCACATCTCAGCAATCAAGACAAGCACAGCCCCCACGGATCCCTGCCCAGTGCCCTGGATCAAGGCCACCAAATCTAACTTCATCCAAACCATCCACAAGATAGTACATTCCTCCCTAACCCAAGGGCGCATGCCAAATCAATTGAAGCTCGCGACAATAAGACCTATCCCGAAGAAATCCACACGACAAGAACAATCCAGCAGCATACAGACCCATCTCCAGCATACCACTTTTAGCAAAAATAATCGAAAAAACTGTACAGCACCAACTACAAGAACACATAGACAACCATGCTCCCCTGGACAACAATCAACACGGGTTCCGCCCCAACCACGGGGTAGAAACACTTCTGATATACCTCTTCGACAGCGTCCTCCGCATCATAGACAACACCAAGAAAGGCATACTAATGATATTCATTGACATCTCATCTGCATTTGACACAGTTGACCACAATACTCTATTGGATAGACTGCAGAACATCGGTCTACACACTGCCACCCTGAATTGGTTCCATTCATACCTAACCGACAGACAAATACAGGTCAAGGTAGGACACAACACATCTCGACCCATAAAAGTCAAACAAGGAGTGCCACAGGGATCGGCCCTTTCAGCTCTCCTATTCAACCTATACATCCAGCCAATATGTGTCGTCATGAAAGAGCACCACATACATTATACAATCTACGCAGATGACATCATGATCTACACACCCATCTCAGTCGACAACCCGGACTACTCCAACATAACAAACTGCCTCACACAAATGGCAAACTGGCTTCAGGAAAACAACCTATCAATCAACTACAGCAAGACGGAGGCACTGATCATCACTCGAAACCTGGCCTTTATCCCCCCACCCGACATCAAGATAAAAGATGCACTCATACCCATAAAATCAGAAGTAAAGTACCTCGGAGTCATCCTGGACAAAGAACTTAACCTCCAAGTACACATAGGCAGAACAACCAAAAGCGCATACCAAAGAATGCGACTCATCAGAAGACTCAAGCCCCTCCTCGACCCAGAGCACTTTCGCACCGTTTGCCAGGCGCTAATAACCCCTCTACTAGACTTCTGCAATCCAATATACACCGGGCTACCAAAGCAGACCCTCAGACCACTACAACTGGCCCAAAACACAGCTGCCCGCATTATAGCTGGTACTACAAGACATGATCACATCACACCCATACTGAAAGAACTGCACTGGCTCCCAATCATCTCACGCATCAAATACAAGACTATCATAAACATATTCAAGATCAAACAGCACTCCTCTGCCATAAGCCTACACACACTCATACAACCCGACACAAGCACACGGCCAAGAAGAAGAGGCACCTCCAATCGGGTTAACACCCCAAAAGACTTCACCAAGACCCACAAAGACACCGCACAACGAGCAATCTCCCTGGCTGCTCCATCCATATGGAACTCCCTCCCAGATGATCTGAGACTAACCACAGAAATCAAGGACTTCTGAAAACAGCTGAAGACAACCCTGTTCATCGAATACTATGGACATACCCCTGAACCAGCATACAAGTCAGATCATCAGCCCCCCCCCACCACCCCGAGACTGTATATAAGACTGTATAATAGCACACTATGTATATAAACCAACTCTAATCACTTCTCCGCCAACACATACACACTACACTGTACACTGCATGAAAACATTTGCCCCCATGATTGTTTGCCGTTGAAACCGCTTTGATTGAATGATAAGGCGGTATATAAATACCATTAAATAAATAAATGGTCAAAATGCATCTCGGACAATGCTTTTCATGGCAGTCGCAGGGCTGGTTGCGGTTATTCAACCAGGTCCAGGAGCGGAGCCAAGAAATCCCAATGAGATGAGGGGGACTCAGGCAGATGTTCCCGCCATGGGTGGCAGACTGTCAGTTTTACTCCACTTGGGTCTGACTTACCTCTGAACAGTGGGTCCTGGAGGCCATATGGGAAGGGTACGCACTGGAGATTGCATGTTCCCTCTCTCCGAAGCTTTTCTGTTATCTCCTTGCAAGGCCCCAGCCAAGCGGCAGGCTGTTCAGGACATGCTGCAGCGCCTTCTACAGCTGCAGGCAGTTGTTCAGTTGCCTGCAGACCAATGCTGTCGATAATCTGTCTATTTCCTGGTTCCCAAAAAGGAGGGGTCCTTTCACCCTATTCTAGACCTGAAGTATGCCAATTGGCTCTGCAGGTGCCACACTTTCGTTTGGAAAGTCTGTGCTCTGTCATGGTAGCAGTGCACAAGGGCGTATTTTTGACTGCCTTGGACCTCACAGAGGTGTATCTGCATGGGCTAATTCAGGTTGCCCTCACTTGGTTTGCAGCTTGTCATGCTGTGAGGGCTTGTGTGCATCACTGATGCTGCGAACTAAGCTGTTGATAGCTTAACTACTGGCAGGGTCTCCCAAGATAGACTGTTCTCAGCTGAGGTGCCAGACTAAGACAAACCACCCATCTGGGCAGCCGCAGAATGGGATGGTGGCAGCAGCAGAGGATCACATTTCTGTGACAACGGCAACAACATTAAACTTGAACTGCATGGGAGAAAGGCCTTTCAATCTACTTCTGTATCTTGCCATGAAAACCCAATGGATAGTCACAACAAAACAAATTGCACTATAGTGCTGGAAGATGAGATCTCCAGGTCGGAAGGCTCTCAACTGGCTACTGGGGAGGAGCTGAAGACTTTTCAGAGTAAAGCCAGCATTTATGATGTGGTTGAATCAAAGCCCTCGTGACGTCTGACTGCTGATGTAGCTGCGCATGAAATGAGAGTCAGAAGCTGCAAAGTTGTCTTACATATTGGGACATGGAACGTATGAAGCATGAACCAAGGGAAGTTGGAGGTGGTCAAGAATGAAATGGAACATGTACAACTTGATCTGTTGGGTGTCGGCAAACTGAACTGAACTAGCGTCGAGCACTTCGCATTTGATGGTCACATTGTCTACTATGCTGGAAATGAAAGAAAGAAGAAATGGTATTGTATTTATAATTAAGAAGAAACTTGCAAGACCTGTAATGAAATAAATGCAAACGGTGAACGCTTAATTTCTATTCCTTATCGTTCCTCCAGTTTAGTCCTCTACCGCTGGGTAATGCACCTCCTCCTGCAGCTTGGAGACTGGACCAATCAAAACTTTATCCCACTGGATGTAGCGAGCTGGAAATCCCCATCAGCCCCAGTGTGTCCAGTCTCCAAGCAGCAGGAGGACCTTGTGAGCCTAGGTGCTGGGCTCACTGGAGGAACTAATAAGGAGCAGGCTATTTAGCTGAATTTTGATTTGATTTGATTTGGTTTGGTTTGGTTTGGAGGAATTGATATCTGGGTGCTGTGATTAAAAAAATAAATAAATAAATAGGGGACAGGGAAGGGGTTTCTGCTCTTAAACGATTCTACCTTGCCTAGTCTCTCTGTTCCCCCCTGGCGGCTTTTACTAATTAGGATCTCTTACCCCTTGACTGAACGGGGTAGAGCCCCTAGTGCGGTCCACGGGCAGAGCGCTGGCTGAAAGCCTGCAGGCGCTGGCTCTGGCTCTGGCTCTGGAACCGTTGCCGAGCACATGTCAGAGGCTCTGTGGCGATCCTGTGTCCTTCGGCGATCGAGGCTCTGACCGACGCAGCTTCATCCTTTTTCAGCAGGTAAAAGTCGGGAACAACGGGGGAGGAGGGCGGCACGCAGTTTCTGAGCCCTGCGGTGCTTCGGGGCCCGTTGTGCAAAGCGCGCCAAAATCGCTGAGAGAAATCGCGGCCATTTTACACATGCGGTTTTCTCAGCGGTTTCCCTGGTAAGCCGGCAGTGCCATTTTCCGGCGGCTTCCCGCTTAGTTTAAGCTTTCTTATTTTCTTTGGGTCTCTTTGCTGTTGAGTGGGTCCCTAGGGCCTGGGGGGTCGGGACTCTTTAGCGGCTGTAGTGGCAGAGCAGAACTAGGTAAATTAATGCATTCAAGCCCCCAGTGGGCAATGTTCCCTCTAATTTTTTGTAGGCTGTGTGCGCATAAAATATCAGCTGTGCAACTTTTGAAGGAAGGTTAAATTTTTGTGCGCCACATAATGACAACTTGGAGTTATATACTTTAAAATTTGACTACACATCAGAATACAGTATGTACACCACATTGATTGCACTAGAAAACATTGTAGAACTTGTGAAAACCGTAAATACATAACAACTTTTAAATTTTAAGACATCTGTGTTTTCTATCAGAATCAGAACTGTAATTTTTGTGCGCTCTGTTGTAAAGTATGTGCGCTCGCTCGGCGAGGTGTGTGCGCGCGCACATGCGCACAGCTTAGAGGGAACAGTGCCAGTGGGCTCAGTGAAAAGGGCTGCCTGAGGAACATTCTTGGGGAAAAAGCAGGATATAGAGGGATTCCACCAATCCTCACTAGAATACTACCTTTCCTTTAGTTGCATTGAGACTCGCAGGCTCTTTAGTCCATGTCAGCGAGGCCTCAGTGCGTGATTTGTGGCACCCGTAGGGGCACGGCTACGGAGACAGGTATTTGCCACTCCTGCGCTTCCGTATCCCTTACTGTTGAGCAGCAAATGGAATGGGCGACAGCTCCAGTCCTTCCGGACACATTGAAGGAGCCGGAGGGTGAAGCATGGACTGCTGGTCCAGCCGCTCCGGAATTGGAGGGGGCGCCTGGGCTGCTGGGCGTCTCTTCGGTAGCTGGGGTTCCTACGTTGATGGAAGATTTTTCTCCAGACTTTGTGTTGCTCATGCATCAGGCTTTCTGTCGCAAGAGGCAGGGACTTTTACCAAGCTCTGGGTTGCTTCCTTCTCCCAGTGCTCGGGCTGCACTAGCAGAACGTGAGAGTGGACTTGTCAAGACACTCAAGAGGCCGCGGCCAGCGGAGGGCTCTTCTTCTGAGTTGGATTTCCAGGAGGAGGAAGAGCACGGTTGTGACGTGGATGTCGAGTTGGAGGATTTAGAGGAAGGTGAGATTCCTGAACCTGAGGATCAGGTGCGGATCATTCGAGTGTTTCGGAGAGAAGAGTTGTCGGCCCTCATTTCAGAGGTCCTGCAGACGCTTAGGCTTTCGCCGGAGCAGCCCGCGCCTGAAGAGGATTCGGCGGATCCTATTATTCAGGCGGTGCGTCAGACACAGGTGGTGTTTCCCATCCATAAGTTTATAGATCAGATGATTCAAAACGAATGGGATCATCCTGAAGCAGGTTTGAAAGGCATAAGGAACATGAGTAGACTCTATCCCTTATCGGACGGTGATAAGGAAAGGTTTCGTGCCCCGAACGTTGATGCGGCGGTGTCTGCGGTCACGAAGAAGACCACGATTCCGGTGGAAGGCAGTGCGGCCTTGAAGGAGTCGCAGGATAGAAAGATGGATGGTCTGTTGAAACAGTCCTTTGAAGCGGATGCAGCTTCTCTGCAGGCGTCCATCTGTGGCTAGGGCCTGTCTACGGTGGGTACATAAATCGGCAAAGCGACACAGGAAGCGCAGCCATGGAGGAAGAGGCCGAAGGGCTGTTTGCCTGGGTGGAGCCACGGTTGCAGGCGATATCGGCGGCTCACATCGCTGGCAAAGAAAATGTGACGACGGACAACACTAGTTCCGCTTGATGCGTCACCAGCTTTTGGAAGCTCTGCAGAGCCAAGAACACCGCTCCGAGTTCCAGACGGTTGATCGACCACCTGCTCTCCTCCGTCGGACTTTCTCAGCAGAATTCAGGTGGATGCCGGAGAGTGGGAGTTGCATCCCGACGTCTTCTCCCAATTGACTCTGCGATGGGGCATGCCAGTCATGGACTTGATGGCGATGTGCCGGTCCGCGAAAGCGGCTCGGTTTTTCAGCAGGCGGAGAGAACCCATGTCGGAAGGGATCGACGCCCTGATGCAGCCATGGCCGACAAAGGGGCTGCTCTATGTATTTCCTCTGTGGGCCCTTATCGGTTGGGTGATTCAACGTATCGAAGCCCATCGGAGGAGGGTGCTTCTAGTGGCGCCAGATTGGCCCCGGCGTCCGTGGTATGCCGATTTGATAAGGTTACTGGACGGTCCCCCGTGGCGTCTCCCGTTGTCGCCAGAACTTCTGGTTCAGGGGCCTCTTCTAATGCCGCAAGTGGGTCGATTCTCGCTTACGGCTTGGCTATTGAAAGGGCACGGCTAAAGAAGAAGGGCTACTCTAGATTGGTCGTGGCAACTTTGCTTCAAGTGCGTAAGCGGTCGACCTCGCTGGCCTATGTACGCATCTGGCGGATCTTTGAGGACTGTTGTTCCAGGCGTCAGGTTTGGGCTTCTAGGGCCTCCGTATCAGTGGTATTGAGTTTTTTGCAGGATGGTTTTGACAAGGGGCTGGCCGCCAGCTCCTTGAGGGTGCAGTTGGCGGCTTTGGCCTGCTATAGAGGTAAGATCCAGAGCGTGGCTCTGGGTGCTCATGGCAATGTCGTCCATTTCCTTAAAGCAGTGTCCAGACTGCGCCCGACTCGTCGGATCTCAGTTCCGTCCTGGGATCTCAACTTAGTCTTGCGGGCGTTAGGAAGAGCACCGTTTGAGCCTTTGTCTCGGATTTCTGTTAAAGAGGCGCATTTCGGAGATGCAGAGAGCCATTTCTGTGTTTTTCCAGGGAAAAGGTGGTTCTGAGACCAGTTCCCTCCTTTTTACCTAAGGTATCCTCTTCTTTTCATGTGAATCAAACAGTGTCTCTGCCAGTTCTGCAAGCAGAAGCAGGGCATCCGTCGGATCGCGGTCTGAGTCAGTTGGACGTAAAGGGCCTTGCGTCGTTATTTGGCGGTTTCCGCGGCTTTTCGCAAATCGGATCATCTGTTTGTGTTTGGCGGGCCTAGGAAAGGTGAAGTGGCGGCCAAGGCATCCATTTCCAGGTGGATTAAGGAGGCTATTGTTTCGGCGTACGTATTGCAGGGGCGTCCGGCTCCTATGGGTCTCAGGGCTCATTCTACTAGGGCGCAAGCGGCGTCCTGGGCTGAGCACAGTCTGGTTCCGCCGGTGGAGATTTGCAAGGCGGCCACCTGGTCGTCGTTACATACTTTCAGTAGACACTACCGGCTGGATGTGTTGGCGGCGGGGGATGCCTGTTTCGGGTCAGCGGTCTTGCGTGCCAGCTGGCAGGGTCCCTCCCGTTAGTACTGCTCTGTTACATCCCAGTGGTAGAGGACTAAACTGGAGGAACGATAAGGAAATAGAAATTACACTTACCTGGTAATTGTAGTTCCTTGAGTGACGACAGTTTAGTCCTCATTCCCACCCTCAGGTTTGTGGCTAGCTTGGCACGTAGTCATGGTCATGGGGCAAAGTGACAGGTGAGTTTTACTTTCTGTTCCCTTTGGGGATTTGGCAGTTTCTATCTCTTTCCAGACTTGGCAAGGGGGGAAGAGTGCTTCTGGGGCAGGTCTTAATCCCTGTTCCCGTTAAAGGGCAGGTTAAGTAGCTAACTTCTTCTTCTTCTTTTTTTTTTTTTTATTTGTTGCTCTTGAGTCTGCTTTGTCAATAGTTCACTGGGGCTGATGGGGATTTCCAGCTCGCTATATCCAGTGGGATGAAGTTTTGATTGGTCCAGTCTCCAAGCTGCAGGAGGAGGTGCACTACCCAGCGGTAGAGGACTAAACTGTCGTCACTCAAGGAACTACAATTACCAGGTAAGTGTAATTTCTATTTAGTCTACGAGGAATGCCTATCAACACAACTATAATGCAAGTATATGCCCCAACAACGGCTGCATAAGAGGATGAAATTGAGTTCTATGAACAAGTACAGGCTGAAATTGACAGAATATGCATACAGGATATCCTGATAGTCATGGGTAACTGGAACACAAAAGTTGGAAACAAAGAAGGCAAAATTGTTGGAAAATATGGACTTGGCAACAGAAATGAAGCTGGAGAAAGACGGATAGAATTCTGCAAGACCAAAGACATATTCATCTCAAACATCTTCTTCCAGCAACACAAGCGGCGACTGTACACATGGACTTCACCCAATGGATTGTACAAAAATCAAATTGACTACATCTCCGAAAGTCAACAATGGAAAAGCTCTGTAACTTCAACAAAGACAAAACTTGGAGCTGACTGTGGTACAGATTTAAGCTAAAGTTGAAAAAGAGCAAGCCACTCATGAATGTAGCAAAATATGACCTTGAGAATATATCACTGGAATTTAAAGACTGCCTGCAAAATCGATTTTTTGCTATAGATACAAATGAAAGAGCTCCAGAAGAGTTATAGGGTGACATCAAGAAGGTTGTATTGGAAGAAAGTGTGAAATCTCTACAAAAGGTGAAAAAGCAAAAACGACCGAAATGGATGACCGAAGAAACTCTGAAAATTGCTCAGAAACGCAGATAAGCTAAAACCAGTGGAGGAGTGTCAATTGCAGAACTCAACAGAGATTTCCAATGTGAAGCAAGACAAGACGAGGAGTACTACAATGACGCATGCAAGGAAATAGAAGCAGAAACTATTGGAGGAAGAACAAGACTGGCTTTTCTAAAGCTACGAGAGTTAAAGAAAAAATTTCAGCCTTGAATTGGAATGTTACAAGGATCCATGTTGAATGATGCTGAGAAGATTGAGAAAAGGTGGAAAGAATATACAGAGTTGTTATATGATAAAGATCAAGTGGACCAACTGCCGTTTCAGCCTGTACCTTTTGATCCGGAACCATTGGTGATGAAAGAAGTTGAAGCAGCATTGAAAGCCTTATCAAATAACAAAGTACCAGGCATTCATGGCATTCCCATAGAAGTGTTACAGCAGCCTGATGCAGCTGTTATCATATTTACAATGATCTGCCAGGAATTTTGATAGACAACATCATGGCCAACTGACTGGAAAAGATCTGTGTTTATACCAATACTAAAAAAAGGTGATCCAACTGACTGTGGAAATTATCGTGCAATCGCTCTGATCCCACATGCCAGCAAGATTCTACTGAAGATTATTCAGCAGAGATTACAACCATACCTGGAACGAGAACTGCCTGAAGTGCAAGCAGGGTTCAGGAGAGGGCAAAGAAGAAGAGACATCATCACAGATGTGAGATGGATCCTTGAAAAGGCTAAAGAATACCAAAAAGATATCTGTGTTTTATTGACTACTGCAAGGCTTTTGACTGTGTAAACCATGAGAAACTCTGGCCACATTCAGAAGCATGGGTATACCAGAACACATGATGGTTCTCATGCACAGCCTTTACATTGATCAAGAAGCAACAGCTTAGATGGAACAAGGAGAAACAGAATGGTTTAAAATCAGAAAAGGTGTACAACAAGGCAGCATACTTCCCACTACCTGTTTAATTTATGAGAGAACAAATCATCAGAGAAGCAGGACTCTATGAAGACAACAGAGGTGTGAAGATTGGTGGGAGACTCATCAACAACTTCGCTATGCTGATGGTACCACATTACTGGCCGAAAAGTGAAGACTATCTGAAACATTTGTTTCTCAAAATCAAGAAACATAGTCTTAAAATGGGCCTGCACCTTAATGTAAGGAAGATAAAGATCCTGACAACTGGCAAAATCAATAAGCTCATAGTTGATAAAGAAAAAATTGAAATAGTGGACAGCTTTAACCTATTGGATCAACTATCAATAAAGAAGCAAAAGCAGTCAAGAAGTCAGACGACGCATTGTTCTTGACAGAATGGCTATGAAGGACCTAGACAAGATTCTCAAGTGCAGGAATCTCTCTTGCTATATAAAGATCAGACTTGTTCAAGCCATGGTATTTTCAATATCATCATATGGATGTGAAAGTTACAGTGGGGAAAAAAAAAGACAGGAAGAAAATTGATGCCTTTGAATTATGGGGCTGGCGATGAATACTGTGCATCTCATGGACTGCCGGAAAGAACAAACCAGTTGGTCCTAGAGGAGATCAAACCTAAGCTTTCTTTAGAAGCTCAGATGTGAAAACTTTGACTTTTGTACTTTGGACACATCATGCAAAGAGAGAGAGAGAGAGAGAGTTAGAGAAAGACGACATGCTTGGCAAGGTAGAAGGTCAACGCAAAAGAGAGAGGCCAGCAATCAGATGGATCAATACAATAACAGCAGCTGTTAAAATGAGCCACCTGACTGAAAACCGAACACAGTTTAGGAAACCATCCAGAGGATCACCATGAGTCGATACCGACTCAACGGCACTTAACATAGAAATATGACAACAAAAAAAGACCGCATGGCTTATCTAGTCTGTCCTTCCATATCGACAACTACAACAGTCCCCTTTTTTTCCTTTAGAGATCCTCTGTTTGTCCCATGCTTTTTTGAAATTGGTTACTGTCCTCATCTCTAACACCTCCACTGGGAGACTATTCTACAGATCCACCACTCTTTCCGTAAAGAAATATTTCTGCATATCACTCCTGAATCTATCCCCCATCACCCTCATCCCATGTCCCCTTGTAGCAGAACTTGCTTTCAATTGAAAGAGGCTCTCCCCCTGAACATTTATGCCACAGAGGTATTTAAACATCTCAATCATATCACCTCTATCCCACCTTTCCTCTAAGGTGTACATATTAAGATCCTTAAGTCTGTCCTCATATGATTTATAATGAAGACCACTAACCATTTTTAGTAGCCACCCTCTGCACTGACTCCATTCTGTTCACAGCCTTTTGAAGGTGTGGTCTCCAGAATTGCACACTATAATCCAAATGAGGTCACACCAAAGACTTTATACAGAGGCACTATCACCTCCTTTTTTCTGCTAGCCATTCCTCTCTATGCACCCAAGCATCCTTCTAGCTTTTGCCGTCACCTTTTCTACCTGTTTAGCTACTTTAAGATCATTAGACACAACCACGCCTAGGTCCCGCTCTTCTTTAGTGGACAAAAGTACTTCACCCCCTATACTATATTGCTCCCTTGGATTGCTGCAGCCCAAATGCATTTTTAACATTAAATCCCAGCTGCCAAATTCTAGACCATTCTTCAATCTTAGCTTCTGGAGGAGGGGAGCATGATTCTTTTTCAGTGGGTGGAGCAGAATCTTCTGCAGCGCATGTGGTGGGGAAAGAGAATGTGCAGCTTGTTTTCCTCAGTCTCCAGCGGTTGGATCCAGGCGAGTGGACGTTGGAGGACTCTGTGTTCAGCGGCATCATCGACAGGTGGAGACAGCTGATAATGGATGTCATGGCATCTGCAGATAACACAAATGTGAGTTGTTTTCTTCAGTCGGCATCTGGAGAGGATGTCAGAGGGGCTCGATATCTTGGTTCAAGCCTGACCCTTGCAGGGGCTGCTGTACATGTTTTCACCGTGGCCTCTGATCAGCAGGGTGATCCAGCAGATAGAGGCACACTGGTGGCTAGTGCTGCTGGTAGCACTGGACTGGTTTCGTTGCCTGTGGTATGCTGACCTAATTTGGTTGTTGGGTGGGGGTGCCTGCCAGCATGGAGGACCCTCTTGTCACAAGGGCCAATCCTCATGCCTCAAGTGGATCAATTCTTGCTTATGACCTGGCTCTTGAAAGAACTCCTGCTGAGAAGGCATGGTTATTCGTCAGTGATTTCCACTTTGCTGCAAACGTTGCACGTCACTGGTGTATGTTCAGGTGTGGCGTGTATTTAAAGATTGGTGTGAGGACAGAGGGAAGTGGGCTTTGCTGGCCTTTGGCCCTGATATTTTGGCTTTCTTGTAGGCTGGAGTCAAGGGCCTTGCCTTGAATTCATTGCAGATTCAGCTAGCCGCGTTGGTCTGTTTATCAGGGATTTGTGCAGCGGTTTTCCCTGGCAATGCATCTGGATGTGTTCTGTTTCCTCTGAGCGGTGAAGCAATTCCGCCTACTAGTGTGCTTGGTGATACCACCTTGGGACTTGAACCTGGTCTTGATTGTGCTGACCGGGGACTCTGTATGAGCCCTTAGCGGCAGCCTCTTTGAAGGATCTTGCACGCAAGACGGTGTTCTTAGTAGCCATTGCTTCTTTGAGGCACATTTTGGAACTTTTGTGTAGGATGCACTATTTGATGTTTTCAAAGGAAAAGGTGGTCCTGCGGCCGGTTCCCTCCTTCCTGCCGAAGGTGGTGTCTGGATTTCATGTAAACTTGAATGTGATGCTTCTGACCTTTGCAGACTCGGAGGATGAGCGGCTGCGATGCTTGTATGTGCATAGAGTGTTTAAGTGTTATCTCAAGCGCACTGAGCCCTTTTGACTGTTGGATTACTTGTTTCTCATATTTGTAGGGCTACAGCAGGGGGGCACAGCATCGAAGGCATCCATTGATTGCTAGCTGAAGGAAGCAATTGCATCTGCCTAACTGCTGCACCATAAGTCTCCTCCAGTGGGACTGTGGGTGCATTCCACCAGGGTGCAAGCGGCATCATGGGTCGAGTTCAGTCTCGTTTCACCAGTGGACGTCTGTAAGGTAGCCACGTTGTCGTCCCTCCACACATTCGTGCGGCACTATTAGCTGGATGTGCAGGCACAAGGGGATGTATGGTTTGGGGCACAGGTGCTACAAGCCGCTTCGTGGGTCCCTCCCATTCTTGACTTCCAGCTCTGGTACATCCCAGGAGTCTGGACTGGAGGGACACTATGGAAAGTAAAATTAGGCCTTACCTGCTAACTTTCTTGCCTTGAGTACTCCAGTCCAATCCAGAACCCACCAGTCAGTTCAGTGTTGGGCAAGGCCTGCGTGCATCCTGCGGAGAAGTCAGTTTTTGGTGTTTCCCTTCGATGATTACAGAATTTACATCAGCCTCTGATTCCTTGGTTCAGTTCCCCAGAGGTTTTTCTCGCTTGTAAATAGTTGTTGGGGTGCGGTTTTCTTGATTGTGGGGCTAGTTAGCTGCTTTGAAAGTTGTTGTTGTTGTGTGGTGTTTGTTTTTTTTTCTTACTGTCTTCTGCAATGGGCCCGCCTCTCTTATGGGGTGACATCAAACAAGTTTGAAATTCTCAGTCTCCATCTGCTGGAGGGGGGACGAAAACCAAGAGACTGGACTGGAGGGACTCAAGAAAAGAAAATTAGCAGGTAAGGCCTAATTTCACGGTGTGCTTCTTGGGGGCTTTCTGATTGTAGGTCTTCTACCCTATGCTTTGTGTTAGAAATACTGGAGGGTGCCCCATGCTGCACCGGCCTTAGTACCAATGATGTCACTGGAATCTTCTAGTCTGTTTTCAATATCTGCTGGCAAGTGGGGCATAACCCACTTGACTGGACTGGTCTAGTAGGACTTCAGGAAAGGAAATCTTAGGTAAATATTTCACTGTCTTCATTAGAGACATTTCTTGCCAATATAGGTGACTGGATTCAATGTAAGAAGTTAATCCTTAACCCTAAGAAGTCTATTGCGCCCTGATTTCCAAACGCCACACTTGGCAAGTTTATTTCCCGTTATCATGGGTTATTTGGTGGCAGTTACTGACACTGTTTCAATGGGAGGCAGTACCCTTTCTTATGGATCTCAAATTTCTTCTTTGATTTTTAAAAATAAATTTCTTGTCCTTTAGTTAATTAAAGGCTCTAACATTGCTCATTCGTGCACTTCTCAGCCTTGTAATGCCTTTTTAATTGAAACTCCACTTTACTCTACAAAACATCTTCACTGCTGTGAAACTCCAACATGTAATGCAAAAAGTTTGATCATAACCCGCTGAGCAGCTTCTGGGAAACCAAAGTCTTTGGTTGCAAAAGTTTGATCATGTCACTCATCTTTTAATAAAACAACACTGGCTGCCAGTTCTAGCAGAATTAAATTTAAGGTCTTGATGTTGACCCATTGTACCTTCTACTCTGATTACCCTCATCTTTATCTGCACCTAATCCCATGTACTTTTATTGACCATTTAAGATCCTCTCAGCAAAATTGTTTGGTAGTTCCTTTGTTAAGGTAATTTTAAATCTGTTTGAATAAGAGAATTTTGCCTTTGCTTAACAAGACCTGTGCTTTGGAATATGTTACCCCCAGATATATACAAGGAGAAGATTCTTATAAAAATGTAAGAAGCCATTAATGATGTGGCTTTTTCAGAACTCCTATGCTGCTTGTTTAGAGTAGACAATATTGTTTTGGATATCCTTGCTGTTAGGCTTATTAGGAGCTGTTGTAATATCTTTCCTTCGTGTCTCTCCAGGGTTTTTTGACTGTCTAAAAGATTTGAAACTATACCATGTAAAGGCTTCCTTCCAATGCATCCTGATTATTTTATTGTTTTTGTTGCTGTCATAGGATGTTTGTTCAGTTTTTGTAATAATTGAATGTGCCATTGGTAATGTACTTTTGTAAAGCTCTATGGTTGTTCACCTGATACTCAAACGCTGGTATATCTAGTTTGATAAATAATTATAAGCCCTTGTATCAGAGTGGCAGTCTTATTTATTTAACCCTATTTTTATACCGCCTTATCCTTCAGTCAAGGTGGTTTACAATGCAACTCAACAGTATACATGGAACATTTAACCAGTGTACAGCAAACGCTAAACAAGGGAGGGGGAGGTTAGTAACATGATTAACTATGTACAGTGTCATGAGTGTATGGCATAAACTATGTACAATTCAATGTGTAGTGTTAAGAATGAGTGGTTGGTCCATGGTCGGGAGTCAACTGGTGGGTGGTTAGGTGATGTTCCCCAGGTGGTTTGTGTAGAGCAGAGTTTTCAACTTCTTCCTGAAGTTTTTTATGTCGGTGGTCTCTTGCATGTCATCTTGGGGCAAGTTCCATAGTGACAGAGCGTATAGTGAAAGCACTCTTCCAGATTTGTATTGGTTGGTCCTTTGGTATCCATGGGGTACAACAATCATATGCTTGTTGTTTCTCCTGGGTTGGGTGCTTGTCTGTTATTATACAGTCTTGCAGGATGTCAGCTGATGATTGGTGGATGATATTGAAGATGTTGAAGGTTGATCTGTATCTGATGCAGGAGTGTATTGGGAGCCAATGTGTCTGGTCAAGTATGGGGGTGATGTGTTCCTGTGATGAGTCGTGCTGCTGTATTTTGTGCTATTTGGAGTGGCGTGATTGTTTTGGGAGCCCCTGCAACATTTGATTACTGTCACTGGGAGTTGCAGTAATCAAATGTTGGGGTGATAACTGCCTGGCAGATAGTGCGGAAGTGATCTTGATCCAGAAACTGTTTTAGTCTCCTGGCTAATTTCATTTTATGGTAGACATTAGTGGTGGTCTTTTTTATGTGAGGCTGCCTGGTGAGGTGTTGATCCACGGTGATTCCTAGGTATTTGGTTTCTTTACTGTTATAGGCTTTTGTTGTATGATGATTGATTGATTGTGGTGGGACAAATGAGGTATCGCTTGTGATAAAGAGTACCTCTGTCTTTTTGTAGTTTATGGATAAGTTGTTGTTGAACCAAGTTATCATGTCCTCCACATGTTATAGTTGAAAGGTCAGGCTTATGTATTTTGAATGGGGCATATACCATGATGTCGTCAGCATACAATCTGTACTGGACTTTTTTTTTTTTAATGATTTCACATATTTTATTTATTTATTTATTTAGCACACATTTATATACCGCTCTTTCCCAAGTATCAAGTGCGGTTTACAGATAACAGTAAAAATTTAAGGTACATGGTTAATCATGTCCTAGTCATATTACAGTGAACAGATTTAACTTTTTACATTTAACAGTATAATTAAGACATGCAAACAGTGATTTCATCCAATTGTATTGGGTGGATGTAATCAAACTTTTTTACATATTTACATTAATTTTATATAGTTTGAATTAGATCTAATTTAATTGAGTGGATGTACATCCAATTTAATTGAGTGGATGTAATCAAATTTTTACATATTTAAATTGATTTTATACAGACTGTATTACTTGAGAGGGATCTTTTAATATCAGATTATGGGTTTAGTTTTAGTTTGGTCGAGTGGGAGTATGCCTTGTAGGGATTATTATCCTGTGTCAACTTGTGTGGTTTGGTAAGCCAGAGGTGTATAATGTAAGGTAAATAGATGTGTTTTTAGTTTTTTTCTAAATTCTTTAATTTCAGTTAGAAGGCGAATATTGACAGGTAGGTTATTCCAGAGAGACGGTGTATAGTGTGAGAAGGCCCTGTTATTAGTTAGTTTTCTAGCTTTTTTATAGTCTTTAGGTAGTGATATTGTGTTTGTATGTCTACTTCTTTGAGACCTTTTATTTGGTTCTGTGTTGATTAGGTTGTTAAGAACGGATGGTGCAAGTTTATTCATCAGTTTAAAGGTGGTAACTAGTATTTTGTAGTGTATTCTTTCATGAATAGGTAACCAATGGAGCTTAGCAAGAATTGGTGTAATGTGTTCTTTTGGACTTACTTTCATTATAATTCTTGCTGCAATATTTTGAGTTAATTGGATCTTTTTAATGTTTTGTCGTGTGATTCCCTGGAGAATTAAGTTTGCAAAATCGAAGTGTGGAGTGATGATTGCTTGTACTATCGATATGAAGTCATTTAAATGAATTAATGGGCGTATTTGTTTCAGGGTCTTGATTTTGAAATGTATAGTTTTTGTAAGATTTTTTATGTGTGAGTCCATATTAAGTTTATCGTCAATCGTTACACCTAGGTATTTTATTTCTTTTTTTGCTTTAATCTCATGGTTATTTAGGTTAATGGAAATTGGAGGTGTATATGTTTGGTTTTTTGTGACATAGAGGATATCAGTTTTTGTAAAATTAATGTAAAGGTTGTGGTCAATGAGCCATGAGGTTAACATTAAAGCAATCTTTTATTTGTTGTATTGGTGGGTGTGGGATTTTAAATGGTAGATAAAACATGATATCATCTGCATAAATGTGATATCCTACGCCATGACGTTTAAAGATGTTGCAGACTGGTTGGAGGTAAATATTAAATAGAAGTGCTGATAGCGCAGATCCTTGTGGAAGGCCTTGGGTTTGGTTAAAGGTATTTGATGTTTGATTGTCGATCCTCACTGTTTGGGTTCTGTTTGTTAAGTAAGATTTAAACCAGTTATATACGGTGGATGTTATTCCAATTTGTTGGAGTCTGCTTAGCATTGTTGCGTGGTTAACACTGTCAAACGCTGCAGAGATGTCTAGAAAGATTAATATAAATGCTTGCTTTGAGTCATCAATTCCTCTTATTAGGGTGTCAAAGAGTACTGTCAGAAGAGTTTCCACTCCGTGATATGGACGGAAACCATATTGATGTTCATCAAGTAGGTCTATTGTATCAATGAATTCTTGTAATTGGATTTGGATTATTTTTTCAATGAGTTTGGCCATGAAAGGGATACTTGAAATGGGTCTGTAAGAGGTTGGGGATGTCTTGTCAAGGGTCTTATTTTTGAGAATTGGTCTTATTTGGGCTGTATGTAGATGTTAAATAAGAGATGAGTGATGAACCTTGTGGAACTCCTTGTTTATGGGGAAAGGTGTTTGATTTGTTCCGCATTTTACTTGTTTCCGGTTGTTGAGGTAAGATTGAAACCGTGCTAGTGTGTTATGTAGGCCAATTTCTTGAAGTTGTCATAGCATGATGCTGTGGGAGATGGTGTCAAAGGCGGAGGATATATCCATGAAGAGAGGATAAATCCTGTTTTAGCGTTGTCTATTCCTTGGATGATACTGTCAAATAGAGATACTAGCAGTGTCTCTGTGCCATGGTTGGGTCTGAACCCGTGCTGGTCTATGTGGTCCTGGAGTTGTCTTTGTATTTTATCGTCACTCCAGTCCAGTCCCTTACTTCTGGGTTGCGCAACCCTTCCAGCAGCTTGGAGGCTGAGCCCAACCTTTTTGGGGATGGAGCGGTATAAATACCACTGGAACCACCCACAGATCCCAGTATTCTCAGCCTCCAAGCAACTGGAGGGTTCCGTAAGCCCAGGGCTTACTGGAGTCTTCCTCTTACTTAAAATTTTTCTTTCTCAGTTCTTTATTTATTGAATTTACTTATTTATTGTTTTCTTGCTACTGTGCCTTTAATTTCCTCCTGCCTGCTCTCTCCCTCCTTCCCCCCCCCCCCCCCCCCCGGCCGGGCCGGGTATCGGAGGTGGTTTTTTGTCTGCAGCAGAGAGGAGGACGGCACAGCTCTCCTCTCGCTACTGATCCTGCCGGCTCCTGCACTCCTCCTCCGGAGACCTGCCTTGCCTCGCGCCGAAGCCCTCCTGGTGGCTGAGCGCTAGAGGCAACGCCGCGACTTTGGTCTTTCTGCCGGTCCCGTCCCAGAGCAGAGGGACGCGGAGGCGAGCTCTGGAGCCCCGATTCAAGCGCCATCCAATAGGCGGCTTACATACCGGAGCGGGATGCGGCTTCCAACCCCGATTCTTTCTACGGAGCTTTAAAGCAGGTCGCAGATCAGACTCGTGGTCCTCCGTTTAGGTCTTCACGTGGTTGCGGCCTACCATGTGTGGAGCCAACGGCCAGAGATCGCTGAGTCGGGCCTGTACATCGCGGCAGAAGAAGTCCCCTAAACAGCAAGTACTATGGATTAAACTACGTTTTTTTCTTTTTTTTTTGCTTTACTTTATTTAATCCTTTTGCTTTCTTTGATTTAATTTCAGTTTAATTTAATTTCTAACCTTTAATTTAATTTGCTTAGTTTCGGGTTTTTTATTCTGGGGATTTGTGAATAAATTGCTAGAGGGGAGAGCACTTTTTATACTGATTAGCTTCTGAATTGTACAATTGGTTAAGCCTGTCTGGTTAAGCAGGGCTCCAGTAACCCTTATCAAGGACATGACTGGCAAGTCACGGTGCCCCTCCTGTGGCACCCGTAGAGGTACTTCCTCGGAGGCAGGGATCTGCAGGGGTTGTGCTGCAGTGGCTACTTCCGTGAAACAAGAAATTAACTTGTCCATGGCTCAGGCTTCTCAGGGGTCTGGAGACCCCCTAGAAGGAGAGGGAGGATCTCAGTTCCCTCCTCCTACGTCCTCAGATTTACCCACCCCTCCTCTGCCCCTTTCCCCCCTTCCCGCAGGGGCGGGGGGGGGGTCGGGGATCTCTTCTCCCCTGATTTTGTCCTTCTGCTACACAAAGCCTATTGTATGCGCAAGCAGGGGTTGGGGGCAGGGGAGGCGGGCCCGACGGCGGAAGGCAGGTCAGTCAGACCAATGAGGGCGAGCAATCAGGACTCCGGAATACCGCTTAAGCGCTGATGAGTGAGGAGCCTCTCACGTCCCTTTCTCAGGGCACCCCGGAGGAGGAGGGCTCTGACAAGGATTTAGATGAGGAAGAGGAGGAGTTTGAAGAGGGGGAGATCCCTGAAGAGGATCAATCTCGTATAATTAGAGTTTTTCGTCGAGAGGAGCTCCCTGCATTAATCAATGAGTCCCTGAAAGTGCTCAATGTAGCCTCAGACGCCCCAGCAGAGGAGGAGGCGTTGGAGGATCCCTTGATCCAGGCCATTAGAAGGTCCCAGAAAGTTTTTCCGGTCCACAGGGTTGTGCGTCAGATGATCCAGGAAGAATGGGATCAACCAGAGTCGAGTTTAAGGGGGGTCCGATCTATGACTCGCCTATATCCTCTTCCAGAGTCAGACAAAGAACTGCTGAAGTCTCCCAGGGTAGATGCGGCAGTATCAGCAGTTACAAAGAAGACAACTATCCCAGTCGAGGGCAGCACAGCCTTGAGGGATTCTCAAGATAGAAAATTGGACACGCTTCTGAAGCAAGCCTTTGATGTGAGCGCTCTGGCCTTACAGGCCTCCGTTTCGGGGGCTTGGGTGGCGTGGGCCTGTTTGAGGTGGTCACAACAACTTCAGGCAGCGGAAGGCTCCGCAGAGGGGGCACAGCCCAACTCAGCTGTTGGAATCCGGAGCGGCCTACTTGGCGGATAGTCAGTATGACCTCATCAGGAGCCTAGCTAAGAGCATGGCCTCAGTGGTGGCAGCTAGGCGCTATTTGTGGCTACGTAATTGGGCAGCCGATGCCGTCTTCCTTTTAAGGGGAAGCTGTTATTTGGTGAGGATTTAGATAAGTTGGTAAAGGACCTGGGCGAATCTAAGGGAGGCAGGCTTCCGGAAGACAGGCCGAAGCAAGGGCGGCCCCTAGCCCCGGGGCGTAACCAACCCAAGGACCCCCGGAGGTTTCGGCCAGCCAGGTCGAACCCCTTTCCCAGGGGCCGTTTCCCTTCAAGGGGGCAAAGCTTTAGAGGGTTTTGAGGAGCAGGCAGAGGTTTTGGTGCCTCTTCCTCCTCCTCGGGGCCTAGAAAACAACAATGAGATGACGGGGGTCCAGGGGGACGGGCTGCCAGTAGGCGGACGGTTAAGGCAGTTCCTTCCCGCCTGGTCCCGGGTCACGTCCGATCAATGGGTCCTGGAGGTGATCCGAGAGGGCTATGCTCTCGAATTTGCAAAGCAAATACTTCCAGCCTTCGTTCAGTCTCCCTGCGGTTCTCCTATAAAGAGGGCGGCGATAGAGGCAACTCTTTCCCGGCTCATAGCGCTCGGTGCCGTGGTACCAGTGCCACCAGACCAGTGCGGCACGGGTCGGTACTCGATTTACTTCGTGGTACCAAAGAAGGAAGGGTCCTTTCGCCGAATCCTAGATTTAAAGCAAGTCAATCGCTGTCTCAGAGTGCCGCACTTCCGGATGGAAACTCTACGATCGGTCATAGCAGCCGTAAGGGGCGGGGAGTTCCTAACATCATTGGATTTGACGGAAGCCTATTTGCATATTCCGGTCAGAAAGTCCCATCAACAGTTCCTGAGATTCACAGTGCCAAGGGGTCACTTTCAATTCCAGGCCCTGCCCTTCGGCCTAGCTACGGCTCCAAGGACTTTCACCAAGGTGATGGTGGTAGTAGCGGCATTTCTTCGGAAAGAGGGAATACTAGTGCATCCTTATCTGGACGATTGGCAGATCCGGGCGAAGTCAGAAGAGGAAAGTTGCTCGGCGACTGCCAGAGTGGTGCGAGTTCTAGGGGAATTGGGGTGGGTCATCAACCAAGTAAAAAGCAGGATGACTCCCTCCCAGGAACTCGAGTATCTCGGAGCAAGGTTCGACACCAACAGAGGCAGAGTTTTCCTGTCCAGAACGAGGTCAAGGGACCTAAGGTTCTTGGTCACGCAGTTTCTGGGCAGGCGAAACCCGTCAGCGTGGCATTACCTTCAGTTACTGGGAACCATGGCGGCGGCGATAGAGGTAGTACCGTGGGCCAGGGCTCACATGCGTCCTATGCAGAGGGCTCTGTTGCGTCGTTGGTCCCCTCAGCATCATCCTTTGTCAATGCAGTTACCCTGCGCCCCTTGAACCAAGCAGGCCCTTCGCTGGTGGAGGTGCTCAAGGAATCTGGATTGCGGGATGCCCCTCGAGCCCCCACAGTGGTTACTGTTGACGACGGATGCCAGTCTAGCAGACTGGGGAGCTCATTGCGAGGACCAGTTCGTCCAGGGTCGCTGGTCGCCGTTGGAGTCTCATTGGCCCATCAACAGACTGGAATTACGGGCCGTCGCCCTGGCGCTCAGGGCACTCGAGTCCTTAGTGCTAAGAAGAGCAGTTCGAGTTCTCTCCGACAATGTCACCACGGTGGCTTACATCAACCACCAGGGCGGCACCAGCAGTCCCGCCTTGGAAAAGGAAGCGGACGCCCTATTCAAGTGGGCGGAGGTTTGTTTGGAAGCACTGTCAGCACAGCACGTGGCAGGCACAGACAACGTTACGGCCGACTACCTCAGCAGGTGCAAGATAGACCACTGGGAGTGTGAGCTGGAGCAGGAGATCTTCGACCAAATAGTTGCCCATTGGGGTCCCCCGGTCATGGTCCTCATGGCGCGGTTCTCGTCTGCCAAGGTAAGCCGATTCTTCAGTCGGCGGAAGGAAAGAATGTCCGAAGGCTTGGATGCTCTGTCCCAGAAGTGGCCTTCGGAGGGTCTCCTCTGTGTTCCCTCCTTGGGCCCTTATCGGAAAGGTTCTCCAGTGGGTGGAGACTCACCAAGGTTTGATAGTTCTCATAGCCCCGGATTGGCCTCGCCGTCCCTGGTATGCGGATCTGGTGAGGCTGATCGCCGACCGGCCTTGGCGGCTTCCCTGCAGAAAGGACCTGCCTGAGGCAAGGCCCGGTTCGGGTGCCCCACGTGGACCGGTTCTCGCTTACGGCCTGGCTATTGAAAGGGCGCGGCTCCAGAAGCGGGGTTATTCGGGAGCAGTAATCTCGACGCTGTTGAGTGCTAGGAAGCGCTCGACCTGTCTTTCCTATGTAAGAGTTTGGCGTATCTTCGAAGCGTGGTGTGCGGAGCACCGAAGGAAACCCCTTGCGGCCTCGGTTCCAGAGGTGCTGGAATTCTTGCAAGCGGGTTTTGACAAAGGCCTAGCGCACAGTTCCCTACGAGTCCGGCTGGCAGCCATCGCTTGCTTTAGAGGTAAGGTCCGCGGTAAGTCCTTAGGGGCCCACGCGGACGTGTCCAGGTTTCTAAGAGCGGTTAGACGACTGCATCCTCAACGGAGATCGATCATCCCCCCTTGGGATCTCAACCTAGTGCTAAATGCCTTGATCGAGGAACCATTTGAGCCAGTAAAGAGGGCCTCCTTAAAGGACTTCATTGAAGACGGTTTTCCTGGTCTCTATTTGCTCGGCCAGACGGGTCTCGGAATTACAAGCGCTGTCTTCACAGCCCCCCTTCCTGTCCTTTCTCAAGGATAAGGTGGTCCTGCGGACCGTTCCTTCCTTCTTGCCTAAGGTTATCTCTCCCTTTCATGTGAACCAGACGGTTACTCTCCCGTCTTTTACAGCCGGTGGGCAGGAAGGGAGGGATAGTAGGCTTCGCCTCCTGGACGTACAGAGGGCCTTGAAGCGTTACCTCTCCCGCATGGTGTCCTTATGGAAATCCGGCCGCCTATTCATTCAGTTCAGAGGCCCGCACAAGGGAGAGGCGGCGGCCAAGGCTTCCATCTCCAGGTAGATCAGGGAAGCAATTGCTTCCGCCTATATCCTGAAGGGGAAACAGGCCCCAGGGGGACTGCGCGCTCACTCAACTCGGGCACAGGCTACCTCTTGGGCAGAATTTAGCCTAGTTCCCCCTCTGGACATCTGTAGGGCAGCGACTTGGTCCTCGCTGCATACCTTTACTAAACACTACAGACTGGATGTGCAGAGTTCAGTTGATTCTCGGTTTGGGCATGCGGTTCTTCGGTCTGGAATGTCGGTTCCCACCCAGGATTGAACTGCTCTGTTACATCCCAGAAGTAAGGGACTGGACTGGAGTGATGATAAGGAAGAAGTAATTAGATCTTACCTGCTAATTAGTGTTCCTGAAGGAACGACAGTCCAGTCCCTGATCCCACCCAGCTTCCGTTTTTTGCCATTTCGGCCTCTTAGGCAGGGGCGGAGCTGCGGACCGAGCGTGGGGGCCAGGTCTGGGTAGAGGGGTGCAGGCGAAGGACGGTTCGGTCAGTCTCAGGTGAGCCGCCTCCTTTCCTTGCCCTTCCTACTCTCCTTCTCCTACTCCTTTTAAGGAAAAAAAAAAAAAAGAGAGAAATTGGTTCTTAATTATTTGGGGAAGTTTTTGTTTGCGGTGTTATTTTATGTAGGTTGTCAATTGAAGTTTCGTTAAGTCTGCTCTTTCATTCGATTACTGGGATCTGTGGGTGGTTCCAGTGGTATTTATACCGCTCCATCCCCAAAAAGGTTGGGCTCAGTCTCCAAGCTGCTGGAAGGTTTGCGCAACCCAGAAGTAAGGGACTGGACTGTCGTTCCTTCAGGAACACTAATTAGCAGGTAAGATCTAATTACTTCTTATGTAGGCCAATTTCTTGAAGTTGTCATAGCATGATGCTGTGGGAGATGGTGTCAAAGGCGGAGGATATATCCATGAAGAGAGGATAAATCCTGTTTTAGCGTTGTCTATTCCTTGGATAATACTGTCAAATAGAGATACTAGCAGTGTCTCTGTGCCATGGTTGGGTCTGAACCCGTGCTGGTCTATGTGGTCCTGGAGTTGTCTTTGTACTTTTAGCAATGAATGGTAAGCTGGAAATTTGGTGGGTATGCAGCTGGGTCATTTTTGTCGAGGGACATGAGTATAGGTCGTATGGTGGCCTGTTGGAGTGATATTGGCATGTATCCTTGGGTGAGTGACATGGTAGCTATTTTGTGGATAAAGTGTTTTTGTTGTTCTTTTGTTTATCCATGTGACAGGACATGGGTCTGAGGGTGATGTGATGGTATAAAGTGAGGAAATGACATCTTCTATTTGCTGGGTTGATGGGACACTGAATGTTCCCCATAGACCTGCATAGATTGGTGTGTTTTAGTCATCATGGTTGTTTGTTTCTGTTTGGTGTATTTGTCTCTTAGGTAATCCATTATGATTTTGGGGTGTACTTCAGGAGCGCTGTTTTTTTTTTTTTTTAGTGGGTCTCTGGTGAGTGTCCTCATGATATTGAATAGTTCCCTTGGTTTGTTGACTGATTTCATAATGAGATTTGTATGGTGCTGTTTTTGCATCGGTTTATATTAGTGTATTCCACCTGTAGGCTTTTGTCTGTCTCCATTTTCTTTCGAGTCTTATTAGTCTTTTTGCTGACCTGATTTCGTTGGAGTACCAGGGTGCCGTTTTTGATCTGTGTGCGGTTAAAGGCCTTTTTGGTAGGCGCCTTCGCTGCTGTAGTTAGGAAGCTGTTCCAAGTATCATGAAGATAAGGTCAGGAGTCGTGACAGTTTGGTGCGTGGGAGTTTTTAGTGCTTGGTGGTAGTGTCGGGCTTCCATGGCATTCAGGGCGGACCTGGCCTCTTTGTTAGGAGATGTTCCAAGGTTAACATCTCCCAAGGCTATGAGGGTTTTTTGTTGGGGGGGGGGGGTGGGGGTGGAGTGCTGTGTGTACATACTGATTCAATAACTTTGGATAGTTCATCACTTTTGGCAGTAGAGGCTCTGTAGGTAAGGCTCAGTGTGATATATTTATTGGCTAGGGTGATTGTTTGTTTGATTCATCTGAGCTGCTAGATGTGAGGATCCTGAACTTAAATTGTGTTTTTGCTAGTATGAAGATGATGACGACTCCTCTTTTGTGGTCTCTGGGGCAGTTGGAGGAGTAGGTGGCCGGGGTGATTTGATTGAGGATGACCTGGTTGGAATCATTTAGCCAGGTTTCAGTGATGCATAGTACGTATATCTGTTTTGTGCGTCTCTAGGTAATCTGTGATCGTGTATATTTTGTTTTGTATATATCTTGAGTTGATAAGGGTGCAGGTGATGGGGGTGTCTAGTAAGGGGTTGGTGTGTGGTGATTGTTTGCGGGGGGTTGGTTTGATGTGTATAAGGGAGTGAGCTTTCCTATTATGGAAGTTAAGGGGTTACCAAAGGGTGATATTCCAAGTGTGGATTGGTGGGAGGAGTAATAAGGTTCTTGTATAGCTGTGGCTAGTGGTGGTATGTCTTTGCAGCAGCATTGCTATTATTAGGGCACAGAAGAGGTATTTGTAGCGAGCCATTATAGTGTTTGGAGATTCAGGAGAGTAGATGTGGTGGTTCTCCCTGGATCCTGCAACTTGTTTGTTGGTGGGGAGGATCTGGTTTTGCTAGTTTTGTTTTTGTCCTGAATTGTTGGCTTCCAGTTTTTTCTTGTGCAATGGTCAGTATTTCACCTAAGGTCCCCACCAAAGGGCCCTCTGGCATAGGTGCCTGAGCACGCTTTTAGTTTTAAAGGTTCGGTGGGGTTCTGATTGGTCTCTGTTGCAGCAGGGCAGGGGAATCCTGCATCCTGCTCCCTTGTGGCCGATTGCTGATCGGGCTGTAGCAGAGAAGGAGAGGTGAAAGAGTTAACCATCCTATCTCTTTGAGGGTTGTAACCTGCACAGAGCGGCATTTGCAAACATAACCAGGTTACTGGACAGACTAGGTGGGCTATTTCAGTCTTGATAAGATGTCAGCTATCATATTACTGTGTAACTGGTGGAAGCAAATCTGCAAAAGTTTCAAAATATCAACTAGATAATAAACATATGAGGCAAGATGATAGATTTTTTTTTTTTTTTTTTTTTTACACAAGAGATCAGCAAATCTAAGTCTCTTTGATAATCTCAATTTCAGTTTCCCAACTAACAAAATATTATCCTTAACTAACCTCTCTAGGGGCTTCCAAATACCATGTGATCGAGTTCTTCAAATCACAGAAGTATATTTAGCATCAGCCTCTACTGTAGATTTAGAGTTGGGATACACGTCCAGCCAATCTGGATGCTATATGGAAGGACAGACTAGATAGGCCATGTGGTCTTTTTCTGTCGTCATATTTCTATGTTTCTATATGTCTCCTTACTTGCTGTAGATCATCCAAACGTCTTACCTCCATCATTCGACAAATCCCAGGGGTCAGATTGCCATGTGTTTTTACAAAGCGATCCTAATGCCCAGAATTCCATGCTGCCAATGCTACCAAAGAAAGCAAGGTTAAGCATACTTTGATTCATTGCAGCCTTCAGTAGCTTTAAGCTGTGCAGTACAAGATCATCTGTACAAGTTTCGCAAGACTTGAGACTGCAAGATTTACCTCGCTGTTTCTGTATGATGCAGCTTAGGATATTGAGAGCCACGATATGGATGCATTTTTAACTTTGCTTTCTTCAGCAGCTGCTGTATGAGTGCATGCCTGGGAGATGTGTGGTGGCTGGGAGTTGGGGTTTGGGGGGGGTTACAGGGTGATTGGCTTGGTAGGGGGGAGGATAGAGAGAGAGTGGGTTAGGGATCTTCAGCATGCTGCCGACAGGAAGAGGGATGGATTGAGGCCATTAGCTTCTGCTGGCACTCTGCAGTGTCCCATTTATGTAAGGGCCTTATTTACTATGTTTTTCCCTTAGATATGGAATGAGGAAAACCAGCCTTAGTAAGTCAGTCAGGCCCTAAAAGAGCTGTGGTAGATCTCTGAAGCAGTTTCTCTCCTTCGCCCTTCTCAAATTCAGTGGTGACAATGGGGGTGGGGTGGGAAGGAGGTCTCAGGTGCTGATTACTAAATCCTAACATTTGTGAAGGCCTGCCCTAACTAGTTGGGTTTTCAGGATTTCTGCAGTGAATATTCATTAGAGAGATTTAAATATACTGCTTCAACCACTTGCAAGTCTCTCTTGTATATTTATTGTAGATATCATGAAAACTCAACTGGTTGGGCATTTCCCCACAACAGTTTTGGAAACCACATAAACATTGTAGTATGTGCCAATTTATTGCCAACAAAGGCAGGACTAACAATGAGAGAATTGCAGGTTGATATTGAGCAAGGTAACCCATCTAATGTAATGCAGATACAAAGCTTTTCATTTCTATTACGGATAACAGTTTGTCAAAAATCAATGCCATCTCTGTTAAAGTGGAAATATGACTCTTTGTATTTTCTTTTTATATTAAGAGCTTTGTTAGAATCAATAAATGGCTTGCTCATCATTTAATCCCAGCAGAGTTAGCTGAAAGCTGACAGTTACAACTTGCTCAGTAACAGAGAGGTGAGGCCTGCTAAACTTGTGATAAGCCTTCTATAAGGGTTGATTTCAAGCATCTTTAAATGCTTTACTTATGTAGCTACAGCTCAGCTAGGTTAGTACTATAACACACGTGCTTATCTTGTGTTTTGGAATGTGCTGTACCATCTGGTTCTTGGAACATCAGGGAAGAAAAGGATGCTTGCAATTAAACTGCTCCACAGAACCAGAAGGAAGGCATTGATAATTTTATAAAGATATTTATGGCTTTCCATTGCCTCTGTCTTTGCACACTCTTAAGATTATAAGAACTCTCAGCTTGTGAATGAGAGCTGAGAATAGTGATGCATAACTCTCTCTGCATACTCTCCTCTGCAAATGAAATCACAATCAATTTTGTTTAGCCTATTCTCTGACTCCTATTTCACAGTGGCACCTGGATATTACTAGATAGCCTTCCACACTTGAAGATGATTGACCAAGACCATGACTGCCTTCTATTCCAGCCTTCTAAAAAAACATCATTGCAATTAACTGTTTGTCACTGCCATTTTCAGCAGCGAGCCCATGGAATGATTCAACATACAGCTTTGACCCTGGAAGCGGTCCCTCCAGGGCAAACTAGTGTGCTTTTAGCAGGGCTTTGCATACTGCTTACTACCTGTGCCCCTTTTTATTCTGGGAATACAGAGAGACCTTCAGTTTCCTCATTTCCATTTTTTTATCTGAGTTTAGTCTTTCATTGTGCCTTTGTGATGAGAATTATTTTGTGCTAATTTTTTTTTCTTTCAAATGTTTCTCTTTTTCCTCCCCCACCCCAGAGGTACATTCTAGCACTTCACAGCACCAGAATTTGGGATATCTCTCTTATGGTTTTCATGCTAAGCAACAGCTCTCTGCTTCTAGAGGGGAACGTAGAGGAGCAGAGCATGGAGCCTTTCAGGAAGTCCCTAAATACATTACTGGTAAGTATTCAAATACAAATCAGTTTTTCATTTGGGTATTGCTGTGAATCAAAATCTTAATATGGCTATGGTTAACTTTGTTCTCCAGGAACAAGTAGGAAGTCGCTCCTCTTGGGCTCTGTCAGCACCAGTGTCACCCGTATGTGAGGACTATTTTCCCATCTTTCAAAGAAAGTCTTTGGGAAATACTACCACACATGTGTGGTCCCCTTCCCGCCCAAGGGTGCCATTTTGCTCAGTCTCCAGTATCCCTAGAAAAAAATCCTTGCTAAATCCTTAAAAAAAATTAGCCGTTATCAGTTTCTCTTCCCATCTCGAGCTGGTGCAGAGTCCGGCACTATTCTCGGCTATTTCTCCTTTTCTTCATTGATCGGCGTTCACACCATTTTTTGCCCCGGCATCGTGGACCCCGGCTGGGTGTCCCCCACCATGTCCCCCGGTGGGTTCAAAAAATTTGACCGTTGCAGTCAAACAATGTCTGTCACAGACACCCATAACCGCTGCTTACGCTGCCTGGGACCAGACCATGATAGCACCTCTTGTGACCTGTGCCAGGCCATGATGCCTAAAACCAAAAAAAAAAAAAAAAACAAAGTCGGAATTGCAGGAGAAGCTGTTCCCAAGGTTCGACTTGGCACCGGCCTCCCTGATGCTGAGTTCCAAGCCCAGCACATTTCGTGAGGCTCAGGTGTCCTCTGTGTCCCGCAGCAGCAGCAGCTCCTCCGAGAAGACCTCGGACCCTGAGTATAAGCAGAGAGAGTCCTCGAAGCCCATTGAAGTTCCACTGGGATAATCCAGTAAAATGAGTCGGAGGGACTTGGTGACTCGGAGAAGTGTCCCAACAGGGTCCTCAATGATTTCTTAGCTGGCGGAGACTGTGCGAGGTTCCTCAAGGCCGTAGTCCTCGTCGAGGATGCACTCATGAGAGTGCAGGCGTCAGGCCTAAAATCCTCAGTGCCCACGCTGAAAGATGCGGGGCCTTCTGGCTTGGAAACCACAATGGCAGCCATGGTGCAGAACATCACTGCTATCCTTGCCATGCAGCAGGCAATAATGTCAGGTTCGTCTGCATCATCTGCCCCGAAGACCAGGCCCCCGACTACGGGGGAGTCCCCTGGTAGTCCTGCTGAGCTCTGAGCACCACTGGCCTCTGGCAAATCCTCTGCCCAGGTTGAGGTCCCAGTCCCGTTCTTTGGGCATCCGATCCTCCCCAGAGAGTTTCCGAGACTTGGACCCTAGGTCCTTGGGGGTGGGGGGGCTCAAGGCATGGAGCCGCAAAGCCTTGGACTCGTCATCTCTCCTCGACTCCGAGGGGAAAACCGACAATGAGGCCTCCCTGGAAACGAGGTGACATTGAGACATCCCCTCAGACCCATCTCCCCCTGCGCCTTGGCGTCATTCTCCTCCGGAAGATGTGGCCTTCCATGACTTTTTGGGGATATGGCCCAAGCCCTCTCAGTGCAAACCTATGTGGAGGAGGACCCCCTGCACCGAGGAACTGGAGATCCTCCAGTTAGAGTCTCCAGGCAAGGAAACTCTCTCATGGTGCCGGTGCAGCCGATCATCGAGCGGTTACTCTTAAGAATGTGGGAGACCCCCAGCATCTGTGCCAGTGGTCAGCTGATGCCTCAATGCCATATACCGCATCTGGAAAGAGCCGGGGTTCCACAAGCTCAACTCCCACATAACTCCATGATGGTCGAGTCAACCATGAAAAAGTTCAAGAGCCAGAAGAATTACTCTTCTGTCCCCCCTGGAAGGGATGCTAGAGCCCTCGATGCCCAGGGGCACAAGTGCTACCAGGGCTTGATGCTGGGATGTTGAATCCAGACCAATGAATTGTACATAGGCATGTATCTGAAGGCCTTAATCCAGGAGTTGTCAGGGTTCTCGTCGGGGCTAGTCGGGTAACCTCTCCAGTGGTTCCAAACCCTGATCTCTGGGATCAAGGACTATTCAAAATTCCTCTCCCAAGCAGCCTATGACTGATTCAAGTCAGCAGTTCGAGTAGCAGCAGCAAGCATCGGGGAAGCCTGGCTACAGTCATCTGACCTTGAGCCTAGCTACAGTCATCTGACCTTGGGCGGGTTCAGGACAAGCTGCTCAATGTCCCCTGCACCAGGGAGAACCTGTTCAGCAAACCCATGGCCGACATGGCGGCTGAGATAGAAGGCGAAGTGGTGACCCGATAGAGGCTTTCAAAAAAGACCTCTTCCTTTCCCCCTAAGAAACCCTCTGGGAAAAGGCCCCTGTTCCAAAGGAAAAAGGGGCATTTCTAGCAGAGTCTCTGCTACCAGTCCTTCTTGGGCCAGCAACAGGGTTCTTGCCCCAAGATCCAGGGACAGGGAACTTAGAAGCCCAAGGCTCAGAAGCCCCAAGCCCTGGCTGCAGCCCACCAGGAGGGAGCTTTTGACTCCCAATGCAGGGTGTCTCCTCTCCCGGGAGACCTTCACCAGCCCACAGGGGGCTGCCTGGCACTCTTTGCCCACAGATGGGCCTAGGTCACCTCAGACCAGTGGATGCTGCAGGTAGCAAAAGAGGGATACCTCCTCCATTTACAACAGTTAGCATCCAAGTTCTTTCCAGGAGTGCGACCTCTCCTTCACCAGGCTCTTCTGCTCTCAGAGCTTGCAGGTCTGCTCAGGGACAAGGCAGTAGAGCCTGTACCCAAACACCTGTGGGCAAAAGGCTTTTACTCAAGGTACTTCCTTGTCCCAAAAAGGACTGGGGCCTTAGGCCCATACTAGACCTGAGAAACTTAAACATGTTTCTGGTGAGGGAGAAGTTCAAGATGCTCTTCCTTGGAGCACTGCTGCTATACCTCCACCAGGGAGATTGGCTGTGCTGCTTGGATCTAAAGGATGCATACACACACATCCTAATCTATCCCTCCCACAGGCAGTACCTATGGTTTGTCGTGGGAGGAGGGCAGTACCAGTAAAGAGTACTGCCCTTCAGCCTGGGCTCCTCGCCAAGAGTCTTTACCAAATGCTTGGCAGTGGTAGCCACCCACTTGTGCCTAAAGGAGCTTTCGTCTTCCCCTACCTGTACGACTGGCTAATCAGAGGGGGTTCAGTCTCAGAAGTCAGTCAGGCCGCAGAGAGAACAATCCCTACCTGGGGTTTGTCATCAACTACCCCAAATCCCATCTCTCTCCAATCCAAAATTAGGGGTTCAGTTGGACGTGTTGCAAGTCAAGGCCGTCCTCCCAAGAGAAAAGACAGACTGCCTCATACAACTAGCAGGGGAGGTACAACACCGTCAGTCGGTACCAGCTCGCCGCCTCTTCCGCTTGTTGGGACACATGGCCTCGATGGTCCATGTCACCCCATTAGCCCGCTTGCACATGCAGACAGCCCAATGGTGCCTCCACTCACAGAGAACTCAAGCCATGGGCAGGCTACAGGACATGGTCACAGTCACACGCCACTTAGCGGAGTCCCTCACTTGGTGGCAAAACTTGCACCACCTCTAGGTGGGAATGCCTTTCCAGGCACCCATGCTGCAGAGGACCCTGGCAAAAATGCCTCCCTCCTGGGTTAGGGAGCGCATTGCAGTGACTGCCACACGCAAGGCAGCTGGTCCCAGGAGGAGTCGCTCTCTTGCAGATTAACCTCTTAGAACTCAGGACAATCTTCCTGGCCCTGCGAGTGTTCCGCCACCACCTATGGCACTGACCTGTGTTGATCCAGAGAGACAACCAGGTTGCCATATTTTACATCAACAAGTAGGAAGGTATGGGCTCATAGTCCTTCTGCCAGGAGGCGGTAGCCATCCTCTTCTTGCAGTGTGCATGCTCCTATGAGCGGTGTACCTGCAAGGTAAGGGCAACTGCTTAGCAGGCAGGCCGAGCAGAGTCCTTTGCCACACGAGTGGCGTTTGAACCCCAGGATATCGAAGCAACTCTTCCACCACTGGGGCAGGCCTGTGATTAGACCTTTTCGCCTTCCTCATACAACGCGCAGCAACTGCACGCGGGGAGAGTGGCGACAACTGCCTTTCTGATCCAATGGTCAGAAGGCCTACTCTGTGCATTTTCACTGCCCACTTCGTCCCTGGTCGCCAAGACCCTCTTCAAGGTCCAGAGCAAGAGGGTGTCAGTGATACTGATCGCCCCCAGGTGGCCCAGGCAACCGTGGTTCCCTCTGCTGCTTTCCCTGTCACTCCCATAAACATTCCAATCCATCAGTGGATTCTGGAGAGTGGATGAAAGTTTTGTGGAAATGATTTTGAGGGATGGCACCACCATTTCAGCTAAGTAAGATATCTTTTGACCATACTGACTGTTTTTATTGCAATTAATAATTAAAATGGACATTTCCTAGTAGGGGTTAATTCCCCACTATGATGAGTCTGACAAAAAAACCCATTTCATATAAAACAGTTCTTCATAATTGGGAGTATACTCTGTTTTGGTTCTCCTTACGTTTTGTGATACTTTTGAGGAAAGGCAGGATAGGGGCGATATGATAGAGACATTTACTGTAAATACCTCCGTGGCATAAATGCACAGGGGGGTCTCTTTCAATTGAAGGCAAACTCAGCTATGAGGGGACATAGGATGCGAGTGAAAGGGATAGACTCAGGAGTAATATGCAGAAATATTTCTTTACAGAAAGAGTGTGGAAGCGTCTCCCAGTGGAGGTGGTGGACAGGAGGACAGTGTCTCCTATTGGAGGTGGTGGACACAAGGACAGTATCTGAATTCAAAAAAGCATGTGGCAAACACAGGGGATCTCTAAAGGTAAAATGGGGGCTATTGTAGTTGATATGGAAGGGCAGACTAGATAGGCCATGTGGTCTTTTTTTCTGCCGTCATGTTTCTATGTTACTATGTTTCTAAGAGAGGGCCTGGAGGTGGAAAGATGATGAAAAGTAGAAGATGGTAAATGAGGCTGGGGAGGAAATGAGTACCAAGGGAGAAAATGGGTAACTAGACATTGGGTGAATGATGGGGGGGAGGAAGGATAGGATGCTGGCAAAGGAATGAGACAGATGTGGAATGGAAGGACAAGGGAAGTAAGGTTAGGAAATGGAAAGATGCTAAGTAGGTGAACAGTGAAGAGGGACATAGAAGAATGGAATGAAATTATAGTGTTATAAAAAGCAAATCGGAGAAATAGAAGGATCAATGTCAAGAGAGATGTAGCAAAGGAAAGGATGAGAATGGAGTGTGAAGAAACATGAAATGGGGTCCTGGAAAAGGACTTTGAAGAAAACCAACACGAGGATGCAAAAAAAGACTAGGGCCAACCCAACTGGAAAAATAAAGATCAGACAAAGGTACAAGAGTCAGTTTTTAGAGAATGAAATAGGTCTGCTTTGAAAATGTGCATTTCTTATATGTAGCTCATTACAGGAGGAAAATTATTTCTGTTTTTCTTCCATGTTTCACAGCTCAGTGTCTGGTTTTTTAGAGATTTCCATTTCAGTTTTTGTTTCAAATTTTGTAGTTTCTTCTTGAATTAGCGATGGTTTGTTTTTCCCACATGGAGCCAAGATAAGGGATTCTGTTAACATGAGGTCTTTTCTAGGAATTGGTAGTAGTTCAGCCTTTTCTCTTTTTTTTGTTTTCCAAGTGGAGGTTCTTGAATGTTTGCCGTGTTTATTTTTCCATAGGTAGGGTTGGTGCAATGTGAGTTCCTGATGCCAGTGACGAGTGTCCATTTGCAGGGTTTTGTTATGGTGCACAATGTCTAGCAGTGGAGGGAGATAATGGGGGTTGTCACTGATGTGAGACTAGAATTTTAGAATATAATGGTTTTTTTGTATGTTGAGTTGTAAAGTGAAACACTGTACTTCCCTGCATTAGTTGTTGGGAGAGCTTTATTGATGAGTCTGGGAGTGTTCCATATGAATGAATAATTATGCCGTATCAGACTGAATATTCAAAGGCAATTAGGTGTTTGCTGGCAAATGCATAATTAGACTAACCATGTATTTTCAGATAATATCAGGCTGTTTAAATTGCAGAATGACACATATCTGTATATTTGTGGGACGTGTTAAGGGAGGAGCAAGAGGTCAGAAAATTATCCAGATAGTGGCAATATTCAGCTACTATTCAGGTACGTTACATGCTTTTAGTATAGGCTTGTGGAATATCAGACCTAGCCTAAACAGATAAAATAATGACCACACCATTACTTTCTGTATATTCAGCGCCGCTATTTATATGGATAGTACTATTAGAATACACAGATTAAATTAAATTAAATGGGATGGTGGCATTTAACAAGCCAGTGGGCTTCAATTGCAAGATTGGACCGTGGGGGAGGGTGTGCAAAACCAAAAGTTGGCTCGTGGTGCTACAATCCCTTGAACTGGCCCTGTTTAGTACACATTATTTAACTTTCTCATTGAGGTTCCTTTTGCTTTTAATTTCAGCTACAACATTTGCACAGGCTCGTGCTGCTGAAATCAGTGCAATGCTGAAGGCTGTGTCGCAGAGGTCTGCCAATTCCCTGGTGTTCCAGTCTCTGCCCCGGCACATGCGAAGACGAGCCATGGGGCATGATGTTAAGCGCCTGCCCCGGCGTCTCCGGGAGATTGCTCTAAGAGAGGTATGTGCTACATTTATAGCAAAGAACCAAATGCTTGTGCTTAATAATCATTTTTTTTCTCAAATATTCCAGTTGCTGTAATACCCTTGAAACCCTCCTGAACCCCACCCCCCACTTTTCCATACAAGAAATAAACAGATGTGAAGGATATGTCTGGAAGATTGATAGACGTTGTGCGTTAGACCAAGTTTCTTTCTTCATTTTTGAAAAAAAAAGTAGCTGTACTATTTAGGGAAATTTGCATTACATATCGCACAGTATGTCAGCAGGCTTCTGGATCTTAAGGCATATAAATATAATATTCCATATTGTCCTGCTAGACCAGCCCAGACAAGCGAGTTGTATTTCCCTACCAGCAGATGTGTGGAGACAGAGAACCAATGAGATAGTCGGGCTTTGATGACATCTCCATGCCTCTATCAGCCTGAGCCACTAGGGGCAAGAATGGTATTTTTCTGTCTCCAGCAGATGGTGGTTGGATTTGTCTCAGCTCTGAGAGAATCTGAACAAATATGGAGTGCACTGGGGGAGGCTCCACTAGATTGCGATCTGTTTGGTAGCCATAGGAGGAGGGAAAATGAATCAGCTGTACGCTTTTATCCTATTAAGGGACTGTTGAGCAGCTGGAAGCTTGGAAGGATTTGAACTGTCTCCACAACCTCAATGCCCCTCCCTCTTCTTCCTTCCGCCCTGCTGTCCCCCGAAGACTCAGAAATATGTGACTGCAAGCCAGTTAAAAAAACAAAAAACAAAACAAAAAAAACAACCCTGCCTGAGGCTCCCAGGTGGTGAGTACCAAAGCTTAACCTTGTCATTGTCCTTGAGGGGGATTCTCTTCTGAAGAGTCAGTTTGCAGAAGCTGTCACTATTCTTCAGATGATGGTGTGTGCAGACGTGACATCTCGAGCCCCTCTCCAGTGGATTCAATCTCTTCCACCAGAGGATACTACTCCCCTTTTTGGAGTCTACCACTGCCTTCCTTTCGGATGCTATATATGATCTAGTCCACTTGGCGGCTAGAGATATCGCCCTATCGACTGTGACACAATTGGCTGGATTTGGCTCTGCCAATGGGTGGCAGACACATCCTCCAAAGCCCGACTAACTCAACTGCCTTTTAAGGGAAACTTCTTTTTGGAGCTGATTTACAAAAGTTGGTGAAGGATTTGGGCGAGTCCAAGCCTCATTGTCCCCCCAGAATTTAGGCAAAAGGGCCTGGGAAGAGTTCAGGGCCGTTCTCCTCCTCTGCCTCCACCCAGTCGTTGCAAGCACACTGGATTGACTTCCAGAGGTCTTGGGACTTCTGTCATCATTGTCTTGGAAGACTTTCCTTCTTTTCTTCTGGTTTTTGGATCCACACTGAGCTCTTATGAGGGGATTGTGGGCCCAGAGACACAGTTCCCTCCTTTTCAGCACAATAAAGGTTTGGGGGCCCATTCCCAGATGCCTCCGGTTAGGGGCAGACTTTGCCTTTTCTTTCAGGAGTGGACGAGGGTCACAGAGGGATCGCTAAATTCTAGACACCATTCAAAACTGCTTTGTCCTGAAATGCTATGTACCAATCCCGGAGGTCATTGTCGTCTCCCCAAGTGGTTCAGTGGACAAAGGATATGCCATTCCGGTCACATTGGACAAGTTGCTGCACCTGAATGCTTTAGTACCAGCTGAATGGGACAAGGGCAAATAATCAGTCTATTTCGTGGTTCCAAAGGAGGATGGACTTTCAACCAATTCTCCTCCTCAAGGGAGTCAATGGTCATTTACTTGCACTGCAATTCTGTATGAAAACACTGAGATCTGTGATTCAGGCAGTGTTCTGAGGGGAGTTCCTAGCATCACTGAATTTAGCCAAAGCTTATTTTCATACCCTGATCTGGGAGGATCAGCAGGGGCTGTCTGTGTTTGGCTCACATTTTTCAGATTTCTGCCCTTCACTTCGGCTTCTCCATCGCTCTGAGGACGTTCTCCAGGGTTATGGGGGTGGCGGTTGCTGCGCTACAGCACTATGGGATATGTGTGACCCATTTCTGGACTGTTTGGCTCATCCGAGCCTGATCTCTTGTCAGAGGCGTCTCCAGTTTTGGCCCAAGTGGTGCTTTTTCTAGAAATCCTCGGCTGCGTGATCAGTCAGGGGAAGTCAGTTGAAGCCTTCCCAATTCCTTGAATTCCTGAGAGCACAGTTTGATACTCAGGTGGGCAGTCTTCCGGCCTGAGGGGAGAGTGCAGAGGTTGTTGGACTGACTGGCAGTGCTCTGTTCTCAACATGGAGGTGGCGATAGAGATGGCGCTGTGGGTGCTTGCTCATATATGAGGCCACTCTAACAGTCTTTGCTGACTCGGTGGTACCTGAGCCCCTCCAGCTGGAAGTGTGAGCCAGCTTGCAGTGGTGGCAATAGCCACATCATCTGAAAATGGGTATGCCGCTGGACAATCACTTGTGAATTCTTCTGTCGACTGATGCCAGTCTCATGTGTCAAAACTGAATGACTTGGGTTCGTTGGAAATGCAGGGAGGTGGTGTAGTCCATCAATCAATTCAAAGCGAGGGCCACAGATGGCTTTCTTGCGTTTCCAGCCCTTAGTCAAGAGCAGAGCGGTAGTAATATGACAGTAACACTAGAATAATAACCAACATCACCAACTATCACAGCATTGAATCATCCCTATATCGTAGTGATAGAGCTGATCAAATTGGTGGAGGGGTTGTGCTCTATAAGAACATAAGATATGCCATACTGGGTCAAACCAAGGTCCATCGAGCCCAGTATCCTGTTTCCAACAGTGGCCAATCTAGGTCATACGTACCCAGCAGTTTCCCCAAAAGACACAGGTTCCACAATGCTTGTATTGGGTCAAGCAGTGATATCCTGGGTCCCTTTTTAATAATGGTTTATGGATCTTTCCTCCAGGAACTTGTCCAAACCTTTTTTTAAACCCAGCTACACTAACAGCTTTTACTACATCCTCCAGTAACAAATTCCAGAGTTTGATTACACGTTGAGTGAAAAAATATTTTCTCTTATTTGTCTTGAATAGTTTACCCTGTAGCTTCATTGCATGACCCCTAGTCTTTCTATATTCTGATGACATAAACAATCGATTTACATTTACCCGTTCCACTCCGTTCATTAATTTATAGACTTATCGTACCTCCCCTCAGCTGTCTCTTTTCCAAGTTAATGAGCCCTAACCTTTTTAGCCTTTCTTCATAGTGTATCCTTCCATCCCCTTTACCATTTTGGTGTCTCTTCTCTGAACCTCTTCTAATAATGCTATATCCTTTTTAAGATAGGGTGACCAGAATTGCACACAATATTCAAGGTGTGGTCGCACCATGGAACGATATAGAGGCATTCTCCAGGACCAAGCAGGAAGTCAGTCCTCACTTATGGGTGACGTCGGCGCCGACGGAGCCCTCGCGGAGCAATTTTCCCCAGCTTTCAAAGAAAGCCTTTGGGAATTGCAGCGCGCATGCGCGGTCCCCTTCCTGCCCAAGGGTGCCATCTTAGCCAGTCTTCTTTTTTCCGCGGAGCCCTACAGACGTACCCGTCGTGTCCCCGCGAAAAAGTTGATTTTCTTTAGAATTACTCTGTTTTTCCATTCGGTTCGACGCCGGTCTTTTTCCCGCCGGACTCGCGACGCCGGTCACGAGTCCTCTTCTTATTTTTCGGTTTTTCTGACTTAGTCAGTTTTCGTTCGGTTTTTCCCTGGCAGCCCGGTCCTTTGACCTCGCCGGGGCCCTTTTTCCCCCGATGGCTGCCAGTGGTTTTAAGCGGTGTGGTCAGTGTGACCGAAATATGTCACTAACTGACACACACAACAATTGCCTCCGCTGCCTGGGCCCGGATCATGAAGAAATGATCTGTGGGCCTTGTGGCAAACTATCCTCCAAAGCGTTGAGAAGTCGGCGGCATCAGCGGGATAGAATCTTCGCTGACCCCAGCCGTACCCGGACTTCGTCGGAGGCCTCCGCGTCCAGGGGTTCCAGCTCGGACCGTCGCCGGAGTTCCTCCGACAGGGGTTCTCCCTCCGGGGACCATCGACGGAAGGTGAAACCCGCGAGGGCGGCGTCGGTGGACGCTCCTGGCTCCGCGAGGGCCAGGTCGCATAGCCCCGATAGCCGCCCCGGCTCCTTGGAGAAGGAGCACCTCATGAAGCGACCTCGCCTGGAGTCGGAGCTGCCTGCTCGGGTAAGTCCTGTGGTCCTTCTGGACTCGCCTCCACGACAGCCGACGTCGGGCTCGACGCCGTCGGGGCCCGAGTTGGGGGCTGCTGGGTCACCTGAGCTCGGACTCAGGTTGACGGCCTTGGAGAGCAGACTGTCTGCCTTCATGGACCAGCAGCGGGCACTGCTCGCTGGCTTCGCTGGCGCCGCTGCCCCGACCGCCGGGACGTCGACGTCGACGTCGAAGTCGACCCCGGAGACCGAGCCGATCCTCGAGTCGATGCGAACTCGAGTCGATCCTCGGTCGAGGTCGCCCTCGGCCTCCCGTTCGGGACCGAGGTCGCCGACGCCGACGCCCTCGGCGTCGGGGCGGCGCACCCTGCCCGGGCCGACCCCACCGAGTCCTCGTCGGAGTCGGTCTGGGAGTCTGAAGAGGAAGAGTCGCCTGATTCTTTTCGGACTCGGTGTGTCCCCTCGGACTCACCTGAGTCCGAACCTCGGAAGCAGTCCCCCCCGGAGGATGCCCGGTTCTCGGACTTCGTCAGGGATATGGCCAAGGCTTTGGCCTTCCCTGCGGATCCCGAGGAGGAGCCTCGAGCCGAAGAGCTCGACGCCCTCCAGTATGACTCTCCCGCCAGGGAACACTTTACTGTACCGGTTCCTCCCATGCTGGAACGACTGCTCTTCCGCATGTGGGAGAGTCCGGCCACCTCGCCGGTCCTGAGCAAGCGGGTCGATTCTATCTATCGAGTCCGCAAGAGCCCTGGCTTCCAAAAAGCACAGCTACCACACCATTCCATGGTAGTGGAATCGGCCATGCATCGTCTTAAGAGCCAGAAGATGCACTCCTCGGTGCCTCCTGGCAGGGAGGCCCGTAACCTGGATGGCCTTGGTAAGAAGTGTTTCCAGGGCTCTATGCTCGCCTGTCGTGTCCAGACCTACCAGCTATACATGGGCATGTATCTCCGAGACCTGGCTAAAGAGCTAGCCGGCTTCTCCGCTGGTTTGTCCGAGGAACCCTTGCGGAGGTTCCTGGCCTTGTCCACTGGCATTCGGGAATGCTCAAAATTCATGTCCCGAGCAGCCTATGATGGCTTTGAAGCATCGGCCCGAGTGGCCGCAGCCGGCATCGGTGCCCGCCGACAGGCTTGGCTTCAGTCGTCTGACCTTGAGCCCTGGGTGCAGGACAAGTTGGTCGATGTCCCTTGCCGAGGCGAAAACCTCTTTGGCAAGCCCATGGCTGATAAGACTGCACAAATTGAGACAGAGACTCTCACCAGGACTAGGCTTTCTAGGAAGACCTCCGCCCCTTCCCAGAAAAAGAAGGGCTCGGGAAAGAAGTCCTTTTACCCGAGGAAGGCGACTGCCTACAAACAATACCCCCACTATCAGGCCCCTGCAGCTCCCCAACAGGGCCAGCAGGCCAAGGGACGGGGTAACGGGTCCCGTAGGCAGCAAGCCCCCAAGCCTGCACCACCAGCCCCTGCTCCGCAGGGTGGGGTTTTTTGACTCCTTAAGCATAGCCTCTCCCCCCCCGCTGGCTCCCCCCAGCACCGGAGGCCGGCTGGTTCACTTCGCCCACAGGTGGTCCAGCATCACCTCAGATGCCTGGGTGCTTCAAGTCGTGCGAGAAGGCTATCTTCTCCACTTCCACCAGGTCCCTCCCTCCTATTTTCCGGGAGAACCTCCACGACCCCCTCTGCACAGGGAATTACTCCTTCAGGAGTTAGCAGGTCTTCTACAGGATCAGGCGGTGGAACCGGTGCCCCACCACCTGAGGGGTCAAGGCTTTTATTCCCGGTATTTTCTAATACCAAAAAGAACAGGAGGCCTCAGACCCATCCTGGACTTGCGCAACCTCAACAAGTTCCTCGTGCGGGAGAAGTTCAAAATGCTTACCCTTGGAATCCTTCTGCCCTACCTCCAGCAGGGAGATTGGCTATGCTCCTTGGATCTAAAGGATGCCTACACGCACATCCTCATCCACCCAAGCCACCGCCAATACCTAAGGTTTGTGGTGGCAGGAAATCATTACCAGTACAGAGTACTGCCCTTTGGCCTGTCCTCCGCACCGCGAGTCTTCACAAAATGTCTCGCGGTGGTGGCGGCCCATCTCCGGCTTCACGGCCTCTATGTCTTTCCGTACCTCGACGACTGGCTCATCAGAGCAGCGTCCGCTCTGGAGGTCACCAACGCCACGCGCCGCACGGTGACTCTTCTGCAGTACTTGGGCTTTGTTATAAACTTCGCAAAGTCCACTTTGCTCCCCTCACAGGATCTCGAGTTCATCAGCGCAAGGCTGCACACTCCTCAGGCACGAGCGTACCTACCGCTCGACAGGGCTCAACGGCTCATGGACCTAGCCGACCGTTTTCGCAGCCAGCCCCTGGTCTCCGCCAGGCGCTTCCTGAGACTACTCGGCCATATGGCTTCCACCGTCCATGTGACCCCCAATGCCCGCCTGAATATGCGGCCTGCTCATTGGTGTCTCCGCCGGCAGTGGCGACAAGCCACAGGCGGCCTAGCAGACCTAGTGCGCGTCTCCGAGCCGCTGATCTTGTCTCTCCGGTGGTGGCTTCAGCGGCCGAACCTGATATTCGGCATGCCTTTCCAGTCACCTCAGCCGGCCCGGGTGCTGACAACAGATGCATCCCTCCTGGGCTGGGGAGCGCATTGCCAAGGAGCACGTACTCAGGGCCTCTGGACCACGTGGGAGTCTGCTCAGCAGATCAACTTCCTGGAGCTCAGGGCGATCCGCCTGGCTCTCAAGGCCTTCTCCCACCTGACTTCTCACCAGTCCGTCCTTGTCCAGACGGACAATCAAGTTGCCATGTTCTATGTGAACAAGCAGGGGGGCATGGGCTCCTTCCTCCTCTGTCGGGAGGCACAGAAGCTCTGCTCTTGGGCCGTCAGTCACGGCGTTCTCCTCAAGGCAGTTTATCTCCCAGGCCAAGAGAATTGCCTGGCGGACAAACTCAGCAGGATCCTCCAGCCGCACGAGTGGCGTCTGGATCCCTTGGTAGTTCAGAAGCTCTTTCTAAAGTGGGGCCTCCCCACGGTGGATCTCTTTGCCAGTCCTCACAACCGGCAACTTCCTCGCTTCTGCTCTCGTCAGCCACACCCCCTTCGGGTTGCGGCGGACGCTTTTCTACTCTCATGGTCGGGGAGCCTTCTGTATGCTTTCCCTCCCATCCCGCTAGTCTCTCGGACTCTCTTCAAGGTTCTCCGAGACAAAGCCTTCATGATCCTGGTGGCTCCTCGCTGGCCCAGACAGCCGTGGTTTCCACTCCTGCTGCAATTAGCGGTGGAGGATCCGTTCCCTCTGGGGTTTCAACCGGATCTCCTCACTCAGGATCAGGGGTCTCTGCTACACCCAAACCTCAGGTCTCTCAATCTGATGGCCTGGCTGCTGAGAGGGTAGTCCTTGCTCCCCTCCTCCTGCCGGCAGAGGTGGAAGAGGTCGTCCTAGCTTCTCGGCGACCTTCTACTCGAAAATGCTACGCCCTTAAATGGCGTCGCTTTTCCGTTTGGTGTACCCGACAGTCTCAGGATCCCTTCTCCTGCCCGGTGTCGGTGGTCTTGCAGTACTTGCTTTACCTCTCTAATCTGGGACTTAAGTCCAACTCCGTCAAAGTTCACCTCAGTGCTCTTTCAGCACATCATGTGCCGGTGGACGGCAGACCTCTCTCCAACGACCCTCTCGTAGCGAGGTTTCTCCGAGGTCTCCTTCTACTTAAACCACCTCTGCGCCCGCCAGCGCCTGACTGGGACCTGAATGTGGTTTTACAGCGGATCACCTGTCCGCCTTTTGAACCTATGGCTACCTGTTCTCTCCGTTTTCTTTCTTGGAAAACACTGTTCTTGATAGCCCTCACTTCCGCTAGACGCGTAAGTGAATTGCAGGCCCTCGTGTCTGATCCCCCTTACACTCGGTTCTACAAAAATAGGGTAGTCCTTCGGACTCACCCAAAATTTCTTCCAAAAGTGGTCTCCCCCTTTCACATCAATCAGGAGGTGGTACTTCCAACCTTCTTTCCCAGACCACACTCCAGCCGAGCTGAAACGGTCCTCCATACCCTGGACTGTAGAAGGGCTTTGAACTTCTACCTTGACCGTACGCGGGAGCACCGTAAAGCTGCTCAGCTTTTTGTGTCTTTTGACCCCAATAAATTGGGGCTCCCGGTCTCCAAGCGTACTCTGTCCATCTGGGTTGCGGACTGTATCTCTTGGGCTTATGGAGCAGCCGGACTCTCCTTGGAAGGTCGAGTCACGGCTCATTGCGTTCGGGCAAAGGCTACGTCAGTGGCTTACCTCCGCTCTGTTCCGCTGGCAGACATCTGCCGGGCCGCTATTTGGTCTTCGAGCCAGACTTTTGCGGTCCATTACTGTCTCGAGAGGGAGTCCCGCAGGGACAGTGCTTTCGGACAGGCAGTCCTCCGTAATCTCTTCGAGGTCTGAGCAACTCCTACCCTCCATCCCGGATGTGGGCTACCGGTGGGTAATAATTCAGCGAAGATTCTTTCCTTCTGTGCTGCTGAGCTAGAGGGAGCTCATTTTTATGCTTAGGGTCTCCGGTAGCCTTGAGCTTGGGAGTCCCATAAGTGAGGACTGACTTCCTGCTCGGTCCTGGAGAAAGCGTAGTTACTCACCTGTAACAGGTGTTCTCCAGGAGCAGCAGGAATCAGTCCTCACAACCCTCCCTCCTCCCCATGGAGTTGCAATCATCTGCTTTAGTTTTTTTGCAAATTTTTATGCTGTCTTTTTTAGCTATGTCATCTGACTGGCTAAGATGGCACCCTTGGGCGGGAAGGGGACCGCGCATGCGCGCTGCAATTCCCAAAGGCTTTCTTTGAAAGCTGGGGAAAATTGCTCCGCGAGGGCTCCGTCGGCGCCGACGTCACCCATAAGTGAGGACTGATTCCTGCTGCTCCTGGAGAACACCTGTTACAGGTGAGTAACTACGCTTTATAATATCCTTTGTTTTATTTTCCATTCCTTTCCTTATGATACCTAGTATTCTATTTTCTCTCTTGGCTGCTGCTGCACACTGAGTGGAGGGTTTTAACATGTTATACACAATGATGCCTAAATCATTTTCCTGGGTTGTGGTTCCTAATGTGGAACCTTGCATCATGTAACCATAGTTTGGGTTGTTCTTCCCTAGGTGCATAACTTTGCACTTGTCCACATTAAATTTCATCTGCCATTTTGATGTCCAGTCTTCCAATTATCAAGATCCTATTGCAATTTCCCACAATCCTCATGGATTTTAACAGCTATAAATAGTTTTGTGTCATCTGCAAAGTTGATAACCTCACTCGTTGTTGTTCCCTTTTCCAGGTCATTTATGAATGTCAAAAAGCAGCGGACCCAGCACAGATCCCTGGGGTACACCACTATTCACCTTTCTCCATTGGGGAAATTGGCCATTTAGCCCTACCCTCTGCTTTCTATCTTTTAACCACCCTCTGCTTTCTATCTTTTAACCACTTCCTGATTCACAATAGTATACTTCCTCCTATCCCATGACTCTTTAGTTTTGCCAAAAGTCTATGATGATGGACCTTGTCAAAGGCTTTCTGAAAGTCCAAATACACTATATCAACCGACTCACCTTTGTCTACCTGTTTTTCACACGTTCAAAAAGCATAGCAGATTAGTAAGACAAGATCTTCCTTGTCTAAAGCCATGTTGGCTGTCTCCCATTAAGCCATGACTATCTACATGTTCAGCAATTTTGTTCTTTTTGATGGTTTCTACAATTTTTCCCGGTACTGACGTCAGGCTCACTGGTCTGTAATTTCCCGGATCACCCCTGGAACCCTTTTTAAAAATTGGCGTTACGTTGGCCATCCTCCAGTCTTTCAGGTATTACAGATGATTTTAGTGATAGTTCACAGATTACTAATAGCAGTTTTGCAATCTCATATTTCGGTTCTTTCAACACCCTTGGATGTATAGCATCCGGTCCAGGTGATTTGCTACTCTTCAGTTTATCAAATAGTTGTAATACATCTTCCCGATGTATCGATATTTCCTTCAATTCTTCTGCACCATTAAATACCACTTCAGTCATGGGTAACATCCCTACATCTTCCTCAGTAAAGACTGAAGCAAAGAATTCATTCAGTCTCTCCGCTATTGCCTCGTCGCCTCTTAGTTCCCCTTTAACCCCTCTATCATCTAATGGACCAACTGACTCTCACAGTTTTTTTGCTATGAATGTACTTGAAAAAGTCTTTATTATGCATTTTTTGCTTCCACAGCAAGCTTCTTCTCAAATTTTCCCCTTGCCTGCCTTATAATGCCTTACATTTAACTTGCCAGTGCTTATGCTGTTTCCAGTTTTCGTCATTTGGCTCTTTTTTCCATTTCCTTAGAGAGGGCATTGAGTCACAAAGTATTAAAATTTTGCAGGAAACAAAATTCGCTGTAGAATCTCTATGGATAGAAATTCTATGTAAAAAGGGGAAAGCAATGGCAGTGGGGGTGTACTACCGTTCGCCTGGCCAGAATGAACAGATGGATAATGAAATGCTCAAAGAAATCAGGGAAGCTAACAAAAATTACAGTGCAGTAATAATGGTTGATTTCAACTACCTGGATATCGACTGGGTCAGTGTCACAGTAGGATATGCTAGGGAGATAAATAAAAAATAAGTTTCATCTAGAAACTTTAACAGGTTTTATATACCGCTTTATTTCAGTCAAAGCGGTTTACATGGAAACTTAAACTTGGTAATGTACATTAAGCAGGGACATTGATAACTTGGATTTTTCTGAGGCAATGGAGGGTTAAGTGACTTGCCCAAGGCCACATAGAGTGCTAGTGGGAATTGAACCCTGGTCTGTGGGTTCCCAAGCCAGTATTCTTAACCATTAGGCTACTCCTCCACTCCAATGACAGCTTTCCCTCTTGTTGGTTCATGAACCAACTACCCCAAGAAGCAATTTTGGACCTAGTCCTTAGTGGCATGCAGGATCTGGTGCACGAGATGAAGATGTTGGGGGCTACTTTGTAATAGTGATTATAGCGTGATCACATTTGATTTAAGAAATGAAAGAAGGACAGCAAGTAAATCCACAGTATTCCATTTAACTTTCAAAAGGGAGACTATGATAAAATGAAGAAGACAGTTAACAAAGGACTAAAAGGAGTAGCTGCAAAGGCTTAAGATTTGCATAAAGTGTGGACATTGTTTAAGAATGCTATCTTGGAAGCCCAGAACAGATGTATTCCACTCTTTAAGAAAAGTGGAAGGAAGGCCAAAAACTGCCAGCATGGTTTAAAGGCGAGGTCAGAGAGGCTTGTTGCAGCTAAAAAAGCATCTTTCAGGAAATGGAGAAAAAGGAGCCCAATCATGAAAACGGGAAACATAAGCATTGCCAAGTTAGATGCAAGGCATTGATGAGGCAGGTGGCAAAGAGAGAATTTGAAAAAAAGCTTGCTGTGGAAGCAAAAATGCATAATAAAAACTTTTTCAAGTGCATTCATAGCAAAAACTTGTGAGACAGTCAGTTGGATCATTGGATGATAGAGGAGTTAAAAGGGGTGCTAAGTGAAAATGAGGCCATAGCGGAGAGACTGAATTAATTCTTTGCTTCGGTCTTTACTGAAGATGATGTAGGGAATTTACCCATGCCTGAAATGGTATGTAAAGGTGATGTATTGGAAGAGTTGAAAGAAATATCGATAAACTGGGAAGATCTATTACAACTATTTGATAAACCGGATGGTATACATCCCAAGGGTATTGGAAGAACTGAAATATGAGATTGCATACCTACTATTAGTAAATTTGTGAACCGTCATTATAATCAACTGTAGTACTTGAAGAGTAGAGAATGGCCAATCTTTAAAAATGGGTTCCAGGAGTGTTCCGTGAAACTACAGACCTGCGAGTCTGACATCAATACTGGGCAAAATGATAGAAACAATTTTATAAAGAATAAAATTACTGATCATGTATATAGTCATGGTTTAATTGAAGAAAGCCAACATGGATTTAGCCAAGGAAAGTCTTGTCTTACTAAGCTGTCATTTGTTTTTGAAAGTGTGAATAAACAGGTAGACGGGTAAGCTAGTTGATATAGTGTATCTGGATTTTCAGAAAGCCTTTGACAAGGTCCTTCATAAGAGACTCTTGGCGAAATTAAAAAGTCATGGGATTGGAGGCAGTGTAATATTGTGGATCAGAAACTAGTTAAAAGATAGAAGGCGGAGAAAAGTAACTAGTAGAGTATCCCAGGGATCTGTGCTGGGCCTGCTGCTTTTTAAAATATTCATAAATGACCTGGAAATGGGAATAACGAGTGAGGTGATCAAATTTGCAGATGAAACAAAATTGTTCAAAGTTGTTAAAAACCAAGAGGAGCATGAAAAACTGTAAGAGGACCTTGATAAATTGGAAGACTGGGCGTCCAAATGGCAGATGAAATTTAATGTGGACAAGTGCAAAATTATGCACCTAGATAAGTAAGAACAATCCAAATTTTGGTTAAACGATGAAAGGTACCACCTTAGAAACCCCCACTCCAGGAAAAAGATTTAGGCGTCATCCTTGATAATACATTGAAACCCTTCACCCAGTGTGCAGCGGTGGCCAAGAAAGCTAATAGAATGCTAGGCATCATAAGGAAAGGAATGGTGAATAAAACAAAGGATGATATGCCTCTGTATCGGTCCATGGTTCGACTGCACTTTGAATATTTGTGTGCATTTCTGGTCGCCATATCTTAAAAAGGATATAGCTGAATTAGAAAAGATACAGAGAAGAGCCACCAAAATGTTAAAGGGAATGGAAGGATACCCCTAAGATGAAAGGCTTAAAAAGTTAGGGCTCTTCAACTTGGAAAAGAGAAGTCTGAGGGGAGATATGACAGAAGTCTATAAATTTAATGAATGGCGTGGAACGGGTTAACGTAGCTTGGTTGTTTTATGCCATCAAAAAGTAGAAAGACTAGGACACGCAATGAAGCTACAATGTAGCCCATTTAAGATTAATAAGTGAATTTTTTTCACTCCATGCGTAATCAAACTCTGGAATTAGTTACCAGAGGATATAGTAAAAGCTCTGTGTAGCTGGGTTTAAAAAAGGTTTGGACAGGTACCCGGAGGAAAGGTACATAAATTATTATTAAAGAGGACCCAGGAAATTAAGTGCTTACCCCGGGACAAGCTTTGTGGAAGCTGCAGACTTTGGGTACCTGCCAAGTACTTTTGACCTGGATTGTCCACTGTTTTAAACAGGATACTGGGCTTGATGGACCTTGATCTGACCCAGTAAGGCATTTCTTATGTTCTTATGTAACAAATGGTCTCCTTGAAATGCGGCAGTCCAGATGTGTCCTTGTGCTCGGCATGACACTTGGACCGTTTGTACATCGTCACGAAAAACAGAGAATTTTCACTCCCAGTTACTCTAAAAGTACAAGACACAGACCTCCCAATCAAGTCCTCCATAAGATACCTTGGAGTAATACTGTATCATCGACTGGACTTCAAAGAACATGTCAACCGCACTGTAAAAACCATTTATTTCAAGATAAAGACCCTCCGTCATCTGAAAAATATGCTCGAACCAGACAACGTCCGGACCATATTCCAAGCTATAGTCACACCCCACTTCAACTATGCTAACATAATACTCCATGGCCTCCCAAAAAACACCCTAGATACATTACAACTAGCCATGAATGCTGCTGCCCGTGTCCTGTACGGCACCTCAAAAAGTGACCACATTACACCCATCCTAATGGAACTACACTGGCTCCCCATAAACTGCAGGATTGCATATAAAGCCCTTCTCATGACCTTTAAAGCGATCAATACGATAGCCCCATCATTAATCTCAAACCTCCTCAATCACACTCCCAACATCAGATCCAGGAGATCAGTAGCTGCAAATACCCTAGCCACACCATCAGAAGCCACAAAAAGCACATGCACAACCACAGACAGGGCTTTCGCACACTACGCACCCAGATGTTGGAACAACCTACCACCCACCATTAGAGCAATCACGGACCTCAAGCAATTCAGAAAAGCCATAAAGCACCACCTCTTCCTTCTACACTTCTCCCAATTCCAGTGCCCATCATCAACCCTCTAACACACTCCAAGGCCTCATAGCAGCTAGGATTATCATGAGAAAAAACCTTGCTGAACACATTACACCTGTGTTGATCGAGCTGCACTGGCTCCCCATTGCAGCTCGGATAAAATATAAAACTCTAATAACTACATTCAAACTCATGCATAACATAGCACCATCCTTTCTCTCCACCCTAATCAGCACACAACCTCCCAACAGAAGCAGAAGAACCATCAACTCAAACATACTCCACGTTCCAGCCGATATCAGATCTGTTAAAGCCAGTACTAGCCACCGAGCATACTCATACACAGCCCCTACACTCTGGAACCAACTACCGACTGAGCTACGAGCTATCAAAGACCTAATGGATTTCAGAAAAAAACTTAAGACACATCTATTCCAATGTCAGTACAATTTGAATTAAATCCCAGTGGTCTACAAGATGCCACTCAATAAAACAGGGTTGCAGTTATGTAACTATGTACATATGTAAATTATTGCTCCTCCCTTCAAAACCTATTTATTGTGTGATGTGCTTTCCCTTCAAATCAATGTATTTATACCTCAAAATTTTATGTCATGATTTGACAAATTCCAATATGTAATCAAACTGCCACTGATCGCTGGAAGTAGCGGTATACAAATGTATGCTAAATAAATAATAAAATTGTAAAATTGTAAATATCTTATTTACACAAGATGTTGTTAAAAAAACTCTATTCATTGTATATAGTTCCTTAACATATATGTACAAAGTTTCCCAAAGTTGAATCCCAGTTGAAATCTCCTGTTACATGTAAACTCACAACAGTCTGTTGCTTGCTGTGAGTATTCTTGTTCAATGTAAACCGCGCTGATGAAAAAGAGTGCGGTATAAAAGAACTATAAATAAATAAAATCTGGTCCCCGGAGAACCTGGATAAATAGCTACGTTTTCCTAAGGTTGATGCGCTTGTGACAGCTGTCACCAAGCAAATACCATTCTGGTCGAAGGCAGGATTGTCCTTAAAGATTAGATTGATCGAAAGGTAGTGGGTCTGCTGAAGACTTCCTTTTCTTCTTCTTCTTCCTCCTCCGCCACCGCCTTTCAGCACAAACCATGCTGTGCTGGTTTCAACAGCGCCCAGAGGATCCTGCGCTGCCTTACCTTGAGTCAATCACCGCCTTTATAGCAGATGCCTTCTATGATCTCCTGCGCCTCACTGCACCTTCAGTAGCAATAGGCACGGTGGCACAACGCTGGCTCTGGTTCAGACATTGGAATGAGGACCTTGTGTCTAAGTCATGGCTCTCTAAACTCCCCTTTTAAAGGAAAGCTGCTCTTTCGCAAAGACCTCGAGGAGCAGGTCAAAGATTCGGGGGAGTTCAAGCTCGGCGCTTTCCAGAAGATCGGCCACAATCAACCTCTCGTTTCCCTACAGCGGTGGCCTCTTCATCCTCCAATTACAGGGGTCTGTTTGGGATGCCTGTCGATACGGACCCAGAAAGCCCAGTGCTTCCTCGAATAAGCCTGGAGCCAGGCCACAGTCCTTTCGAGGTGTCTGCTGCGCCAGAGATAATTACTCTGCTGCTGCAAAGCTTTCCTGCCCCTCCCATTGATGGGCTTGGGGTCCATACTGGGGTGTCACATGTCAGAGGTCAACGGCATCTCTTTTCCCACAAATGGACCCATATTCTGTCTGCCAAGTGGGATCTTGAAGTCCTCTCCAAAGGCTACGCTCTAGACCTGTCCTGAGCACCTTCTTGATCTCCCCTACCAAGAAGGCAGCCATGTACCTTACTCTTCAGCATCTGCCCTGGCTCCGGGCTATTTGCCTGGTCCCGCCAGCTGAAATTGTCACCGGGCACTATTCCATCTACTTTGTGGTCCCCAAGAAGGACGGCTCCTTCCGACCCATCTTAAACCTCAAGGGGGTCAATAGCTACCTGAATGTGCCATGCTTCTGTTTGGAAACACTCGGATCTGTCATCCAAATGATGTGTCCAGATGAGTTTCTCACCCCTCTATATCTGGCAGAAGCTTACTTTCACATTCCTATTTACAAGGAGCACCAGCAGTATCTGTGGTTTATGGTGCTCGGTAGGCATTATCAGATTCAAGCCCTGCCCTTTGGCCTTGCCACAGTCCCACAGACCTTCTCCAAGGTCATGGTTGTCATCACAGCAGCACTGCAGCACCGGGGCATCCATTTTCATCCCTACCTGGACAATTGCGAGATCGTGCAGTGCAAATCCTCTCAGACAATTCAACGACAGTGGCTTATCTCAACTGATAGGGTGGAACCAAGTCTTCAGGGACGGCCAGGGAGATGAGCCTTCTTTTCTACTGGGTGGAACGCTACCTTCAGGTGCTATCAGCGCAACACATAGTGGGCATGGAAAACATTCAGGCGGATTTCCTCTGTCTGCACACACTGGATCCCATCAAGTGGGAACTCGCCCTGTGGGCCTTCGCAATCATAGTGCACCAGTGGGGATGCCCAACTTTGGACCTCATGGCCACCTCGGCCAACGCCAAGGTGCCACACGTCAGTCTGAGAAAGGACATGCGGTTGCAGGGGCTGGATGCCCTGGGTCAGCCTTGGCCCCGCTCCCACCTTTTGTTCATCTTTCCTCCATGGCCCCTGATCAGGCATGTTCTGTGTCTGATAGAGGCGCATCCAGGCCGAATAGTCCTGGTCGCACCAGATTGGCCATGCTGACCTGGTACGTCTGCTGCAAGAGCAGCCTCTTCCCCTCAGCACGTGGCAGGGTCTTCTGCAGCAGAGCCCCATCTCCACGGACGACCCTGCTCCTTACTTGCTTACAGCCTGGCTCTTGAGTGGTGCAGGTTAGAGCGCAGGGGTTATTCCCCCCACAAGTTGTTGCCACCTTGCTGAAGGCACGGTGGTCCATCACCTCTCGGCCATATGCCCAAGTTTGACTCCTTTTTTCCTCCTGATGCTCCTGGCAATCTGTCTCCCAGTGGACAGTTCCAGTGCCGATTTATTCTTTCCTTCTTCCAGGAGGGTTTTGATAGGGGTCTTGCCCTTTAACTCTCACTGAAAGCACAGATCGCAGTCTTGACATGCTTTTGGGGGCTGATTGAGGAAGTTCTCTCACCTCTCATGTGGATGTCTCCCATTTCCTCTGGGGCATGCACTCTCTTCGGCTGCTGATCCATCTGGTCGATCTCCAGGAACAAGCAGGAATGAGTCTTCACATGTGGGTACGTCGGTACCGACGGAGCCTGCACGGGAACGCTCCACAGCGTCCAATCAGAAAGCCTTTGGGAGCATCCCACAGCGCCTGCGTGCTGCCTTCCCACCTTTCCCAACTGTCTCTCCTCAGTTCTTCTTTCTTCTGCGGTGACAGGAACACGACTTGCTGGCTCCGCGGAAAATTTCCTTATTTTTTCTTTATTTCTTTTGTGTCGCGTCTGCCTTCTTCGACGCTGTACCGGTACCGCCGGTCTTTGTTCTTTTCTTCTTGTAAAAAAAAAAAAAAAAAATCCTTTTTTCCGTTCTTTTTCTTCAGGTGTGCTTTTTTTCCTTAAATAGGGAAAAGCCTGCCTCAGGATTTAAAAAGTGCACAAAATGTGGCGGTACTATTTCTGTCACCGACACCCATGACTGGTGTCTAAAATGTTTAGGTCCTGACCATTCCATAAAAGATTGTGTGTCCTGTTCCATAATGTCTAAAAGAGGTCGGCAGAACCGAGCTGCCAAGCTCAGTACCCTGTTTCCCTCTGATGCGGCTTCGGTGGCATCGACGTCTTCCAGGGCTGCTTCTTCCTCACATGGATCTCAGGTAACTAAACATAAATCCAGCCGGTCCTCGAAGGGTAGATCTCCTTCTAAGCATCGAGATGCCTCTGGCCTTGCCCTCGAGGATTCTGCACCGGCAAAATTACCCCAGCGGGAGGCTTCGGCCTCTAAAGCATCATCATCGGGGTTCCAGGATGATCTCGATGGCGTGGCCTCGACAGATCTCCTGGTGCTATGCTCTGGGGTACCACCGGTACCGATTTCCAGGCATTGGCGGCATCGATGGATCAGAGGATTCTGTCCATAGAACGCAGTCTGGCGGCTTTCCTTGTGGCATCAACGCCCGTGGTACTGCAACACCGGTACCGGCTCTAGCATCGCCATCGATACCGATCCCGGTACTGGTGGCATCGACATCGGCATCGGTGTCTGCTATGCCGGTACTCTATCCTCTGAAGCCCTCCAGTACCGATAACCCGGTACCGGTTATTCCCGATACCGATCCTGGTCGGTACGGGTATCGGGCTTTGCAAGAGCATCCGGACAGACGATACTTCGATTCCTCTGAGGATTCTGAAGAGTCGGTCGATGCAGTGATGCTTCTTCCACAGGAGTCCTCCTCTCCTAAACGAAGGATGTCTCCTCCAGAGGATTTGTCTTTTCAAGACTTTATCAGAGAGGTGGCTCGGGGTCTCTCTATTACAGTGGCACCTGAGACAGAGCCCAGAGCCAAGGAGTTAGATATTTTACAATATCCTAAGACTCCTAAGGAGGCAGCTACCTTACCTATTCATGAGATTCTGTACGATCTCATGTTGAGGATGTGGGAAGCACCTCTAACCACCTCTCCTCATTCTCGCAGGTTGGATACCATGTATTGTGTCCCTCCTTGTCCTGTTTTCCATAAAACTCAACTTCCTCACCACTCTATTGTGGTTGAGTCTGCAATGAGAAATATTAGAAGTGCCAAAAGACATGCCTGTAATCCTCCAGGACGTGAATGTAGAACCCTGGATGCTTTTGGAAGAAGTCTTCCAAGCTTCCATGCTTGCTGCGAGAATTAATTCTTATAGTCTCTACATGGGAATGTTCTTAAAATAAGTCACTGACCATTTGCAAACTTTAAGTCCTTTTATGTCTGAAGATAAAAGGCAAGAATTTCTCACTGGGCTCAAACATGCCCAGGATATCTCCAAATTCTCCAACCGTGCAGCTTTCGACTCCTTTGAATGCGTAAGCAGAGCCTCAGCTATTGCCATAGGTGCACGCAGGATTGCTTGGCTTCAAGCATCTGATTTGGAGATCTGGGTTCAAGGGAGGGTTCAAGGGAGGAGTAGCCTAGTGGTTGGGAGACGGTACTTCAGGCCGGAAGGTCAGCGGTTCAAATCCCACTAGAGGACAGCAACCTTGGGCCGGAAGGACTGGGGTTTCTAGTCCCACAGATGCTCCTTGTGGTCTTGGGCAAGCCACTTAACCCTCCATTGCCCATGTTCCCTGTAAGTATTAGTGTATGTGTCTCATATCCCCACGTGTTAAATGTATCCCCCAATTGTGTTGTGACCGCTTTGATTGAAGGATAAGGCGGTATACAAAAACTGTCTAAATAAAAAAATAAAGATGAATTGGGAAATATCTCTTGTACAGGTGAGAACCTGTTTGGTAAGGATTGGCAAGCAAAAGCCAATCAGATGGATGCTGAAAATTCTGCTTTGGATAGACTATCCAAATCCACAGCTGCTCCTACTAAGAAAAGGTTGTTCAAGAAAACACCTTTTTCTAAAAAGGGAAGATTCTATTCTGCTTATGGTCAGCGGGCATCTTCTGCAGCTCAGTTCCCTTCCAAACGTCAGCAATCCTCCAAACAGAGCAAAGCAAAGGCTGCGAGGCCTGCTCCAGCCCAGCAACCTCAGCCCCCTCAGGGCCTTTGACTTTCTGCTAGAGAACTTAGCCTTTCTGGCTCTAGAAGGACCAGAGCCCTCCACCATTCCAGGAATGTTGTCGCTTTGCTCCCAGGTGGGGCAAATTACAGCAGAGCATTGGACACTCTCCATTATAAGAGAGGGGTACAAACTTCATTTTTCAAGCTTGCCCCCTCTCACAAGAGTGCACCAGTTCAATTCTCCAACCTCCCTCCTCAGCCTGTTGGAGCAGGAGGTTACCACTCTTCTCGCCCAGGGGGCAATAGAGGAAGTGCCTTTTCAACAACAGGGCATAGGGTTCTTCTCCAGGACCAAGCAGGAAGTCAGTCCTCGCATATGGGTGAGGTCGGCGCCGACGGAGCCCTCGCGGAGCAATTTCCCCAGCTTTCAAAGAAAGCCTTTGGGAATTGCAGCGCGCATGCGCGGTCCCCTTCCCGCCCAAGGGTGCCATCTTGCTCAGTCTTCTTTTTTCCGCGGAGCCCTACAGACGCTGTTTGTGATCGCCGCTGAAAAAGTTGATTTTATTTACTATTCTTTTCTCGGTTCGAAGCTGGATCCTTTTCCCGCCCGGACCCGATACGCCGTATTGAGTCCGTTCTTTATTTTTTCGGTTTTTGTCCTTCGTGACTGGCGTTCCCGCCATTTTTCTTTTTTCACTGGCAGCCCTGTCTTTTGACCTCGCAGGGGCCTTTTTCCCCCGATGGCTGCCAGCGGGTTTAAGAAGTGTGATCGGTGTAAGAAACTTATGTCTCTTACCGACACACACGACTGCTGCCTCCGCTGCCTCGGACCCGATCATCTGTGGTCCGTGTGGCAAAATGTCCTCAAAAGCGTTGAGGAGTCGGCAGCATCAAAGAGAACGAATCTTCTCTGACTCCGCGTCCGGCCGGGCCCGGACCTCGTCAGAAGCTTCGACGTCCCGGGACTCCGGTCCTGAGCATCGTCGGAGTTCCTCTGAGCGGGGGTCTCCTGCCCGGGAACATCATAGGAAGAAGAAACCCGCGAGGGCGGCGTCAGTGGACGCTCCTGGTTCCTCGAGGGCCAGGTCGCATAGCCCCGATAGCCGTCCCGGGTCCTCGGAGTTGGAGAGGCCTTCGAAACATCCTCGTCTCGAGATGGAGTCTCCTGGACACGTGAGTACTGTAGTCCTCGTGGACTCGCCTCCGAAGGAGCCGACGTCGGGCCCGACGCCGTTGGGGCCCGAGTCGGGGGCTGCTGGGTCTCCTGAGCTCGGACTCAGGTTGACGGCCTTGGAGAGCAGTTTCACTGCCTTCATGGACCAGCAGCGGGCATTGATCGCTGGCCTCGCCGGTGCATCTGCCCCGACCACCGGGACGTCGACGTCTAAGTCGACCCTGGAGACCGAGCTGATCCTCGAGTCCATGCGAGCTCGAGTCAATCCTCGGTCGCGGTCTCCCTCGGCCTCCCTTCGGGACTGAGGTCGTCGACGCCGGCCTCGGCGTCGGGGCAGAGGGCATCGGTGCCCGCCCGACCGGAGCCGCTCGATTCCTCCTCCGAGGAGTCAGGCTGGGAGACGGAGAGTCCCCAGGTACTTTTCGGACACGGTGCGTCCCATCGGACTCGCCCGAGTCCGAACCTCGGAGACTGTCCCCCCCGGAGGACACCCGGTTCTCAGACTTCGTGCGGGATATGGCCAAGGCCTTGGCATTCCCCACGGATCCCGAGGAGGAGCCTCGAGCCGAAGAGCTCGATGCCCTCCAGTATGACTCTCCCCCGAAGGAGGCCTTTACTGTACCGGTTCCTCCGATGCTGGAGTGACTTCTCTTCCGCATGTGGGAGAGCCCAGCGTCGGCGCCGGTGTTAAGCAAGCGGGTCGATTCCATTTATCGAGTCCGCAAGAGCCCCGGGTTCCAAAAGGCACAACTACTGCACCATTCCATGGTGGTGGAATCGGCCATGCATCGACTCAAGAGTCAGAAGATGCACTCCTTGGTGCCTCCCGGCCGGGAGGCCCGGAACCTGGATGCCCTCGGTAGGAAGTGCTTCCAGGGATCTATGCTTGCTTGTCGAGTCCAGACCTACCAGCTCTACATGGGCATGTATCTCCGAGACCTGGCAAAGGAGCTTGCCGGGTTCTCTGCTGGTCTCTCAGAGGAACCTTTGCAGAGGTTCCAAGCCTTGTCCACTGGTATTCGGGAGTGCTCGAAGTTTATCTCTCGAGCAGCCTACGATGGCTTCGAAGCATCGGCTCAGGTAGCCGGAGCCGGCATCGGTGCCCACCGACAGGCTTGGCTTCAGTCATCCGACCTCGAGCCATGGGTACAGAACAAGTTGGTCGATGTCTCCTGTAGAGGTGAAAACCTCTTTGGCAAGCCCATGGCTGAAAAGGCTGCACAGATCGAGACCGAGACTCTGACCAGGACTCGGCTGTCCAGAAAGACCTCTGCCCCTTCTCAGAAGAAGAAGGGCTCGGGGAAAAAGCCCTTTTACCCGAGGAAGGCGGCTGCCTATAAACACTACCCTCATTATCAGGCCTCAGCAGCTCCCCAACAGGGTCAGCAGGCCAAGGGACGGGATAATGGGTCCCGTAGGCAGCAGGCCCCCAAGCCCACAACTCCAACCCCTGCTCAGCAGGGTGGGGTTTTTTGACTCCGTCAGCATAGCCTCTTCCCCTCCGCTGGTTTCTCTCAGCACAGGAGGCCGGCTGGTCCACTTTGCCCACAGGTGGTCGGCCATCACCTCAGATACCTGGGTGCTTCATATAGTTCAGAAAGGCTATCTTTTACACTTTCACCAGGTACCTCCCTCCTACTTTCCAGGGGAGCCTCCAAGACTCCCTCTGCACAGGGACTTACTCCTTCAGGAGTTAACAAGTCTTCTTCAGGAACAGGCTGTGGAACCGGTGCCCCACCACCTGAGAGGTCACGGCTTTTATTCCAGGTATTTTCTGATACCAAAAAGAACAGGAGGCCTCAGACCCATCCTGGACTTGCGAAACCTCAACAAGTTCCTGGCAAGGGAAAGGTTCAAGATGCTTACCCTTGGAATCCTGCTGCCCTACCTCCAGCAGGGAGACTGGCTATGCTCCTTAGATCTAAAGGATGCCTATACTCACATCCTTATTCATCCAGACCACAGACAATATCTCCGGTTTGTTGTGGGAGGAAATCATTACCAGTACAGAGTCCTGCCCTTTGGCCTATCCTCCGCCCCCAGGGTGTTCACCAAATGCCTGGCAGTGGTGGCAGCCTATCTAAGACTTCAAGGCCTTTTTGTGTTTCCATACCTGGATGACTGGCTCATCAGAGCCCAGTCTTCCCAAGAGGCCACTCAGGCCACTCATCGCACTGTGACTCTACTCCAGCACTTGGGATTTGTCATAAACTTCGCAAAGTCCACTTTGCTCCCCTCTCAAAATCTCGAATTCATAGGCGCCAGGTTGAGCACACTTCAGGGGCGAGCCTTCCTGCCTCTAGACAGGGCCCACAGGCTCATGGATCTCGCCAGCCACTTTCACAGCAATTCCCTGGTCTCTGCCAGGCAATTTCTGAGACTGCTCGGTCATATGGCTTCCACGGTCCATATGACCCCTAATGCCCGCCTGAACATGCGACCTGCTCAGTGGTGCCTTCGCACTCAATGGCATCAGACCACGGGGAGCCTGGCGGACTCAGTACAGGTGTCCGACCTGCTGGTCTCTTCTCTGCAGTGGTGGCTTCATCTGCCAAACCTGGTGCTGGGAGTGGATTTTCAATCTCCTCCACCTACTCAGGTGCTGACAACCGATGCTTCTTTCCTGGGTTGGGGGAGTACATTGCCAAGGGATATGTACTCAAGGTCTCTGGACTCCTTGGGAGTCTGCTCAGCAGATAAAGTTCCTGGAGCTCAGAGCCATCCGCCTAGCTCTGAGAGCCTTCTCCCACCTCACTTCTCACCAGTCTGTGCTGGTCCAGACGGACAATCAGGTTGCGATGTTCTACGTCAACAAACAAGGTGGCACAGGCTCCTTCCTTCTCTGTCAGGAGGCACAAAAACTGTGCTCTTGGGCCGTCCTTCACGGCATCCTCCTCAAAGCTGTCTATCTCCCAGGTCAAGAAAATTACCTGGCAGACAAGCTGAGCAGGATCCTTCAACCCCACGAGTGGAGATTGGATCCGTTGGTGGTTCAGCGGATCTTTCTCAAGTGGGGCCTCCCCACCATGGATCTATTTGCCAGTCCTCTGAACCGGCAGCTTCCCAAATTCTGCTCTCGACAACTGCATCTTCTCCGAGTAGCGGCGGATGCTTTTCTGATCCCATGGTCCACAGGCCTCTTGTATGCCTTTCCTCCCATGCCACTGGTGTCTCGGACGCTCTTCAAGGTTCTCGGAGACAGATCCTCGATGATCCTAGTGGCTCCCCGGTGGCCGAGACAGCCCTGGTTCCCGCTTCTGATGCAGCTGGCGGTGGACACTCCTCTTCCTCTGGGGTTTCAACCCGATCTCCTGTCACAGGATCAGGGGACTCTCCTACACCCCAACCTCCGGTCCCTTCATCTGATGGCCTGGCTACTGAAAGGGTAGTCCTTGCTCCCCTCCTGCTGCCTCGGGAGGTGAAAGAGGTCGTCTTGGCCTCCAGGCGGCCCTCCACCCGGAAATCTTACGCTCTTAAATGGTGTCGGTTCTCCGTGTGGTGTGCTCAGCAGTCTGAGAATCCCCCCTTCTGCTTGGTGGCAGTGGTCTTGCAATATTTGCTTTACCTCTCCAATCTGGGCCTTAAGTCCAACTCTGTCAGGGTCCACCTCAGTGCTCTTTCTGCACATCACGCACCGGTGGATGGCAGGCCTCTTTCCAACCACCCTTTGGTGGCTCGTTTTCTCCGAGGCCTCCTTCTCCTTAAGCCTCCTTTGCGCCCTCCAGCCCCTGAATGGGATCTGAATGTGGTCTTACAGCGGATTACCTGTCTGTCCTTTGAACCTATGGCTACTTGCCCTCTTCGTTTTCTTTCCTGGAAAACCTTGTTTTTGGTAGCCCTTACCTCTGCTAGGCGCGTTAGTGAACTGCAGGCCCTAGTGTCTGATCCTCCTTACACTAGGTTCTACAGGAATAGGGTAGTCTTACGGACTCACCCTAAGTTTCTTCCAAAAGTGGTTTCTCCTTTTCATCTCAACCAGGAGGTGGTTCTTCCGACCTTCTTTCCCAGGCCGCACTCCAGCCGGGCTGAAATGGTCCTTCACACCCTGGACTGTAGGAGGGCCTTGTCCTTCTACCTTGACCGTACGCAGGAGCATAGGAGGGCTGTTCAGCTCTTTGTTTCTTTTGACCCCAATAGATTGGGGCTACCTGTCTCCAAGCGTACTTTGTCCATATGGGTAGCTGACTGTATCGCCTGGGCTTATGGGGCAGCCGGCCTCTCGTTGGAGGGTCGGGTCACGGCTCATCGTGTCAGGGCGAAGGCTGCGTCAGTGGCTCATCTCCGCTCTGTTCTGTTGGCAGACATCTGCCGGGCCGCTACTTGGTCTTCAAGCCAGACTTTTGCGGCCCATTACTGCCTGGAGAGGGAGTCCCGCAGGGACAGTGCTTTCGGTCAGGCAGTCCTCCATAATCTCTTTGAGGTTTAGGCAACTCCTACCCTCCGGCCCTGGTGTTGGGCTACCGGTCGGGGGCGTTTTCAGAGAAGATTCCTTCCTTCTGTGCTACTGAGCTAGAGGGAGCTCATTTTTCCGCTTGAGGTCTCCGGTAGCCTTAAGCTAGGGAGTCCCATATGTGAGGACTGACTTCCTGCTTGGTCCTGGAGAAAGAGTAGTTACTCACCTGTAACAGGTGTTCTCCAGGAGCAGCAGGAATCAGTCCTCACAACCCTCCCTCCTCCCCTTGGAGTTGCAGTCCTATCATTTCGTTTTTGCTAATTTTTTTGCTGTCTTTTAGCTATGTCATCAGACTGAGCAAGATGGCACCCTTGGGCGGGAAGGGGACCGCGCATGCGCGCTGCAATTCCCAAAGGCTTTCTTTGAAAGCTGTGGAAATTGCTCCGCGAGGGCTCCATCGGCGCCGACGTCACCCATATGTGAGGATTGATTCCTGCTGCTCCTGGAGAACACCTGTTACAGGTGAGTAACTACTCTTACTCCCCCTATTTTCTTATTCCAAAGAAAACAGGGGGCTTCAGACCCATCTTAGATCTCAGAGAGTTGAACAGATTCCTAGTCAAAGAAAAATTCAAGATGGTTTCTCTAGGAACTCTGCTGCCATTCCTTCAGAGTCAGGATTGGCTTTGTTCTCTAGATCTCAAGGATGCGTACACTCATGTTCTCATCCATCCAACTCACAGAAGGTTCCTTCAGTTCCTTTTTCAGGAAAAGCACTATCAATACAGAGTGCTCCCTTTTGGTCTGGCCTCTGCACCAAGGGTGTTCACGAAATGCATGGTAGTGGTTGCTGCTTTTCTGCGCACCCTGGGAATATTCGTCTTCCCTTACCTGGACGACTGGCTCATTCGAGCTCCCACTCAGTCAGAGGCCAAGATTTCTCTAACCTGCACAATGCGTATCCTTCAGTATTTAGGGCTGGTAATAAACATCCCAAAATCCAATTTGATCCCTACTCAGTCCCTGGAGTTTATAAGGGCGTTGCTTGATACCACAAGGGCAAGGGCCTATCTTCCCCAGGCCCGTTGCCTTCGCTTGGTGCAGTTAGCTTCTCAAGCAGAGTTGAAGCCCCTACTAACTGCTCGAGAGATGTTACAGTTGCTAGGCCACATGGCATCCACCGTACATGTGGTACCATATGCTCGCCTTCACATGAGAGCAGCTCAGTGGACTTTATCCACCCAATGGACCCAGGCATTAGGCTGCCTGTCAGACAAAATAGCAAACACAAGTCGCCTCATTTTGTCCCTCCAGTGGTGGAAGTCCCCTCAAAACCTATTGCTGGGGTCCCCCTTTCAACAGCCTCTACCCCAAGCAACTCTTACAACAGATGCTTCTCCAATGTGCTGTGGAGCTCATCTTCAAGACCTCTCCACCCAGGGCATCTGGTCCCCACAGGAGACTTGTCTGCATATCAATCTCTTGGAACTCGAAGCAATCTTCCTTGCTCTGCGAGTTTTCCACACCCTGCTCAGCCACAAGACAGTCCTTATCCACACAGACAATCAGGTAGCCATGTTCTATGTAAACAAGCAGGGAGGAACTGGCTCTGTCGCTTTGCAACGAAGCTCTGCGACTGTGGGCCCTCGCCAGAGAGCATCACATTCATCTTCTGGCAGTTTATCTTCCAGGTGTTCAAAACTCTTGGGCGGACAGACTCAGTCGCGTTCTGCTTCCACACGAGTGGTCCCTACATATGGACCAGGTATCCAAGATTTTCGAATTTGGGGAACCCCGGACATAGACCTCTTTGCAAGTCCGTGGAATGCCAAACTTCCCCGGTTCTGTTCCAGAACTCCGTCTCAGGGGGCTCAGGCAAGGGATGCTTTCCTCCACTGGGGTCGAGACTTCCTATATGCCTTTCCACCCATTCCCCTAATTCCCAAAACCCTGTTCAAGCTTCAGAGAGACAGAGGCCACATGATTCTCATAGCTCCACATTGGCCACGGCAAGTGTGGTACCCTCTGCTTCTACATCTGTCTCAAGCTTCCTCCCTGGAGTTAAGGTCTGCTCCAGACCTCCTCTCTCAAGAGGACGGAAGGTTATGGCATCCCAATCCCCAGTCTCTGCATCTCAGGGCTTGGTTGCTGAAGGCCTAGATCTCCAGGATCTTCATCTTTCTCAACAAGTGAAAGATGTTCTTTATGCTTCCAGAAAACCTTCCACTAGACCAGGGGTCTCAAACACGCGGCCCGCGAGAGAACGTTGTGCGGCCCGCGACGGAGGGAAACAAAAAAGCCTTGCTTCTGCTGCTGCCGTTGCCGCCGTGGCAGCGGCAGAATCGACTGTCAATTTTTTTTTAAAAAAACTGGTTTCTGCTGCTCAAGCAGCAAAATCAGCTGTCCTGCGGCCGCGGCCCTTCCTCTCTGCCCGGAGATCCCTGAGTGTGCTTCATCAGCAGGTGCTTTTCAAGCCGCGAAGAGAGTATTCCCCTCTCGCGAGGCTTGAAAAGTGAATAGGCTTAAGCCGCGCGAGAGGGAAATACTCTCTTCGCGGCTTAAAAAGCACGCCGCTGATGAAGCACACTCAGGGCTCTCCGTGCAGAGGGGAAGGGGCCGCGGGACAGCTGATTTTCTGCTGCAGCAGCAGAAGCCTGGTGGTTTTTTTATTTACCGGGGGGGGGGGGTATAGGACTGGAAATGGGCTATTGGCAGGGGGGGTTATGACTGGAAATGGGCTATTGGCAGGGGGGGTTATGACTGGAAATGGGCTATTGGCAGGGGGGGTTATGACTGGAAATGGGCTATTGGCAGGGGGGTTATGACTGGAAATGGGCTATGGTGGGGGCTAGGACTGGAAATGGGCAGATGGGGGTTAGGACTGGAGGTGGGCTGATTGGGGGGTTAGGACTGGTAATGGCCTATGAGGGGAGGTAAGACTGAAAATGGCCTATGAGGGGAGGTAAGACTGAAAATGGGGTGATGGGGGATAAGACTGCAAGTGGGCTATGGGGGGGACTAGGACTGGTAATGGGCTATGGGGGGGGTAAGACTGAAAATGGGGTGATGGGGGGTAAAACTGGAAGTGCGCTATGGGGAGGTTAGGACTGGTAATGGGCTATGGGGAGGTTACGACTGGTAATGGCCTATGGGGGGTCTAGGACTGGTAATGGGCTGGGGGGGGGTTGCTAGGACTGGAAATGGGCTGAGTGGAAGGGGGGCTTGAACTGCAAATGGCTGATGGGGAGGGGGCTTGGACTGGAAATGGGCTGTGAGGGGAGGGAGCTAGGATTGGAAATGGGCTGATGGGGGGCTAGGATTGGAAATGGGCTGATGGTGAGGCTAGGATAGGACTGGAAATGGACTGATGCAGGGACTAGAAGGGAGCGGATGCTGGGTGGGGCTGGAACTAGAAGGGAGCTGATGTTGGGGGAGGATTAGAATGGGATGGAGCTGGGAAAGTGAAATGGAGAGGGGAAAAATATTTTGTCTGGGAGAGAAGACAAATCTACAATTGGCCAGGTATTGGGAGAATAAGTGGGGATTGAGGATGGAGGGGTAAAATTTGAGTGGATGAAATAGGAATGAGGAAAGAGAAAAAGGAGAAAGATTAGTATGTTAAAGCAGATGTAGAGAGAGAATGGAAAAAAAACTAGGAGAGAAGAAAGGGCAAATGGACAGCAGACGATGGAGAGTTAGCAGAAGACATGAAGAAACCAGAAGAAAGTGGCTGGAACAATTGCAACTGAAAAAAATGCACAAAAGGTAGAAAAATATCTCTTTATTTTGAATTTATTAACTGGAATATGTCAGCTCTGGGAAATGTGCATCATTAATGTTTGCGCTTTGTTTAGTACAATAGGAAATTAATTTATAGTTTTATTTCTACAGTGTTGTTGTACATTCCAAGTTTGGCTTTTGGGGTTCCCAGTTTAATTATTGTCTTCCTGTTTCTAAATCTTTTAGTCTTTCTTTATCCATACTCATTAAAGAGGCATGTTTACTAAAAGTTAGTGTATGGTAACATTATGCAAATATTTATGCAAATGAGGCCCCTTATGCAAATGAGGCCCCACGTCTTATGCGGCCCCCGGGTTACTTTACAAGTCCTCATTTGGCCCTCAAAGGAATTTGAGTTTGAGACCCCTGCACTAGATGTTCTTACGCTTTCAAGTGGAAGAGGTTTACCATCTGGTGTTCTGAGAAGGGTCTTAACCCCCGTGCCATACCTCTGGAATCGTTGCTGGAATATCTCCTTCATCTGTCTAATGCAGGCCTTAAGACAAATTCAGTAAGGGTCCATTTGAGTGCTATTGCAGCTTCCCTTAAGCCTCTAAATGGACAACCTATTTCCTCTCATCTTCTTGTAGCAAGATTGATGAGAGGCCTCCTTTTAACAAAGCCTCCCATCAGACCACCCCCCCGGTGGCATGGGACTTAAACTTTGTTCTTGGTCAGCTTATGAAGCCGCCTTTTGAACCTTTAGCTACCACCTCCTTGAAATGCCTTTCTTGGAAGGTTATCTTTCTCATTGCAATCACATCAGCACGCCGCATTAGTGAATTGCAAGCACTCGTAGCTAAACCGCCTTATACAAGGTTCCATCATGACAAGGTGGTCCTTAGGACTAATCCACACTTTATGCCTAAGGTGGTCTCGCCTTTTCACCTCAACCAGGAGGTCTACCTACCTGTCTTTTTTCCAGGGCCTCATGCATTAAGTGCAGAGAGGAATCTTTATACCCTTGACTGTAAAAGAGCTCTGGCTTTTTACTTACAAAGGACACAGCAACATAGAAAGTCTTCCCAATTCTTTGTTGCCTTTGATCCTTCTCATCTCGGACAACCAGTCTCCAAGAGAACACTTTCTAACTGGATTGCCCAATGCATTTCTTTCGCCTATCAGAGCAAGAACCTTTCTCTGGAGGGCCATGTCACAGCTCACAATGTGAGAGCCATGGCAGCTTCAATGGCTCATCTGAACTCTGTATCAACGACATCTGTCGAGCAGCCACTTGGGCCTCGGTTCATACCTTCACAGTCCATTACTGCTTGGACAAGGACTCCTGCCGGGATGCCTTGTTTGGTCAGGCTGTTCTTAAACACCTGTTCCATACTTAATCAACTTCTACCCACCATCCCTCAGGGGATGCCAGAGATCCATGTGGGGAAGTGCAGCCCTGTTCCAGGGACACACAACTTCTGGGATCTCTCCCTGGCATCTAAAGCTAGGGAGTCCCCATATGTGAAGACTCATTCCTGCTTGTTCCTGGAGATAGCACAGTTACTTACCTGTAACAGGTGATCTCTGGGAACAGCAGGAATAAGTCTTCACAACCCACCCACCTCCCCTAGGAGTTGTATCTCTCTATCTATCTTTCCTTTCCCCCCTCTCTCTCTCTTTGTCTCAGCTTAAAACTCAACTGAGGAGAGACAGTTGGGAAAGGTGGGAAGGCAGCACGCAGGTGCTGTGGGATGCTCCCAAAGGCTTTCTGATTGGACGCTGGGGAGCGTTCCCGTGCAGGCTCCGTCAGTACCGACGTACCCATATGTGAAGACTTATTCCTGCTGTTCCCAGAGATCACCTGTTACAGGTAAGTAACTGTGCTTTCCTGGCTGGGACCTCTTTGGTGCTCTCTCTGCCCCTGCTCTCATACCTTTTGAGCTGCTCCACTCCTCTCCCCTTAAAGATCTCACGCTAAAGATTGTGTTCCTTGTGGTGGTCATGTCTGCCAAGTATATATTGAGCTCCAAACCCTTTCTTGCCAATACCCCTTTTCTTCTTTTCATTGAAAGAGGTTACCATTTGAACTGTCTGGGTATTTTTGTCAAAGGTCCTCTCTGAGTTCCATCTTAATCAGTCAATGTGTCTACCCATCTTCTGGCAGGACCAGTGTCCAGATCGCAAGCGGTAGGATGTTATTACACTATCTCAAGGTTACCAATTTGTTTTGAATTTCAGACCACCTCTTTGTCTTGTTCTCCAGCCCTCCGACAGTAGTGCGATGGATTAAGCAGGCCATTGAATCGGATTATCTCCTCCAGAATAAACCCATTCCCGTTTTGGGATTCGGGGCCCATTCCACCTGGGCTCTGGCCATGCCCTGGGCTGAACGGTCACGGGTTCACCCGCTTGATATCTGCAGGGCAGCAACTTGGTCATCCCTGTCTACCTTTGCTCATCATTATCACTTGGATCTCCAGGCAAGGGAAGCAGCTCAATTCGGAGCCACTGTTTTGGCTGCCGTTATATCTTCCCTCTCTATGGTGGTGTAGCTTTGGTACTCCCACTAGTCTGGACTTGATCTAGCAGGATGGGTTGGAAAGTGAAATTTTACGTATTGTTAATTTCCTTTCCTGGAATTCTGCTAGACCCGTCCAGGATCCACCCTGGGCCTGGTCTTCGCCACCTTTGAGAAGTGCTATGTAATAGGGTGGCGATGCACCGATTCTGATTAGCTGGGCTCTGGTTTGGGCATTTTCCTCGTCAAGGAGCCTCATTTTGGCTATATTCCTAATCGTGTTATAGTTCAATTGTTTAGTCTGGTGTTCTCAATGTTAAACTGTTCTGCAGTTCTGGAGCTTGCCAGGGTTATAATGAAGCTGACCCCTAGGGTTAGGACACTATATACCAGGGGATATCACAAAGCTGCTGTGATTTTTCTCTGTCTCTCCATCTGCTGGCAGGGGGACACAATTCACTAATCTGGACTGGTCTAACAGGATTCCAGGAAAGGAAATTAACGGTAAGTAAAATCTCACCGTGCTATAGGTAGACATCAGAAAAGTGGAGTAGCCACCTAGATGTTAGAGCAACAAGAGATCAGGGTTCAATTCCCACTGGCACTCCTTGTGACCTTGGGCAAGTCACTTTTCCTGGGAAGAAAAGGCCTGGCAAGTTACTTCAGGTCCTACCTTACCAAGGAAACTCGGGGGCTGCTGGTTTGCCAAGAGTCAACATTGTCTTGACAGTACTTAAATGTATGTAATTGAACCCATAGTTGAAAGGGATCATACTTTTGGACAGGTACATAAACCAGACATCTCCACATTTTAAATAAAGTAAATAGCAACGATGATGTTAAGGCCACTGTCCTCTCCCCTGTCCTGGTTCTGATGGTTTCTCATTCTATACCATAAATTCTGCTCCCAATTGGATTGATGAGTTGACTTTGGAGGTATGATCAAAAAGAACTCATCCAAACAGTTAGTACCTTGCGCTTTACTCCTACATGGGAAAAATATTTCATTCCTTTGTGGCCCTCTAGTCCAGTCCTGGAACCATAGAGTTTAGAATCTCCTCCAGCAGCTTTGGAGACTGAAAGACATCATCGCTTTGCTGGCACCAGTATATATAGGCAAGGACCGCCCCCTCTCACCAGTACTTTCAGTCTCCAAGCAGCTGTGGAGATTCTGAGCCCGGGACTGGGCTCAGGGTGTAGGTTCAGAGTGACAAATAAGCAGTGCTCTTCTTTAGTTCTTGGGGGAAAATTAGACAGAAGTTTTCCTGCGGATTTTCTAAGGCTGGTTTTCTTGTTTGCTTTGCAGGTGGATTGCTGTGCTGAAGAGATTTCCCCTGCTTTGCTGCGGGCTCTGTTCTTTGCTGTCTCTTTCTCTCTTCTCTGCTCTTCTCCCTCTCCGCCCCCCCCCCTCCTCCTCTCTTCCGTTCTTTGGTATCTCCCAGTGGTGTAAACGAGCATAGGGGGGAGAAGTAATTGCGTTCGCCTCCCTGCTCCCGAACCCGCGATTAGGGGTGAGGAGCAGGTGGAAGGCTGGGGACACGACTACAGAGGCCTCGGGGTGTCCTGGCAGCGCGGGGCTGAAGCCGTGAGAAGGCTGTGCCCCGACGCTCTGGCTCCGGTGTTGATTGCTGGCTCAGAGAACTGCCTCGTAGTACCTTGCGCTTTACTCCTACATGGGAAAAATATTTAATTCTGTCTCATCCCTCTGATATTTGTCTAATTTGAACTATCAAATATCTTTTCAATAAGTAGTCATCTGTTGATCCATTTCCTTTAATTTATATTCTGTCTTGAGTTGGTGTTCTCACAGTGCTGCTTGTCTGAGAGTCAGTCTGTGCTTGCAGCTCCTCCACTACTGCCCAATGGTTTCAATGAGCAAAAGCCTTAAATCTTGCGAGCATTTATTTAAGATGGCATTCCAAACAGACACAGGACTGGAATCAAACATATGGGGAGCCTTATGAATATGCAAATCTCGTGGGACACTCTTAACATGTCAGTATTCTTTCAATGCTTCTCTGTGCATCTGAGCTCTAATTTGGCACTTTCATAAGGAAATAAAGGCATTTCAGTCAACTTTCCTGTAAATTCTGTAAATTTTCAATAAGGCAGGAGACCTGCCAATAAGGCCACCGCTGCCTCTTGTTCCATGTAGCAATCTTTTTCTGTAGACACACTTGTTGCCATAGCTTCAAAATAACAGTTAATATAAATGTAAGCTTAGACGAATATGTGTGTGTAGTTTATTTTTTAAATAGTTTTTTTTTTTTTTCTTGCTGACAAAATATGAAGGACAGGGTCATATTCCAAACCTTGCTGTTTCGTTAATTGTTTGCTTTAGTTATTAGCAAGTGTTTCTGTAATGCTGTTTCTCAGGTGTTATCACAAGTGTTATTGGTCAGGAAACAAGTGGCCTGGGTTAGTGCTGATTCTGTAGCACCAGCTCCAGAATTATCCAGCCCATAAATCTTGGTATTGACCGAAGAACACAGCCGATTGGACCTGTATGAGGACCTTGTCCTGCTACTAAAAAGTGGATCCCTTATATAACAAGTGGATGAAATCAAAGCAAACTTAAATATCTTTTATACGTCAACAAATGGAAGGGGTAGCCTGTATGGGGTGGCAGATAGAATCATTCTAGCCGCCTTTACTGGGCAGACTAGATAGATTATGCTGGTCTTTATCTGCTGTCATATTCTGTTACTGTATGATATCCAGGGCTTCCTCAGGCACTGGCTAGTTCCAGTGCCTGAGGTTGATTTTACTTTATAATCCCTGTTCCTTCCTCCGTCTCCCTGCTGACTATAACTCTTACAGTTTACTGTAATTTCAATATAAGCTCTCTAATTTGTGATTAGTGATCCCAGTATTTATTTTGCGTTTTGGTCCGTAGGTACATTTATAGGAAGTGGGTGACTGCTAGGTTTTGTGGGGTATGTGTCCCTAGGAACCACCAGGAAATAATTCGAATAGCAAGGTACCTGTCCATAGACAAGCTGGAGACCAGTTGGTGGGCAGGAGCACATGTGCAGATGGTGCCTCAGCAGTGCTTGGCAAGACCTTCCAGTGCCTACATGGTTAATCCCAAATGGGGAGTTGGGATAGTGCTAAGATGTAACATTGCAATATATGAATGGTACTTACCTTGTCTATGTAGTTGAAAAGCAACATGTTCATCTTGTAGATTTAAGTTGTTGTTTTTCTTGTGTACCTTTTCTTTTAAATATGAGAACTTGGTCACTGAATAAATTCTTTTGACTGGAAACAGATGGAAAAAGTTGCCCATTTGAAGAAAGAACAGTCAAAAAACAAGTGTCGCAAGGCTCGAAGGCGTCATCTCAACTTACAGTTGGAGTTCAACCGCAGGCAAAAGAAGAACATTTGGCTGGAAACCCATATTTGGCATGCCAAGCGATTCCATATGGTCAAGAAATGGGGATACTGTTTGGGAGACAAACCCACTGCAAAGTGTTACAGGGCCTGCTACCGTGCCATGACAAAGCATTGCCTCATTCAGGTAGTGAAGTAGTTTTAAGATCATTTACAGTTGCTGTTGATGGTGTGATGATGAACTGAATGCAAAATAGGGATGTGCACAGGTGGGAAAATATCAGTTTTTAGTTTCTTCCTCGATTTTCAGTTTTTTTGTTTTTTTTTTAATAGTGAATTTTTAAGGTGCGCTAAATTGATTTAACACACACTGACTGAATTAAGGCATACTATGGGGGTCTTTTACTAAAGAGCACTAAGGTATTGCACCTAACACACCAATAGCTTCAAAACCATGGCACATTAGGTGCAACACTATTGTGTTAACTTTCGGGGATATGGATAGCATTTTTCAGGCAGTTAAGGCGGAGCCATGACCCCTAATGTGTACCATATTACCAGAGGATGCACAGTTAGCACAGGAATCGGCCTGGGCTAGCCGGCAACGGGGCCCTTATCCACTTTCTAGTCACCTCCTGTCTTGACTGTTGCAAGCTGCTTCTCGTTTGTCTTTCCCTGAATTATCTCTCTCCCCTTCAATCTGTTTGAAACTCAGCTGTACGTCTTATCTTCTGCCAGTGTCAATATGCTTATGTAACCCCTCTTCAAGTTTCTTCACTGTCTCCCTCTCTATGTCTGCATCCAGTTCAAACTTCTGCTAACCTATAAGTGGATTCATTCTGCGGCTCCTCACTGCCTCTTTTTTCTCATCTCGCCCTACACCTCGCCTTGGGAACTCCACTTCTCTGGCAGATGCCTTTATCTCCAGGGACAAGCAGGAATGAGTCTTCACATATGGGTACGTCAGTACCGACGGAGTCTGCACGGGAACGCTTCCCAGCATCCAATCAGAAAGCCTTTGGAAGCATCCCACCACGCCTGCGTGCTGCCTTCCTGCCTTTCCAACTGTCTCTCCTCAGTTTTCGTTTTTCCGCGGAGCCGGCAGGACGTCCTCCTGTCACCGCAGAAAATTCTTCTTTTATTTTTTAGTTTTCTTGTGGTCGCGGCTGCCTTACCCGACGCCACCGGTACTGCCGGTGTTTCTTTTTCCTTTTCTTGTAAAATATTTCCCTCCTAAGGAATATTTTTTCTCTGTAGTGTCTCACGGTTTCTCAGGCCTCTTAGGCCTCACCTTTTTCCTTCATGGAACCGCCAGTCACTCTCCTCAAGAAATGTAAAAACTGTGGCGGTACAACCTTATTTTTAGACACTCACAATTGGTGTCTAACCTGCTTGGGTCCTGACCATTTTTCTCCGGAGCCCTCGGGCAATACTATTGTGGGAAGAAGTTTTCAACATCGAGTTCCCCTTGACACGCGGTCCCCATCCAACTTCAAGGTACCGACGATATCTTCTTCTACACAGGATCAGGTAACCCAAAAACAGTCTGTTAAGACTAGCCAGTCCTCGAGTGGCAGTTCTCATGCAGGGCATGGAGCTGCCTATGGCCTTGCCCTCGGGAATCCACTGGCTTCAAAACCCCGGTGGGAGTCTTCGGCCTCCAAAACCTGTGTGGGGTTTCAGGTTGTTCCTGAGGTTCACCCCTCACAGAACATGCCTGAGCCATGCCCGGTGGTGGTATCCGCTTCGAGCGGTACCGATACCCTGGCATCGGCAATGGTGTTGGATGAAACACTCCTCGCCAAGGATCGTCGTCTAGCGTTCTCGGTACCTATGGGGCCGGTGGATACGCTCCAGACCGACCTTCCAGTATCGGTACAGGCACCGATACTACTACCGACGTCGGTACCCTCCAGACGTGCATCGATAGACTCGCTTCCTTCGATGCCGAGTCTGGAATCGATCTCCAGTCTGGAGGACTGGGTACCGACTCGCCTTGGTACCGACACCCGTCGGTACCGAGGGCTCGGTTCCGATGACTCTGTGCCGCAACTTTCGGTTCTTACGATACCGTTAGAGTTGCCACCGGCTGGCCTTCATCCACCAGTATCGGATACGGTACCGAAGCCGGTACCGAGGTCCACTTTACCATTGCAGTCGGTGCCTTCCATGCTTCTCTCGTCAGGATCGCTTCCCTCGATACCGAGTCTGGAATCGATCCCTAGCATGGTCAATCTGCTACCGACTAGCGCTGGTCCCGTCATTCCACAGTACCAGCGATCATCCTATAAAGATTCCATACTGCACCATCCAGGATCTTCTATTCCTAAAAGTTGGGATAGATCCCTTGGTGCCAATGCTAGTTCTGCATCAGCTCTAGCCTATCCAAGGGAAGTCCCCTCTGTGGATCCTTCTTTTCAGGTTTTCATCCTGGATATGGCAAAATCTTTTGCCATTTCTGTTCCTGGACAGGGTCCTACACAAGGCAATATAGGATCCCTTTATAGTCCTGAAAGAGCAAAGGAAAACATCATGCTACCTTTGCATTATTCCTTGCAGGACCTCGTTCTACGAATGTGGGAAGCTCCTTTGAAGGTACCCCCACTTTCCAGAGCAACTGATCTTCTATATCAGGTGCCCCCTTCTCCAGGATTCCAAAAGACTCAACTTCCTCATCATTCCATTGTTGTAGAATCAGCAATGAGGCGGGTGAAGAGTACTAAAAAGCACTCTTCTTATCCGCCAGGTCGTGAGTCTAAAGCTTTAGATGCCTTTGGACGTCAAACCTTCCAGGCATCCATGCTTTCAGCAAGAATTCTCTCATATATTTTTTATATGGGTTTGTCTCTTGAGGAGGTCACAAAGAAGTTACATCTTTTGACTCCTTTTCTTCAAGAGCCTAAGAGTGCAGACTATTCCTCACTGGTTAGTCATGCTCAGGATATCTCTAGGTTTCTTACTCGTGCTTCCCTAGACTCCTTTGAGTCTGTTAGCAGGACTTCTGCTATAGCTATAGGAGCACGACGTAAAGCCTGGCTTCAAGCTTCAGACTTGGACAAATGGGCACAAGTTAGACTGGGAAATACTCCTTGCACTGGAGAAAATCTCTTTAACAAGGAGTCTTTATTCCAGGTTGCTCAGTTAACAACTGACTGTCCTGTTTCCAGGGGCTGTTCAACGCCTTCTCCTTTCCTAGTTGGTAGGAAAGGTCCTGTCAAAATTTCTTCCCCTAGGAGAAGAAAATTGTATCCATCTTCTGCCCATCATACAGATGTTCCCAAACAGGGGAAACATCATCCTGGGTTGATGAATCCGCAACTTCAGCAGGGTCAGCAAACCCAGCAATCGCAGGACTTCAAATAGTTCATCATTGCAATTCTTGATTGGGGGTTAGAGTAGCAGTCTGCTTCTTTTATTTGCAGTGTCTGCACTAACTTTATTCTAACCTTTTTTCATATCTCTTATGTGAGATATTTTCTCTTCAACCTTTAAAGGTTTTTATGATGATCATGCCCATACTTAACAGGGTTTTCCTCTTCCTCTTGGAGGAAAGAGAACTAACAACTATTAATAGACAGTTGTTTTCCCTGTACTGGCATGTATCATCTCACCTGTCAGACACTTCCTCCATAGTTAGTCTTTTTCAACATTGGCTTACCCCCCTCTTACTATACCAGTTGGTCTGTAAGAGGGACCCCTTTTACGCTGGTAAGCCCCTATAGTCCTTTACTTCTTCTACAGGGGGATCCTCCCTTCTGGAGTTGTCTCACCCTTGTTACCTTAGGGCAGCCCATCAGACAATAGGAAATCCTACTAGGTCTGTTCTTTTTCCACATCCAAAAGAGGGAGAGGAAAGAGAGATGTTCTCCGCTGCCCTGGTATGTTGCTGCAGATACAGCAATTCCTAGTGTTAAGTCACTGGTTATGTCCACCACACAACCAGGGATTCTCCTCCACTAGCAATACTTCTAGCCTCACTGCTAGGTCCCAAACAGGTTATCAACTTCGTTTGGGAAACCCTCTTAGCAAGGCTTGGTTGGTTAACTTCTATTCTTCACCCCCTTGTCCTGGGCAGAATAGTTGGTTGTCTGCTGGTTTTCCACAGCCATTTTTTCTTCTAACCAACCTGCAGCATGCTCTCTGCAACTCTACAATGTAGCTTTGCACTATGGGCCCTTGCTAGAGAGCATTACTATCTTGCCTAACGGATGACCCCAGATGGTTAACAGGATTCCCCCAGTCATGTTCCATGACTGGTAGGTATTCCTACCCTTACCGTCTCATCTTAAATCTCTTTTGAGACATCAGTCTCGGGCTTTTCATTACGTGAAAACCTAAAGAAGGGCCAGTTCCCTAGCCACATCCCCTCTGGTCTTCTCCTCAGAGATAATTTTTTTCACTGGCAGTTAGGGAATGTCCAATACCCTTCTTGCTCTCAAGGGCAAGTCGCTAGGGTATCTTCCTCCATTGGCGTCCTTTATCCATTTTCCATATGGCAATTCTGGAGAAATCTGGCCTTCCTGCCTACAGACTGAAATTATCCTCTGCCTTTTTCACATAGACCATCCTGGTTATTCAAAGCTTCTTCTTGTCAGGGAGACCTCTCCTCTGACTCCGCCAATCATAACCAGGAAAAGAGAATTCTCTGTATATCTATTCAAGCAGGTATTTACCTTCTTGCTCTTAGATGAATCTTCCTCCTAAGGTGGATCAGTTTCTATAGACCTCTCTCCTTCAACATACCTGGAGATATGTGTCTATAGGTCTATATATATATATATAGATATAGAGATAGATAGATAGATAGATATAAATATTGGATATATACACATATAGGATGTATATGCATATATCTACAGGAGATATGAATGGGCAGAAAACACACAGATTATATGTATATATGTATGTATGTGTATATGTATGTATGTATATGTATATATCTGTGTGTTTTCTGCCCATTCATATCTCCTGTAGATATATGCATATACATACTATATGTGTATATATCCAATATTTATATCTATATATACATAGATATATTTTTACATCTACTGAGATATAGTTTCAGATAGATATGTATCCATATACTTATCTATCTGTTCTGTCAGGTTCAAATGTCCTTCATTCCTATATGATCCTGACAGATGGGCAATACCCCTATCAATGTTATGCCAGCATACGTAGGGGTCTACACTTATAACCACTTCCTGTGGTAGTTAACACCTGCCATGTAGGTTAGGTACTCCTGAAGCTCTCCGTATACCTTCTTCTTTCCCAATTAACCCCATTTAGGAAAGACATTGTGGAGCTTCAGTCAATCTAAAGCTTAGCGCTCCTGAGTCTGTCCTTACTTCTTGTGAGATACAGAGGGCTCCATACCCTTTCCTTCCTACATGGACTGATTCCATCCCAGTCCAGTTAGGTCAGACTCAATTTTCCTGTTGGTCCTAAATTTGTACTGTTTTTGGACCTGATCAGCTTAAGCTTTCTGTCATGCTACCTTCTGCGTCTCCGCTGACGTTCTACCTCTTATACTACCCCAGTTTTTCCCCTGGGGCTATTTCTCACCCTAAAAAGTTCTGACCTCCACTCTTTTTTCTCTAATCTTACTACCTCCACTTCTCAGTGAGGTACCCCTTTAGCACATTCACTGGCTATTTTAACATATCCATATGTACCTCAGTGAACTTGTGCAAGATCAACAGGGGAGGCCCAGATTTCAAAATATTCTCTATACAGGGTATTTCTCTTTAGTAACCCTGTTCTAGCAGCTGTTCCACAGCTCCTTTTCTGTTTTCAACTCCTACCCTCCATCCCAGGATGCCTGAGGTTTTAAGCAATAGCATGGATCGTTCTAGACTTGCAACATGCTAGGACTCCTCCTAGGCATCTGAGCTTGGGAGTCCCCATATGTGAAGACTCATTCCTGCTTGTTCCTGGAGATAGCGCAGTTACTTACCTGTAACAGGTGATCTCTGGGAACAGCAGGAATAAGTCTTCACAACCCACCCACCTCCCCTAGGAGTTGCATTTTTCTATATCTCTATCTTTCCCTTCCTTGCTCTCTTTCTCTCTCAGCTTTCAAACTTAACTGAGGAGAGACAGTTGGGAAGGCAGGAAGTGTAGGGTATATAGTAGCACAAAAATAAGTTAGACTCTCTGTTGTCTAGGGGAATATGGCTACTATCCCAGCCCAAAGTTCTATGAGTTATTCTGGCAATGAGCCACGAAAGAATTCTGGTCTGCAGATATATATTAGACTTTATTATAGGCAACCAAATAGAAAAATACACACACACATATATGGCTAATTAGAAAAATGAGGTAGACATTTGTTATGGTACAGATGTACACTTGGACAACGCAATAAATCACAGATTAGTAAACCAGACGTCACTGATTCGCTCTGCACTGAGGAAAAGCAAGAAATATATTGCTAACCCCTTTGCCCATCCAGGAGAGGAGAGATAAGCCAGTACCTTAGCTCCGTCCAAGGATGCAGCTGTTAGCTAATGCCGGCTCCAGCCCCTTCAGAGGCGAGCCGCAGTAAGTCCGAACCGGAGGTATCTGTGAAAGTCTTATCTCAGACCTGTGGAGGACGGCCTAGCCCACACGTAGGGGCCGTCTGGCGGAAGGCTCAGGGCTCAGGAATCAGGTACGCAGTGCACAGCAGCAGGATCGGTGCAGAAGTCTATATGTCCAGGTGGGGAAAAACCCCAACTCTTTCTCTCTTACTCTCCAACTTACAACTAACTAACTAACTAAAGTTTCCAACGCAGAATGCATAATTCTGTGTGAGAATCCTCCGTCATAGGTCCGATGATTGGTGGGCACCAGGCAGTCTGAGGTATTCTCAGCGAATCAGAAGGTCAATGATGAGCAGCTTCTTGCAAACAAAGGAGCCATGGTAAAAGTCAGGCAGAAGCAACAGTATGTAACTTCTGGGCATGTACAAGTGTCCAAGGCCAGCCACGGACAATAGCCTCTGTATGCATGCACACTTAGAAACGCTGTGCAAGCAGTTGCTTGAAGAACAGGCTTATAGCTGAACACAGCAAAAGTGTAGTGAAGAATCCATCTTGTCTGTGCAGTTTGGTTCATTTTGGTTCAGGCCTGAGTTGCTGAGCAGGCCGGAGATTTGCATGTAGAATTGCAGGGGTACCAGCCCTACAGAAGGCAGCACGCAGGCGTGGTGGGATGCTTCCAAAGGCTTTCTGATTGGACGCTGGGAAGCGTTCCCGCGCAGACTCCGTCGGTACCAACGTACCCATATGTGAAGACTTATTCCTGCTGTTCCCAGAGATCACCTGTTACAGGTAAGTAACTGTGCTTTATCTGTGCCCTTCTCTGCCACTGCCAACTCCAGACTTCATTCATTCCGTCTTGCAGATCCATATGCCTGGAACAAACTACCTGAGTCAGTACGTCAGGCTCCTTCTCTAGCTCTATTCATATCGAGGCTAAAACCCCACCTTTTCAAGGCTGCTTTTGGATCCTGATACCCCTCACTCTTGTTCACCACTTATGTGTATCTTACCATAATCTAATCCCCAATAGCCTTATAGCGCTATACAAATGTTTAGTAGTAGTAATAGCATCTTGTGCCCAAGGTGCACTTTTAGTATGTTACAGATACATGTTGCCGGCTAGCACTCTTCAGTAAAAGCTTCCTAAGTTAATTAGTGCTCGTTAAATCAATTTAGTACACATACTTAAAACTAGTGATGACTTATTTCAGATTTTAGTTTAAAATTCAGAGTGGAAAGAGTAGTTACTCACCTGTAACAGGTGTTCTCCAGGAGCAGCAGGAATCAACCCTCACATATGGGTGTTCCTGATCGTCACTCCACATTTCCCCAGCTTTCAAAGAAAGCCTTTGGGAATGCAGTGCGCCTGCGCGGTCCCCTTCCCACCCAAGGGTGCCATCTTGCTCAGTCTGATGACATAGCTAAAAGACAGTAAACCCCCCCCCTCAAAATAAAGTATATGACTGCAACTCCAGGGGACGAGGGAGGGTCATGAGGATTGATTCCTGCTGCTCCTGGAGAACACCTGTTACAGGTGAGTAACTACTCTTTCTCCAGGACCAAGCAGGAAGTCAGTCCTCACATGTGGGACTCTCCAGCTCTAGGCTACCGGGAACCCAAAGCTGAAAAAAAGGCTCCCTCTGAAGGGCCTCAGCATCCATGATAAGAATATCCTCTGAGAACGCCCCCGTACGGTAGCCCAGCACACGGGCCGGAGGGTAGGAGTTGCCTAAACCTCAGAGATTGCGGAGTACCACTTGTCCGAAAGCACTGTCCCTTCGGGACTCTCTCTCGAGGCAGTAGTGGGCTGCAAAAGTCTGGCTTGAAGACCCAAGTAGCGGCCCGGCAGATGTCTGCCAACGAAACAGCGTGGAGATGAGCTACTGACGCGGCTTTCGCCCTGACACGGTGGGCCGTGACTCGACCCTGCAAGGGGAGGTCGACTGCCTTGTACGCCCAGGCGATACATTCTGCTACCCAAGTGGACAACGTACGCTTGGAGACAGGTAACCCCAATTTATTAGGGTCAAAGGAGACGAAGAGCTGAGTAGCCCTTCGGTGCCCCCCGTGTACGTTCTATGTAAAAGGAGAATGCCCTCTTACAGTCCAGGGTATGCAAGACTGTTTCAGCCCGGCTGGTATGCTGCCTGGGAAAGAATGTCGGAAGAACTACCTCCTGGTTGAGGTGGAAGGAGGAGACAACTTTTGGAAGGAATTTTGGATGGGTCCGTAGGACCACCCTGTTCCTATAGAACCATGTGTATGGTCTATCAGAAACCAGAGCTTGTAGTTCACTCGCACGTCTGGCCGAGGTAAGAGCTACCAGGAAGAGCGCCTTCCAAGAACGGTAGCGTAAATGGCAAGTAGCCATCGGCTCAAATGGTGGGCGAGTAAGTTGTTGCAAGACCACGTTCAAATCCCACTCAGTGGCAGGTGGACGAATTGGAGGCTTGAGCAAAAGCAGGCCTCTGAGGAAACGGGACACCAAGGGGTGAACCGACAAAGACTGTCTCTCCACCGGTGAGTGGTGTGCTGATAGAGCACTGAGGTGGACCCAAACAGAGTTGGACTTAAGGCCTAGGTCTGACAGGTGAAGTAGGTATTGCAGTACTACTGGCACCAGGAGAAAGGATCTTCATTGCGCTGAGTACACCATATTGAGAACCTATGCCACTTGAGAGCATAGTACTTTCTGGTGGACTGCCCCTAGAAGCCAAGACCACTTCCTCAATGTCTCTGGGTAGAAGTTTATGGAGCTAGCACTATCCTTTCAGCAGCCAGGCCATCAGATTGAGGGATCTGAGATTGGGGTGCAGCAGGGAACCCTGATCCTGAGACAGGAGATGGGTTTGCACCCCAGAGGGAATGGAGTTTCCACTGCCAACTGCAGAAGAAGTGGAAACCACGGTTGCCTTGGCCATCTGGGGGCTACCAGAATCACCGAGGCCTTGTCCCGTAGAATCTTGAACAGAGTTCGGGCCACCAGGGGCTTGGGAAGAAACGCATACCGGAGGCCCGTAGACCAAGAGATCAGGAACGCATCTGCTGTCATTCTCAGGGGATGCGGCTGTCTGGAGCAAAACCTGGGCAGCTGACGGTTCAGTGGACTTGCAAAGAGATCGATGGATGGAAGTCCCCATCGTAGAAAGATCTGCTGGACCACCAGTGGATTCAACTGCCATTCGTGAGGCTGGAGAATCCTGCTTAGTTTGTCTGCCAAGAAGTTCTCCTGACCAGGTAGATAAACTGCTTTTGAGAAACATGCCTTGCTTGACTGCAAAGGAGCAAAGGGCCTGCGCCTCCTGACATAGGAGTCTGGACCCTTTGCCCTCTTGCTTGTTCACATAGAACATTGCTACCTGGTTGTCTGTCTGAACTAAGACAGACTGGTGAGAGAGAGCATGAGAAAAAGTCTGTAGAGCCAAGCGGATTGCTCACAGCTCCAAAAGATTTATCTGCTGTGTGGCCTCCCAAGGAGACCAGAGTCCTTGAGTGCACATTCCCTGGCAATGTGCACCCCAGCCCTTTAAGGAAGCATCGGTCGTCAGCAACCTTGTGTGTGCTGGGGCCTGAAAGGTACCCCCTGAGAAGGTTTGGGAGATGTAGCCACCACTGCAAGGAGTCCAAGAGTGGTTTGGACACCTTTACTCTGTCTCGAAGGTCGCCTGTGGCTTGCGCCCACTGAGCTCTGAGGCAGCACTGAGCCGCCTGCATGTGCAGACGGGCGTTCGGGGTCATATGTACCATGGATGCCATGTGGCCCAGGAGCCGCAGGAAGTGTCTGGCGGAGACCTGGGAATTGCTTTGGAACTGGTTGGCCAAGTCCATCAGTCTGTGGGCCCTGTCCTCGGGCAAGTAAGCTCTTGCCTGCAGGGTGTCTAATCTTGCCCCTATAAACTCTAGGTTCTGTGAGGGGAGCAAAGTGGACTTTGCATAGTTTATGACAAAGCCCAGATGCTGAAGAAGAGAGACAGTGCGAAGAGTGGCTTGTCTGGCCTCCTGGAAAGACTGGCCCCTGATGAGCGAGTCGTCCAGGTATGGGAAGACAAAAATTCCCTGATTCCTGAGATAGGCCGCCACCACCGCCAGGCATTTGATGAAAACCCTGGGGGCGGAAGTTAGGCCAAAGGGAAGTACTCCTGTACTGAAAATGGTTTCCTCCCACCACAAATCTGAGAGAGTCTGTGGTCTGGATGGATGAGAATATGAGTATAAGCATCCTTTAGATCTAAGGAGCATAGCCAATCTCCCTGCTGTGGAGGTAGGGCAGCAGTATCCCAAGGGTAAGCATCTTGAACCTTTCCTTCTCCAGAAACCTGTTTAGGTTTCGTAAGTCTAGGATAGGCTGGAGGCCTCCTGTCCTTTTTGGTACCAGAAAGTACCTGGAGTAGAAGCCTTGCCCTTTCAGGTGGTGAGGCACCGGTTCCACCGCCTGTTCCTTTAAAAGACTTGCCAACTCCTGAAGGAGGAGGTTTCTGTGCAGAGGGAGTCTTGGAGGCTCCCCTAGGAAGTAGGAGGGGGTATCTGGTGGAAGTAGAGAATGTAGCCCTTTTGGACTATGCTGAGGACCCAGGTATCCCCTGTGATGGTTGGCCACCTGTAGACATACAGGGTCAGCCGACCTCCTGTGCTGAGTGGAGCCAGCTGTGGAGAAGAGGCTATGCTGTGGGAGTCAAAACCCCGCTCCCTGCTGTGCAGGAGCTGGAGCTGGCGGCTTGGGGGTCTTCTGCCTACGGGGCCCACGCCCCTGCCCCTTGGCCTGCTGGCCCTGTTGGTGAGTTGAATAGGCCTGATATTGAGGGTAGGATTTGTAGGCACCCTTCCTCGGGAAAAAGGGCTTCTTTCCCGAGCCCGTCTTTTTCTGAGAAGGGGCAGATGTCTTCCTGGACAGCCTTGTCCTGGTGAGAGTCTCAGTCTCTGTTTCCATAGCCTTTTCAGTCATGGGCTTACCGAAAAGGTTTTCACCTCGGCAAGGGACATCGACCAACTTGTCCTGTACCCACGGCTCCAGGTCTGATGACTGTAGCCAGGCCTGATGGTGTTCACCGATGCCGGCCGTGGCTACTTGGGCTGAAGCCTCGAAGCCATCATAGGCTGCTCAAGAGAGAAACTTCGAGCACTCTCGAATCCCTGTTGACAAAGCCTTGAACCTCTGCAAAGGTTCCTCAGAGAGGCCAGCTGAGAACCTGGCAGTCTCCTTTGCCAGGTCTCGTAGGTACATGCCCATGTACAGCTGGTAGGTCTGGACACGGCAAGATAGCTTAGAGCCCTGGAAGCACTTTCTACCAAGGGCATCCAGGTTCCGGGCCTTCCGTCCGGGGGGCACCGAGGAGTGCATCTTCTGACTCTTCAGTCGGTGCATGGCTGATTCTACAACCATGGAGTGGTGCGGTAGCTGTGCCTTTTGGAACCCAGGGCTCTTACGGACTTGATAAATGGAATCAACCCGTTTGCTAAGAACCGGCGTCGAGGCCGGTGCCTCCCACATACGGAAGAACAGCCATTCCAGCATCGGAGGAACCAGTACAGTAAAGGCTTCCTTCAGAGGAAAATCATACTGGAGGGCATCGAGCTGCTCGGCTCGAGGCTCCTCATTGGCGTCCGCAGGGAAGGCCAAGGCCTTGGCCATGTCCCTCATGAAGTCCGAGAACCGGGTATCCTCCGTGGGGGGGACTGTCTCCGAGGCTCGGACTCCGGTGTGTCCGAAAGGTGTCCGTGGACTCCTCGTCCTCTGTCTCCCACTCCGACTCTTCTGAGGAGTAATCGAGCGGCTCCGGCCGTGTGGGCCTCTGTGCCACTTGCTCCTCGACATCGGTGACCTCGGCCCTGCACGGGAGGTCGAGGGGGACCTTGACCGAGGATCGACTCGAGACTTCATCGACTCGAGGATTGGCTCGGTCTCCGGGTTCGACTTAGATGTTGAGGTCCCGGTGGTCAGGGCAGATGCGGCGATCAGCATCCGCTGCTGTTCCATGAAGGCAGCCAAGCTGCTCTCCAAGGCCGTCAACCTGAATCCAAGCTCAGCATCCCCCGACTCGGGCCTCGACGGCGGCTCCCCCGGAGGAGAGTCCACTAGGACAACTGCACTTACGTGACTCAGGGACTCCGGCTCCACACAAGGTAGCTTGGAAGGTCTCTCTGACTCTGAGAGACCGGGGCGGCGGTCAGGGCTACGCGACCTGGCCCTCGAGGAACCAGGAGCCTCCACCGACGCCGCCCTTGCGAGCTGCTTCTTCCTTTGGTGCTCCCGGGAGGGAGACTTCCTTTCAGAGGAACCCCGACGATGCTCAGGGTTGGACTCCTGAGATGTCGAGGCCTCTGACGAAGTCCGGGCCTGGCCGGATACGGAGTCAGAGAAAATTCTCTCACGTTGATGCTGACGGCTCCGAAGCGCCTTTGAGGACATTTTGCCGCGCGTGCCAGAGGCCAGCGGGTCATGGTCGGGCCCGAGGCATCGGAGGCAGCAGTCATGTGTGTCGGTGAGAGACATAAGTTTCTTACACCGATCACACTTTTTAAACCTGCTGACAGCCATCGAGGGGAAAAAGGGCCCCTGCAAGGTCAAATGACCGGGCTGCCAGTGAAAACACAAAAAGAGTGCGAACGCTTGTCACGAAGGACAAAAATAAAAAATCACAACTGCGGACTCGATACTGGTGTACCGAGCCCAGGCGGGAAGGAGAACCGGTGTCGAACCGGATAAGACGACACTAAAATCGCAGAAAAAAAAATCAGCTTTTCCCGGGTGACACGAACTCGCGTCTGTCGGGCTCCACGGAAAAAGAAAGACTGAGCAAGATTGCACCCTTGGGCGGGAAGGGGACCGCGCATGCGCGCTGCATTCCCAAAGTCTTTCTTTGAAAGCTGGGGAAATGCTCCACATGGGGGCTCCGTCGGTGCCGACGTCACCCATATGTGAGGATTGACTTCCTGGTTGGTTCTGGAGAAAGAAAATATGTATTATCAAATTGCTTGAATAATTCTTGCTACTAGGGTAATTTTCAAAGCCACTTCACATGTAAAATGGTGTTTTTTTCAGCGAAAGGGGCATTTTGTAAAAATGCATGTGTATACACACCTGCAGCATATACATGTGTCGTTTTTATGTATACATTTTTACTGGCTATTGGTGTAGGTGTTTCTGGAGGGATGGCGTTTGGAACTATGTACATATTTTTTTTAAACTTTCAAATTAACAGATGTAAATGAGTGTACACATTTCCAGTGTACAATTTTTTAAAGCGCGCACATGCTTTTTCTTGTTCATAATTTCTGCAAGAATAGATTCTCTCCTACCCCTTCCCCCCACCCCATACCCAACACCTTTCCTCCACCCTTTGAAAATTTGCTACCCTCTGGGAGCCTGCAACTCCGCTGTCATAGGCAGATATTGCGCTTCAGCTCTGGCTGTAATGCGTCTACCTGAGAGTTGGATTTTGGATTTAATGACTCTCCTTTCCAAACCTGAGCCCAGAATAAGTTGTATATTTCAAATATAATAGGTATTACTCTGACCCAAATGGTTTATAGTCTAGGTTTGTATCTGATGCAGTGGAGGGTGAAGTTACTTAAAGTCCCAAGAGGCATTTGGGGGAAAAATGGGATTTGAACCCTTGCTTCCCTGATTATTGGTCTACTGCTTCGACCATTAGGCTTGTATGGTGGTCTTACAGAGTAATAGTCACTAAAGAAACAATATACTTTTTCACTGAAAGGGTGGTGGATGCTTGGAATGCCCTCCCAATGAAGGTGGTGGGGGCAAATACAGTGATGGAATCCAAAATGGCATGGGACAGACACAGTAGATCCTCTTTATAGCAAGAGGATAAAATCAAAATAAACTTAACTATCTTTTATACCTCAACAAATAAGGGGGGGGGGGGTGACCTGCATGGAGCGGTGGGTACATTTATTCTAGCCACCTTACTGGGCAGACTAGATGGACTGTACTGGTCTTTATCTGCCATCATATTCTATGTTACTATGCTAATATCATTTTTATGATAGTCTTAATTTTTTTTCAGGATTTATCTTACTTCTGTTGTCTGGAGTTGATGGGAGAAGAGGAGAAATTGTTGAATGCTCTATCTCGATTGTGCAGTATAGATACGGGTAATATAGTTTCTCTTTTCTATGCCATTGTAGGATTTTTCAAGGGAAAGTATGAACAAAGTTGAGACTCAATCTCCTGCCAACATTTCATAGTGATCACATCTCCATTTTATTTTATTTATTTTATTTTATTTCTTGCTTTTATATACCGCGCTCTTTAAAATCAGTGTGGTTTACATTTAACATTTCTGCGCATAACAGACATACTGCTGTGCACTTACAGTGAACGGGTACATACAACTTGGTTCAACTGGGGTAACTATCTACATTTTTTTACAGTTATATACAAACGACATGGCAAGGTGTATGGTTGGTGGTGTTAAATTACTGGGATGAGAGTAGTGTAGGAGAAAGAGGTGATGCTTTAGTGCTTTTCTGAATTGGGCGAGATCTGTGATTTGCTCTGATGGTGGTTGGGAGTGCATTCCAACAGCTGGGAGCATAGAATTTGAAAGCTCGGTTTTTTGTTGCCTGGGTACATTTTGTTATTTCGTTGGGGGTCTGAAGGGTGTTGGTGGCGAATGTTCTCCTTGCTCTGTTCGCTGGAGTGGGGTGGAAGAGGTCCGATAGGGAAGTGGCTGACGTCTTTTTAATGGCCTTGAAGGTCATCATGACTACTTTATAGGTGAAACGGCAGTAGATTGGAAGCCAGTGTAAGTCTTTTAAGATGGGGGTGATGTGATCTCTTCTAGAGGATCCATGTAGGAAGCGTGCTGCAGCGTTCATTGCCAGCTGTAATGGGTTTAGCGCGTGTTTGGGTAGTCCATGCAGGATCACGTTGGCGTAGTCGAAGTGGGGGGTCACCAGTACCTGAAAAAACTGTTCTGAAGTCGTCCGGTTGCAGCATGGGTTGGAGATGTCACAATGTTTGTAGTTTGTGGTAGATTTGTTTGATGGTGTTGCTGATGTGCGTTTTGAATTCGAGCTGCTGGTCTAGCGTTACGCCTAGGTATCGGATGCTGGGTTTACTTGGAAGTTCAGCATCTCTTGTCTTTAATGTCGGCGGTGGGGAGAAGGACTGATTTCTAGTAATGAACATTTCATCAGTCTTGCTAAAGTTTATCTTGAGGCTCTGTGAATGGAGCCAGTCAGTTACGGCCTCAAAGCATTTTACTAACGGGGAGAAGTCCGGACGATTGAGCATGAATGGGGTGAAAAGTAGCACATCGTCTGCGTAGATGAGACATGATATGTTGAATGATCGTATTATTTCACATATGGGCTGCATGTATATGTTGAATAGGAGGGCGGAGAGTGAGGAGCCTTGTGGTACATCATGTATTTGCTGGAAGGACTTGGATGTTGTGGCTCCTGTTCATACCTGCTGCCATCTTCAAGGTTTACTGTTTTGAAATGTATTTGTTCAAATATTTTCCACCCAGAGTCTAAATATCCATGTCTGAAAGTTACTGTTGGAGACTGAATAGTGGATTAAAACATATAAAGAATGCTGCTGGAGCTTTAGCACCTGGTTTTAATGCCTGTCTGAAGCTGATTTAAGTCATGATTTTAACAGCCTACATTTTATATACTGCAAAATAAAAGTGCATCAATGTGGTTTGTATCAATACATACACAATTCTTTTTTTATTTAATCTTTATTGGAGTTATACAAGAACACTCGTTGCTGAATGAACCAAGAAATATGGAATAACCAAATTATACAAATACAGCTAAAAGGAAAAACATCATATACCAAATATTAGTCCACAAAAGCAATCAAAAGGAAACATGAATACATACACAATTCTATGCAAAATCAGACAAAACAATATAATATAACACCATAAAATTGTTTTTTCTAAAATATGGCTGCAAAATACTCCTAAAAATATTTTCGTAGAACTTCAATTTCTTAACATGATTACTATACATCATCTAAAAATAAAACCTTGTATGAGCAACATGGGTATATCTATCATGTTGAAAGATGTTAAAAATGTTGCTATTTAAATAGAGCTTATGCATCTTAAATTTAAAAAGCAACATTAACATCTTTCATCATGATAGATATACCCATGTTACTCATAATACAAGGTTTTGTTTTTAGATGTATAGTAATCATGTTAAGAAATGGAGATTCTATAAAATTATTTTTAGGAGTATTTTGCAGCCATATTAGGTATTTCCATTATGATATAATGGACACAGATGTAGGGGTAATTCTATAAGAGTATGCTTATGTGAAAGGTCTATAAAGCCTATTTAAAGCAACCAGATTTATTCCCACAGGAGTTCAGTGGTAATGAGGGATTCACTTTGAATTTAAATGCTCAATTTTTATGTATAAAATGTTAAATATTGGGAGGTCCTCAAAACTCGAAGAGTATAGTAACAGAAGATAACTAGATCTTCACACGTTTGGCATCATAGATCCAATAAGAGAGACAGAAATTAATCAAGTATAATCACAATACAAAGGTCCAAATAAAAAAAAATATATATAAATAAATAATATACATTTCACATATCCATACACCTGTTAAAAAAAAATTAAAGTTGTCCAACGTATCTGAATCTGCTTCCTTCTGCCTAGGTCTCACATAACATTGCATTTCAATGTTCACATCTGCTTTAGGGAAACTTAATCTTTTGTACATCATTTTCAAAACTTTAGTCTACTCAATTTCCAACAAACTTGACCATATTTTATGAAAGCAACATAGACACCTAGAACAGTCTCTATAGCACACAAATGCTTTCACAGTTATACCTCTTCCAAAAAAGGTGTAAAATTTGTGTCCTGTACATGTATGGGTCTGTTTCATAAAATACATGGTTAGACATCACAACTTCCTCAGAGCTTTGCCGCCAGAACAGTGACACAGTACAGTTGTAGTCAAAATTATTGGCACCCTTGCATTTTAGGTATGTTGTGTACAATTTCTTGAGAAATAATTGGAAATATTCTAACTGTATGTCATAATATTTTAATTGTATGTTCAAAGATATAAAGCAAAAAGAGTAATTTCTGAGGAAAAAAAAATCCCAAAATATTACCTGGATAGGAATAATGGCACCCTTCACTAATATTGGTTGCACAGCCCTTGGCGGTGATGACAGCCTCCAAACATTTCTTGTAGCCATCAATACGTTTTGTACATCTTTCTGCTGATTAGTTTCTCACACCCTTCAACTGTGATTTGTTCCAGCTCATGAATATTTCCAGGATTCCTTTTACCAATGGCAGACTTCAGAACTCATTGCTGGCCAGTTTAAAGCGGTCCATTTGTTCCTTTTTAACCATTCTTTTGTACTTTTGGATGTATGTTTTGGGTCATTGTCCTGCTGGAGGACCCATGACCTTTGACTCAGACCTACCTTTCTGACACTAGATAGCACATTTTGCTCCAAATTACCTTGGTAGTCCTGTCTTCATGATTCCTTTAATATGTTACAGGCCTCCAGTTCCTGAGGCAGCAAAACAGCCCCACAATATTATGGAACCTCCACCATTTTTAACTGTAGGAAGAGTGTTTTTTTCCTTATAAGCTTCATTTCTATGCCTGTAAATGTATTGCTGGTCTGCCTTGTTGAAGAGCTCAAGTTCCAATTTCATCTGTCCACAGCACATTTTGCCAGAAGAATTGTGGTTTCTCAGGGTGGATTTGAGCAAAGATCAGGCATGCCTTTCTATGTCTGTCTTTGAGCAGTGGGGTCCTCCTTGGTCTTCACCCATGAAGTCCCTTTTGTTTAGTGCATGGCATTTGGTGCGGATTGGAACTACCACTCCAGATTGCTCCAGGTCAGCCTTTAGCTCTTTGGATGTTGTACATGGTTTTTCCAACAGTTTGCACTAATCTTCATAGACTACTTGGATTAATTAACAGTTCCATGAGCAGAAAACTTCTTAGCATTGCAAACTGTAGACACAGGAATCACAAGGTCTTTGGAGATGGCCTTGTACCTTTTTGAAGTTTGTTGTTTGTTGATAATGGCTTTTCCTTAGCATCCCTCAAGTCTAGTCCCGACCTCTGGGTTTTGCTCCTCCAGCACCTTGGAGACTGAGAAACGTCATCCTTTTCTGATGACACTGGTATATCCTGTGAGGAGCCGCCTCTCTGTTCCAGTTACCTCAGTCTCCAAGCAGCTGGAGGATCAGTGGAGCAGGGCTCCTGGTTCACTGGAGGAGCAATTAAGTAGGGAGAATCAGTTTTTATTTTGGATTTGGGGCTTCGGATTACACAGGTACACTAAAAACATTTTTTTTAAACTGCCTCTAATGTTTCGATTGATTTTTACGTTTTTTGGTGCGCTGAATCCAAATCTGGTAACCAATTTGCTCCATCACGTACAGATTTTTTGCTACATTGGGTTAGCAGTTTGAGGTGAACGTTTCAGATTGAGTGCGATCGAGATAAAAGTTTCTTGGATGAATTCTTTATACTAATTGTTTAGTAGTTATTCAAATAAGAATAAAGAAAATTGTAACAAGGCAGCACATAAGAATAGAGTAATGTCAACAAAACACACTGTGATGGTAGCAAAATTGTCTGCACTTAAAACAGCCACATACATGTGCACAAACATTGAGCATATAAGAGTGAGGTTAGACACAAAGCAAAGCAAAGAAATGTGCAAAAAATGTTGTACAGGTATGTATGTAAGAATAGAAAACGCAAACCGCACCATTGCAATACATGAAGACAAACACCCGATGGTGTGAAAATAAAATTCTAATAAATGAGATCCGACACTGTGGTAATAACTAGCAAATTTTTATTTCAAAGTTTAGTAAAAACACGATATTTGTCAACACAGTTTAGATTTTAAAGTCATTCTTGGGTCAATCAATCTCCTGGTGGGCCCGTTTCTTCTTCCCCCGAATGCTTCTCTTGGTGCGCTGCTTGGCGTATTTTTCATCTGGGGTTTCCCGCAGCAGCAACCAGCAGAAATCGGCCATCATAGTGGTGTTCCATCTTCCTTGGTATCTTCTCTCTGCATCCTTGATGTCCTGGTGAAACCTTTCACCTTGTTCTTCACTGTACGCCCCCAAGTTTTCGGGAAAGTAGTTCACATGGGAGTGCAAGAAATGGACTTTCAGGCTCATGTTACAGCCTTGTTCTTTGAAGGCATTGAGCATCCTGGCAACAATATCCTTATAGTTCTCATCCCGCCTGTTCCCCAAGAATTTGAGAACAACATCCTTGAAGGAATCCCAGGCTTCTTTTTCCTTCTCAGACATCGTTTCAGCGAATGCTCCATCTGAAATGAGTTTCCTTATATCAGGGCCAACAAACACTCCTTCCTTTAGCTTTGCTTCAGAAAGTCGGGGGAACTTTGAGCAAAGGTACCGAAAGCACTCACCATCTTTTGGAAGGGACTTGATGAATTGCTTAATGAGACCCAACTTAATGTGGAGAGGTGGTAATAGAATTTTATCACGAGGTACCAAGCTCTCATGAAGAACATTTTTCTCACCAGGTCTCAAATACTCCCGAATTGGCCAGTCTTTTTTCCCCCAGTGTAGGTCGCGGGCCCGGCTATCCCACAAGCAAAGGAAGCAGGAATATTTGGTGAAACCGGATTGCTGCCCTAATAGCATGGATAGAATTTTAAAGTCTCCACAAATCATCCACTTATGCTCATCATAACGAATCTTCTGAAGAATCAGGGCCAAATTCTCGTATTTTTCTTGGAGAATAACAGAGTGAGCAATAGGAACTGAAGCGAATGTGTTGCCATTATGAAGAAGAACACCTTTTATGCTGTCTTTTGACGAATCAATGAACAGCCGCCATTCAGCAGGATCATACTTGAGTTTAAACTTTTCCATCACTCCGTATATATCGTTGCAAAATACCAAATCTTCCTCTTTGCTGAAATACTTCAAAAATTGTGTCTCGCGGTTGCGGTACCAATAAAAAGTTGTTCCTGGTGACAATAGATTTTTCTGTTTAAGCCGAGAACCTAGCAGTTGGGCAGCATCTTTTGGGAGTCCTAAATCCCGGACTAAATCATTCAATTCAGCTTGAGAGAAAAGTTCAGGTTTCGGATCTGGTTCAGTTTCAAACTCGGAAGTACTGGACTCATCGGGAAAAGCCATTTGATGAGTCTCATCATGATCAGAACCGTCCACACAAATATGATCCAAAGATTTTGGTGATTCAGGCACAGGTACTTCGTTGCTATGAGGCATAGGCCTAATTGCTGAGGGAAGGTTGGGGTAACTTATTACGTTCTTATTTTTTAAGTTGTATCCCTTCACAATGCAAGAGCAAAAATAGCAGTCACTGCTGTGGTCTCTTTGTTCACGCCACATCATAGGTATTCCGAATCGAAATGCTTGTTTTTTACCTTTCATCCATAAGCGTAGATCTTCCTCACATGTCTTGCACACTTTGTGAGGAGCCCACGGTTTGTCTTGATCGCCTAACTTCAAACCGAAATAGGCGAAATATACTTTTTTAATAAATGCAGAAATGTTCCTCTGCCGCTTTTTCACAGTATATTCCCCACAAATAAAACAAAAACTGTCCGGAGAGTTGACGCAACCTCTGGCTCTGTGAGCCATCACAAATACACAGCACTGCAAACTACAACTGTAGTGAACCACTTCGGAATAAAGCTGGATTACGACTGAGCAAACAAAAGGTAATAATGAACTTGCAAGAAACTGAAATTTGACAGGAACGTTCATGTCGCAACCACCGTGTTTGAGCGAGCGAACGAGGCGAGGCAAACCGGAAAGAACATGCGCCAGCGCGAGTACTGGATTTAGCCCCCCGCCTCCCAATTGTCCTGTTAATGTATAAAATGAATACAAAACACTCTAAAATATCATGAGGGAGTGTTTCTAGTTAGTTAACCATTACAACCTCTATTTTGGGCCAAGAAAATAAACTGCAGTCGGCTAAAAAGAAATTATGTGAACATTCCTTATATGGGTAAGAAATCTAATTTTGCAAGAAAACGTGACGTGATGGAACATTTTGGCTATTTTTCCTGGATTCAGCACCCCAAAATCTATAGGAATCAGTTACAAAACTGGAGGCAGTTTTTTGGTAGTGTACCTGTGTTATTTAAGGTTATTTGAGATTATTTAAGATTATTAGGTTTTAGGTAGGTTAAGTTAGGCAAAACAGGGGGAGCTGTAGCTTTAAGAGCTGTTGAGGCCTTCTCGCCTTTCTCTTCTCATTCCTTCCCCCCCTCCCCCACTACCTCCTCTTACCTACGCAGCAGAGGCAGGGGGGTTGTTATCAGACGACGGGGCTCCGAGGAGAGAAGGGAGCACCGCGTTTATCAGGCGGCAGACAGCGGATGCAGAAGTTTTTGCCTGCAAACCGCTGAGGTGAAGCCGCACACGCTGACAGGCGCCGGCAGACGGGAGCTCTGAATTTCTGCTCCGTTTTGCTCCGGTGAGCTCCCGACGCTGGAAGCAGCTAGTTGGTGGAGCGCGGTGGCGGTACCACTGAAGACACGGAGGCCGGGGTCGACGAGTAAGGTAAGCGGGCTCCAGGTCTCAGAGTGTGTGACACAAGCCATTTTGTGGGCGCGAAACAGCGTGGAGGGCCTGACCGTGTGGAGACAAGCAGCGAAAACGTGATCAGTGGAGCTAGGCCTCTAAAGGCTCCTTATTTGAGCAAGAAGCTTCGTTTTTAAACGGGTGAAGCTTTTTACAGCTCATAAGTGTGGTAACAAAGTTCTTTGGTGGTGAATAGTTAAAAAAAAAAAAAAAAAAAAAAAAAAAAAAATACAAAACCTGGTTCAGTCAGCTCAGAGGTTGCTGGCAGGTTGGGGAGCTCCTGTTTCCCGGTGGAGAGGCCTTCAGTGGGTAAGCAGGGGGCCAGTGGTAGTGCGATGCCATCCAAGTCTCTCTGCTTGGTGTGCGGCGCCAGGAAGGGCATATAGTCAGAAGCGGGAGTTTGTCGCAGCTGTGTGCAGGAAGCAGCCACACTGGATAGTTCCTCGGAAGGGGGGGCTCCGCCGCAGGGCCCAAGCGCAGACCAGGAGTCGGTGTCTGTGGATTTGCCGTCAGGAGCCGGTAGCGGGTACGTCGTCAGCGCCGGATCTCCTGTCTTCGCAGGCATCTTTGCCAGAGGGGTTCGCGGCACTTCTTTCACAACAGTTGGTGGCCCTGGTGCAGCAGGTCTTGGGGGGTCAGCTAAAGGGGCATGTAGCCAACGCGATTGCTGAAAAGAGGACAGAAAAGAGGCTGGGTATTCCTTTGAGCTCAGGAGCGGCAGGCAGCGCAGCAAAGAGGTCCAGAGCCGAAGCGGAGTTGAAGGAACAGTCGGTGGTCTCGGAGGAGGTCCCGTCCGATGAGGAGGATCCAGATTTGGACGTTGAGAGCGAAGTGGAGGAAGGTGACATCACAGACAAGGAGGACCAGGCTAGAGTGGTTCGGTTGTTTAGGAGAGAGGAGCTGCCAGCGCTCATTTCAGAGACCCTGAAGGCTCTTAATATGCCGGCGCCTGGACTTGCAGAGGATGAGACATTAGATGATCCATTGCTGCGGGTTTTTCGTAAAAATCAGAGGGCATTTCCGGTTCATAGAGTGATTCGAGAGATGATTCAGGAAGAATGGGATATGCCGGAGGCGAGCCTCAAAAGGTGCCAGGTTTATGGGCTGCCTGTATCCACTGGTGGAGAAGGATAGTGAATTATTCAAGGCCCCAAAGGTGGATGCCGCCATCTCGGCAGTGACAAAGAGGACTACCATCCCGGTGGAGGGTATGTTTGTTTATTTCATTTGCTTGACCGCCCTTCAATAATAGAGCGGTTTACAATACAAAAATATCACACAGTAAGGCACAAGGCCGGAAAGTTGAAAGGAAGTTACAACATCTTGATAGGATAGAAAAAGATGAGCTAGGAGAGGATAGACAAGGGAAAAGGTTAGGGAGAGAGGGCGGGAAGGTTGAAGGCCAGGGAAAAGAGGTGTGTCTTTAATTCAGATTTGAAGGTGGAATGATTAGGTTCTAAGCGGAGAGTAGTGGGAAGGGAATTCCACAGAACAGGGCCTATGAAAAAGAAAGCTGAGGAGCGGGTGGATTGAAGATGGGCAAGAGAAGGAGAGGGGAGAGTGAGGCGGTTGAGATGAAAGGATCGAGGGGTATGTTTGGGGGTATGGAAGTGAATGAGGTCCGCCAGGTATTGTGGGGTGGAGGTGTGGAACGCTTTATGAACCAGAGTGAGCAGTTTAAACTGAATGCAGAAAGACACGGGTAACCAGTGGAGACGCAGAAGGAGGGGGGTAATGTGATCTCTAGGGGAGGAACAAGTAAGAAGCCGGGCGGCAGTGTTCTGGATCCTTTGTAGGCAGGTTAGTTGAGATGTGGTCAAGCCAGCGAGTACTGAGTTGGAAAAGTCGATACGAGACATGACCAGTGAGAGGAGTAAGGTTGTAAGAGCAGACGGAGAAAGAAAAGGGCGAATCGAGCAAATTTGCCGAAGGAAGAAGAAAGAAGTCCTGGTGACGTGAGAAACATGAGCGCAAAAGGAGAGATCAGAGTCAAAGAGCACACCAAGGTAGCGGAAAGTGGAAACCAGAGATATAAGGGTACCTGAGAAAGAGGGGGCTAAAGAAGGGGATGAGTGACAGTGGGGAAACCAGATTGCAATAGTTTTCGTGAGATTGAGATGAAGACAGGTAGTACTGCTCTCAAGGATTCTCAGGATAGGAAGCTGGACACCCTGTTGAAGCAGGTGTTTGAAGTGAATGCGCTTTCCATGCACGCGGCGATCTGTGGGGCATGGGTGGCAAGAGCCTGCCTTCGCTGGTCGCAGAGAATTCAGGGAGAGCGTGGAGAGCATACGGTCGGGGAGTCGGCCAGGTTGGAGTCGTGGTCCGCGTATCTGGCCGACATACAATACGATATCATTTGGGGCCTATCAAAGAGCATGGCGGCGGTGGTATCGGCTCATTGATACCTGTGGCTGTGCAATTGGGTGGCGGATGCGTTGTCTAAGGCCAGACTGAGTAAGCTGCCGTTCAGGGGTCGATTACTGTTTGGAGAGGATTTCAAAAAGTTGGTTAAAGACCTAGGTGAGTCCAAGGATGGTAGACTGCCGGAGGATAAGCTGAGGCAGGGGCGGTCGACGCCCGCCCCCAGAGGACAACAGAGAGAGTTTCGTCGGTTCCGCTTTCCTAAGTTCAGTCAGGCGCAGATGGGGCGGTTTCCTGTGCGGAACCAGGGTTTTCGTCCTTTTCGTGGAGCAGGAAGAGGTTTTGCGGCCTCTTCTTCCTCCTCAACAAATCTTCGAAAATCACAATGAAGTGCGGGGGGCCCAGGTAGGGTTAGTACCCGTCAGAGGTCGGTTATGGGATTTTTACCCTGCCTGGGTCCAGATAACGACAGATCAATGGGTCTTGGAAGTGATTAGAGAAGGTTATGCGTTGGAGTTTCAAAGGCCGGTAAAGGATTCGTTCGTTTAATCCCCTTACAAAGTGCCGGGCAAAGCCACGGCGGTGGGGGAGACGGTACAGAGGCTGCTGGATCTAAACGCGATTGTACCAGTTCCCTTAGACCAATACGGCTGCGGTAGGTACTCTATTTACTTCATAGTGCCCAAAAAGGAAGGAACTTTTCAACCGATTCTGGATCTCAAGAGACTAAATCGTTGCCTTCGCGTGTCCCATTTTCATATGGAAACTCTGAGGTCCATTATTGTCGCGGTGAGAAAAGGCGAGTTCCTCACGGCACTAGATCTTTCGGAAGCATACCTTCACATTCTGATTCGGCAGGAACACCAGAGGTTTCTCAGGTTCGCGGTCCCGGGAGGTCATTTTCAGTTTCGGGCATTGCCCTTCGGGCTCGCTACAGCACCACGGACGTTCACCAAGGTGATGGTGGTGGTAGTGGCAGCGTTGCGAAAGGAGGGCATTCTTGTTCATCTGTACTTGGATGATTGGTTGATCCGAGCAAAGTCAAGGGACGAGAGCGAGACGGTGACGCAGAGAGTGGTAGCGTTTTTGCGGAATCTAGGATGGGTAGTCAATATGTCAAAGAGCAAGTTAACCCCTTCGCAGCAACTGGAATATCTGGGTGCCCGTTTCGATACGGAGGCGGGTCGGATTTTTCTGCCACAGCAACGAGCGGCCGGACTGCGGGCCCTAGTCCGGCAGTTTCTACGCAGAGTAAGGCCTACGGCATGGCAGCTACCTACAATTGCTGGGAACCATGGCGGCGACTTTGGAGTTGGTGCCATGGGCGAGAGCTCACATGAGACCATTACAGAGGGCCCTGCTCAGGCAATGGTCTCACCAAAACGATTCCCTGTCCAGGGTCCTGGCGTGTCCGACAGAGGTGAGGCAGGCTCTTCAGTGGTGATTGCGTCCTGGGAATTTGGAGAAAGGGATGCCATTAGAGGCGCCTCCTTGGGTGCCTCTGACGACGGATGCCAGTTTGTCAGGCTGGGGAGCTCACTTTCAAGGATGTTTCGTGCAGGGCCAATGGAACGAACGGGAAAGGAGTTGGGCAATCAACAGGCTGGCGTTGAGAGCGGTAACTCTTGCGCTGCAGGTGTTTCAATGGGAGCTGCGCGGGCAAGCGATCCGAGTTTTTTCCGACAATGCAACAGCAGTGGTCTACATCAACCGGCAGGGCGGCACAAGCAGCGTACAGCTGGAAGCCGAGGCCGAACAGTGGTTCGAGTGGGCCGAAGTTCATCTCCCAGCGATATCGGCGGCGCATGTAGCGGGAGTGGACATTGTGGAAGCCGACGACTTAAGCCGGGTGAAGGTGGACCCAGGAGAGTGGGTTCTGCATCGGGAAGTGTTCGAAATGGTGGTGCGCCGTTGGGGGACGCCAGTCATGGATCTCATGGCAACGTTTCAGTCGGCAAAAGTCGATCGGTTTTACAGCAGAAGAAGGGAGCGAATGTCTGAGGGCCTGGATGCTCTCATTCAGATCTGGTCAACGGAGCAACTCCTTTTCGTGTTTCCACCTTGGGTCCTGATCGGAAAGGTGGTGCAGCGTGTCGAGGGTCATCGAGGCCCAGTGATTCTGATAGCGCTGGATTGGCCCAGAAGACCCTGTTACGCGGATTTGCAGTGTCTCCTGCTAGCGGATCTATGGCGGCTGCCTCGGCGGAAGGACCTTTTGACGCAGGGGCCTCTATGCATGCCTTACGTGGATCGGTTCTCGCTTATGGCCTGGCTATTGAGAGGGTGCAGTTAGCAAAGAGAGGCTATACAGCTGCGGTTATTGAAACGTTATTGAGGGCTCGGAAAAGGTCGACATCATTAGCATACATTCAAGTCTGGCGAGTGTTTGAGCAATGGTGTGGGGAGAAATAGTTGCAGCTGCTGAAAGCGTCTATCCCACAGCTGTTGGCTTTCTTGCAAAACGGAGTGGAGAAAGGCTTAGCTGCAGCGTCCCTGTGGGTGCAGGTGGCGGCGTTATCTTGTTACCGGGGGAAAGTAGCAGGTATGGCGGTAGGTTCTCACCCGGATGTTAAGAGATTTTTGAGAGCGGTGAGCCTTATTAGGCCTCCATGTAGGCAAATAGTTCCGAAGTGGAGTCTTCCCTTTGTGCTGGAGGCGTTAGGCAAGGAACCGTTTGAGCCTATGTCAAGGGCTTCTTTGAAGGATCTCACTCTCAAGGTGGTATTCTTAGTGGCGATTTGTTCGGCTAGGAGAATTTCAGAGTTGCAAGCCTTGTCCTGTAAAGAGCCTTTTTTGTCCTTCTATGATACGAAGGTGGTGTTGAGGCCGGTGCCTTCGTTTTTGCCCAAGGTGGTTTCGCCATTTCATTTGAATCAAGAGATATCTTTGCAGGTGCTCAGGGAGTCTTCCTTAGCTTCCTATGCTGATAAGGTTCATGTCTTGGATGTCCGTAGGTCCTTGAAGTATCTCAAGAGGACGAAAAGTTTCCGCAGATCAGATAGGCTATTTGTGTTGTTTGGAGGGCCGAGAAAAGGAGAGTCGGCGTCCAGAGCTTCCATTGCTAGGTGGCTTAAGGAGGCCATAGCGTCAGCTTATGTTTTGAAGGGGAAGCCCGTTCCGGAGAGCTTGAGGGCTCATTCGACTAGAGCGCAAGCGGTGTCTTGGGCTGAATGTGGTCTGGTGTCAGCGGTGGAGATTTGTAAGGCGGTGACTTGGTCGTCATTGACTCCTTTTGTCAAGCATTACCGTTTGGATGTTCAGCAACAGGGGAATGCGTGTTTTGGATCAGCGATTCTTCAGGCTGATCTAGCGGGTCCCTCCCGATGATTTACTGCTCTGTTACGTACCCAGAGGTCGGGACTAGGCTTGAGGACGCTAAGGAAAGTTAAATTAGTCTTACCTGCTAATTGTAGTTCCTTTAGGGACTCAAGTCTAGTCCCGGATCCCGCCCAGGTGTTTCTTTCCGGTAGCTAGGCCTGAAGCAGGGGAGTAATACAGGTAAGAGCTATTGGCTGATAGAGTTCATGGTCTACAGTAGGTCGCTTCCCTCAGTTTCCAAGTTGGGCAGGCCTAAATTGTTCTGATATAAGTTACAGAAAAAGTTTTTTCCTAAAAAAAAAACAAAAAACAAACAAAAAAAACGAAGTATGTTTGTTATAGTAGTGGTTATGTGTGCTACTTAATTGTTGCTCTGGTGAGTTTGCTTTGTCAATAGATAACTGGAGCAGAGAGGCGGATCCTCACAGGATATACCAGTGTCATCAGAAAAGGATGACGTTTCTCAGTCTCCAAGCTGCTGGAGGAGGAGCAAAACCCAGAGGTCGGGACTAGACTTGAGTCCCTAAAGGAACTACAATTAGCAGGTAAGACTAATTTAACTTTCTGTCTGCCTCAGGCAGCTCTTGTCTTCTCCATTGTAAAAATGGAATAGGGAGTGAATGTGGCCATTTTAAACATTACAGCCATCATTCATTGGTTGATTCAAGTCATGTGAGTACTGACAATTGAATCACAGATGTGTCTAATTTTGCTGCAGTGGGAATGTGGTTCTTCTGTTCATACTGATTTGAATTGTTCATAAGGGTGCCAATATCATTTTTTTTGTTTTTTAAATTGGTCTTGTTTTATCGTATTCTCTTATGTGTCAAATATGTGTGCATATATGGTACAAAGCCATTTCACTGGCCATTTTTTTTAATTTTAGATATTGGACATTTAGAGGTTGAACTGCAAGGGTCCAATAATGTTGGCCACAACTTTGTGTACTTAAGTGCATTTACCTCTGTATGGTTTTATAAAAGGCATTTTGTGTAAAACGTTTTTTATAAAATTTCCCCTTAACTCTTACATATTGAGTAATTTCCATATAAATGAAGAGGTGTCCAGAAACCTAGATTAATTGAAGAGACTGGGAATATTTTTTGCTGTCAATTTTTCACTTTTACAGAAAGGAAAAAGGTTTGACTTGCCTCACTACAAATTTGTATATCACTTTGACAAGGGTGTTGCCTCTGAAAGCAAAATTCTAGTTTTTAGAAGCAGAAGTAAGCCTTCTAGCAAGATTAGTCATTCTGCCCTCTTGCAGCCCTATTAAGAGTGGACAAAGTAGAATCTATGGCCTGTTGTGACCCATTTATAAAGTTTTCTTTTATTTAAGAAAAGAAATTACATGACTATCAGATTTAAATATAATATGCTTGTTGCTGGTAGTACCTGTTGGTACCTACGTTATGTTGCTGATGGCTGCGAGGGGACATAATTTGCAGTGTGTGAGTGCCAGGGCTGGCCCCAGAGTTGGTTCAAGGTATTGGTGCCCTAAGCAAAACTTAAACTTATTCCCCCCTGGCTGTCAGAACCTATCTTTTTTAGCTTTGAATGCCCTGCATTGCGCCCTCTGCCCTCTCCCAGAATCTGCTCCCCTAGGCATCTGCCTAGTTTGCTTAATGGTAGGGCAGGCCCTGGTACGTGCAGTCTTGGTAAAGTCACAGTTAGTAGGAAACAGTGAATCACTTTTAAATGTCTATACGAGACGTTTCAATCTGCAGTCCCAGAGGGCTGCAAACCAGTCAGGTTATCAGGATATCCCTACTGAATATGCATGAGAGATTTATATACAATGGAGGCAGCACATACAAATAACACACGGATATTCATTAGGCATATCCTGATAACCTGACTGGTTTGCAGTCCTCTGGGATTGCACTTATACACCCCTGGTCTATATTTTATATTGCACAGCTCCAGCATATAGAGTCACAAGGCCTGAGAGATTAAGGCATATCTGGTGGGTGTAACACCTAGAGATTGATGGGGAGGAGTGGTGGGGGAGGCTACTTAGTCCAGGGGGATGGAAGAGCTGGTAGGGCTCAGTCCTGCTCTTTTCACAGCAACAAAGAGCAGCTTACAAAAATTAAAAATCATCATCATATAAGAATAGTTGCAGAATTTCTAGAGTACAATATAATATTGTACTCAATTTAATGTAGTATTTATCCTATTACAGAATATCTTGAACAGGAATTAGCCCAAGTATTTCTCTCCTCCCAACAATGTTTTCTCAAATTTTTAGAGTATAAAGCTTATCTGCAGGAACAAGCAGGAATGTAGTCTTCACATATGGGGTGACGTCTGTTCCGATAGAGCCTGTCCAATTGGAAAGCCTTTGGGAGCACTCCACTGCGCCCGCGCAACTTCCTTCCCAACTCCCTCTCTTCAGTTCTTAGTTTTCCATGGAGCCAGCAGGAAGAAAATTCTGTCGCCGCAGAAAAACATTTTGTGGATAGTGCCTCTGCCTTCCCGTCAACACCAGCACTGTCGAAGACAATTGCCAGTTCCCTTCTTCTTTTCTTTTAATTCTTTATCATTCTTTAAAAAAAAAAAACAACAACCTTGGGCATAGACACCCTTTTTAGGCCTTAAGCCTACCAAAGCCTTTACATCTGTCGAAGGCATGGAGAAACCAACTAGTGGTTTCAAGAAAAATTCTAATTGTGCGAGCACCATGTCGGGGATTGATACACATGACTGATGCTTAATGTCTTGGCCCCGGACCACCAGCCAAAAGACTGTCCTCTCTGTCAGAGAATGACACAGAGAGGCCTACAGAACTGGGCTTTAAATTTGGGGCACTCTTCGCCTCTGACATGGTATCACTGGCATCCATTTAGTCAAGAGCTTCATCCTCCTCCCATGGATCTCGGGTGTCTTTGAAGGCCAAACACAAGGCCGCATCGAAGTCGGACAAAACCTCCATGGTCAAAGCATCAATCTTCTAGGCATGGCATCGTAAATAGATCAGTCTGCCATATAGCCCCAGCAGGAGGCCCTGTCCTCCAAAGCCACAGAGGGGCTCCAGGATGCTCCCGAGGTCTCGACCTCCGGAAAGCTGGTGCCATGTTCTGGAATGGCAGCACAACCATATGCAACAGATATTCAGACATTGGCAACCTTGATGGACCAGCGCATATTGTCCATCGAGTGGAGCTTAGCAGCCATGCTGGCAGCCTCTGTTCCAGTAAGGTCCTTGACTCCGGGCACCATCGATACCGGTACTGACATTGACCCTGATTGCAGGGTCAGCATTGGGGTTGTTGCACAACGCGTCAACATTGTTGCCACTCTTGCCCTCGCTTGAAACTCTTAACGATATCTGTATCCAACCCAAATGGTTAACCGATACCGGTACCTCGGAGCGTTGGTATAGTCGGCTTGATTTGGGTGAGCACCACCCTCAGCGATACTTTTGAGCCTTCTAATTCAGATTACAGTGCCTTGAAGGTGGAACTGGATGGTTCTTGGGTGACCCAAGACATACTTTTGGAGTCTTCCCCTCCAAAACAGCGATGTATGTCTCCTCTGGAAGACGTATCCTTCCAGGATTTAATTTGAGACCTAGTTAAGGGTCTCTCCATCATGGTAACATCGGAGAAGAAACCTAGGGCAGAGGAATTGGAGAGCCTCCAATACCCAACAGCACCCAAAGAGGCAGCTACTCTGCCGATGCATCGCATCCTTCATGATCTCATGCTCTGTATGCAGGAGACTCCTTTAACATCCCGATATCATGTACCGGAGTGTCCCAGCTTCCAGAAGCCACAGCTTCCCCACCATTCCATTGTGGTTCATTTGGTGATGCGCCGAATAAAAAGCTTGAAGACTCACTCCTCTAGCTCTCCAGGTAGAGAATCGAGAACCCTTGATGCCTTTGGGCGTTGGTACTTCCAGGCATCCATGCTTTCGGCTAGGATTAATTCCTATATCCTTTACATGGGAATGCTTCTCAAGGAAGTATCAAGAGATCTCAAGGCTTTTGCCCCACTCCTTCTCGATGACAAGAGGGCAGACTATCTCACCTTGGTCAAGCATAGCTAAAATGTATCGAACTTTAATAGGGCCACCTTTGATGCCTTTGAATGCACAAGCATTGCCTCAGCAATCTGCACTAATACCCACAGAATTGCATGGCTTCAAGCCTCAGATCTTCAACAGTGGGTTCAAGATAAGCTGGGCAGCATCTCTTGCACAGGTGAGAACCTCTTTTTGCAAGGACTGTCAGGATAAGGCCTCTAAGAGTCAGAAAATACTACTCTGAAGAGACTATCTAGAATAATAGCTGACCCTCTTAGACTTACTTGTAGTTGCCTTTTTTCCTTCTACAATAAGAAGAGATTCTACCCTTCTTACCCTCCTACTTCTTAGTAGCCAGGAGCCACAGAAGAGGCAGCAGCCTCCTAAGCAGCAAAAGAAGCCACAGGTGGCTGTACCTCAACCAGCTCTGCAGCCACATTATGTGCCTGATTTTTGACTTTTTTCTAGAGAACATTGCCACCGTGCCTCTGAAGGGCCCTCACCCCCTCTATATAGCAGGCAGACTGTGCCACAGTGTCCACAGATGGTACCTCAGAGCAGTGGACGCTAAGCATAGTCCAGTCGGGGTAAAGACTTCATCTCCAAACTCTGCCCCCTCAACGTTCCTTGGGGAATTTCAAACTCGACCCCCCCCCCCCCCCACACACACACACTCACTGCCTTCCTGGAGGAAGAGGTGTCTTCTTTTCTGTCTTGTAGCGCCATAGAGAATGTCCCGATGTTCCATCAGGGGATGGGTTTCTATTCTCCGTACTTTCTCATTCCAAAGAAAACCGGAGGATACAGGCCCATTCTGGACCTCAGAAACATCAAGTTTCTGGTCCGCGAAAAGTTCAAGATCTTTCTCGGGACTCTTCTACCTTACCTCCAGAGACAGGACTAGTGCTCTTCTTTAGATCTAAAAGAAAAGTACACACATATCCTGATCCATCTAAGTCACAGGAAATATCTACGCTTCATCTTTTCAAGGAAAGCATTATCACTACAGAGTTCTTCCCTTTGGATTCACCTCTGCCCCAAGAATATTCACAAAGTGCATGGCGGTCGTGGCTGCATACCTAAGGTCTCTGAGTATATTTGTCTTCCCTTACTTAGATGACTGGCTCAAAAGCAGACACCCCCCCCCGAGAAGTACAGCTTTTCATGTATTGTACCATCATAGTACTGCAACACTTGGGATTTGTCATAAACTTCCCAAAATCCCTGCTGGCTCCAACTCAAAAGCTAGAGCTTATCGGAGCCCTGATGGACATCCAACAAGCCAGAGTTTTTTTGCCCCAGCTCTGCTGTATACGTATAATCCAGCTAGCATCCCAGACATTCCAACAGGATCATCTGACTGCCCACGAGATGCTGCAACTCCTCTGGCACATGGCCTCTACAGTACATGTCGTCTCATATGTTTGCCTACATATGCGGACAGCCTAATGGATGCAAGCCTCGGGCCATTTCCGGGACAGGGTTCAGGTCACTTAAGAACATAAGATATGCCATACTGGTTCAGACCAAGGTCCATCAAGCCCAGTATCCTGTTTCCAACAGTGGCCAATCTATGTCATACGTACCTAGCAGTTTCCCCAAAAGACACAGGTTCCACTATGCTTGTACTGGGTCAAGCATTGATATCCTGGGTCCCTTCTTAATAATGGTTTATGGACCTTTCCTCCAGGAACTTGTCCAAACCTTTTTTAAACCCAGCTACACTAACAGCCTTTACTACATCCTCCGGTAACAAATTCCAGAGTTTGATTACATGTTGAGTGAAAAAATATTTTCTCTTATTAGTCTTAAATAGTTTACCCTGTAGCTTCATTGCATGTCCCCTAGTCTTTCTATATTCTGATAACGTAAACAATCAATCTACGTTTACCCGTTCCACTCCGTTCATTAATTTATAGACTTCCATCATATCTCACCTCAGCCGTCTCTTTTCCAGGTTAAAGAGTCCTAACCTTTTTAGCCTTTCTTCATAGGAGTATCCTTCCATCCCCTTTACCATTTTGGTGGCTCTTCTCTGAACCTTTTCTAATAACGCTATATCCTTTTTAAGATACGGCGGACAGAATTGCACACATTCAAGGTGCAGTCTCACCATGGAACGATATAGAGGCATTATAATATCCTTTTTTTTATTTTCCATTCCTTTCCTTATGATACCTAGCATTCTATTTGTTCTCTTGGCCACCACTGCACACTGGGCCGAGGGTTTTAACATGTTATCCACAATGACGCCTAAATCTTTTTCTTGTGTGGTGGTTCCTAATGTGGAACCTTGCATCGTGTAACCATAGTAACATAGTAGTTGACGGCAGATAAAGACCAGCATGGTCCATCCAGTCTGCCCAGCAAGATGGCAAGAGTAGGTGCACCTGTCGCTCCGCGCAGGCCACCCCTCCCCATATCCTTGTTCAGGGGTAATCCCACCACTCCATGTAGGACACCCCTATTTGTTGAGACGTTATATGGTTCAGAAGTTAGATGGTACCGTTTATTTTGTTTTTATCCTATTTCTGTAAAGGGATCCTCTGTGTTTGTCCCATGCCTTTTTGAATTCCGTCACCGTGTTCGCCCCTACCACTTCCATCGGGAGGGCATTCCAAGCATCCACCACCCTTTCAGTAAAAAAATATTTCCTGACATTGCCTTTCAATTTACGCCCTTGCAGTTTCATGTTATGCCCTCTAGTTTTACAGGTTCCCCGTCTTTGGAAGAGGTTTGTTTATTCATCATTTCTCTTTAAGTATTTAAAGGTCTGAATCATATCTCCCCTGTCCCTCCTTTCCTCCAAAGTGTACATATTTAGGTCTTCAAGTCTCTTCTCATAAGGCTTCTGACGCAGGCTCCAAATCATTTTGGTCGCCTTCCTCTGAACAGTCTCCAGTCTTTTTACATCCTTTGCAAAATATGGTCTCCAAAACTGAACACAGTATTCCAAGTGAGGCCTCACCAGTGACCTATACAGTGGCATAAGTACCTCTTCTTTTCTGCTGGTAATCCCTCTTTGTATGCAACCCAACATCCTCCTGGCTTTTGCCACCGCCTTGTCGCACTGTTTTGCCACCTTGAGATCAGCAGAGATAATCACACCAAGGTCTTTTTCCTGAACTGTGCATACCAACCTTTCTCCCCATATCGCGTACATTTCTCTTGGATTTCTGCTACCCAAGTACATGACACTGCACTTTTTTGCATTAAATCGTAGTTGCCAAGCTTTAGACCAGTCTTCCAGCTTTTGTAGATCTTTCTTCATGTTAACCACTCCCTCGGGGGAGTCCACTCTGTTGCAAATTTTTGTATCGTCTGCAAAAAGACAGACTTTTCCATAGTTAGGGTTGTTCTTCCCTAGGTGCATAACTTTGCACTTGTCCACATTAAATTTCATCTGCCATTTTGATGCCCAGTCTTCCAATTTATCAAGATCCTCTTGCAATTTTCCACAATCCTCTTGGGTTTTAACAGCTTTAAATAGTTTTGTGTCATCTGCAAATTTGATAACCTCACTCCTTGTTGTTCCCTTTTTGACATTCATAAATGATCTGGAAAAACAGTGGACCCAGCACAGATCCCTGTGGTACACCACTATTTACCTTTCTCCATTGGGAAAATTGGCCATTTAGCCCTACCCTCTGCTTTCTATCTTTTAACCAGTTCCTGATCCACAATAGTACACTGCCTCCTATCCCATGAATCTTTAGTTTTGCCAAATGTCTCTGAGGGACCTTGTCAAAGGCTTTCTGAAAGTCCAGATACACTATATCAACCGACTGGCTCCTCCAGGATGGTGAACAGTAGCTTGACAAGTGGGGCATCTTCTGCGGCCAGCTCCCTGTCACTGGCGGCCACACTGATCTGCCCCACTGCCCTGGGTGGCAAACCAGATAACTCCTCTGCACTGGCAGTTGCACTGGGCCGCTCCACTGCACTGGTGGGCACACCAGCAACGATGGCTGTGCTGCACCCTGGCTAGGCACTGGCATCCTTCATTGTGAGCATTGAGGCTTCCCCAATGCATCAGTGCCAGGCCGGGAGGGCGGTGTCCCCGGTAGGTCTGTGGAAGAGCAAAGGTGGCAGAGGTTAGTGATATGGCATGCCAGCTCGGCCTATGGGGTGGCACCTGGCCCACTACAGAACCAGCAGGTGGTGCATGGTCCACGCTGTACCCATCCCACACAGCACCCAAGGTTTGAAAGACATGCATGGGTTGGGTGGACGCAGGCACGGTGGGGACACACATATGGCTGTCATGGTCACACTCTGGCTATGGGGCACCCCTACTCGCCCCTCCCCCCATGTGCCTGTGATAGAGCTGTCAAAGCCTGAAACCCCTGAGATGGTAACCTCCTCCACATACTGCAGCATCTGTTCCTCAAGTGGGGTGAAGCTGCACTACTGTTGCTGGCCCGCTTCTCCGCTGCCTGCCAGACCATGCACCACGTCTTCTTGAGGTCCTCCATGTATTGATTGTGGTGGCGTACCTCATTGACCCTGTTGACAATGTCACACCATACTGCCTGCTAGGTGCTGGCATCCTCAGCCACGAAGAGGGCAGTGTGCTGCTGCAGATTGAGCCCCTGGGCCTCAGCTATCTCATTGTGAAGTTTGCCTTCCTCGTGCGCTTTGCCACTGCTGGTGCCTTGTCGTCCATTGTGAAGCAGTAATGCGCTAAGGCGGCATTCGCCTATCCGTGCAGATCCTCTTATGCATATGCAGATAGCATGTGCAGCAGGACCACACCCCATCCAAAGGCATATCTGGTACCTGCGTAGGCCCCTGGGCGCTGACATTTTGAAAATCTGCATGACAGCTCGCCACCGTAGGATGCCATAACCGCACAGCATTGTGTAATGACAACATAGGCATGCAGGGATGCCCAGACTCTGATACCTGGGTAAGTTACATAACAGATTAAGTAGGCATGTCAACCGCAACATGCTCCGCCCAGACGGTGTGCCTTTGCGGGGCAGGGGGTGTCCGGCATGCACAGCGCCACTGGGCCGGACCCATGCTGTCGCAGCTGTGTTGCACAGGTATGGCAGAGGGCACTACCCACGCAGACTGTTGCACCCATAGAGGTGCTACCCATGCAGGGCTCTGCTCGTGATTGTCTGTTTGGGTAGTGGACCTCTGACATACCCATGCAGAGTGGGCATGCCCACATCCCATGCCCATGGTCCCCTGGTCCTCTACACCACCAACACATTCATGATGCCCTGCCCCACAAAATGGATGATGAAGCGTTTGCAAACATGAATCACTTTATTAAACAAATGTGCCAACATATTTAAAGCATTGCCAACAGTGACAGACAATGCGCAGCTGTACAATTGATGACCACCCCAGCGCAGGGCATACCTGCTTAGGGGGACTGCCTGTGGTGCAGGGGGCCCCTGCTTGTGCCCTCTCATTGCTGTAGAGAGGGCATTCACAGCACGGACCATCACTGTGCATCTGATCTGTACCTCCTCCCTGAGGGGAGACACCTCCGCCACCAGGGTGGCCAGAGCCCAATCACTCGATGGATGAGGGGATGGTGGTGCAGAAGGACCAGGTGTGGCACAGCTGGAGTGCACCTTTTGGTGCTGGGATGGCTGTGGGAGCCCCCAGCTGCAGGAGGTGGATCATGGCCCCGCTGCATGTCGCACCTGGCCCATGCTGAGCCATGCAGTGAGCACATGGCCCCTTGGTAGGGTTGTGGGATACAGTCAGGGTGTGCAGCTCCACATCTTGGCTCCTCACTGTTTGCCTGCTGGTGGTGCCCTGTGCCACTCTACTGCACCTGGGGCACTTGGTGGGTGGTTCCCACATCCCTGATGCTCCCCCCTCTGCTCCCTCCTCCTCTCACTCCTCTTCCTCCCCGCCCATGGCCCTGGCCCTCAGATCCTTCCTCCTCTGAGTCCCCTATCCAACCACTGTGCCATGGCCTCCTCGCTGCCCTTCTCCTCTGACAAGTTGTCCTCGGCTGCAGTGTTGCTGGACAATGATGACTCCTTGTCCCTGTCAAAGTTGGTGGTACTGCTGCTGCTCTGTACTGGTGGTGCTGCACCGTTATGCCTGAGTGGTTGGTGAGGTGGGACAGCAATGTCCTGGGCCCCCCTGGAGCCAGCTGTGGGGAAAGATGAGGGGATTACTGGTCCGCCCAGGCATGATCCTGTGGTGGGAATGGCACATCTTCAGTCCACAGGGGCCTGCCTCCCCCACAGTGCACACTGCATGCTCTCCTCTTTGCCCACCTCCAGCCAGCACTCCTTCGCAGGCTGAGCTGTGTTCTGCTGCCCCCCCCCCCAGGCAATGGGCCCACACAGGAGACAGCATGGGCCAGTGCACATTGTGCCCTTGGGGCCATCGCTGGGGGAGGTTGCCTCTGTACTGCCCTTCTATGCCATCCCCCAGCCGGGTGTGTGCACATCTGCATGTCTTGGGTGCTGGCTGGTGCACACATGGGATGGTAGCACTAGGGGATGGCACAGCTGCCCATAGCACATTCCCATCATTGCATACAGGGAGAGTCCACCAGGTGGTCTGCCTTCACCAGTCCGACAGCCATGGCTGCTGCCCCTCTGCATCTGCTCAGTGCCACTGTGTACCCCACTGACCTTCCTCGGCCGCCAGCCACTCCCTGATCCGCTGGAGCTGGTTAGGTCTCCTCCAGCGTAGCATGCAGAAGTGGCAGTTGAGGGTCTCAAGTGTGCAATGCACACCATATTCCCTGTGGGAGAGAGGGGGGAGCTCAATTGGCCACTTCCATATTGCCTGTTGTGCATACCTGTATCCTGCCACGGTCTTGCAACATTCCCATCCTGGGGGCAGGGGCATACCTATGGCTAGCAGGCTGTGGTGGCAGAGCCGCTTGCAGGGACAAATAGGCAGCACGTGTGGTTTCTGCCACCGGTCCCCCCAGACCCCTGCACTAGGGCACGGGGGCTGGGGGATAGGGCAGGTGTCTGGGGTGTCCACACTGGCTGCCAGAGTCCCCTGCGGTGCCCAGCTCACCCACAGCTCCCCCTTCACCGGGCATTACCATTGCTGTGCATTCCCTGTGGCATTGTTGCCAACCGCCACTAGGGAGTGCAGCACCCTCACCACCTACTGTGTGTGGGTATGCCCCCTGCTGCAGGCAATCAGGGCTGGTACCTGTACCAGTACATGGCCCATCCCTCCACCACCACCAGATAGGCACATATTGGGGCAGCCACTAGCATGTGGCTTGGCATCACAGTCCTGTCTCCCTGTGCAGACACACAGCTGTGCCTTTTAGGGTGTGCAATGCACAGGTACGCCGGACAGGCAATACACGGGCTCCTGAATACATGCCATCCTGCTTCTCTGGCTGATGTTGTGGTGGTTACATACACAGGTATCACCTGTACCTTGGGCGCAGTGCCCAGGTTACGTGCCCTGCACGTACCCATATATGCCGCAGTGGGCGCCTGCCGCTGTGCTCCGTTCATGCTGCATTTTCGTTGCTTGCCCGTTTTGACGGCGTATGACTCGCGATTCAAGCACTTTTCCTGAGCAGGTACCTTTCTGCGGGTACGGCCAGTCTCGGCGCCTTGTTGAATATCGAGCCCAAAGTCTCTTATTCATTATGAAGTTGAACATAAGTATGCAGTTTTACGTTGTCAAATATCATCTTTAACAAAACATTAAGAAAAATTTGAATCGCAATCTGTTTAAATGTACTTTGATCTCCTACTTGGATTCTGCTTCCCAGGTCATCTAGGGTTGGGGTGCTACAGAAGCAGCATTCACAGCCCATTATGGGGAGGTAAGTATCCTCTGCTATTGCTAGTCAGCAACACCTAGTATCAGACTTAGTCTCCTGAGGTGGTTGGACTACATATGATATAGGATCATTAAAAAATAGGTATATTATCCTGTGTGCTTGCAAACGAAGGCTTGTGTGCTAGATCCCAGCCCTTTTCTGATTTGAGCTGGAAGTATAAAGGAGTGGGTTGAAATGCTCAGCCCTCTTGCTCCAAAAAGAATGTTGTGCTACTTCTACATGAATTTCAGTAATTGATTTAACAGTCATTTTTCTGTAGTTTGTAACAGCAATTATTACCCCACCCTACTACTAACCAGGCATCCCTTGCCATAACCTGACTGTACATAGTTTGAACATGTTAAGACTCCAAACTGTTCAAAAATATAATGTAAACAGTTTTAACATAAAAGTTCAAATATTATAATGTAAAAGTTCCAAAACTGTTCCATGTAACATGTTAAGTTATTTTTAAACCGCCCCTGATCTCTGGAAGGGGCAGTATAGAAAACTGTAACAAATAAATAAATACAATAAAATGATGGTACCTTGCTTGGAGCTTAGAAATTTAAAATCATGAAATATGTAAATACAATATTTCATGTTGTACATACTCCTTGGTGTAGGTCAGGGGTCGGCAACCCGCGGCTCCGGAGCCGCATGCGGCTCTTTCTCACCTTTGCCGCGGCTCCGGAGCACACTGCCCGCCCGGTATTTATGGCGTTATGGGCTCCCTCCCTTCTTCTGCAGCCGCGGCTCCCTGCCTCTTAGGGAACCGCGGCTGTGCTTTTAAAATCATCTCGGAGCCCTTCCTGTCTTGACGGGCTCCATGCAGCATTGTCCCGCCTCTAAAGGAAGTTTTGGAGGCGGGACAATGCTGCACGGAGCCCGTCAAGACAGGAAGGGCTCCGAGATGATTTTAAAAGCACAGCCGCGGTTCCGTAAGAGGCAGGGAGCCGCGGCTGCAGAAGAAGGGAGGGGAGCTGACATGGAGGGATGGAGGGGGCTGACAGGGAGGGAGGGGGGCTGATATGGATGGATGGAGGGAGGGGGGCTGTCATGGAGGGAGGGAGCTGATATGGATGGAGGGAGGGGGGCTGACATGGAGGGAGGGGGGCTGACATGGATGGAGGGAGGGGGGCTGACATGGATGGATGGAGGGAGGAGGGGCTGACATGGAGGGAGGGAGCTGATATGGATGGAGGGAGGGGGGCTGACATGGAGGGATGGAGGGGGCTGACATGGAGGGAGGGAGCTGATATGGATGGATGGAGGGAGGGGGGCTGACATGGAGGGAGGGAGCTGATATGGATGGAGGGAGGGGGCTGACATGGAGGGAGGGAGCAGATATGGATGGATGGATGGAGGGAGGGGGGCTGACATGGAGGGAGGGGGGCTGACATGGAGGGAGGGAACAGATATGGATGGATGGAGGGAGGGGGGCTGACATGGAGGAAGGGAGCAGATATGGAGGGAGGGGGGCTGACATGGAGGGAGGGGGGCTGACATGGAGGGAGGGAGCAGATATGGATGGATGGAGGGAGGGGGGCTGACATGGAGGGAGGGAGCAGATATGGATGGATGGAGGGAGGGGGGCTGACATGGAGGGAGGGAGGGAGCTGATATGGATGGAGGGAGGGGTTGACATGGAGGGAGGGAGCAGATGATGGATGGAGGGAGGGGGGCTGACATGGAGGAAGGGGGGCTGACATGGAGGGAGGGAGCAGATATGGATGGAGGGAGGGAGGGGGGCTGACATGGAGGGAGGGAGCTGATATGGATGGAGGGAGGGGCTGACATGGAGAGAGAGAGCAGATATGGATGGAGGGAGGGAGGGGGGGCTGACATGGAGGGAGGGGGGCTGACATGGAGGGAAGGAGCTGATATGGATGGATGGAGGGAGGGGGGCTGACATGGAGGGATGGAGGGGGCTGACATGGAGGGAGGGGGGCTGACATGGAGGGAGGGAGCTGATATGGATGGATGGAGGGAGGGGGGCTGACATGGAGGGAGGTAGCTGATATGGATGGATGGAGGGAGGGGGGCTGACATGGAGGGAGGGAGCAGATATGGATGGATGGAGGGAGGGGGGCTGACATGGAGGGAGGGAGCAGATATGGAGGGAGGGGGGCTGACATGGAGGGAGGGAGCTGATATGGATGGATGGAGGGAGGGGGGCTGACATGGAGGGAGGGAGCTGATATGGATGGAGGGAGGGGGGCTGACATGGAGGGATGGAGGGGGCTGACATGGAGGGAGGGAGCTGATATGGATGGAGGGAGGGGGGCTGACATGGAGGGATGGAGGGGGCTGACATGGAGGGAGGGAGCTGATATGGATGGAGGGAGGGAGGGGGCTGACATGGAGGGGGCTGACATGGAGGGAGGGAGCTGATATGGATGGAGGGAGGGGGGCTGACATGGAGGGATGGAGGGGGCTGACATGGAGGGAGGGAGCTGATATGGATGGAGGGAGGGAGGGGGCTGACATGGAGGGAGGGAGCTGATATGGATGGAGGGAGGGAGGGGCTGACATGGAGGGATGGAGCACTGGTAATGGGGTTGAGGGGACGAGCACTGGAAATGAGCTGATTAGGGGAGGCTAGGACTGGTAATGAGCTGATGGGGGGTAGGACTGGTATTGGGCTGATTAGGGGAGGCTAGCACTGGTAATGGGGTTGAGGGGGGATTAGCACTGGAAGGTACTGGGAGTGAGGACTGGAAAGGGGCTGATATTGGGGAGGGTTACTGGGACTGGAAATAGGCTGATGGAAAGAAGTGAAGAAAACGAAAGAAGAGATAAGAAATGGCAGATGGACCATAGACCACAGAAAGAGAGCTAAGAGAAGACAGGAAAGCAGAAGCCTCAGATCGGGACCAGCATGATCAAAGAATAAATTGGTCAGACAACAAAGGTAGAAAAAATAATTTTATTTCATATTAGTGATTTGACTACAAAATCATCATAATTTTGAAATCAAATATTGTTACTTGTTGTGATATTTTCTGGCGTTTTTTTTTTTGGTGTGTGAAGGAAGAGGGGTAGTCTTTTATACGGCGAGTATAGGCCAAACACCTATATTTTAACAGGAAAAGTAGGGGGTCGTATATAGCATTAAGGTAAGAAACAATATATGCAGTGTTAGATTTGTTTTAAATGTCGCAATGGTTTTGCGGCTCCCAGTTTTTTTTTCCCTTCGGAAACGGGTCCAAGTGGCTCTTTACGTCTTAAAGGTTGCAGATCCCTGGTGTAGGTGAACCAAAGTGGTACTTTTTTGGGATATCTGCTGTGGTTCCATTAATTGATTAAACTTAGACATGTGATTTTTAGCAATTGTACTTGATGGTTGGTAGAAAAGATTTGAAGACATATTTTTGTAATTTTATTCTCCTAAATTCTCAATTTTTTAAATAAAATAAAGTGCTGCTTTTTCACTTTTTAAGAGCCAAATTTTAAAATGATTCCTAGTAGTTGAAAAGAGGAGCTACAAAGTTACAGCCTTCAAACAATAATGTGTTGATACTATATGGATTTCTTTAAAATTTCAGGACCAACTTTTGCTGCTGTACCATGTCTGTCAGGAAGACGACAGGGCTCATTAGTTCTCTATAAGGCAGATAGATATCCGAGGGATTCATTGGGCCCTGTCACATTTATCTGGAAGCCCAGGGATGGACCTGTTAACCCTTTTGAAACTAGGCAGCTATGGATTTGGGCACATCCAGCTCTGAAACAGGTACTGGTCTCTTTGCTTTCATGGTGCTGCGTGTATATAGATAGAAATTAGAGAGCAGTGTGGTTTTCCTTTTTCCTTTTTTTTAGAAAAAAGGATGCTGGTACTAGGATGGGGATTGGGAAAATTGGAGTGACTGTCCCTTGCATGCCATTCCCTCAGTAGCCCTACTCCCTATAATGTTTTCCAGAGTTAGTCATAGCATGATTGCTGCCCACTGACTGACTGACTAACCCCCCCCCCCTTATCCCCCCCCCCAAAAAAAAACCAAAACAAAACAGGAAACATGATGGATTTTGCCCTCTTACCTTCTGGTGCCTTGTCTGACACTACTGTGAGATGGGAGAAACACCAGGGAGAGGAGAATTTGATAAGCACCACTGAGGGTTTCTCTTTCTTTGCTAATTCTCTCTCCCTCCCTTGCCTCTTCTTACCCTTCTGGTGATTTCTTGGATTCAGAATCTGAAACTGTATTTGCATGATATATATGTGTTATCAGAAATATACCATTCCATGTTGTCCTGCTAGGCCAGTCCAGATAAGTAGGTTGTGTTCCCCTACCAGCAGAGATGGAGACAGAAAAATCTAGAAGTTTTCTTATGACATCATCCTGTAACCATATCTGAGGCAGCTAGGGGCTTACTTCCCCAGTATCTATATCCAAGCCATGGTGAAGGACCTCTGACCGCGCACAACCTCAATGAGAGTAAAAAGGAACATAACTATATACAGAATATTCTTTGGAAAGAAGGTCTGCCAAGAGGAATATAGCCCACATGGGCCAATCCACAGAAAATAGAACATAACTAATCATAGCATATTGGGACAGATTATAGGTCCTAGTTGATCATAAGGATGGGTCCTGGACTGGCCTAGCAAGACTTGAGGAAAGGATACTATCTGGTAAGTAAAATGTCATCTTCCATATTGTCCTGCTAAGCCAGCCCAGACAACTGGGATGTACCAAAGCTACACCTCTGTTGGGCAGGAAGGAAACTCTGCAGCCTTCAAGATCTCTGCACCAAAGGCTGTGTCCACCCAATTATGGACATCCAATTGGAATACTTGACAAAAATAGAAAGCAGTCACCATGCTGTCGCCCACCAAATGTCCATGGGAGTGACTGAGCTACGCCTCATCCAGGAGGAAGCCTGAGCCCCTGTGGAATGCTCATGCAAACTCTATGGGATCGGCCAATTCCACAACAGATAGGCCAAGGATAACAACTCCTCTATCTAACTTCACCTTTATATGGGCAAAAAGGATGAGAAGCCTGTCCGATTTTTGGAAGGAGTTAGTGATCCTCAGCTACCGAGGAAGCACCCTTTTCCAGGTCATCCAGCTAGACCAGTCCAAACAAGTGGGTTGTGTCCCCCTGCCAGCAGATGTTTGTTTTATTTTATTTAGCTATGCTTATATACCGCTTTTCACCGGGTCAAAAATGTTGAGACAAAGAAAGTAAAAAGCCAAAACAAGCTATGACATCCATGGCATAAATGCCAGGCACAACTAGGGGTCCCCTCAGTACTTGCTCTGTCTCAGCAGATGTTGCATGCCTTTTTCTTACCTCCTAGCTTGCCTTTCAGCCTTCTTGCCTTGGGATCTGAACGCTGGGCCACTCTGAATCTTGGCGGATATTAGAAATACCTTTTCCGGTGGTCCTTTTTGGGAGAGCTCTTGGCTAAGCCAGTGGAGCTTGGAGGGGTGGAGGCGCCTGGATTAGGAGAACCTTCTGAGAGAGCCTAGGACATTTCCCTTTGGTTTTATTTTTTCCCTTTTTTTTTTTTAATAAAGTAAACACACACCACATAGTTTCAGGTCTGCCTCATTCGAGCTTGAGCACTTGCACGTCTGAGGATTCTTTGTGCTGCTCTTGGGTTCTCTCTCTCCCCCTCCCCCGCCATTACCTTTTTTCCTGGGGATCACCACCCGACCTGTTTACTGGTGTACACACTGCTTGCTTTTGTCTGCCAACAGCATTGGAGCCGCTGCAACGAACTGTAAGTCTCGTGACTCTAGCCATGTACTTGCTGCTGAAGAGCCTTTCCTGCTGCATTTCCTGCCGAAGCGCCATTTTAAATTAAATTTGGCGCCATTTTAAAGCAGAGATTACCCTTGCAATAACGCCTCTCTCCTGCGCTGCTTGAGGTATGGGTGAAAATGCAGGTTCCTGGTGAATGACATGTGCTCTTCCTGTGAAGCACATCCTGGAGAATCCTCTACCGTTTCAGCTGTTTAGACTGTTTGGGGACTCCTCCTGCTGCCTCCCTCATAATCGGGCACGGCAGCATCTCCACTCCTTTGGCTGACCCCCCTCCTCCTTCCACAGCAACAGGACCTGGATTCTGCAGCCTCTGAGTTTTCCTTCCTTTTCCAGCATGCCTGGAATCTTTGGATGGGTTGGGGGGTGGGGAGCCGCTCCTGTCCTGCAGGAATTCCTTCCACTCAGTATAGCCCTTCCCCTTTGGCTGCACACCACAAGTGCCCTTGCACCGACTCTGCCGCTCCCTCCCCTCGAGCCTCCACTGGAGCCACTTGGAAGGTGGATGAATCAGAAGAGGGGGATAAGATGGGAAGCACCTCCCCTGCAGCTTTGTCCTCTCCTGTGTCTGAGGCTAAAAAAGACGAGTTCTCTCTGGAGGATGTGGATAGCGGGTCCACCGTGGTCCGCTTATGCCACCTGGAGGAAATCCTTGGGGTAATCTCTGATTATCAAGGAACTATGCATTCCTGATGTCTCTGATTCTGACTACCTGCATCTAAGGCTGACTGATTCTGGTGGACATCAAGCGCCCTCCCCGGGCTTTTCCCTTTCCAACACAGCTCCAGCAAATGGTGATTGCGGAGTGGGACTTCCTGAAGCAGGTGCAGTATCTTGGTCTGATTTACTCTTGGTCAGCAACAGACTGCAACAAGTGGTTGCGCTTCCTGAAGGTAGATGCCCTCATCACAGCAGTTACTAAGTGCACCACCATTCCGGTAGAGGGCGGGACAGCTCTCCGTGACCTGCAGTATCTTAAGACAGAAGGTCTTCTAATGACAGCATTTTATGCTTCCACCCTCACGCTCCAATCTTCCACCTGTGACGGGCTGGGAGCCTGTGGTGTTCTCCGCTTGATCCAATTACTCCCTGAGAATGACAGCTCCACATGTCTAGAGTCTTGCGGCCCTCCTTGGTGATGCCTTTTATGATTTGCTAAGCCTCTCGGCCGGCAGCATCATGAAAGTCACAGTAGCCTGCCGATGGCTGTGACTCCATAATTAGTCCGCCGATGTGGCTTCTAAGGACCATTTGGCCAAACTCCCTTTTAAGGGCAGGTGGTGGTTTGGTGCAGATCTTGAGAAGCTGGTGAAGGATCTTGGGGAGATCAGGCCTCAGTGCCTACCAGAAGACAAACTGAAGACTTCATCTAAGCACTCGTCTTACTCTGGCATGGCCTCATCCCAATCGAGGTTTTGGGACACCCGTAAATATCGGCCTGGCAAGCAGAGCTCTGTGCCTCTGTGTCGACAGCCTGCTCCAGTTCCTTTCACGGCTGCCTTCATCCGTATTCTCAGGGGCCCTCCAGCAGCAAGTCTGTCCCCCCTTTATTCTCACTGATGTGGTGTGGCCCATTCAGCTCTGCCACAGGTGGGAGGTCGCCTTCAGCATTTTTACTCAGAAATGGGTCCTATTGACATCCAGAGCGGCTATCTTCTCGACTGCACCAGACCAATCTGGGACGCCTTTATCTCTCCCCCTGCAGGGCCCCCGCAAAGCAGGCGGCATCCGGCTGGCCCTCCAGCACTTCTGATGCCTCCTGCACTGCTGTGCGGTGTGAGTCCTCTCTGACAATGTGATAGCGGTAGCCTACATCAATTGTCAGATGTCCCTACTCTTTCCATGGGCCAAAATGTACCTGCAGGATCTTTCCACCCAGCATTTTGCCTGGGAGAACAATTGGAGGCCGATTTTTACCTCAGTAGTCACCTTCTCGATCCCAGTGAGAAGGAACTTGCCCCAGGGGCCTTCACCTGCACAGTCCAGTGCTGGGGAGCTCCAGAAATGGACCTCATGGCTACTAGGTGCAATGCCAAGGTGCCTTCCTTCAGTCACTGTCGGGAGGTGGGGTCCAGGGGCCTGGATGCCCTTGTCCAGCCCTGGCCCACTGCCTGCCTGCTCTGTCTTCCTGTCATGGGCCATGATCCCGCCTGCTGCGTTGGATTGAGCGGCATCTGCACCTCCTCATACTGGTGGTGCTGGACTGGCCATGTCACCTGTGGTATGCAGACCCTGTGAGTCTCCTTGTTGCCATGCTGCTGAGGCTCGGAGTCCAGTGGGGCCTTCTCTTACAGGGGCCCATCTTCATGGAGGATCCAGCTCCCTTTTCACTTACTGCATGGTCCTTGAGAGGCTGTGCCTGCAGCAGCTTAGCTTTGCCAATTCTATGAAATCCACATTGCTTAAAGCCTGCAGACAGTCTATGTCCATGGCTTATACCCGTGTGTGGCTCCTCTTTACGACATGGTGCATACAGCACCAGCTCTCTCCCCATGGCAGGCCATGCTTCTTTCCATTTTCACCTTCCTTCAGGAGGGCCTTGACAGGGGGTTTGTCTGGAATTCCTTGGGAGTACAGGTCGCAGTCCTCTCTGCTTCCGCGATCCCATGGCACATTACTCGTTAGATGTTCATTGGAATGTCCAGCCTTTCCTGCGACAAGTGCGATCCTTACAGCCATTAGTGCACTCTGTGATGCCTCCTTGGGACCTTGGCCTAGTCCTCTGTGTGCTCCCTTTGAGCCTCTCAAACAGGCCACACTAAAGGCCATCTCTCTTAAGACAGTGTTTCTTGTTGCCATTACTTCTACCAGACGGATGAGAGTTGCAGACCTGGTCTTACCATGACACCTATCTCACATTTTAACCTGAAGGGGTCACCCTTCGGAACATGCTGTCTGTTTTGCCGAAGGCCCTCTCCTCGTTCTACATGAATCAGGCCCTTTCATTACCAGCCTTTTCCTGGGAACAGTTTGCGGGGACAGACAAAGATCTTCGCTATGTGGATGTAGGGCACGTCCTGATACACTATCTGGAGGTGACAAACCCTGTCAGATCACCTCTTCGTGCTCTTCTCTGGACCCCGAAAGGGTCCGACTGCTTCGAAAGCCACTCTGGGCCGCTGGATTCGTGAGACTCTCATCTCTGCCTATCTGTTGCTTGGTCGGCCTGTTCCCTAGGGCCTCAGAGCCCATACTACGCGCCCAATGGTGACTTTGTGGGCAGTGTCGGCCTTTGCATCCCCCTTGGACATCAGTCTTGCAGTGATGTGGTCATCCTGGGCTACATTTGTGTACCATTGTCTGCTTGATGTTCAGGTGCTGGCGGCTGCCCGGTTCACTTCCAGGGTGCTATCCATTACACTCTTCCCACCCACCTGGGGGAGTAACTTTGGCACATCCCACTTGTTTGGACTGGTCTAGCTGGATGACCTGGAAGGTGACATTTTCCTTACCATTAATTTCCTTTCCTAGAGTCTTGCTAGACCATTCCGATTCACCCCCCCCCTTTGCACTACAGTGCAGGTGTGCACCTGGGTCCTACAGTCTGTGTATATAGTGCTCACAGCATCCTTTTGAGTATGCCTGCTTGTACATAGCTCTCATGACTTCGTGTACATAGTTCTTAGGGGTATCTTTCTGTACTCCTTTCTACGTACCGGGGTCCCTTGGAGGGTTATTGCCTTACATTGCTTGTTACGAAGAGTATTGAAGGGACCATTCTTAACAGAGGCTCTGAATTTCAAGCCAAGGTAAGCGTTTTGGCTTTTAAATTACTAGCTCTCTGCCTGAGAGCTTTTAAAAGGATTTTGGTACATTTTTAAAACAGTTATGTTCTCTTTGATTTAGTTCAAAAGGGGAAATATTGTCTTTAGAGGTGTAGGTTTAAAACTCTGCTTTTAGTATCTTTCTCAGCTCTTTGAAGCTACTGACATCTCATCAGGTGTCAGTTCCTTCCCTACCCCCTCAACTCCAACCCACCCCTTGTGAGAAGCCTTGCTTTATAGGGCACCTCCCCCAGTTAGCTATAGACAGGGACTTGGAACAGCACATTTAGAACACACTTAAGAAGTTAACTGTTTTTTCTTTGAAAGGACAGTTGGGGAACAGCTGGTACTTTGGTAGGCCTCTCTCTCTTTTGCTTCAACAGGCACCTAAATCCACCATCTGAACAATGGCTGGGAAAAATCGTATTGCCAAAGCTGTTGCCCCCATTACAGCTTCTGCCTCTGTCCAGACAGAAATCCCAATGCCAGTTGAAGGACTGGTTCCATGTGCAGGATGCCTGCATACTGCAGCACTCAGGAAAGAAATGGAGCTCAGAGAAGAGGTGGCGAGGCTGAGGAACATTCAAGACAGTGAGAAATACATTGATGAGATGCTTCTTGTAACATCCAAACTCTCCAGCAGAGGAAAAGATGGGAGCCTACAGAATGACGAAGGTTGGACACAAGTCACCAGGACCTGCAGAATTACCAATCCAACTCCTCCAGCTCTTGAATTGAAGAACGATTATGCAGCCCTGGAAGTGGAGGTGGTGAAAGCATCCCAGGAAAAGAGAGAACTGGAGCTCAAGCACCCCAAAGTTGCAGATTCAGTGACTACAAGGAAGTGAAGAGTAGTGGTGGTTGGTGACTCTTTTCTGATGGGTACTGAGGCATTCATCTGCCAACCAGACTTGATGTCCAGAGAAGTTTGCTGTCTGTCAGGTGCCAAAATCCGAGATGTTATGAAGAGTTTGCCGAGACTCATCAAGCCCACTGACATACCTGATGTTGCTCATCCATGTCGGCACAAATGATACTGCCAGATATCCCTCTGAACATATCAAAAGTGACTTCATGGCTCTGGGACAGAGGGTGAAGCAGATAGGGACGCAGGTGGTGGTCTCTTCAATTCTCCCTGTTGAGGGTAAAGGCCAAGGCAGAGAAGCTTGCATACTGGAGATGAATGCATGGCTGCGTGGATGCTATTCCAAGGATTGCAGAGCAGAGATGGCGTCCATCTGTCCAAGAAGGACCGATGTGTCTTCAGTAGCAGACTGGCTAATCTACTGAAGAGGGATTTAAACTAGATTCGTTGGATGGTTGAAGAAAGGCCCAGCTAAGTGAAACACAAAATGCCCTTATAGAAATAGGTAAAAGGTGCAGCATCTGGAAGGCAGTGTCTATACATGCTCGTAGCATGGGAAATAAGATTCCAGATGTTGAGGCTTTAATGGGAGAGGCTGACTTGGATTTAGTGGCAGTAACAGAGACTTGGTTCATGGACAACCATGACTGGGCTGTAATTATACCAGGCTATACTTTATTCAGAAAGGACAGGGGAGGAAGAAGGGGAGGAGGAGTGGCACTATATATAAAAATAATATTAAGGCTATGGAAATACAGGGCTTAAAAGGGAGAGGAGGCACTGTGGGTTAAACTAGAAAGAGGGAAAGAGAAATCTATTTGCATTGATGTGATATACAGACTTCCCTCACAGGGAGAAGAGGTGGACGGAGAGTTAATTGAAGACATAATTAACATTTCCAGGAAAGGGGAAGTGCTACTGATAAGGGATTTCAATATGCCAGATGTTGACTGGCACATCCCTGCTGTAGTATCATCTAGAAGTAAAGAGATCCTGGATTCTTTACAGCGAGAACTATTCAGAACTCGCACGTGAAGGGGCCATACTGGACTTGGTGCTTAACAATGGTGAAAGTGTTTCTGATGTTACATTTATTTAGCTGCATTTATATCCCGCTTTTCACCGGGTCAAAGCGGTTGGGGGATACATTTAACACGAGGGGATATGACACACATACACTAATACTTACAGGGAACATGGGCAATGGAGGGTTAAGTGGCTTGCCCAAGACCACAAGGAGCACCTGTGGGACTAGAAACCCCAGTCCTTCCGGCCCAAGGTTGCTGTCCTCTAGTGGGATTTGAACCACCTACCTTCCGGCCTGTGGTACCTTGCCCCAACCACTAGGCTACGCCTCCCTCAGTGGGAAATAGTTATAGTGGGAAATCATTTTGCCTCCGGTGATCACCAGATGATGTGGTTCAGTATTAGGACTAGGACTGATAAAATCCATTCAAAAGCGAGGGCCTTAGAATTTAGGAAAACTAACTTTGCCAAGATGGGCCAATACTTCCGGGAGTCGTTAGTGGGATGGGAACAGCTGGGGGATGTAGAAAAACAGTGGGCAAAATTGAAAAAGGCTATTTTAAGGGCAACCAGCCTTTTTCTTAAAATGATAAAGGTAAATGGTTTTCGAAAAAAGTAGCTGAAATGTGAAGAAAAAGACAAAGGCCTTCCTGAAATACAAGAGATCACAGAGAGGAAGACAGGCATCAATATTTGGAAAAATTTAGAGAAGCTAGCAAAGTAGTCAGGAAAGCAAAGATTCAAAAAGGAGGAAATAGCCAATACAATAAAATGAGAGGATAAGACATTTTTCAGATTTGTTAGTGAGAAGAGGAAGGACAAAAGTGGTATTGTCAGACTCAAGAGTGAAGGGGGAGGAATATGTAGAAGCTGATGAGGATAAAGCGAAACTGCTTAATAAGAAATATTTCTGTTCCTGTTCACAGATGAAGAACCAGGAGCAGGACCTCAGAAAACACCCACAAATAGGAACAGAAGCGAGGGGCATCTTGAACAATTTTCAGAAGATTATGTTTGTGAGAAGCTCGCTAAACTTAAAGTAGATAAAGTGATGGGACCAGATAGCATTCTCTCAAGAATACTGAGGGAACTTGGGGACATTCTAGCAGCTCCACTGATTGACCTTTTCAGTGCCTCATTGGAGTTGGGAGTGGTGCCAGAGGACTGGAGAGAGGCATATGTGGTCGCTTTACGCAAAAGCGGAAGTAAGGTTGTGGTTGAAAGCTACAGGCCGGTTATTTAACCTCGGTGTTGAGTAAATTATTGGAAGCACTGCTAAAAGAGAAAATAGTGATGTTTCTGGAGTTCAACAGATTACTGGATCCGAAGAAGCATGGTTTCACTAGAAACAGGCCTTGTCAAACAAATCAGATTGATTTCTTTTACTGGATGACCAGTGAGTTGGATCGAGGGAGAGCCCTAGATGTGGTTTATTTAGATTTTAGTAAAGCCTTTGATACTGTTCTGCACAGGCGAGTTATAAACAAACGGAGCACTCTAGGGTTGTATCCTAAAGTTACTACTTGAGTTTGAAACTGGTTGAGTTGGAAGCAACAAAGGGTACAGGTAAATGGAGCTCATTCTGAGGAGAAGGAAGTTACCAGTGGTGTGCTCCAGGGATTTGTCCTTGATCCAATTCTTTTTAACATCTTTGTTAGTGATATTGTGGAAGGGCTGTCGGGTAAGGTTTGCCTCTTTGCGGATGATACCAAAATCTGCAATGGAATAGACTCTCGGGAAGTCCTAGATAAGATGAGGAGGGATCTAGTTAAGCTTGAAGAATGGTCTAGAATTTGGAGGCTGAGATTTAATGCTAAAAAATGCAAGGTCATGCATTTGGATTGCGGCAATCCAAGGAAACAATATATTATAGGGGGTGAAGTACTTCTGTTCACAAAAGAATGGGACCTTGGTGTGATTGTGTCTTATGATCTTAAAGTAGCTAAACGGGTAGAAAAGACGATGTGAAAGATAGAAGGATGCTTGGGTGCATAGGGAGAGGAATGGCCAGCAAAAGAAAGGAGGTGATAGTGCCTATGTATAGGTCTTTGGTGTGACCTCATTTGGAGTATTGTGTGCAATTCTGAAGTCTGCACCTTTAAAAGGATATAAACAGGTTGTAGTCTGTATAGAGGGTGGCTACTAAAATGGTTAGTGGTCTTCGTTATAAAGTATATGAGGACAGACTTAAGGATCTTAATATGTATACTTTAGAGGAAATGCGGGATAGAGGTGATATGATTGAGATGTTTAAATACCTTCGGGGCATAAATGTAGAGGAGGAGAGCCTCTTTCAATTGAAAGCAAGCTCTGCTGCGAGGGGATATAGGATGAGGGTGAAAGGGAGTAATATGCGGAAATATTTCTATCTCCAGGAGCAAGCAGGAATGTAGTCCTCACATATCGGTATCGTCGGTACCGACGGAGCCTGCACGGGAACGCTCCCCAGCGTCCAATAGGAAAGCTTTTGGGAACATCCCACAGTGCCTGCGTGCTGCCTTCCCGCCTTTCCCAACTGTCCCTCTCCAGTTCTTCGTTTTCCGTGGAGCTGACAGGTTGCACATCCTGTCACCGCAGAAAAAATTCCCTTCTATTCTTCTTTTTTTGTGGTCGCGTCTGCCTTCCCTCACCGGTACCGCCGGTTCTTCTTTCTTTTTTGCTAAAAACACAAAACAACTTTCTTTCTGGAGTCTTTTCCAGGTTTTTTCTCCTCAGGTGGCACTAGGCCCAACTTTTTCCTTCAGAATAGAAAAACCCGCTTTGGGTTTTAAAAAGTGTTCTAAATGTGGCAGTACCATCTCCGTCACCGACACCCATGAGTGGTGCCTCAAATGTTTAGGTCCTGACCACTCTATTTCTGAGTGTGTTGCCTGTGGGATGATGTCGAAAAGGGGCTGGCAAAACTGAGCTGCTAAACTTAGCACCCTTTTTCCCTCCGATGCAGCCTCCGTGGCATCGACGTCTTCCAGGGCTTCATCTTCCTCCCATGGATCTCAGGTAACTAAACATAAATCTAGCCGGTCCTGAAAGGGTAGATCTCCTTCTAAACATCGAGATGCCTCTGGCGTTGCCCTTGAGGGACTTTCACCGGCAAAATTGCCCCGGTGGGAGGCTTAGGCTTCCAAAGCACTAACGGGGCTCCAGGATGTTCTTGAGGCTTCAACCTCGGCAGAACTACTGGTGCCATGCTCTGGGGTCCCGGCCGCTTCTTCCGGCACCGATACCCAAGTATCGGTAGCATCAATAGACCAGAGATTCTTGGCTATTGAACGCAGTCTGGCGGCTCTTCTCACGGCTCGATGCCCCTGAAACTGCTTCAGACAATTCAGCCGGTACCGAAGGCATCAGCATCGGCAGGTATTCTACTGGGACCGAGTCATGCATCTCTATCTGGCATTGACAGGTCGGTACCGGACCACTCCGATACCGACTTTGATCGGTACTGGTACTGGTACTGTGCCTTGCACGATCACCCGGATCGGAGATACTTCGAGTCTTCGGAGGAGACTGAAAGCTCTGCCAATACCAGAGTACTTCTTCCTGAGGATTCCTCTTCTCAGCGTAGGATGTCTCCACCAGAGGATATTTATTTATTTTATTTTATTTAGTATACATTTGTATACCGCTACTTCCAGCGATCAGCAGCGGTTTGATTACAGATTGGAAATTGTCAAATCATGACAGGAAATTTTTGAGGTATAAACACATTGATTAGACAGGAAAGCACAGCACACAGAGAACTATTTTACAGGGAACATGGGCTATGGAGGGTTAAGTGGCTTGCCCAAGACCACAAGGAGCACCTGTGGGACTAGAAACCCTAGTCCTTCCGGCCCAAGATTGCTGTCCTCTAGTGGGATTTGAACCCCCGACCTTCCGGCCCGAAGTACCTTGCCCCAACCACTAGGCCACTCCTCCACTCCAATGGAAAGGATATGTCCTTTCAAGATTTTATCCGAGATGTGGCACAAGGTCTTTCCATCACAGTGGCTCCTGAAAAAGAGCCTAGGGCAAACAAATTAGAAATCCTGCAATACCCTAAAGTTCTCAAGGAGGCAGCTACCTTACCTATTCATGAGTTCTTGCATGATCTTATGTTAAGGATGTGGGAAACACCTCTAACCACATCTCCTCACTCTCAAAGACTCGACACCATGTATCGAGTTCCTCCTTGTCCTGGGTTTCAGAAGACTCAATTACCACGCCATTCTATGGTGGTGTAATCAGCCATGAGACGGATAAAGAGTGCAAAAAGGCATGCATCTTATCCTCCAGGACGTGCATGTAGGACTCTTGATGCATTCGGACGTCGATCCTTCCAGGCTTTCTGCTAGGATCATTTCCTATATTTTGTATATGGGAATGTTCCTTAAAAGAGGTCACAGGAGATTTAGAGCTTATGAGCCCTCTCCTTCCTGATGATAATGGCAGGATTATCTCGCCCTTGTCAAACATGCTTAGGATGTTTCCAGTTTTATGAATCGTGCAGCCTTTGACTGCTTTCAATGCATAAGCAGAACCTCTGCCATTGCCGTAGGTGCACGTAGGATTGCCTGGCTCCAGGCATCTGACGTGGAAATTTGGGTACAGGACAAACTAGGGAATATTCCTTGCACAGGAGAGAATCTCTTTGGCAAGAATTGGCAGGAAAAAGCTAATGAGATAGATGCTGACAATATCACTTTGGATAGATTGTCTAAATCTACAGCTGATCCTGCGAGGAAAAGGATCCTCTAAGAAAACATTCTTAAGCAAGAAGAAAAAGTTTTATCCCTCCTATACCCAGCAGGGACATCGTTTAGATCAGTCTGCCCAAAAGGGACAGCGGCAAGAACCTAGGCAAAGAAGCCAAAAGCAGCTAAGCCTTAACCAGCTCAGCAGACTCAGCCTCCACAGGGGCTTTGACTCCTATCTAGAGAACTTTGCCTTCCTGGCCCTGAACGGCCCAGAACCCTCCACCATCCCAGGAAGGTTATGTCATTTTGCCCCCAGATAGGGTCAGCAGCAGAAAATTGGACTCTGTCTATTGTAAGAGAGGGGTACAAGCTTCATTTCCTCAGCATGCCCCCTCCTACAATGGTAAGACAGTTCAATTCTCAGACCTCTCTCAACGACCAGTTAGGTCAAGAGGTCACTGTGCTCCTTGCTCAAGGGGCAATAGAAGAGGTACCCATTCCCCAACGGGGTACAGGGTTTTACTCCCCCTATTTCCTTATTCCAAAGAAAACAGGAGGACACAGACCCATTTTAGACCTCAGAGAATTGAACAAATTCCTGTTCAAAGAGAAGTTCAAAATGATTTCTCTGGGAACTCTGCTGCCATACCTTCAAAGTCAGGATTGACTTTGTTCTCTAGATCTCAAGGATGCGTTCTGTGGTGAAGAGCGCCCTCCTGAGGCAATGAAGACCAAAGAAAATCCTGAAGGGCAACAGGACTTACGCCAGATTGACAATACTGGAAGGAAAGAAAAACTCCTTTCTGCTGAACTAAGAATGGATACCAGCCCAGGGGAGGAGTTGAGTAGTCCTGATTGGGCACACCCAGTGGTTGGAAGGGGCGTGCCTGGAAGAGAACCTCGTTTTAAACCTGAGAATGACCCTGCTAAAGAGAGCAAAGGGAGCAAAGAGAGCAGAGAGTGCAGGAGGAGCAAGGAGAGCTGCACAAGGAACTCTGAGCAGAGGACCTCAGAGCAAAGGACCTGTGAGAGGACGAGCTGTGGAAGGACGTTGGGTACGTCAGCTGAGAGTGAGTCAGAGAGTGAATGGAAGACCAGGAAGCAGTGTGGCAGTACGTTTGACCCTGGTAATAAAAGAAGACCTGCAAGGATCTTTTCAAGGGCTGTGAATGAAAGTCCTGAGGAAAGTGGACGTAGCCCTGGATTAGACCCCTGGAAGAAGGCAGAGCCCTGGAAGAGGAAGCCTCCACGGCAGGCAAGTGAGAAAGAAAACTCATTCTTTGGAGTACAGTTGGGACCAGAGAGACACAGGAACCCTCACAGCTGGAAGACGTCTGAGCCACCTAGGACGAGAGGGGCTTGGCAAAAAGTAAGCAGTTTTCCTAGGAGTTACAAGAGTGAAGGTAAACTCAATTCTCCAATGTTTGAAGCCTTACTAAGAGAGCCTAAATGTTACCCTGACTTATTTAGCCTGAGAGGGGAGAAGGGAAACATTACTGACCAAGAGAGAAGCTTAATAGCTGCTGACAATTGCTTATCTAGCAACCAACAGGCTGAATTGCTTCTCCAAAGCTTCAAAGAGTTTTTAGAACAAAAAGCAGGCAACCAGTACTGAATGAAGATACTAATTCTATACAGTCTGAAGAATTAATGCAAACTGATTCTGACTTACCTGACTGTGATAGTATGGATTGTTCATTGTGTTATATGGAAATACCAGAGTAAAGAAGCTTGCTGTGCCGTGTATGAGTAAAATACAACGGAGCTTTTTCTACTGCCCTGCTTTGGAAACCTTAATTACTTGCACCTGAATTAAGCTCCCACTGTGAACGTAACAGTACATGAAAAGAGGCTGCATTAAATGGGAATCACCTCTTGGGGCAGAGCTGAGTCAAACTTCCTAGAAGTAAAGCTGAAGTTAAAGCTGAATTCTACTTTAGTTGACTTTATTCCTAAGTTTATTCTGTTCATGTTAAAGCACCAGTTTTTGTTCATGTGTATGAATTTGTGATGCGCTGGAAGAATCTCCCCAACAACAATAAAATACTTGCAAACAAGCCTTACCGTCTCTGGCGCACAACTACACTTATTTCGGAGTGAAAGGAGCACAAGAACTACATTACCCAGCATTACCAGGGAACAGTTTTTAACTCCATTCCTCACGAGGCAATAGGCCGCTCCTGTCTTTTAGCCCTAAGGCGGGGCAGGGGCGTCGCAGTACACTTATGTTCTCATACATCCAACTCACCGAAAGTTCCTTCACTTTCTGTTTCAAGGGAAGTACTACCAATACAGGGTTCTTCCTTTTGGCCTGGCCTCTGCACCAAGGGTGTTCACAAAATGCATGGCTGTGGTGGCAGCATTTCTCCACACCCTGGGAATATTAGTCTTCCCTTACTTAGATGACTGGCTAATTTGAGCTCCTTCAGAGCCAGAGGCCAGGGTTGCTCTCTCTCGCACAATGCGCATCCTTCAGTATTTGGGACTTGTCATAAACTTCCCAAAATCCAACCTTGCTCCCACTCAATCCCTAGAGTTTTTAGGTGCTCTGCTGGATACCAGACAGACAAGGGCTTTCCTTCCACAGCCCCGCTGCCTTCGCATTGTGCAGTTAGCTTCCCAAGCATTGCTAAAACCTCACCTCACTGCTCGGGAAATGTTACAGTTGCTAGGTCACATGGCATCCACCGTGCATGTGGTTCCTTATGCTCGCCTCCATATGAGCACATCCAAAACCCCAAGCAAGGCAGACAAAAGCAAAAACAAAAAACAAAAGACAAACAGCAGGTGAGACAGAAAAACCAGGAAAACCAGATGGGATAAAAAAATGGCGTCTTTTTGTATTTGGGGTTTCATAGATGCCGTGATTTGACATAGCTTATCGCTCCACACAGCTTCTTAAGTCAGCGTTTTTCAGCCAGCGTCCTTTTTTCAAATTGCTGTTCCCACACGTTGAAGCTCCCTAAGGAAGCCGCAAGGCGAAACATCTGGTGTCGGGGCTCATGTCGGGGCTCGTTTGATATTTGGACATTTCCTTCTTGGATTTCAGATAAGTTTTGTTTTTTTAACGCTAAACATCTTTATTGCTGAATGTCTTTTTTCTTGTCTGGCTCTGCTTTAAGCTGTACCAGCTGATGGGGTATTAGAGGTTTTTTTGGTAGACCTTTGATGTAAAGAGAGTCCTTTCATGATTCACGGGACTTGTTCCCTTCATGTGTGACTCGTTTCCTCCCTTATCTGTATGGAGGGATACTGAGGTCTTTTTTCCTCTAATTTTTTCATCCCATCTGGTTTTCCTGGTTTTTCTGTCTCACCTGCTGTTTGTCTTTTGTTTTTTGTTTTTGTTTTTGTCTGCCTTGCTTGGGGTTTTGGATGTGTATTTTGCTAGATTGGCTCCTTGAGGATTTTTTGAATATAGTTTGACTACGCCTCCATATGAGGGCAGCCCACTGGACTTAATCCACTCAGTGGACTCGGGCGTCAGGTTGCCTGTCAGACAAAATAGCAAACTCAGATCGCCTTATTTTCTCCCTCCAATGGTGGCAGTCATCCCAAAATCTTCTGGTGGGGTCTCTTTTTCAGCAATCCCCACCCCAAGCCACTCTAACAGATGCTTCACAGGTAGGTTGGGGAGCTCATCTGCAAGGCCCCTCTACCCAGGGTACCTGGACTCCACAGGAGGCCTATCCTCCATATCAATCTCCTGGAGCTCAGAGCAATCTTCCTTGCTCTTCGAGTATTTCACACCCAGCTCAGCTACAAGATAGTCCTAGTTCAAACAGACAATCAAGTATCCATGTTCTATGTGAACAAGCAGGGCGGAACAGGCTCTCTGTCGCTCTGCAACAAAGCTTTGCGACTATGGGCCCTCGCCAGAGAGCATCAGAGTCATCTCCTTGCGATGTATCTTCCACGCATTCAAAACTCTTGGGCAGACAGACTCAGTCGAGTTCTGCTTCCACCCGAATGGTCTCTCCATGCAGACCAGGTGGCCAAAATTTTTTAAATTTGGGGAACCCTGGACATAGACCTCTTTGCAAGTCCACTGAATGCCAAACTTCCCCGGTTCTGTTCCAGAATTCCGGCTCAGAGTTGTCAGGCCAGGGATGCCTTCCTCCTCTATTGGGGGTCAGGACTTCCTGTATGCCTTTCCCATTCTCCTAATTCCCAAAACCCTGTTCAAGCTTCAGAGACAGAGGTCATATGATTCTCATAGCTCCACGTTGGCCACGGCAAATGTGGTATCCTCTGCTCCTACATCTCTGTCAAGCTCCGCCTCTGGAGTTAGGATCAGCTCCAGATCTCCTTTCTCAAGAAGACGGGATGCTGTGGCATCCCAATCCCCAGTCTCTGTATCTCAGGGCCTGGTTGCTGAAAGCCTAGAACTTCACGGTCTTAACCTTTTCCAGCAGGTAAAGGCTATCCTTTATGCTTCCAGGAAGCCTTCCACAAGACGCTCTTATGCATTTAAGTGGTAAAGATTTAACCTATGGTGCTCGCAGAAGGGTCTTAACCCTCTTGTGATACCGCTGGAATCATTTACTGGAGTATCTTCTTCATTTATCAAATGCGCAGGGCTTAAGACCAATTCAGTAAGAGTCCATTTGAGTGCTATTGCAGCTTCTTTCAAGCCTCTAAATGGACAACCTATTTCCTCCCATCCTCTCATAGCGAGATTTATGAGAGGCCTTCTTTTGACTAAGCCGCTCATTAAGCTGCCTCCGGTGGCATGGGACTTAAATCTGGTTCTTGGGCAGCTCATGAAACCGCCCTTTGAACCATTAGCCACTACCTCTTTGAAATTCCTTTCTTGGAAGGTCATCTTTCTTATTGAAATCACATCAGCACGTCGCATCAGTGAATTGCAAGCGTTGGCGTCTGATCCTCCTTATACAAGGATCCACCATGACAAGGTAGTCCTTAGGACTCATCCACACTTTATGCCAAAGGTGGTGTCGCTTTTTCATTTAAACCAAGCGGTTTACCTTCCTGTATTCTTTCCAAGGCCTCGCACCTCAAATGCAGAAAGAATCTTCATACTTTGCAAGTAAAAGGCCAAAGCTCTCTTACAATCCAAAGGTCACAGCAACATAGAAAGTCCTCTCAACTCTTTGCTGCTTTTGATCCTAGCCATTTGGGACTTCCAGTCTCCAAAGGAATACTGTCCAGCTGGATTTCACAGTGTATATCTTTTGCCTGTGAGAGTAAGAACCTTCCTCTTGAAGGCCATGTCACAGCTCACAATGTGAGAGCCATGGCAGCCTCAATGGCTCATCTTCACTCTGTGTCTATCGACGACATCTGTCGAGCAGCTGCTTGGGCTTCGGTTCATACCTTCACAGCAAATTACTGCTTAGACAAGAACTCCCGCCTTGATGCCTTGCTTGGTCAGTCTGTTCTTCAACACCTGTTCCACACTTAATCAACTCCTACCCACCATCCCTGGTAGGATGCCAGAGATCCATGGGGGGAAGTGGAGCCCTTTCACAAGGACACACAACTTTCTGGGGCCATCTCCCTGGCATCTGCAGCTAGGGAGTCCCCATATGTGAAGACTACATTCCTGCTTGTTCCTGGAGATAGCATAGTTACTCACCTGTAACAGGTGATCTCTGGGAACAGCACAAATTTAGTCTTCACAACCCACCCACTTCCCCTAGGAGATGTATTTCTCTATCTCTCTCTCTTTCTCTCTCTTTTGTCTCAGCTTTAAACTCAGCTGGAGAGGGACAGTTGGGAAAGGTGGGAAGGCAGCACGCAGGCGCTGTGGGATGGTCCCAAAACTTTCCCAATTGTACGCTGGGGAGCGTTCCCGCGCAGGCTCCGTCGGTACCGACGATAGCCATATGTGAAGGCTAAATTCCTGCTGTTCCCGGAGATCACCTGTTACAGGTGAGTAACTATGCTTTACGGAAAGAGTGGTAGATGCATGGAATAGTCTCCCAGTGGAGGTGGTAGAGATGATGACAGTATCTGAATTCAAAAAAGTATGGGACAAACACAGGATCTCTAAAGGGAAAAAGGGGACTGTTGTAGTGGTTGATATAGAAAGGCAGACTAGATAGGCCATGTGGTCTTTTTCTGCCATCATGTTTCTATGTTTCTATGACCCCTAGCTATGCCTGGCATTTATGCCATGGATGTCTGCTTGTTTGGGCTTTTTACTTTCTCTGTCTCAACATCTGCTGGCAGGGGGACACAACCCATTTATTTTGGAATGGTCTAGCAGGACTCCAGGAAAGGAAAGTAACGGTAAGGAAAATTTCACCTTATTGGCCACCAGGTGAAAGTCCGTCCCCTTCGCTTTGTACTGTTTTTTTTTTTTTTTAAGGAATGAAGACAACCAGATTACCTGATTCATGGAAAGATGACACCACTTACTTTTGGCAAGAAGGGAGGAACATGCTATAAATACATGGCCTCTGAAGAAAACGGGTATCTTGGCACAACAATCCTTGAACATAAGAACATAAGATATGCCATACTGGGTCAGACCAAGGTCCATCAAGCCCAGTATTCTGTTTCCAACAGTGGCCAATCTAGGTCACATGTACCTAGCAGTTTCCCCAAGAGACAAAAGTTCCACAATGCTTGTACTGGGTCAAGCATTGATATCTTCGGTCACTTCTTAATAATGGTTTATGGACCTTTCCTCCAGGAATTTGTCCAAACCTTTTTTAAACCCAGCTACACTAACAGCCTTTACTACATCCTCCGGTAACAAATTCCAGAGTTTGATTACACGTTGAGTGAAAACATATTTTCTTTTATTAGTCTTAAATAGTTTACCCTGTAGCTTCATTGCATGTCCCCTAGTCTTTCTATATTCTGATAAGGTAAACAATCGATCTACGTTTACCCGTTCCACTCCGTTCATTAATTTATAGACTTCTATCATATCTCCCCTCAGCCGTCTCTTTTCCAGGTTAAAGAGCCCTAACCTTTTTAGCCTTTATTCATAGGAGTATCCTTCCATCCCCTTTACTATTTTGGTGGCTCTTCTCTGTACCTTTTCTAAAATCGCTATATCCTTTTTAAGATACGGCGACCAGAATTGCACACAATATTCAAGGTGCGGTCTCACCATGGAACGATATAGAGGCATTATAATATCTTTTGTTTTATTTTCCATTCCTTTCCTTATTATACCTAGCATTCTATTTGCTCTCTTGGCCGCCGCTGCACACTGGGCCGAGGGTTTTAACATGGTATCCACAATGACGCCTAAATCTTTTTCCTGGGTGGTGGTTCCTAATGTGGAACCTTGCATCGTGTAACCATAGTTTGGGTTGTTCTTCCCTAGGTGCATAACCTTGCACTTGTCCACATTAAATTTCATCTGCCATTTTGATGCCCAGTCTTCCAATTTATCAAGATCCTCTTGCAATTTTTCACAATCCTCTTGGGTTTTAACAACTTTAAATAGTTTTGTGTCATCTGCAAATTTGATAACCTCACTCGTTATTCCACTTTTCAGGTCATTTATGAATATGTCAAAAAGCAGCGGACCCAGCACAGATCCCTGGGGTACACCACTATTCACCTTTCTCCATTGGGAAAATTGGCCATTTAGCCCTACCCTCTGCTTTCTATCTTTTAACCAGTTCCTGATCCACAATAGTACACTGCCTCCTATCCCATGACTCTTTAGTTTGCCAAACGTCTCTGATGAGGGACCTTGTCAAAGGCTTTCTGAAAGTCCAGATACACAATATCAACCGACTCACCTTTGTCCACCTGTTTATTCACTCCTTCAAAAAAACATAACAGATTAGTAAGACAAGATCTTCCTTGTCTAAAGCCATGTTGGCTGTCTCCCATTAGGTTGTAACGCTAAATAGATAGAGGTGGATTTTCTTCGTGAATGACTTATATAAAATAGATGAAAACTTCATTCAACTCTTGAACAGTGCTACCAGAATCAATAATCCTAAAAGTTAATCACAGCACAGCCTCAGAAACAACCTTGGACACTTGATTTATTCTGGGTTAAATGTATTGTACTCCCAGACTTGTGCCGGTGTTTACATCAATGGCTGAATGTCCTTATTAGTAGAGCATGTCATCAATTCTTATATTTGAGCAATAATATCAAAGATAACAAAAAAATAATAATACTTAGCTCTTCTGAAGCCATAAGACTGTGCTGGATATTTTTCTCATTATTTATAAAACTTTTTGTTTCATTTATCGTTTTTTATTTTTTATGTGACTTTCTTCCACAAATAATTGCTGATGTGAACCACGTCCCAACGCCAATTAATAAAGGCGCCCATGCGTTTCGCCAAATGGGTTTTTCAAGGGACTTGTATCATAACGTGGAATGTTTCTGTGAAAGAAGACATTGAAAATGATTGATCTGTGCAAAAACAATTCAATCTAGGTATAACAAAGAGTATTGCTTTTAAATACATTTCAATGAAAGATTCAAAAACCTTGTAAAGGTAAGCGGCTCTGTAACTCAAAAATTCGGTCTCCTCCCGATGAACCTGGAAGACTCAATAAACGCCGCGCATGCGGATTAGCAACTGTAACGTCACAGTTTAAATGTCCCAATGTGAAACTTGCCATTGGTTAATCAAGAGGTACACGCCGCCCAATCGATGCTCTGATTCAAACCGGTGGTTTGTACTGTGGCTAATGTATAGATCCATTTCTGTTCTTTGTATAGAAGTCGCTGATCTAGGGTTTTGCCTGAAGCAGGTCCGGCCAACATTTCGATGCACCAGCAGCGAAGTTGTGAAAAAGTGTGATGATGGGATAGGCAATGTTGTACTAAAGGAGCTTCCCTTCGGGTGCATCGAAGCCGACTGGCGTGTTCTTGTATACGAACCCGAAAGCAACGAATAGTCTTGCCAATGTATAACAGAGCGCACGGACATCGTATGGCATACACAACCCCAATGGAGTCACAAGTAGTAGCTTGTCGTAATTTATAAATGACTCCATTGTGGGTAAAACTCTGACATTCGTGTGTAATCTCACAAATCGCGCAACTCCCGCATTTTCGATGTCCGGGCTCTTGATAACCACTCTGAGCTACCGATGGAACTCGTAACTGGGTGGGACTTAAATACTCTTTCAAATTCCGACTTCTTTTCCACACACAACGGATTGATTTTTCCTGTAAACCCGGTACTGTAGTGAGAACGTTCGCATGTTGTCGGAGAATATGTTGTATACTGGAGCTCACTGGTGAATAAGTGGTAATAAAGTTAACATGTTTAACGTCTTCTTGATGTGTTACATTGTTTTTCGGAGTCAAAAGTAAATCTCTATTGCTGTAAAGCGCTCGCTGATAAGCGCGGTGTACCACTGGAGGAGGGTAACCTCTTTGTAAAAAATTAGCCTTTAATGTCTTGGATGCAGTCTTGTAAGACTCAATATTTGAACAGTTGCGGCGATAGCACAAGAATTGTGAAAGAGGAAGACTGTCTTTCAGATTGGGCGGGTGTGCACTGTCATGGTGTAGAAAGGTGTTGCGATCAATGGATTTGCGATAGACTGTGGTATCCCAACCAACAGCCCGTCGTTGTATTTGAACATCCAAAAAGGTGATAATGTCTTTATGACAAGTGCTTGTGAATTGGATATGGTGATCACGAGCATTTAGCCATTGGAGAAAGTCATTCAACAAACTCTCAGTCCCTTGCCAGAGCATAAAGATGTCGTCAATGTAACGATACCAGGCTTTGATGTTATCTTTATAGGGAAAAATGGAGAAATTTCGCCAAATGGGTTTTTCAAGGGACTTGTATCATAACGTGGAATGTTTCTTGTAAAGGTAAGCGGCTCTGTAACTCAAAAATTCGGTCTCCTCCCGATGAACCTGGAAGACTCAATAAACACCGCTAAAGAGCTAAGTATTATTATTTTTTTGTTATCTTTGATATTATTGCTCAAATATAAGAATTGATGACATGCTCTACTAATAAGGACATTCAGCCATTGATGTAAACACCGGCACAAGTCAGAATAACCCAGAATAAATCAAGTGTCCAAGGTTGTTTCTGAGGCTGTGCTGTGATTAACTTTTAGGATTATTGATTCTGGTAGCACTGTTCAAGAGTTGAATGAAGATCCCATTAGGTTGTGACTATCTACATGCTGAGTAATTTTATTCTTTATGATGGTTTCTACCATTTTTCCCGGTACTGACGTCAGGCTCACTGGTCTGTAGTTTCCCGGATCACCCCTGGAACCCTTTTTAAAAATTGGTGTTACATTGGCGATCCTCCAATCTTCAGGTATTAGAGATGATTTTAATGATAGTTCACAGATTACTGATAGCAGTTCTGCAATCTCATATTTCAGTTCTTTCAACACCCTTGGATGTATACCATACGGCCCAGGTGATTTGCTACTCTTCAGTTTATCTAATAGTTGTAAGACATCTTCACGATGTATCAATATTTCCTTCAATTCTTCCGCACCTTTAAATACCACTTCAGTCATGGGTAACATCCCTACATCTTCCTCAGTAAAGACCGAAGCAAAGAATTCATTCAGTCTCTCCGCTATCGCCTTGTCGCCTCTTAGTGCTCCTTTAACCCCTTTATCATCTAATGGACCAACTGACTCTCTCACAGGTTTTTTGCTACGAATGTACTTGAAAAGGTCTTTATTTCGCGTTTTTGCTTCCGCAGCAAGCTGCTTCTCAAATTCTCTCTTTGCCTGCCTTATCAATGCCTTGCATTTGACTTGCCAGTGCTTGTGCTGTTTCCAGGTTTCGTCGTTTGGCTCTTTTTTCCATTTCCTGAAAGATGCTTTTTTGGCAACAGCCTCTCTGACGTCACCTTTAAACCATGCTGGCAGTTTTTTGGACTTCCTTCCACTTTTCTTAAAGCGTGGAATACAGCTGGTCTGGGCTTCCAAGATAGTATTTTTCAACAACACCCAAGCTTGATGTACGTCTTTAACCTTCGCAACTGCTCCTTTTAGTTTTTTCTTAACTGTTTTCCTCATTTTATCATAGTCTCCCTTTCGAAAGTTAAAAGGTAGTACTGTGGATTTCCTTACTATCCCTCCTCCACTAATTAAATCAAAGGCGATCATGCTATGATCACTATTGCCAAGTGGCCCCAACACCCTTATCTCCTGCACTAGATCTGGTGTTCCACTAAGGACTAGGTCTAATGTGGCTTCCCCTCTGGTCGGTTCATGAACCAGCTGCTCCAAGAAGCAGTCATTTATTTCATCTAGGAACTTTATCTCCCTAGCATGTCCTGACATGACACTGACCCATTCGATACCGGGGTAATTGAAATCACCCATTATTATTATTGCGCTGTAACTTTTGTTAGCTTCCTTGATTTCTTTGAGCATTTCATCATCCATTTGGTCATTCTGGCCAGGTGCTCGATAGTACACCCCCACTGCCATCGCCTTCTCCCTTTTATATGGAATTTCAATCCATATAGATTCTACAGCAGATTTTGTTTCCTGCAAAACTTTAATCCTTTCTGAGTCAATGCCCTCTCTAACATAGAGCGCAACCCCTCCACCAATTTGATCAGCTCTATCATTACGATATAGTTTGTACCCAGGTATCACAGTGTCCCACTGGTTGTCCTCCTTCCACCATATCTCTCATATTCCAATCATATCTAACCTTTCATTTAGTGCTATATATTCTAACTCTCCCATCTTATTCTTTAGGCTTCTAGCATTTGCATACAAGCATTTTAGAGAATGTATTTTATTCATGTTAAATTGGCTATTGTTAGACATGGGTAAATTGGGATCTTTAAGCTCTGTCTGCTCCATACTTGAGGGCATTTGGGCTACTTTACTCTTTTGTGGGACCTCTCTGCTTTTGGTAGTATCCTTCAAGGATACATTCTTCCGAACCATCCGCTCTTGGGCGACTGTCGGCTTTCCCCTAATATCTTGTTTAAAAGCTGCTCTATCTCCTTTTTAAAGGTTAATTCCAGCAGCCTGGTTCCATCCCGGTTAAGGTGAAGCCCATCCCTTCGGAAGAGTCCCTCCTTTCCCCAGAATGTTCCCCAGTTCCTAACAAATCCAAAACCTTCATCTCTGCACCATTGTCTCATCCACGCATTGAGACTCCGGAGCTCTGTCTGCCTTTTGGGTCCTGCGTGTGGAACAGGAAGCATTTCGGAGAATGCTACCCTGGAAGTTCTGGATTTCAACTTCCTACCTAAAAGCCTAAATTTTAAAGGAAAGGAGTGTATCCTTTCTCAAGTTCTCAAATGGCTCAGCCCCAAAGACCTGAAAAACTAAACTGAGATTCCAAGAAGGAAACAACCGATCACAGGGGAGGATGCCAGTGCTTAACTCCCCACATGAAACGGACCACATCTGGATGTGAGGTCATAGTGTCCACCACCAGCCCTCTAAAACAAGATAAGCTGCCTCTTGAACTTTTTCAAAGAACTGAGGGAGAGGCCCTTGTCAAATCCGTCTTGCAGGAAGGAAAACAGGACTGGTAAGTCTGCAGTACTATGACTGACTTGCTCATGACTTCTGTCTTGGCGCAGACTAAGCTGCAGAAACACAAGAGGACTAAACGAATGGCCTTCGCCTCCAGCCAGTTGATGGGTCACACAGTCTCTCATTTGGTTTAGTGACTCTGAGCAATCTGCCCCTTGTAATAGGCTCCCTAGCTGAATAGACTGTCATGCATCGTCAGGAGGAGCCACTGGTAATCATCCAGGGACAGGCCCTTTAACAAATGACCAGGCTGCTCCCATCATCATAGGGTGTCCAGCACCAATGGGAGAAGGGGAAAACCTGAACTCTAAGTCTTGCGAACACCTTGGCAGTGGACTCATGCGTGTCTGCACCCAGGGGACCATCTCAAAATGTTGCCACCATTCGCTCTAGGAATTGAAGGTCATCCCATCCTTTGGAAGCCTCCTGCTGGGAAAAGAAGAACCATCCCTCTTCGGGCAGCACTCTGAGTCCACCTCATCAGCTCCAGCATCAATTGCACCTGGCAGATGGTTTCAACGTATTATCCACGATGGCGCCTAAATCCTTTTCTTGGTAGTGATTTCCTAATGTGGAATCTTGCAAGTTTCACTGTGCTTTGCCTGGGGAGGTTCAGGATGGGCTTCCTTTAGTAAGGTTTATAGAGCTTGAACAGGACTTTAGCATAGATCTGCTATTTTCTATATTCCCAGCTCTGGAGGGTTCTAGCAAATGTGAGTTTATTCTTCCATGGGCTGTCTGAAGAACCAGTGAGGGCACAAACTAATAGTTTCCTGGTTAGTGATTGAGTAATGTTTAGAATCTTAAAACTTCTTAAAGTTACTGGGAAATGTGCTGCCCAAGCTTTTACTCTGAGTTACTTTTGCGAAGGTCAGAATAACACTTACAGCAACGGTTCCCAAACTTTGGGTCAGGACCCTAAATGGGGTCATATCATCAGTGAATGGGGTCACAGAAAGATGGCCGTTTCTCCTTCTCTGTGGACTTTCACTGTGACCTATGTCAAGTAGTGGCAGTCACTAGTCAGCATGTGGCCTGTAAACCAGTGAACAGTCATAGGCCTTTACCCCCTGCTGAGAAAACTTCCTATTAGGCTGTAAACCCATGTTGAGTATTGGTGTCTATAATGACAATGCACACTAACACAAGGGACCCTTTGCTGACTGCTGCTATTGCCACTATTATTGCCGCTGCCTGCCTGTTTTAGATAAGGGGAGGGAAGGGAAGGAGACTGGAGACCTGCTATTTTGAGTCATCTGGGGTCACGGGAATTTTCAGTTGCTAAAATGGGGTCATATGGGATAAAAGTTTGAAAAGCACTGATTTACAGGCTAATTTAAGGGCTGCCACCTGCCTCTTAGTTCAAGGATTGCAAGGGAAAGGTGGTCTTATTGGGGGAAACAAAGGTCTCCAGGAAAAATGAGGAATTTTAGCGCACACAAATTCCCTTTTCACTTCAACCCCCTTTGAAATAGGACTAGAACCATGCAAATAAAAAAAAGTGCTATATTAGCTGTCATCACACACATGGTTGTATTTTAAGAATTCAGTATTAAATGCCTGGAAAATTGTATTTTACTGCTTATAGTTTCATGTAATGAACATGCTTGAGTTTTCTTTTGTCTGGCTGGCGCTAGGTGCAAATGTTTAAAAAAGGAGTAGGGGATCATTCATCTAAAGCCCATTACCGGGAGAGGGAGTCTGCAGCAGAAATGGATGCAATCAGACATTGCAGAATAGTTAGGCTGTCCAAAGGAAGAGATCTCCTTATTTTCTTTTTTTTTCTGTCAGAAAAGTTTTTTGATCTTTAGTTTCCTTGATTAACAGTTGTTCAGCTTCTCTGTGAACAGAAGGACCATCCTAATTGAAGATTTACTGGGATTGTTTCTTCAGGATATATTAATGGAAATGAAACGAGTGTGTCAGTGTGCCGAGAACCCAGATACCAGTCCTTGTGCTTCTGAGCTCATCCCAGCACTGCATCCAGAGGAGAAGCCACCTATAGGAGCAAAGGCAGTGGGCAAGAAAAGAAAAAGAGCATCTGGGGAAGGGGAGAGTGTGATGCCCGTGAAAAAGATAATCGGAGATGGAACACGGGATTCACTGCATCCATATCATTGGGTGTCACAAGATACTGGCATCACAGTCAGGTATGCCTCTGACAGGATGAATGTCGCAGCATTGCTCATATGCAACATCCACACAGTAACAGCTCTTATAAGTTAATGGTGAATATTATATCGTGATGATCTGTTTTGTTTTTCCACTTTTCCAACTGATGCAACTCAGTTTTGCAATAGGTTTGAACTTAATCAGGATACATATATTTAAAACAGGTGCACCTAAAATTTGAAAATGTATGCCAAAATATTTAAGAATTATGTAATAAATATGTCAATTAGTTTTGCATAATACATTTAAATATAACATCAGAAAGCCTATTTTTAGGGCTGAGAGGCTCCCTGTGTTACTGCAGGACCAAGGGGGCATACAAAGTGAGAATGCATGTAATGTACTATTGCAGGGATGAGGCAGTACAGTGCAAGTGTGTGGTGTTTCATGGGCAAACACTGCGGAGTGTGTGTGATTTGATGCATTAATCTTATTAACTTAATATACTGCTGCCCACTAAAGTATTAAAGCAGTTTATAATGTTAATCTACAGTGCTTAAAATTTCAATGCAAGATACATAGTACATACCATCTCAATACAATAACAGCTTTTAATTTACGTACTGGGCAGACTAGATGGACCATACTGGTCTTTATCTGCCGTCATTTACTATGTTACCAGCAGTTTAGTAAATTATAATAGGCCATCTATAAACACACAAAATATTTAGAAAATAACGCAAGCTTTTAAACTTTTTCTAAAAGAATGTTTGGTAATCTCAAACAGTTTGTGAAGCAGAGAGTTCCGAAGCAATGGACATGCAAAACTGAATACTTTGACTTCTGTTTTAAGATAATTGAACTTTGCTGAGAGAAGGGAGCTGGAGCACAGGTAGTTACAGAGAGTATAGCTAGCAAATAGAAACATATTCTATCAGTCTGATAGATACTGTGGCAAGGAGGCCTATCCGGAGTCTGGGGGAGGACAAAGAGACAGGGAATTCACCCTAGTAAAGGGCCCCCTTTCACCAAGTCAGGGTAGGAAAGTAATAAACACCTCCAGGAATCAGAAAATTTCCACGTTGCCCACATTTCATGCTCCCCCTAGTGGAATGAAGGGGAGAGGATACAGGGCCCAGAACCCCTATGGCAGGGAATTCTCCAAGCACTCAGGTGCCCGAAGTCAGGCTGATTGCCGTCACCTGAGTAGGGAGGAGTTGGAGCTAGAGCCCTGGAAATATAAACCTATGCCAGAGTGTGAGAAAGGGGGAAGAGAAGCAGGAAGCCAGGCTGACACGAGCAGAGGCACAGATACAAGCAAGGGAAGCTTGACTGGTGCTGAGCCGAGCAGAGGAACTGAGCTTCCAGGAGAAGAAAGTGCTAATTGGCATATAGCACGGCTGCAAGAGAGTTTGGGGCCAGGAACAAGAGAGACTCCAAGATCCCCCGGGAGGCTGTTAGCTGAGCACTGTGAGCAAGACGGGGAGTCGGAACCTATGCAGCTGGGATAGCCCGAGGTGAAGCTGAATGTTGACACTCCCATGGACTGTTCCTTTTGCCAAACTTTAAACCGGGAAACGTAGAGAAAACAAGTCAGTCTTGAAAGAAACTCCTCCAGGAAAAAGGTACCCATAGTCCACAAGCAGGGTGGCCGTGATTCCCTCGTGTTTGTAAAGGGAAAGTTTATGGGGACTAAGGAGCAAGCCTGGAACTGTGATAATCTTGTTAATCACCTGCTGCTGGAATGAGGACACTGGGGTAAGCTAAAGTAGCTATTAGAACAAAGCTTTCTTTTGCCCCTGGTTTATATCTGTTTACTTGGAAGGTAGCCAAGAAAGGTTTGAAGCTGAATAGAAGCTAAACTACCACAGACATTGAATTTGATTTTGTTTTTGTGCTTTAGCCAGCAAACAAAACTTTCTGCCTGATGCACCCATACAGCTTTCTGCCTGATGCACCCATACAGCTAAACAAAGACACTGCAGGGAAATAGTTTGAAAAAGCTGAAAAGCAGATAGCGGAAAGTTCCTCTAATAACCATGCCCCTCTAAGCTAGAGGCGAGTGGTGGTAGCGTGACATTACAAAGATTCACCTCAATAAAAGGCCTTATGCAGAATGCATAGCAGTTTAAGATATTAGAATGGCAATGGGAAGCCAAGGCAGGTGCATTAATATTGGTGTAATGTGATCAAAATTCTTCCCAGTAATCATGGAATAATGAATTATAGTGGTCCAAGCAGGCTGGTAACAGTCGTATGGATCACTTTCATCAAATTAGCATGAGAAAAGAAAGGCCCAAGTTTACATATTAATTGCAGTTTGATTGAAACAAGAGCGAATAACTGCAGGAGGGAAACGTGAAGTGAGAGTGTGCAGAAGGGAGGGTTGTCCCCTGACCTCTGTTCTCCTTTAGCCCATCCCATCAGGTCCCCTGCCTCCCTTAAGACTTTCTCCTATCTCTTATCAGCCTCCTTTTACTCATCCACTATTCCCTTCTTCCCACTTCTTAGGAAACTGGATCCCCGTCCTATATTGTCCTACATACTGTGGTACTAAAGCTCTGTATTAAGATATAAAAGATAGATAGCTGTGCTTTTTTCTTCTCCAGTTTCATCCAGTTTCATCCTTTTTCTCTGACTCTGAGTATTACCTCCCTCCCTGTCTCAGGTGCTCCTCCTTTTGCTGTTCCATTGATTGATGTTCACACAGTATTTTTGGCCCAGCCTCACAGCACTAATTGCTGTCTCTGGCCTATCTGCTACAGCCAGTAGGTTTCCTGGCACTACTGTACCGCTCAATGCCACTGCCACATTTTCACTTTTCCCCCTGTCCTCTCCCTATGAAGGTGGAGCAAGGAGCTGGGGCAAAGCATGGCCAATACAGCTTGTAGCAGTTTTTTTGCTGTTTGTTACCACCTGCTTATGGCACCCCACAAAGACCCTTGCTAAATCCCATTGCCATCCTGTTATCTTCTCGATGAGTCTCGACCCCTCTGCCCTTCTGACCATCTTTCTTGGCTCCTATTACCACTGCTGCCATGATCCCCACTACTTCTGCAGAGCTAATTGCTTTTGCTCCCTGGTATTGTACAAAGACAGTGTGAGTTGTGTGTTGCCCAAACTCGCACAATGTTCTTGTGAGAGCTATGTGGTGCCTGAGAGCAGAAAAAATCTTCTATTCAGAGGCAGTGGGCCTGGGGTGATAACAGGAGCAGCTCAGCAGCAGCAGGTGGGATCCCTACAAATCTGCCATTATGGTCCTTGTCTGCAGTGGGATGGGGAGGGAATTTTGACTGCATGCATAATTCCATAAAATCACACAAGTTATAGGCAAAGCTGCACATACAGTATGCAGAAATGCATAATTCACTGGGTTTCTTCAGGTGTATGCTAAAGTATGTACATTTGAAACGTCCAACTGGCAAATTCATTGGAAAATAGGAAAAATGGACAGTAGTGTACATAAGAGGAATTTATGATCTAATATTCAGCCATGTAAAAGGGGAAGGCGATGGCATTGGGAGTGTACTACTAACCTCCTGGCCAGAATGCACAAATGGTAGATGAAATGCTAAAGGAAATTGGGGAAGCTAACAAAATTTCGAACACAGTAATAGTAATTTCAAATCTCCAGGAAGAAGCAGGAATGTAGCCTTCACAAATAGGTGATGTTGATACTGATGGAGCCCACGCAGGAACGCTCCCCAGCATCCAATAGGAAGGCTTTTGGGAGCATTCCACTGCGCCTGCATTGCTGCCTTTCTGTCTTCTTCGTTTTCCGTGGAGCAAGCAGGAAACAGATCCTGTTAACCAGAAATTTTGTTTATTTTATTTCTTTTGTTTTTTGTGGTTTGCATCTGCCTTCCTGTTGATGCCAGAACAGACTACCATCGTTGTTTTTTTTTTTTTTTATTCCTGTGAAAAATAAAGTAGAACTTTCTTGGGCACATCAACATCATTTTAGGCCTTAAGCTTACCACTTATCTACTGACATAATGGAAAAACCAGCTGGTGGTTTTAAGAAATGTTCTAAGAGTGGCAGTACCATTTCAGCTACCGACATCCACGAGTGGTGTCTCAAGTGTCTTGTACCCAACTTCCAGTCATCAGAGTGTCCTTTTGTGTAGGAAGATGGTGGTATCGAGCTACAAAGTGAAGCACACTCTTTGCTCAGGCGCTTTGTCTTTAGCATCGATGTCATTGAGGGCATAGTCTTCCTTTCATGGATCTCTGGTATAAAAACATAAGTCGTCTTTGGGTAGATCTCTTTCCAGGCATCGTTGCCCTAGAGATGGATCGGCCAGCCAGTCAACCCTGGCGGGCAGGACCTTTCCTCCAAAGCCATCGGGGTCCCAGGATGCTCCCGAGGCCTCAATCTCTGGAGAGCTCCTGGTGCCATGTTCTGGGACGGTTGCCTGCATTTTTGGTACTGAAACCTAGGCATCGGCGAGTTCTATGGATCAACATATCCTGGCATATCCTGGCTATCGAGCGCAGTTTAGCGACTCTACTAGCAGCGTCAGCCCTGATCAAATCCATACTTTCAGTACTGCCAACATTGACACAGTCTATGGTACCGATGCAGACCTCATCGGTGTTTGTACTGATTGATCCGCTACCCACCCATGCTTGCCCTTGAATTCATCCCTGATACCGGTGGCTCGTCTAGGCATATTCCCCTGTCCGATACAGATTTTGATCAGTACCAAGCCTTAGCAGAACACGGACATCGTTCACACCAATACTTTAAATCTTCCAGTTCATCCAATGATGAATCAATCAATACCGGGGGATCCATCTCCCTCTCCGGTACAGCGCATGTCCCCTCCTGAGGATTTGTCTTTTCAAGAATTTATTCAGGCCTAGCCAGAGGCCTGTTCATAACAGTAACATCCGAGAGAGTCTAGAGCAGAGGAATTGGAGATTCTCCAATACTCTGCAGCTCCTAAAGAGGTGGCCACTCCTCTGGTTCATCGCATCCTCCATGATCTCATGCTCCGGAGGGAGATGCCCCTTACCATATCTCCGCATAGTTGATGACTCGATACCATGTATCGAGTACTGGAGTCTCCCATTTTCCAAAAGACACAGATGCCACATTACTCAATGGTTATGGAATCAGCAATGTGTCTAATTTTAAAGTTCAAATACACATTCTTCTAACCCTCCTGGTAGAGAATCGAGGACTCTCGATACTTTCGGGCATCAATGCTTTCAGGCCTCCATGCTTTCAGCCAGAATAAGTTCATACATACTCTATATGGGTATGTTCCTCAAGGAGGTTACTAGAGATCTTGAGTCAATGTCTCCTCTTCTCCCTGGTAAAAGAGCGGACTGTCTCACCTTGGTCAAACATGCCCAAAATGTATCAAAGTTTGTAAATAGGGCAACATTTGACTGCTTTGAATGCACCAGTAGAGCCACCTTAATCTGCATTGGAGTACACAGGATTGCTTGACTTCAAGCATCAGATCTTGAACAATGGGTTCAAGATAAACTGGATAATATTCCTTGCACAGGTGAGAATCTTTTGGCCAAGGTGGCACAGGTAGCATATAATCACTTCAGAGCACTGGACTCTGACCATAGCGACAGAAGGATACAGACTTCACCTGGAAACTCTGCCCCCCTCCACACTGGTAGGGAAATATCATTCTCAGCCTCCTCTCACTGCTCTTTTGCTACAAGAGGTGACTTCTCTTCTATCAGAAGGTGTCATAGAGGAGGTCCCAACATCTCAACAGGGAATGTGTTTCTACTCTCCGTACTTTCTTATACCAAAGAAAACTGGAAGATACAGACTCATTCTGGATCTCAGAAGCCTGAACAAGTTTCTTGTCCACGAGAAGTTCAAGATGGTCTTTCTAGGAACCCTCCTACCCTATCCTACCCTAGAGAGGTGGATATTACCTCCTGTGACAACTTGCAGTGAGTTCTAGCTGTTTATTTAATTATTTATTGTTTGTCTTATTGGTGTGCTGCTTCAATTTTCTCAGCTGTATAACTTACCTTGCCTCTCTCAACTAACTGGGCTTTGTGTGGTAGCCAGGTTAACTGTTCATTTTAATTTAAATTAAATCTCTCTCCCTGCTCTCCCCCCTGAACCTCCTGTGTTTTTAAATTTTATTTTCCTTCCCTAACCTACCTGAGTGAATCCCCCTCCCCTCCCCCCTGCTGAGGTATTGTGTAGCCTTCTTCCTGTCTCCACCACGTGTGCATAGTCTGTTTTGTTTGCTTCTCTCTGCTCTGGGAAGAGCAGTGCTCTCACAGTGCTCTGCTAGAGAGGTGGATATTACCTCCTGTGACAACTTGCAGTGAGTTCTAGCTGTTTATTTAATTATTTATTGTTTGTCTTATTGGTGTGCTGCTTCAGCTTTCTCAGCTGTATAACTTACCTTGCCTCTCTCAACTAACTGGGCTTTGTGTGGTACCCCCCTCCCCCCTGCTGAGGGTTCAGGACAGGGTACCTTGTAACTGCCCTCTTTAATAGGACTTATTTCCCTCCCTCCCTCCCTCCCCAGCACCCACCCACCCCTGGGGTAATTGTAGCTTTATAGGTACCTACACATTTGGGCTGCTCTCAGGTGCAGCTCTTTATCCAAATCAGTCATACACTGAGGACCTGAGATTAATTAAGCTTCAGGTGAACAAGGTGTATTGGGGATGTTAGATACACTTTTATTAGTATAAGCATCTACACCAGTCCTTATTATATACAGAATTTGAAAGACCTAAACACAAGCTTTAAACTAAGATGCAGGCAAAAGTCCAGCAGCGAGATGGGGGCTTTCCGGTCTTTTGCATTGAGTGTCACATGTATGATTTTGTCCCAGTTGGTGAGAGGTCTTACGTATGCACTAAGTGCAAGGAGCTCTTTGCTCTCAGGGTACAAGTCCGTTCTCTAGAGGCTAGAGTAGCAGACCTGGAAGACATAAGAAAGACAGAGAAGTACATGAACTAGACCTACAGGGATATAGACCTGAAGTCCCACCTCCAGTCTGGCAGCATCCCTGTTGCCATGGAGGAGAGAGGTCACGTGACAGGAGAGCATCACCCTGGTGTGGTGGGAAGTGATCATATAACTAGGACCTGTCCTCCAGGTGATGTAAAACCCTCTCGCACCGAGGACGTTTCTCCAGGGCCATGTCCCCATGAGAGGAGATTCAGGACAGCTGTCATAGTTGGTGATTCAATCATTAGGAATGTAGATAGCTGGGTGGCTGGTGGACGTGAGGATTGCCTGGTAACATGCCTGCCTGGGGCGAAGGTAGCGGACCTCACGCACCACCTAGATAGGATCATAGATAGTGCTGGGGAGGAGTCTGCTGTCTTGGTACATGTCGGTACCAATGACATAGGAAAATGTGGTAGGGAAGTTCTGGAGGCTAAATTTAAGCTTTTAGGTAGGAAGTTGAAATCCAGAACTTCCAGAATAGCATTTTCCGAAATGCTTCCTGTTCCACATGCAGGACCCAAAAGACAGGCAGAGCTCCGGAGTCTCAATGCGTGGATGAGACAATGGTGCAAGGATGAGGGTTTTGGATATGTTAGGAACTGGGGAACATTCTGGGGAAAGGAGGGGCTCTTCCGAAGGGATGGGCTTCACCTTAATCAGGATGGAACCAGACTGCTGGCATTAACCTTTAAAAAGGAGATAAGAGAAGCTTTTAAACTAGAAAATAGGGGAAAGCCGACAGTCGCCCAGGAGCGCATGGTTCGGACGAAGGTATCCTTGAAGGATACTACCAAAAGCAGTGAGGTTCCAAAAAAGAGTATAGTAGCCCAAATGCCCTTGAGTAAGGTGCAGACAGAGCGTAAAGATTCCAAATTACCCATGCCTACCAATAGCCAGATTAATATTAATAAAATACAGTCTCTAAAATGCTTGTATGCAAATGCTAGAAGTCTAAACAATAAGATGGGAGAGTTAGAATATATAGCACTAAATGAGAGTTTAGATATGATTGCAATCTCAGAGACATGGTGGAAGGAGGATAACCAGTGGGACACTGTGATACCTGGATACAAACTATATCGTAATGATAGAACTGATCAAATTGGTGGAGGGGTTGCGCTCTATGTTAGCGAGGGCATTGAGTCAGAAAGGATTGAAGTTTTGCAGGGAACAAAATTTGCTGTAGAATCTCTATGGATTGAAATTCCATGTATGAAGGGGAAGGTGATGGCAGTGGGAGTGTACTATCGACTGCCTGGCCAGAATGAACAAATGGATGATGAAATGCTCAAAGAAATCAAGGAAGCTAACAAAAGTCACAGCAGAGTAGTAATAATGGGTGATTTCAATTACCCTGGTATCGACTGGGTCAGTGTTACGGCAGGACAAGCTAGGGAGATAGTTTCTAGATGAAATAAATGACTGCTTCTTGGAGCAGCTGGTTTATGAACCGACCAGAGGGGAAGCCATACTGGACCTAGTCCTTAGTGGAACGCCAGATCTGGTGCAAGAAATAAGGGTGTTGGGACCACTTGGCAATAGTGATCATAGCATGATCATGTTTGATTTAATTAGTGGAGGAGGGATAGTAAAGAAATCCACAGTACTACCTTTTAACTTTCAAAAGGGAGACTATGATAAAATGAGGAATATAGTTAAGAAAAAACTAAAAGGAGCGGTTGCAAAGGTTAAAGACTTAAGCAAGCTTGGGTGTTATTTAAAAATACTATCCTCGAAGCCCAGACCAGCTGTATTCCACGCATTAAGAAAAGTGGAAGAAAGTCCAAAAAACTGCCAGCATGGTTTAAAGGTGAGGTCAGAGAGGCTGTTGCTGCCAAAAAAGCATCCTTCAGGAAATGGAAAAAAGAGTCAAACGAAGAAAACTGGAAACAGCACAAGCACTGGCAAGTTAAATGCAAAGCATTGATAAGGCACGCAAAGCGAGAATTTGAGAAGGAACTTGCTACGGAAGCAAAAACACAAAATAAAGACTTTTTCAAGTACATTCGTAGCAAAAGGCCTGTGAGAGAGTCCGTTGGGCCATTAGATGATAGAGGGGTAAAAGGGGCAGTAAGAGGAGACAAGGCTATAGCAGAGAGACTGAATGAATTCTTTGCTTCGGTCTTTACTGAGGAAGATGTAGGGATGTTACCCAAGACTGAAGTGGTATTTAAAGGTGATACTGCAGAGGAATTGAGAGAAATATCGCTACACCGGGAAGATATATTACAACTATTTGATAAACTGAATAGTAGCAAATCACCTGGACCGGATGGTATACATCCAAGAGTGTTGAAAGAACTGAAATATGAGATTGCGGACCTGCTATTGGTAATCTGTGAACTTTCATTAAAATCATCTGTAATACCTGAAGATTGGAGGGTCGCCAACGTAACACCAATCTTTAAAAAGGTTTCCAGGGGTGACCCGGGAAATTACAGACCGGTGAGTCTGACGTCAGTACCGGGGAAATGGTAGAAACCATCATAAAGAACAAAATTACACAGCATGTATATAGTCATGGCCTAATGGGAGACAGCCAACATGGCTTTAGACAAGGAAGATCTTGTCTTACTAATCTGATCTGTTTTTTTGAAGGTGTGCATAAACAGGTAGACAAAGGTGAGTCGGTTGATATAGTGTATCTGGACTTTCAGAAAGCTTTTGATAAGGTCCCTCATCAGAGACTTTTGGCGAAACTAAAAAGTCATGAGATAGGAGGCAGTGTACTATTGTGGATCGGGAACTGGTTAAAAGATAGAAAGCACAGGGTAGGGCTAAATGGCCAATATTCCCAATGGAAAAAGGTGAATAGTGGAGTACCCCAGGGATCTGTACTGGGTCCGCTACTTTTTGACATATTCATAAATGACCTGGAAAAGGGAATAACAAGTGAGGTTATCAAATTTGCAGATGATACAAAACTGTTTAAAGTTGTTAAAACCCAAGAGGATTGTGGAAAACTGCACGAGGATCTGGATAAATTGGAAGACTGGGCATCCAAATGGCAGATGAAATTTAATGTGGACAAGTGCAAAGTTATGCACCTAGGAAAGAACAACCCACACTATAGTTACACAATGCAAGGTTCCACATTGGGAACCACCACCCAGGAAAAAGATTTAGGAGCCATCGTGGATAACATGTTAAAACCCTCTGCCCAGTGTGCAGCGGCAGCCAAGAAAGCAAATAGAATGCTGTAGTAAGGGCTGTTAGTGTAGCTGGGTTTAAAAAAGGTTTGGACAAGTTCCTGGAGGAAAGGTTCATAAACCACTATTAAAAAGGGACCCAGGATAATCAATGCTTGACCCAGTACAAGCATTGTGGAACCTGTCTTTTGGGGATATTGCTAGGTACGTATGACCTAGATTGGCCACTGTTGGAAACAGGATACTGGGCTTGATGGACCTCGGTCTGACCCAGTATGGCATATCTTATGCTCTTATGTTCTTATCTCCAGAATCAGGACTGGCTCTAGATCTAAAGGAAGCATATACACATATCCTCATTCATCCAGAACACAGGAAATATCTACGCTTCATGTTTTAGGGAAGACATTATCTTTACAAGGTCCAGCTATTTGTTCTGGCCGCATTTCTAAGATCTCTAGGGATATTTGTCTTCCCTTTACCTAGACTGGCTCATAAAGACAGGCACCTCCCAAGAGGTCCACTTGTCTCTTTCCCGTACCATGCAGGTACTTCAACATTTGGGATAAATTTTCCAAAGTCCCATCTCGCTCCTACTCAGACACTAGAGTTCATAGGAGCTCTCTTAAACACTCAGCAGTGAAGGGAGTTTCTACCTTAGCCCCGCTGTTCTCATCTCATTCAGCTGGCATCTCAGGTACGTGTCAGAGACCACCTAACTGCCCAAGAAATGCTGCAGCTTCTAGGTCATATGGCCTCAACAGTACATGCAGTACCATATGCCTGCTTGCATATGCGCACAGCCCAGTGGGCTTTGGCCTCCCAGTGGGAAAAGGCCTCAGGCCGTCTCACGGACAAAATCGGAGTGTCTGCCCTATGGCCACATCTCTTCTATGGTGGTGTTCTCCAGAGAATCTCCTCGTCAGGTCACCTTTTCAAATGCTTCCACATCAATGTACCCTGATGACGGATGCCTCCAAACTGGGGTGGGGAGCCCACTTAGGGACCCTCTCCACTCAAGGCTTCTGGACGGAAGAGGAGTCCAAGCTGCAGATAAACTTACTGGAACTTCAGGCGATCTTCAATGCCCTCAAGGTCTTTCAGGGATATCTAAGCTCCTAGAGGGTCCTCGTCCAGACGGGCAATCAAGTAGCCATGTTCTATGTGAATAAACAAGGAGGAACAGGATCTTGGCCTCTCTGCAAAGAGGCCCTCCATCTCTGGTCCTTTGCCATCACTCATCAGATATACCTCCAAGTGTATATCTCCCAGGAGACCAAATGTCTTAGCAGACAGATTGAGTCGGATCCTCCTTCTCCACAAATGGTCTCTCTACGGAGATAGCATCCTTCATTTTTCAGACCTGGGAGACTCCAGGGATAGACTTGTTTGCCACTTTGCAGAATGCCAAACTTCCTCGCTTCTGCACTAGGACTCCCATGTTGGAAAACCAGGAGGTGGATACTGTTCACCTCCACTGGGGTCAAGAGTTCCTGTATGCCTTTTCTCCCATACCCCTAATTCCCAAGATGCTTTTCAAGCTCCAGGCGGACAGGGACTTCATGATACTCATAGCCCCGCGTTGACAACGTCAACCGTTACTTCCTCTCCTACTACATCTGTCTCAGACTCAACCCCTAGATCGTGGATCTGCTCCACATCTCCTCTCTCAAGAGGGGGGGACGCTGCTCCATCCCAGTCTGCAGTATGGCTGTTGAAAGCATAGTATTACAGGATCTTAACCTTACTCAGGAAGTAACATAAAATAGTAACATAGTAAATGATGGCAGATAAAGACCAGTATGGTCCATCTAGTCTGCCCAGTAAGATGGCAATAGTAGATGCATCTGCTGCTCCGTGCAGGCCACCCCTCCCCATCTTTGTTTTAGGGGTGAACCAACCGCTCCGTGTAGGACACCCCTGTATGTTGAGAAATTAGATACGTTTATTTTGATTTTATCCTATTGCTGTAAAGGGATCCACTGTGTCTGTCCCATGCCATTTTGAATCCTGCCACTGTATTTGCCCCCACCACTAACATCGGGAGGGCATTCCAAGCATCCACCACCCTTTCAGTGAAAAAGTATTTCCTGACATTGTATTTCAATTTACCCCCTTGCAGCTTCATGTTAATGTCCTCTAGTTTTACAGCTTCCCCATCTTTGGAAGAGGTTTGTTTGTTCATTATTTCTCTTTAAGTATTTAAAGGTCTGAATCATATCTCCCCTGTCCCTCCTCTCCTCCATGTAAAAGAGATCCTCTTAGCCTCTAGAAAGCCATCCACCAGATGTTCTTAACGCTTTCAGGTGGTGTAGATTTTCTCTCTTGTGTTCCTAGAAGGACCTTAATCCCTTCTCTGTTTTGTTGGAAGTGCTCCTCCAGTATCTCCTCCACTTATCCTCATCTTGTCTGAAGACCAACTCGGTAAGAGTTCACCTAAGAGCAATTGCAGCCTCTCATTATCCCTTGGATGAACAGCCCATTTCTTTGCAGTTGCTGGTAGTGTGCTTGAGAGGCCTCTTGCTCGCCAAACCTCCAATCAGACCACCACCAGTGGCGTGGGATCTCTGTGTTGTTCTCGGGCAACCTTTCAAGCCGCCCTTTGAAACATTTAGCTACTACCTCACTAAAGTTTCTAACATGGAAGATCATCTTCCTTATTGCCCTCACTTCAGCTAGATGTATTAGTGAATGTCAAGCTTTGGTGGCAGACCCACCTTACACACAGTTCCACCATGACAAGGTTGTCCTAATGACTTACTCCCACTTCATGCTGAAGGTGGTGTCTCCTTTTCATTTGATTCGGTCAGTCTACCTTCTTGTCTTTTTTTCCTAGACCATATTCGTCTAGGGCAGAGGCAATCCTCCATACCCTTGACTGCAACCATGCCTTAGCAGTCAATCTTCAAAGGACTGCAGAGCACCGTAAGGGGTCTCAGATGGTCATCTCCTTTGATCCTAGTCACGTGGGGTTGCCAGTATCCAAGCGTACTCTTTCTTTCTAAATGGATAGCAGATTGCATCTCATTTGCTTATGATAAAGCAGGACCCCCTTGAGGATCTTGTCACTGCCCATAATAATCATGCCATGGCTACCTCGATGGCAAATATACGCTCTGTAGCCATTGACAAAATCTGCAAAGCAGCAACTTGGTCTTCAGTACATACTTTTGCTGCTCACTATTGTCTAGACAAGGATTCCCGCTGGGATGCCATGTTTGGTCAAGCTGTCCTCCAGCACCTCTTTCAGACTTAAGGGCAACTGCTACCCTCTGTCCCAGAACCTAATGATGTCAGACATTCATGAAGGATTCATGACCTCTTCAACTCTTCCCTGAGGCAAACCAACCAGTTCTCTGGCATCTGGGATCTAGGGAGTTTCATATGTGAAGACTACATTCCTGCTTGTTCCTGGAGATAGCATAGTTACTCACCTGTAGCGGGTGATCTCCGGGAACAGCAGGAATTTAGTCTTCACAGATTTTCTTTTTCTCTCGGCTATAAAATCAACTGAAGAGGGAGAGTTGGGAAGGCGTGAATGCAGCAATGCAGGCACAGTGGGATGCTCCTAAAAGCCTTCCTGTTGGATGCTGGGGAGCGTTCCCACTCGGGCTCCGTCGGTACTGATGTCACCCATATGTGAAGACTAAATTCCTGCTGTTCCCGAAGATCACCTGTTACAGGTGAGTAACTAAGCTTTACCCTGGTATTGACTGGGTCAATGCCATGGCAGGACAGGCTAGGGGGATAAAGTCTCTAGATGAAATAAATGACAGCTTCCCCTCTTGTCGGTTCATGAACCAGCTGCTCCAAGAAGCAATTTTGGACCTAGTCCTTAGTGGAACACAAGATCTGGTGCAAGAGATAAGGGTGTTGGGGCTACTTGGCAATAGTGATCATAGCATAATCACATTTGATTTAATAAATAGAGGAAGGACAGCATGGAAATCCACAGTATTACCTTTCAACTTTCAAACGGGAGACTGATAAGATGAAGAAAATAGTTAAGTAAAAACTAAAAAGAGCAGCTGCAAAGGTTAAAGATTTACATCAAGCATGTGCATTGTTTAAAAATACTATCTTGGAAGCCCAGAACAGATGTATTCCATGCTTTAAGAAAAATGGAAGGAAGGCCAAAAAACTGCCAACATGGTATAAAGGTGAGGTCTGAGAGGCTATTGAAAAGAAAAAAAAAAAAAAGCATATTTTAGGAAATGGAAAAAAGAGCCAACTGACAAAAACATAAGCACTGGCAAGTTAGATGCAAGTCCATTGATAAGGCAGCCAAAGAGAATTTGAAAAAAGCTTGCCATGGAAACAAATGCATAATAAAATCTTTTTCAAGTACATTCATAGCAAAAAAAACCTGTGAGGGCCAGTTAGACCATTGGGTGACAGAGGGGTAAAAAAGGGGGCGCTAAGAGGGGGGAGACAAGGTTATAGCAGAGAAACTGAATGAATTCTTTGCTTTGGTCTTTACTGAGAAAGGTGTAAGGAAGTTACCCATGCCTGAAATTATATTTAAAGGTGATGCATTGCAAGAATTGAAAGAAATATCGATAAACCGGGAAGATATATTAGTCAATTACTATGTTATTTTTTGATAAACTGAAGAGTAGCAAATCACCTGGACTGGATGGTATACATCCAAGGGTGTTGAAAGAACTGAACTATGAGATTGGAGACCTACTATTAGTAATCTGTGAACTATCATTAAAAGCATCTGTAGTACGTGAAGATTGGCAAATAGCCAATGTAATGCCAGTTTTTAAAAAGGATTCAAGGGGTGATCAGGAAACTACAGACGGGTGAGCCTGACGTCTGTGCTGGGCAAAATGTAGAAACCATGATAAAGAACAAAATTACTGAACATGTAGATAGTCATGGTTTAATAGAAGAAAGCCAACATGGATTTAGGCAAGGAAGGCTTTGTCTTACTAATTTGTTCTATTTCTTTGACTGTGTGAATAAACAAGTAGACAAAGGTGAGCCGGTTGATATAGTGTATCTGGATTTTCAGAAAGCCTTTGGTAAGGTCCCTTATGAGAGACTCTTGGCGAAATTAAAAAGTCATGGGACTGGAGGTAGTATAGTATCGTGTATCAGGAACTGGTTAAAAGATAGAAAGCAGAGAGTAGGGTTAAATGGCCAGTTTTCTGAATGGAGAAAGGTGAATAGTGGAGTATCCCAGAGATCTGTGCTGGGTCTGCTGCTTTTTAACATATTCATAAATTACCCGGAAATGGGAATAATGAGTGAGGTGATGAAATTATTCAACGTTAAAATGCAAGAGGATTGTGAAAAATTGCAAGAGGACCTTGATAAATTGGAAGACTGGATGTTCAAATGGCAGATGAAATTTAATGTGGCCAAGTGCAAAGTTATGCACCTAGGAAAGAGCAACCCAAACTATGGTTACATGATGCAAGGTTTACACGATGCAAGGTTCCACATTAGGAACCACCACCCAGGAAAAAATTTAGGCGTCGTCATGGATAACGCGTTGAAACCCTCTATCCAGTGTGCAGCGGCAGCCAAGAAAGCAAATAGAATGCTAGGAATCATAAGGGAAGAAATGGAGAATAAAACATAGTAACATAACCAATGATATTATAATAATTAGCCTTTGTATCATTCCTTGATGCGATCGCACCTTGAATATTGTATGCAGTTCTGGTCACTGTATCTTAAAAACAATTTAGTGGAATTAAAAAAAAAAAAAAAAAGGTATAGAGGTGGAGTCTCTTCAACTTGGGAGAGACGGCTGAGGGAAGATATGATAGAGGTCTATAAATTAGTGAATGGAGTGGAATGGGTAAACATAAATCAGTTGTTTATGCTATCAAAAAGTAGAAAGACTAGGGGACACGCAATGAAACTACAGTGTAAACCATTTAAGAGTAATAAAAGTATTTTATTTTTTCCCTCAACGCGTTATCAAACTTTGGAATACGTTACTGGATAATGTAGAAAAAGCTGTTAGTGTAGCTGGGTTTAAAAAAGGTTTGGACAAGTTCCTGGAGGAAAAGTCCACAAACGATTATTAAAGAGGACCCAGGAAATCTACTGCTTGCCCTGGAACAAGCATTGTGGAATCTGCCAGGTACCTGTGACCTGGATTGGCCAGTGTTGATGCAGGATATTGGGCTTGATGGACCTTTTTTGTCTGACCAGTATGGCATATCTTATTTTCTTATGTTAATCGCATTTGGCTTTAACACCAGCTATGGTGGCTCAAAAAATCTCTGCATTCAGCACTGGTATCTAGGTAGTGGCTAATGCTGAAGATCTGGATAATATGGTCAGTGCGGCACTATCCAGATAATATTTTGTCTGCTATTTGGATAATGTTAGACTGTCTTTTTGCAGGCCTAACTTATTTGTATTATCCAGATAGTGGACTGGAAATTGTGGTTGTCCAGATAATTTGTCATTCCACTCAGACTGCATTGGTTAGCCCTGGCCAGAAACACTTAGTTAGATAGCAAGTGCTTTTCTCCAGATAAGTGCTTTTTGAATTAGTTTTTAATGTGCAAAGGAGTAGCATCTGAAACATAAGGTACTGTACAGTATATAGAAGCTTAGGGGAAGGGATCCAGTAATTTAAAATGACTAGACCAAATGGCTGCATGTGACTCAGTATGTTAAAGTGACAAAGAGCAATTTGCTACATTTTAGAGACGTTTTCTAGGAGCCAGAATAATCCAGTTTCTTTTTGTGGCCTAAAGACTACTATGAAGAGTCAGGTTTTTTAATAGTTTTCTGAAGACTAGGTCTAGGTGAGTGTCTGATCTAAAATCTGCATGGTATGACTTTGTGTATTAATTCTTCACTGGGTGGGTTTTGGGGTGCTTTTTCAGTGATTTGACTATGGAGATTATACGGTATCGGCTGATTGGGCCTCTGTCACATTGTGTCCTCGGTGAGGTTCTGAAGGCTGCCCCTGTCCATTCTGTAAGATCCTGCTTCATTTACTTGTCTTGTATGCATGTTAGATTATCTACATGGTACAGTATATTTATAACATTATATGAGAGCAAACCTAAGTATGTTGTAAGGTAGAAAATGTACCTGTTTGGTGAAAAAAGTAGTGTACAGTTGGGTATCGTTAATGGTGGGGACATAATTCTAGTCCTTGACAGCCACAAGCTATTCTGTTTTTGCTTTAGTGTATTCTGGCCCTGAGTGTTTTCCAAGGGGCCCACCTAACATCTGCATGTTCTTAACAGTTCAGTATAATGCGATATGTAACTACTCAATTGCTTAGGATTCTGCATAATATAAGGATGTTAAATAGTTCACACAGTACGGGCCCTAGGCACTTTGAGGACAATTTATAAAGCTTTCTCTGCATGTAAGTCCTGTTTCCTGCTGAAAAGGGCTTTTATTAAACTTAATGACCATATACATGTGAAAATGCATGTGCACAGAAAACGTGTTCTTACTTTTACACACTTTTTGCATAGGCATTCCTGAAGGCATGGTATGGGTGGAGGTAGGGCTGGCACAACCACTAGGCAAACTAAGCAGTCTCCTAGGGTTGCAGCTTCTGCTGCTGCTTTCTATTTTAGGGGGCGGGGGTTTGCAGCAGGGCATTCAGAGATGCACAATTAGATTCTGACAGCAAGGCCGGGGGGGGGGGGGCCAAAGGCTTAAGGTTTGCCTATGGCACTAACACCTTGCACCAACTCTGGGGCCGGCCCTGGATGGAGGTGAATTTGTCATGTACTTGTGTGTATTATATAATACGCATATATATTCATAGAATACACACATACATTGATATCTTCAAGTGGTGTAAATAAGTTGTAGTAGTACACATGCAGATGGGCATATTTGTTTAGCACTACTAGGCATACGCAGCTCTGTACATATAGAGGTAAGAGACAGTTCCTGCTCATCAGAACTTGATCTAGTCAAGATGAACAATATCACAAAACTGGGGACTGGAGTATGGTAAGATACACAAATGAAAAACAAGAGAATGAGAGTGAGGGGCATCAGGATTCTATAAGCAGCCACGAAGAGGTGGGTTTTTAGCCTGGATTTAAGTAGGGCTAGAGAAGGAGCCTGGGTAGTTTATTCAGGCTTAGGGAGCAGCAAGATAGAATGACTGAAGTCGGGAGCTGGTAGTGGCAGAGTACGGCACAGATAAGGGATCTGTCAGGAGAGTGGAGTTCTGAAGAAGGGGTGTAAGGTGAGATAAGAGGAAAAGGTAGTGAGGAGCCACATAATGAATACACTTGTAGGTCAGTAGGAGACGTTTAACATAGTAACATAGTAAGTGATGTCAGATAAAGACCAGCATGGTCCATCTAGTCTGCCCAGCACGAAGGCAAGTGTAGGTGCACCTGCCGCTCCGTGCAGGCCACCCCTCCCCACGTCCCTGTTTAGGGGTGAACCCACTACTCCATGCAGGACACCCCTGTTGGTTGAGAAATTAGATGGTTCAGTTTATTTTGATTTTATCCTGTTGCTGTAAAGGGATCCACTGTGTCTGTCCCATGCCATTTTGAATTCCGTCACCATGTTTGCCCCCACCACTTCCATCGGGAGGGCATTCCAAGCATCCACCACCCTTTCTGTGAAAAAGTATTTCCTGACATTGCCTTTCAATTTACCACCTTGCAGCTTCCTGTTATGCCCTCTAGTTTTACAGCTTCCCCGTCTTTGGAAGAGGTTTGTTTTTTCATTATTTCCCTTTAAGTATTTAAAGGTCTGAATCATATCTCCCCTGTCCCTCCTCTCCTCCAAAGTGTACATGTTTGGTCTTCAAGTCTCTTCTCATAAGGCTTCTGACGCAGGCTCCAAATCATTTTGGTTGCCTTCCTTTGAACAGTTTCCAGTCTTTTTACATCCTCTGCAACATATGGTCTCCAAAACTGAACACAGTACTCCAAGTGAGGCCTCACCAGTGACTTGTACAGTGGCATAAGTACCTCTTCCTTTCTGCTGGTGATTCCTCTTTGTATGCAGCCCAACATCCTCCTGTCTTTTGCCACTGCCTTGTCGCACTGTTTTGCCACCTTGAGATCTTCAGAAATAATCACACCAAGGTCTTTCTCCTGAACCGTGCCCACCAACCTCTCGCCCCCTATCGCGTACATTTCCCTTGAATTTCTGCTACCCAAGTGCATGACTCTGCACTTCTTTGCATTAAATCTTAATTGCCAAGCATTAGACCATTCTTCCAGCTTTTGTAGATCTTTCCTCATGTTAACCACTCCCTCGTGGGAGTCCACTCTGTTGCAAATTTTCATGTCATCTCCAAAAAGACAGACTTCCATTCAGTCCTTCAGCAATATCACTCAGAAATACATTGAACAGTGCCGGGCCCAGGACCGACCCCTGGGGCACCCCGCTAATCACTTTCCCTTCATCCAAGTGAGCTCCATTTACCATCACCCTCTGTCGTCTGTCAGTCAACCAATTTCTGATCCAATTTACCATCTTAGGATCCATCCCCAAGCTACTGAGTTTATTGATAAGACTCCTATGAGGAACAGTATCAAAGGCTTTGCTGAAATCCAGGTAGATGACATCCATCGCATGCCCCTGATCTAGCTCCCTGGTCACCCGGTCAAAGAACTCAATCAGATTTGTTTGGCAAGATCATCCTTCGGTAAAGCCATGTTGCCCTCGGGTCTTGCAACCTGTTGGTTTTGAGAAAGTTCACTATTCGCTCTTTCAGGAGCGCCTCCTTTACTTTTCCTGCCACCGAGGTAAGGCCCACGGGCCTGTAGTTTGACACTTCTTCCCTGTCACCACTTTTGTGTAGAGGTATGACATCAGTCGTTCTCCAGTCCTGAGGAACCTCTACTGTTTCCAAGGCTCTGTTGAAAACATCCTTTAACGGCCCTGCAAGAACCTCTCTGAGCTCTTTCAGTATCCTGGGATGTATCCTATCCGGTCCCATGGCCTTGTCCACTTTCAGTTTTGCAAGTTGTTCTAACACATCTTCTGTGAATGGCGTGGTATCTACTTCATTCCCATTTTTATATTTGGGAGTCACAGGTGGTCCTTCTCCAGGACTTTCTTTAGTAAAAACAGAGCAGAAGTATTCGTTTAGCAATTTCGCTTTTTCAGTGTCACTTTCCACGAGTCCGTTCGCAGCACTTCTGAGTCCTGCAATTCCACCTCTGATCTTCTTCCTTTCCCGAATATACCTGAAGAAGGTTTTGTTGCCACACTTAACATCTTTAGCCATTTTTCTTTTAACTTTCTCTTTATTAATTTTTCAAAAAATACACCAGAATAAACTGAATGTAAATAGAATACAGACATATCAAAAGAAACATTAAACATCACCAAAAATACAAACTTGGTATAGACCTCAATAAAAACCTCCATAAGGTTCCAAGAAAAAAGAAATTTCTAATCTAAGAATAACAACCAAATGCTATAACTAATAGAGCTTAGGTGGTACATGTGGCAGCCGGTACAGGATCCAATCCCCCCCCCATCCTTACTCTCAAGAAACAATTTCAATTGTAGGGGTTCAAAGAAAAGAAATTGCTTAGAATTATGAACTATAATACACTTACACGGATATTTCAACTTAAACTGTGCCCCCAGATTAAGAGAGCGTTGACGTAAGGCCAAAAACTCTCTCCGCCTTTTCTGGGTGTCTCTCGCTAAATCTGGAAAAATTAGTATCTTAGACCCCATAAATTGAGAAACATTCATCTTAAGAAAATATAGGCGCAGAACAGAATTCCGATCCGACTCAAAAGCAAAGGACACCAGCAATGTAGCTCTACTGGTAACCAACTCAAGGGAGCTTTCCAGAAATCCTGACAGATCCATCTCAGCTGGAACAGTGGGCTCCACCGAGGCTCCCCCACCCAAAGCCTCTGTTGAGGAAATAGATACATACTGAGCCCGGATAGTAGGAGGTAAATTTCCAGAAGGCATGAGTAGGACCTCAGTAAGGAACCTCCGAACCAGCTCCAGAGGATCCAACAAGGGGGACCTGGGAAAATTCAAGAAACGCAAATTATTCCTCCTTGCTTGATTGTCCAGGAACTCCAGACACCTTCCCATAATTAAAGCTCCTTTAGCCTGAGTAGCACCCAGTTCCTGTAATTCGACAGTCTGGGCCTCCAGTTGTGAAAGCCTCACAGCATGTCCTTCCACTCTCGAGCGTTCAGACTCAGCCTGCGCCTTCACCACACTCATCTCATGAGAAAGAGTAGCCACGATAGGCATAAGAGATTGTTGAAGGGAAGTTATGGCATCCCATAAGCTATCCAAAGTAACTGTCGCCGGTCTATCCACAGCCTGCAACTCAGGAGTAACCAGAGAGAGAGAAGAAGCTAAAGATAGCCTCACCAATCCGCTGCTTACCCCAGCCATCGAAGGAATCTCTCCTCCTCCCAGTGCAGCAACCGGAACACTCTCCCTCTGGGTCGGGGCAGCCCCCTCCACTGCTGGCGCTCTTCCATCATCCGGGGATACGCCGACAGGCAAACCAACCCCAAGAACTCTTCCGGGTTGCGGCGGCAACTGCTGTTGGGGACTCAAAATCACCCCATTGCTCAGATCAGACGAGGAGCGCGTCTGATCCGCCGAAGCCACACCAGGATCCATCTGTGGAAAAAAGCCCGGAATCACCGACTGTGACGCCCGAACAGTAGGAGTAGAGGTTTCGGGGGGTTTTTGTGATAATTGCTTCCTCTTTCTCCCCATAACGTCGTCGCAAGTCGGAGCCAGCTAACACACACCCGACAGACCGTTCAGCCCATCCGCCATCTTGGAACCGACATCTTTAGCCATTTTTACCTCTGCCTTTGATTTTGCTATCCTTATTTCTCTCTTTGTCTCTTTGAGTTTGATCCTGTATTCATTTCTGTGTTCCTCGGTTTGCGAGCTTTTGAATTTTACAAAAGCTGTAGTGTTTGCCTTTATTTGAGCAGCCACTTCTTTGGAAAACCAAATAGGTTTTCTTCTCCTCTTGTTTTTGTTTACTTTTGTTACATATTTATTTGTTGCCCCTTTTATTGCCACCTTTAGTTTAGCCCAAAGCAATTCCACTTCCCTTATCTCCTTCCACCCCGTCAGCTCCTCCTTTAGGTACTCAGCCATTTTATTGAAGTCTGTGTTTTTGAAGTTTAGGACTTTGAGCTTGCTATGATTGGCCTATACCATGGCTTTTATCTGAAACCACACTGTGTGGTGATCGCTGCTGCTCACAGGGGCACTCACGCAGACATTCGACACGCTATCACCGTTGGTGAGCACTAAATCCAGCGTTGAGCTTCCCCTGGTTGGTTCTATCACCATTTGTCTAAGTAACGCATCTTGGAGAGCATCCACGATTGTTTTGCTTCTTTCCAGATTTGCAGAAGGAGTAATCCAATCCACATCAGGTAGATTAAAGTCACCCAATATGATCGCTTCCCCCTTTGTGGCTATCTTGGCAATATCTATAATCAATTCGTTATCTATCTCTTCAATTTGTGTCAGAGGTCTGTAGACTACAGCAGTATGGATGACAGTGCCATCTCCTCTTTCCAACACAATCCAGAGAGCTGCTTCTTTTCCCCATGCCCCCTACATTTCAGTAGCTTTAATATTGCTTTTGACATACAAGGCTGCTACTCCTCTTCCATTTTCTCTGTCTCTTCTGAATAGATTATAGCCAGGTATGGCTATATCCCAATCATGCGATTCATTTAGCCATGTTTCTGTAATGGCCACAATGTCCAAATCCATTTCCACCATTAGGGCTTCCAGGTCCGGAAATTTGTTGGCTAAGCTTTGAGCATTTGTGCTCATTGCTTTCCAGCATTTAACTGGCTTGTGTGTATTTAGCATTGAATTTGTTCTGCCTACATCTTCCCACTTGTTTTTGATGTTTGGTTGAAAAGTGTGGCTGTTTCTGATTTTAATCTGCTTTTGCAAGGGGTGATGTCCAGAGCTTGACCTTCTACATCTGTCACCCACTTTTTCTAGTTTAAATGCATATCCACATATTGCTTGAATTTTTCACTTAGGATTCTTTTCCCTGCTACAGAGAGATGTAGTCCATCAGCACAGTATAGTCTCTTGTTGTTCCATCTGTTACCCCAGCGCCAATAAATCTGAATCCTTCTTGTTTGCACCAGGTCTGGAGCCATGTATTAAAGCTGTTAATGTGATGCAACCTTTTTGCCCCCTCACCAAGCACAGGTAGAACCTCTGAGAATGCAACAGTGTAAACAGTGAGCTTGAGTTTCTCTCCCAGAGATTGGAAGTCCTTTTGGACTGTAGAGGCACTGTTTCTAGCCAGGTCATTTGTGCCCCAGTGGATAACATCAAGTTTGGAGTGTTCACTTTCTGTGTTAAGTAGTTCAACAATGTGGTTTGTATTCCTGCTGGCTGAAGAGCTTGGGAGGCACTTGACTATATTCTCTCCTTTGAACTGTGTTCCCAAGTTGGTGCCACTGATGATGAAATCATCAAGTAGTAGTAGTTTGCTGTTTGGTGAGGTTTTCTTCATATTTGAGTGGAGTGGAGGAGTGGCCTAGTGGTTGGGGCCAAGGTACTTCAGGCCGGAAGGCCAGGGGTTCAAATCCCATAAGAGGACAGCAACCTTGGTCCGGAAGGACTGGGATGTCTAGTCCCACAGGTGCTCCTTGTTGTCTTGGGCAAGCCACTTAACCCTCCATTGCCCATGTTCCCTGTAAGTATTAGTGTATGTGTCTCATATCCCCTCATGTTAAAATGTATCCCCCAATTGTGTTGTGACCACTTTGATTGAAGGATAAGGTGTTATACAAAACTGTCTGAATGAATAAATAAATAAATAAATTTGGTCCTTTAGCAGGAGATTGGGCATTGTCTGTCTCATTTAAGGGCCCTTCAGTTTCTTTGGATTGGGCATCCTCATTCGCCAAGGCAGAGAAGGCATTATGCAGGGATATCTCCTGATGCATAGGATGCCTCTATGTCACAGGTCGCAGTCTACCAGAACCCACTGTGATCCATTTGTTCCTGGGGTGTTTGATGCTTTGTGGGAGCGGTGGTGGACTTTGTTCAGTTTGTATCTTAGAAGAGGTGCGCTTCATTGCAGCCAGTTCCTCTTTCAGTTCCTCATCCTCATTAGCCAAGGCAGAGAAGGCATTATGCAGGGATATCTTTTTATGCATAGAATGTCTGTGCATTACAGGTCGTAATCTACCAGAACCCACTGTGATCCACTTGTCCCTGGGGTGTTTGATGCTTTGTGGGAGCGGTGGTGGACATTGTTCAGTTTGTATCCTAGAAGAGGTGCTCTTCATTGCAGCTAGTTCCTCCCTCAGTAGGGACACCTCTTTATGCATGGCAGCTAGGTCTTCCCTTAGTAGAGTCAGTTCTTTATGAATGGCAGCTGACCTGAGGCACATAGGACAAGCTCTGAGGTTCCAAATGATTCGTCTTGGAATGAAAGTACTGCAGTTATTGCACTGAATACACGACATGCTGAATAAGCAGTCCTAGAAGGAGAAGAGGAAGAAGAGGAAAGGAGGAAGAAGTTGTGGGCTCTAACCCAAGTTAAAGGGATAGATGGCAATGTACGCGAGTGCTATATAGGCAATGCAGCCACTGGGGTGGGTGGGGTGGGGTGAGGGGTAGGGTGGGCGGGAACCTAAGTGTCTCTGGCCAGTAGGCTGTTGCTGAGCTGGGGGCACCCACAGATTTCTGCTCCAAGGCTACCCAGAAAAGCAGTCAGTCATATTATCCCCAAACTTAATTTATAAGCACAGTTAAACTTATCTTAGCAATTCCCACAAAACAGACAGTTAAACTCTATATTGGTAGCTAGAACCCAGCAGAGATGAGAGAGAAAATTAGAGTCTTAGCCTTGTGAAAGATCCACAGCTCATGCAGCCGGCCTCAGACCCGTAGGTTTGAACTGGATGTGGAAACAGGGAACCAGTGAAGTGACTTGAGGAGAGGGGTTACGTGAGCATAGCAACACTGGTGGAAGATGAGCAGTGCAGCTGAGTTTTGAACAGCTTCAAGGGAAGACCAGTGAGGAGCAGATTGCAATAGTTAAGATACGTTAAGGGTCTCAGTAGTGTGTTCAGAAAAGGAGAGATGAATTTTGCTGCTGATCTAGAGAAAAAAGCAACAAGTTTTAGCTATGTGGATATGTGCAGAGAGTATAGTCAGATGAAGGTTGCGAGCTGAGGAAAGGGGGAGGAGTATAGTAGTATTTAAAAATGGAGAAGGGAGTAAGGGGGAAGTGGTTTAGGGGGAATATAGCTCAGTTTTAACCATGTTTAGTTTCAGACTATTGGAGCTGGATCTGGGAGCCTATTTTGTAAAGGCATGTATGCACCTCCTGTATATTGGCTTTATGCAAAACTCAAAAAAATGGAAAATGATAAATCTTTCAAACTTCATTCAGTTTTGGTGACTATAGTGTGGATCTTATTGCTTCTCAAGTCAGCATATGACTATTACATAGATCCTGATGAGCAGGGACGGTCTCCTATTTATTTATTCATTTGTCTGTACAGCACTGTGTACGCTGTAGCGCTATAGAAATGCTCAATAGATTCCAGGACCTCAGAACAATAGACTCAATTGCAGGACAACAATTTCACTGTTAACAGCCCTTAATTGCAATCACTGGTCACTGATCATTAGTTGGAGTACCAAAACTTTCAGTCTATGTTAAATTCTTTGTTTTATCTATACATTTAAAATATATAGGTAATAAAGGATGACATAAAGTGCTGACAGCTTAAATTAATGCAGTTTTTCAAACACTTAGACCCATATTTCATAGGTATGAAATATGCATCTAAAAACATGCATTAATCTAGGTGTGCCTTTTAAAATTACCCTCTTAGCGTTGTGGCTTTCATTTTAGTACACTTGATTATGCAGAAATAAAGGTTAGGTAATAAAAATTGTATAAGGTGATAGCTTTTATTGGCTAACTTAAAACATCTTGACTAGCTCTTGGGAACTAACACTCCGTTCATCTGATGGAAGCACAAGGTAGTGCTGCCGAAACATGCACATGACTCGCAGAATGGGTTTTAATCACACCATCTCTGTAATGTGATTTGTATGTTTAAGCAGCATCTTCCCTTGCTTTGACCTTGTCCTGCAGTTATGTTTTTTCCTTTTGTTTGCCATGAGGAGGGATCTAGCTAAGCTTGAAGAATAGTCTAGAATTTGGCAGCTGAGATTTAATGCTAAAAAATGCAGGCTCATGCATTTGAGCTGCAAAAATCCAGGGGGTGAAGTACTTCTGTCCACGAAAGAAGAGGCGGACCTGGGCGTGATTGTGTCCGATTAAATTAAAGTAGCTAAACGGGTAGAAAAGGCATCGGCGAAAGCCTGAAGGATGCTTGGGTGCATAGGGAGAGGAATGGTCAGTAGAAAAATGGAGGTGATAGTGCCTCTAATTTTCTGGGGTGACCACATTTGGAGTATTGTGTGCAATCCTGGAGACCGCACCTTCAAAAGGATATAAATAAGTTGGAGTCGGTGTAGAGAGTGAGTATTAAAATGGTTAGTGGTCTTCATTATAAAGCATATGAGGACAGACTTAAAGATCTTAATATGTATCTCCAGGAACAAGCAGGAATGAGTCTTCACATATGGGTATCATCGGTACTGACGGAGCCTGCGTGGGAACGCTCCCCAGCGTCCAGAAAGAAAGCTTTTGGGAGCATCCCACAGCACCTGCGCGCTGCCTTCCCGCCTTTCCCAACCGCCTCTCTCCAGTTCTTCTTTTCCGCGGAGCCAGCAGGTCGTGTTCCTGTCACCGCTGAAGAAGTTCTTTATTTTCTTTTATTTCTTTGGTCGCGCGTCTGCCTTCTTCGACGTTGGACCGGTACCGCTGGTCTTTCTTTCTTCTTAAAAAAACAAAACAAAAACCTACCGTTTCCCATTTCTGTGCATTTTTTCTTTTTGGGCCTTAGGCCTAGAAAAAATTTTCCTCATGGAAAAGCCCGCTTCCGGGTTTAAAAAGTGCACGAAGTGCAGCGGCACTATTTCTGTCACCGACACCCATGACTGGTGTCTAAAATGTTTGGGTCCTGACCACTCCATCACGGACTGTGAGTCCTGTGCCATGATGTCTAAAAGAGGTCGACAGAATCGAGCGGCCAAGCTCAGTACCCTGTTTCCCTCTGATGCAGCTTCGGTGGCATCGACGTCTTCCAGGGCTGCTTCTTCCTCCCATGGATCTCAGGTAACCAAACATAAGTCCAGCCGGTCCTCGAAGGGTAGATCTCCCTCTAAGTATCACGATGCCTCCGGGCTTGCTCTCGAGGATTCCGCACTGGCAAAATTACCCCGGCGGGAGGTTCCGGCTTCCAAAGCTTTATCTATGGGGTCACAGGTTGACATCGATGGCTCGGCCTCGACCGATCACCTGTTGCCATGTTCTGGGGTACCGGTGGTTTCCACCGGTACCGACATCCAGACATTGGTGGCGTCGATGGATCAGAATATTCTGACCATGCAGCGTGCCATTACGGCATTCATACAAGCTGCGACGCCTCCGGTACCACAACAAACTCAGTTGTCGGTACTGGTTCCGGCACTGGCACTGATATCGGTTCCGGTGCCGGTAACGATTGCATCGACATCGGCTTCGGTGTCGACTGCAGCGGTACCCTGTTCAGTGATGCCCATCGGTACCGAATCGGTACCGATCACTCCCGATGTCAATACCACTCAGTACGCGTATTGGGCTCTGCAGGAGCATCCAGATAGGCGATACTTTGATTCCTCCGAAGACTCTGATGAATCAGAGGCTTCTGTCGAAGCATCGGTACTCCTTCCTCAGGAGCCCTCTTCTCCAAAAAGAAGAATGTCTCCTCCAGAAGACTTGTCTTTTCAAGACTTCATTAGGGAAGTGGCCAGGGGCCTCTCCATTTCAGTGGCCCCTGAACCAGAGCCTAGAGCCAAGAAATTGGATATTTTACAATATCCTAAGGCTCCTAAAGAGGCAGCTACTTTACCAATTCGTGAGATCCTTTATGATCACATGTTGGGCATATGGGAGACTCTCCTCTCACCACCTCCCCTCATTCTCGTAGATTGGACACCATGTATCCTTTCATAAGACTCAGCTTCCTCACCACTCTATTGTGGTGGAGTCTGCTATGAAGAAGATTAAAGAGTGCAAAAAGACACTCATCTAATCCTCCAGGAAGAGAATGCAGAACCTTAGATGCTTTTGGCAGGAGAATTTTCCAGGCCAATATGCTTGCTGCCAGAATCAACTCCTATAGTCTCTATATGGGGATGTTTCTAAAAGAAGTTACAGATCATCTGCAAACTTTATCTCCTTTTATCTCAGAAGATAAAAGGGAGGAGTTTCTCACCTGGCTTAAGCATACCCAGGATGTTTCCAAATTTTCCAACCGTGCAGCCTTTGACTCTTTTGAGTGTGCCAGCAGAGCCTTGGCTATTGCCATAGGTGCACGCAGAGTGGCTTGGTTACAAGCTTCTGATTTGGAACCTTGGGTCCAGGATGGATTAGGAAATCTTCCTTGTACAGGTGAAAACCTTTTTGGCAAGGATTGGCAAGCAAAGGCCACTCAGATGGATGCTGAGAATTCTGCCTTAGATAGACTTTCGAAGTCTACTTCTGCTCCTGTTAGAAAAAGGTTATTCAAAAAGGCTTTCTTTCCCAAAAAGGGGAAATATTATCCTGTTTATAGTCAGCAGGCATCTTCTGCAGGTCGTTTTGCTGCAAAGCGACAGCAACAACCTAAACAGGCCAAGCCTAAGGCTGCAAGGACTGCTACAGCCCAACAGCCTCAGCCTCCTCAGGGCCTTTGACTTAAAACTAGAGAACTTAGCCTTTCTGGCTCTAAAAGAACCAGAGCCTCTCACCATTCCAGGAAGGGTTAGCTCACTTTGCTCCCAGATGGGAACAAATCACAACAGAGCAATGGACCTTCTCCATCATAAGGGAGGGGTACAAGCTTCATTTCTTAAACCTTCCTCCTCACACCATGGTGAGACAGTTCAATTCTCCAACCTCTCTCCTCGTCCTTCTGGGTCAGGAGATTGCTACCCTTCTTGCCCATGGATAACAGCACTCCAATCCTCCCAAACAACTGAATATATATAAAATATGATTCTAGCACCACTGTAAATAGCCCACCCTGTATATAGCTCAAACAAATCAAGCACCCAACACATCCCTCACACAACTAAGTTTTATCCTCACTGCATGTACAACACACACACTTTACCTGATTGCTTGCTGTGATACCACCTTGATTATTAAGATAAGGCGGTTTAGAAATACTGTTAAATAAATAAATAAATAAATAAATAGAAGAAGTACCCCTTCTTCAACAGGGCTCAGGGTTCTACTCCCCCTATTTTCTTATCCCAAAGAAAACAGGGGGCTACAGACCCATATTAGATCTCAGAGAATTGAACAAGTTTCTGTGCAAGGAGAAATTCAAGATTTCTCTCGGTGCTCTCCTTCCATTCCTTCAGAGTCAGGATTGGCTTTGTTCTCTAGATCTCAAGGATGCATACACCCATGTCCTCATCCATCCAACACACAGAAGGTTCCTTCGGTTCCTTTATCAAGGAAAGCACTACCAATACAGAGTGCTTCCTTTCGGTCTGGCCTCTGCTCCAAGAGTGTTCACAAATGCATGGCAGTAGTAGCTGCATTTCTACGCACTCTAGGAATATTTGTATTCCCATATCTGGACGACTGGCTCATCCGAGCTCCATCCCAGTCAGAGGCCCAGGCTTCCTTAGCCTGCACAAGGCGTGTTCTTTAGTATCTGGGACTTGTAATAAACATCCCAAAATCACAACTCACCCCTACTCAGTCATTGGAGTTCATAGGGGCCTTGCTGGATACCACAACTGCAAGGGCCTATCTTCCCCAGGCCCATTGCCTATGCTTGGTGCAGTTAGCCTCACAAATTCAGTTAAAGTTCCATTTAATTGCTCGAGAGATGTTACAACTGTTAAGCCACATGGCATCCACCGTGCATGTGGTTCCTTACGCTCGCCTTCACATGACGGCAGCTCAGTGGACTCTGTCCACCCAATGGACCCAGGCATCAGGGTGCCTCTCAGACAAAATAGCAACCTCCAGTCGCCTCTTTTGGTCCCTCCAGTGGTGGAGGTCCACTCAAAATCTGTTGCTGGGGTCCCCCTTTCAACAGTTGCTACCCCAAGCAACCCTTACAACAGATGCCTCTCCAAAGGGTTGGGGAGCTCATCTACAAGATCTCTCCACCCAGGGCATCTGGTCTCTACAGGAGACATCTCTACATATCAACCTCTTAGAACTCAGAGCAATTTTTCTAGCTCTCAGAGTCTTCCACACCCTGCTCAGCTACAAGACAGTCCTCATCCACACGGACAACCAAGTAGCCATGTTCTACGTGAACAAGCAGGGCGGGACTGGCGCTCTGTTGCTTTGCAACGAAGCTTTGAGATTGTGGGCCTTCGCCAGAGAGCATCAAATTCATCTCATGGCAGTGTATCTTCCAGGGGTTCAAAACTCTTGGGCAGACAGACTCAGACAAGTTCTGCTTCCACACGAATGGTCACTCCATGGGGACCAGATAGCCAGGATCTTTCGAATTTGGGGAACCCCGGACATAGACCTGTTTGCAAGTCCGTGGAATGCCAAACTTCCCCGGTTCTGTTCCAGGATTCCGTGTCAGGGAGTTCAGGCCAGGGATGCCTTCCTGCTTCATTGGGGGCAAGACTTCCTCTATGCCTTTCCACCCATTCCCCTAATTCCCAAGACACTGTTCAAGCTTCAGAGAGACAAGGGGTCTATGATCCTCATAGCACCACGTTGGCCACGCCCTCTACTTCTGCATCTCTCTCAAGCTCCCTCCCAGGACTTGGGATCTGCTCCAGACCTCCTGTCCCAGGAGGAGGGAACGTTGTGGCACCCAAATCCCCAGTCTCTTCATCTCAGGGCTTGGTTGCTGAAGGCCTAGACCTTCAAGATTTGCATCTTTCTCAGCAGGTGAAGGATATCCTTCATGCTTCCAGAAAGCCTTCCACTAGACATTCCTATGCTTTTAAATGGAAAAGGTTTACCATTTGGTGTGCAGAGAAGGGTCTTAACCATCTTGCAATACCTCTGAATTCTTTACTAGAGTATTTGCTTCATTTATCCCATGCAGGCCTTAAAACGAATTCAGTAAGAGTCCATTTGAGTGCTATTGCAGCATCCCTTAAGCCTCTCAATGGACAGCCTTTCCTCTCATCCTCTTATTGCAAGATTCATGAGAGGCCTTCTTTTAACTAAACCTCCCATTAGACCACCTCCAGTGGCATGGGACTTGAATTTGGTTCTTGGCCAGCTTATGAAGCCACCCTTTGAACCCTTAGCCACTACCTCCTTGAAATTCCTTTCCTGGAAGGTTATTTTTCTCATTGCAGTCACCTCAGCTCGCCGCATCAGTGAGCTGCAAGCCTTGGTGGCTAATCCTCCTTATACAAGGTTCCATCATGACAAGGTAGTCCTCAGGACTATTCCACACTTTATGCCTAAAGTGGTCTCACCTTTTCATCTGAACCAGGAGGTGTATTTACCTGTCTTTTTTCCAGGACCTCATGCATCAAGTGCAGAGAGGAATCTCCATACCCTGGATTGTAAGAGAGCGCTCGCTTTTTACTTACAAAGGACACAGCAACATAGAAAGTCCTCTCAACTCTTTGTTGCTTTTGATCCCTCTCATTTGGGACTTCCAGTCTCTAAGAGAACTCTGTCCAATTGGATTGCTCAGTGTATTTCTTTTGCCTACCAGAGTAAGAACCTTTCTCTGGAGGGCCATGTCACAGCTCACAATGTGAGGGCCATGGCAGCCTCTATGGCTCATCTAAACTCTGTGTCCATCGACCAAATCTGTCGAGCTGCCACCTGGGCCTCGGTTCATACCTTTACAGCCCATTACTGCTTGGAGAAGGACTCCCGCCGGGATGCCTTGTTTGGTCAGGCTGTTCTCAAACACCTGTTCCATACCTAATCAACTCCTACCCTCCATCCCTGGTTGGATGCCCGAGATCCATAGGGGGAGGTAGAGCCCTTCTCAGGGACTCACAACCTTGGGGATCTCCCTGGCATTTCTAGCTGGGGAGTCCCCATATGTGAAGACTCATTCCTGCTTGTTCCTGGAGATAGCACAGTTACTTACCTGTAACAGGTGATCTCTGGGAACAGCAGGAATAAGTCTTCACAACCCACCCACCTCCCCTAGGAGTTGTATCTCTCTAGCTATCTTTCCTTTCCTCTCTCTCTCTTTGTCTCAGCTTTATACTCGAACTGGAGAGAGGCGGTTGGGAAAGGCGGGAAGGCAGCGCGCAGGCGCTGTGGGATGCTCCCAAAAGCTTTCTTTCTGGACGCTGGGGAGCGTTCCCGCGCAGGCTCCGTCGGTACCGACGATACCCATATGTGAAGACTTATTCCTGCTGTTCCCAGAGATCACCTGTTACATTCTCTTGATATACCACCCAGGCTGAAGGGCATCAGAGCGGTTTATAATTACTACAATCAGGTACTAGAAACATTTCCCTGTCCCCAAAGGGCTCACAATCTATGTGTACCTGAGGCAAGGGAGGGTTAAATGGCTTGCCCAAGGCCCCAAGGAGTGCCTATAGGACTAGAAACCCCAGTCCCTTCGGCCTGACTTTGCTGTCCCCAGGTGGTAATTGAACCCCTGTCCTAACCACTAGGCCACTCCTAGAAGAGGCGGGATAGAGGAGATATGATAAAGATGTTTTAATATTTCTGTGGCATAAATGTACAGGAGGAGAGCTTTCCGATTGAAAGCAAACTGCTGTGAGGGGATATAATATGAGGGTGAAAGGGGATCAACTCGGGAGTAATATGCGGAAATATTTCTTTATGGAAAGAGTGGTAGATGTGTGGAATAGTCTTCCAATGGAGGTGATGGAGGCAAGGACAGTTTCTGATTTCAAAAAATGCATGGGACAAACACAGGAGCTCTAAAGATAAAAAGGGGATTATTGTAGTTGATATGGAAGGGCAGACTAGATAGGCCATGTTTCTACGTTTCTATGTTTACTCTATCATCAGTGTTGCAAACAGAATAACAAAATTGTACACAACCACATTTTTATTGCATAAGAGGTATTTAAAACATAATCACTGGAAAAGTAGTAGTCAAGCTGCTGTTGTGTTCATCTATTGGCCTTCTAGGAACTGGAAGCTGCAGAGATTGGACCTCACATGTGGTGGAAAGAACACTGCAGGAGCACTGATGCTGTCGCTCGTCATCACCAGCAAGAAACTGTCTTCCACTTGTTGCAAGGTATGAGCTGCTTGCCAAACAGACAGTAGCCATCTGTTTCAACATATTGACTCTTGAATAAGTCTTCAAATACAAAATGGTCATACATATGTGAATATAACCTTTTTAAAATCTTGGTGAAAATGATTACATGGTCACAGATAGCTCCGTTGTGCTCCTGAAGATGTGAAAGGGATGCACTGGAAGGGAAGTCAGATTAGGGCCTCTGAGAGCGATTGGAGAAAAAAAGGGTTTTGTTCCATTCTAAGCATGCACATTTAGCTCATTTCTTCTTATACAACAAAACAATTTGAGCCTGATTCAGGGTGGGGAAGAGAAACTGTCTTTCCCTTATTGTGTTAAACCAACATGTCTGTACTTTTTACCCAGAAGTTTCTTTTTGCTGCTTTGGACTTTCAACTACTCTGAGATTTTTCTCCTATGGTATATTTTCTTCCATCTTCCTTTGAGTCATCACAATGACTGTCCTCAGCCAAGAGCTGTGTACCAGGTCTTCGTCCATAAACCAGAAGTCATGGACCCTAAATCCAGTTACTCTGTGTTGTCATTGCACGATTCTGGAACTTCTTTTCTCCGCTATGACCACATGAAATGTATTCTGTACAATGGCAATAAGATGAATGTTAATTGCCCATATGTATTTATCCACTCATAATATTAGATCTGCAAGAACACTGGCTTTATAAAATCATAGGGGGAACAGGCCTTGATAAATATTTTGTGGATTTAGGAGCCAAGCCAAAATCTTAAGAGCCAGTGCTTGTGACCACCTTGTTTCCCCCCCCTGGTTCTCTCACACTGAGACCAACATAGGAGTTTCCTACACTGTGTGTCATCTTTAGATAGCACAAGTGTCTCTGGGGGTGTGGTGCAACAGTGGTGTGTCTGTGTGTGAGATGTGGCGGTGAGTGGGGCGCAGGGCTGTGGTATATGTGCTGGGGAGCTTCTGTGTGGTGCAGAGGTGGGTTGCCTGTGTGTGCAATGTGTGGTGCAGAGGTATAGTGTGTTTATGTGTGTGTGTTGGGTGCCTCTGTCAGGCAATGGTGGGACGCATGTGTGTATGTTTGGGAAGGGGACTGCACCCTTTGGCATATACAGCTTGCCATTATTTTCCTTCGCCTTGCACTCTAACCTGTCCACTTAAGCCCCCCCCCCCCACACTCTCTCCTTTTCTTTCTTTCCCCAGCATTCCCACCTCCTGCCCTCCCTCTCCCCTCTTTCTTTTTTTTTTTTTAAGGTACTGCCCATTTAAATTTTTGCTGCCTCACTCCCCATCTTACTTCTTTTTTTTCTTAAGGTCCAACTTCATGGGCTCTTTGCTGCTTTGGGCTTCCCCTCCTGTTCTGCCCATGGAGATCCGATCTCCTGTGGACAGAATGGGAGGGATTTTTGCTGCGATGAGGGCTTAGATGTAGCAGACAGCCTGCAGGGGATTGGATCCCTGTGGGCTGTCTGCTGTATCTAAGCTCTGATTACAACAAAGTTCTGTTGGCGGGAGATCAGATCGAATCCCTGTGGGCAGACAAAAGGGGTCTTCTGCTCGTGGATCGTATTAAAAAAAAAAAAAAAGGGGGGGGGGGAGGAGAATGGAGCAAGTCCCAGGAGCCAGAAGTAAATTTTCTAGTCGCCATGAAGACCTGGCACCTGGGCTTTGTCGAATCCTGGGGGATATTCAGTGGCGGCGGTGACTAACCCTAGAAAAGTGGCTAGACCTCGCCACTGAACCGAAGACCCGGATATTGAGCGCCAGGGCCATATCTGGCCACTGGTATTGAACATCCGGGTCAGTGGGGTAGCGTGGAAGCTAACTGGGCAGCAGTGATAGTTAATTGCTGCCCAGTTAGCTTCTCTAGCGAAAGTTAGGCCAGCCTTTAAAGTGTCCAACTTTTGCCACTTAGGGATAACTGGGCAGCAGCTAAATATTGTCGCTGCCCGGTTATTCCCAAGTACTGCCTCCAATCTGCCCCTGCAGTGTCCCAATGGTAGCCGACTGGGCATTTAGTGGCAGCACCCATGGATATTTAGTGGCACTAACCACGTTAGCAAGGCTGCATACTTTTCCCCTACCTGTTCAATTTATATGCAGAACAGATCAGCAGAGAAGCAAGACTACATGAAGACAACAGAAGTGTGAAGGTTGGTGGAAGACTGATGAACAACCTCGCTATACTGATGATACCACATTACTGGCTAAAAGTGAAGATGATCTGAAACATTTGCTTCTCAAGATCAATGAACATAGTTTTAAAATGGGCCTGCACCTTAAAGTAAAGCAGACAAAGATCCTGACAACTGGCAAAATCAATAAGTTCATCGTTGATGGAGAAGAAATTGAAATAGTTGACAACTTTAACCTACTTGGATCAACCATCCTAAAGAAACGACAAGCAGTCATGAAATCAAATGACGCTTTGCTCTTGGCAAAATGGCTATGAAGGACAGACAAGATTCTCAAGAGCAGAGATGTCTCTCTCCATACAAAGATTTGACTTGTTCAAGCCATGGTATTTTCAATAATGTCATATGGATGAGAAAGTTGGACAGTGAAAAGATAAACAGGAAGAAAATCAATGCCTTCAAATTATGGTGCTGGTGACGAATACTGTGTATACCATGGACTGCGCGAAGAACAAACCAGTCAGTACTAGAGGAGATCAAACTTAAGCTTTCTTTAGAAGCTCAGATGACAAGACTTTGACTTTCATATTTTGGACACCTCATTCGAAGAGAGATATTGTTAGAGAAAGACATCATGCTTGGCAAGGTAGGCCAGCACAAGAGAGGAAGGCCAGCAATGAGATGGATCAATAAAATAATAGTAGTTATGGGTGCCACATTATCAACAATGAGTCACCTGACTGAATACCATTTAGGACAAGTATCCAGAGGGTCGCCATGAGTCGACACAAATTCGACGGCACTTAGCAGCAGCAACAACAACCACCACTTTAGTGCCGCTTAGTATCCATGTCACCACGATTTAATGCAGTTAGCAAGTCTGCTAATCGTAGTAATCGCTTTGAATATCGGCTCATAATGTCTGTCTGTGTGCATCCCCTGCTCCTGCCTCTCTATCCAATAACTTTTAAATCATTCATGCAATTGGAGTTAAATCTCTATAGTGCATCCCAGTACAAACAAGAAATCAGCCCTTACATATGGGTGACATTGGCGCTGGCGGAGCCTGCGCGGAAGCATTTCCCCAACTTTCAAAGAAAGCCTTTGGGAAATGCATCATGTATGCATGGCTTCCTTCCCATTCAAGGGTGCCATCTTGCCTCAGTCTCCTTTTTTCCACAGAGCCCTCCAGACATCTGTCCGTTTTCCCTGGAAAAGGTGGGTGCCTCTGTCTTAATTCCTTTTTTTTTTTTTTTCCTTCGGTATGTGTACTGGTTCCTCTACACCCCCCCCCCCCCACCCCCCGAGCTAGTTCACCTCAGTGTCGCTCCTCTGGTTCGTTTTGATTTTCTCAACCTGTGCCCTTTTGGCTGGTGGGCCTCAGACCCTCGCCCAGGTGGCAGGGCACCCTTTTTCCCCATGGCCTCCAGCGGCTTAAAAAAATGTGATTGCAGAAAAATGATCTCCCTCACTGACCCATATGACTGCTGCCTCTGTCGCCTCTGGCTGGATCATAATAGCTCGGACTGCAACCTCTGCAAGTCCATGTCCACAAAGGCCTTCAAGAGCCGTCAGTTGCAGTAGGAGAAGTTATTTCATATATCCAACTCTGTATTAGAGTCCCCAGTGACACCATGCTCCAGGGACCCCTCTGGTACCTCGGTGTCCCGCGATGCTCGGGCTGCATTGGAGTCCTGCAGCTGCGGGCTCCCCAAGAGGATATCTCCAGAAGTGGAACGCCAGAAGAGCTCGAAGTTCTCAAAGGCCACCTCTGAGGATGGGTCTGGAAAAACAAGTAAGATCTATGCCAGGCCCCACAGTCCCTGACATGAGTCCGAGGGGTTGAAGCAGGAGCGGCCTCACAAGCTTTCCTGGAAGGAGTCGTCCACATCGGGTGATCGGTCTTGGACCTCTGAGACCATCCTTGTTGAGGACTCCCCCTTGACGGAACAGACTCCGGGCCCGAAGACCTCTGTGCCTGTTTCGAGAGCTGTGGAGCCAACTAAAATGGAGACCAGGATGGCTGCTTTGGAGCGCAGTATCTTCTCTCATAGCCCAGCAGCAGGTGTTGCTGTCCTGATCCTCTGGTTCATCCACCCCAATGACTGGACCCTCAACATCAAGGGCTTCTCCAGACGTCGAGCAGATCCTCAAGCGCCACCAGCCTCGAGAGCTCCATGGGGGCAGACGAGGTCCCAGTCCTCTCCAGCAAATGTACATGGCTCGGACCCCAGGTCTTCCAGGGGTCACGGGCATTTGGGCTCGGACCTCGACCACGGAGGTCGCAGAGCCTTGGATTCTTTCTCAGACTGGGAGACGGAGGACGAGGAGTCCCTGCACACTCGGCGACTCCAAGACTTGCCCTCGGACCCGTCTCCAACGGTGTCCCAACACTGCTTCCTGCCCGAGGATGTTGCCTTCCTTGACTTTGTGTGGGATATGGCAAAGATGCTTGCGTTTGAGGCAGAGGAGGACCCCTGCACAGAGGAACTTGAGATCCTTCAGTACGAGGCCCATCTGAAGGAGGCCCTCATAGTGCCCATTCCTCCGATTCTCGAGCGCCGCCTCCTCCGTATTTCGGAAACACTGACCCATAGTGATCAGACTGCTCGACTCTATATACAGAGTCCGCCAAAGCCCAGGGTTCCAAAAGACCAAGCTCCCTCACAAGTCTATGGTTGTCGATTCGGCCATGTGGTGACTCAAGAGCTAAAAGACTCATTCCTCTGTCCTCCCTGGTAGGGAGCACCGCACCCTGGACGCCCTCAGCCGAAAATGCTTCCAGAGCTCAGTGCTGGCTTACCAAGTCCAATCCTACCAGTTGTACATTAATATGTATCTCAAGGATCTGGTGAAGGAGCTCACCAGTTTCTCTGCAGGTCTGGGTGGGAAACTCCTCCAGTGGTTCAAGTCACTGGCCTTTGGCAGTCAAGGAGTGCTCGAAGTTCCTGTTTCGAGCAGCATACGATGGCTTTGAGTCACTAAAATCAAACTCTGTGAGGGTGCACCTGAGCACTATAGCCGCGCACCACTGCCCTGTAGAGGGAAAACCACTCTCAAGCCAGCCCCGGGGCTTCCTGTTATCCAAGCCCCCTCTCTGGCCCCCAGCAGCAGAATGGAACCTCAGTGTGGTGCGCTTTCAGCTCACCAAACCACTGTTCAAGCCCCTGTCCATGTCACCTTTGGTACCTGTCTTGGAAAGTGGCTTTTATGGTGGCCCTTACGTCCGCTCGAAGAGTGAGCGAACTCCAGGCTCTGGTGGCAGATCCACCATACACACAGTTCTACAAGAACAGGGTAGTGCTCCGCACGCACCCCAAATTCCTCCCGAAGGTGGTATCTCCTTTTCACCTCAACCAAAAGGTGGTCCTCCCCATCTTCTTCCTGCGGCCTCACGCCGGCAGGGAGAAACTAGTGCTTCATACACTGGACTGCAAATGGGCCCTGTCTTTCTACCTGCAGCGGACTCGGGCCCATCGCAAAGCTACTCTGCTTTTCATATCATGTGACCCAGTAGGCTGGGGCTCGCTGTGACTAAGCAAACTCTGTCCACTTGGGTGGCAGACTGTATTGCCCTCTCCTATGAGTGAAATGGCCTCTCCTTTGAGCACCAGATCACAGCGTGAGGGTAATGGCCATGTCGGTGTCCAACCTCCGCTCAGTGACAGTGACTGAGATCTGCAAGGCCGCCACATGGTCTTCAGTTCATACGTTTGCAGCTCACTACTGCCTGGAGAGCGAGTCTCGCAGAGATAGTGCCTTTGGCCAGGCAGTACTCTGTAATATTCTTGGGGTGTAGGCAGCTCCTGCTGTCCGATCCTTCTGTGTTAAGGCTACTGGAGTGTTAGGGTTGCTGGACGCTAGGGTCATGCCGAGTCTCAGTGGGGACTCGCCTTCTGCAACTCACGGCTAACCGATTGGTCATCGTTGGTACTGTCGTGGTTCGGTCCTTGGCATCCTGGAGCTAGGGAGTCCCATACGTGAGGAAAATGTAGTTATTTACTTGTAACAGGTGTTCTCCAGGGATAGCAGGAATCAATCCTCACAACCTTCCCTCCTCCTCTGGCACTTGCCTCCCTATCTTGTTTTAGTTTTTACTGCCATCCTAGCTATGTCATCTGACTGAGCAAGATGGCACCTTTGGGCAGGAAGGGGACCACTCGTGTGTGGTAGCCTTCCCAAAGGCTTTCTTTGAAATCTGGTGAAATGTTCCGCGTGGGCTCCATCAGCGCAGACGTCAACCATATGTAAGGACTGATTCCTGCTGTCCCTAGAGGACATCTGTTACAGGTGAGTAACTAAGCTTTAGGGTCAGATAGATTGTAATAACGAAATCTTACTCATGGATGAAGTCTAGGTAGGGAGCCAAAATTTCTTGAAAAGATGAGCTTTATCTTGCAATAGAAAAGTTAATTTTTCCATGACATAAACGTCAGAGGCGCTTTTTCAACCACTTTCCTTTTGTGAGTGGCCCCGGATCTCTCCAGTGTTGTACCACACTACATCTCATTGCTATCAAAAGGCATTTAATAAGGTGGGTGGTAGCCCTTGAGACTGACAAGGAACTCTACTCTCCTAAAACCAAAGCCTCATAGCTGTAGGGCAGTGAGGTTTTTGTGATTGTCTGAATGGTCTTGTTGGCTTCTGTCTAAAAGATCTGGATCAGCATATAGTCCCACCACATATGGTCGAAGTTAGCATAACACCCACAACCATGCCAGCAAATGGATATGCTCTTAGGGATCCATTTGGAGAATTGGCTGGGGACCTATGGGACCTCATCATTTTTATTTGAATCATTACTAAATTAAGGGAGATGGATATCATATGGGTGCACATGAAAATAAGAGACACAAAGGATTCCTCTTTCATCCACAGAGCAGACTCCCAGACCGTTTGATGGTATAAAGGTTAACATAAGAACATAAGATATGCCATACCAGGTCAGACCAAGGTACAACAAGCCTAGTATCCTGTTTCCAACAGTGGCCAATCCAAGTCACAAGTACCTAGCAGTTTTCCAAAAAGACACACAGGTTCCACAGTGCTCATCCTGGAACTTGTCCAAACCTTTTTTATTATTTTTTTATTTTAAATCCAGCTACACTAACAGCTTTTACTGCATCCTCAGAGTTTGCATACTCATTGAGTGAACACATATTTTTCTTATTAGTCTTAAATGGGTTGCATTGTAGCTTCATTGCATGTCCCCTAGTCTTTCTATTTTTTGATAGCATAAGCAATATATATACGTACGCTTACCTATTCCACTCCATTCATTAATTTATAAATCTCTTATATCTCCCCTCAGCCATCTCTTTTCCAAGTTGAAGAGCCCTAACCTTTTAAGCCTCTCCTCATAGGGGTATCCTTCCATCTCCTTTACCATTTTGGTGGCTCTTCTCTGTATCTTTTCTAATTCCACTATATCCTTTTTAAGATACGATGACCAGAATTTCACACAATATTCAAGGTGCGATCGCACCATGGAAGGATACAAAGGCATTATAATATCCTTTGTTTAAGTCTCCATCCCTTTCCTTATGATTCCTTGCATTCTGTTTGCCTTCTTGGCCATTGCTGCACACTGGGCGGAGGGCTTCCAAGTGTTATCCACGATGACACCTAAATCTTTTTCCTTTGTGGTGGTTCCTAATGTGGAACCTTGCATCGTGTAACCATAGTTTGGGTTGTTCTTTCCTAAGTGCATAACTTTGCACTTGTCCATATTAAATTTCAGCCTTCCAATTTATCAAGATCCTCTTGCAATTTTTCGCATACCTCTTTGGTTTTAACAAATTTGAATAATTTTGTGTCCTCTGCCAATTTGATCACATCACTCGTTATTCCTGTTTCCAGGTCATTTATGAATATGTTAAACAGCGGGCCCAGCACGGATCCTTGGGGTGTACCTTTCTCTGTTGGAAAAATTGGCCATTTAGCCCTACCCTCTGCTTTCTATCTTTTTAACCAGTTCCTGATCCACAATAGTATGCCTTCCAGGGCCATACAGAGCCAAAATTGTGCCCTGTGTGACTTGCACATAGGGCGTGCCCCCCCCCCCCCTCTACTCCATACCTCTGTCCATCCGCTGCCTGCTCTTGCCCTGCTGCTGCTGCCGCCCTGTTTTTTCTGCGGCGGTACTGGCAGCAGCAGAGCAGACCTAACTTTAAAATGGAAAGAACCCCCCCCCCCCCAAAACCATGCGGGTCTTTCGACTCCATTTAAACAGATCTGATCCCTTCTGCTCTGACTTCGCGTCAGAGGAGGGAGGGACCAGACCTGTGGAAAGATCCGCGTGGTTTTTTTTTTTTTTATTTTAAGTCTTCTCAGCTGCTGCTGGTGCATCTGCCTCTGAGAGAACAAAAAGTGATGGTGGCAGGGCAACAGCAGGCAGCCAAAATGTGCCCCCTAAGCCTTTGCACCCTGTGTGACTGCACCACTCGCACAGGGCTAGGTACAGCACTGCTGCCTCCTGTCCCATGACTTTTTCAAAATTTTGACAAGTCTCTGATAAGGGACCTTGTCAAAGGCTTTCTGAAAATCCAGATACACACCTTCAAAAAAATATAACAGATTAGTAAGACAAGACTTTCCTTGGCTAAATCCATGTTGGCCTTCTCCCATTAAACCATTATTATCTTACATGTTCAGTAATTTTATTCTTTTATAATGGTTTCTACCATTTTCCCCAGTACTGATGTTAGACTCACTGGTCTATAGTTTCCCGGATCACCCTTGGAACCCTTTTTAAGAATTGGCATTACATTGGCCATTCTCCTATCTTAGGTACTATAGATGATTTTAATGTTTGGTTCATAGATTTAATAATAGTAGGTCTGCAATTTTGTATTTCAATTCTTTCAACACCCTCAGATGTATACCATCTGCTCCAGGTGATTTACTACAGTTTATCAAATACTTGTGATACGTCTTCCCGGTTTATTGATTTGTCCTTTGGTTCTTCTGATATATCACCTTTAATTAACTGTAATAGTGGCTTCATTAAAGGATTTAGTTAAAGCTTATTGTGCTAAGATATTGTTAAATAGCTCTATTTAAAACAGGAGTGAACTGCTCCCAAAAGCACTTATATAGTTCAGCCATAAGGTGGTCTGGACCAGCTGTCTTATCTTTAATAGTGACTATTGCTATCTCCAGGAACAAGCAGAAATGTAGTCTTCGCATATGGGTATTGTGAGTGCCGACGGAGCCTGCGCGGGAACGCTCCCCAGCATCCAATTAGGAAGCTTTTGGGAGCATCCCACAGTGCCTGCGCACTGCCTTCCCGCCTTTCCCAACTGCCTCTCTCCAGTCCTTCGTTTTCCGCGGAGCCAGCAGGTCGTGTTCCTGTCACCGCAGAAAATTATTTTCCTTATTCTTCTTTTTTCTGGTCGCGTCTGCCTTCCTCGACGCTATACCGGTACCGCCGGTTCTTCCTTCTTTGTTTCTTTAAAAAAAACAAAAAAACTTTTTTCAAAACTTTTCCAGGTGGACGCGCCATTTTGGGCCTTAGGCCCAAAATTTCCTCCACTATGGAGAAACCCGCCTCTGGTTTTAAAAAATGCACCAAGTGTGGCGGTACCATCTCCATCACCGACACCCATGAGTGGTGTCTTAAATGTTTAGGTCCTAACCACTCCATCTCCGAATGCATGGCTTGTGCCATGATGTCCAAAAGGGGTCGACAGAACCGAGCTGCCAAGCTCAGTGCCCTTTTTCCCTCCAATGCAGCTTCGGTGGCATCGACGTCTTCCAGGGCTTCGTCTTCCTCCCATGGATCTCAGGTAACTAAACATAAGTCCAGCCGGTCCTCAAAGGCTAGATCTCCTTCCAAGCATCAAGATGCCTCTGGCGTTGTCCTTGAGGGTTCCATACCGGCAAAATTGCCCCGACGGGAGGCTTCAGCTTCCAAAGCATTATCGGGGATCCAGGATGTTCTCGAGGCCTCGACCTTGGCAGAACTACTGGTGCTATGTTTTTGGGTACCGGCTGTCTCCGGTACAGACACCCAGGCAGCGTCGATAGACCAGAGGTTCTTGGCTATTGAACGCAGTCTGGTGGCTCTCCTTGCGGCATCGACACCCTTGGAACCGCGTCAGCCGGTTCAGCCGGTACCGATAGCATCGACATCGGTATCGGCTTTGCCGGTACCGAGTCATGAGGTGCCAATACACCGGTACCGATTACCCCCGGTACCGACTTCGGTCGGTACGGGTATCGGGCTCTTCAAGAGCATCCGGACAGACGATACTTCGAATCCTCGGAGGACTCCGAGGATTCTGATAGCTCTGCCGGTACCGGGATACTTCTCCCGGAGGAGCCTTCCTCTCCTAAACGAAGGATGTCTCCTCCAGAAGATATCTTCTTTCAAGATTTCATCAGGGAAGTGGCTCGTGGATTGTCCATTACTGTGGCTCCTGAGACAGAGCCCAGAGCTAAGGAGTTGGAGATTTTACAATATCCCAAAGCTCCTAAGGAGGCAGCCACCTTGCCTATCTATGAGATCTTACATGATCTCATGTTGAGAATGTGGGAGAAACCTTTCACCACCTCTCCTCACTCTCGCAGACTGGATACCATGTATCGAGTCCCTCCTTGTCCTGGGTTCCAGAAAACTCAGCTTCCTCACCACTCTATTGTAGTGGAATCAGCTATGAGAAGGATCAGGAATGCAAAGAGGCATGCCTCTAATCCTCCAGGACGTGAGTGTAGAACTTTGGATGCCTTTGGACGTTGTACTTTCCAGGCTTCCATGCTTTCTGCCAGGATCAGTTCCTATATTTTATATATGGGAATGTTCCTTAAAGAAGTCACAGGTGATTTAGAGGTTTTGAGCCCTCTTCTTCCTGAGGATAGAAGGCAGGATTTTCTCACACTGGTCAAACATGCCCAGGATGTGTCTAAGTTTGTCAACCGTGCAGCTTTTGACTGTTTTGAGTGCATAAGCAGAACCTCTGCCATTGCCATAGGTGCACGTAGAATTGCCTGGCTGCAGGCATCCGATTTGGAGCTCTGGGTGCAGGACAAACTGGGCAATATTCCTTGTACAGGTGAGAATCTATTTGGAAAAAATTGGCAAGAAAAAGCCAATGAATTAGATGCTGACAACTCCACTTTAGATAGGTTATCCAAAGACACAGCTGATCCTGCGAGAAAGGCTTTTTAAAAGATTTCGTTCTTCTCAAAAAAAAGAAGAGGTTTTATCCCTCTTATTCCCAGCAGGGACGTTCTGCAGGTCAGCCTGCCCGAAAAGGTCAGCAACCACCTAAACAAAGGAAAGCGAAAACTGCTAACCTCAACCATCTCAGCAGTCTCAGCCGCCACAAGGCCTTTGACTTTCATCTAGAGAACTTAGCCTTCCTGGCCCTCAATGGACCAGAGCCTTCCACCATTCCAGGAAGGTTATGTCACTTTGCCCCCAGGTGGAAGCAGATAACAGCAGAGCATTGGACACTCTCCATTATAAGAGAGAGGTACAAACTGCACTTCCTGTGCATGCCCCCTCACACAATGGTAAGACGGTTCAATTCTCAGACCTCTCTCATCAACCTGTTAGATCAAGAGGTCGCCATACTTCTTGCCCAAGGGGCAATAGAAGAAGTACCCATTCATCAACAGGGTACAGGGTTTTACTCCCCCTATTTCCTTATCCCAAAGAAAACAGGCGGATACAGACCTATTTTGGACCTCAGAGAATTGAACAAATTCCTGTTCAAAGAGAAATTCAAGATGATTTCTCTAGGAACTCTGCTGCCATACCTTCAGAGTCAGGATTGGCTTTGTTCTCTAGATCTCAAGGATGCGTACACCCATGTTCTCCAGGACCAAGCAGGAAGTCAGTCCTCACATATGGGTGATATCGACGTCGATGGAGCCCCCATGCGGAGCATTTCCCCAGCTTTCTAAGAAAGCCTTTGGGAATACACCCACGCATGCGCGGTCCCCTTCCCGCCCAAAGGTGCCATCTTGTTCATTATTTCTTTTTCCGTGGAGCCCAACGGACGTGTGTCCGTGTCACCTGGAAAAGTTTGATTTTTTTCTGCAATTTTCGCTCTCTTTTGTCCGGTTCGATGCCGGTTCCCCTTCTCGCCTAGGTTCGGTACGCCGGTATCGACCCGATCTCTATTTTTCGATTTATTTTGCCCTTCGTGGCACGCGTTCGCGCTCTTTTTCTTTTTCCCTAGAAGGCCGGTCTTTGACCTCGCGGGGGCCCTTTTTTCCCGGATGGCCTCCAGTGGTTTTAAAAAGTGTGATCGTTGTAAGAAGCTCATGTCTCTTACCGACACACACGACTGCTGCCTGCGTTGCCTTGGGCCAGACCATGATCCCAAGGTCTGTGTCCCGTGTGGAAAGATGTCCACCAAGGCACTCAGAAGCTGGCAGCATCAGAAGGAGAGAATTTTTTCTGACTCTGCCTCCAGCCAAGCCCGGACCTCGTCAGAGGTCTCGACGTCTCGGGAGTCTGACCCCGAGCTTCGTTGGGGTTCCTCTGAAAGGGGGTCCCCCAGTCGGGAGCATAAGAGGAAGCTCGTGAAGGCGGCGTCGGAGGATACCCCTGGTTCCTCGAGGGCCAGGTCCCGGACCCCTGACCGCCAAGCCACCTAAGGTACCTCGTGTAGAGCCGGAGTCCGTCAAGCACGTAAGTCCTGTTGTCCTCGAGGACTCTCCTCCCAGGGAGCCGACGTCGGGCCCGGCACCGCCGGGGCCCGAGTCGGTGTCTGCTGAGTCTCCTGAGCTTGGACTCAAGCTGACAGCCTTGGAGTGCAGACTGTCTGCCTTCATGGATCAGCAGCGGGTGCTGATGGCCAGCTTGACTAGTGCATCTGCCCCGACCACCGGGACGTCGACGTCCAAGTCGATCCCAGAGACCGAGCCGGTTCTCGAAGCCATGAAGGCCGGAGTCCGGACTTTGGTCACGGTCCCCCTCGACCTCCCTTCGGGACCGAGGGCGTCGAAGCCGATGCCCCTGGCGTCGGGGCGGGTGCTACCAGACCCCGCACGGTTGGAGCCCCTCGACTCTTCCTCGGATGAGTCTGCATGGGAGATGGAGGACGAGGAGTCCCCCGATACCTTTCGGACTCGGTGTGTCCCTTCGGACTCACCGCAGTCCGAGCCCCGGAGTAGGTCCCCACCGGAGGACACCCGATTCTCGGAGTTTGTAAGGGACATGGCCAAGGCTTTGAATGTTCCTGCGGATCCCGAGGAGGAGCCTCGAGCCGAAGAGCTCGATGCCCTGCAGTATGACTCTCCCCCCAGGGAGGCCTTTACTGTGCCGGTTCCTCCGATGCTGGAACGGCTCCTCTTCCGAATGTTGGAGGCACCGGCCTCGGTGCCGGTTTTGAGCAAGCGGATCGATTCCATGTATCGAGTCCGAAAGAGCCCTGGGTTCCAGAAGGTGCAGCTGCCGCACCATTCTATGGTTGTGGAATCGGCCATGCATCGTCTGAAGAGGCAGAAAATGCACTCTGCAGTGCCCCCAGGTAGGGAGGCCCGGAACCTGGATGCCATCGGCAGAAAGTGCGTCCAGGGCTCGATGCTTGCTTGCCGTGTCCAGTCCTACCAGCTATACATGGGCATGTACTTGCGGGGCATGTACTTGCGGGACCTGGCTAAGGAGATAGCCGGGTTCTCGGCTGGCCTCTCCGGGGAACCTTTGCAGAGGTTCAAGACCTTGTTCTCGGGGATCCGGGAGTGCTCCAAATTCATCTCCCGGGCGGCCTATGATGGCTTCGAGGCTTCGGCCCGAGTAGCGGCGGCCGGCATCGGTGCTCGACGCCAGGCATGGCTACAGTCATTGGACCTCGAGCCATGGGTGCAGGACAAGTTGGTCGATGTCCCATGCCGAGGTGAAAACCTCTTCGGCAAGCCCGTGGCCGAAAAGGCGGCTGAGCTCGAGACCGAGACTCTGACAAGGACAAGGTTGTCCAGAAAATCTTCTGCCCCTTCTCATAAGAAGAAGGGCTCGGGGAAAAAGGCCTTTTACCCGAGGAAGTCATCTGCCTACAAACCTTTTCCTCACTATCAGGCCTCCCCAGCAGGATCAGCAGGCCAAGGGGCAGGGACATGGGCCCCATAGGCAGAAAGCCCCCAAGCCTCCAGCTCCTGCTTCCTACTCAGCAGGGAGGGGTTTTTTGACTCCCACTGCATAGCCTCTCCACCTCTGCTGGCTCATCTCAGCACGGGAGGTTGGTTGGTCCTGTTTGCCCACCAGTGGCCGCTCATCACAAGAGATGCTTGGGTACTGAGCATAGTCCAGAAGTTCTACCTGCTCCATTTCCATCAAGTACCCCCCTCCTCTTTTCCAGGGGAGCCTCCAAGGCCTACTCTGCATCAAGAACTCCTTCTCCAGGAACTCCAAGGTCTTCTTCAAGACAGGGCGGTGGAACCTGTACCTCCCCACCTGCTGGGGCAGGGCTTCTACTCCAGGTAATTTCTTGTGCCAAAGAGAACTGGAGGTCTCCGGCCCATTCTGGACTTGAGAAACTCAACAAGTTCTTAGAAAAGGAAAAGTTCAAGATGCTTACTCTTGGAACACTGCTGCCCTACCTCCAGCAGGGAGTTTGGCTATGCTCCTTAGATCTGAAGGATGCGTACACTCACATCCTCATTCACCCAGAACACAGAAAATACCTAAGGTTCGTGGTGGGAGGAAACCATTTTCAGTACAGGGTACTGCCCTTTGGCCTTACCTCCGCCCCACAGGTCTTCACAAAGTGCCTGGCAGTTGTGGCGACCTACTTGAGAAACCAGGGTATTTTTGTCTTCCCCTACCTGGACGACTGGCTCATCAGGGGTCAGACTCTCCAGGAGGCCAGGCAAGCCACCCTCCATACTGTCTCTCTCCTTCAGCAACTAGACTTTGTCATAAACTTCGCAAAGTCCACTTTGCTCCCCTCCCAGAACCTGTAGTTCATAGGAGCACGGTTAGACTCCCTGCAAGCAAAAGCTTACTTGCCAGAAGACAGAGCGGGAAGGCTGATTGACTTGGCCAGCTGGTTTCTAGACAACCCACTGGTCTCAGTCAGACTCTGTCTAAGGCTCTTGGGCCACATGGCTTCGACAGTGCATGTGACCCCCAATGCCCGCCTGAATGAGGCCTGCACAGTGGTGTCTCAGAACTCAGTGGAGGCAGGCTACAGGAAGCCTCAGAGACAAAGTAAGGGTGTCCAAACCCTTCCTGAACTCCCTGCAGTGGTGGCTACACTCCCCCCCCCCCCCCAACCTTCTACAGGGGATTCCTTTTCAGGTACCTGTTTCCACTATGGTACTCACAACCGATGCCTCCTTGCAGGGCTGGGGTGCACATTGTCAGGACAATTGCACACAGGGCCTGTGGTCTCCATGGGAGGCCACGCAACAAATCAACCTGCTGGAACTCCGGGCGATACGCTTAGCCCTCAAAGCCTTCTCTCACACCCTGGCCCACCAGTCTGTCTTGGTGCAGACAAACAACCAGGTGGTGATGTTCTATGTGAACAAACAAGGGGGCACGGGGTCCAGGCTCCTGTGTCAGGAGGCACAGACCCTATGCTCTTTTGCACTTCGACACAATATGCTGCTCAGGGCAGTCTATCTTCCTGGCCACGAAAATTTCCTGGCAGACAGATTGAGCAGGGTTCTACAACCTCACGAATGGCAGCTGCACCCTTTGGTGGTTCAGAACATTTTCCTGAAATGGGGACTTCCATCCATCGATCTCTTTGCCAGTCCCCTGAACCGGCAGCTGCTCCAGGCAACCGCATCCCACGAGATTCGCAGCGGATGCCTTCCTGATCTCATGGTCCAAGGGCCTTCTGTATGCGTTTCCTCCCACGCCCCTGGTGGCCCGAACCTTGTTCAAGATTCTAAGGGACAGGGCCTCGGTCATATTGGTAGCCCCCAGATGGCCGAGGTAGCCCTGGTTCCCACTTCTGTTACAACTGGCGGTGGACACCCCACTCCCTCTGGGGTTGCAACCCGATCTTCTTTCTCAGGATCAGGGTTCGCTTCTGCACCCCAATCTCAAAACTCTCAATTTGATGGCCTGGAGGCTGCAAGGGTAGTGCTGGCTCCCTGGGGCTTGCCTCAGGAAGTTGAAGAGGTGGTCTTGGCCTCTAGGAAGCAATCCACCAGAAAGACCTATGCCCTGAAGTGGAAACGGTTCTCCTTGTGGTGTGACCAACGCCAGGAGAACCCTTTCTCCTGCCCTGTGCCAGTGGTGCTTCAGTACCTGCTGTACTTGTCTAATCAGGGTCTTAAGTCCAATTCTGTTCGGGTACACCTTTCTGCTCTGGCAGCCCACCACTCACTGGTGGAAGGGCACTCTTTATCGGTTCACCCCTTGGTGTCCCGCTTCCTCAGAGGCTTGCTCTTGCTAAAGCCTCCTCTCCGTCCACCAGCCCCTGAGTGGGAGTTGAATGTGGTCTTGCAGCAGCTTACTCGCCCTCCCTTTGAGCCGATGGCTACGTGTCCTCTCCGCTTCCTTTCTTGGAAGGCTCTTTTCCTAGTGGCACTGACCTCGGCCAAGCGAGTGAGTGAACGAACTTCAAGCCCTGGTCTGTGACAGGCCATACACTCATTTCTATAGGAACAGGGTAGCCCTTAGGACTTATCCTAAGTTCCTCCCGAAGGTAGTCTCCTCTTTCCAACTCAATCAGGAGGTGGTTCTTCCAACATTCTTCCCTAGGCCCCATGCCAGCCGGGCTGTGGAAGTCCTGCATACCCTGGACTGTAGAAGGGCCTTGTCTTTCTACATTGATCGTACTAAAGGTCATAGGAGGGCTAATCAGCTCTTTGTCTCCTTTGACCCAAACAACTTGGGGTTGCCTGTCTCCAAGCGTACCTTGTCCATATGGGTGGCGGACTGTATCACCTGGGCTTACAGGGCAGCAGACCTTCCCTTGCAGGGTCGAGTCACAGCTCAAAGTGTCCGGGCTATGGCTGCATCAGTAGCTCATCTCCGTTCTGTGCCGTTGGCAGACATCTGTAGGGCTGCAACTTGGTCCTCAAGCCAGACTTTTGTAGCCCATTACTGCCTGGAGAGGGAGTCCCGTAGGGACAGTGCTTTTGGTCAGGCAGTACTCCGGAATCTCTTTGAGGTTTAGGCAACTCCTGCCCTCCAGCCCTCTTGTTGGGCTACTGGTGGGATCTGTTCTCAGTGAAATTTTTTCCCTGATGCTGGGGCTTCACAGAGGGAGCTCTATTTTTCAGCCTGGGTTCCTGGTAGCCCAGAGCTAGGGAGTCACCCATAAGTGAGGACTGACTTCCTGCTTGGTCCTGGAGAAAGTAGTTACTCACCTGTAACAGGTGTTCTCCAGGAGCAGCAGGAATCAGTCCTCACAACCCTCCCTCCTCCCCTAGGAGTTGCAGTTGTACATAGTTCATTTTATTTTTTTGTGCTGTCTTTTAGCTATGTCAACTGACTGAGCAAGATGGCACCTTTGGGCGGGAAGGGGACCGCGCATGCGTGGGTGTATTCCCATAGGCTTTCTTAGAAAGCTGGGGAAATGCTCCACATGGGGGCTCCATCGACGTCGATGTCACCCATATGTGAGGACTGATTCCTGCTGCTCCTGGAGAACACCTGTTACAGGTGAGTAACTACTCTTTCTCATCCATCCAACTCACAAAGTTCCTTCGGTTCCTTTTTCAAGGAAAGCACTACCAATACAGGGTGCTTCCCTTTGGCCTGGCCTCAGCTCCACGAGTGTTCACGAAATGCATGGCTGTGGTAGCAGCATTTCTCCGCACTTTAGGCATATTCGTCTTCCCCTCCTTAGACGACTGGCTCATTCGAGCCCCATCAGAGCCAGAGGCCAGAGCTTCTCTATCTTGCACAATGCGTATCCTTCAGTATTTGGATCTGGTCATAAACATCCCAAAATCCAGTCTAACTCCCACTCAGTCTCTAGAATTCTTAGGAGCTTTGCTGGATACCAAAAAGGCAAGGGCCTATCTCCCCCAGGCCCGTTACCTTCGCATGGTGCAGTTAGCTTCTCAAGCAGTGCTAAAACCTCATCTCACTGCTCGAGAAATGCTACAACTACTAGGCCACATGGCATCCACAGTGCATGTGGTTCCTTATGCTCGCCTCCATATGAGAGCAGCCCAGTGGTATTTATCCACCCAATGGACCCAGGCATCAGGGTGCCTGTCAGACAAAATAGCAAACACAAGTCGCCTTATTTTGTCCCTCCAATGGTGGCAGTCCACTCAGAACCTGTTGCTGGGGTCCCCTTTTCAACAACTCTTACCCCAGGCTCTCACAATAGATGCTTCACCAGTGGGTTGGGGAGCTCATCTACAAGACCTCTCCACCCAAGGCACCTGGACTCCACAGGAGACTCATCTGCATTTCAGTCTCTTAGAGCTCAGAGCAATCTTCCTTGCTCTTCGAGTGTTCCATACCCTGCTGATCTACAAGACAGTCCTCATTCATACGGACAATCAGGTAGCGATGTTCTATGTGAACAAGCAGGGGGGAACAGGCTCTCTGTCGCTTTGCAACAAAGCTTTGCGACTATGGGCCCTCGCCAGAGAGCATCAGATTCATCTCCTGGCAGTGTACCTCCCAGGCATACAAAACTCTTGGGCAGACAGACTCAATCGAGTTCTGCTTCCACACGAATGGTCTCTTCATGCAGACCAGGTGGCCAAGATCTTTCAAATTTGGGGAACCCCGGACATAGACCTCTTTGCAAGTCCATTGAATGCCAAACTTCCCCGGTTCTGTTCCAGAATTCTGGCTCAGGGCTCTCAGGCCAGGGATGTTTTCCTCCTTCACTGGGGTCAAGACTTCCTTTATGCCTTTCCACCCATTCCCCTAATTCCCAAAACCCTATTCAAGCTTCAGAGAGACAGAGGGCGTATGATTCTCATAGCTCCACATTGGCCATGGCAAGTGTGGTACCCTCTGCTTCTACATCTCTCTCAAGCTCCCTCCCTGGAGTTAGGATTTGCTCCAGATCTCCTGTCTCAGGAGGACGGAATGTTATGGCATCCCAATCCCCAATCTCTGCACCTCCAGAGCTGGGTTGCTGAAGGCCTAGATCTTCAAGATCTTAACCTCCCTCAGCAAGTAAAGGATGTCCTTTATGCTTCCAGGAAGCCTCCCAGAAGACGCTCTTATGCTTTCAAGTGGAAAAGGTTTACCATATGGTGTTCGCAGAAGGGTCTTAACCCCCTTGCGATACCTCTGGAATCATTACTGGAGTATCTCCTTCATTTATCCAATGCAGGACTTAAAACTAACTCAGTAAGAGTCCTTTTGAGTGCTATTGCAGCTTCTCTCAAGCCTCTAAATGGACAACCTATCTCCTCTCATCCTCCTCCCATCCTCTTATAGCAAGATTTATGAGAGGCCTTCTTCTTACTAAGCCTCCCATTAGGCCAGCACCAGTGGCATGGGACTTAAACCTGGTTCTTGGTCAGCTTATGAAGCCACCTTTCGAACCCTTAGCTACTACCTCACAGTTTTTTTCTTCTTATTTTCTGTTCTTAAAAAAAAAAAAAAAATATATATATTATTACGATGTTTCCTATTTTTCTTCAGGTGCACGCACCTTTTTGGGCCTTAGGCCCAAAAACCTTTTTTACAATGGAGAAACCTGCCTCAGGTTTCAAAAAGTGCACCAAGTGTGGCGGTACCATTTCCGTCACCGACACCCATGAATGGTGTCTAAAATGTTTAGGTCCTGACCACTCCGTCACGGATTGTATGTCCTGCACCATGATGTTTAAAGAGGTCGGCAGAACCGAGCTGCTAAGCTCAGTACCCTGTTTCCCTCTGATGCAGCTTCGGTGGCATCGACGTATTCCAGGGCTTCCTCTTCCTCCCGTGGATCTCAGGTAAATAAACATAAGTCCAGCCGGTCCTCAAAGGGTAGATCTCCTCCTTCTAAGCATCGAGATGCCTCTGGCGTTGGCCTTGAGGATTCTGCACTGGCAAAATTGCCCCGACGGGAGGTTTCGGCTTCCAAAGCATTATCGGGGCTCCAGGATGTTCTCGAGGCCTCTACCTCGGCAGAACTACTGGTGCCATGCTCTGGGGTACCTGTGCTCTTCTCCGGTACCAACATCCAGGCAGCAGCAGCGTCGATAAACCAGAGAGTCCTGGCTATTGAGCTCAGTCTGGCGGCTCTCCTTGCGGCATCGATGCCCTCGGAACCACGACAGACAATTTGGCCGGTACCGGTACCGATAGCATCGGCATCGGTGTCTGCTTTGCCGGTACCCAGTCATCCGATGCCCTCTGGTACCGATTACTCCCGGTACCGATTACTCCCGGTACGGGTATCGGGCTCTTCAAGAGCATCCGGACAGACTGTATTTCGAGTCCTCAGAAGAATCTGAGGATTCTGACAGTTCTGTCGTTGCAGGGATGCTTCTCCCAGAGGAGCCCTCCTCCCCTAAGCTCAGGATGTCTCCTTCAGAGGATATTTCCTTCCAGGATTTTATCATGGAGGTGGCTCGGGGTCTGTCCATTACTGTGGCCCCTGAAACAGAGCCAAGAGCCAAGGAGTTGGAAATCCTACAATATCCCAAAACTCCTAAGGAGGCAGCTACCTTGCCCATTCATGAGATTTTATATGATCTCATGTTAAGGATGTGGGAGACACCTCTTACCACTTCTCCTCATTCTTGCAGACTAGATACTGGTTTCCAAAAGACTCAGCTTCCTCACCACTCTATTGTGGAATCAGCTATGAGAAGTATCAAGAGTGCAAAGAGGCATGCCTCTAATCCTCCAGGACGTGAGTGCAGAACCCTGGATGCTTTTGGACGTCGTGTCTTCCAAGCTTCCATGCTTTCTGCCAGGATCAGTTCCTATAGTCTTTACATGGGAATGTTCCTGAAGGAGGTCACAGATGATTTAGAAGCTTTAAGTCCTATTCTTCCTGAGGATAGAAGACAGGATTTTCTCACTTTGGTCAAACATGCCCAAGATGTTTCTAAATTTGCCAACTGTGCAGCCTTTGACTGCTTTGAGTGCATAAGCAGAACCTCTGCTATTGCCATAGGTGCACGTAGAATTGCTTGGCTCCAGGCATCCGATCTGGAGCTCTGGGTACAAGACAAATTGGGAAATATCCCATGTACTGGTGAGAACCTGTTTGGTAAAGATTGGCAGGAATAGGCCAACGAGATGGATGCTGACAACTCCACCTTGGATAGGTTATCCAAGTCCACAGCTGATCCTGCTAGAAAGAAATTGTTCAAGAAACCATTCTTTTCTAAGAAGAAAAGATATTATCCTGCTTATGTTCAGCAGGGACGTTCTGCAGGTCAGCTTGCCAGGAATGGTCAGCAACCACCCAAACAGAAGAAAGCAAAAACTGCTAAGCCTCAACCGTTCCAGCAGTCTCAGCCTCCACAAGGCCTTTGACTTGCAATTAGAGAACGTAGCCTTTCTGGTTCTCGGGGGACCAGAGCCTTCCACCATTCCAGGAAGGTTATGTCACTTTGCCCCCAGATGGGGGCAGATAACAGCAGAGGATTGGACACTCTCCATCATAAAGGAGGGATACAGGCTTCATTTTTCAAGCATGCCCCCTCCCACAATAATAAGGCAGTTCAATTCTCCGACACCTCTCATCAACCTATTAGATCAGGAGGTCACTATCCTTCTTGCCCAAGGGGCAATAGAAGAAGTACTCACTCCTCAACCGGGTACGGGGTTTTCTCCAGGACCAAGCAGGAAGTCAGTCCTCACTTATGGGTGACGTCGGCGCCGACGGAGCCCTCGCGGAGCAATTTTCCCCAGCTTTCAAAGAAAGCCTTTGGGAATTGCAGCGCGCATGCGCGGTCGTCTTCCCGCCCGAGGGTGCCATCTTAGCCAGTCTTCTTTTTTCCGCGGAGCCCTACAGACATCCCCGTCTGTCCCCGCGAAAAAGTCGATTTTCTTCATTATTTTATTCTTTTTCCTTCGGTTCGACGCCGATCTTTTTCCCGCCCGGACTCGCGACGCCGGTCACGAGTCCTCTTACTTTTTTCGGTTTTTCTGACTTTGTCAGTTTTCGTTTTCGATTTTTCCCTGGCAGCCCGGTCCTTTGACCTCGCAGGGGCCCTTTTTCCCCCGATGGCTGCCAGTGGGTTTAAGCGGTGTGGTCGGTGTGACCGAAATATGTCACTAACTGACACACACGACTTTTGCCTCCGCTGCCTGGGCCCGGATCATGAGGAACTGATCTGTGGGCCCTGCAGCAAAATGTCCTCAAAGGCATTGAGAAGTCGGCGGCATCAGCGTGAGAGAATCTTCGCTGACCCCAGCCGTACCCGGACCTCGTCGGAGGCCTCCGCATCGAAAGGCTCCAGCTCGGACCGTCGCCGGAGTTCCTCCGACCGGGGTTCTCCCTCCGGGGACCATCGTCGGAAGGTGAAACCCGCGAGGGCGGCGTCGGTGGACGCTCCTGGTTCCGCGAGGGCCAGGTCGCATAGCCCCGACAGCCGCCCCGGGTCCTTGGAGAAGGAACACGTCCCGAAGCGACCTCGCCTGGAGTCGGAGATGCCTGCTCGGGTAAGTCCTGTGGTCCTTCTGGATTCGCCTCCGCGACAGCCGACGTCGGGCCCGACGCCGTCGGGGCCCGAGTCGGGGCTGCTGGGTCACCTGAGCTCGGACTCAGGTTGACGGCCTTGGAGAGCAGACTGTCTGCCTTCATGGACCAGCAGAGGGCACTGCTCGCTGGCCTCGCTGGCGCCGCTGCCCCGACCGCCGGGACGTCGACGTCCAAGTCGACCCCGGAGACCTAGCCAATCCTCGAGTCGCTGAGAACTCGAGTCGATCCTCGGTCGAGGTCACCCTCGGCCTCCCGTTCGGGACCGAGGTCGCCGACGCCGACTCCCTCGGCGTCGGGGCGGCTGCCGCCGCGCCCTGCCCGGGCCGACCCCACCGAGTCCTCGTCGGAGTCGGTCTGGGAGTCTGAGGAGGAAGAGTCGCCTGATTCTTTCCGGACTCGGTGTGTCCCATCGGACTCACCGGAGTCCGAGCCTCGGAAGCAGTCCCCCCCGGAGGATGCCCGGTTCTCGGACTTCGTTAGGGATATGGCCAAGGCTTTGGCCTTCCCTGCGGATCCCGAGGAGGAGCCTCGAGCCGAAGAGCTCGACGCCCTCCAGTATGACTCTCCCGCGAGGGAACACTTTACTGTACCGGTTCCTCCTATGCTGGAACGACTACTCTTCCGCATGTGGGAGAGTCCGGCCTCCTCGCCGGTCCTGAGCAAGCGGGTCGATTCTATCTATCGAGTCCGCAAGAGCCCTGGCTTTCAAAAGGTACAGCTGCCACACCATTCCATGGTAGTGGAATCGGCCATGCATCGTCTTAAGAGCCAGAAGATGCACTCCTCGGTGCCTCCTGGCAGGGAGGCCCGTAACCTGGATGGCCTTGGCAAGAAGTGTTTCCAGGGCTCTATGCTCGCATGTCGTGTCCAGACTTACCAGCTATACATGGGCATGTATCTCCGGGATCTGGCTAAAGAGCTAGCCGGATTCTCCGCTGGTTTGTCCGAGGAACCCTTGCGGAGGTTCCTGGCCTTGTCCACTGGCATTCGGGAATGCTCAAAGTTCATGTCCCGCGCAGCCTATGATGGCTTTGAAGCATCGGCTCGAGTGGCCGCAGCCGGCATCGGTGCCCGCCGACAGGCTTGGCTTCAGTCGTCAGACCTTGAGCCCTGGGTGCAGGACAAGTTGGTCGATGTCCCCTGCCGAGGCGAAAACCTCTTTGGCAAACCCATGGCGGAAAAGGCTGCGCAAATTGAGACTGAGACTCTCTCACCAGGACCAAGCTTTCTAGGAAGACCTCCGCCCCTTCCCAGAAAAAGAAGGGCTCGGGGAAAAAGTCCTTTTACCCGAGGAAGGCGGCTGCCTACAAACAATACCCCCATTATCAGGCCCCTGCAGCTCCCCAACAGGGCCAGCAGGCCAAGGGAAGGGGTAACGGGTCCCGTAGGCAGCAAGCCCCCAAGCCTGCACCACCAGCCCCTGCTCAGCAGGGTGGGGGTTTTTGACTCGCAAAGCATAGCCTCTCCCCCCCCGCTGGTTCCTCCCAGCACCGGAGGCCGGCTGGTTCACTTCGCCCACAGGTGGTCCAGCATCACCGCAGATGCCTGGGTGCTTCAAGTCGTGCGGGAAGGCTATCTTCTCCACTTCCACCAGGTCCCTCCCTCCTATTTTCCGGGAGAACCTCCACGACCCCCTCTGCACAGGGAATTACTCCTTCAGGAGTTAGCAGGTCTTCTGCAGGAACAGGCGGTGGAACCGGTGCCACACCACCTGAGAGGTCAAGGTTTTTATTCCAGGTATTTTCTAATACCAAAGAGAACAGGGGGCCTCAGACCCATCCTGGACTTGCGCAACCTCAACAAGTTCCTTGTGCGGGAGAAGTTCAAAATGCTTACCCTTGGAATCCTTCTGCCCTACCTCCAGCAGGGAGATTGGCTATGCTCCTTGGATCTAAAGGATGCCTACACGCACATCCTCATCCACCCAAGCCACCGCCAATACCTAAGGTTTGTGGTGGCAGGAAATCATTACCAGTACAGAGTACTCCCCTTTGGCCTGTCCTCCGCGCCGCGAGTCTTCACAAAATGTCTCGCGGTGGTGGCGGCCCATCTCCGGCTTCACGGCCTCTATGTCTTTCCGTACCTCGACGACTGGCTCATCAGAGCAGCGTCCGCTCGGGAGGTCACCAACGCCACGCGCCGCACGGTGACTCTTCTGCAGCACTTGGGCTTTGTTATAAACTTCGCAAAGTCCACTTTGCTCCCCTCGCAGGATCTCGAGTTCATCGGCGCAAGGCTGCACACTCCTCAGGCGCGAGCATACCTACCGCTCGACAGGGCTCAACGGCTCATGGACCTAGCCGACCGTTTTCGCAGCCAGCCCCTGGTCTCCGCCAGGCGCTTCCTGAGACTACTCGGCCATATGGCTTCCACCGTCCATGTGACCCCCAATGCCCGCCTGAATATGCGGCCTGCTCAATGGTGTCTCCGCCAGCAGTGGCGACAAGCCACAGGCGGCCTAGCAGACCTGGTGCGCGTCTCCGAGCCGCTGATCTCGTCTCTTCGGTGGTGGCTTCGGCAGCCGAACCTGATATTCGGAATGCCTTTCCAGTCACCTCAGCCGACCCGGGTGCTGACCACGGATGCATCCCTCCTGGGCTGGGGAGCACATTGCCAAGGGGCACGTACTCAGGGCCTCTGGACCGCGTGGGAGTCTGCTTAGCAGATCAACTTCCTGGAGCTCAGGGCGATCCGCCTGGCTCTCAAAGCCTTCTCCCACCTGACTTCTCACCAGTCCGTCCTCGTCCAGACGGACAATCAAGTTGCCATGTTCTACGTGAACAAGCAGGGGGGCACGGGCTCCTTCCTCCTCTGCCGGGAGGCACAGAAGCTCTGCTCTTGGGCCGTCAGTCATGGCATTCTCCTCAAGGCAGTTTATCTCCCGGGCCAAGAGAATTGCCTGGCGGACAAACTCAGCAGGATCCTCCAGCCGCACGAGTGGCGTCTGGATCCCTTGGTAGTTCAGAAGCTCTTCCTAAAGTGGGGCCTCCCCACGGTGGATCTCTTTGCCAGTCCTCACAACCGGCAGCTTCCTCGCTTCTGCTCTCGTCAGCCACACCCCCTTCGGGTTGCGGCGGACGCTTTTCTGATTTCATGGTCGGGGAGCCTTCTGTACGCTTTCCCTCCCATCCCGCTAGTCTCTCGGACTCTTTTCAAGGTGCTCCGAGACAACGCCTTCATGATCCTGGTGGCCCCTCGCTGGCCCAGACAGCCATGGTTTCCGCTCCTACTGCAACTAGCGGTGGAGGATCCATTCCCTCTGGGGGTACAACCGGATCTCCTCACTCAGGATCAGGGGTCTCTACTACACCCCAACCTCAGGTCTCTCAACCTCATGGCCTGGCTGCTGAGAGGGTAGTCCTTGCTCCCCTTCTCCTGCCGGCGGAGGTGGAGGAGGTCGTCTTAGCTTCGCGACGCCCTTCTACCCGCAAATGCTACGCCCTTAAATGGCGTCGCTTTGCCCTCTGGTGTACCCAACAGTCTCAGGATCCCTTCTCCTGCCCGGTGTCGGTGATCTTGCAATACTTGCTACACCTCTCTAATCTGGGACTTAAGTCCAACTCCGTCAAAGTTCACCTCAGTGCTCTTTCGGCACATCATGTGCCGGTGGACGGTAGACCTCTCTCCAGCGACCCTCTCGTAGCGAGGTTTCTCCGAGGTCTCCTTCTACTTAAACCACCTCTGCGCCCGCCAGCGCCTGACTGGGACCTGAATGTGGTTTTGCAGCGGATCACCTGTCCGCCTTTTGAACCTATGGCTACCTGTTCTCTCCGTTTTCTGTCTTGGAAAACACTGTTCTTGATAGCCCTCACTTCCGCTAGACGCGTAAGTGAATTGCAGGCCCTCGTGTCTGATCCCCCTTACACTCGGTTCTACAAAAATAGGGTAGTCCTACGGACTCACCCAAAATTTCTTCCAAAGTGGTCTCCCCTTTTCACATCAATCAGGAGGTGGTACTTCCAACCTTCTTTCCCAGACCACACTCCAGCCGAGCTGAAACGGTCCTCCATACCCTGGACTGTAGAAGGGCTTTGAACTTCTACCTTGACCGTACGCGGGAGCACCGTAAAGCTGCTCAGCTTTTTGTGTCTTTTGACCCCAATAAATTGGGGCTCCCGGTCTCCAAGCGTACTCTGTCCATCTGGGTTGCGGACTGTATCTCTTGGGCTTATGGGGCAGCCGGACTCTCCTTAGAAAGTCGAGTCACGGCTCATTGCGTTCGGGCAAAGGCTACGTCAGTGGCTTACCTCCGCTCTGTTCCGCTGGCAGACATCTGCCGGGCCGCTACTTGGTCTTCGAGCCAGACTTTTGCGGTCCATTACTGTCTCGAGAGGGAGTCCCGCAGGGACAGTGCTTTCGGACAGGCAGTCCTCCGTAATCTCTTTGAGGTCTGAGCAACTCCTACCCTCCATCCCGGATGTGGGCTACCGGTGGGTGATAATTCAGCGAAGATTCTTTCCTTCTGTGCTGCTGAGCTAGAGGGAGCTCATTTTTGTGCTTAGGGTCTCCGGTAGCCTTGAGCTTGGGAGTCCCATAAGTGAGGACTGACTTCCTGCTTGGTCCTGGAGAAAGCGTAGTTACTCACCTGTAACAGGTGTTCTCCAGGAGCAGCAGGAATCAGTCCTCACTACCCTCCCTCCTCCCCTTGGAGTTGCAATCGTCTGCTTATGTTCTTTTTGCAAAATTTTATGCTGTCTTTTTTAGCTATGTCATCTGACTGGCTAAGATGGCACCCTCGGGCGGGAAGACGACCGCGCATGCGCGCTGCAATTCCCAAAGGCTTTCTTTGAAAGCTGGGGAAAATTGCTCCGCGAGGGCTCCGTCGGCGCCGACGTCACCCATAAGTGAGGACTGATTCCTGCTGCTCCTGGAGAACACCTGTTACAGGTGAGTAACTACGCTTTACTCCCCCTATTTCCTTATCCCAAAGAAAACGGGGATACAGACCTATTTTGGACCTCAGAGAATTGAACAAATTCCTTTTCAAAGAGAAATTCAAGATGATTTCTCGGAACTCTGCTGCCATACCTTCAGAGTCAGGACTGGCTTTGTTCTCTAGATCTCAAGGATGCGTACACCCATGTTCTCATCCAACCAACCCACAGAAAGTTCCTTCGGTTCCTTTTTCAACGAAAGCACTACGAATACAGGGTGCTTCCTTTTGGCCTGGCCTCAGCACCAAGGGTGTTCACGAAATGCATGGCTGTAGTAGCAGCATTTCTCCGTACTCTGGGGATATTCGTCTTCCCCTACTTAGACGACTGGCTCATTCGAGCCCCAACAGAGTCAGAGGCCAGGAATTCTCTAGCCTACACAATGCGTATCCTTCAGTATTTGGGTCTGGTCATAAACATCCCAAAATCCAATCTAACTCCCACTCAGTCTTTGGAGTTCATAGGAGCTTTGCTGGACACCAGAAAGGCAAGGGCCTACCTCCCCCAGGCCCGTTGTCTTCACATGGTGCAGTTAGCTTCTCAAGCAGTGCTAAAGTCTCATCTCACTGCTCGAGAAATGTTACAACTACTAGGCCACATGGCATCCACCATGCATGTGGTGCCCTATGCTCGTCTCCATATGAGGGCAGCCCAGTGGACTATATTCACTCAATGGACCCAGGCATCAGGATGCCTGTCAGACAAAATAGCAAACACAAGTCGCCTTATTTTGTCCCTCCAGTTGTGGAAGTCCACTCAAAACCTGTTGCTAGGGTCCACTTTTCAACAACCGTTACCCCAAGCAACTCTCACAGCAGATGCTTCTCCGATGGGTTGGGGAGCTCATCTGCAAGACTTCTCCACCAAAGGCACCTGGTCTCCACAGGAGACTCATCTACATATCAATCTTTTGGAACTCAGAGCAATCTTCCTTGCTCTTTGAGTGTTCCATACCCTGCTCAGCTACAAGACAGTCCTCATTCAAACGAACAATCAAGTAGCCATGTTCTATGTGAACAAGCAGGGGGTAACAGGCTCTCTGTTGCTTTGCGACTATGGGCCCTCGGCAGAGAGCATCAGATTCATCTCCTGGCAGTGTATCTTCCAGGTATACAAAACTCTTGGGCAGGCAGACTCAGTCGAGTTCTGCTTCCACACGAGTGGTCTCTGCATGCAGACCAGGTGACCAAGATTTTTCAAATTTGGGGAACCCCGGACATAGACCTCTTTGCAAGTCCGTGAAATGCCAGACTTCCCCGGTTCTGTTCCAGAATTCCGGCTCAGGGGGCTCAGGCCAGGGATGCTTTCCTCCTTTACTGGGGTCAAGACTTCCTGTATGCCTTTCCACCTATTCCCCTAATTCCCAAAACCCTGTTCAAGCTTCAGAGAGACAGAGGCCATATGATTCTCATAGCTCCACATTGGCCACGGCAAGTGTGGTACCCTCTGCTTCTACATCTCTCTCAAGCTCCCTCCCTGGACTTAGGAGATCTGGAGCAGACCCTATCTCAGGAGGACGGAATGTTATGGCATCCCAATCCCCAGTCTCTACATCTCAGGGCTTAGTTGCTGAAGGCCTAGATCTTCATGATCTTAATCTCCTTCAGCAAGTAAAAGATATTCTTTTTGCTTCCAGGAAACCTTCCACAAGACGCTCTTATGCTTTCAAGTGGAAAAGGTTTACGATGTGGTGTTCACAAAAGGGTCTTAACCCCCTTGCGATACCTCTGGAATCATTACTGGAATATCTCCTTCATTATCCAATGCAGGTCTTCAGACTAACTCAGTAAGGGTCCATTTGAGTGCTATTACAGCTTCCTTTAAGCCTCTAAATGGACAGCCTATTGCCTCTCATCCTCTTATAGCAAGATTTATGAGAGGCCTTCTTCTAACTAAGCCTCCTATTAGGCCACCACCGGTGGCATGGGACTTAAACCTGGTTCTTGGGCAGCTCATGAAGCCACCCCTTGAACCTTTAACTACTGCCTCCTAAAAATTCCTTTCTTGGAAGATTATCTTTCTTATTGCAATCACATCAGCACGTTGCATTAGTGAGTTGCAAGCGCTAGTAGCTAATCCACCTTATACAAGGTAGTCCTTAGGACTCATCCACACTTTATGCCAAAGGTGGTCTCGCCTTTTCATCTGAACCAAGCGGTCTACCTACCTGTGTTTTTTCCAAGGCCTCATGCATCAAATGCAGAGAGGAATCTTCATACCTTGGACTGTAAAAGAGCTTTAGCCTTTTACTTTCAAAGAACACAACAACATAGAAGGTCCTCTCAACTTTTTTGTTGCTTTTGATCCTTCTCATTTGGGACTTCAGTCTCCAAGAGAACACTATCTAACTGGATTTCTCAGTGCATTTCCTTCGCCTATCAGAGTAAGAACCTTTCTCTGGAGGGCCATGTTACAGCTCACAATGTGAGAGCCATGGCAGCCTCAATGGCTCATCTGCACTCTGTGTCTATCGACGACATCTGTCGAGCAGCCACCTGGGCCTCGGTTCATACCTTCACAGTCCATTACTGCTTGGACAAGGACTATCGCCGAGATGCCTTGTTTGGTCAGGCTGTTCTCCAACACCTGTTCCATACATAATCAACTCCTACCCACCATCCCTGGTAGGATGCCAGAGATCCATGGGGGGAAGTGGAGCCCTTCTCAGGGACACACAACTTCTGGGGTCTCTCCCTGGCATCTAAAGCTAGGGAGTCCCTATATGTGATGACTACATTCCTGCTTGTTCCTGGAGATAGCATAGTTACTCACCTGTAAAAGGTGATCTCCGGGAACAGCAGGAATTTAGTCCTCACAACCCACCCACGCTGCGCATGAAATGAGTCAGAAGCTGTAAAGATGTCTTACACATTGGAACATGGAACGTACGAAGCATGAACCAAGGGAAGTTGGAGGTGGTCAAGAATGAAATGGAACGTGTACAACTTGATCTGTTGGGTGTCAGCGAACTGAAATGGACTGGCATCGGGCACTTTGCATCAGATGATCACATGGTCTACTATGCTGGAAATGAAAGACAAAGAAGAAATGGTGCTGCATTTATAATAAAGAAGAAACTTGCAAGAACTGTAATGAAATACAATGCAGTCAGCGAACGTTTAATCTCTATTTGTCTACGAGGAATGCCTATCAACACAACTATAATTCAAGTATATGCCCCAACAACAGCTGTAGAAGAGAATGAAATTGAAGAGTTCTATGAACAAGTACAAGCTGAAATTGACAGAACATGCAAACAGGATATCCTGATAGTCATGGGTGATTGGAACGCAAAGGTTGGCAACAAAGAAGAAGACAAAGTAGTTGGAAAATATGGACTTGGCAACAGAAATGAAGCTGGAGAAAGACTGATAGAATTCTGCAAGACCAACGATCTATTCATCTCTAACACCTTCTTCCAGCAACACAAGCGGCGACTGTACACATGGACTTCACCCAATGGATTTCACCCAATGGATTGTATAAAAATCAAATTGACTACATCTGTGGAAGTCAACGGTGGAAAAGCTCTATAACATCAACAAAGACAAAACCTGGAGCTGACTGTGGTACAGATCATCAACTACTAGTATGCAAACTCGAGCTAAAGCTGAAAAAGAGCAAACCATTCATGAATGCAGCAAAATATGACTTTGAGAATATACTACTGGAATTTAAAGACTGCCTGCAAAATCGATTTGCTGCTTTAGAAACAAATGATAGAGTTCCAGAAGAGTTATGGAATGACATCAAGAAGGTTGTGTTGGAAGAAAGCGAGAAGTCTCTACAAAAGGTAAAAAAGAAAAAACGGCCAAAATGGATGACGGAAGAAACTCTGAAAATTGCCCAGAAACGCAGAGAAGCTAAAACCAGAGGAGAAAGAAAGGCAATCACAGAACTCAACAGAGATTTCCAATGTGCAGCAAGACAGGACAAGGAAAAGTACTACAATGACGCATGCAAGGAAATAGAAGCAGAAACTATTAGAGGAAGAACAAGATCAGCTTTCCTAAAGCTACGAGAGTTAAAGAAAAAGTTCCAGCCTCGAATTGGAATGTTACAAAATGCTCAAGGTTCTATGTTGAATGATGCTGAGAAGATCAAGAAAAGATGGAAGGAATATACAGAGTTTTTATATGATAAAGATCAAGTGGACCAACAGCCGTTTCAACCTGTACCTTATGATCTGGAACCATTGGTGATGAAAGAAGAAGTTGAAGCAGCATTGAAAGCCTGATCAAAGAACAAAGCACCAGGCATTGATTGCATTCCCATAGAAGTATTACAGCAATCTGATGCAGCTGTTACCGTACTTACAAGGCTCTGCCAAGAAATATGGAAGATAACATCATGGCCAACTGACTGGAAAAGATCTGTGTTTATACCAATACTAAAGAAAGGTGATCCAACTGACTGTGGAAATTATCGCACAATCGCTCTGATCCCACATGCCAGCAAGATTCTACTGAAGATTATTCAAAAGACTACAATCATACCTGGAACAAGAACTACCTGAAGTGCAAGCAGGGTTCAGAAAAGGGCGAGGAACGAGAGACATCATTGCGGATGTGAGATGGATCCTTGAAAAGACTAAAGAATACCAAAAGGATATCTATTTGTGCTTTATCGACTATAGCAAAGCTTTTGACTGTGTAAACCATGAGAAACTCTGGGCCACATTAAGAAGCATGGGTATACCAGAACACCTGATCTTTCTCTTGCACAATCTGTACATTGATCAAGAAGCAACAGTTCGAACGGAACAAGGAGAAACAGAATGGTTTAAAATAAGCAAAGGTGTAAGACAAGGCTGCATACTTTCCCCCTACCTGTTTAATTTATATGCAGAACAAATCATCAGAGAAGCAGGATTGTATGAAGACAACAGAGGTGTGAAGATTGGTGGAAGACTCATCGACAACCTTCGCTATGCTGATGATACCACATTACTGGCTGAAAGTGAAGATGATCTGAAACATTTGCTTCTCACAATCAAAGAACATAGTCTCAAAATGGGCCTGCACCTTAATGTAAAGAAGACAAAGATCATGACAACTGGCATAATCAACAGGTTCATCGTCGAAGGAGAAGAAATTGAAATCGTGAATAACTTTAACCTACTTGGATCAACTATCAATAAAGAAGTATCAAGCAGTCAAGAAATCAGACGACGCATTTCTCTTGGCAGAATGGCTATGAAAGACCTAGATAAGATTCTCAAGAGCAGAGATGTCTCTCTCCATACAAAGATTCGACTTGTTCAAGCCATGGTATTTTCAATAACATCATATGGATGTGAAAGCTGAACAGTGAAAAAGATAGACAGGAAGAAAATTGATGCCTTTGAATTATGGTGCTGGCGGCGAATACTGTATATACCATGGACTGCCCGAAGAACAAACCAGTCTGTACTAGAGGAGATGAAACCTAAGCTTTCTTTAGAAGCTCAGATGACAAGACTTCGACTTTCATACTTTGGACACATCATGCAAAGAGAGAGATCATTAGAGAAAGACATCATGCTTGGCAAGATAGAAGGTCAACGCAAAAGAGGAAGGCCAGCAATGAGATGGATCGATACAATAACAGCAGCTACGGGTACCAGTCTGTCAACAATGAGCTGCCTGACTGAAGACCGAACACAATTTAGGATAGCTATCCAGAGGGTCGCCATGAGTCGACTCCGACTCGACGGCACTTAACAACAACAACCCACGCACCTCCCCTAGGAGTTGTATCTCTCTATTTATCTCTTTCCTTTTCCCTCTCTCTCTCTTTGTCTCAGCTTTAAAACTCAACTGGAGAGAGGCAGTTGGGAAAGGTGGGAAGGCAGCACGCATGCGCTGTGGGATGCTCCCAAAAGCTTTCTAATTGGACGCTGGGGAGCGTTCCCGCGCAGGCTCCGTCTGTACCGAAGATACCCATATATGAGGACTAAATTTCTGCTGTTCCCGGAGATCACCTGTTACAGGTGAGTAACTATGCTTAATCTCGCTCTTCTGGGTGTAACCATTGCCAAATATCAACCAACCACAATTGATCAAGCCAGTACTGAAGGGCTCTAAACCTCAATTCCTTAACTTACTCTCACCTGTCTGATGGAAAGAGTGTGCAATTAAAATCCCATACAAGCTATACCACTCCCTCTATTTCAGTTACCAACCAGTTGAAAAAAAGAATGGAAGAAGATCCCTACCTGCACATTGGGGGTGTAAACCTTTTTCCATGTTTACTTTGGTTGTGCCCAGCAATCCGATAAGAATTAGATATCGGCCCTGTTTATCAGTGATTTGTTTAGTTAGCTGGAAGTTCACACTATTAACGATGAGAATCGCAACCTCATGCTTGTGTATTATAGTGTGAAAAATAGATATTTTCCCGACCCCTACCCTTCAGCTTCAGATGCTGATCGGCCATAAGATGGGTTTCCTGTAGGAAGGCGAGGTCCACTTCTGTAGTAACGTTAATACCCTTTTCCCCTTAATAGGCAAAGCCAAGCCTCTTGACGTTCCAAGGTATCTCACCCATACTCTCACCCAGTGATCTCATTAAACATAGAAAGCCCAATGCAATGATCTGTACTCCCTTCAACCCAGATGCCTGCAGCAATTCTTAGCTTCCCCCTCCCAGTAGATACAAACACCTTTACCCTAGTAGCGCCCCCAAAAAATCTCATTAACTTTACCCCCCACCCCCACTACCACTCTTACACTCACTAATGTAATCTTAAAGGGTCACTTTATCCCCAAAACCAAAAGAAAAAGTAGATATGCAAGCAACCAAGGGGGGTACACAGTATATACTGCAGGACCCAATTGGGAGGCACCCCCGAGGAGGACTTGGATAAAGACCTGAAAGAAAAGATAGTATAGAGCAATAAAAACAGAAAGTGAACAGTTCACTATCATCTCTCTTCAAGGCAGTCTGTTAGTGTCCATCTCTTTATCTTCCCCTGGAGCTGACTCGGACCAAAGCTGTCTTAGTTTGGGGGTCTTCCGCCTCTTAGATGTAGATTCCTTCTATTCCAGACTTTGTTGAGCACCACTACGTGATGACTGACTTAGTAGAGCCAGAGTTCCATCTTGTGTTGAGAACATCCCATTGCTGGTTGTCTCAGCACGAGACTTTGCCAGTTCTCCTTTCGGGTTCCAGCCAAACTTTTCTAAGGCTAATTACATGGCAGCCTTAACTTTCATGTTCGTTAAATTATAGCAGGGCTGAGAAAATATAACAGATGAGGAGATGAAGAGATGAGGTGAGAGCCCGTGTGTACACTCACACTGGGTCCATGGACTGAAGTTCACTCTTTCTCGGCTATACACCCCTGGAAACCACATGGGTCCTACCAATCCCTCAAACAGTGCCCCAGATCTAAAACAGCAGCAGGAGTGATCCCAGTAGTAACGGGTAGTACTTGTAATGACAAAAAGTCTAGCAATTTCCTCTTCATCTGTCACGGACACAGTCAAGAGGTGGGCCACTACTACAGTGCTCAAAGCCTTATGAAGTACAGCTAACATTCACACCGCAGACAGTCCCCCCCCCTTTCCCCACTCAAAACATCTTCATAGTATCTATGCTTCAGCGAGGCTAGCAGAAGGAGGGAACACTATGCGCCATTCAGCATAAATGGTACTTATTTATTGTCCCTCCAGTCTAGACAAGTGGGTTGTGTCACCTTGCCAGCAGCTTGGAGACTGAGCATTCCAAGGCTTGATGATATCACAACCCATCAAGTCACCGAGCAGCTGAAGAGTGTGTCTTCCCATTGTCTGGACTCAACTAGAGAGCTTCAAATAAGTATTAAGTAAAAAAAAAAAGATGGAGAATTGGGAGATCAATTTATTCAAGAGAATAGTTTGGGGGATTCTTTGTTGCATTGCCCCTTTGCCTTGGGCTCTGTACCTCCTTAAGAAAAGACAAACCCCCCCCCCCCCCCCCCAAAAAAAAAAAAAAAAAAAATCCCAAGGGGGGCATATGAGCCCTCTGCTATTTGAGCTCTACCCGATGTGCAGATCATCTATTGCAGTCAGCTCTCCAATCTTTCAGTGAGAAGGGTAGCTGGCCTGTCTTGGTGGCAACAAGCAATTTGGTGAATTGGGCTCGGTGCGACTTGTGCTTACCAGCCAGGGCTGTTGATTCAGTCCAGCTGAACATGGGGTTCTACCAGCATGCCACTGGTCCCTCCCAGCTAATTCCCACCACTGTCTATGCCCTGCAGAATTTTCAAGAGACCGGTAAGTGCAAGCAGGGGATTTGTTCTGGTTGTCCATGAGACCCCTGGAGCACCTCTCATCTGCCTGTGGGGGGGGTGTGTGTGGGGGGGGGGGTGTTGTAGTACCTGGGGTCTGGCGTGCTCGTTCTTGGCACCATTTTGTTTTAGCACAATTGGGTTCTTTTCAGTTCTTTGCTATTGGGGGTTGACCATCGGCGTTTCTATTTTGTTTCCCAAATGTTGTTTTTCATTTTACTTTAATTTTTCTCTTGCGTTTTCATTAGGGAAGCTATGTTGTCACAGAAGCAGGCCTGTGATGTTTATGCTTCCCGCAGAGGCTCTTTACATAATAACATTAGATATGCCATACTGGTTCAGAACAAGGTCCATCAAGCCTAGTGTCCTGTTTCCAACAGTAGCCAATCCAGGTCACAAGTACCTAGCAGGTTCCCAAAAAGACACACAAGTTCCTCAATGCTTGTCCCAGGGCAAGCAGTGGATTTTCCGGATTCTCAAGGAACTTGTCCAAACCTTTTTTAAACCCAGCTACTCTTAACAGCTTTTGCTACATCCTCCGGTAATAAATTCCAGAGTTTGAGTATGCATTGCATGAAAAAATATTTTCTCGTATTGGTCTTAAATGGGTTACATTGTAGCTTCATTGTGTGTCCCTTAGTCTTTCTACTTTTTGATGGTGTAAACAACCGATCTATGTTTATCTATTCCACTCCATTCATTAATTTACAGATTTCTATTATATCTCCCCTCAGCCATCTCTTTTCCCTGTTGAAGAACCTTAATCTTTTAAACCTTTCCTGATAGAATATCCATCCATCCCCTTTACTATTTTGGTGGTTTTTCTCTGTACCTTTTTCTAATTCCGCTGTATCCTTTTTATTCTTTGTCCCCCGCATGGTTTTGCCACGTATGTGAGGCCGAATCCAGGTCTGTGAAAGAGGGCCTGATAGCTGGCAAGAGAGGCACAGAGATGGCTGGAGAAGCAGTCTCGGGCCAGGTAATCTTCTCTCGCGGTGGTTCCCACAGTGGGTTTAGCTGGGACAGTGGCCATTTTAAGAGAGCTTGCTGCCCTTGCTCCTCCACTGGCTGCCGCACAGCTCAACTTGGAAACCCCGTGCCAGCTTCCATCAGTGGTGCCTTGTAATCATTTTCTTCTCTGGGGGCGTTTTCTCCGGATTTTGTATTCATCATGCACCAGGCTTATTGCCTGAAGCAAGGATTGGGTGAAGGTGCTGCAGGGGTCCCAAAGAGACCCAAGAAGAGGGGTCTCGTGGAGGCTACAGCAGGTAGGCTTCCAGAGGAGCCGCCTTTGCCCAAGTGCAAGAGTCTGGAGAGAGAAATCTGGAAAGAAATGGGCTCAGTTCACTTGGAGCAGTCAAAGGATCTGTTTGGAGGGTCCCTCAAATCTCTGGGGGGAGTCTGCTGCTGTGCATTTGGAAGAGGGGGAAATCCACTGGTGGAGGACCCCTATATTGTTTGTGTATTTCGACAAGAAGAGCTAGAGGTGCTGATTGTCAATTCTCTGGCTGCCCTTAACTTGCTTCATATCACTACGTTGAGAGAGGAGCCTTTGGAAAACCCCCTTTTTGCAAGGCAATCAAAAGTCACAGACCGCTTTTCCGGTCCATAGAGTGATCAAGCAGATTATTTTGGACGAGTGGGAAGTCCTGGACGCAGAGCTGAAGGGCAGCTGTGCTGTGGCATGCTTTTGCCCTGTTCCATATCCAGAAAAGGACAAGCTCAAATCGCCTAAGGTCGATTCGCTGATCTCAGCGGTTACTAAGAAGACCATTATACCCATTGAGGGCGGGGCGGTCCGCAAGGATGTTCAAGACTTGAAAGTTTAGAAGCCTTGCTGAAATGGGCGTTTGATATCAGTTTAATTTAATTAACAGTTTCTTATATACCGCACCTTACAGCGATCAAATGCGGTTTACATGGAACAACATAAAATAACAGGTCAACGTCTGTTTTTACAGTGAACAGCTTAAAACCATAACAACTTATATTACATTACATGGAACATAAAAGAACTATTTACAGGGATCAAAATGAGAGCTAAATACAGTGGTGAGTGTGACATGGGTGAATCATAATATATAAGCATTTGGGTTTCACATCCTATGTCAAATCCAATTTGGTTTATGAGGACTGACATTGTATTATCCATTTTCTAGTTGGGTAGGTGTGTTTGGCAGAGGTCTGTAGTGTGATGTGAACAGGTGCGTTTTAATTTTTTTGTGGAATTCGTTGATCTCTGAATGTGATCTCATCTCATCTGGAAGGGTGTTCCACAGAATGGGGGCTGCATGGGAGAATGCTTTTTTGTTTATCTTTCTGGCTTTTATAAATTCTTTCGGAGTCCTTAGTTTGTTTGTATGATCTCTCCTGTGTAGGCTTTTAGCAGGTTCTTTAGTGATGAGGTTGAATAGGGTAGGTGGTGGCATGTTTAGAGTTTTGAAGGTAGTTATTAGGGTTTTATATACTATTCGGCTTTGTATCGGTAGCCAGTGTAAGTACGCCAGAATCGGTGTGATATGTTGAAATGGGGGGACCTTCATAATGGTCCTGGCCGCAGCGTTTTGTGCAATTTGTAGTCTTTTCAAGTTTTGTTTTGTTGTACCTAGTAGTATTAGATTTGCAAAGTCAAAGTGAGGTGTAATTATGGCTTGTATTATTCGCTGGAAGTCTTGTACGTGCATTAGTAGGCGTAGTTGCTTTAGGATTTTAAATTTGAAGTATACTTTCTTCGTTGTATTTCTTATATGTGTTTCCATGTTGAGATGTGTGTCAAGTATTACACCTAGATATCGTACCTCATTTTTTAATTTGATTTCTTGGTTTTGTAGAGTAATGTATGTATATATAATGTATATATAATGTATGTATATATAATGTATGATATCAATGTGTTATCCTTGCAGGTGTCCATCTGTGGAGCCTATGTGGTACGAGCGTGCCTTCGGCGGGCATAAGGGGTGCTCTATGGCAATGCTGGGCCACAGCAGGCATCTCCGGAGGTGGCAAAGATGGAGTCGTGGGCAACTTATTTGGCAGATGCCTTTTATGATCTCATTCGAGCCTCGGCCAAAGGCACGGCATTGGTTGTTGCGGCCAGGTGGTTTCTCTGGCTCTGGAACTGGTCGGCGGGTGTGTCTTCTAAGACACGCCTGAGTAAGCGCTGTTCAAGGATCTAGGCAACTCAAAGGGGGCGAAACTTCCTGAAGATGAACAAAAGCTAGTCAGGGTGACTGCCCCAGCTCAGGATCAGTATCGCGATTTCCAGCAATTCTGTGTGGTGCACTTTGCCCCTTACCAGAGGGTTCAGTACCCGGTTCAGGGAACGTCCTTTTGAAGAAATAGAGGGACAGGCAGAGGGTACTTCCCCACCTCTTCTTCTGTTCCCAAAAAGCCACAATGAAGCAAGGGGGGCCCAGAAGGAAGTGGTACCAGTAGGTGGATGTCTCCAAGGTTTTTACTCCGTCTGGGTCCGGATTACTTCTGATCAGTGGGTTCTCGAGATGATTCTCAAAGATTATGCTTTGGAGTTCAAATGTCCACTTGTGGACACATTCTTCTGCTGCTTTGCAAGGTGCCGGGAAAGATTGCAACAGGCCAAGAGACCTTGTTGCGGCTCCAACACCTGGAGGCAGTGATGGAAGTTCCATCTGCCCAGTTAGGGTGCGGTTGATATAACATTCTTTTTTGGGAACCACAAAATAAAGGGGGTGTTTTCCATCCCATCTTTCACCTCAAACATGTCAACCGAGCATTGAGAGTGCCCGGATTCCATATGGAAACGCTCTGCTCCTTGGTGATGGCAGTAAGGCAGGTCGAGTTCCTCACCGCTCTCAACCTAGCCGAAGCATACCTTCATATACCCATTCGATCGGAGCATCAGCGCTTCCTGCAGTTTGCAGTACCAATGGGGCACTTCTAGTTCTGAGCACTCTCCTTAGGCCTGGCCGTGGCTTCTCACAGCTTCACCAAAGTCATGGTGGTGGTCATGCCAGTGCTCCATTGAGAGGGCATTCTCATGCACTCTTATCTGGACAATTGACTGATCAGACCAAATTGCTTTAGGAGAGCCAGGTGGCGACTGCTTGAGTGATCAAGTGCCTTCAGTCTCTAGATTGGGTAGTCAACTATGCCAAGAGCGCCTTACAGCCCTCACAGGACCTAGTCTATCTGGGGCCAGATTTCAGACAAATATCGGCAAGATGTCCTTGACAGTGAGTGGATACAAAAGCTGATGACACAAGTGAGGTGATTTCTGCGTATGTCCACGCTGACAGTGTGGCACTACCTTCAACTACTGGGCTCCATGGCAGCATTTATCGAGCTGGTCCCGTGGGTGCATGCCCATATGAAACCCTTGCAGAGAGAGCCCTTCATAAATGGTCGCCCCAGGTACACCCGTTGTCAAGATGGCTGGTTTTCCCATTGGATACGCAGATAGCATTCAGATGGTAGCTCAGCCCATGCCATATGATGGTGGGCATGCCACTGGAGCCCCCCATTTGGATTCCATTGACAACGGATGCCTTCCATGAGTTCCTCCAGTCCAGTCCAGGGACTCGTTATGGTGGTGATCCCAGATGGTGCAGATTTCAGCACATTTTCCTCCGTCCGGGGTTTGGGATTTGGCGGACTTCGTTTCAGTGTCCCTTTGGGTTTCAATTGCCCACTGCATGCTGCTCTATAAAATAAAAATAAAAACATTAGAAGGAAAAAGATCGGAAAGAAGTTTGAACTCGGTGTATGTGGAGAAATCTGGAGGAAAAGGTAAAGGCACAGACTTGTGTGGGGGTGGAATGTAGGTGTTGTATGTAGTTATGATTTTGGTTTTCACAGTTCTTAATTGTTACTCTTTGAGTCTGCTTTGTAAATAGAATACCGAGCTATCTAGGGTGACATCATCAAGTCTTGGCATGTTTAGTCTCAAAGCTGCTGGTGAGGTGAGATAACACTTGTCTGAACTGGACTGGACTGGTCTGGATGGACTCAAGGAAAGCAAATTAGCAGGTAAGATCTAATTTCACCTTAGTCATCCCCATACATCTTCACAACCTTTCTGCTCCTCCGTAGTTGGTCTGCAGTATACCGGAAGGTTATGCCAGCCTTTGCACATGTGTGTTGCAGATCCCAATTGTGCTTGCCTCGGCGCAGTCACCAGCCCTATTAACATCAGCCTTGTCTGATATGGCCGGGCATGCTGCAGGCTATGTTATGGGAGCCAGAGTGGTATCAAACACACAGGAGCTGTGCCCCTATGTGTTTGCTCCATTACAGGGCTCCACTGCCATGAGGTTTGTCGGAGCCGCAAAGCATAGGTCACTGACAACCAGGGCTCTCTGCGACATCTGAAGATGACGCTGTTGTCAGCAAGGGGGCCCCCTACATATGACGCCAGGCTGCTTCGCAGGCAGAAGGCTCCACTTTTCAGGTGGCATATGCAGCATCAGTAGGTTATTTTTGGTGAGTTTTGTTGGGTAGAGGTGAGGGCTTTAGGATCAGGTGGCCATTTTGTTCAGGCTTGCCAGTGCCCCCTCCCGATATTCATTTTAACAACTGCTATCCTGTCCAGCAAGGACAGCCCAAATTATCCCACCTATCCAGATCTCATCCCCCCCATTTCCCTCCACAAGGGCTTATGATTCAGATCATATAAATCCTGCTAGTTTCTCTATACCATGACCCCTAAATACCCAAAAGCATTTTTTGCCTGTTTAAATGGGAACCCCCTTCCCTCATCTAGTCCTCAAGCTGTGAATACAATCCTACATCCATAATCTCAATTTTCCCACATTAATTTTATACCCTGATTATCTTACTATTCTCCAGGACCAAGCAGGAGGTCAGTCCTCACATATGGGTGAAGGCGGCACCGGCGGAGCCCCTGTGCGGAGCATTTCCCCAGCTTTCAAAGAAAGCCTTTGGGAATGCAGCGCGCCTGCGCGGTCCCCTTCCCGCCAAAGGGTGCCATCTTGCTCAGTCTTTCTTTTTCCGTGGAGCACGACGGACGTGAGTTCGTGTCACCCGGAAAAAGTTGATTTTTTTTTTCTGTGATTTTCTCGTTGTCTTATCCAGTTCGACGCGAGTTCCCCTTCCCGCCTGGGCTCAGTACACTGGTATCGAGTCCAGACTTGTGTTTTTCGTTTTTTGTCCTTCGTGACTAGCATTCGCACTCTTTTTGTGTTTTCACTGGCAGCCAGGTCTTTTGACCTTGCAGGGGCCCTTTTTCCCCCGATGGCTGCCAGCGGGTTCAAAAAGTGTGATCGGTGCAAGAAACTTATGTCTCTCACCGACACACATGATTGCTGCCTCTGATGCCTCGGGCCCGACCATGACCCGCTGGCCTGTGGCCCGTGCGGTAAAATGTCGTCAAAGGCACTTCGGAGCCGTCAGCATCAACATGTGAGAATTTTCTCTGACTCCGCGTCCAGCCAGGCCCAGACTTCGTCAGAGGCCTCGACATCTCGGGAGTCTGACCCCGAGCGCCGTCGGAGTTCCTCTGAAAGGGAGTCTCCCTCCCGGGAGCACTGAAGGAAGAAGAAGCTTGCGAGAGCGGTGTCGGTGGAGGCTCCTGGCTCCTCGAGGGCCAAGTCAAGTAGCCCTGACCCCCGGGGGAAGGCGATGGCAGTGGGGGTGTACTATCGAGCACCTGGCCAGCATGATCAAATGGATGATGAAATGCTCAAAGAAATCAAGGAAGCTAACAAACGTTACAGCGCAGTAATAATAATGGGTGATTTCAATTACCCCGGTATTGACTGGGTCAGTGTCAAGTCAGGACATGCTAGGGAAATAGTTCCTAGATGAAATAAATGACTGCTTCTTGGAGCAGCTGGTTCATGAACCGACCAGAGGGGAAGCCATATTAGACCTAGTCCTTAGTGGAACACCAGATCTAGTGCAAGAGATAAGGGTGTTGGGGCCACTTGGCAATAGTGATCATAGCATGATCGCCTTTGATTTAATTAGTGGAGGAGGGATAGTAAGGAAATCCACAGTACTACCTTTTAACTTTCGAAAGGGAGACTATGATAAAATGAGGAAAATAGTTAAGAAAAAACTAAAAGGAGCAGTAGCAAAGGTTAAAGACTTACATCAAGCTTGGGTGTTGTTGAAAAATACTATCTTGGAAGCCCAGACCAGCTGTATTCCACGCTTTAAGAAAAGTAGAAGGAAGTCCAAAAAACTGCCAGCATGGTTTAAAGGTGAGGTCAGAGAGGCTGTTGTTGCCAAAAAAGCATCTTTCAGGAAATGGAAAAAAGAGCCAAACGACGAAACCTGGAAACAGCACAAGCACTGGCAAGTCAAATGCAAGGCATTGATAAGGCAGGCAAAGAGAATTTGAGAAGAAGCTTGCTGCGGAAGCAAAAACGCGAAATAAAGACCTTTCAAGTACATTCGTAGCAAAAAAACCTGTGAGAGAGTCAGTTGGTCCATTAGATGATAAAGGGGTTAAAGGAGCACTAAGAGGAGACAAGGCGATAGCGGAGAGACTGAATGAATTTTATGCTTCGGTCTTTACTGAGGAAGATGTAGGGATGTTACCCATGACTGAAGTGGTATTTAAAGGTGCGGAAGAATTGAAGGAAATATCGATACATCGGGAAGCTGTCTTACAACTATTAGATAAACTGAAGAGTAGCAAATCACCTGGGCCGGATGGTATACATCCAAGGGTGTTGAAAGAACTGAAATATGAGATTGCAGAACTGCTATCAGTAATCTGTGAAGCTATCATTAAAATCATCTCTAATACCTGAAGATTGGAGGATCGCCAATGTAACACCAATTTTTAAAAAGGGTTCCAGGGGTGATCCGGGAAACTACAGACCGGTGAGCCTGACGTCAGTACTGGGAAAAATGGTAGAAACCATCATAAAGAATAAAATTACTCAGCATGTAGATAGTCACGACCTAATGGGAGACAGCCAACATGGCTTTAGACAAGGAAGATCTTGTCTTACTAATCTGCTATGTTTTTTTGAAGGAGTGAATAAACAGGTGGACAAAGGTGAGTCGATTGATATTGTGTATCTGGACTTTCAGAAAGCCTTTGACAAGGTCCCTCATCAGAGACTTTTGGCAAAACTAAAGAGTCATGGGATAGGAGGCAGTGTACTATTGTGGATCAGGAACTGGTTAAAAGATAGAAAGCAGAGGGTAGGGCTAAATGGGCAATTTTCCCAATGGAGAAAGGTGAATAGTGGTGTACCCCAGGGATCTGTGCTGGGTCCGCTGCTTTTTGACATATTCATAAATGACCTGGAAAGTGGAATAACGAGTGAAGTTATCAAATTTGCAGATGACACAAAACTATTTAAAGTTGTTAAAACCCAAGAGGATTGTGAAAAATTGCAAGAGGATCTTGATAAATTGGAAGACTGGGCATCAAAATGGGAGATGAAATTTAATGTGGACAAGCGCAAGGTTATGCACCTAGGGAAGAACAACCCAAACTATGGTTACACGATGCAAGGTTCCACATTAGGAACCACCACCCAGGAAAAAGATTTAGGCGTCATTGTGGATAACATGTTAAAACCCTCGGCCCAGTGTGCAGCGGCGGCCAAGAGAGCAAATAGAATGCTAGGTATGATAAGGAAAGGAATGGAAAATAAAACAAAAGATATTATAATAACTCTATATCGTTCCATGGTGAGACCGCACCTTGAATATTGTATGCAATTCTGGTCTCCGTATCTTAAAAAGGATATAGCGATTTTAGAAAAGGTTCAGAGAAGAGCCACCAAAATGGTAAAGGGGATGGAAGGATATTCCTATGAAGAAAGGCTAAAAAGGTTAGGGCTCTTTAACCTGGAAAAGAGACGGCTGAGGGGAGATATGATAGAAGTCTATAAATTAATGAACGGAGTGGAATGGGTAAACGTAGATCGATTGTTTACCTTATCAGAATATAGAAAGACTAGGGGACATGCAATGAAGCTACAGGGTAAACTATTTAAGACTAATAAAAGAAAATATTTTTTCACTCAACGTGTAATCAAACTCTGGAATTTGTTACCGGAGGATGTAGTAAAGGCTGTTAGTGTAGCTGGGTTTAAAAAAGGTTTGGACAAGTTCCTGGAGGGAAAGGTCCATAAACCATTATTAAGAAGTGACCGAAGATATCAATGCTTGACCCAGTACAAGCATTGTGGAACTTGTGTCTCTTGGGGAAACTGCTAGGTACATATGACCTAGATTGGCCACTGTTGGAAACAGAATACTGGGCTTGATGGACCTTGGTCTGACCCAGTATGGCATATCTTATGTTCTTATGCCCCTGACTTTCGGAGTCGGAGAGGCCTTCCAAGCTACCTCATGTGGAGCCGGAGTCCCCGAGTCACATAAGTGCAGTTGTCCTTGTAGACTCTCCTCCGGGGTAACTGACGTTGGGCCTGACGCCGTCGGGGCCCGAGTCGGGGGCTGCTGAGTCTCCTGAGCTTGGACTCAGGTTGACGGCCTTGGAGAGCAGATTGGCTGCCTTCATGGAAAAGCAGCGGGTGCTGATCGCCGGTCTGACCGGTGCATCTGCCCGGACCACCGGGACCTCGACGTCTAAGTTGATCCCTGGAGACTGAGCCGATCCTCGAGTCAATGAAGTCTCGAGTCTATCCTCAGTCAAGGTCCCCATCGACCTCCTGTGCTGGGCCGAGGTTGTCTACGACAATGCCTTCGGCGTCGTGGCGGGTGGCACCAAGGCCCGCACGGCCAGAGCCGCTCGATTCTCCTCAGAGGAGTCGGAGTGGGAGACGGAGGACGAGGAGTCCCCGGACACCTTCCGGACCCGGTGCATCCCTTGTCTCGGAGACGGTCCCCCCCCCCCCCCCCCGGGAGGATACCCGTTTCTCGGACTTCGTGAGGGACATGGCCAAGGTGCTGAGGAGCTCGATGCCCTCCAGTATGATTTTCCTCCGAAGGAAGCCTTTACTGTACCAGTTCCTCCGATGCTGGAACGGCTGCTCTTTCGTATGTGGGAGGCACTGGCCTCAACGCCGGTTCTTAGCAAACTGGTCGATTCCATTTTTCGAGTCCGTAAGAGCCTTGGGTTCCAAAAGGCACAGCTACCGCACCACTCCATGGTTGTGGAATCGGCCATGCACTGTCAGAAGATGCACTCCTTGGTGCCCCCTGGCCGGGAGGCCCGGAACCTGGATGCCCTCGGTAGAAAGTGCTTCCAGGGCTCTATGCTGTCTTGCCATGTCCAGATCTAGCAGCTGTACATGGGCATGTACCTATGACACCTGGCAAAGGAGATTGCCGGATTCTCTGCTGATCTCTCCGAGTAACCTTTGCAGAGGTTCAAAGCTTTGTCAACAGGGATTCGAGAGTGCTCGAAGTTTATCTCTCGAGCAGCCTATTGATGGCTTCGAGGCTTCGGCCCAGGTAGCCGCGGCCGGCATCGGTGCATGCCTTCAGGCCTGGCTACAGTCATCAGACCTGGAGCCATGGGTGCAGGACAAGTTGGTCGATGTTCCTTGCCGAGGTGAAAACCTCTTTGGTAAGCCCATGGCTGTAAAGGCTGCGGAAACCGAGACTGAGACTCTCACCAGGACATGGCTGTCCAGGAAGACTTCTGCCCCATCTCAGAAAAAGAAGGGCTCGGGGAAGAAGCCCTTTTCCCCGAGGAAGGGTGCTACCTACAAATCCTACCCTCAATATCAGGCATCTCCAGCTCCCCAACAGGGCCAGCAGGCCAAGGGGCAAGGACATGGGCCCCGTAGGCAGAAGACCCCCAAGCCGCCAGCTCCGGCTCCTGCACAGTAGGGAGCGGGGTTTGACTCCCACAGCATAGCCTCTTCTCCACAGCTGGCTCCACTCAGCACAGGAGGTCGTCTGACCCTGTACTCCTACAGGTGGCCAACCATCACAGGGGATACCTGGGTCCTCAGCATAGTCCAAAAGGGCTACCTGCTCCACTTCCACCAGATACCCCTTCCTACTTTCCAGGGGAGCCTCCAAGTCTCCCTCTGCACAGAAACCTCCTCCTTCAGGAATTGGCAAGTCTTCTAAAGGAACAGGCGGTGGAACCGGTGCCTCACCACCTGAAAGGGCAAGGCTTCTACTCCAGGTACTTTCTGGTACCAAAAAGAACAGGAGGCCTCCGGCCTATCATAGAATTGCGAAACCTAAACAAGTTTCTGGAGAGGGAAAAGTTCAAGATGCTTACCCTTGGGATACTGCTGCCCTACCTCCAGCAGGGAGATTGGCTATGCTCCTTAGACCTAAAGGATGCTTATACTCACATTCTCATCCATCCAGACCACAGAAAATATCTCAGATTTGTGGTGGGAGGAAACCATTTCCAGCACAAAGTACTTCCCTTTGGCCTAACTTCCGCCCTGAAGGTTTTCACCAAATGCCTGGCAGTGGTGGCGGCTTATCTTAGAAATCAGGGAATTTTTGTCTTCCCATACCTGGACGACTAGCTCATCAGAGGTCAGTCTCTCCAGGAGGCCAGACAAGCCATTCTTCGCACTTTCTCTCTTTTTCAGCATCTGTGCTCTGTCACAAACTACGCAAAGTCCATTTTGCTCCCCTCACAGAACCTAGAGTTTATAGGGGCAAGATTAGACACCCTGCAGGCAAGAGCTTACTTGCCTGAGGACAGGGCCCACAGGCTGATGGACTTGGCCAACCAGTTCTGAAGCAATTCTCAGGTCTCCGCCAGACACTTCCTGCGGTTCCTGGGCCACATGGCATCCACGGTACATGTGACCCCGAATGCCCGTCTGCACATGCCTCAGAGCTCAGTGGGCGCAAGCCACAGGCGACCTCCGAGACAGAGTAAAGGTGTCCAAACCACTCTTGGACTCCTTGCAGTGGTGGCTACATCTCCCAAACCTTCTCAGGGGCGTACCCTTTCAGGCCCCAGCACACAGCTGGGTGCTGACAACCGATGCTTCCTTAAAGGGCTGGGGTGCACATTGCTAGGGCATGTGCATTCAAGGCCTCTGGTCTCCTCGGGAGGCCACACAGCAGATCAATCTTTTGGAGCTGCAAGCAATCCGCTTGGCTCTACAGACTTTCTCATGCCCTCTCTCACCAGTCTGTCCTAGTTTAGACAGACCATCAGGTAGCAATGTTCTATGTGAATAAGCAAGGGAGCACAGGGTCCAGACTCTTACGTCAGGAGGCGCAGGCCCTTTGCTCCTTTGCAGTCAAGCAAGGCATGTTTCTCAAAGCAGTTTATCTGCCTGGTCAGGAGAACCTTTTGGCAGACAAACTAAGCAGGATTCTCCAGCCTCATGAATGGCAGTTGAATCCACTGGTGGTTCATCAGATCTTTCTGCGATGGGGACTTCCATCCATCGATCTCTTTGCAAGCCCACAGAACCGTCAGCTGTCCAGGTTTTGCTCCAGACAGCTGCATCCCCTGAGAATGGCAGCAGATGCATTTCTGATCTCTTGGTCTATGGGCCTCCTGTATGCGTTTCCTCCCACACCCCTGGTGGCCCGAATGCTGTTCAAGATTCTACGGGACAAGATTCTACGGGACAAGACCCCAGATGGCCGAGGCAGCCGTGGTTTCCACTTCTGCAGTTGGCAGTGGAAACTCCATTCCCTCTGGGGTTGCAACCTGATCTCCTGTCTCAGGATCAGGGTTCCTTTCTGCACCCCAATCTCAGATCCTTCAATCTGATGGCCTGGCTGCTGAAAGGATAGTGCTAGCTCCCTTGCTTCTACCTAGGGGAGTTGAGAAGGTGGTCTTGGCCTCGAGGAGGCAATCCACCAGAAAGTACTTTGCACTCAATTGGCGCAGGTTCTCAGTGTGGTGTGCTCAGCACAGTGAAGATCCTTTCTCCTGCATGGTGCTAGTATTGCTACAATACCTACTTCACATGTCAGACCTAGGCCTTAAGTCCAACTCTGTTCGGGTCCACCTCAGTGCTCTTTCAGCACACCACTCACCGGTGGAGGGACAGTCGCTGTCTGTTCACCCTTTGGTGTCCCACTTCCTCAGAGGCCTGCTTTTGCTCAAGCCTCCAATTCTTCCACCTGCCACTGAGTGGGACTTGAACGTGATCTTGCAACAACTTACTCGCCCACCGTTTGAGCCAATGGCTACTTGCCATTTACGCTTCCTTTCTTGGAGGGCGCTCTTCCTGGTAGCTCTTACCTCGGCCAGACGTGTGAGTGAACTGTAAGCTCTGGTTTCTGATAGACCGTACACACAGTTCTATAGGAACAGGGTGGTCCTTCGGACTCATCCGAAGTTCCTTCCAAAAGTGGTCTCCTCTTTCCACATCAACCAGGAGGTGGTTCTTCCGACATTCTTTCCCAGGCCACATATCAGCCGGACTGAGACAGTCTTGCATTCTCTGGACTGTAAGAGGGTGTTGTCTTTTTACATAGAACATACGTGGGGGCATCGAAGGGCTACTTAGCTCTTCGTCTCCTTTGACCGTAATAAATTGGGGTTACCTGTCTCCCAGCATACGCTGTCCACTTGGGTAGCAGATTGTATCGCCGGGGCGTACAAGGCAACCGACCTTCCCTTGCAGGGTCGAGTCATGGCCCATGTCAGGGCGAAAGCCGCGACAGTATCTCATCTCCGCTCTGTTCCGTTGGCAGACATCTGCCGGGCCGCTACTTGGTCTTCAAGACAGACTTTTGCAGCCCACTGCTGCCTCGAGAGAGAGTCCCGAAGGGACAGTGCTTTCGGACAGGCGGTACTCTGTAATCTCTTTGAGGTTTAGGCAACTCCTACCCTCCGGCCCTTGTGTTTGGCTACCGTACAGGGGCGTTCTCAGAGGATATTCTTATCACGGATGCTGAGGCTCTTGAGAGGGAGCCATTTTTTCAGCTTTGGGTTCCCGGTAGCCTAGAGCTGGGGAGTCCCACATGTGAGGACTGAATTCCTGCTTGGTCCTGGAGAAAGAGTAGTTACTCACCTGTAACAGGTGTTCTCCAGGAGCAGCAGGAATCAGTTCTCACGACCCTCCCTCCTCCCCTGGTGTTGCAGTCATGTCCTTTATTTTGATTTTTGCTGTCTTTTAGCTATGTCATCAGACTGAGCAAGATGGCACCCTTGGGTGGGAAGGGGACCGCGCAGGCGCACTGCATTCCCAAAGGCTTTCTTTGAAAGCTGGGGAAATGCTCCGCAAACCCATATGTGAGGACTGATTCCTGCTGCTCCTGGAGAACACCTGTTACAGGTGAGTAACTACTCTTTCTTTTCAATCTCTTTCATCACAATGGGTAGTGATATTAGGGGCTTCCCTAAGGAGAAAATAACATCAGCAAATTGTGACATTTCACCTCCTCATTCCCTCATTTAATTCTCTCAATGTCCAAATTCTCCCTTATCCTCATTGCCAACTGTTTTTAACTAGTGCAAATAATAATGGGGACAGCAGACACCCCTGTCACATCCCCCATCCCAACTGGAGTTCCTAAGAAATATCCCCTATGTATCCTAATTCTAGCTTTCGGTGAGGCATACAGCACCCTAATCCAATTGCAGCAGTACCTCTCCTCCCACCCCCACTGCCCCCCCCCCATCACCTGAATTATAAACCCAGACTCCACCCAGTCAAATACCTTCTTGGCATCTACCGCCATCAATACCAATGGTAGCTTCTGCTCTCTAGCCCCCCCCCCCCGGCATAACTTTCAAGACCTTCCTTATATTGTCTGAGGCCTGTCAGCTCGGAATGAAACTGGACTGGTCATGCCCTACCAAAAAAGGTAAATGGGTCTGCAGTCTTTTGCCAATACTTTAGATAGCATCTTGGTGTCTAGATTAATCAATAAAATGGGTTGATATGACCCACTAATAGTGGCATTCTTTCCAGGTTTGGAGAGTACTTTTATCCCCACAACATCCATTGATTCTGGCGCTTGTTTCCCTCTTAATCTCATTATCCACCATAAAATCCACAAACTCCTCTAGTAATCTCTTCATAGGATCAGGCTGTTAGCCCATCCAACCCAGGGCTTTAACATCCTTAAGATTCTTAATAGCCCTTACCATCTCTTCCTATCCCTATCCAATTTCTCCATCTCCTCCTTACTTAACTGCTTCAGCCCACTTTGTGCGAAGTACTCTGTACTCAAATCACTCCTCCCTTTCTACAGCTTCCACCTGGAAGCTCAACTCGCTGATCTTTCAGCCAACTCCATTTTTCACAGTGCCGATTTCAGTTTTAATTTCACCAAACCACTCCTTGAGCTTCTCTCATGTTATCTGAATCACTGAGCTATTTCCTGCCAGCATTTTTGCTGTGCACACTGCCCCCCCCCCCCAGTTGCATGCTGCTGCCGCTGCTGCTACCATAGGGGTGGCTCAAGGCAATCTGCTGTCTGAAGCGAGGGATCAGATGACCCCCCCCCCCCGGTAGTTGAATGGGGTCTTTCTCAAAACTCCAGTCAGAAACTGAACTAAACCAAAAAGCCGATTAGATTATATGAAGAAAATTCTAGATGTTTGCACACCAAGGAACTAAAAGAAAAAGCAAGAACCACAGCACAGTTTATAAAACTAAATTATAACTCCTTTTAATTTTATTATAAACTACATTTATGGTTCTTGTTTTTTCTTTTGAACATATATTTTGCATCCACAGAACCCCCTTCCTCTACAATGGGTGCAGAGCAGAACCAGGACATTCACCCACAGAACTCAGTATCTTTAAAAAAAAGAAAAAAAGAAAATGTGATTCTGATCATCTCACTAACAACAAACGTTCTCCAGTACCAGGCATGTTGTGAACTAATACAGACCCCTACATGTCAGATGGCTGCCTGGGTGAGAATCTTCACAGTCTTGGCAAGTGCATATCTCTATATGATTTGCAAGGTATTGTGGGCAATGTAGTTCATTCACACCAGACACAGCTGCTGACAATAATTTAGTTGTGCTCTTGGGTAAAGCCAATAAGATATTTATTTATGGGGTTATTTCTCCCAACACAGATATGCTTGGTAGCACATAAATCAGGTTACTTGCTTTCAGTGTTAACTTGGAAAAACAAAGTCAAAATCAGGAAAACAACAAATGAAAAGCCACAAAGCAAGAAAAAAAACCCTGTTCTTTTCAGGTTAACTTCTGATTACTTCCCACATAGATTCAGAAGTGATTCTCTCCTAGCTCACAAGCAATTAGGTAAGGCTTAATTGCTAGCAGTTATCCAGCTGAAACCCCTTAGCTGGCTTGCTTTCTACTGTGTGGGTCAAATCCTGCTTCAGGAGCTTTTCTGAGTAGATTAAAGAACAAGTTTATATTTCTTTGTGATGGTTGCTGTACTTTGTAACAGAAAGTTACCAACGGAGTTTAGATAGAGAGCAGTCCATATAAATAGGATCTTCATCTGCTATTATTCCCCCTTGTTCAACAAGCATGGGTTCAATATCATGGATTGGCACAGATGAATCTCTCAATGGAGCATTTTCAGGAGAATACTTGTTTCCCTGCTGTCTTTCAAGGTTATAGCTAGGGCATAGATCAGTGTTCATACCTGAGCTTCCATTGCTGCTAGAGTTCCTCTCTATATAGCCTGGCCAGTATGTAGTCCAGTTCTTATGTCCAGCCTTCCAATCCAGATCCCTGGACACTGGATCTCTCTTCACATACCTTCTGGCACGGGTCTTAGGGTCCCTTCCACGTGCAGCCGTCTCCCTCACAGGTAGCGTCTGGAGATTCCTAGCTCTGTAGCACCATTCCTCTGGCTTTCCCCAGTCCAATGGTGTATGCTGGCCCTTGGAATACCTCCCAGTATACGTACTGCTTTGGACTCTTCTAGACCTCTCAAAGGCTTTTCTCCTCTTTCTTCCAGAGGGTTTTTTTCCCTCTCTGTCCATCCGGTTTGGCTTCTGCTTCTGATGATCCTTCAGATGAAACTGATGATCAAACTCAAGCTGATTCTCAGGATATCCAAGGTGATCATGAAGACGGTCATCTGTAGAATAAACTCTACTCTTATTCTGCTTAGATGAGTGCTCCTCCCTAACACAGCGCAGCTGTGCTGAATCAGGGCTTGCCCTTTGAGATGAGTGTTCCATCCTAGCACAGCGCAGCTGTGCTGAATCAAGCCCTGCCCTTTGCAATGAGTGCTTGGGGATTACCTCATAGCCCTTTTGATTGAACACACGTTTTCTCACTTCAGCTCCTCTCATGGCTGTTGGAAACCTGGTGCATTCTGGGACTGGTAGTTTTTTATGGCAAAATTCTGTTTTCTCATTTCTACCAGCACTGACAGGTTGCTTGTTCAGAGACACTTCACCTTTTCTATAGCCCCTTCCTGAGCTATGATAAGCTTCCTTATCACATACAACATCATCACTGAGTATCTACAGAGCAAATCTACCATACCATATCAGCACCAACTTCCAAAACTCACATAAGGAGCCTATCCAAAAAAAGCATTACTATAAATACTACAGTGGTCCCTGGAACATCTCAACACCTATTTGAAAGGCTGAACAATTCAGATTACTACAGTACAGATCCCTACATACAAACTGCATGTTAACAGAATACTTGGTCTTGGTCACACACTCAAAACACAGACCCTTACCAAGTAAAGAATAAGTGACCATAACCTAAAAATAAACATATGCAGATAAAAATTAAACTGCAACACCAAGAAGCCAGATTCTGCATACAGTGCAATACCAGAGAAATAGAAATAGATACATTTCCATGTACTGTATAAAATATAAAGATAGAACAAAGTCTGATCATTAAATTGAAAATAAAATTATCTTCTAACTTTGTTGTCTGACCATTTTATTCTCTGATCATGTAGGTCCCAATCTGATGTTTCTGCTTTCCTCTATCTACCAGTGCACCCTACTGTCTACTTTCCCCCAGGGATGGCATGAGGGTGATGCAGGGTCATGTGTGGAGACTCACTGTGGCATCATTTGCATACATTTAGTACACTTTATTTTAAAATGTGTATGCCACCCATCTAAAATCCTAGGTGGCCTCTAAACATACACATGCAATTTAGTAAAACGGATGTTACAATAAAACATAATAATAAAACATTAAATTTGATTAATGAAAATCCACTTACACAGCCACCCCCCTCCCAATCAAGCCATTATAAGTATCTGCTCATCAGATTTATTTTGCTATGACCAGATTATTGATCAGAAGGGAAGATATAAAATGAGAAACTAATCCTGGTAATCATGAATTAAAACGCTGGATTGGATTGTGCTAGAGCTGGAGACGTCCGGAACTCAGCAGTGGTGAAGCTGTCAGGCTACTAAACAAAAGTAAACTGAGATGTTCCCTTAAAATTTTAAAATTTCCTTGAATCTGAACTGATAAAATATATTAAATTTCAGTCTGGCAGCATAAAGATTGCAAAACTGCAAATCTAAAAAACAATATTTTTATTTATTTATTTTTATTTTATTTATTCTTTTCTTCTATACCGCCCCTTCCAGAGATCAAGGGCGGTTTACAGGGAACAGTTTAACAATTTTTTATATACTTTTACATGGAACAGTATTTGTAACTATGTACAGGTGACATTGCATGCAACTGTGTCAAACTATTTACAAAGAACAATGATGAAATATTACAAAGAACAATAGACAATAAACATATATTACAATCGAACTTGTGTGCGTTCTGGAAGTTATTTTCAATACATATTACAATACATATTCCAGTACACCCCCCCCCCCCCACCAACACCCTATGTTGACCTCAATAAGAACCCCGAGTAAAGGACCCATAGAGAAAATCTACTATTCCTTAACAGCACTAACTTCCAAAACTCACACAACATGAAGCCTTCCCAGAAAAGGGCAGCACCATAAATATTGCAGTGGGCCCTGGATCATCCATATTCCTATCCAGAAAACTGAACAAGCCAGATTACTACAGCTCCCTACATAGAAACTCCATGCTAACAGAACGTGTAACCTCAGTCACACACATGCAGAACAGAGAGAGTTCTTCACCAAGTAGGAAATATATTAGTACAACTAAAAACAGACACATGTAGTAAAAAAAAAATGCTTTTACCCATTACTGTTAGGTTTACAGGATTTCTTTCCCAAAATTATACTTTACTGCAGAGTGAGGCAAGAGAGAGAATTCTCACACACAGGCATCTGCATTGTTGGAAGAAACTAACATAATGACTTAGCGCAAGTAGTGTGAGTGCAACTAATGCTTCCTCAGTGGATGGCCTTAGTTGAACTGGCAGCTGTTTTTGCCATGCTGAAATGAGGTAACTGCAGGGGAATGAAACTGCCTCCCTTCAGTTAGCCTGCGGCCCTGCATAATCAAACTCTGGAATTAGTTACCAGAGGATGAAGTAAAAGCTGTTCGTGCAGCTGGGCTTAAAAAAGGTTTGGACAAGTTCCTGGAGAAAAGGTCCATAAACTGTTATTAAAGTTGATCTGGGAATTCTACTGCTTGCTCTGGGACAAGCATTGTGGAACCTGTGCCTTTTTGGGAACCTGCCAGGTACTTGTGACCTGAATTGGCCACTGTTGGAAACAGGATACTGGGCTTGATGGACCTTAGTTTTACCCAGTATGACATTTCTTATGTTTATACAGTATGTTACCAGTGCAGAGCCTAGGAAACATGCTGCTAAATATGGCAAACAAGAGAGGCTCAACAGCATCCATGCAGCATCTCTCACTTCCACAAAATGAGCGACTTGACATCCCAACACAGCACTTCCCACCCTTTGAAAATCGAGAGGGACTTTGTGACCCCAACTCACCTCCCACTCCAACATAAACATCAAAAAGAGCTTGGCAATCTCAACATAACTCCTGAAACTGTGCACTGGACCAGCATGGTGTTAATGTAAATATATATTCCATAAAAGGAAATGCAAGATGCTCGCCCACCAAGGAGCTAAAAGAAAAAGTGAGAACCACAGCACAGTTTATAAGACTAAATTATAACTCATTTTATTCTGTTATAAACTGTTATGGTTCTCACTTTTTCTTTTTGAATATACTGCATCCACAGCAACCTCTTCCTCGACAGTGGGTGCAGAGCACAGAAGTAGGACATTCACCCACAGAACTCAATATATTTTAAGCAAATCTGATTCTGGTGATCTCACTAACAAACATTCTCCAGTATCAGGCATATTGGGAACTAATATAAAACTCTACAGAAGTCAGCTAAGATCTGCAAGGCCAAATCTACCATATCATACCAGCATAAACTTCCAAAGCTCATAGAAGGAGCCTTCCCAGAAAAAGCAGCACTATAAATACTGCCTAGACATCCATACACCTATTTGAAAAGCTGAACTACAGTACAGTACAGATCCATATGTACAAATGCCATGTTAACAGAACATTTGGCCTCAGTCACACACTCAGAACACAGACCCCCTCACCAAGTACAGAATAAGTGACTACAACCTAAAGTAAAAATATGTAGACAAAAATTAAATTGAAAGCCCAAGAAGCCAGACTACGCATGCAGTGCAACATTAGATAAATAAGAGATGCCGTTCCCCATGCTGTGTAAAATATAAAGATAGTGCAAAGTCCAATCACTAAATTTTATTTTATTTAACATTTCTTATATACCGCCTTTCATGATATCAAGGTGGTTTACATTGAACAAACCAAAATTACATTGAACAGGGCATTATTTATTATTATTTATTTATTACATTCTCTTATATACCGCGCTATTCTGCATCAGTGCGGTTTACATCGAACAAACTGAAATTACATTGAACAGGGCATTATAACTTGGAGATAACTATTTTACAGGGAACATGGGCTATGGAGGGTTAAGTGGCTTGCCCAAGACCACAAGGAGCACCTGTGGGACTAGAAAGCCCAGTCCTTCCAGCCCAAGGTTGCTGTCCTCTAGTGGGATTTGAACCCCCGACCTTCCGGCCTGAAGTATTTTATTTATTTATTTAGCAAGCATTTGTATCCCGCTCCTTCCAGCGATCAGAAGCGGGTAAGATTATTATTGCGAAATTGCTGAATCGAGGCAGGTACAAATTTTGTTTATATACAGATTGTCAGAAAAGCACATCACTCAGAGTTAACACTTCTTAGCTATGGGGGAATCATTTACATATATACATATATACAGGATTGGTTTCTGGGTCACGGAGGACAGGGGGCTGCCCCATCTGAGAGATTAGTTCAGGTTGAAATGGGTTTGGAAAATGTACGTTTTAAGTTTCTTTCTGAAGTCTAGAAGGTCATTGCTGGCTCGTAGTTCTGGTGGGAGTTGGTTCCATAGTGTTGGCGCCACATATGAAAAAGCCCTGTGGCTGGTGCTGGCTTTGGTAGATCTTATATCTGTTGGAGTGCGGAGGATGTTGGAGTTGATGGTTCTTCTGTTTCGGGTAGGGGGTTGCAATCTGACTAGGGTGTTGAGGAAGGAAGGTGCTAGGTTGTGGATGAGTTTGAAAGTAGTTGTTAGTATTTTGTATTTTGTGCGAGCTGTTATGGGTAGCCAGTGTAATTGAATTAGTACTGGTGTGATGTGGTCACTTAGATTTTTCTTCATTATGACCCTGGCAGCTACATTTTGTGCCATTTGAAGTATGTTGCCCCAACCACTAGGCCACTCCTCCAATTGAAATTAAGATTATTTTTTCTACCTTTATCTGACCATTTTATTCTGATCATGCTGGTCCCGATCTGAGGTTTCTGCTTTCCTTTCTTCTCTTAGCTCTTTTTCTATGATTTATAGTCCATCTGCCATTTCTTTTCTCTTTTGTTTTCTTCACTTCCTTCCATTAGCCTATTTCCAGTCCTAGTAACCCTCCCCAGTATCAGCTCCCTTTCCAGTCCTCCCTTCCCAGTAGCTTTCAATCTTAATCCCCTTGCATTCCCAGGATGCCACTGGTGCCCATTTCCGTCCAGTCCCTTCTCATCCAAATACCATTGCATGTATTAGCTCACTTCGACTCCCTGTGTCAGCTCCCTTCCAGCCCCAGTGCCTTCTTCCTTCCAGTCTCCTCCCCATTACCCAGCCACCTACCAGTCCCATCTCCAGATGTCAGCTCCCTTCCAGTCCCCCTCCAGTACCATCTCCAGATGTCAGCTCCCTTCCATCTCCCTCTTCCCTTCCCTAGTGTCATCACCCTTCCAGTTCCCCTCCAATACCATCTTCAGGTATTTGCTCCCTTCCAGCCCCCACTTCCCCCCCATGTCAGCCCCCATCTTACCCCCCCCCCCTTGTCAGTTCCTTTCCACCCCCCTCCTCCCTTCCCTAGTGTCATCACCATCCAGTCCCCCTCCAGTACCATCCTCGGGTATTAACTTCCTTCCTGCCCTCACCTCCCCCCCTCGTGTCAGCTGCCTTTCTGCCCCCACCTCATGTCAGCTCCCTTCCAGCTCCCACCTTCCCCCCCTTGTCAGTTCCCTTCCAGCCAACACCTTCCCCCTCATGTTAGCTTCTTTCCTACCCCCACCTCACCCCCCCATATCAGCTCCTTTCCTGCCCCCTTTTACCCCTGGCAGGCATGACTCCTGTGTCTTAGAGAGCCACGGCTGCGATAGCGATAATAATTTAAAATAAAAGCAAAACTGGTGCAGAGCCTTCCTGCCTCTGCTATACAACCCCTGCTACTGTGTCCTGCCCCCTCTAGCATAAGCGGGGACACAGCAGCAGGGATTGCATAGCAGAGGCGGGAAGGCTCTGCATCGGTTTTGCTTTTATTTTAAATTATTACCATTATTGCAGCCGTGGCTCTATAAGACGCAGGAGCCGCGGCTGCCAGGGGAAGGAGGGGGCAGGAAGGGAGCTGACACGTTAAACTTTGAAGGCAGAGTGAGGCGGATGTTTTGGGGGCATTTTTGCTGCCCCCAAAAGTTTTCCACCTGATGCGGCCTCCTCATTCCTCCTCATAGAGGTGCCCCTGCCCCACCATATTACCTTCTTCTTGACTCTAGGCTGGCCTCCTCAATATGTGAATTCTTTTAGGTCTTCCGTCTTTCTGCATGTCTCTGCCATCACCTGGGATTGGGGCTACTTCTGCTCTTTCACTTCTGTGTTGGGAATCTCTCGCCTTCAGGAAGCACAGTATTTGCACTTTTATCTCCCTGGTCAGATGGATCTACAAGCTAATATGTCCATCACAGGCAGTGACATCACTATTTTCCTGTTTCCTCCTCCTTTTTTTCTAATTATTCCCTGCCCTTCAAGGGTTTGCTTCTGCCCTTTTCCCTACTTTCAGCCTCTGTATGCCATGGAGCTTCCACTCAGGAGCTGGGCAACCTGGCATTTGAAGTTAGGACTGGAAAGACTCCCATTATCTACTGGTTTTGGAAGATCCTCTGTTTCTGAGGGCCAGTTAAGTATTTGTGTTTTAGAGTGAGTGAGTGAATGATATAAACAAACTACATCAGTCCATTATAGAATACTTCCATTTTTATTTCTGAGATTATATCTTTCTGCCTTTTCCTTCTTTTTGTGGTTTCTTTATCTTTCCCTTTCCCTCTCCCTCCTCCATCCCCTTGTTTTTCTGCTAATTCTATGTCTTGGTTCCATAGCTGGGATTTCTGGTAACCTGTAGGTTGCTAATCATAGTAATGAACTATTGAATTGAATGCATTGTTAGCAGATTTTTTTTCTTTTATTCTCTTGCTATGCCATTTTAATGGTGAAAAACTCTGTTAATGAACAATATTTTTTAAGTTCTTTGCTCTGTGCCATCAAATTTACTTTAAATGGAAAAAACACAAAGAAAACAACCTTCAACCAAGCATAACCAGATGACATGTTGACCATGGAAAATCTAGACCTCTCCACCCCCTCGAGATGCTGTTTTCTTGGAACACATTTACCGATTTTAAATTATACATCATTTTTCATTTTCCGCTAGTCTGATTACCTAATGTGAAGTGAGGGCTGCCCAGCAGCTCTGCAGACTGACTCTCTCATTGCGTCCTCATTTCTTAGGGCAGAGGAGCTGCTGCTGTGGAGAATTCTTCTGTATACTTAACAGCTGTATTTAAACTGATCCACATATGATTTTCTGAGTATTTATTTTTCTGCCAGTTCCAGGAAACACAACAGTAGTTTACCCCTGTAGCTTAGTAAATAATGGCGAGGACACTTTTTGAAGCCATTCCCAAGGGTATTGGGAAATGGCCTTCCCTGTATGTGGATAAGCAAATACGCACAGTCCTAGCTGCATTTAGTTGGGAGTATTTTGGGCATAGGGTTAGGGAAGAGTCTGTAGCTATGCACGTTTATCTTTTCTAAAGCACAATATGTATTTTGATTGGCAAATTAGTGTTCAGAAAGGAAATGGGAACCGTCTGTGGGTACATTTTGCCTTGGGTAGCTTTCAAAGTGAAAGCTGTGTATTTTCATTAGGAAAAATGGTGCATGTGTAGATCTTGCAGCTATGCAGGCAGTATGAAAATTACCCTCTGCAGATCTTTATAATGCGGCACCTAGGTTTGGAGATGGCATCTATTTTTAGTCTATTTTTATAAAGACACAGGTGCTGCACAAATCCTGCAGAATTAGTTACTAGATGATTGTCCCTGACGTTTTATGCCTGCTTGGGAATATGTTATAAAATCCAGACATAAATCGTGATGCCACACACATGCCACTCAAACTCTTCCCCTAAGCATACCTACTCTAAGCTGCTAAATGCACTGCATGTACTTCTTTAGGCATGTCCCAATTTTACAAGAGGCCTTTTTACTTGCAGAAAAATAATGTAAACTTACTTCCTGTATATCTCCCTCAGGTTTTACAAAAACTAAGTCCATTGGCACAGTTGTCTTTTCATTTGTTTTCTTGGTGTTGCTTAAAGCTGCAGTCCAGATTACTCTTGATGTCTGCACTCTGATTTTCTCCAGGAACAAATAGGAAGCCAGTCCTCGCATATAAGGGTGATGTCGGCAATGACAGAGCCCACGCGGAGCATTTCCCCAGCTTTCAAAGAATGCCTTGCATGCGTGGTCACCAAGGGTGCTATCTTGCTCAGTCTCCTTTTTTTCTGCGGAGCCCAACGGTAGTTTGTCCTCTGTCCTCAGAAAAATCCTTAAAAACTATCTCAAACTTGGGTTTTCCCGATTTGTGTACCGGTTCCTCTTTCTGCCTCGAGCCGGCGCCGTCCTTGGCTTTCCCTTCTTTTTTTGTCGAGACTTGTCTCGTCTGGAGTTTGTGCCCTTTTTCACCCGGAATCATCTATCCCGCCTGAATGTATCCCATCATGCCTCCTGATGGCTTCAAAAAATGTGACCGCTGCAGTCAGATTGTCTGTTACGGACACCACCGACTGCTGCTTGCACTGCCTTGGTCTGGACCACCACGACAGTACCACCTGCGACCTGTGTCAGGCCATGACTCTGAGAACCAACAGGAACTGGTCAGAGCTGCAGGAGAAGATGTTCCCATGGTCCGACTCAGCTCTAGCTTCCCCGATGCTGAGCCCCAAGCCAAGCTCATCTCGTGAGGCTCAGGCATCTTCGGAGTCCCGTGGTGTTGGCTCCTCCGTAAAGATACCGGACCCTGGAAAGAAAAAGAAAAATCCTCAAAGCCAGTTGAGGTTTCACCCGGGAAACTGGTAAGGCCCTGCGGCGGGACTTGAGTGACTCCGAGCAGCACCCCCCTAACTTCTCACAGAACCTCTATATTTTATATTTTTATATTTTTATTTCTTATATACCGCGCTATTAAGATCAGTGCGGTTTACATTAGAACTGAACAGTGCAACAATGCATTAATATCACAATGTGCTTACATAGAACAAGGGGATAATCAAGAATGGGAGAACAGGGGAAACTATTTACACGATATATACAAAATATTTACATAGAGCTATATACACTAGTACTTAAGATCTACGGGTGAGCATAGCTAGGTCAGGTGGGAGCAGTGACAAAACTATAGGGAGAGGAGCGCCTAACCATTCTCATGTTGGGTTAGGGCGTTGGGATAGTTAAGGTGTGGGGTGAGTGCGTATGACTTGTGTTTTTCGGGACTGGTTTCAGGATAGTGAATTAGAAAAAGATGGTGTTTTATTGCTTTCCTGAATGAGGTGAGGCTCGATATGGATCGAATACAAGTGGGAAGGTCATTCCAGGCTGTCGGAGCATAAATCGAAAAGGCTCTATTGGTAGTTGCCTTTGTGCACCTTGTGGTGAACTTAGGTACTGTTAGCATGTTCAGTAGTGCAGGTCTTCTGATTCTGTTGTCGGGGATGTTGTTAAGCAGTCTGCTGATTGGTGTGGGAGATTGATTCTTCAGTGCCTTGAAAGTCATGACTAGTACCTTGTATTGAATTCGGGTTTGTAGTGGTAGCCAGTGCAGATTTTTCATTACTGTGGTTATATGTTCCGATCTTGATACCCCTGTAAGAACCCTAGCAGCAGAGTTCATGGCCAGCCAAAGCGGGCTGAGGGTTGCTTGTGGTAGGCCATGGAGGATGGTGTTCGCGAAATCTAGGTGTGGGATCACTAGGGCTTGAAATATCGTTCGATAGTCTGAATAATCAAGTAGTGGGCGGAGGTGGCGTAGGGTTCGTATTTTGTGGTATATTGATCTTGTAACGGTCTTTACATGGGTTGTCGTATCTAATCGCTGATCTAGGGTGATGCCTAGATATCGAATTGTGTCTCTTGTCTTGAGTTCAGCGTTTTTAACTTGCAGGTAGGGTGGTGGGACGAACTTCTGATTCCTTGTGACAAAGAGGACATCAGTCTTGCTATGATTGATCCTCAGGTTTTGTGTGAGAAGCCATTCAGCAACTGCATCAAAGCATCTGATGATAGGGGAGAAATCAGGCTGTTCGATAGTGAATGGAATGAATAGTAGTATGTCGTCAGCATACACGAGACATTCTACATTTAATGAGCGGATCAGAGAGCAGATAGGCTGCATATAAATGTTAAATAGTAGAGCCGACAGGGATGATCCCTGGGGCACTCCCTGCTTCTGTAAGAAAGGTTCAGAGGATGTGTTGCCTGTTTTTACTTGCTGCCATCTATTAGTTAAGTATGATTCGCACCATTGTAGTGTAGTGCCCTGTAACCCTTTTTCTTGGAGACGTTGTAATAGTATCTTATGATTCACAGAATCAAAGGCGGCAGCAATGTCGAGAAAGATAAGGACGAAATCTCGGTGTATATTGTCGATTCCTGTAATTAGTTTGTCGAAAAGGGTAGTTAAGATAGTATCTACCCCATGCGATTCTCTGAAGCCATGTTGAGCTTGATCGAGGGGTGTCTCGGCATCAACGTGCTGATGGATCTGTCGCTGGACTATTTTCTCGATGATCTTAGCAAGCAGGGGAATACTCGATATAGGTCTGTACGATTCGACTTTGGATGTATCAAGGCGACTATTCTTTAGCAGGGGACTGATTGACGTATGTTTTAAACTTTGCGGGAAGATACCCCTTGATAATGATTGGTTGCTTATATTGCATAATGACTGGCTTAGTTCATGTCTAAGTTCTTTTATCCAGCTTGCTGGACAGGGGTCATTAGGAGCCGTGGTGAGATTGATGGAAGCAATGGTGTCTTCAATTTCTTTGGTAGATACTGCAGAGAATTTAAGTAGTAGGGTAGGCTTTGGTGTACTGAGTGCATTGGATGAGTTACAGGTGGATGAGGTCGTGTTGGATTGGATCATTTTGGATTGCAGGTAGTTTGAATAATCCTGGGGTTGAGGCATGTATGGGCTTGCCGGTGCTGGGTCCCCTGTTAATGATTTTACTATATTAAATAGGTCGTGTGTTTTATTCAGTGATCGTTTTAGAATCATTGAATGATGTTTCCTTTTTTCACTTATTTTCTCTCTGTGTAATGCTAAATATGAGTTGTAGTTGTGGTAGGCTATGGTAGTCTGCTTTCTGCGCCATCGTCTTTCAAGTTTACGTAGTTGTAAGAGGGATGCTCGAAGGTCAGTCGAGTACCAAGGGGCATGTTCGCGTTTTTTGGGTAACTTGTTGGTGGACGGGATACAGGCTATAGCTCTGATGCTATTGTTCCAATTCACTACAAGTTCGTCGGGGTCAAGGGTTGAAACATCTAGTTGTGGAAGTAGCTTGACAAGTACATCCTCCTTGTTGAGTGTACGGAATCGTGTTGTTAGTGTTCCGGAATCGGGGGTGTTGGTCCTGTCACTGTTCTTGGAGTAGCAGGTGATAGGTATGCAGAATTTGAGGAGATTATGATCGGACCAAGGTACTGGGGATATAGAGGTCAACAGCAGAGGAGTGGTGTCGACTATAGACTGGGGGGCAAAAATAAGGTCAAGGATACCGCCCTTTGCATGCGTCGGCGAGTCTACTAGTTGCTTGTAGTCCAGGTCACATAGCGCTTCAAGGAAGGTTCTTGCTTGTGCTTCAGGCAAGGAGGGGAGGTTGAAGTCTCCCATTAGCCAGTTTGAGGATCGTGGGTTATTTGAGTTGCATGCAAGATTGATGATTGCTGGTAGGTCGTCAGAGGAAGATGTTGGGGCTCTGTAGAGTGCATTGATTGTGCATTGGTCGTTCGATATTGTAATAATGTCAAGGTGCGCTGAGGTAGATGCGCCAACTAGTTTAAATTTCAATTCTGTTTTTGCGAGGATGAGGACTCCTTCTTTTTGTTTAGTTCTGTGGCAAGTGTATGGTGAGAAACCGGCTGGGGTCATTTGATTGATGATCGCATTATCACAGTCTGATAACCATGTCTCAGTGATCATTAACATATCAAGGCTGTGGAATGTTATAAGGTCAGTGATTGCTGGCCATTTTTGGCGTGTAGATCTTGCATTTATAAGCACACATTTCAGTAAATGTTGTTGCTGATGCTTGCCCGGGTGGGGTTTTTTGATATTTTGTAAGGGAATGTATAGTAGGTGCTGATAAGGTGTATTGGAGGTGTTCTGAGCAGTTTGGTAGTGATTCTTTGACCATCTCCTACTATTACTATGGAGGATTGGAATATGTTTAGCACATGTATTGAATGCCTGACTAGGGAGTCCAGGAGTGAGAAATAGAATAGCCAGTGGTATGAATATAGACATCATGGGGGGTATTGGTGTGGGTCTCAGGTGAAATGTGGAAAGCTGTTAGGAGTGACTTAGTGATATGGTATAGCTAGGCAGTTATGTGACTGAGCTAAATTAGATACGATATTTCACTCTACAGGAGGTTGGCATACATTTTTGGACTTATATTCACTACTACGCATTTTAACTAACTTCAGCGTTACTGAAATGGATACAAGGAAGTGCCAGTGTTAATTTACCATACCGTGTGTCTCACCAACAATGGTTACACTGTTAATAATGTGGTCTTACAGAGCTTAGTTATGTGGAACAGGTCTGTCTACACTATGGTCTATCACAACAATGGTTACTTTGTTAATAAGCATGGTCTTACAGGCTTAACTATGTAGAGCATAGGTCTATCCACACTTACATTGTTTCGGCAATAGTTAGATGGTACCTGATAGGTAGACTCGCCTTGTCTATAGGCCTCCACCAGGCCTCCGCCTAAGGGCCACGCCAAAGGGCCCTCTGGCGAGGCCCTCAGGTGCGGGCGCGCCCGATGGCGCGAACCTTTAAAGTTCCTGTAGGCAGCCCCGATTGGGCGATGCTGCTGCCGCTGCTTCCCTGCTGCCGGAGGCTCTATCCCCCGACTGGGGAGAGCTGCTGATGGTGGCAGGGGTGAGAAGGACCACGTGCCCGATGGCGCGAACCTTTAAAGTTCCTGTAGGCAGCCCCGATTGGGCGACGCTGCTGCCGCTGCTTCCCAGCTGCCGGAGGCTCTATCCCCCAACTGGGGAGAGCTGCTGATGGTGGCAGGGGTGAGAAGGACCACGCGCCCGATGGCGTGAACCTTTAAAGTTCCTGTAGGCAGCCCCGATTGGGCGACTCTGCTGCCCTGCTGCCGGAGATGTCCCCTCAGAGCCATTTCCCCAGAGCCCTGGCGCCATTACCCACCCAAGGACGTGGTCTTCCACGACTTCGTCCGAGACATGGCACATATAATACAATGCTTTGTTATCTATCCAACAGTTTATTTATTCAACAGTTTAGAGACACGTGTACAAGGTCTCCCTCATGTGAGATTCATCACAGGGTGTTTCAGTGAGTACTGATATGTCGCTCAAGTTTATTTTGTAGTATTTTTAAGATTGTATGTCCCTTTTGTTTGCCTCTGCCCTGCGTCTGTTTTATATATAGTTTTTTTTAATATATATTTTATATAGTTTTTATATATTTATGTACATGATTATATTGTCATATTTATATGTATATTTATTCATGTACCTACAATGTTTTAATTATTTATGATAATTATTGTTTTATTTTATTTTTTATTTTAATGTACAAGCTGCATACCCCCTGAGGAAGGCGTTGCCGAAACGCGTTGGGGTTCAACCAATAAAGATTCCTGTGACCATCACACATCTCTTGCTCCTTGTGTCCTACTGGCTTCCACTGCAAGAGCGGTTCGCTCTTTCTTGTGTTAACTGGGCCCTCTCAGACCCGACAGTCAGAGGAGGACCTGCGCTCCAAAAAATTGGAGATCCTCCAGTATGAGTCTCTGCCAAAGGAGGCTCTGTCGATGCTTGTGCAGCCCATCCTCGAGCGGCTTCTCCTACAGATGTGAGAAACCCCGCCTCGGTGCCAGTGGTCAGCCGGCGCCTTGATGCAATCTACCGTGTCAAGAAGAGCTCGAGCTTCCTAAAGTTCCAACTCCCACACAATTCTCTGGTGGTGGAGTCCTCAATGCAGAAGCTGAAGAGCCAGAAGAATTATTCTTCTGTCCCCCAGGTAGAGAGGCCAGAACTCTCGACACACTAGGGTGCAAGTGCTTCCAGGGGTCCATGCTGTATTGGCATGTACCTAAAGGACCTCATTCAAGAGCTCACTAGTTTCTCAGGGGGGCTCGCCGGGGAACCCCTTCAGCGGTTCCAGACCCTGGTTGCCGCCATCCAGGACTGCCGGAAGTTCTTGTCCCAGGCTGCCTACAGTGGTTTTGATCTTCAGCCCGGACTGCAGCTGCAGGTATTGGTGCCCAATGCCAGGCCTGGCTGAAGACCTCTAAACTCAAGCAATGGGTCCAGGAAAAGCTGCTGGATGTCCCCTACACCGGGGAGAATCTGTTTGAAAAACCTATGGCTGGCAAGGCAGCCGAGAGAGAGGCCGAGGTGGTGACCTGGCAAAGGCTCTCAAAGAAGACCTCTGCCCTTCCCCCAAAAGAAAACATCAGGGAAAAGGCCACTTTTCTCGAGGAAGAAAGGGCCTTTTCACCAAAATCACCACTACCTAGCTTTCACGGGCAAACAGCAGCAGGGTTTATTTATTTATTTAACAGGTTTTCTATACCGCCTTTTCCTTAAATCAAAGCGGTTACCAAGACACAAGAAGGGAGAACAGAGACAGGGGGGCATACACTGACTAAACTAAAGAGTGAAGGTAAAATTGGGATACACAACATCAAGGAACTGTTACAGTAAAACAAGTTACATGCAGGCTATAATAAAGGCCAGGGACATGGACCCAGGAAGCCAAAAGCCTCAAAGACACAAGCCCCGGCTCAGCCTGAAGGGAGCTTTTGATGCCCAGGGCAGGGCCTCTGTCCCTCTGGGAGACCCTCTCCAGCCCATAGGGGGCCATCTGGCACTCTCCATAAGTGGTCCGAGGTCACCGCAGACCAGTGGGAACTCCAGGTGGTGAGGGAGGGTTACCACCTCCGCTTCCAGCAAGACCACTGGCGTATTTTCCAGGGGAGCCAGTGTGGCCTCTCCTCCACCAGGCCTTCTTGTTCTCAGAGCTCATAGGCCTATTCAGGGACAAGGCAGTGGAGCCTGTACCCCAACACTTATGGGGAAAGAGCTTCTACTCCAGATATTTCCTTGTTCCCAAAAGAACTGGGGGCCTCAGGCCTATCCTAGACCTGTGAAACTTAAACAAGTTAATGGTGAGATAGAAATTCAAGATGCTTTCCCTTGGAACTTTGCTGCCCTACCTCCACTAGGGAGACTGGCTGTGTTCCTGCCTACACTCACATCCTGGTGAACCCCTCTCACAGGCAATTCCTAAGATTCGTGGTCGGAAGGGGCCACTACCAGTACAGAGTACTCCCCTTTGATCTGGCCTCCTCACCAAGAGCCTTCACAAAACGCCTAGCAATAGTAGCTGCACACCTGCGCCTACAAGAGGTGTTCATCTTCCCCTATCTGGATGACTGGCTCATCAGAGGCACCACAGCCGTAGAAGCTAGCCAGGCCACAGAGCATACCAGCCGCCTCCTGCAGCACCTAGGGTTTGCCATCCACTACCCTAAATCACATCTCTCTCCAGCTCAAAACCTGGAGTTCATTGGTGCTCACCTGGACACAGTGCAGACCAGGGCCCTCCTTCCTAAGGACAGGGCCGAACACCTCAAACAGTTGTTAGGAGAGATCCAACACAGCAGAACAGTGCCAGCTCGCCGCCTCTACCGTCCATGTCACACCCCTAGCCCACCTGCACATGCGCACAGCCCAGTGGTGCCTGCGTTCACAGTGGACCCAGGCAACGGGCAGGCTTCGAGATAGGGTCAGGATCACCTGCCGGCTGGTGGCAAGACCGGTGCCACCTCTGGGTGGGAATGCCATTCCTGGTGCCCTCGCCACAGAGGATCCTTGCACGGATGCTTCCCTCCGGGGGTGGGGAGCTCACTGCAGAGCTCAGCGCACGCAGGGTGCTGGTCCCAGAAGGAGTCCCTGTTACAGATCAACCTCATGGAGCTCTGGGCATTCTCCCTAGCCTTACGAGCGTTCCGCAGCGAGCTGCAACACCGATTTGTGTTGATCCAAACAGACAACCAAGTTGCAATGTTGTATATCAACAAGCATGGAGGCACAGGCTCGTTCTTCCTCTGTCAAGAGGCGGTGGCTCTCCTCTCTTTTGCAGCGAGCAATGGCATGCTCCTGCATGCAGTCTACCTCCTGGGCCAGGATAACTGCCTGGCGGACAGACTCGGCAGAGTCCTGTGGCCGCCTGAGTGACTCCTCGACCTCCCCCCCCCCCCCCACCGTGGCAGAGAGGCTCTTCCATCTCTGGGGCTGGCCCGACATAGGCCTGTTCACCTCTCCAGACAAAACACAATAGACTCACTTCTGCTTCCATCAGCCACACCCGTAGAGGCGCCGCCGATGTCTTCCTGATCTCGTGGTCCAAGGAACTACTTTGTGTTCCTGCCAACCCCTCTGGTCACCAAGATTCTGTTCAAAGTCCAGAGCAAGAGGGCATTAGTGATACTGATCGCCCCCAGGTGGCTCAGGCAGCACTAGTTACCCCTGCTACTCTCATTGTTGGTGACACTCTCAGTCCCACTGGGGAGAGCCCCAGACCTCTGGTCCAGGAGGAGGACTCCCTCTTGCACCCCAATATGGGGTTGCTGGCACTGACGGCATGGCTGCTGAGAGAGTAGCCTTGGCCCCCTCAACCTGCCAAAGGAAGTTGAAAAGATCCTACTGGCCTCTAGAAGCCCTCCACCAGGAAGACCCCACTGTCTGGTGCACGGAAAGGAAGGAGAATCCTTTCTCCTGCCACATACAGCTGGTGCTTCAATACTTGGTGCATCTGTCGCGCATGGGACTGAAGTCTTTGTTAGGGTGCACTTGAGCTCTATAGCCGCTCATCACCACCCAATCGAGGACAAGCCCCTCTCCTGCCAGCCCCTGATCTCACGGTTCCTATGGAGCGTCTTGCTATCCAAGTCCCTCTCTCCATCCCCTGGCGGTGCAGTGGGATCTCAATGTGGTGCTCTCCCAGCTTACCAGATCGCAGTTCGAGCCCCTGGCCACATGCTATCTACAGTACCTTTCCTGTAAGGTGGCATTCCTAGTGGTCCTCACTTCAGCTCGCAGAGTTAGCGAGCTTCAAGCCCCGGTGGCGGACCCTCCATACACCAGATTCTTCAAAAACAGAGTAGTGCTCCACATTCACCCGAAGTTCCTTCTGAAGGTGGTATCCCCGTTCCACCTCAACGAAGAAGTGGTACTCCCCACCTTCTACCTGTGGTCTCATACTCCACACACTGGACTGCAGATGGGCCCTGTCCTCCTATTTACCACAGACCCAGGGCCACTGCAAAACACCTCAGCTTTTTGTGTCTTATGACCCTAGCAGACTGGGGTTTCCTGAGACCAAGCGCACCTTGCCCTCTTGGGTGGTAGACTGTATTGCCCTCGCCTACGAGTGAGCAGGCCTCTCCTTTGAACACCGGATCACAGCGCAATGTGTGAGGGCGATGGCCACGTTGGTGACCAACCTCCGCACTGTGCCAGTGACAGAAATCTGCAGAGCCACCACTTGGTCTTCAATTCACACATTCGCAGCTCACCTACTGCCTGGAGAGCGAGTCCTGCAAGGGATGTAGGCAACTCCTGCCCTCCGACCCTCTGTGTTCAGGCTACCGGAGTGATAGAGTTTCTAGACGCTAGAGTCTTGCAGAGTTTCCCGGCAGGGACTCACCTTCTGCAATTCAGGGCTACCTAATTGGTTGCCGCTGGTGCTGTCGTGGTTCGGTCCTCGGCAGCCTGGAGCTAGGGGAGTCCCATATGTAAGGACTGACTTCCTGCTTTTTCCTGGAGAAAGCGTAGCTACTCGCCTGTCGCAGGAATCAGTCCTCGCAACCCTCCCTCCTCCCCTAGGAGTTGCCTTCCCTACCTTATTTTAGTTCTTACTGCCATCTTACCTATGTCATTGACTGAGCAAGATGGCACCCTTGGGTGGGAAGGGAACCACGCATGCGTGGTAGCATTCCCAAAGGCTTCCTTTGAAAGCTGAAGAAATGCTCTGTGTGGCGTCCATCGGCGCCGACGTCACCCTTATATGTGAGGACTGATTCTGCTGTTCCCGGAGAACACCTGTTACAGGTGAGTAGCTACGCTTTAGGACACCGTAGCAGTGGGAGTAGCTGTGGAGGAGAAACATTCAAAAGCTTTTAAGACTAACCACCTTGTACATAAAATAAAGAACTTTGGATTGTCCTTTTTCGCTCTGATTTTTAACTGCCATCCACCATCTTAAATCATGTTGGTACTGCTGCTTTAACTTAAATAGTAAGTTTTTGCATACATTTTTGACTGATAATACTTTTAGTGAAAATTGCAGCACAGCAATATAAAATAAAGATTAATGTGATAATATGAACTTTAAACACATTTGCTTCTTGCTTCCTGGCACAGTGATACTAACAGTGTGGTGGTCTGTTCTGTACTGAAGGTAACTTGTGTTTTCTAATTTCAAGGAATAGCTTCACCAGCAGAAATTCCAGCAGGCACTGTGCTAGGGTTGACAGTTGGAGATCCTAGATTGAATTTGCCAAGAAAAAGGACAAAAGCTATGCCAGATTTAAACAAATATTCAGGTATGTTGCTTCAGATCTGCAGCTTGCATGGTTCGAAAGAAAGAAGTTTCGTGGAGAATGTCAAGTTCTGCTGGGATTTTTATCTGCATGTGGGAAAACGAGAGAGTTTTCAATGTACTTGATTAGTTGAAGCATTCTTATTGCAAGGAAGAGACTTGTACACAATGCTGGTCTTGTGCTCAGAGGGAGCCTCTGTCTTGCCATACAGGTGATCCGGGTTCGAATCCTGGCAGGGCCAACAAAGTGCTCAAGTTTGTTTGCTAGCATTAGGTTACATTGCATCAGAATTTTATGTTTCTTGCTTATAGGCATAGAATTTTTACCTTTCTGTGGCTGACCTCTGTTCTGTTCATGGGTTCCTTAGCACAGAGTATAAAGTAGCACCTTGTACTGATGATGGCCAGAATGTTTCATATTTCCTTGCAGCATCCTTTTACACATGCAGACAAAGCATAGCAAGTTGTGGGTGATCGCTTTTTATTGGAGTAATGCAATACTTTGTCCCTGTCTTTAAGAGCTATGCTGCCTTTTATCATCTCAGCAAAGAAATGGCATGGTTATACTGGTTTTAAGGAAACCCAAAATAACTGCAGATAAAGACCATAGGGCCTATCCAGTCTGCCGAACCATACATCCTAACTACTAAGTTCTGCAATCCTTTCTTCTCCCTTAGAGGTCCTCTGTGCTTGTCCTGCATTTTCTTGAATTCAGATACAGTTCTAGTCTCCACCAGCTCTGCTGTGAGGCAGTTCCACCCATTCCGAAATTAAATATTTTCTTAGATTACACCTGAGTCTATCCCCTTTCACTTTCATATTCCCTCTTGTTTCAGAGCTTCCTTTGAACAGTCAGGTAGGCTGTTGTCTTATACCATTATAGCTTGGTAAAAAAGCATGGGGGAAAAGGGGTTGTCAGGTGACACAGTAAAATGTTAGTTTCCATATATTCATGGAATAAGACTTCAACCACAAAACTCAGCTCAACCCTAAATATCTAATCACCTGTGGTGATTTTCTGCTCAGTGGTCCAAAGCTGTTTACAACTTGTTTCCTTTTTCTGTTGGAAGGAATCTCTAAAGAAATGATGATATATATCTGAAAAATAACCTGGAGGCAGTTGTATATAAGCTTCTCATGTATGGGTATTTTGTCAACTGTTGCATATAAAAGGCCAACTCTGGGGTGTCGGCGATTCCTGTTTAAAAAAAACAACAAAATAAAACAAACATTTGTGTTGCCTGGTGCCTGCACATTTCTGACCTTGCCTGTCCTTGAAAGATTAAAAGTTTGTATAATACCAAAATGAGTGACTGACATGCTTGTGTATGTACTCGGTATGGGCATTTTTAATGTTTAAAAATATTTTCCTCATAGAATTCATTTTTCTTTGATCTATCTAAAGATCTTAAATTTGGACAACTCGTTTTTAGTAAGTGGGGCCTACTGGAAAGAGGACTAAGGTACAGGAAAAGCGACTGCTACATACAGAATAAAGTGGAAGTCTTCTGCTGTTGAGAGCTTGCCACTCACACTGAGCCACTAAATGTATCTTCCTGTCTCACCTAGAGATCCCCACAGTATTATTCCCCAGCTCTACCTGCGGTTTCTGGTCAGTGTGCCATCTCAGGGCTTGTTTCATACCTTGGCCAATTTGGTCATTTTGTCACTTTCCCAAGCCTCAAAAGAGCTCTTGTGGTGTGACCCTTGTTCTGAAGTGTCTGACATATTAGGCAGTGAGCCTTCAATTTTTTGTGCCCTGACTCACTTTAGTGTCACAAACGTTTTGTGTTGGTCGTAGTATGTTTTGTTGGGACTCACCAGCAGCTTTTGGTAAGCTTTTGGCAACAGAACTGTAACATTTCACTCTTAGCTATCAGGGACTTTTCTGTCTTTTATGCCATTGTTAATCCTCCTGCTTCATCTAGCCTAGCTACAGTCCTGGCCTTGGGCCATAAACTGCAGCATCTTCTGGAAAATAATTTACAAGTATCTTGAATCTGGCCAGTAGGTGTCGTGGTTGTGCCATGGCTGGAGGCTGTGAACTCTATCTCTTTAGCATTACTGGCCCAAAGAAGAGAAGCCAGCCTAACCTCAGAAGTTAACGCAAGTCTCTGAGAGCCATCTGGCTGCTCATATGTTGTATTTTAAAGTGAAATGTTAGCAGATAAAGCTTTTTTAATACTGTGTTTCCTCTTCATCAGCACCACTATTTTGTGTTAGGCTCAGGACAAGCTGTGTACTTTGCAGAAAGTGATTTCCAGATATCTAACACATTCTGGCTTGTGAAAGATCTTGGAAAGCACGTTTGTGCGGAAGGCCAGAATTTGATAAGATCAATATGAATTTTAATAAACTCAGACAGAACAAACTGCCCCAAGGTGTGCTGCTTTGTGTACTCGGCAAAGTTAAAAATAGATTTTTATCATCTGTTGTCTGATTTATGGATGCTATGTACCAATTCTTTTGAAAGAATATTTTCTTTATTGGGCTAATTTGTACCAATTTTAAATGGTGCTTTGCACAGGAGCAAATTAAATACACATACAAGTACCTGCCTTAAAGAGCTATAATCAGAATAGGTAGTGGAGGCAGCAACTGAGGAAGTGACTTAAGACAGCTGCTGGCATTGGAAGCAGGATCTGAACACAGGTCTCCTGTGTCCTAATTTGTTTCAAGCACCCAAGCCACCTGATTCATCTGAGAGGTTCAACAAGAAGCAAGGTTTCTTAAAATTTTTGGTGGGGGTTGTTTTGAATATTAAAATAGTATATTGAAACAGTGAGGAGGGTTAAGAGCAATGTGACGGTAGCAATGGGCGGGTGGAAGAACTGCTGTTTTCTCCCGAAGCGCATGTGCCATATCCTGCAACCAGCCAGCTGACATCAAGTTGGAACAGGCAGGAGTATTTAATAAGAGGCCCTGCTGCAGCACATGGCTGCAGCTGCCACAACCCCGTTACAGCCCAAGAGATGTCTAGAAAGATCTGGACTTCGGTTTCTGGAGTCCTTTTCCTTCAGCTATTTTGCGTTTTGAATTCACTTATGATTCCGAGGAGAAGGAAAAGTAAAAGTGCTCCACCCTTTGCAGTATCCAAGGACTCCACGGATAAGCCTGTCATTCCTCAGGAAAGTGGAATCTCCTTTGGCCTCTGGTGTGCAGTCTTCTCCTGATTTAGGACCACCTTTGAGCTCCAGGGATCTGCCAGAAGAGACGAGATTCCCCTTTTTGGGAGGCAGAGACTCTCTTCAGTTCTATACCTAAGTTGGCATTTAGCAGTGGAGGGAGAACGCCTTCCTCCCTTGATTCTTAACTACATTAGCTGAAGGTTCCAGAACCAATTGCCCTGCCTAATATAACCAGGGCTTCAGTAGAAACAGTTTCTAATCATTCATTTCCTTAGATGTATGGAAAGTTGTATAGAGGATTGAGGTTATGTGGAAGACGTCGGTTGTTCGGGTATGCCAAGTTACTTCCCAGACTGCTTCTAAATTGACTGAAGTGGGCACTGCTGTTATCGCTGAAAATGTTAAAATCTTGGATCATTGTATTACTACATTACAAGCTACAGAGGAGTCTACTATTAAAGATATCGTGGTTCTAGCCTACATATAATGGAGAGAATAGGAACATATATTTTAAAAATAAAATTAACAAGAAATTACCATAAGTAGTCATTATGGTACCAATATAATTTTTAAATGGCATCAATTCCCAAAGAAAAGAAACAAAACAAAAGAAATACATCATACAACCTTCTGAGTTATACTTTTTACGATCCTTTGCAATTGGAGCAGTTTATAACTGTTATGAAATGAAATGTACACATTTACAAGGAAATCTAAAAAGTTGCACCCAAAGACAGAACGGAAGGTTACAGCTAAAGAAAGCTGCTCCTCCTCCTCTTCAGCTGGGTGGCCTTAGACACATTAGGAAAAATCTGAATCTGATAACCACAGAGCAAAGTCTCTCTTTTCTTCAAATAACATTTAAATATCAAGAGCCTAGGTATGCCAGGTACCCCCCCCCCCCCCCCCCCGCTGAGGTATTGTGTAGCCCTTCTTCCTGTCTCCTCCTCCCACATGTGCATAGTCACTCTGTTTGCCTCTCTCTGCTCTGGGAAGAACAGTGCCCTCATAGTGCTCTGCTAGAGAGGTGGATATTTAACTCCTGTGACGACTTTGCTGTGAGTTCTAGCTATTTATTTATTTGTTTGTCTTTATTGGTGTGCTACTTCATCTCCCTGTTCCCTTTAGTTTTGCACTTCAGCTTTCTCAGCTGTATAACTTACCCTGCCTCTTTCAACTATCTGGCCTTTGTGTGGTAGCCAGGTTAACTGTTACTTTAAATTAAATATCTCTCCCTGCTCTGTCCCCAGAACGTGCTGCATTTTAAACTTTCTTTTCCTGCTCTAGTCTACCTGAGAGACTAACCCCCTCCCCCCCCCCTGCTGAGGTTACACGACAGGGTACCTTGTAACAGCCCTCTTTTGATAGGTCTTATTTCCCTCCCTCCCCGACACCCACCCTACCCCTGGGGTAATTGTAGCTTTATAGGTACTTACACATCTTAGAGGAAAGGGGCTGCTTTCAGGTGCAGCTCTTTATCCAAATCAGTCATACATTGAGGACCTGAGATTAGTTAAGCTTCAGGTGAACAAGGTATATTAAAGGTATTAGATACACTTTTATTAGTATAAGCATCCACACCAACCCTTAGTAAGTACAGAATTTAAAGACCTAAACACAAGCTTTAAACTAAGATGCAGACAACAGTCCAGCAGCGAGATGGGTGCTTTCCAGTCTTTTGCATTGAGTGTCAAATGTATGATTTTCTCCCGGTTGGTGAGAGGTCTTACGTATGCACTAAGTGCAAGCAGCTCTTTGCTCTCAGGGAACAAGTCGGTTCTCTAGAGGCTAGATTAGCAGACCTGGAAGACACAAAGACAGAGAGGTACATGGACGAGACCTACAGGTATATAGTTCTGAAGTCCCACCTGCAGTCTGGCAGCATCCCTGTTCTCATGGAGGAGAGAGGTCACGTGACAGGAGAGCATCACCCTGGTGTGGCAGGACGTGATCCTGTAACTAGGACCTGTCCTCCAGGTGATGTAAAACCCTCTCACACTGAGGACGTTTCTCCAGGGCCATGTGCACATGAGGGAAGGGTTAAGACAGCTGTTCCTGAGCGTCCCTCCAGTCTAATCCCGGAATCTCTGGGTTGTCAACCTACACCAGCAGCTTTGGAGACGAGAAACTTCACTCCTGTGATGTCATCGGTATATAAGGACTGGAACCTCCTCCTCTCACCAGTTTCAACAGTCTCCAAAGCAGCTAGTGGGGTTGTGAGCCCAGGGTTTGCAGGGCTCACTTGAGAAACGATTAAGCAGAGTTAATGGATTTTTTGTTTGGGGTTTTAACAAGAAAGTAGAATCTTTAACAGAGATTTAGAGTTTAGTAGCCACTGAGGGGATTCCTACCTTCCTCTACCAGTGGAGGTTTTTCTTCAGGTGGATGGGCTGTATTTGCCCTGAGGTCCTCTGGTTTTCTGGCAGTAGCACCCCCCCTTTCCCCTCCCGAGGAGGTCATCGGGTTGGACAGGCACAGGGAGAGGACTGGCAGCTAGTTACCGCTCCGGGTGAAAGAGGAGCAGGAACTATAGCTGTCTTCAGCTCAGCGCGTGCAGAGGACTTGCCTGCCAGCGCTTGAGCAGTCGGCGGCAGTTTTCAGCGGGTGCCGACACGTTTTTTCAGCCCGCGTTTGCAATTCCTTCCCAGCGGCTTGTGCGCAGCAGATGAGCACGGGGGAGAGGCCAGCAGACTGTTCGCAGCAAGGGCGAGGTAAGACAGCAATTATTTTGAGCGGGAACTGCAAGTTTGGTAGGCCCAGCCAGACCGCGTGTGCAAAGCGCAGCAAAATGCCAGTAGCAGGCCCGGGGGCACTGTGGCTGTTTGTGGAGTGGGGGAGCCTTGTTTTTCAAAAACTCACTCGGATTTGGCTGAGGCAGCGAGTCTGCGGGCCGTTAAGGTGAATAGTAAAAAAAAAAAAAAAAAAGGGCTCTCCAAACCGGAGTTGGTTGGTGATTGTAAAGGCTTCCTTTCAGTTTTCTTTTTTTGGGGGGTACATCATGCCTTCTCGGCAGTTGTGTTTATTATGTGGGTCTCGCTGGACGGTGTCTGTAGGGGTTGCAGTCAGGAGACTAAAGAACTCTTGTCGGCGGCAGAAGTGGGAGATCCAGAGGGCTTGGGGGAAGGGCCTGAGCACATCTCTGAGCCCCTGTCCGGATCAGATCCGGGGCCCAGTACAGCTTTGAGTCCAGAACCCCCTCCGCCACATCCATCGGTATCGGGGAGTTTGGCGGCAATTTTTTCACCTGATTTCATGGTGCTCCTGCAAAAGGCTTTGTCCAGCTCCCAGGGGACGCCTGCAGCTGGGTCCTTAGGGGCTGAGCCCGGGCGGAAGAGACCGTGTTCGCCTGTGAGGGCCACGGAGACTGCCTCCAGTGCAAAGCGTTCTAGGGTGGATATGGATCCACTTGAGCAATCACTTATTTCGGAGGATATCTGTTCCGAGCAAGTGGACTTAGCAGGGCTGGAAGAAGAGGACCTGGAGGAAGGCGAAATTAAAGAGCAGGAGGATCAGGCACGAGTGGTGCGGGTGTTCCGCAGGGAGGAGCTTCCAGCACTCATTGCGGAGTCCCTTAAGGCTCTCAATATTCCGATCGATAGCGCGGCAGAGGACTCTACCCTTGAGGATCCATTGCTGCAGGCTGTTCGCAAGACACAGAGAGCATTCCCGGTGCATAGGATGTTTAATGAGATGATTCAGGAGGAATGGGATATGCCGGATGCCGCTCTTAAGGGATCTAGGGTTATGGCGAGACTTTACCCTATGCTGGATCAGTACCGGGAGTTGTTTAAGGCTCCTAGAGTGGATGCAGCCATGTCCGCGGTGACCAAGAAAACTACGATCCCGGTAGAGGGTTCCGCGGCCCTCAAGGATGCCCAAGACCGGAAGGACCGGAAAGGGGGGCTGTTACTTCTGGAGAGAAATCTGAAATTGTGAGTATATACTTCTGGGAATTTTTCTGAAAGGAATTTTTTTTCTTTTAAAGCTAATTAATCTGTGAACCCACTATTTTTTTGTTAAATCAGTCAGGGCCTAGTAGCAACAGTTTAAGATTCAATTTAAAAACACAGAAGAGAACTTTCTGGTTACCTTTCATACCCAGTAGACAGCTGTAGTTTAAATTTCATAGTCACTCAGGGCCTAGTATCAGCAAAGTACTTTTAGTTTCAAATTAAAACACAGAAGAGAGCTTTCTGGTTAAATTTAGAATCCAGCAGAGAGCTTGTAGTTTAAATTTCATAATAGGTTAGAGCCTAGTAGCAGCAAAGAGCTATAATTTAAATCAAATCAGAATATAGTTTTCCTCAGCAGCACAGGACAAGGTACTGTGTAGCAGCCCTTTTTTAATAAGTGTTATATCCCTCCCTCCCTCCCCACACCCACCCTCCCCTGGGAAAATCACAGCTTTATAGGTACTTGCACAACTTAAAAGACAGGAGGTGCTCTCAGGTGAAGCTCATTACCCAAATCAGTCATACACCAAGGACCTGAGATTAATTAAGCTTCAGGTGAACAAGGTATATTAAACTTCTTAGGTACAGTTTTAGTGGTATAAATATCCATTGCACCCTTTAGTACATATAGAACTTAAAGATCTAAACACAAACTTAAAACTAAGATGCAGACAGCAGTCCAGCAGCGGGATGTGGGCTTTCCAGTCTTTTGCATTGAGTGTCACATGTATGATTTTCTCCCAGCTGGTGAGAGGTCTTACGTGTGCACTAGGTGCAAGGAGCTCTCTGCTCTCAGGGAACGAGTCCGTTCTCTAGAGGCTAGAGTAGCAGACTTGGAAAACATAAGACAGACAGAGAGGTACATAGACGAGACCTACAGGGATATAGTCCTGAAGTCCCACCTCCAGTCTGGCAGCATCCCTGTTGCCATGGAGGAGAGAGGTCACGTGACAGGAGAGCATCACCCTGGTGTGGCAGGAAGTGATCCTGTAACTAGGACCTGTCCTCCAGGTGATGTAAACCCCTCTCGCACCGAGGAGGTTTCTCCAGGGCCAAGTGCCCATGCAGGAAGGGTTAGGACAGCAGTTATAGTTGGTGATTCGATCATTAGGCATGTAGATAGCTGGGTGGCTGGTGGACGTGAGGATCGCCTGGTAACATGCCTGCCTGGTGCGAAGGTAGCGGACCTCACACGCCACCTAGATAAGGTCTTAGATAGTGCTGGGGAGGAGTCTGCTGTCTTGGTACATGTTGCTACCAATGACATAGGAAAATGTGGTAGGGAGGTTCTGGAAGCTAAATTTAGGCTTTTAGGTAGGAAGTTGAAATCCAGAACTTCCAGGGTAGCGTTCTCCGAAATGCTTCCCGTTCCACGCGCAGGACCCAATAGGCAGGCAGAGCTCCGGAGTCTCAATGCGTGGATGAGACAATGGTGCAGAGATGAGGGGTTCGGATTTGTTAGGAACTGGGGAACATTCTGGGGAAAGGAGGGGCTCTTCCGAAGGGATGGGCTTCACCTTAACCGGGATGGAACCAGGCTGCTGGCATTAACCTTTAAAAAGGAGATAGAGCAGCTTTTAAACTAGATAATAGGGGAAAGCCGACAGTCGCCCAAGAGCGCATGGTTCGGAAGAATGTATCCTTGAAGGATACTACAAAAAGCAGAGAGGTTCCAAAAAAGAGTAAAGTAGCCCAAATGCCCTCGAGTATGGAGCAGACAGAACTTAAAGATCCCAAATTACCCATGTCTACCAATAGCCAAATTAATATGAATAAAATACAGTCTCTAAAATGCTTGTATGCAAATGCTAGAAGTCTACAAAACAAGATGGGAGAGTTAGAATATATAGCACTAAACGAGAGGTTAGATATGATTGGAATATCAGAGACATGGTGGAAGGAGGACAACCAGTGGGACACTGTGATACCTGGGTACAAACTATATCGAAATGATAGAGCTGATCAAATTGGTGGAGGGGTTGCGCTCTATGTTAGAGAGGGCATTGAGTCAGAAAGGATTAAAGTTTTGCAAGAAACAAAATTTGCTGTAGAATCTCTATGGATTGAAATTCCATGTAAAAAGGGGAAGGCGATGGCAGTGGGGGTGTACTATCGTCCGCCTGGCCAGAATGAACAAATGGATGATGAAATGCTCAAAGAAATCAAGGAAGCTAGCAAAAGTTACAGTGCAGTAATAATAATGGGTGATTTCAATTACCCCGGCATCGACTGGGTCAGTGTCACAACAGGACATGCTAGGGAGATAAAGTTCCTAGATGAAATAAATGACTGCTTCTTGGAGCAGCTGGTTCATGAACCGACCAGAGGGGAAGCAATATTAGACCTAGTCCTTAGTGGAACACCAGATGTAGTGCAAGAGATAAGGGTGTTGGGGCCACTTGGCAATAGTGATCATAGCATGATCGCCTTTGATTTAATTAGTGGAGGAGGGATAGTAAGGAAATCCACAGTACTACCCTTTAACTTTCGAAAGGGAGACTATGATAGAATGAGGAAAACAGTTAAGAAAAAACTAAAAGGAGCAGTTGCAAAGGTTAAAGACGTACATCAAGCTTGGGTGGTGTTGAAAAATACTATCTTGGAAGCCCAGACCAGCTGTATTCCACGCTTTAAGAAAAGTGGAAGGAAGTCCAAAAAATTGCCAGCATGGTTTAAAGCGGAGGTCAGAGAGGCTGTTGCCAAAAAAGCATCTTTCAAGAAATGGAAAAAAGAGCCAAATGATGAAACCTGGAAACAGCACAAGCACTGGCAAGTCAAATGCAAGGCATTGATAAGGCAGGCAAAGAGAGAATTTGAGAAGAAGCTTGCTGCGGAAGCAAAAACGCGAAATAAAGACCTTTTCAAGTACATTCGTAGCAAAAAAACCCGTGAGAGAGTCAGTTGGTCCATTAGATGATAAAGGGGTTAAAGGAGCACTAAGAGGCGACAAGGCGATAGCGGAGAGACTGAATGAATTCTTTGCTTCGGTCTTTACTGAGGAAGATGTAGGGATGTTACCCACGACTGAAGTGGTATTTAAAGGTGTGGAAGAATTGAAGGAAATATCGATACATCGGGAAGATGTCCTACAACTATTAGATAAACTGAAGAGTAGCAAATCACCTGGGCCGGATGGTATACATCCAAGGGTGTTGAAAGAACTGAAATTTGAGATTGCAGACCTGCTATCAGTAATCTGTGAACTATCATTAAAATCATCTCTAATACCTGAGGATTGGAGGATCGCCAATGTAACACCAATTTTTAAAAAGGGTTCGAGGGGTGATCCGGGAAACTACAGACCGGTGAGCCTGACATCAGTACCGGGAAAAATGGTAGAAACCATCATAAAGAATAAAATTACTCAGCATATAGATAGTCATGACCTAATGGGAGACAGCCAACATGGCTTTAGACAAGGAAGATCTTGTCTTACTAATCTGTTATGTTTTTTTGAAGGAGTGAATAAACAGTTGGACAAAGGTGAGTCGGTTGATATTGTGTATCTGGACTTTCAGAAAGCCTTTGACAAGGTCCCTCATGAGAGACTTTTGGCAAAACTAAAGAGTCATGGGATAGGAGGCAGTGTACTACTGTGGATCAGGAACTGGTTAAAAGATAGAAAGCAGAGGGTAGGGCTAAATGGCCAATTTTCCCAATGGAGAAAGGTGAATAGTGGTGTACCCCAGGGATCTGTGCTGGGTCCGCTGCTTTTTGACATATTCATAAATGACCTGGAAAGTGGAATAACGAGTGAGGTTATCAAATTTGCTGATGACACAAAACTATTTAAAGTTGTTAAAACCCAAGAGGATTGTGGAAAATTGCAAGAGGATCTTGATAAATTGGAAGACTGGGCATCAAAATGGCAGATGAAATTTAATGTGGAGAAGTGCAAGGTTATGCACCTAGGGAAGAACAACCCAAACTATGGTTACACGATGCAAGGTTCCACATTAGGAACCACCACCCAAGAAAAAGATTTAGGCGTCCTTGTGGATACCATGTTAAAACCCTCGGCCCAGTGTGCAGCGGCGGCCAAGAGAGCAAATAGAATGCTAGGTATGATAAGGAAAGGAATGGAAAATAAAACAAAAGATATTATAATGCCTCTATATCGTTCCATGGTGAGACCGCACCTTGAATATTGTGTGCAATTCTGGTCGCCATATCTTAAAAAGGATATAGCAATTTTAGAAAAGGTTCAGAGAAGAGCCACCAAAATGGTAAAGGGGATGGAAGGCTACTCCTATGAAGAAAGGCTAAAAAGGTTGGGGCTCTTTAACCTGGAAAAGAGACGGCTGAGGGGAGATATGATAGAAGTCTATAAATTAATGAACGGAGTGGAACGGGTAAACGTAGATCGATTGTTTACCTTATCAGAATATAGAAAGACTAGGGGACATGCAATGAAGCTACAGGGTAAACTATTTAAGACTAATAAAAGAAAATATTTTTTCACTCAACGTGTAATCAAACTCTGGAATTTGTTACCGGAGGATGTAGTAAAGGCTGTTAGTGTAGCTGGGTTTAAAAAAGGCTTGGACAAGTTCCTGGAGGAAAGGTCCATAAACCATTATTAAGAAGGGACCCAGGATATCAATGCTTGAACCAATACAAGCATTGTGGAACCTGTGTCCCTTGGGGAAACTGCTAGGTACGTATGACCTAGATTGGCCACTGTTGGAAACAGAATACTGGGCTTGATGGACCTTGGTCTGACCCAGTATGGCATATCTTATGTTCTTATGTTCTAACTAGAGAAGGTCCTGAAGCAGGTATTTGAAGCAAATGCGCTATCTTTACAGACGTCTATTTGTGGGGCCTGGTTGGCGAGAGCCTGCTTACGGTGGGTGCAACAGCTTCAGGGGGACCCCGCGGGGGAGGAAGCCAAAGAGGTATCCAGGTTGGAGTCCGGAGCAGCGTATTTGGCCGATCTTCAGTACGACCTTATCCGGGGTCTAGCGAAGAGTATGGCGTCCGTAGTTGCGGGGCGACAATGTCTTTGGCTGCGGAACTGGGCAGCGGACGGTTCTTCCAAAGCGAGGTTGAGTAAGCTCCCCTTCCGCGGAAAGCTTATGTTTGGAGAGGATTTAGAGAAGTTGGTGAAGGATTTAGGGGAGTCCAAAGGCGGTAGGCTCCCGGAAGATAAGCAGAAGCAGGGGCGCCCCAGTGCCGGCCCTAGGGGTCATCAGCGGGACTTTCGCAGGTTTCGTGCCCCAAGATATGGTTATGGTCAAGGTCAGCGGGGCGTTTTCCTGGGCGGTCCCAGGGGTTTCGGGGGTTTCGAGGAGCGAACAGGGGTTTTGCATCCACCTCCTCGTCCTCCACCTTTAGGAAATCGCAATGATGCCAGGTGGGTCCAAGGGGATCTGATTCCCGTAGGGGGTCGACTGCGGGAGTTTTATCCAGCCTGGACCCGACTCACGTCAGATCAGTGGGTGTTGGAAGTTGTGCGAGAGGGTTATGCATTGGAATTCCAACGCCCAGTGGCCGACTCGTTCGTCCTATCACCATGCAAGGCCAACGCAAAGTGTGCGGCACTGCGAGAAACAGTCCAAAGATTGCTAGATCTCAAAGCCATTGTCCCGGTTCCGTCAGACCAGTTAGGGTGCGGTCGATACTCCATATATTTCGTAGTCCCAAAGAAGGAGGGGACGTGGCGGCCCATCCTGGATCTAAAAAAGGTGAATTGGTGTCTCTGGGTGTCTCATTTTCGGATGGAAACCCTTGGTCCGTCATCGTAGCAGTGAGGAAAGGAGAGTTTTTGACATCCTTGGACCTGTCGGAGGCATATCTTCACATTCCGATTCGCCGCAAGCATCAAAAATTCCTCCGCTTTGCGGTTCCCATGGGACATTTTCTGTTTCAGGCTCTTCCCTTTGGCCTCACCACCGCGCCACGGACATTCACGAAGGTGATGGTGGTGGTGGCGGCGGCCTTGCGAAAGGAGGGAGTGTTGGTTCATCCGTATCTGGACGATTGGTTGATACGGGCAAAGTCCCGGGAGGAGAGTGTGTCAGCGACGGCCAAGGTGATCGAGCTCCTGCAGAGCCTCGGTTGGGTGGTAAACGTGGCAAAGAGTCACTTGGAGGCGTCGCAAGTCTTGGAGTACTTGGGAGCTCGTTTCGACACAAACATAGGTCGCGTGTTCCTGCCGCAGCAGAGGGTCCTCGGCCTCAGGCAGCTGGTGCAGAAGTTTCTCAACAAGCAGTGTCCCACAGCCTGGGAGTACTTGAGGGTGCTGGGGACAATGGCGGAGACTTTGGAGTTTGTGCCGTGGGCACGGGCCCACATGAGATCGCTGCAGAGCGCATTGTTAAGAAGGTGGTCACATCAGCGAGATCCACTGTCCCAGAGATTGGCCTGTCCAGCGCGGACCTGTCGGGCCCTGCAGTGGTGGTTATGTCCAGGGTGCTTAGAGAGAGGAATGTCATTGGAGGCGCCTTCATGGATATCCCTAACGACAGATGCCAGTCTGCAGGGCTGGGGGGCCCATTGTCAGGGTCGACTGGTTCAGGGTCAGTGGTCCTCGGTGGAGAGGACGTGGTCCATCAACAGGTTGGAGTTGAGAGCGGTAGCGCTAGCGCTACAGGAGCTATGCCCTTATCTTCAGGGAACAGCTGTTCGGGTGTTCTCCGACAACACGACAGCAGTGGCCTACGTAAATCGTCAGGGAGGCACAAGCAGCGTGGTGATAGAGGCCGAAGCAGAGAGTTTGTTCGAGTGGGCCGAGGAGAATCTGGTGGCCCCGTCGGCGGCGCATGTCGCAGGAGTGGACAATGTAGAGGCCGATTTTCTGAACCGAGTCAGGGTGGACCCAGGGGAGTGGGTTCTGCATCCGGAGGTCTTTGCGATGTTGGTGCAGCGTTGGGGGACACCGGTGATGGATCTGATGGCGACCTTCCGGTCCGCGCAAGTCAGCCGCTTCATCAGCAGAAGAAAAGAAAGGATGGCGGAAGGCCTGGATGCTCTGATTCAGGTGTGGCCGGAGGGTCAGCTGCTGTATGTGTTTCCTCCGTGGGTTTTAATCGGTCGCGTGTTGCAGCGCATAGAGCTTCACAGGGGCCGAGTAATTCTAATTGCGCCAGATTGGCCGAAGAGACCGTGGTATGCCGACTTGGTCAGGCTCCTGGTGGAGGAGCCATGGCGGCTTCCAGTTCGCAGAGATCTTCTGACTCAGGGGCCCCTTTGCATGCCGCAGGTGGATCGATTCTCGCTTACGGCCTGGCTATTGAGCGGGCTAGGTTGACGACGAAGGGCTACTTGGCGGCAGTGATTGCTACCTTACTGAAATCCAAACGTCGATCTACTTCGTTGGCTTATGTTAGAGTGTGGTGTGTTTTTGAGGCCTGGTTTGAGGAGAGGGACTTCGTCCCCTTAAGGGCGTCTGTCCCGCAGGTTCTAGCGTTTGTACAGGACGGTTTTCAAAAAGGCTTAGCGGCAGCTTCATTGAAGGTGCAGTTAGCGGCTCTGTCCTGTTACAGAGGTAAGGTGCGGGGCAGTCCTCTGGGAAGTCACCCGGATGTGAAGCGGTTCCTGAGGGTGGTGATGCTCCTACGGCCGCCGTATAAGCGATCGGTCCCGGCGTGGGACTTGCCTTTGGTTTTAGAGGCATTAGGAAGAGCGCCTTTTGAGCCGTTAGCAGAAGCCTTATTGAAGGATCTTACCCTTAAGGTGGTGTTTTTGGTCGCCATTGCTTCGGCGAGGAGAGTTTCCGAGCTACAGGCGTTTTCTTGTTGAAAGCCGTTTTTGTCCTCCTTTGATTCTAAGGTGGTGTTGCGGCCGGTGCCTTCCTTTCTGCCTAAGGTGGTCTCGGTTTTTCATATGAACCAGGTAGTGGTTTTGCCGTTTTTTGTTACCAAAAAGAAGGGACAAGTAGAGGATCAGCTTCACCGACTCGATGTGAGCCGAGCTTTAAAACAGTATGTGGTTCGCATGGCTAGTTTCCGTAAGTCTGATCGGTTGTTCGTGCTGTTTGCTGGGCCGCGGCAAGGGGAGGTGGCCTCTAAAGAATTTATTGCTCGATGGTTGAAGGAGGCGATTGTGTCAGCATATCTTTTGCGGGGCCGCAAGGTGCCGGAGGGGCTACGGGCTCATTCCACCAGGGCGCAAGCGGCGTCGTGGGCAGAATGGGGCTTAGTTCCGCCAGTGGAGATCTGTAAGGCGGCGACTTGGTCTTCGCTGCATTCCTTTGTGAAGCATTACCGTCTGGACGTGCAGGCGGGGAGGGATGCCTGTTTTGGAGCGGCGGTGCTTCAGGATGGTGTGACAGTTCCCTCCCGTTGAGTATCTGCACTGCTCTGGTACTTACCCAGAGATTCCGGGACTAGACTGGAGAGCAATGTTCCCTCTAATTTTCTGTAGGCTGTGTGCGCTTAAAATATCAGCTGTGCAGCTTTTGAAGGAAGGTTAAATTTTTGTGCGCCACATAACACTCGGAGTTATATACTTTAAAATTTGACTACACGTCAGAATACAGTATGTACACCACATTGATTGCACTAGAAAATATTGTAGAACTTGTGAAAACCATAAATACACAACAACTTTTCAATTTTAAGAACATCTGTGTTGTTTTCTATCAGAATCAGAACCGTAATTTTTGTGCGCTCTGTTGTAAAGTATGTGCGCTCACTCGGCGAGGTGTGTGCGCGCGCACACGCGCACAGCTTAGAGGGAACAGTGCTGGAGAGATGCTCAGGAAGGTTAAATTAGATTTACCTGCTAATTGTAGTTCCTGGAGTAACTCCAGTCTAGTCACGTATCCCGCCCTGTCTCACTGGTGGACCGTCGCCTGAAGCATATGAAGAATTACTGGTAAGTGCCCTTTTTCCTAAAGGGGTTAGGTGTGGTTCACGGTGGGATGGCTTGCGCCTTGGGGCAGTTTTTGGTCCGGGGATCCTTCTTTGCAGTTAGAAACAGGGGGACCTCAAGGCATGGCCCGTGTAGCTGAGGGCTTGTATATAGTTGGGGCTTAGGGTCCTGTAAGGCTCAGTGGGGCAGTTGTGTTTTGATTTTACGATGTTGCCTACTTACTTGTTGCTCCGGTGAGTCTGCTTTGTCAATAGGTAAACTGGTGAGAGGAGGGGGTTCCAGTCCTTATATACCGGTGACATCACAGGAGTGAAGTTTCTCAGTCTCCAAAGCTGCTGGTGTAGGTTGACAACCCAGAGATTCCGGGACTAGACTGGAGTTACTCCAGGAACTACAATTAGCAGGTAAGTCTAATTTAACCTTATAGTTGGTGATTCAAACATTAGGCATGTAGATAGATGCCTAATGTTTCAGAAGCAGCTTAAGACAACACTATTCATTGAACACTATGGACACGTCACATGATCTCACCATGCAAGAACAAAAGACCAACCCCTGCCCCTAACCCTTGTACATAAGAATATATAATAGCGCATAATGTAAATAGCTCAATAAGAATCTAATATACACCACCACAAACACACAACTTGTATCACTGCATAAACACACTTAACCACACTTATGATTGTTTGCTGTGAGTCCGCCTTGATTGAAGGAGAAGGCGGGATAGAAATACTTTTAAATAAATAGATGGGTGGCTGGTGGACGTGAGGATTGCCTGGTAACATGCCTGCCTGGTGCGAAGGTAGCGGACCTCACACACCGCCTAGATAAGGTCTTAGATAGTGCTGGGGAGGAGTCTGCTGTCTTGGTACATGTCGGTACCAATGACATAGGAAAATGTGGTAGGGAGATTCTGGAGTCTAAATTTAAGCTTTTAGGTAGGAAGTTGAAATCCAGAACTTCCAGGGTAGCGTTCTCTGAAATGCTTCCCGTTCCATGTGCAGGACCCAAAAGGCAGGCAGAGCTCTGGAGTCTCAATGCGTGGATGAGACGATTGTGCAAGGATGAGAGTTTTGGATATGTTAGGAACTGGGGAACATTCTGGGGAAAGGAGGGACTCTTCTGAAGGGATGGGATTCACCTTAACCAGGATGGAACAAGACTGCTGGCATTAACCTTTAAAAAGGAGATAGAGAAGCTTTTAAACTAGAAAATAGGGGAAAGCCGACAGTCACCCAAAAGCGCATGGTTCGGAAGAAGGTATCCTTGAAGGATACTACCAAAAGCAGAGAGGTTCCAAAAAAGAGTAAAGTAGCCCAAATGCCCTCGAGTATGGTGCAGACAGAGCGTGAAGATTCCAAATTACCCATGCCTACCAATAGCCAGATTAATATTAATAAAATACAGTCTCTAAAATGCTTGTATGCAAATGCTAGAAGTCTAAACAATAAGATGGGAGAGTTAGAATATATAGCACTAAATGAGAGGTTAGATATGATTGGAATCTCAGAGACATGGTGGAAGGAGGATAACCAGTGGGACACTGTGATACCTGGGTACAAACTATATCGTAATGATAGAACTTATCAAATTGGTGGAGGTGTTGCACTCTGTTAGAGAGGGCATTGAGTCAGAAAGGATTAAAGTTTTGCAGGAAACAAAATTTGCTGTAGAATCTCTATGGATTGAAATTCCATGTATGAAGGGGAAGGTGATGGCAGTGAGGGGGGGGGGGGGTTACTATCGACTGCCTGGCCAGAATGAACAAATGGATGATGAAATGCTCAAATCAAGGAAGCTAACAAACGTCACAGCACAGTAATAATAATGGGTGATTTCAATTACCCTGGTATCGACTGGGTCAGTGTCACGGCAGGACATGCTAGGAGATAAAGTTCCTAGATGAAATAAATGACTGCTTCTTGGAGCAGCTGGTTCATGAACCGACCAGAGGGGAAGTCATATTGGACCTAGTCCTTTGTGGAACACCAGATCTGGTGCAGGAGATAAGGGTCTTGGGGCCACTTGGCAATAGTAATCATAGCATGATCGCGTTTGATTTAATTAGTGGAGGAGGGATAGTAAAGAAATCCACAGTACTACCTTTTAACTTTTGAAAGGGAGACTATGATAAAATGAGGAAAATAGTTAAGAAAAAACTAAAAGGAGCTGTTGCAAAGGTTAAAGACTTAAATCAAGCTTGGGTGGTGTTTAAAAATACAGGAGGGAGAAGTGGCCTAGTGGTTGGGGCAAGGTACCACAGGCCGGAAGGTCGGTGGTTCAAATCCCACTAGAGGACAGCAATCTTGGGCCGGAAGGACTGGGGTTTCTAGTCCCACAGGTGCTCCTTGTGGTCTTGGGCAAGCCACTTAACCCTCCACTGCCCATGTTCCCTGTAAGTATTAGTGTATGTGTCTCATATCCCCTCGTGTTAAATGTATCCCCCAATTGTGTTGTGACCACTTTGATTGAAGGATAAGGTGGTATACAAAAACTGTCTAAATAAATAAAAAATAAAAAATCGTGGAAGCCCAGACCAGCTGTATTCCATGCATTAAGAAAAGTGTAAGAAAGTCCAAAAAACTGCCAGCATGGTTTAAAGATGAGGTCAGAGAGGCTGTTGCTGCCAAAAAAGCATCTTTCAGGAAATGAAAAAAAGAGCCAAACGACGAAAACTGCAAACAGCACAAGCAGTGGCAAGTTAAATGCAAAGCATTGATAAGGCAGGAAAAGCGAGAATTTGAGAAGAAACTTGCTATGGCAGCAAAATGCGAAATAAAAGACTTTTTCAAGTACATTCGTAGCAAAAAGCTTGTGAGAGAGTCAATTGGACTGTTTGATGATAGAGGGGTAAAAGGGGCAGTTAGAGGAGACAAGGCTATAGCGGAGAGACTGAATGAATTCGTTGCTTCGGTCTTTACTGAGGAAGGTAAAAAGTGGACTGTTGTAGTTATGGAAGGACAGACTAAATGGGCCTTGTGGTCTTTTTCTGTCATCATGTTTCTATGTTTCTATGTTAAGATGTAAGGATGTTACCCAAGACTGAAGTGGTATTTAAAGGTGATACTGCAGAGGAATTGAGAGAAATATCGCTACACCAGGAAGATGTATTACAACTATTTGATAAACTGAAGAGTAGCAAATCACCTGGACCGGATGGTATACATCCAAGGGTGTTGAAAGAACTGAAATATGAGATTGCAGACCTGCTCTTAGTAATCTGTGAACTTTCATTAAAATCATCTGTAATACCTGAAGACTGGAGGATGGCCAATGTAACGCCAATTTTTAAAAAGGGTTCCATGGGTGATCCGGGAAACTACAGACCCGTGAGCCTGACGTCAGTACCAGGAAAAATGGTAGAAACCATCATAAAGAATAAAATTACTCAGCATGTAGATAGTCATGGCCTAATGGGAGACAGCGAACATGGCTTTAGACAAGGTAGATCTTGTCTTACTAATCTGTTATGCTTTTTTGAAAGTGTGAATAAACAGGTAGACAAAGGTGAGTCGGTTGATATAGTGTATCTGGACTTTCAGAAAGCCTTTGACAAGGTCCCTCATCAGAGAATTTTGGCAAAACTAAAAAGTCATGGGATAGGAGGCAGTGTTCTATTGTGGATCGGGAACTGGTTAAAAGAAAGCAGGGGGGGGGGGCGCTAGTGAGCCCGTTTAAGAAATGGACGCCTTTTGAATCAGCTCCGTCCTGGGATCTCCCTTAACTTTGCTAACAGCGGCAACCATTGCTACCAAATTCCCCCTGTGTACCTGATTTGGAGCCACTACTTCGGGGATCCCCTCTGGCTAATTAGTGGGGCAATCAGAGGTCTCCAGCGAATCTGTTCAGCGGAGTAATTCATCGCGGCTGGAGCTGCTATCTCCGTCACTGTCAGTGCAGCTCTGAATAAGGCTGTTACTTGTGCGGGATTTTTAACGGAACTTTGGTGGTGAGCTTTCCTCGTTGGTATTTTTGGTGCCTGGATCGGGAGCAGTGTGCTGGTCTGGCTGCATTTCTTCGGACACCGGAGGAGTGGAGGGAGTCTGATTACTGCCTAGGATAGTGTGCCAACCAGTTACATGCTCTGGGGCATCGGAGCAGAGTGAGAAGTCTGCTTTGCATGAGTACCTGCACTCCTTCATTTGATGGTCAATACTGAGCTGGCAGGTAAGAGTGCTGTGTGAGGAGGTGCAGTCTGCCCGCTGATGGTAGCTTGACCGGGGGTGGAGCGGCCATTGCCACACGCTCGTGGAACGCAAGACAGTGTCTGCTTTCCAATCAATTTGCGCAGGAAGAAGTCTAACAGGAAGCTGTCAGCGGCTTTGAGATCGGCGTTCTGCACTCCTTGCTGTCAGCGGTCGTGGCTTTCACTGCTGGATCTGTGCTTTAACACCTTTGCAATAGCCTCAACTCTACTGATTTACATCTTTATTGCTTCCGGGTGCGAAGAGAGTGAGTCAGCTCTCCTGTTTTTTCTTTGCTTGCTCGGCAACGCTGGCTGGTGTGTACTTGGAGCACCATCTGCTGGTCTAAAGTGGACTTTTCATTTTCCGTTTTATTAAAGGTAGCCTCTCATTCCCTTTAGCCAGTTTCTACTCTCTGCCTGGACTGTACGGTGCTGAAATCTTCTGCTATTGCACAGGGGCAAATTTGAACCTCAGCGGTGCTTTACATTTCTTTGCCTGTTCTGACGGTGGGGGAGCTTGGTGTCACATGGCTACCAAAGCCAAGAGGCTTGAGGCCAGGGAAACAACAAGGGCTTCTCAGCGTCTGATAAGTAAAAGTGGATCCCAGGACAGTCCCTCTGGAAGGCTGCCGTCAGATGGGTCTGACGACGAGACACTCAGTGAGCTTGACCAGGGTCCTGTGGCGCCACCCAAACATGCCCTCTTGCAATGGGAGCTTCGCAGGGGCTTTGAGGATCTCGCTGGTGAATTCCGCTCCATGCGAGAAGATATGATGAATACGATTACGGAACTTCGAGGTGACATAAAAGATTTGGACTCCCGAGTGGAGGAGGTCGAGACAAAACTAGAAGATCAGGCTGGTGCCCTGGTGGATCTACAGTGTGCAGCTGACCGTCACCAATCACAAGCGCTGGAGCTGACTTATAAAATTGACGACATAGAAAATAGGACCCATCGCAATAATGTACGTTTCCGAGGCATTCTGGAGGCTGTGGGTGGTGCAGAGGATCTGGTGGTGGTGCTTAAGACCTTGATGGCCGAATTACTCATAGCGGAGGAATTTGAAGCCCGTGGGGCTAAGATGGAGATTGAAAGAGTGCACTGTGCCCTGGGAAAGCCTCCTAACAATCAACCACGAGATGTTATTGCACGCTTTCTGCGCTTTGCTGACACGGAGCTTCTTCTATGGAAAGGTCGGGAGAAAAAAGTGATTCAGTATCGGGATGCGGCAGTATATGTGTATCAAGATCTTTCAGTGTTTACCCTGGCTCGCCGGAGGGAGATGAGACTAATCATAACGGTGCTGAATAACAAAGGGATTCGATACTCCTGGTCCTTTCCTTTCCGGATGAACTTCCTTTTGGGCAATAAAAAAATTTCAGCAAAAGATCATACAGAAGCATGGAGAGCGTTGCGCCAGGCTGGTCTTGTGGAGGACAATGCGTTGCCGGTGCTCCCGGTTTCCAAGCCGCAGCCTTCAAGATGGACTCGAGTGGGCAAATCTGCTTAATCTTACCTGGACCTTTAGCCGTGGTTTTCATTACTCAGGGGAGTTCTTAGTGCATGTTCTGTCAGGGGATTTGCTTTCTTATTGTCACGCTGTACAAGTTATGCACATATTGCTCTTGTAATTTCTGTACTAAATGTTTTCAGAAATTTTGGGGATTTTGGAGATTGTTGAATGTCCATGTGGGGTACGCGATGCATGCGGTGGTGATGCTGAGGGGGAAATATTAGGGGCATTAACTTCATGGTTAACCACTTAAGGGGGATATAATAGCAATAAATGCTGCCATAGTATTCCTTATGCAGGGAGACCCGGATGGAGCTGGTTTTGGGTTCAGTTTTACCGTGTCCTGCCGTTTTGGCGGGCAGGTGGTACTGATGGGATGGGTGGATGAATTGGTGAGGGCGGTGATGGGTTTGGGGAGGGGGGTTTGTGTTGTTGTTGGGGGTGGGGAACAGTTGAGGACTTGGGGTGTTCTTCTGTATCGCTCTCCGGGGATGATGGGAAGGAGGTCACTGCTAGTGCTTCAGATATGTGCATGTGCTTCAGATATGTGTGGGAATTGGGGGGGGGGGCTGGACCATGTGGGGCGGGGGAGGGTGCAGGGCAGTGGTGGTAGGGCAGTTGTCTATCAATGCTGAAAGTGGTGTCTCTTAATGTGAAGGGCCTTAATTCCCCTGGAAAGCGCTCATTGCTGTTTGCAGAGTTGAGGTCCTTGAATGGGGACATTGTGTTTTTGCAGGAGACCCATCTCCGTAGTAGCACGCAGGGTTGCTTAAAACGAAAGTCGTACTTTGAAGTGTGGGTAGCGTCGGATACGCATGGCAGGAAGAAGTGTGGAGTGGCATTGTTTCATCAAGGTTTATCTCTACGGGTGGAAGAGGTTAAGAGGGACACTTTGGGGAGGTGGCTTCTCTTGAATGTTCGTTTGGAGGGCTGTTTATTTACGTTAGCCAATATTTATGCCCCTAACGAAGGTCAAATGACCTTTTTTGCGCGGTTGAAGGTCTTGTTAGCTGAGTTTGTGAAAGGTCCTATTATACTGGATGGTGATTGTAACGCACATATGGTGCCTCATCTGGATTCAACGGGCCGTGCTGGAAGGGTAAATAGTGGGCCTAGTCGGGCGTTGCGGAGGTTTATGCTTGATTTGGGCTTATGCGATGTTTGGAGAGATATGCATATTGGGGAAAAAAGTTATACCTACTACTCCCCCGTTCATAGGGTGCATAACCGTATTGATTATTTTTTGTTGGACCAACGCCTGGTGGATGGGAGAGTGGAAGCCGGGCACGGGTCATTGACCTGGTTGGATCATGCTCCTTGCTGGATTGTTCTTCCTGCAGATCTGTGCGGAGAGCGACATCAGCTGTGGTGCTTGGATGCTCGATTCTTTCGGCGGCAACATGCTGTTCAAGACCATGGACGTTTTATACGCAAATGTTTTGAACTAAATGATACTGGGGAGGTTCCGCTGCCCACGGTTTGGGATGCATTTAAGGCGACAGTTCGAGGCCGTTTGATAGCTGAGGCGGCTCGCACTCGGAAGGCCTGGACATGGGAATCTTGCCTCTTAGTGGAGGAGAATAGGCATCTTCAATTGGAACATGCCCGGACGGGCTCTAAACGAGTCTGGCGCCAGTGGCGCATAGTGCGGGCTAAATTGGATGCGTGTATGCAGCGCGACTTGGATAATATGCGTCGGAAATTGCGGCAAACCTTTTATGAGAGGGGGAATAAGGCCGGCCGCTATCTTGCTCTGCGGCTCCGCCAGCAGCACACCTCGAGGGTGGAATGCGAAATTAGGGATTTCCGGGGTCACCTGCGGGTGGTTTCTCGGGAGATTCGTGAGGTATTTGCAACTTTTTTGGAACAGCTGTATAAGGCCGAGTCTTTTGATCTGCCCCGTGTTCAGGCTTATCTGGGTGCTCTCACTTTACCGCTCCTGGCCGATTCTGATAGAGAGCAATTGGATGTTGAACTTACAATGGATGAGGTGGAGATGGCAATCCGACGCTTAAAATCGGGGAGAGCGCCGGGTGCTGATGGGTTTCCGACGGAATATTATAAACAGTATAGCGCTCAATTGACACCAACTCTGGTGGTGCTCTTCATTGAGGTTTTGCGGGGGGGCTCGTTGCCTCATTCTCAGCGTGAGGCTCTTATTGCAGTAATACCTAAGCCGGGTAAGCCATTGCAGGAAGCGGCTTCATATCGTCCTATTTCCTTATTAAATACCGATGTGAAAATCTTGGCTTCAGTGTTGGCGGCTCGATTAAATCGAGCCCTCCTGTCTTTGGTGCACCCAGATCAGGTTGGTTTTGTGCCGGGCCGCCAGGCGGCGGATAATATTAGGCGAATGTTGCAGGTGATTCATGTTGCACGGCAGGACTCTCAACCGGCACTTTTAGTGGGAGTTGACGCTGAGAAGGCCTTTGATCGGGTCAGTTGGGGCTACCTTTGGTGTGTGTTAGATAAGATGGGGTTTGGGCCTAACTTTATACATTGGGTTCATTGCCTCTATTAGGGTCCTACAGCTTGCGTCCGGGTTAATGGGGGTCAATCGGGGAGTTTTGCGTTGGAAAGGGGAACCCGACAGGGGTGTCCCTTGTCCCCGTTGTTGTTTGCGCTGGTGATGGAACCTCTGGCGCAAATCTTTCGTGAACATCCAGACATTTTGGGCGTTCGGGTGGGTCCTTATGATTATCGAATTGCTCTCTTCGCGGATGATATCATCTTATCATTGGTGAACCCAGTTACTTCTCTTTCGGCTGTAATGCAGATCTTTGAGGCCTTCTCGCGGGTTTCTGGATTCAAAATCAATTATACTAAATCCGAGATTTTGAATGTTGGAGTTCCGGAGGCGACTTGCTTAGAATTGCAGGCTTCTTACCCATTTCCCTGGGTAACGGGTGCTCTCCGTTATCTGGGTGTGAATTTGACGGTTGATCGGGTTGCGCTATTTATGGCCAATTATGGACCTTTAATCCAACAGGTTAAGCGAGATCTGGAGTCTTGAGCAAGTTTGATGATTTCCTGGTTTGGGCGCATTGCGGTGGTGAAGATGGTGGTTGTTCCGAGATTTTTGTACCTTTTTCAGGTACTTCCTATTCCTCTGTCTCGTGGAGTTTTGGCTACTTGGCAGACATTGCTTATGAAGTTTATATGGCGGTTTCGTCGTCCTCGCATAGCATGTCAGATTCTCTATACGCACACGCACCGAGGGGGTATGGGAGCTCCTAACCTTCACTGGTACTACGCAGCAGCGCAGTGTCGTGCAGGGGTGGAATGGATGGATACTGCTAGCACAAAACGCTGGGTACAAATGGAAATGCAGCTTTCGGGGGGGGGGGCAGGTTTGGGGGACCGGTTGTGGCTCAGCACCAAGCTGCGAGGTGATTCGTGTTCAAGTAACCCCTACATTTTCCATACTCTCCGTTGCTGGGACCAATTTCTTTGGCCTTGTGGGGCAGCATTGACTCCCTTGGCGCCCATCATGGGTAACCTTTCTTTTCCCCCCGGTATGAGTGATCCAGCCTTTCGGCTGTGGGGCCATAGGGGGCACCTTGGCGCATGTCTGGTGGCTTTGTCCGTGTGTGCAGATCTTTTGGAGGGGGATTCAGTCCTGCTTACAACAACTGTTTGGGTTGAGTATTCCTTGGGATCCAGGTATTTTTCTTTTAGGTACTAATGTTCCTGGTGCTCGGACTCCTCAGTTGGCTTTGATTCGTCATGGATTGCATGCGGCTCGATTGGCTTTGGCCGCTGCTTGGAAGCAGATTTCGCCCCCAACCCTTTTTAGCTTTTTGGAACGGATGTGGGATACCTATACTATGGAGTGTGGGGTGGCAGTGGGACGAATGCGGTTGCCACAATTTGAGCAAGTGTGGGAAGCTTTTGTTTTGAAGTATGGTTCGTAACCCCTAGGGTACTCTGTCTTTATTGGAGGGGCTGGCCCTCTGTCTCTTTGTATTGTAGAGTTCCTGGTTTCTTCCTTTTCCCCGTGTGGTCTGGTCCGTTAGTATACCCCCCCCCTTCTTTTTCGAGGGCATAGAGGTTATTAGTGGGGCTGTTGGGGAAGGGGGAGGTTTTTTGAGGGATGCTAGGTGGCTGGGGGGGTTATGAGGGGAAGGGGGGGTTGGAGTGTGGAGGGATTGGGTTAGGGTGCTTTTAGGAGATTTTTTGGGGAATAAGGTGGGGGAGGGGGGGAAAAACAGGCTTTGTTGATATGTTTTTCTGATTGTGGTTTATGCATTGGTTTTCTTGTTACTGTTCTCTGTATGTAGCATATTTGGCTATCACTTGTTGTACTTGTATGCTGCCTTTAAATAAAAAAAAAAAAAAGAAAGCAGAGGGTAGGGCTAAATGGCCAATTTTCCCAATGGAAAAAGGTGAATAGTGAAGTACCCCAGGGATCTGTACTGGGTCCGCTGCTTTTTGACATATTCCCTTTTCCAGGTCATTTATGAATAACTAGTGAGGTTATCAAATTTGCAGATGACACCAGAGTTATGGAATTCTGTTCCTGAAGACTTAAGAACTCAGGAAGACCTTAAGGACTTTTGCAAATCTTTAAAGACTTACTTATTTATAGAATCATTTGGTGAAATTACTTAAATTAACCATTGCAAAATGCAATGTGTGCCTTCGAGTCAGTCCTGACTCCTGGCGACCCAGAAGCTCCTGGGTTTTCTTGGCAGTGTCACCGGAAGTAGATTGCCAGGCCTTTCTTCCGAGGCAATGGAGGGTTAAGTGACTTATATTTAATTTCACTATGATATAGTATTATAACATACTGTTTTGTTTTGTATTTATATTGTAATGTATCGTTTTTGTTTTCCCATACCCTCAATATGTTAGCCTTTGTCTTGTCAACCACTTTTATTGAAGGATAAGGTGGTATACAAAACTGGTTAAATAAATAAATAAATGACAGAAAACTGTTTAAAGTTGTTAAAACCCAAGGGGATTGCGGAAAACTGCAGGAGGATCTGGATAAATTGGAAGACACGGCATCCAAATGGCAGATGAAATTTAACGTGGCCAAGTGCAAAGTTATGCACCTAGGGAAGAACAACACAAACTATGGTTACACGATGCAAGGTTCCACATTAGGAACCACCACCCAGGAAAAAGATTTAGGCATCATCGTGGATAACATGTTAAAAACCTCGGCCCAGTGTGCAGCGGCGGCCAAGAGAGCAAATAGAATGCTAGGTATCATAAGGCAAGGAATAGAAAATAAAACAAAGGATATTATAATGCCTCTATATCCTTCCATGGTGAGACCGCACCTTGAATATTGTGTGCAATTCTGGTCGCCGTATCTTAAAAAAGATATAGCATTATTGGAAAAGGTTCAGAGAAGAGCCACCAAAATGGTAAAGGGGATGGAAGGATACCCTATGAAGAAAGGCTAAAAAGGTTAGGGCTCTTTAACCTGGAAAAGAGACGGCTGAGGGGAAATATGATAGAAGTCTATAAATTAATGAACGGAGTGGAACAAGTAAACATAGATTGATTGTTTACGTTATCAGAATATAGAAAGACTAGGGGACATGCAATGAAGCTACAGGGTAAACTATTTAAGACTAATAAAAGAAAATATTTTTTCACTCAACGTGTAATCAAACTCTGGAATTTGTTACCGGAGGATGTAGTAAATGCTGTTAGTGTAGCTGGGTTTAAAAAAGGTCTGGACAAGTTCCTGGAGGAATTCTCCATAAACCACTAGTCAACAAATTTTTAAAAAAGTCATGTTGCTGAAATAAAAATAGTCACTTTGTTATCAATTTTTATATGCTGAACACAAATATGACAGTGAAATTGCAAAGTTGGCTTTAGTTTTTTTGTAATCTACAAGAATTAATGTTTACATCACAAAATGCATATCAATAGTAAATATAACAGGCCTTCGGTTAATACCTGTAAAAAACCAAGTCATAGACTACTTCTACTTCTACTTCTTAGATTTTTGTAATGAAGCTACAGGGTAAACTATTTAAGACAAATAAGAGAAAATATTTTTTCATTCAATGTGTATTCAAATTCAGGAATTTATTACTGGAGGATGTAGTAAAGGCTGTTAGTGTAGCTGGTCTTAAAAAAGGTTTGGACAAGTTCCTGGAGGAAATGTCCATAAGCCATTATTAAAAAGGGACCCAGGATATCAATGTTTGACCCAATACAAACATTGTGGAACCTTTGTCTCTTGGGGATACTGCTAGGTACGTATGACCTAGATTGGCCACTGTTGGAAACAGGATACTGGGCTTGATGGACCTTGGTCTGACCTAGTATGGCATATCTTATGTTCTTATGTTCAATATTCAGCGCTGATGGCTAGCGTTGGTAAAGTGGCTAGCTGGCGGTGCTGAACCTCAAACCCAGATATTCAGTGCCGGGGTCAAGAAGTAAGGAAGCCGGTAACCACATCAGAGCCAGATAGGGAGCCCATACCATACATTTAAATATACAGGCACAGCTGAGGCGCATGTGATGGCCTCACCAGAGGGCTTTTTGGCATGGATCTTAGCTGTGGAATAGAAGCAGTCTCGCTGAGGAGCCAAGAAACGGCAAGACCAACATATAACGCAACTAATGGCAAACCTTCACTGCACTTCAACAATACTCAGGGACACGAGCGTCGGCAGGAGAGAGATAATGGGAACTGTAATAGACCTTCACAGCAGCCCTTCAACAGAATCTACAAAGGTTCATCCTGGCAATCTTACAGATCAACAAAATGCACTAGGTGACCTCTGCGATTCCTCAGCACTTAGTGTAAATTCATGAGAGTTGTGTATTTAGGGATACAAATGGGAAACCGCAAACACTGCAGACTTGAACAGGAAGGCGTATATAAGTATCTTGGAATAGAGGAAGGAAATGACACTCGAGCAGAAACTATTGAGAGAGAAGATCAGTAAAGAACATTACAGGAGATTAAAATTGTTATCGAAAAGTGTTTTAACATCACGGAATAAGATACAAGCCATCAATCAGCTGGCAATTCCTATACTCATACAGCTTTGGGATTGTGGACTGGCCTCATAAAGATTTTGAAAAACTGGATGTGTGAACAAGAAAACTCTATGCTCATGAAGTAACATACAAGAATCAGTGTATGCCAAGAGCTGAAGGAAGGCTAGAACTTATAGAGATTGATTACACCTAAAGAGCTACTATCATAGGTCTCCAGGCCTACCTGACAGCATCATAGTAACATAGTATATGATGGCAGATAAAGATCAGCATGGTCCATCTAGTCTGCCCAGCAAGGTGGCAAGAGTAGGTGTGCCTGCTGCTCTGTGCAGGTCACCCCTCCCCATGCCTTTGTTTAGGGGTGTACCCACCGCTCAGTACAGGTCACCCCTATTTGTTGAGATAGCAGAGACAGTTAAGGTTATTTTGATTTTATATTGTTTCTATAAGGGGATCCACTGTGTCTGTCCATGCCATTTTGAATTTTGTCACTGTATTTGCTCCCACCACTTCCATCGAGATGGCATTACAAGCATCAACCACCCTTTCAGTGAAAAAGAATATCTCCAGGAACAAGCAGGAATGCGTCTTTACATACGGGTACGTCGGTACCGACGGAGTCTGCACGGGAACGCTTCCCAGTGTCCAATCAAGAGCTTTTGGAAGCATCCCACCATGCCTGCGTGCTGCCTTCCCGCCTTTCCCAACTGCCTCTCCTCAGTTTTTCGTTTTCCGCGGAGCCGGCAGGACGTCCTGTCACCGCAGAAAATTCTTGTTTTATTTCTTTAGTTTTCTTGTGGTCGCAGCTGTCTTCCCCGACGCCACCGGTACCGCCGGTGTTTTCTTTTCTTTTCTTGTAAAATCTTCCTTTTTCAAGGGATATTTTTTCTTCATAGTGTTCCACGGTTTCTTAGGCCTTTTAGGCCTCTTCTTTTTCCTTCATGGAACCGCCAGCCACTTTCTCCAAGAAATGTTCAAACTGTGGCGGTACAACTTTATTTTTAGACCCTCGAAGTCGATGTCTAACCTGCTTGGGTCTTGACAACAGTTTGGTGAGAAGAGGTTTTCAACATCGAGGTTCCCTCGATACATGGTTTCCCTCCAACTTCGGGGCACCGTCCCTTTCTTCTTCTACACAGGATCAGGTAACCCACAAACAGTCTGTTAAGACTAGCCAGCCCTCGAGTGGTAGGTCTCATGCACAGCATGTAGACAGCTCCGGCCTTGCCCTCGAGGGCCCACTGGCTTCAAAACCCCGGTGGGAGTCTTCGGTCTCCAAAGCGTTTGAGGGGTTTCAGGTTGTTCCTGGGGTTCACCCCTCACAGAACATACCTGAGCCGTGTCCGGTGGTGGCATCCGCTTCGAGCGGTACCGATACCCCAGCATCGGCACTGGTGTTGGATGAAACACTCCTCACCAGGGATGGTCATCTGGTGTCCTCGGTGCCTTCGGGACCGGTGGATATTCCCCAGACTGACTTTCCATTATCGGTACCAGCACCGATACTACCACCGACGTCGGTACCTTCCAGACGTGCATCGATAGCCTCGCTTCCTTCGATACCGAGTCTGGAATCGATCTCCAGTCTGGAGGACTGGGTACCGACTCGCCTTGGTACCGGCTCTCGGCAGTACCGAAGGCTCGGTTCCGATGATTCGGATCCGCAACTCTCAGTTCCCCCGAGGCCGTTTGCGTTGCCACTGGTTGACCTTCATCCACCGGTATCAGACACGGTACCGAAGTCGGTACCGATGTCCTCATTACCCTTGCGGTCGGTGCCTTCCATGCTTCGCTCATCAGGCTCTTTGCCCTCGATGCCGAGTTTGGAATCGATCTCTAGTCTGGAAGACTGGGTACCAATACGCTTTGGTACCGACACCGATCGATACCGGAGGCTCGGTACCGAGGATAGCGGCCGGAGGTTTTCGGTTACCTCGGTACCGATTGAACTGTCACCGATGGCTGCTCTGATGTCTGTGTCGGGCTTGGCTCCGACATCGGTACCGGTATTGGCATCGGTACCAGTATCCACAGTAGCATCGTGGCCAACTCCTGCCATGCTTTTTTCAACAGGATCGCTCCCTTCTATACCAAGCTTGGAGTCGATACCTGGCATGGACGATGTGGTACTGACGGTCGCTGCTCCTGACAGCCAGTACCGGCGACCATCCCTTAAGGATTCCACACTGCACCGTGCAGGATCTTCTATTCCTATATATTTGCATAGCTCTTTCGATGCTCAGGCTAGTTCTTCAGATCTAACCTGTCCAAAGGAAATTCCCGTTGGAGATCCCTCTTTTCAGAGTTTCCTCCTGGATATAGCAAGATCTCTTGCCATCCCTATCCCGGGACATGATCCTGCACAAGGCTCTGTTTCTACCAAAGCAAAGGAGAACATAATGCTTCCTTTGCATCATTCCTTGCAGGATCTCCTTCTAGGAATGTGGGAAACACCTTTAAGGGTACCCCCACCTTCCAGAGCAACTGATCTCTTATATCAGGTGCCCCCCTCTCCAGGGTTTCAAAAGACTCAACTTCCTCATCATTCCATAGTAGTGGAATCAGCAATGAGGCGGATAAAGAGTAAGAAAAAGCACTCTTCTTATCCGCCAGGTCGTGAGTCTAAGACACTAGATGCCTTTGGACGTCAAACCTTCCAGACATCTATGCTTTCTGCAAGAATTCTCTCATATATTTTTTATATGAGTCTATCTCTTGAGGAGGTCACAAGGCAATTACATCTTTTGACTCCTTCCCTTCCAGAGTCCAAGAGTTCAGGCTATTCTTCAGAATATCTCTTGGTTTCTTACTCGTGCTTCCCTAGACTCTTTTGAGTCTGTTAGCAGGACGTTTGCTATAATTATAGGGGCACAACGTAGAGCCTGGCTCCAAGCTTCAGACTTGGACAAATGGGCACAGCAAAGACTGGGACATACTCCTTGCACTGGAGACAATCTTTTCAACAAGGAGTCTTTACATCAGGTTACTCAGTTGTCCACTGACTTACCTGTTCCTAGGGGCTGTTCTGCACCTTCTTCTGTCCCAGTAGGTAGGAAATGTCCTGCCAAACTTTCTTCCCATAGGAGAAGAAGGTTTTATGCATCATCTGCCCATCATACAGATGTTCCCAAACAAGGGAAGCATCATCCTGGTCTGCAGAATTAAACCTCTCACCAGGCTCAGCAAACCCAGCAACCACAGGGTTTCTGATCAATCTCCATCAGATGCTTGTGACTCTTGGGGTTAGAATCTGCAGTTGCTTCTTCTCAATAGAGGCAATCCACTGCTGTCATTCTAAATCCTAGACATGGATCTCTTCCCAAAAGACATCCATTTTTTCTATGTTCTGTGAGCTGTCAGGATGTTCATGCTTATAGGTCACAGGGTTCTCATCTTCTTCCTGCTAGGGAAAGAGGTCTAACCACTATCAAACGATAGTTTCCTGTGCCAGCATGTCTTTTTTCCTTTCTATAGACTTACTACTTTGTAAGTCTTCTTCAGCTCCATTCTCTTTACCCTCTTACCAAGCTTTTCCTCTGTAAGAGCGGTATTGCTTCACTGGAGGACTTTTCTTCAGCCTCTCTAGTTTTGTTACTTTTCCAGTGCGGAGTTCTCCTCTCTGAGTTGACTCCTCTTTTTCAATCTTGCTTTGAGGCAGTTCATCAGACATGTCCAGAGTTTTCTACTCCTGTTCTGTCTGTTCTTTCTGTTTTTAAACAGTAAGATTCTTTCTGCTGTCTGGCAAGCAGCTGCCAATGCAGGAGCCTTAATGTTTGGACCACTGGTTCTTGTCCAGCAGCAACCAGATTTGTCCTCCACTAACATTCTGTCTGGTCTTAGTAGTGACTCCAAGTCAGTGCTGTCATCAGTCTTGGAAATTTTTTCACTACAAGTTTGTTGGATTGTCTTCTCTTTCTGCCATCTCCATTCCCCTGGGTTTGGCAGCATAGTTGACATAGGTACTGGCTCTCCAGCAGCCAGTTCTATCTCCTCATTCTCCTGCATCATGCTCTTTGCAATTCTACAGAGAAGCTCTCCACTATGGGCCCTTGCTAGAGAGCATGAGGGTTTTTTCTCCAACAGCTATCCTAGATGGTTGGAAAAGGCTTTTTCAGTCATGTCTCCCATAACTAGAAGTGTTCTCCCTTTTTTCACTATCTCCTTTTTAATATAAAGGACATAGGCCTTCTCTTACGTGAAAGCTTAAGGAGTTGCCAATTCCCTGCTTTGGTCCATACTATTTCCAATCAGGAATATGCTTTTCTCCTTACAGCTCGTCCTCATGCTAAGAACGCATGATACCTCTTTGCCCTTAAGCAGGTCAGCATGGTATCTCATTTTTATGCGTCTTCTGTTCACTTACCATGCTAGAGTTCTGGAATACTCGGGACTTGCTGGCTGCAGACTGATTTCATCCTCTGCTTTTCACGTAACCATCCTGGTTATTTCACTAGCTAGCATCCCTGTAGCTCATAACCAGTGGGAATAGATTCTCTATATATCTTTGCCTCCACAACATGACAATGATGAAGTCTCATAAATACTGTAATCGCCCACATAGACCTGGGATCATCCGACCTCGATGAATTAACAAGCAATTGGGATTCAGCAATACAGAACATAGCGATCCCCAAAGGAAGTCAGAAACCAAAAACACCCAAGCACCCATCAGAACCTTGGTACACCATAACATTGACAAAAATGAAAAGAGACCTTAGGAAGCAAGAAAAAAAGTGGAGACACACCAAATCCACTGAACACAGAACTGTGTACTTAAATCTCCTCTCAAGGTACAAAGAAGAAGTAAACACAGCGAAAAAGGATACACCATACCAACATCCTAAATAAAGCCATCAACAAACCACGTGAACTATTTGCACTGGTAAAATCACTACGAAAACTGAGCTACCAGAAACTCAAGATAGCCCCATCCATCCACAAACGCTGGCAAATCACTATGCAAGCAAGCTGACTACCACCGCCAACACGTTTTGAAAGAGATGCGCCGCATCAAAGTACAAAAGTGAAGCAAGAACAGACTTGGAGCACATTCTACAACATCAATGAACAGCAAACTAATAACATTATAACCGCTATAAATACCACCACCTCACCACTTGACCCATGCCCAACTGCATGGATTAAAGCAGCAAAAAAAGAGATAACCAACAAATAGCCCACATCATAAATCAGTCGCTAAATCAAGGAGTAATGCCTGACCAGCTGAAACGATCCATAATAAGACCAATCCTAAAAAACACATCACTCAACAAGGAGGACCCATCCTCGTACCGCCCTATATCCAGCATTTCATTCCTGGCAAAAATCATTGAAAAGGCAGTGCTCCTGCATCTCCACGATCACCTTGTTGAGCATTATACCTTAGACGACCCACTCTTCGGGTTCAGAAGACATCATGGAGTTGAAACACTCTTGATAGCACTGATGAACAACCTCCTCAAAGGTCTAGAGGACAAAAAGAAAATGTTCATACTCATTTTTATTGACATCTCCGCCGCCTTTGACACCGTGCATCATGGGACCCTCCTCAACAAACTAAAATCCATAGGAGTGGTGGGAACCCCCCTCAATTGGTTCTCCTCCTACCTATCGAACAGAAGGCCACAAGTACAATTCAATGGCGAACAAGCTGAACCATTCTCTCAAACACAGGGCATACCCCAGGGTTCAGCTCTATCGGCGCTACTGTTCAATGTCTACATGCAACCCCTCTGCGACATCTTTAAAAAACACTACCTCATCTACCATATCTAAGCGGATGTCATCATGCTCTACCCAAAACTGGACAACGCTGACCCCAATTATTCACAGCTCGAAAGCTGCCTTGATGAAATGTTGCTATTGCTACAGAAAAACAACATGGCTATTAACCACAAAAAACAGAGGTCATGTATATGTCCAACAAACCGACCTTCAAGCCCCCAGATACAATCACCCTGTGCAATAACACGTACAAAGCAAAGGATAAAATCAAATATCTAGGAGTCACTCTAGACTGCAATCTAAAAATGGAAACCCACCTGCGTAAAACGAATAAAGCCATCTTCCATAAACTAAGAATAATACAACCTCTAAGGAAAATACTAGAACCAAATGACTTCCGGACCATAGCCCAAGCTCTCATCATGCCACACTTGGACTACTGTAATGCCATCTTACAAGGTCCCCAAGAAATCATTAAATATCCTTCAAATGGCCCAAAATGTGACCGCCAGAGTCATAAAGGGTGCAAGGCTTTCAGATCACATCACCCCAAATCGACCTACATTGCTTCCAATAGCAGCTAGAATACAATACAAGATGCTAGTAACCACATTCAAACTGATCAACAACATATCCCCCTCTTTCCTGACCTCACTTATCTCAACACAACCTGCAAATAGGGACAGAAGAACTGCCAACTTGGGCACCCTACAGGTCCCCACCACCATCAGAACTGTGAAAACATACATCTAGAAGAGCCTTTCATTCTCTGCACCAACCATATGGAACCAACTCCCTGTTGAACTGCGATCAGTCACGGACATTACAAGATTCAGGAAAGAGATAAAACATACCTCTTCAAATGCCACTACAATCAGCCATGACCCTCAGGAAATCATAGCAAAGACTGTGGATAATTAACGTGGATTAAATATGGAAAATATGGAAAATATAAACACAAAAATACAAAACCCAACTATGTAAATGTAAAACTGCATAAAGGTGTAAATGTTCAATAGTAGCCAGCAATATGTAAATACGTATGTATAAATGTAAATATGTATATTTTCCCCCTAGACACTCAACATGTGTGCTGTGACTTCCCTCCAATCCCATGTAATCACTGTACCCTCCCAGTCCTGATTTGACACCCCAAATAGATGAATCAAACCGCTGCTGATCGCTGGAAGCGGCGGTATATAAGTGTGTATTAAATAAATAAATATATCTTCTCAAGTAGGTTCCACCTTCTTGTTAGATGAATCTTTCCTCTCCACATTTCCTATGTGGAGAGGCATATCTCTGTCTGCTTCTTGCAGACACCCATATAGAGGCCTATATATATTCATATCTATAGTATACATCTTACAGATGTCTATGTCTATCATTTGTGTGTATTTTATGCCCTTTCATATCTCACTATAGATATATTCTTATACGTATATCTATATATCTATCTATCTATCTATATATTGTCGCGCCCCCTAGTGGCCAGGCGGTAGCCTAGTGGTAGGAGACGGAACTTATTTATTTTTATGTCCCTTGTTTAGCCTCTATGCAAAGTAGTTGTGAAAAGTAATTCAGCCGAGAGGTTTTGTTTTTCAAGGCACACAGGATTTTTATTTATTTATTGTCCAGGCAAGATGAACTTGGCAGTTCAAAAAAATATCATAACATAAAAATTGGTGGATGTTTTCTCCAGTGAAACAAAAACAAAAACTTGCTTCTTCATTCAGCTTATCTACAATGCTAGGCAATCAGTGTATCTTCAGGTAGAAAATAGCCAGTACTCTTTAAGCCAAACAGCTTCCAGGTTGGTTACAAACTTTACATTCTTCCAGTTAGTTAAACCACTGGTATTTTTTACTGCAGCTATTCTTCTTCCCTTCACAAACGTTTCTTAGAGGCTGAGTTAACAACTCTGGCATTCACTTGTAACACAGTCTTTTAACAAGTCTGAAACAAACCACGGAGCTCAGCAGCTCATTAGCATAATCTTCTCAGCACAGCTCAACTGAAATCCAAGCCTCTAGGTTTCTTCACTTTTTAAAACCTTATGGCTTGTCAGTTTGGGCATAGACTAAAGAACAATCCATCTCCTGATCTGAAGGTAAATCTTCCAACACAGATTCTCCCAAATCCATACTTTCCCCTTCAGAATCAGAGGGTAAATGGTCAGACTTTGGGTCATAAGTAACAGGCTTTAATCTTTCTAAAACCTTTAAAACTTTCTGCCAAATTGCTGCTTCTCTCTGCTGGGGACTCTTGAGAGAATTAGGAGACTTCTTATCTCTCAAGGAACTAGGAGAAGCTTTTAAATTGCTCACCTTGCTATGGGGAAACAAACTCTCCTCAGAGTTTAGTGCCACGGGCTCAATTTCCATACACTCAGGTGGAGACAACTCTCGGCCATTTCCATAGCTTACTTCCTCTCTCTCATAGGATTACTTCCATACCTCTTGCAGGACTCCTTGGGCTCTTGCCTTACTCTGCAAACAGGCCTTGCCTCGTGTTCCTCCTGTTGCTGCCTCCTAGGCTCCACGTGCCAGCAATGCTTGCCACTTGCAATGCCTTCTCGGCTTGCCTCGTCACTTCCTGCTTCTCCTGTGGCTCTGCTCCTGTCTCCCAGGCTCCCCCTGTCTCCCAGGCTCCCCCTGTCTCCCAGGCTCCCCCTGTCTCTAATTTCCTCCACCTTATATTGGTGAATCTCCCTTTCCTTTCCTAGCTCCACCCCCAGCTGTTCCTCATTATCAATGCTGGTTGCCATAGAGCTAGGGCATGTCTTTCTACCACTGATTCTGTGCAGGGAGTTTTTTTCTAACTCTGAAGTTTTAACCCCTGACGTCCTGGAGCTAACTGCATTTTTAGGGGAAAATGCCTGTTTTTTTCTCCCTTTCTTTATACTCTCTGCTAGCTGCACCATCACAATATATATATATCTGTCGAGATATTTTATTATCGGTAGATATGTATTCTGCATTTATCTACCTGACTGTCAAGGCTCATATAGCTATATGATTCTGACAGATGGGCTTTACCCATACCTATGCTATCCAGCATATTGGGGTTCTACATTCACAACCACTTCTGTGGTAGTTAACAACTTCCACCATAACCTTAAGGTTTAGGTACCTCTGAAGCTCTCCATGTTCCAGTATCTCTCCTAGCTGACTCCAGTTAGGACAGACATTGCGGATCTTCAGCTAATCACAGGCTCTAACGCTTCAGGTGTTTGTCCTTTCTTTTGGGATACAAGGGGTTTCCATACCTTTTCCTCCCACAAGGACTGTGCCTGTTTGTCCAATTCGGTCGGCCTTCTCTTTTTGCTCCCAAGGGTGAGCCACTCTGTCGCCAAAAGAGTTCGGCTTTTATCATAAAGCCTTCCGCTGAAGGCCCACCGTTTTTGGTACTACCCCAGTTATTACCGGGGTCCCCTCTTACCTTTCAGGAATCTGACCTCCACTGTTTTTTCCTACAGGTTTATTACCTCCACTTCACAGTGAGGTCCTCCTTGAGGTTCCTCTACTGGGTTCCCCAGTAGATCCCATGAACCTCCTTATTGCTGTGTAATCCTGTTAGGGGAGGTCCATATTGCAATATTTCTTTCAATATCATTGATGATAATTATCATCCGCACATGGACTCCTTCTCTGCAGTCCTATGCTAGGTTAGCTGTTCCACAGCATCTTTCTTTCTTCAACTCCTACCCTCCATCCTCAGGATGCCTGGTGTTGTGGGGGATAGCATGTTCCAATCTATGACATGTTGGGACTCCAGGCATCTTAGCTTGGGAGTCCCCATATGTGAAGACTCATTCCTGCTTGTTCCTGGAGATAGCACAGTTACTTACCTGTAACAGGTGATCTCTGGGAACAGCAGGAATAAGTCTTCACAACCCACCTCCCCAGGAGTTGTATCTCTATCTATCTTTCCTTTCCTCTCTCTCTCTCTTTGTCTCAGCTTTAAAACTTAACTGAGGAGAGGCAGTTGGGAAAGGCGGGAAGGCAGCATGCAGGCGTGGTGGGATGCTTCCAAAAGCTCTTGATTGGATGCTGGGAAGCGTTCCCGCGCAGACTCCGTCGGTACCGACGTACCCATATGTGAAGACTTATTCCTGCTGTTCCCAGAGATCACCTGTTACAGGTAAGTAACTGTGCTTTCCTGACGTTGCTTTTCAGTTTACCCCCTTGCAGCTTCGTGTAATGTCCTCTAGTATTACAGCTTCCCCGTCTTTGAAAAAGGTTTGTTTTTTTGTTCATTAATACTCCTTAAGTATTTAAAGGTCTGTATCATATCTCCCCTGCCCCTCCTCTCCTCTAGGATATACATATTTAGGTCATGGAGTCTCTTTTCTTATGTCTTCTGGCATAGGCTCCAAATCATTTTGGTCGCCTTCCTCTGAACGTTTTCCAGTCTTTTTATATCCTTTGTGAGATATGATCTCCAAAACTGAATACAATATTCAAAGTGAGGCTTCACCAGTAACTTATACAGTGGCGTTAGTACCTCCTCCTTTCTGCTGGTAATTCCTCTCTGCATGCAACCCTGCATCCTTCTGACTTTGGCCACTGCCTTGTCACACTGTTTCGCCACTTTGAGATCCCCGGAAATAATCACTCTGTGATCCTTCTCCTGGTCCGTGCACACTAACATATTGCCCTCTTTCTTGTACAATTCTTTTGGATTTCTGCATCCTTATAAATTCTCTGAGTAGCACACAGTCACAAGAAGAACAAGTAGGAATTGAGCTCCTGTCCCCTGCTCTATGGAAACATTGCACTAACCAGTAGGCTATAAACCTCCACCTTATCAGATCCAAATACACAAAGTGTTGAAATATGAAAGTAAACATCCAGAATCTGTCTCCATCATCAAACTTGGGCAAGTGTTCCGATGATTAGAAGGAATGAGTGAGAATCCCCAGGCATGCACGGAAAAGGAAGTAACAGGATTTGTAAAACAAGAAAAAAACTATTTAAAGAATTCGATTAGCAGGCGAGGAAAAACAAGCGGCAAATGCGCAAATATAGTGGAAAATACAGTGTGTTACTCAAAGAACCTTTTGTCAATCAAGAACAGACACATGAATGGTTACAGAGAGGTGAACTGAAACTGAAGGATGAAAGATTGATAGTTGCTGCTCAGGACAGTGGATTATGGATGAGATGGTTTATGGCGAGTATTGAAAAAACTGGCAAAACAGACGTATGTTGATTCTGTAAGAAAGAGCTGGAAACAATGACTCACCTTATTAGCAGACTGTGAAGTTCTGATGGTGGAAAATTTCTATACCAAAAGGCACAACAAAGTAGCAGGCCTCCTCCACTGTAAACTCTGTAAACACTACAACATCACTGTCTCGGAAACTCACTGGGATCATGACCCTAGGAGAATAACAGAGAATGAAGAGGTTATGATCACCTGGGACATTCCCATTCCAATGGATAAGAAGCTGGATGCCAGAAAACCTGACATAGGTGTAAAGGAGAAGAATACCAGAACGGTATTGATAATAGAAGTGTTGGTACCGAATGGTTATTCTGTGAATCGCGTGGAGAGACAGAAGATCCTGAAATACCAAGAAATGCAGTCAGATGAAGAAAAAGTGGCAGAAAGATAGAGATCTTTCCCATTGTATTAGGAGCGACAGGCTTGATAAAGAAGACTTTCCAAACCCGTCTTTATTTATGTATGTATTTATTTAACAAAGCTTATATATACCGCCCCTTCCTGAGATCAGGGGCGGTTTACATGGAACATCAGGAAATGTTTTACATTGAACATAGAGACTATGTACATTTAACATATGAACATATGAGCAAAGGAACTATGTACATTTAACGTAGGAACTATATACATTTAGCATCTATGATAGTGTACAGGTGGTTATATAGTGTTGACAAACTGTCCATACCTGTGTTATTTTACGAACTCCAGAAGGATGCTCTCTTTGGCACGATGCAAGTACTATGCTGAGCATTAGCAGTAAATATGAGAGACTGATCATACTCCACACACCCTGGCTTAGAAGTGAGGTTCATGACTATCATGGTATCTGCAAAACTGACTCATTTGGAAAAAATGCCCAGAGACAACACCTCAACAATAATTGGGGACTAAGTGCCTCGGTATCACGCCCGGATCCACACAAACTGAATCATGGAGTTCACGTCAATAGCAGCGCTTTATTGGGTGATGACATTCCTACTGAAGTCGATCAAGCAGACTCATTTATATCACACTCGCAACATATTATAGTCATACATGCCTATGACCAACATAGGTCGCAACTATCTTTACACAGAGTATATACAAGAACTCGACCAATAAAATCATCCATATCCCTATAAACAAACAGTTATCATACTCTGTCGTATGTGATCGCACTAATGCATGTACATACATCTGTGATATGATTAATGCAAGATTGGTATGAAATAAGACCTCAATAATAAATGACCATATAATAAGCGAGATATACTATTCATAACGGAGACTTGGCTCCTAGACTCTGATCTGGTACATCTAAACCGACTGAAAGCCCTAAACTATGACATATTTTGCTGTCCAAGGGAAGGCAAATGAGGAGGGTGGGGTCCTCATAATCATCAAAGATTATCTTAAAGCCTTGCTGCTATCAGCGACAAGTGTAGATGGTTTAGACATACTAACAATTGAAACCAAGCAACTTATGTTCTGCCTTATATATAGAACCCCCACATCAAACACAAACAACCTTGCTACAATTCTTGAACTAGCCTGTAATAAGGCAGCCGACAAAAACATGTTAGGGGATTTCAATCTGACATTGTTAAACAACTCTCAAGTGCACTCTCCTTAGTGTAATGGAAGATTTGGACTATCAACAAATCATAAACTGGTATTTACACTTAGATTGTGAGCCCTTCGGGAACGAGGAAATAGAAAGTGTCTGTTAGAATATATCTGTAAATCGCTCTGATACACACAGTAAAGGACACTATATCAAGTGCCTTAAGCTATAAAACCATTTCTACCTAAAAACATCATGAATATGACAAAGCAAATATATCTCGAAACCCATCCAGTTCCCTGGTCAGACCACTACCTAATCCACTTTAATATAACCCATCACACAGCAGTGTATAATAGCAGTAACAGGAACAACATGGAACAACACTTCAAACAATTCAATAAGGAGGCATTCTTAAAGGAAGTTCTTCGCAGCTGAATGGAGAAACAGATGATTTGGATAAATTAATCGAGAACTGGAACAAGTAATCAATAGAGCTGCATCTATCAAGCAAACTAAAACTAACAAGAGGAATCACCCTGGTATTCCCATGAGTTAAGAACCATAAAAAGACAATTAACAAAGATTGAAAGCAAATGGAGATCAACCAAAGTAACCCAAGACAGAAATTTATACATGTATACTCTCTGTACACATCGAGAAAGCATCAACAACAAGAAAAAGGAATACTACGCAAAAACAATTTTGAAATCTATAAATCAAGAACTTTTCAACATTGTAAAATCTCTAACTAAAGCATCCAACTCAATGAAAAATCAAATACTAATACACCCTCAAGAGCTAGCAAACTACTGTTCAAATAAACTAAGGGGGACTTTCCAGCCTCCATCTATTTCATATCTCAATATCTTTACACATTTCAGAACTGTTCTCATTTTCACAAATCAATATAAACCAGCTTGAACAAATAATCATCTCCATCAATACAACTACTTCCCCTGTGGACCCTTGTCCAGTTAGCTGGATGAAACTTACCCGTACAGAAATTGCTCCCACCATACTCACAATGGTCAATTTATCCTTATTTTTTTATTTTATTGGGCTGTATTTTTATATACCACTTTTCAGAGAGGTCAAAGCAATTTACAAGGAACTTGTCTTTACAACTAACGTTTACAACGAAAGCAGGTAACTTTGTACAGAGAGAAGGAACTTAAATTAACTATGTACAGGTTGAAACTATTTACATGTGCTTGTAATAACTTGTCCTTCATGTGGATTTGAAAATACTGTTCGGTGGGCAGGGTTAGGGGGGGTGTGGGGCAGAAGTGGAGGGGTGAATAGGTGAGTCTTGAGGAGTTTGCAGAAGGATAGGCGATCTGTAGTGTGTGTTATGTGGTCAGGTAGAGAGTTCCAGGCAATTGGGACATAAAGTTCAAAGACACAAAGGGTCTAAAAAAAAGCTACCATCCGCCCTATTCTCAAGAACAACTCCTTAGACCAGGGGTCTCAAACTCAAATTGCTTTGAGGGCCAAATGAGGACTTGTAAAGTAACCCGGGGGCCGCATAAGACGCAGGGCCTCATTTGCATAAGGGGCCTCATTTGCATAAATATTTGCATAATGTTACCATACACTAACTTTTAGTAAACATGCCTCTTTAATGAGTATGGATAAAGAAAGACTAAAAGATTTAGAAACAAGAAGACAATAATTAAACTGGGAACCCCAAAAGCCAAACTTGGAATGTACGACAACACTGTAGAAATAAAAATATAAATTAATTTCCTCTTGTACTAAACAAAGCGCAAACATTAATGATGCACATTTCCCAGAGCTGACATATTCCAGTTAATAAATTCAAAATAAAGAGATATTTTTCTACCTTTTGTGCATTTTTTTCAGTTGCAATTGTTCCAGCCACTTTCTTCTGGTTTCTTCATGTCTTCTGCTAACTCTCCATCGTCTGCTGTCCATTTGCCCTTTCTTCTCTCCTAGTTTTTTTTCCATTCTCTCTCTACATCTGCTTTAACATACTAATCTTTCTCCTTTTTCTCTTTCCTCATTCCTATTTCATCCACTCAAATTTTACCCCTCCATCCTCAATCCCCACTTACTCTCCCAATACCTGGCCAATTGTAGATTTGTCTTCTCTCCCAGACAAAATATTTTCCCCTCTCCATTTCACTTTCCCAGCTCCATCCCATTCTAATCCTCCCCCAACATCAGCTCCCTTCTAGTTCCAGCCCCACCCAGCATCCGCTCCCTTCTAGTCCCCCCATTAGTCCATTTCCAGTCCTATCCTAGCCTCACCATCAGCCCATTTCCAATCCTAGCCCCCATCAGCCCATTTCCAATCCTAGCTCCCTCCCCTCACAGCCCCTTTCCATGCCAAGCCCCCCTCCCCATCAGCCATTTGCAGTTCAAGCCCCCCTTCCACTCAGCCCATTTCCAGTCCTAGCAACCCCCCCCAGCCCATTACCAGTCCTAGACCCCCCATAGCCCATTACCAGTCCTAACCTCCCCATAGCGCACTTCCAGTTTTACCCCCATCACCCCATTTTCAGTTTTACCCCCCCCCATAGCCCATTACCAGTCATAACCCCCCTGCCAATAGCCCACTTCCAGCCCTAACCCCCATTACCCCATTTCAGTCAGCCCTTCCATAGCTCATTACCAGTCCTAACTGCCCCCATCAGCCCACCTCCAGTACTTCGTTTACCCCCCCTGCCCATTTCTAGTCCTTGCCCCCACCATAGCCCATTACCAGTCATAACCCCCCTGCCAATTGCCCATCTCCAGTCATAACCACCCCCCCTGCCAATAGCCCATTTCCAGTCATAACCCCCCCTGCCAATAGCCCATTTCCAGTCATTACCCCCCCCCCCTGCCAATAGCCCATCTCCAGTCATAACCCCCCCCTGCCACTAGCCCATTTCCAGTCATATCCCCCCCCCCTGCCAATAGCCCCCCCTGCCAATAGCCCCCCCCTGCCAATAGCCCATCTCCAGTCATAACCCCCCCCGCCAATAGCCCATTTCCAGTCATAACCCCCCCCTGCAAATAGCCCATTTCCAGTCATACCCCCCCTGCCAATAGCCCATTTCCCGTCATACCCCCCCCCCCGGCAAATAGCCCATTTCCCGTCCTACACCCCCCCCCCCCCCAGGTAAATTAAAACAAAACCTGGCTTCTGCTGCTCAAGCAGCAAAATCAGCTGTCCTGCGGCCCCTTCCCCTGTGCCCGGAGATCCGAGTCTGCTCTATCAGCGGCGTGCTTTTCAAGCCGCGAGGAGAGTATTCCCCTCTCGCGCGGCTTGAAACCGCGCGAGAGGGGAATACTCTCTTCGCGGCTTGAAAAGCACGCCGCTGATAGAGCAGACTCGGATCTCCGGGCACAGGGGAAGGGGCCGCAGGACAGCTGATTTTGCTGCTTGAGCAGCAGAAGTCAGGTTTTTTTTTAAATTTGACAATTGCTTCTGCCACTGCCACGGCGGCAACGGCAGAAGCCAGGGTTTGGGGTTTTTTTTGTTTTCCTCCGTCGCGGGCCGCACAAAGTTGTCTCGCGGGCCGCATGTTTGAGACCCCTGCCTTAGACAAAACATGTCCAGAATCATACAGACTGATATCAAGCCACCCGTTCATAGGAAAAATACTTGACAAGATTGTGCTGACTCAACTTTAAGGTCACATAGAAATAAATGCTCTGCTTGATCCACACCAGCATGGATTCAGACCATTCCATGGAGTAGAAGCATTACTCATATCACTCCTAGATAAGACCTTAAAGGGTATTGAAAAAAACAAAACATGCTTTTGTTTTCATTTTCCTAGACCTAGCTGCTGCATTTGATTCCATAAATCATGACTAAGTAATAACTCATCTTCAAGAAATAGGAATAGCACTGAGCTGGATCACTTCTTATCTCACGGACAGAGCTCTGCAAGTAAAAAATGGATCATGAAACATCAAATCCATACAAGCAACAGCAAGGCATCCTGCAAGGCTCAGCATTGTCAGCTCTTTTATTTAACATATGTTACAGATTGGTTGTAGATATGTTTCAGAAGTACAGTGTAAATTACCACATTTATGCAGATGATATGATGTACTACTGTGATACAGTAGCCGGTGTAGAGCCCATGATAATAGGTGAAAAAGAGGAATTTACCTTGGAGTCTGATAGGCAGCAAACACACTCAGCTCACAGGAGGCAAAAGAGCAATAGAATAAGTTTACCACACACTAGTCCTGACGTAGCAGGAAGGTTAAAAGCTAATCAGGATCACCTGTCCATGAAAGCACAGGCAGCGTGCAAAGGACATGAGGATAAAAGCTGCTGGGTAAATCCAGGAGAGGCCAGTGGGGGCAGCGACCTGGGAGGAGTGAGCAACCAGCCTGAGAGCAGACGTCACACAGAAGGAAGCCTGCTCAATCAAGGAAGCAGTAGGTGTGGTCCGGTAGCAGGAAGCAGCCAGGGAAAAACTTCTCAGGAACGTGGCCATAGCACTGCTCAGACTGCTGGTAGCTGGAGGTCCCGGGAAGGAGCTGTCTGTAGCCCAGAGAGAGGAACCAGAACAACAGAGAGAAGGTAGGAACCTAGCTTTAAGAGAGAAAAAGCTAAGAACTCTGCTTTGTCTGGAGGTCCAGGGCATGGCATAAGAAGTAAAGTAAATGCTGAGAGTTATGACGTAATTCCACATTACTGGAGAGAAAAGGAAAGCCAGAGGGAAGATGCCACAATACCAGTTATTCAAAACCCTGCTTGCCTAGAGCAACTTCCTGATAAGCTGACCAGTGCCTCACAGAGAGGGTTTTACAATGAAAATAGCTATGAGGATTTTAACCCACCTACAGCCTCGGAGGATTGTGAGCTATTGCAGTGGGAAAATAATAGCTGTAACCTTGAACCCACACCAATGGACTGTACGTTATGTTTCTCTGATGATATTGAATCATTGTGCTAAACAAGTGGGCAGAAGCTCTGTAAAAATACCAAAGGAAAAGAATATATTTTTCTTTGAAGAAGCTGTTCTTGTTCCTGGTTTTTGTTTTATAAAAGGAGGTCCTTAGGGGAGGGGAAATAAAGCCCTATTCTTATTTTGCCTTAATTACTCGACTGCAGACTGTTGTGCTAGAAGGCAACTTGATCCTCAAGGCCCTAGGCGGATGCCTAATAGGTACTGGGACTGGGAGAGGAGTCACACTACCCAATATGTTGCATTGATAAAACATCTGACTAGCTCACCTCCTGAAACCTCAAAATAAACATTACTTTTTATTTCCAAAGATAAAGATTTCACTCCACCATTTGTAATAAAATTCAAAGAGGTATCGTTGCAAGTCTAAAAGAAGTAAGATATCTAGGAATAACACTGGATCAAGCATTAAATTTAAACTCCCACAAAAACATAACACATGCTATACACAATAAACTAAAAATACTACAACCATTGAGACCCTTCCTAGAACCAAAAGACTTCTGTACAGTTTTACAAACAATGATCTGCCCTCACTTTGATTTCTGCAACGGCATTCTCCAAGAACTACCCAAACACTTAACAAACTCTGGATGGCTCAAAATAACGGCAGCTATGTTAAAAAGCTCCCAGGGATACACACATCACACCGATCCTACAGCAGTTATATTGACTAACAATTGAAAGTTGTATAAAAAATAAATCCATCATGACTACTTTCAAAATATTACATAACCTGTCTCCTACATGCCTATCTTCTCTAATATTCACTACACCCAACAATAGACAGCGGAGAACCAGTGCACAAAACTTACTAGCCATCCCATTGGATTTCAGGAGAACAAACTGAGCAACTAGCAACAGGGCATTCATATATTACGCCCCGATCCTTTGGAACTTGCTACCAAATACATTAAACATAGAAACCTAGGCCATGTGGTCTTTTTCTGTCATCATTTTTCTATCTAGTCTGTCCTTCCATATCAACAACTACAACAGTTCCATTTTTTTCCTTTAGAGATCCTCTGTGTTTGTCCCATGCCTTTTTGACTTCAGATACTGTCCTCATCTCTACCACCTCCACTGGGAGACTATTCCACGGATCCACCACTCTTTTCATAAAGAAATATTTCTGCATATCACTCCTGAATCTATCTCCTTTCACCCTTATCACATGTCCCCTCATAGCAGAACCTGCTTTCAGTTGAAAGAGGCTCTCCCCCTGTGCATTTATGCCACAGAGGAATTTAAACGTCTCAATCATATCACCTCTATTCCGCCTTTCTTCTAAGGTGTACATATTAAGATCCTTAAGTCTGTCCTCATATGCTTTATAATGATCACTAACCATTTTAGTAGTCACCCTCTGTACTGACTCCATCCTGTTTATATCCTTTTGAAGGTGTGGTCTACAGAATTCCACACAATACTCCAAATGAGGTCACACCAAAGACTTAATACAAAGGCACTATCACCTCCTTTTTTTTCTGCTAGCCATTCCTCTCCCTATACACCCAAGCATCCTAGCTTTTGCTGTCACCTTTTCTACCTGTTTAGCTACTTTAAGATCATCAGACACAACTACATCAAGGTCCTGCTCTTCTTTAGTGGACAAAAGTACTTCACCCCCTATACTATATTGCTTTCTTGGATTGCTGCAGCCCAAATGCATGACCTTGCATTTTTTAACATTAAATCCCAGCTGCCAAATTCTAGACCATTCTTAAGCTTAGCTAGATCCTTCCTCATGTTATATACACCTTCCTGGGTGTCTACTCTATTGCAGATTTTGGTATCATCCGCAAAGAGGCAAACCTTACCCGACAGCCCTTTTGCTATTTCACCAGCAAAGATGTTAAAAAGAATCGGACCAAGGACAGATTCCTGGGGCACACCACTGGTAACTTCCATCTCCTCAGAGTGAGCTCCATTTACCTTCCGTACCTTCTCGCCTCCCACTCAACCAATTTCTAACCCAAGCAGTAACTTTAGGGTCCATCCCTAGGGTGCTCAGTTTGTTTATAAGTCGCCTGTGAGGAACAATGGCAAAGGTTTTACTGAAATCAAAATATACCACATCTAGGGCTCTCCTTCGGTCCAGCTCCCTGGTCACCCAGTCAAAGAAATCAATCAGATTTGTCTGACAAGACAAGAATGATGTCTGACCTATCTACCTTCAGAAGATTGCTTTACACCTCTCTTTACAGAACATTTTGGAAACATTCAATTTACCACTAATTTGGACCCTACATATAAGATACATTAGACATCACCAAACCCTCAACAAAAGAAGATATTCCTGGTTGCACCAGGACTCACAGTCTTAATATTATACAGTAACCCTGCAAGATCTACTACAAATGTCTAGACCATGTAATTGCAATGTATATCTATTATAATAAGTAATATTATGTTAACAGTTAGAATTTGAACTGTTTATTGTAACTTTATCCCCTCCCTGTTCATTTAGAAACATGTTCATTGTAAAATTGTTTGTTTTTTTACCAGGAACAAGCAGGAAGTCAGTCCTCACATAAGGGTGATGTCGGTGCCGACGGAGTCCGCGCGGAAGCATCTCCCCAGCTTTCAAAGAGAGCCTTTGGGAGATGCCGCCACACGTGTGGATCCCCTTCCCGCCGAAGGGTGCCATCTTGGTCAGTCTCCTTTTTTCCGTGGAGCCCAACGGACGCACGTCCATTGTCCCCAGAAAAACTTCTGAAAAACTTAGTAATTCAGTTTAGCTTTCCGGTAAGTGTACTGGATGCTTTTCCTGCCCCGAGCCGGCATCTTTGATGCTGTCCTCAGGCCAATACTTTTATCCTCAAGGTGCCTTTGAAAGGCACTTCACACCTTTTTTCACCTGAGGATAATTGACCCCCGTCCGGGTGCATCTCACCATGTCCCCCGGTGGGTTCAAAAAATGTGATTGCTGCAGTCAAACCATGTCCATCACTGACACCCATGACTGCTGCTTGCACTGCTTGGGACCAGACCACGACAGTTCCACATATGACCTTTGCTAGGCCATGTTGGCAAAAAACAACAAAAAGAGGTTGGAATTGCAGGAAAAGATGTTCCCGTGGTCTGACTCCGTGTCCACATAACCAGCGCCCATCTCAAAGGCAGGCACACCTCGTCCCACTGGCCATGGTGGTGGTGTTGGGCTTCTGCTTTCTCCCTCTTGCCAATTCCAACCCCTCCTGCTGCCTCAGTCTCACTCCTTTCTCTCTTTTGAAGTCCACTCCATCCGCCTTTTCACTCCACTTCCTCTCGGGGTAGCTGTTATTTATCAACCTCCTGACAAGTCTGCTGCTATCTTTCTCACCGACTTTGACTCGTGGCTTTCCTTCTTTCTGGATTCCTCTTCCCCCACTCTTATTCTTGGAGATTTTAACATTCATGTCGATAACCCTTTCTGATCCTTATGCCTTAAAGCTCTTCTCCCTTACCTCCTCGTTTGACCTCCAACTTTGTTCCACTGCTCCCACTCACCAGCATGGCCACGGCCTTGACCTGATATTTTTCTCTAGTTGCTTACCCTTGAACTTCTGTAGCTCAGTTCTTCCCTTATCTGACCATCAACTTTTAAGCTTTAATCTTCATCACCCACTGCCTCAGCTTTGTCCTGTGTCCTCCAACCTATTTAGAAATCTTCATGCTATTGATCCCTTGGCTCTCTCTTCCACTATTTCTTCATCTCTTCCACTATGTCATCAAAGTCTGTTGACGAGGCAGTAACTTCTTATAATGCTGCACTCTCCTCAGCTCTGGATACTCTCGCTCCGCCCATGCCACGTCCTGTGAGACGTTCTGCACCCCAGCCCTGGCTTTCACCCACTACCCGCTATCTACGTTCCTGTGCCCGTATTGCTGAGTGTGGCTTGGCTCAAATACCGCTCCCCTTCAGACTTTCTACACTTCAAATTCATACTTGTCTTTTTCCAGTCAACCATAGCTCTTACCCAAACAAGACTACTATGTCCATCTGACTATCTCTCTTGACTCTGATCCTCGCCATCTCTTTACTACTCTCAGCTCTCTTCTCAAAGTTCCTCTGCTTCTGATCCCTCCCTCCCTTTCTGCCCAAACCCTGGCTGACTATTTCCATGACAAAATCCAGAAGATCACCCTCCAATTCCCCACAAAGCCAGCTACTTCCCCTCCTCCCCCTTCACTCCCAACTCTCCCCCCCTCCCCCACCTCTGCTACCCTCTCTTCCTTTCCTGTGATCTCTGAAGAGGAAACTGCACACCTTCTTTCTTCCTCCAAACTCACCACCTGCTCCTCTGATCCTATTCCCAACCGTCTCCTAAGCCCGATCTCCTCCACCGTTGTCCCTTCCATCTCTCATATTCTCAACCTATCGCTCTCCACTGCAACAGTCCCTGCAGACTTCAAGCATGCTGTGGTCACACCTCTCCTCAAGAAACCCTCAATTGATCCCACCTGTCCTAATTATCGACCCATCTCTCTCCTTCCCTTCACTTCTAAACTACTTGAACATGCGGTTCACCGCCACTGTCTCAACTTCTTCTCTCATGCCCTCCTGGATCCCTTACAGTCTGGCTTTCGTCCTTTACACTCTACTGAAACATCTCTTGCCAAAGTCTCCAGTGACTTGTTCCTGGCAAAATCCAAGGGCCTTTACTCTGTCTTCATCCTTCTTGACCTCTCTTCTGTTTTTGACACTCTTGACCACAACCTTCTCCTCAATACCCTATCCTCGCTTGGTTTTAGGGGCTCTGTACTATCCTGGTTCTCCTCCTATCTCTCCCATCGCTCTTTCAGTGTGTGTTCTGGTGGCTCCTCCTCTTCTGCTACCCCGCTCCCAGTTGGTGTACCCCAAGGATCTGTCTTTGGTCCGCTCTTTTTCTCTCTCTGCATCCAGTACCTTGGTGTGCTTATCTCTTCCCATGGCTTTCAGTACCATCTGTATGCTGATGACTCCCAGATCTACCTCTCTACGCCTGAAATCTCTCTGGCAATCCAGACCCAGATCTCTGCCTGCCTTTCTGACATTGCTGCCTGGATGTCTCACCGCCACTTGAAACTGAACATGGCCAAGACTGAACTTCTTATCTTTCCCCCTAAAACCTCCCCTCCTCTTCCTCCTTTCTCAGTCTCTGTGGATAACTCTGTACTCCTTCCTGTTTCCTCAGCCCGCAATCTGGGGGTTATCTGTAAAGGTTTCTCACTTATATCTATTTTTCTCCAGGACCAAGCAGGAAGTCAGTCCTCACTTATGGATGACATCGGCGCCGATGGAGCCCCCGTGCGGAGCATTTCCCCAGCTTTCTATGAAAGCTTTTGGGAATACTACATGCATGCGCGGTCCCCTTCCCGCCTAAAGGTGCCATCTTGCTCAGTCTCTCTTTTTCCGTGGAGCCCTTCGGACGTTCGTTCTAGTCACCCGGGAAAAGTTGATTTTTTTCTTGAAGATTTCTTCGCTTTTTCTTAGAGTTCGACACCGGTTCCCCTTCCCACCAGGTTCGGTACACCGGTATCGAGCCTGTTCTCTATTTTTCGGTTTTTGCCCTTAGTGGCTGGCGTTCGCACCCTTTTTTCTGTTTTTCCCTGGAAGGCCAGTCTTTTGACCTCACGGGGGCCCTTTTTTCCCCGATGGCTTCCAGCGGTTTCAAGAAATGTGTTCGATTCAAGAAACTAATGTCTCTCACCGACACCCACGACTGCTGCCTTCGGTGTCTTGGCCCATATCATGACCCCATGATCTGTGGCCCATGTGGTAAAATGTCCACCAAGACACTTCGAAGCCGTCAACACCAGAAGGAAAGGATTTTTTCGGGCTCTCCTCCGGCCGGGCCCAGACCTCTTCTGAGGCCTCGACGTCTCGGGAGTCTGATCCCGAGCATCGCTGGGGTTCCTCGGACAGGGGTTTCCCCGACCGTGAATGCAAGAGGAAGAAACGGCTCGCGAGGGCAGCGTCGGAGGAGGTCCCTGGTTCCTCGAGGGCCAGGTCTAAGACCATCGACCGCCGTCCCGGGCCTTTGGAGCAGGAGAAGCCGTCCAACGTACCTCGTGTAGAGCCCGGAGACCGTCGGACACGTAAGTCCTGTAGTCCTGGTGGACTCTCCTCCGAGGGAGCCGACATCGGGCCCGGCTCTGCCGGGGCCCGAGTCAGTAGCTGCTCAGTCTCCTGAGCTTGGACTCAGACTGACAGCCTTGGAGTGCAGATTGTCTGCCTTCATGGAGCAGCAGCGGGTACTAATGGCCAGCCTCGCTGGTGCATCTGCCCCGACCACCGGGACATCGACGTCCAAGTTGACCCCGGAGACCGAGCCGATACTCAAGGCCATGAAGGCTCAAGGTCGTCCTCGGTCAAAGTCTCCCTTGACCTCCCGCTCAGAACCGAGGGCATCGATGCTGGTGCCTTTGGCATCGGGGTGGGTGCCACCTCGACTCGCGCGGTCGGAGCCCCTTGACGACTCTTCCGATGAGTCAGCCTGGGAGACGGAGGATGTGGAGTCCCCCGATACCTTCCGGACTCAGTGCATCCCATCGGACTCACTGCAGTCCGAGCCCCGGAGTAGGTCCTCTCCGGAGGACACCCGGTTCTCGGAGTTCGTGCGGGACATGGCCAAGGCCTTGGCGATTCCTGCCGATCCCGAGGAGGAGGAACTCGAGACCCTCCAGTATGACTCTCCTCCGAAGGAGGCCTTTACTGTGCCGGTTCCTCCGATGCTGGAACGGCTCCTCTTCCGGATGTGGGAGGCGCCGATCTTGAGCAAGCAGGTCGATTCCATTTATCGACTCTGTAAGAGCCCTGTCTTCCAAAAGACGCTGCTGCTGCACCATTCCATGGTGGTGGAATCGGCCATGCATCAACTGAAGAGCCAGAAGATGCACTCTGCGGTGCCCCCCGGTAGGGAAGCCCGCAACCTGGATGTTTTCGGCAGAAAGAGCTTCCAGGGCTCGATGCTTGCTTGCCGTGTCCAGTCATAGCAGCTATACATGGGCATGTTTCTCTGAGACCTGGCAAAGGAGCTTGCCGGGTTCTCTGCTTGTCTCTCCGGGGAACCTTTTCAGAGGTTCCAGTCTTTGTCTTCAGGTATCCGGGACTGTTCCAAATTCATGTCCCGAGCGACCTACGATGGCTTCAAGGCTTCGGCTCGTGTGGCGGCCGCCGGCATTGCGGCCCGATGCCAGGCATGGCTGCAGTCATCGGACCTCGAGCCTTGGGTTCAGGACAAGTTGGTTGATGTCCCTTGCCGAGGTGAGAACCTTTTTGGCAAACCCATGGCCGAGAAGGCTGCTGAGCTCGAGACCGAGCACCTGACCGGGACTAGGCTGTCCAGAAAGACTTCTTCCCCTTCTCACAAAAAGAAGGGCTCGGGTAAAAAGTCCTTCTACCCGAGAAAGGTGTCTGCCTACAAACCTTTCCCTCAATACCAGGCCTCCCCAGCTCCCTCTCAGGGGCAGCAGGCCAAGGGGCAGGGACATGGGCCCCGTAGGCAGAAGACCCCCAAGCCTCCGGCTCCTGCTCCTACCCAGCAGGGAGGGGTTTTTTGACTCCCAATGCATAGCCTCTCCGTCCCTGCTGTCCCATCCATGCACAGGAGGTCGCTTGGCCCTGTTTGCCCACCGGTGGCCACCCATTACAGGGGATGCTTGGATCTTAAGCATCATTCACCAAGGCTATATGCTTCATTTCCAACAGCTACCTCCTGTCTATTTTCCAGGAGAACCTCTGAGGCCTCTCCTGCACACCACCCTCCTCCTCCAAGAACTTCAGGGTCTGCTTCTTGACAAGGCGGTAGAGCCGGTACCTCCTCGCCTTCAAGGGCACGGGTTCTACTCCAGGTATTTTCTGGTGCCAAAAAGAACAGGAGACCTAAGGCCTATCCTAGACCTCAGAAACCTCAACAAGTTCTTGGAGAAAGAGAAGTTCAAGATGCTTACTCTTGGAACACTTCTGCCCTACCTCCAGCAGAGAGATTGGCTATGCTCCTTAGATCTAAAGGATGCGTACACTCACATCCTCATTCATCCAGACCACAGAAAGTACCTCAGGTTCATGGTGGGAGGAAACCATTACCAGTACAGGGTGCTGCCTTTTGGCCTACATTCCGCCCCACGGGTCTTTACAAAGTGCCTAACTGTGGTGGCGGCGGCCTACTTGAGGACCCAAGGGATATTTGTCTTCCCCTATCTAGACGACTGGCTCATCCGGGGTCAGACCTACCAGGAGGCCAGGCAGGCCACCTCCAGGACTGTCACACTCCTTCAAAACCTAGGCTTTGTCATAAACTTCGCAAAGTCCACTTTGCTCCCCTCCCAGAACTTTGAGTTCATAGGAGCACGGCTGGACTCTCTGCAAGCAAGGGCTTACTTGCCAGAGGACAGAGCTCAAAGGCTCATGGAGTTGGCATCCCAGTTTCTCAGTCTGCTGAGGGTTCCTGCCAGGCTCTGTCTGCAGCTCCTGGGACACATGGCATCGACTGTGCATGTGACCCCCAATGCCCGCCTCCACATGAGGCCTGCACAGTGGTGCCTCAACTCAGTGGAAGCAGGCCACAGGGAGTCTAGCAGACAAAGTAAGGGTATCCAAACCTTTCCTGGATTCTCTTCAGTGGTGGCTACACCCCCCCCCCCCCAACTTGCTGCAGGGGGTGCCTTTTCAGGTAGCTGCCCCCACAGTGGTGTTGACAACCGATGCCTCCTTGCAGGGCTGGGGTGCACACTGTCAAGGGAGCTGCACCCAAGGCCTCTGGTCCCCATGGGAAGCCCTGCAACAGATCAACCTACTGGAACTGCGGGCTATTCGCTTAGCCCTCAAGGCTTTTTCTCACTCCTTGGCCCACCAGTCTGTTCTAGTTCAGACAGACAACCAAGTGGCCATGTTCTATGTGAACAAACAGGGCGGCACTGGGTCCAGGCCTCTATACCTGGAAGCACAGGCCCTTTGCTCTTTTGCCATCAGGCACCAGATGTTGCTGAGGGCTGTGTATCTTCCTGGCCAGGAGAACTTTCTGGCAGACCGCTTAAGCAGAATTCTGCAGCCCCACGAGTGGAAACTGCACCCTTTGGTGGTTCAACAAATTTTCCTAAAATGGGGACTTCCATCCATGGATCTCTTTGCCAGTCCCCTGAATCACCAACTGCCCAGGTTTTGTTCCAGGCAACCGCATCCCCTAAGGGTGGCGGCGGATGCCTTCCTGATTTCTTGGTCCCAGGGCCTGCTCTATGAGTTTCCTCCCATGCCTCTGGTGGCCCGAACCTTGTTCAAGATTCTCAGGGACAAGGCCTCAGTACTTCTGGTTGCGCCCAGGTGGCTGAGGCAGCCCTGGTTCCCCCTGCTACTTCAACTGGCAGTGGAGACACCCATGCCTCTGGGATTCCAGCCCGACCTTCTGTCTCAGGATCGGGGTTCCCTTCGGCATCCCAATCTCAAATCTCTCCATCTGATGGCATGGAGGCTGCAAGGGTAGTCTTGGCTCCCTGGGGCCTACCTCAGGAAGTGGAAGAGGTGGTCTTGACTTCTAGGAAGCAATCCACCAGGAAAACATATGCCCTAAACTGGAGGAGGTTGTCCTTGTGGTGTCAGCAACGCAAGGAAGATCCTTTCACCTGCACTGTGCCAGTAGTGCTCCAGTACCTACTGCACTTGTCCAATCAGGGCCTTAAGTCCAATTCTGTTCGGGTCCACCTCTCTGCTCTGGCAGCTCATCACTCTCTGGTGGAGGGACACTCTTTGTCAGTTCACTCCTTGGTGTCCAGATTTCTCAGAGGCTTACTATTGCTCAAGCCTCCTCTCCGTCCACCGGCCCCTGAGTGGGAGTTGAATGTGGTCTTGCAGCAACTTACTCGCCCACCTTTTGAACCAATGGCTACATGTCCTTTACGCTTCCTATCCTGGAAGACTCTATTCCTAGTGGCCTTGACCTCGGCCAGGCGAGTGAGTGAACTTCAAGCCCTGGTCTGTGACAGGCCATACACTCGCTTCTATAGGAACAGGGTAGTCCGTAGGACTCATCCTAAGTTCCTCCCCAAGGTTGTCTCCTCTTTTCATCTCAACCAGGAGGTGGTTCTTCCAACATTCTTCCCTAGGCCCCATGCCAGCCGGGCTGAGACAGTCCTGCATACCCTGGACTGTAGGAGGGCCTTATCCTTCTACCTTGAGCGTACGCAGGGCATAGAAGGGCTACTCAGCTCTTCGTATCTTTTGATCCCAATAACTTGGGGGTACCTGTGTCCAAGCGTACCTTGTCCATCTGGGTGGCTGACTGTATCACCTGGACTTACAGGGCAGCTGACCTTCCTTTGCAGGGTCGGGTCATGGCCAACCGTGTCAGGGCAATGGCTGCCTCAGTAGCTCATCTCCGCTCTGTACCGTTGACAGACATCTGCAGGGCTGCAACTTGGTCCTCAAGCCAAACCTTTGCGGCCCATTACTGCCTGGAGAGGGAGTCCCGCAGGGACAGTGCTTTCGGTCAGGCAGTGCTCCGGAATCTCTTTGAGTTTTAGGCAACTCCTACCCTCCAGCCCTCTGGTTGGGCTACCGGTGGAGGTATGTTTCAGTGAAATCCTTTCTCTGATGCTGAGGCTAGAGGGAGCTCATTTTTTCAGCTCTGGATCCCCGGTAGCCTGAAGCTGGGGAGTCCCATAAGTGAGGACTGACTTCCTGCTTGGTCCTGGAGAAAGAGTAGTTACTCACCTGTAACAGGTGTTCTCCAGGAGCAGCAGGAATCAGTCCTCACAACCCTCCCTCCTCCCCTGGGAGTTGCAGTTGTACATAGTTAATTTTTTCATTTTTGTGTGCTGTTTTTTAGCTATGTCATTTGGCTGAGCAAGATGGCACCTTTAGGCGGGAAGGGGACCGCGCATGCGTGTAGTATTCCCAAAGGCTTTCATAGAAAGCTGGGGAAATGCTCCGCACGGGGGGCTCCATCGGCGCCGATGTCACCCATAAGTGAGGACTGATTCCTGCTGCTCCTGGAGAACACCTGTTACAGGTGAGTAACTACTCTATCCTTGTTATGTTTGTTCCATTGTAAACAGTTGAAATAGACTGCCTTGTTATGTTCTATGTAAACCGTCTTGATTCGCAGAAAAACGGTATATAAAAACTGTTAAATAAATAAATAAATCTTTGACTCCTCTCTCTCCTTCTCCACACATATCCATCTGATAGCTAAGACATGCTGTTTCTTTCTCTATAACATCAGCAAAATCCGTCCTTTCCTTTCTGAACACACTACTAAAACGCTTATCCACTCCTTAATCACCTCCCGTCATGACTACTGTAACCTACTCCTTGCTGGTCTCCCTTTGAGTCATCTCTCTCCCCTTCAATCTGTTCAACACTCTGCTGCGCGGCTAATCTTCCGCCATCCTCGTCATGCCCTATTACTCCTCTTCTCGAGTCACTTTATTGGCTCCCTATCCGTTTCCGCATCCAGTTCACACTTCTCCTGCTGACCTATAAATGCATTCACTCTGCAGCTCCTCACTACCTTTCTTCTCTTATCTCTCCTTACAACCCCCCTCGGGAACTCTGCTCTTCTAGCAAACTGCTTCTATCTGTGCCCTTCTCTTCTACTGCTAACTGCAGACTTCGCTCCTTTCACCTTGCTGCGCCTTACGCCTGGAACAAAGACTACCTGTGTCTGTACGCCAGGCACCTTCTCCTACCCTCTTCAAATCCAGGCTGAAAACCCACCTCTTCGCTGCTGCTTTTGAATCTTGACTCACCTGATCTCCTTTTTCTTTCCTCTTGCTTTATCCCTACCTACACCTTCTGTGTTTATCTTGACTAGATTGTAAGCTCTGATGAGCAGGGATTGTCTCTTAATGTCTGTGCAGTGCTGTGTACGACTTGTAGCGCTATACAAATGTGTAGTAATAGTAGGCACGTCCTGCAATGCCCAGGTGTCCTCGGAGTCCCACAGCCACAGGTTCTCTGAGAGGATCCTGGAGCAGGAGCAGAAGAAAAAGAAGTCCTCGACGATCACAGAGGTCAGTCCGGGGAAACCCGGTAAATCATACTAGAGAGCCCAGCCAAGCTTTACAAATGGGACCCTTTGGCAGGCGGAGACTGGTCATGGTGGTTATTGAGGACATACTCTTTAGAATGTTGGCATCTGGCCCGAAGCTGTCAGTGCCCACGCCAAAAGCTGCAGAGCCTTCTGACTTTGAGACCAGAATGGCGACCTTGGAGCAGTACGTCACTGCTTTTCTGACCCTGCAGCAGGCAATGATGGCCAGTTCACCCGACTCATCCGCCCTCGACTGCAAGGGGATCACCAGTTGTCAAGCCGAGCATTGAGTGCTGCTGGCCTTGAGTAAGCTCTCTGCACCAGTCAAGGTTCCAGTCATGTTCCTTGGGTATCTGGTCCTCACAGGCTAGTGTCTGCGACTCAGACCTCAGGCCCCCAGCCCCCGGGCATGGGCTTTGACTATCAGAATCGCAGGACCTCTGAATCCTCATCACCGCTGGATTCTGAGTGGGAGACCGAGGGCGAGGCATCCCCAGACACCTGGAGACACTGAAATGTTTTCCTCGGACCCGTCTCCACTATCACTTCGATGCTGGTCTCTGCCCAAGGATGTGGCCTTCCACGACTTTGTACAGGATATGACTAAGGCACTCTCGGTCCAGACTGAGACAGAGGCCGAGGAAGACTCATGCACCGAGGAACTGGAGATCCTCCAGTATGAGGTCCCTCCCCGGAAGACTCTCACCATGCTGGTGCTACTGATCCTCAAGTGGCTGCTCCTAAGGATGTGGGAAACACCGGCGTCAGTGCCCATTGTCAGTCGCCAGCTCGATGTAATGTACTGCATCTGCAAGAGCCCAGGGTTCCAGAATTTATTTATTTATTTTATTTTATTACATGCACTTATATACTGTGCTATTTTCCATCGGTGCGGTTTACATAGAACCAGTTAAATACACATCTCAAAACTTTCGATTTGTGTTTACAATTAACAGGCAACAGAACTTGGATAGATAACAAGGGGTAACTATTTACAACTGTACAGAAAGAGCGGGCTGAACGTCTGTTTGAAGTGGTTAGTTTACTGATGAGGCATTTGAGGTGCTGTCATCCGGGTAATGCTCGAGGAAAAGGTGGTATTTTAGAGCTTTCCTAAACTGCGTTAAATTAGTGATTGCCCTTATACTAGGAGGGAGGCTGTTCCAGCATTTTGGTGCCGAGAATTTGAAAGCCCTGTTCACTGTTGTCTGGCAGCACTTGGTTGTTTCTCTTGGGACTATTAGTTTAGAAAACCCAGTTACCGCGTAACTCCATGGTCGTCGAGTTGACCATGCACAAACTAAAGTGCCAGAAGTCCCACTCCTCCGTCCTCGTCCTCCCCCCCCCAGGTAAGGAGGCTCGGATCCTTGACACCCTCGGGCGCAAATGTTTCCAGGGCTCGATGCTAGGGTGTAGAGACCAGGCCTATGAGCTCTACATTGGTATGTACCTTAAGACACTAGGCAAGGAGCTTGCGGGGTTTTCAGCAGGCCTTGACTGCGAACCCCTCCACTGGTTCAAGACCCTCACAGCAGCAATAAAGGACTGCTCAAAGTTCCTCTCTCGAGTAGCTTATGACCGCTTCAAGTTGTCGGCTTGAGTCATGGCTGCCAGCATTGGTTACAATCGTCGGACCTCGAACAGTGTCTCCAGGACAAACTACTCAATGTCCCCTGTACTGGGGAAAATCTTCTCAGCCAACCTATGTCTGACAAGGTGGCCGAGATCGAGAAAGAGTTTGTGACTCAACAAAGACTTAACAAAGGCTCTCCAAGAAGACCTCTGGGCTTCTCTGCAGAAAGCCACCAGGGAAAAAACCTTTTTTCTCCAGAAAGAAAGGAGCCTTCCCTCATACCCATCAATACTAAAGCTACTCAGGGCCTCCGCATGGTACCCAGCCCAAAAGACAAGGGCATGGGACCCAAAAGACCAAAACTCCCAAGCCCCAGACTCCGGCTCCAGCCCAGTCAGGGGAGAGCTTTTGACTCCCAGGGTATGGCCCTCTCTTCCCGAGGAGGCCTTCCTCAGCCCACAGGGGGGACACTTGTCATTCTTTGTCCACAGGTAGGCCTCTGTTACCACAGTCCTCTGGGTGCTGCAGGTGGTCAGAGAGGGTTTTCTCCTCCACTTACAGCAGGCATCTCCAGACCTTTTTCCAGGAGAGCTACAGAGGCCTCACAGAGCTTCCAAGTCTCCTCAAGGATAAGGCAGTACAGCCAGTACCCAATCACCTTTGGGGCAAAGACTTCTATTCCAGGTACTTTCTTGTCCCAAAAAGGACTGGAAGCCTCAGGCTCATCCTAAACCTGCGAAACTTGAACAAATTTTTAGTGAGGGAGAAGTTCATGATGCTCTTCCTTGGAACACTGCTGCCTTACCTCCATCAGGGAAGACTGGCTTTGCTCCTTGGACCTAAAGGATGCTTACACACAGGGCGGCCCAAGGGGGGTGCGGGGCCATGTTCGGAGATTAATTGTGGGACCTCATTTGCATATGAATACTCATTTGCATAAATATTTGCATAATATTAACATGCATTTTTAGTAAACGTGCCTCTTAATGAGTGTCTGGATAAAGAAAGACTAACAGATTTTTACGTTACTATATTCCAGTGCCAACCGACAGGCCCATTAGGAAGTACTATAAACACTGACCATTTAGAACTCCATAGCAAATCCACCATATCATAACAGCTCTGCCAGGACTCACAAAGCACCAAATCCTACCTATCAAAAGGCAACACTGCAAATATTAAACCAATACATTTAAGAGAATACCAATACATCTCCTACTGGGGAAAGAGAACAAGTGGCACGGTCAGATAGAAACTACATGAACAGAATACCTCAGCTTGGTTAAAATGCAGAACATAGACCGTCACCAAAAGAACAAGGGATCACAATTTAGAAATAGGAAGATAACAATTAAACTGGGAACCCCAAAAGCCAAATTTGGGATGTACAACACTGGAGAAATAAAACTATAAATTAATTTCCTCTTGTATTAAACAAAACACAAAAGACGTTAACGATGCACATTTCCCAGAGCTGATATATTCCAGTTAATAAATTCAAAATAAAAAAGTATTTTTCTGCCTTTTGTTGTTTGTGCATTTTCTTTTTCAGTTGCAATTGCTCCAGTCACTTTCTTCGTGTCTTCTGTGAGCTATCCATTTGTCCTCTTAGATTTTTTCCCATTTTCTTTCTCTATATCTGCATTAACATACTGATCTTTCCCCTTTTGCTCTTTCCCCCATTTTTTTCCTTATTCCTTTATCATCCACTCAAATTTCACCCTTTCATTCTCAATCTCCACTTACTCTTCCAATACTTCATTCTCAATCTCCACTTACTCTTCCAATACCCGGCCCATCGTAGAATTTTCTTCCCTCCCACACAAAATATCTTTTCCCCTCTCCATTCTCATTCCCCATCCCTTTCTAGTCCTCCCCCAAAATCAGCTCCCTTATAGTTCTAGACCCATCCAGCATCCGCCCCCTTCTAGTCCCAGTCTCCCAAGTCTCCACATCAGCCCATTTCCAGTCCTAGCCCCCATATGCTCTTTTCCAGTTCCATTACAACCCCCCATCAGCCCATTTCTAGCTCTATTCCAGCCCCCATCAGCCCGCTTCCAGTCCTACTCCAACCCATCACCCATTTGCAGTCCACGTTCCCCACATCAGCCCATTTCTAGTCCTATTCCAGCTCCTCATCAGCCCATTTCCAGTCCTAGCCCCCCATATGCTCTTTTCCAGTTCCATTCCAGTCCTCCATCAGCCCATTTCCACTCCAAGCTCCCCCATCAGCCAATTTCCAATCCTAGTCCCCTCGTCAGCCCACTTCGTCCTATTCCAGCCCCCATCAGCCCATTTCCAGTCCTAATCCAGCTCTTTATCAGCCCATTTCCAATTTTAGCCCTCCCATCACAGCCCATTTCCAGTCTGTTTTCCCCCCCACCACCATCACAGCCCATTTCGTCCGTTCCCCACCCCCCACCATCACAGCCCATTTTCAGTCCTATCCCTCCCACCATCACAGCCCATTTCCAGTCCATTCCCACCCCCACCATCACAGCCCATTTGCAGTCCGTTCCACCCCCCCACCATCATCGCAGCCCATTTCGTCCATTCCCCCCCCCCACCTTCACAGCCCATTTGCAGTCCTATCCCTCCACCATCACAGCCCATTTGCAATCCGTTCCCCCCCCACCATCACAGCCCATTTGGAATCCGTCCCCCACCCCATCACAGCCCAATTGCAGTCCATTCCCGCCCCCCCACCATCACAGCCCATTTGCAGTCAAGAGGTTCCCCTGATCACAGCCCATCCAGTCCTAGGCCCCCCCCCCCGAAGAGGCCCGCTCCGTCTAAGGGGCTGCAGAGGGAGTCGGGGGAGCCTGCGTGAGGCCCCGGCTCCCTCTGCACAGCCACCAGTGTGAGGAGTCTTTTTCCTCATGCTGGCGGCTGTATCTGTGAAGCTGCGAATGCTGGGAAAGGTTAAAGGGCATTGCCTTTAACCTCTCCCGGCATTCGCGGCTTCACAGATACAGCCGCCAATGTGAGGGAAAAGACTCCTCATGCTGGCAGCTGTGCAAAGGGAGCCGGGGCCTCTCTCAGGCTTCCCTTGCTCCCTCTGCAGCCATCTCGCGCAGTGGATGGGACGGCCCTGCTTACGCACACATCCTAATTCATCCCTTCCACAGGCAGTACCTTAGGTTCATGGTGGGAGGAGGGGACTACCAATACAGGGTGCTGCCCTTCAGACTGGCCTTCTCACCAAGGGTGTTCACGAAATGCCTAGCAATGGTCGCAGCCCACCTTTATGTACAAGGGGCCTTCATCTTCCTCTACCTGGACGACTGGCTCATAAGAGGCAGCACAGCCATAGAGACGCACCAGGGCACACTATCCTCTTATTGCAGCATCTGAGTTTTGTCATCGATCACCCCAAGTCTCACCAGACCCCAGCCCAAAGCCTGGAGTTCATAGGGCTCAGCTAGACACTCGGCAGCCCAAAGCTTTTCTCCCTGGAGAGAGGACAAAGCGCCTCAAGGAACTAGCAGCTCAAGTGCAGCGCTGACAATCGGTCCTGGCCTGCCTCCTCTTCTGCCTGCTGGGCCACATATCCTCCACGGTCCACGTGCCCCCACTTGTCCACTTACACATTCAGGCTCAGTGGATCCAAGCCAGACTACGGGACTGGGTCAGAGTAACCCATCAGCTAATGAAATCTCTCGATTGGTGACAGCAGCTCTCCTGCCACCTCCAGGCTGGGATGTCCTTCCAGACATCTCCTCCACAGAGAGTCCTGACCTCGGGCACCTGACTCTTCAGTTGGGGAGTCCATTGCGAGGATCTCCACACACAAGGTTGCTGGTCCCAGGTGAAATCCCAGCTTCAGGTCAATCTCCTAGAACTCGAAAGGATCTTCCTGGTCCTTCGGGTTTTCTGCCATCTTTTGTGGCACCAGACAGTACTGGTCCAGATGGAGAACCAGGTTGTAATGTACTATATCAACAAGCAAGGAAGCATGAGGTCCTATTCCCTCTGCCAGGAGGTGGTGGCCCTCTGCTTCTATGTGACTCGCAACGGCATGCTCCTCCGGGTAGTTTACTTCCCGGACTAGGACAGTGCCCTGGCAGACAGGCTGAGCAGAGTCCTTCAGTCACACGAGTGGTGCTGAACCCCAGAGTAGCCTCTCGGCTTTTCTGTCTCTGGGTGCTGCCTCTGATGGACCTCTTTGCCAGCTTGGGTGACATGCAGCTGCCCTGCTTTTGCTTGTAGCAACTGCACCCATTGAGAATAGTGGGGGATGCATTCCTAATCCCGTGGACGGAAGGCCCCCCTCTACGTCTTCCCGCCGATCCTGCTGGTCGCCAGGACCCTTTTCAAGGTCCAACGCGAGGGGGCATCGCTGATACTTACTGCTCCCAGATGGGCCCAGGCAGCCCTAGTTCCCACTACTGCTCAAATTGTCGGTGGCACTCTGTCCCCCTGGGCTGTTTACTGGATCTTCTATCTCAGGAGGAGGGCTCTCTCCTACACTGCGACTTGGGTTCCCTGACATTAACTGCATGGCTGCTGAAAGGGTAGCTCTGGCTCCCTTTAACCTCCTAGACCGCTATTCGAGCCTCTGGCCACTTGCCACCTATGATATCTCTTCTGAAAGGTTGCCTTCCTGGTAGCTCTCACATCCGTTCACAGAGTAAGCGAGCTCCAAGCTCTGTTGGCAGAGCCACCTTATACAAGGTTCTACAAGAACAGAGTGGTGCTCCGCATTCACCCCAAATTCCTCCTGAAGGTGGTATCCCCTTTCCACCTCAGTCAGGAGGTGGTCCTCATGCCGATTGGGAGGAAACCATACTCCATACTTTATTTTGTAAAAGAGCCCGTCTACCTTCAAGAGACTGAGGGCCACCGCAAAGCTTTTTAACTCTTTCATATGACCCCCCAGTAGGCTGGGGCTCCCAGTGACTAAGCAAACTCTGTCCACTTGGGTGGCAGACTGGATTGCCCTTGCCTATGAGCAGGCTTGACTCTCCCTGGAGCACCAGATCACAGTGCATCGCGTGCGAGTGATGGCCACTTCTGTGGCGAACCTGCACTCAGTGCCGGTGACAGATCTGCAAGGCCACCACATGTTCATCAATTCACACATTCACAGCTCACTACTTCCTGGAGAGCGAATCCCATTAGGACAGTGCCTTTGGCCAGACGGTACTCTGTGATCTACTCAGGGTGTAGGCAGCTCTGCCCTCTGACCCTTCTGTGTTCAGGCTACCAAAGTGATGGGCTCTCTGGACACTAGGGTCTTGCAGAGTCTGTCAATCAAGGACTCATCTTCTGCAACTCGTGGCTACCCTGTCATGGTCACAGCTGATGCTGTCGTGGTTCGGTTCCCGGTAGCCTGGAGCTAGGGCGTCCCATATGCGAGGACTGATTTCCTTCTTGTTCCTGGAGAAAGCATAGTTACTTACCTGTAACAGGTATTCTCCAGGGACAGCAGGAATCGGTCTTCACAGTTAAGAAAAAACTAAAAGGAGCAGTTGCAAAGGTTAAAGACGTACATCAAGCTTGGGTGTTGTTGAAAAATACTATCTTGGAAGCCCAGACCAGCTGTATTCCACGCTTTAAGAAAAGTGGAAGGAAGTCCAAAAAACGGCCAGCATGGTTTAAAGGTGAGGTCAGAGAGGCTGTTGCCAAAAAAGCATCTTTCAGGAAATGGAAAAAAGAGCCAAATGACGAAACCTGGAAACAGCACAAGCACTGGCAAGTCAAATGCAAGGCATTGATAAAACAGGCAAAGAGAGAATTTGAGAAGAAGCTTGCTGCGGAAGGAAAAACGCGAAATAAAGACCTTTTCAAGTACATTCGTAGCAAAAAACCTGTGAGAGAGTCAGTTGGTCCATTAGATGATAAAGGGGTTAAAGGAGCACTAAGAGGCGACAAGGCGATAGCGGAGAGACTGAATGAATTCTTTGCTTCGGTCTTTACTGAGGAAGATGTAGGGATGTTACCCATGACTGAAGTGGTATTTAAAGGTGCGGAAGAATTGAAGGAAATATCGATACATCGAGAAGCTGTCTTACAACTATTAGATAAACTGAAGAGTAGCAAATCACCTGGGCTGGATGGTATACATCTAAGGGTGTTGAAAGAACTGAAATGTGAGATTGCAGGCCTGCTATCAGTAATCTGTGAACTATCATTAAAATCATCTCTAATACCTGAAGATTGGAGGATCGCCAATGTAACACCAATTTTTAAAAAGGGTTCCAGGGGTGATCCGGGAAACTACAGACCGGTGAGCCTGACGTCAGTACCAGGAAAAATGGTAGAAACCATCATAAAGAATAAAATTACTCAGCATGTAGATAGTCACAACCTAATGGGAGACAGCCAACATGGCTTTAGACAAGGAAGATCTTGTCTTACTAATCTGTTATGTTTTTTTGAAGGAGTGAATAAACAGGTGGACAAAGGTGAGTCGGTTGATATTGTGTATCTGGACTTTCAGGAAGCCTTTGACAAGATCCCTCATCAGAGACGTTTGGCAAAACTAAAGAGTCATGGGATAGGAGGCAGTGTACTATTGTGGATCAGGAACTGGTTAAAAGATAGAAAGCAGAGGGTAGGGCTAAATGGCCAATTTTCCCAATGGAGAAAGGTGAATAGTGGTGTACCCCAGGGATCTGTGCTGGGTCCGCTGCTTTTTGACATATTCATAAATGACCTGGAAAGTGGAATAACGAGTGAGGTTATCAAATTTGCAGATGAAACAAAACTATTTAAAGTTGTTAAAACCCAAGAGGATTGTGAAAAATTGCAAGAGGATCTTGATAAATTGGAAGACGGCATCAAAATGGAAGATGAAATTTAATGTGGACAAGTGCAAGGTTATGCACCTAGGGAAGAACAACCCAAACTACTATGGTTACACGATGCAAGGTTCCACATTAGGAACCATCACCCAGGAAAAAGATTTAGGCGTCATTGTGGATACCATGTTAAAACCCTCGGCCCAGTGTGCAGCGGCGGCCAAGAGAGCAAATAGATTGCTAGGTATGATAAGGAAAGGAATGGAAAATAAAACAAAAGATATTATAATGCCTTTATATCGTTCCATGGTGAGACCGCACCTTGAATATTGTGTGCAATTCTGGTCGCCGTATCTTAAAAAGGATATAGCGATTTTAGAAAAGGTTCAGAGAAGAGCCACCAAAATGGTAAAGGGGATGGAAGGATACTCCTATGAAGAAAGGCTAAAAAGGTTAGGGCTTAGTGGAACGGGTAAACGTAGATCGATTGTTTACGATCTCCAGGAACAAGCAGGAATAAGTCCTCACATATGGGTACGTTAGTACCGACGGAGCCTGCGCGGGAAAGCTCCCCAGCTTCCCAGAAGGAAGCTTTTGGGGCCTCCCACTGCACATGCGCGCTGCCTTCCCGCCTTCCTGACCAGCTCTCCTCAGTTTCTCTTTTTCCGCGGAGCCAGCAGGTCGTGTTCCTGTCACCGCTGAAGAAATGATTGTTTTAGTTTGTTTCTTTAGACCATGTACCTGCCTTCCCCATACCGAAACCGGTACCGTCGGTCTCTCTTTTCTTTTCTTTTAAAAAATCTTTATTCTGCACAACTTGGTGACTTCGGTTAGGCCTCAGGCCTACACAAATTCTCCTCATGGAGAAACTAGCCCCTGGTTTTAAGAAGTGTACCAAGTGTAGTGCTATTATTTCTTTTACCGGCCCCCATGAATGGTGTCTTAAGTGTTTGGGACCTGACCACTCCATTCCGGACTGCCCATCCTGCTCCCAGAGGTCTAAACGTGGGTTGCAGAACCGGGCCAACAAATTCCATGTGCTGTTTGCTTCAGATAATCCAGCATCACAGTCATCCAGGTCTTCCTCTCCGGATGGATCTCAGGTAACCAAACCTTCTGCGGGCAGGTCCTCAAAGAGCAAATCTCCTTCAAAGCATCGAGAGGCTCTCACTTTTGAGTGTGAGGATCCTGCCCCAGCCAAACAACCCCGGCGGGAAGCTCTGGCTTCCAAAGCACCATCTATGGGGTTACAGGTTGACATCGATGGCACGGCCTCGACTGATCACCTGTTAGACTGCTCTGGGGTACCGGCCCATACCGGTACCGACATCCAGGCAGCAGTGGCGTCTATGAGCAATACTGTTCAGACCATGCAGCAGGCCATGCTGGCTTTTATTAATGCTGCGACGCCCTCGGTACCGCGTTCAGCGGTACCGGGTCCGGTTCCGGTATCGTCTCCCATACCAGAACCGAGACCATCGACTTCCAAACGCAGATCGGTTCCGCATGTCGGATCCGGGTTTTCACCCGATACCGATCCCATACCCGGTACGCCCGATGTCGATACCGATCGGTATGCGTATCATGCGTTGGAAGCAAATAGAGAATACTCTGATTCTTCTGAGGATTTTGACTCCTCTGAGGACTCTGATGAGCTGTCTCTAGTTCTTCATGAAGACCCCTCTTCCCCAAAGAGGAGAATGTCTCCACCAGAGGATTTGTCCTTTCAAGACTTCATTATTGAACTAGCTAAAGGACTTTCTATTACTACATCCTCTGAAAAAGAACCTAGGTCAAAGAAATTGGATATTTTAGGATACCCTAAGGTTCCTAAAGAGGCAGTCACCCTGCCTATCCATGAAATCCTTCAAGAACACTTGATGGACTTATGGGAGGCTCCTCTAACGTTGTCTCCTTATTCTCGTAGGTTGGACACCCTGTACCGGGTCCCTCCTTCTCCTGGTTTTCAAAAGACTCAGTTGCCTCACCATTCCATTGTGGTGAAGTCTGCACTGAAAAAGATTAAGAGTACCAAAAGGCACTCTTCTACCCCTCCAGGACGAGAATGTAAGACCCTAGACTCTTTTGGCAAGAAAATTTTCCAGGCTACTATGCTTATAGCCAGGATTAATTCTTACAGTCTGTATATGGGCATGTTTCTCAGGGAACTTGCCCTAAAGATACAACATTTTGCCTCCTTTATCCCTGAGGATAGAAAAGAGGAGTTTATTTCTCTGGTGAAACAGCTTCTAGATGTTTCTAAGTTCTCCAACAGAGCAGCTTTTGATTCCTTTGAGGGTGCCGGTAGAGCTTCGGGCATTGCTATTGCAGCCCGACGACTTGCTTGGCTCCAGGCCTCTGACCTAGAACCCTGGGTCCTGGATGGCTTACGGAATCTGCCCTGTACAGGTGAGAACTTATTTGGTAAGGACTGGCAAATTAAAGCCACTCAAATGGACGCAGAAAATGCTACATTGGATAGACTTTCTAAGTCTACCTCTACTCCTGCCAAGAAAAAGTCTTTCAAGAGGCCTTACTACAAGAAGGCCAGATTTTCCACAAATACTGGCCAACAATCTTCTCAGCCTCGCTTTGCTGCTAAACGTCAGCAACCTAAACAGGCAAAGTCAAAGCCTGCAGCGTCTACCACTCCTCAGCAGGCTCAACCCCCTCAGGGGTTTTGACTTGCCCCTAGAGAACTTAACATTTCTGGCTCTAGAACAACCAGAGCCCCTCACCATTCCCGGAAGGTTAGCTCACTTTGCTCCCAGATGGGAGCAAATCACATCAGAGCAATGGACCCTCTCTATCATCAGAGAGGGCTACAAACTTCATTTTTCCGACCTTCCTCCATATACCATGGTGAGGCACTTCAATTCTCCCCCATCTCTCCTGGGCCTGTTGGATCAGGAAGTCTCTTCTCTCCTTGCCCAAGGGGCAATAGAAGAGGTTCCTCTTCTTCAACAAGGGACAGGATTCTACTCCCCTTATTTTCTCATAACAAAGAAGACAGGGGGATTCAGACCTATCCTAGATCTGAGAGAATTGAACAAATTTCTGTACAAGGAGAAATTCAAAATGCTTTCTCTAGGCATTCTCCTTCCATACCTTCAGAGTCAGGATTGGCTTTGTTCTCTAGATCTCAAGGATGCGTACACACATATACTCATCCACCCATCCCACAGAAAATATCTAAGATTTCTGTTTCAGGGAAAACATTTCCAGTACAGAGTACTTCCCTTCGGTCTAGCCTCTGCAAATGCATGGCAGTTGTTGCCGCATTTCTAAGAGGTCTGGGAATTTTTGTATTCCCATATCTGGACGACTGGCTCATCCGAGCTCCATCTCAGTCAGAGGCCCAGATTTCCCTGGACCGCACAAGGCACCTTCTGCAGTATCTGGGACTGGTGGTAAACCTTCCCAAGTCTCAACTTACCCCTACTCAGTCTCTAGAATTCATAGGAGCCCAGTTGGACACCACCACTGCAAGGGCCTACCTGCCTCAAGTCCGGGGCCAACGTCTGCTGTGCCTTGCCTCACAAGCTCAGTCCAGCAGTCACTTGACAGCCAGAGAAATGCTGCGACTTCTGGGCCACATGGCCTCCACGGTACACGTGGTGCCCTACGCTCGTCTTCATATGAGAGCAGCTCAATGGACCTTGGCCACCCAGTGGACTCAAGCATCAGGAGCGCTCTCCGACCAAATACTCACCTCAAAGCGTCTGTTTTGGTCCCTCCAATGGTGGATGTCCACCAAAAATCTGTTGTTGGGGGCCCCCTTCCAACCTTTGTTGCCCCAAGCAACCCTCACAACAGATGCCTCCCAAACAGGGTGGGGAGCCCATCTACAATCCCTCTCCACTCAGGGTACTTGGTCTCCGCAGGAGACCACCCTTCACATCAACCTCCTGGAACTGCGAGCAATCTTCTTTGCCCTCAAAGTCTTCCATACCCTCCTTGTCAACCTGACCGTCCTAGTTCAGACAGACAATCAGGTGGCCATGTTCTACGTAAACAAACAAGGAGGGACAGGCTCTCTGTCGCTTTGCAACGAAGCTCTCAGATTATGGGCCTTCGCCAGAGAGCATCAAATTCATCTTCTGGCAGTGTATCTTCCAGGGGTTCAAAACTCTTGGGCAGACAGACTCAGTCGAGTTCTGCTTCCACACGAATGGTCCCTACATATGGACCAGATAAGCAGAATCTTTCAGGAATGGGGAACCCCGGACATAGACCTCTTTGCAAGTCCGTGGAATGCCAAACTTCCCCGGTTCTGTTCCAGGACCCCGTGTCAGGAAGCTCAGGCCAACGACGCCTTTCTCCTGCATTGGGGTCAGGAATTCCTATATGCCTTTCCACCCATTCCTTTGATTCCCAAGACTCTGTTCAAACTCCAGAGGGATCACGGATCGATGATCCTCATAGCTCCACGCTGGCCACGCCAAGTGTGGTTCCCTCTACTTCTGCATCTCTCCCAGGGACCCTCCCTGGACCTGGGAGCTGCGCCAGACCTTCTCTCTCAGGAGAAAGGGACTTTGTGGCACCCAAACCCCAAGTCCCTACACCTCAGAGCTTGGTTACTGAAGGCCTAAGCCTTCATGACTTTAATCTTTCTCAACCAGTGAAAGATATCCTTCATGCCTCTAGGAAACCCTCCACGAGGCGTTCCTATGCTTTCAAATGGAAACGCTTTTCCATTTGGTGTGCTCAACAGGGTCTTGACCCTCTAGCACTTCCTTTGAATTCTCTACTAGACTATCTCCTGCATCTTTCTAATGCAGGCCTTAAGACGAATTCAGTAAGAGTCCATTTGAGTGCTATTGCAGCATCCTTAAAACCTATAAATGGACAACCTGTCTCCTCTCATCCACTTGTTGCAAGGTTCATGAGAGGCCTGACTCTAACTAAGCCTCCCATCCGACCTCCTCCGGTAGCATGGGACCTGAACCTAGTTCTAGGTCAGCTTATGAAGCCACCTTTTGAACCGTTGGTTTCTACCTCCTTGAAATTTCTTTCCTGGAAGGTCCTTTTCCTTATTGCAGTCACTTCGGCTCGCCGCATCAGTGAACTACAGGCCTTAGTGGCTCATCCACCTTATACCAGGTTTCATCATGATAAGGTGCTCCTAAGGACGAATCCCCACTTTATGCCCAAAGATGTCTCGCCTTTTCATCTTAATCAAGAGGTATATCTACCTGTCTTTTTTCCAGCTCCTCATGCATCCAGTGCAGAGAGGAACCTTCATACTTATTCCGTTCATATGTAAATAGCCAATGTGTTGTATTCATTGTAAATAATTTCCCCGGTTATCCAAGTTTTTGTTCCTTGTTCTATGTAAAAAACAGATAACATGTACCTTATCTGATGTTTTCTTGTTCTATGTAAACCGCGCTGATTATAAATAGAGCGGTATATAAAAGATGTTAAATAAATAAATAAATAAAAATAAATACTTTAGATTGTAAAAGAGCTCTTGCCTTTTACCTCAACAGGACTCAGCCACATCGAAAGTCTTCCCAGCTTTTCGTGGCTTTTGATCCTTCTCATTTGGGACTTCCAGTCTCCAAACGTACACTTTCCAATTGGATTGCTCAGTGTATTTCCTTTGCTTACCAGAGTAAAAATATTCCTCTGGAGGGCCATGTCACAGCTCACAATGTGAGAGCCATGGCCACTTCTATGGCTCATCTTCACTCTGTCTCCATAGATCAGATCTGTCGAGCCGCCACATGGGCCTCGGTTCATACCTTCACAGCCCATTACTGTTTGGACAAGGACTCCCGCCGGGATGCCTTGTTTGGTCAGGCTGTCCTCAAACACCTGTTCCATACTTGAACAACTCCTGCCCACCTTCCCAGGATGGATGCCTGAGATCCATACAAAGATGGCGAACCCTTGGAACGGGATCTCCCAGGCATCTCAGCTAGGGAGTCCCCATATGTGAGGACTTATTCCTGCTTGTTCCTGGAGATAGCACAGTTACTTACCTGTAACAGGTGATCTCTGGGAACAGCAGGAATTAGTCCTCACAACCCATCCACCTCCCCTAGGAGTTGTATCTTCTATCTATCTTCCTTTCCTCTCTCTATTGTCTCAGCTATAAACTCGAACTGAGGAGAGCTGGTCAGGAAGGCGGGAAGGCAGCGCGCATGTGCAGTGGGAGGCCCCAAAAGCTTCCTTCTGGGAAGCTGGGGAGCTTTCCCGCGCAGGCTCCGTCGGTACCGACGTACCCATATGTGAGGACTAATTCCTGCTGTTCCCAGAGATCACCTGTTACAGGTAAGTAACTGTGCTTTATCAGAATATAGAAAGACTAGGGGACATGCAATGAAGCTACAGGGTAAACTATTTAAGACTAATAAAAGAAAATATTTTTTCACTCAACGTGTAATCAAACTCTGGAATTTGTTACCGGAGGATGTAGTAAAGGCTGTTGGTGTAGCTGGGTTTAAAAAAGGTTTGGACAAGTTCCTGGAGGAAAGGTCCATAAACCATTATTAAGAAGTGACCGAAGATATCAATGCTTGACCCAGTACAAGCATTGTAGAACTTGTGTCTCTTGGGGAAACTGCTAGGTACATATGACCTAGATTGGCCACTGTTGGAAACAGAATACTGGGCTTGATGGACCTTGCTCTGACCCAGTATGGCATATCTTATGTTCACAACCCTCCCTCCTCCCCTTGGAGTTGCCTCCTTTGCCTCCTTTTTTTTCATCTGACTGACCAAGATGGCACCCTTGGGTGGGAATGGGACCACGCATTCAGAGTGGCATCTCCCAAAGGCTTTCTTTGAAAGCTGGAGAGATGCTTCCACGCGGACTCCATTGGTGCCAATGTCACCCATATGTGAGAACTGATTCCTGCTACCCCTGGAGAACACCTGTTACAGATGAGTAACTACACAATATCCCCCCCCTGTTCATTTAGAAATAAGTTCATTGTAAAAGTGTTTTGTTAAATATAAACTGCCTTGATTCCACGATAAAGCAGTATAGAAATAAACAAAATACTTATCTATGTTCTGGTACTGAATATCCAGGCTGCCTGGATTACTGTGAAGCTAATTGGGCTCCTGGAATATTCAGCCGCTGCCCTGTTAGCTTCTGTGATGGAAGTTAGGCCTGGGTTTCCTGCCTTGATTTTCGCCATGTACCACTAAATGGGCAGTGGCTCAATATCACACTGTCCGGTTAGCGAAGAGTGCTTCTCCCCCTCCGAGCACCTCTGGCATATCCCGGTGCTAACCAATTAGCATCGGGAAATATACAGTAGTACTAATACTAATCAGTCTCGAAGTGAGTTTTTAGTCTGGATTTGAACAGGGCCACAGATGGAGCCTGACATACTGACTTGGGTAGTTTGTTCCAAGCATAAGGAGCAACAAGGTAGAAAGATTGAAGTCTGGCGGCAGTGGAAGAGACGGGCACAGATAGAAGTGATCTGCCAGAAGAGTGGAGCTCTCGAGGAGGGGTGTAGGGAGAGATAAGAGAGGAAAGTTAGTGAAGCAAGCTGAATTTATTTATTTAAACATATTTCTATACCGCCTTATCCTGCAATCAAGGCGGTCTGAACAGCAAACAATCAATAAGATACAGGGTATAGTGTGTACATGCAGTGGGTAGTGTATGCGTGTGAGTGTTTCTGGACGTTGATTCTTGTGGTGCTATTTACAATGCTATGGGTATCAGTTCCTTGTTTAATTACAATTATAGTGACGGGGGAATTGAGGTGTCTGTTGCCTGGTTTAGATAATGTCACCGTAGTATTCTACGGTGACATTACCTAAACATTACGGTGAATGAAGGCTCTTATAGGTCAGTAGTAGAAGTTTGAACGATGTGGAAATGGATAGGGAACTAATGAAGTGACTTGAGAAGAGGGGTGACATGAGCATAGCAACACTGTCAGAAGATTAGCCGTGCAGCTGAGTTTTGAACAGATTGAAGTGGGAGAGATGATTCAGAGGACAACCAGCAAAAGAAGCTGCAATAGCCTAGATGGTAGGTGACTGGAGAATGGATAAGGGAGTTAGTGCCGCGGAATTTCCCACAGAGCGGCGTTTACACAGTTTGCATGTCTACAAACTATGTAAACTGTGGAATGGAAGACTGGGCATCAAAATGGCAGATGAAATTTAATGTAGACAAGTGCAAAGTTATACACCTAGGGAAGAACAACCCAAACTATGGTTACACGATGCAAGGTTCCACATTAGGAACCACCACCCAGGAAAAAGATTTAGGCATCATCGTGGATGACATGTTAAAAACCTCGGCCCAGTGTGCAGCGGTGGCCAAGAGAGCAAATAGGATGCTAGGTATCATAAGGAAAGGAATGGAAAATAAAACAAAGGATATTATAATGCCTCTATATCGTTCCATGGTGAGACCGCACCTTGAATATTGTGTGCAATTCTGGTCGCCGAATCGTAAAAAAGATATAGCATTATTAGAAAAGGTTCAGAGAAGAGCCACCAAAATGGTAAAGGGGATGGAAGGATACCCCTATGAAGAAAGGCTAAAAAGGTTAGGGCTCTTTAACCTGGAAAAGAGACGGCTGAGGGGGAGATATGATAGAAGTCTATAAATTAATGAACGGAGTGGAACAGGTAAACATAGATCGATTGTTTACGTTATCAGAATATAGAAAGACTAGGGGACATGCAATGAAGCTACAGGGTAAACTATTTAAGACTAATAAAAGAAAATATTTTTTCACTCAACGTGTAATCAAACTCTGGAATTTGTTACCTGAGGATGTAGTAAAGGCTGTTAGTGTAGCTGTGTTTAAAAAAGGTCTGGACAAGTTCCTGGAGGAAAGGTCCATAAACCCCATTGGTCAATAAATTTTTACAAAAGTCATGTTACTGAAATAAAATAGTCATTTCTTATCAATTTTTATATGCTGAACACAAATATGAAAGTGAAATTGCAAAGTTGTCTCTAGTTTTTTTGTAATCTACAAGAATTAATGTTTACATAACGAAATGCATGTCAATAGTAAATATAATAGGCCTTCGGTTAATACCTGTAAAAAAAACAAATCATAGACTACTACTTAGATTTTTTCGCCTTTCTCTTGTACAGCTGTTCGGGAGCTTCTCTGGGGAGTGTCCAGCAGTAGTCAGCCAGCATTGTAGTGGACCATTTTCCCTGGTATCTTTGCTCCATCGTTGTGATATTCTGATGAAAACGTTCGCCCTGTTCATCACTAACCATACCACAGTTGTCAGGAAAGAAATCGAGATGGGAATCAAGGAAATGGATCTTTAGAGACATATTGCAGCCAAGTTTCTGATATTGCATCAGCATGTCTTCTACTAGTTCCTTGTAGTTTTCTGCCCTAACATTCCTGTGAAAGTTTGTTGACACTAGGCGAAAAGCATTCCATGCTTGTTTCGCGTCACCCTGCAGCAAGTTGTTGAACCGGTCATCTTTGAAGAGCTCTCAAATCTGAGGACCCACAAAAACTCCTTCTTTAATCTTTGCTTCACTGAGTCGAGGGAATTTTTCATACAGGTATCAGAAAGCTGGCGAAGTGCGGTCCATGGCTTTCATGAAGTTTTTCATCAAACCTAGTTTGATGTGAAGGGGTGGTAGCAGGATTTTGTGAGCTTCAACCAGAGCTGGGTGCTGGATATTCTTCTCTCCAACTGTTACATTTTGTCTGCGATTCCATTCCTTCCACAAGTAGTGCCAATCCCTTGCTCGGCTATCCCACTCACATAAGAAACACATGTATTTTATATATCCCTGCTGCTGTCCCATTAAAAGGGCAACTACCTTCAAGTCACCACAGAGGTGCCAGCTGTACTTGTTATAGTTAATGGAAGTCAGTAGATGCTTTAAGTTATCGTATGTCTCTTTCATGTGGACGGCATGCGCTACTGGAATAGATGGAAGACGGTTTCCATTGTTCCAAAGCACAACCTTCAGACTCAGTTTCGAAGAGTCTAGAAATAGTCTACAGTCTTGTGGGTCATGAGTGATTTTTAAGGCATTCATGAGGCTTTCAATATCGGAACAGAATACCAGATTACTTTCCTTTCCGACTGCGTATAGTACACTGCTGACCTCAGATGGCTTCAGCAGCTGTCTGGCAGTAGTATTGCATTGCATCAGAAAATGATGCAATGAACTCTGGATGATGTGTGCATGCTGGAATTATGCAATGTGATCCAATATTACATCATTCAAGGCTTATTTGGGATGTTGTTGATGTCCTACTGGATAAATTTACACGGTGAAACGTCAAAAATGAAGTACATGCAATATCTTCAAAACGAGAGCCAATAATTTTTTTTTAATGTTATATTCATGTTCAGCTCACCAAGATACTACAGATTAGGGCCTTTTAAAGTCAGTAACGATTTCAATGTTGACCAGTTTATTAAGAACGGACCCAAGATATCAATGCTTGACCCAATACAAGCTTTGTGCAACCTGTGTCTTTTGGGGAAACTACTAGGTACATATGACCTAGCGTGGCCACTGTTGGAAACAGGATTCTGGGCTTGATGGACCTTGGTCTGACCCAGTATGGCATATTTTATGTTCTTATGTTCTTAAATACCTTTGAATACCCCCCCCCCCCCTGAAGTTTTTATCTAGACCTGATGATAATGTTACTAACAAAATAGCACAAGTCTCAATATTACTATATCTAGTGAGGACTCAAATAGTTGTTAAACCATCAGAGAGGAGTGACTCAGTGGTTGGGACAGGGTGCCTCAGTCCAGAGGGCCAGGGGTTCAGTTCCCATGTAGGGACAAGTAACCTCAGGCCAGAGGGACTGGGGTCTCTAGTCCCATGGCCACTCCTTGTAGCCTTGGGCAAGCCACTTAACCCTTCATTGCCTCAAGTATGCTTAGATTGTGAGCCCTTCGGGGATGAGGGAATTAAAAGTGCCTGTTATAATATTTCTGTAAACTGCTCTGATAGACACAGTAAAAGGGGGTATATCAAGTACCTAAACCATAACCATCTGAGGAAGCCTCTAATCTAGCCATCAGCTCATCTGCCTGGGCCTCCTTAATCAATTTCCTGGATATATGGAAACAATTCTGCATTTTCCATTAACACCTCCCTCAAGTATTTTCTAGACAAAAATATTTCAGATGATAATAAATAAATGATTAGAAAGTTCAACAGGCGTATATTCCTAGAATATATATTATTTTCAAAAGCTTCAATTTTGTGATTTATAACTAAACATTGTTACATTTGTTTTTTGTTCACATATTTTTTGTAAAGGCTTTTCCTTGTGATTTCCTTAAGGTAACAATTTAAAAAGTTATGGGGGGGAGAGGGGGGAAACATTGCAAGGGGTCAGAAATGTAGTTTGAAGTGAAAAATTAGAATTCCCCTTTCCAATACATCCCTACTTCCAAAACCACTTCAAACAAGTGAGTTATGCCCTCCTGCCAGCAGACGATAGAGACAGAGAAAACAGGCTTTGCCACTTGTATAATAAGGCTTGGTGCAACTAGGAGCATCCTTCAGGTTTCTCTGTCTCCAGCAGATGGTGATTGCTGGACTGGTGTAGCTGTGTGTCTGTTGGGGTTTGGTGTGGGTTTTTGTTGGAAGCTCCTGGGGCTCCCAGTTTAAAGGCTGCTGTTCCCTTGTTCAGTAGTTTCTCAGGGTTTTGGGGCTCTTGGGACACTATCCTGAGCAATTGAACCTCTTTTGGCATTGACTCTGAGGGCACGGCTGAGTCGGCCCCAGCTGACTGAGTGAGACATGAGGCCCAGTCTCCCCATCAGCTCAGGTTGGGCAGGTGAGGTCGACCCTAGGGGGCACAGGACTTGGGCTTTTCTTTTTCTACCCCCCCCCCCCACTTCCTCCTCTTTCCCAAACACAGAAGTTGTTCTTTATTTTATTTAAACACTGTATTTTTCAATAAAACATTTCCAATATAGTTTCAAAATAATACAAAACAAAACAGTCCCACAGCACTGCTACCTTCCAACCTCCCCATCTCCCCTTCCTCCACCCCATCACCTATGCCACATTCCCTTTCCTCCCCTCCCCCTCCTCCCCCCCCCACCAACTTAGTGTAGGCAACACAAAGAACCCCAGCAACATCAGAAGTCACACCCTCCAGAGTTCCCCCCACACCTCAACTTCCATATACCGCTCAACCTTCCAATCTTGGTCCCTCTCATCTTACATAAGTAGGCTCCGTATACTTCCCTAAAGATATCCACCCGCTCCCACTTCAAGGTAGCAAGCTTGGCCATCAGACTGTGCGCAGTTTAGTCTCAAATTCCCCCTGAGGTGGTGAATTCTTTTGCTTCCAATGTCTGGCAATCACCAGCTTGGCTGCCAAAATCGCCATCCTAGCACATTTGCCCTCCTCCACCTTCAAGCCCCCAATCATCATCCCCAATAATGCATTTGCTCCCCCAACCCCACTACCTTCCCCAAGACTTCCCCCAGATACCCTTTAGCCCTCTCCTAGAATGCTACAATTTTTGGGCACTCCCACCAAATATGGAAAAAGATACCAACCTCACCTCCCCCCCCCCATACACACACACTGTCTCCAGCAATCCCGGGATCCCTTCTGAAAATTTTCCACTGTCTCCTCTGGGATGTAATACCATTGATACAGCATCTTATGTCCATTTTCTATCAAATTGCTCACAATCATCCCCCTAGTCATCCCTCTATACACCCACTGCCACTCATCCTCCCACCAGTTTAACCCCCAAATCCCTTTCCATTGGGTTTGGAACTTCATTTTCCCTTCCACTTTTCCATCCATCAGTGAATAGACTTGTTAGGCCCCTTTAGACACAGTCCTTTCAAAGAGGACCTCTATAGGCAGCTTTTCCCTTGTCAACCCCTTATGAGAGAAAATATAATGCTCGACCTGGAAGCACTGATTGTAATCTCCCTCACTAATTCCAAATAATTCTACTAGCTCCTGAAAGGAGGCAAATCCCCAATCCTCCACAAATCACCACAATGAGACCAAGCCCAGGCGCTCCCATCTCATATAGGTACTAACCCCCATGCCCGGAGGAAATTATTCATTGTGTCACAGCAGCGTGGCCCTCAATCCCCTGCCTGCCACCCATTTCTTTTTCCAAGACTTGCACGCCTTAAAGGTGACCGCACTAAATGGACTCTCTTCCCCACACCCCTCCCCTTTTTTCCTACCCGTACTTGGTACTTTAGTGGCATGCCCTCGCCCCTTCTTGCTCTACTAGCCAAGGCTTTTCCCAACCTATACCCCATTCCAAGGTACCCTTCAGCTGCACTGCTTCATAGTGCTTGCAAAAATTGGGTATCCCCATATCTCCCTGTTCCCTACTACAATTGAGAGTATATTTTTGATTGGATTTGGGCCCTACTACAATTTGACACTTTCTTGGCCACCTGCAGTTTATTTCCCAAAATATACAAAAGCCTTCCTTTGGAGCTGTTTAAAACTTTTTTAAAGGGACAGCCACTGGTAGGGCCATAAATACATATGTAAATCTCGGGACTACCATCATTTTCAAGGCTGTAATGCGCCCCATCCTGGACACCTGCAGTCTCAACTAGTGATCTAATTCTTTCATAGTCTGGTCAAACAATGACACAAAATTAAAAAAAGAGCCAGTTAAGACCCACTGTTAAATTAACCCCTAAATATCTTGTCATTCCATGAGCCCATCTAAAAGGAAAGAGCCATCAAAGTTCCCGAACCACCACCTCTCCTACTGTGACATTCAATATCTACTGCTACTATTTATTTGTATAGCACTACAAGGCATATGCAGCACTGTGCAGACACATGTAAAAGACTGTTCCTGCTCATCAGAGCTTACAGTCTAGTAAAGACAGACAACACAACAGCTGAGGACAAGGATATATCTAGGGGAGTGGTAAGGAAACACATAGGAGATTAAGAGCAGATCATGATCCAAAAGCGGCCTTGAAGAGATGAGCTTTCAGCTTGGATTTGAAAAGGTCCAGAGATGAAGCCTGACGCCCAGACTCGGATAGTTTTGTTCCAGGTGGAAGGATTGAAATATGGAGGTGGCAGTAGAAGAGAAGGGCACAGATAGAAGGGATCTATCAGAAGAGCAGAGCTCCCAAGGAAGGGGTGTAGGGAGAGATAAGAGAGGAAAGGTTGTGAGGAGCAGCAAAATAAGTGCACTTATAGGTCAGTAGTAGAAGTTTGAACTGGATATGGAAATAGATAAGGGAGCCAGTGAAGCCACTTGAGAAGAGGGGTTATATGAGCATATCAAGACTGGTGGAAGATTAGCCGTGCAACTGAGTTTTTAACAGATTGAAGGGGGGAGAGATGATTCAGAGGGAGATCAACAAGAAGGAGATTGCAATTGTCGAGACAGGAGGTGACTGAAGAGTGGATAAGTGTCTAAGTGTAATGCGTGTAGAGAGGAAGAGAAGTGACAGTTTTAGCTATCTGTTGGATGTGTGCAGAGAAAGAGAGAATAGTTAAAGATGACCCCCAAGGTTGTGAGATGAGGAACCAGGGAGGAGTATAGTGTTCTCCACAGAAATACAGAAGGGAAGAAAGGGGGAGGTGGGTATAGGGGGAAAGATAAGGAGCTCAGTTTTGGCCATGTTTAGTTTGACAGGAGTGAGACATCCAGGCAGCTATGTCGGATAGGCAAGCAGAGATCCGGGCCTGGATTCGTGGGGAGATTTCAAACACGGAAAGGTAGATCTGAGAGTTATCAGCATAAAGATGGTACTGAAAACCATGGAGGAAATAAGTGCACCAAGGGACTGAGTGTAGAGAGAGAAAAGGAGAGGTCCCGGGACAGAGCCCTGAAGTATACCAACTGAAAGCGGGATGGCGGTAGAGGAAGAACCAACAGAACACACAATAAAAGTGTGATGGGAAAGATAAAAAAAAACAGGACAGAACAGAGCTCCTAAATCCCCAGTAAGGACAGGGTATCAAGGAGAAGGTGGTGATCAGCAGTGTCAAAAGCAGCAGTAAGGTTAAGAAGGATGAGAATAGAGTAGAGGCCTTTGGATTTGCAAGGAACAAGTCACTGAAGACTTTGGCAAGCGCTGTTTCTGTGGAATGTAGAGAACGAAAGCCAGATTGCAGTGGGTCCAGAAGGTCCTGAGAGGAAAGAAAGTCAAGACAGCAGTAGTTTTGAAGCAAAGGGGGTGGGGGGAGGGGGAGGTCAGTAACTGGAAGGACAGGTAGGATTTAGTGAAGGCTTGTTGAGGAGAGGTGTAACCACAGGAACAGCTGCAGTGGAAAGCGATAGGTTAAGGATATGACAGATAGAAGGGATAATGGCAGAAGAGAGAGAGAGCTTAGGAGACTGGTGGGGATGGGATCAGAGGAGCAGATAGTTTGGAGGAGGACAGACGATTTGCAGTTTCCTCCTCAGTGATTTCAGAAAAGAAAGAGTGACTGAAGGGGAAAGTAGGATTTGGGATAGAAGAGAGGTTAGATGAAGTGGAGGTGACCCTGCAGAGAATTCAAAGCTAATCTTCTGGATTTTGTCATGGAAGTAGTCAGCCAAGACACTGAAAGAGGGACCTTAATGGAGAGAGTTGAGCGTAGGAAAAAGAGAGCGAGAGTCAGAGGCAAGAGTCGGATGGATATAGTACACTTGTTTAGCGAGTGCTATGGCCGACTGAAAAGAGATTAGCATGAGTTTGTAACGTAGGTAGTTGGCATATTGGCCCAAAACCTTGAGATCCTCCCATTTTCCCCAATTCCTGCTCTTCCTCCCCCAGTGACCTCCCAGGCTCCATTTAGGTGAATAATAGGTCATCTGTGATCAGCAAGATCTTAAACTTCTCGTCCCCCAACCCCACTTCCACAATCTCCTCATTAGCCTGGATGCTGCTGGCAAAAGGCACCCTTGCTAGCAGAAACAGCAGGAGCGACAAGGGGCAACCCTGTCTGGTCCCCCTTTGTAAATCAAAACATTTTGTATACTCCCCATTAATGTTAAGGCCTTTATTTCTTCTTCCCTCGACACTTTCTCAGGTGTATACAAGTGGTGATAGATTTCTACAAAGTGCCTTTTAATCTCTTCTCGGGTATTGAGCACCCGTCCTTGTTGGTCCTTAATTTGGTTAACGTGGTTCTGGGTTCTAACCTTCTAAAGCTTCCTAGTTAAACATCTGCTAGTCTTATCACCCTGCTCATAGATAACTTGCTTTGCTTTAGACATTGCAAAACTGTCATCCAGATGTAGTTCCTTCAAGGCTTGCCGTGCCTCCTCCAGTTTTTTTCAGGGTACCTTCTCTCCCTCCAGTCAAGCCCTAGTTTATGATCAAGTTCCAACTGGACAATTTGCACCCTCCATTCCCCTATCCTTTTCATCTTAATCTTTTTTCTTATACGACCCCAGTGCAATGAATTTACCCTGCACCACCACTTTTAAACATTCCCAAATGTTCCCTGGAGACATACCTTCCTTAAGGTGATAATTAAAACAACTGAGGAATATTTATCCTGTTGCTCATTCATGAGCAGATCATTTAGCTTCCACCTAGCCCCTACTGTTCCTCTCTCCCAAGGCAAAGTTTTATCCAAACGGGGGCATGATCAGACCAAGTAATACATCAAATCTGATAGCCCCTACCTTCCCCAACATAGTCTCCCCCAGCCAAAGCATATCTATGTGTGAGTAGGGAGTCATATACTTTTGAATAAAACGTGTAGTCCGAATTTTGTTGGGTTTTATCTCCTCCAGACAGCACGTAGATTAAACACCTGGCTGCATCTCCTAAGCTTATCCCTATGCTTTCTCATCCCAGTTCCCTCCCCCTGTGATGTGTCTACCATTGGGTCCAGTACCAAATTGAAATCCCCTTCCATAATGATTTTCCTTTCTGCAAACTGTAGCTTTTGCCCTGTAAGCTGGTCCAAAAATTGCCCTTGTTGACTATTGGGCTCATATACTCTCATGATAGTAAATAGTTCCTCTTCTGCCCGCAGCTTAACCATTATATAGCATCCTCCCTTATCTTTTAAAGTATCCATAACCCACCCCTTAAAACCCTTGTCCAACAATATCCCCACGTCTCCTTTCTTACATTCCAGTCTATTTGATGCCAACAAGATTCTCTCATATTGTGGGTGCTTTTAAATATTTCTCATGTTCTATACACAGGTGTGTTTCCTGTATTACCCCCTACATCAATTCTCAATCAAGCCAGTTCCTTAAACAATAATTGCATTTTCACAAAAGAATTAAGCCCTTTTACATTCATACTCAAAGTTCGTACTTTACCCATAGTCTGCCCATAGAGAAAGCACCACATACTGCTATTACCAAAGGGTGTACTCTCCTCACTCCCTGTGTTGCCATTCCCCTCCCACCCATCCATTCCTAATACCCCAATCTTTCCCATCCTCCCTTCTCCTTCTGTCTCTGTGCAGTTCGGCCATCTTGGACTGCCTCTTCCACTAGACCTTTAGAGCCTCTCTCGTGAAAACAGTCCCCTAGCTCATAACACCTTATTCATCCACCTCCAACCTCCCAAAACTCCCCCTTCACACAGCCAGCATTCCAGTATCCCAAGCCCCCATCTCTATTGGCTTCCAACCATGCCTTTCAGACTCCCTTCCCTCCCCTCCTCCCCAGTCGAACCGCAACCTCCCCAATCTCTCCGCATCCCCCATACAGCCTCTCTTGCTTCACGCAGACAGTTGCCCCTCCCCCCTCCAATATAAAACCATTGATAAAAGTAACAGGAACCTGCTCATAATCAAGTCCTGCAGCCTTCTCCAAAACGGTGGCCATGATTATAACTATGACAAATTGTTAATCAGTACATGATCCAAGAGTTCCTTCAGGTTTCATTGTCCTCCTCACTTTGTGCCAGCTGATTTTCCTCACTCTCCATCGCCACTGCTTGCCTTTGCAACCACTTATGGTTGCTCTCCACTCTTTTCCACCAGAACTCCACCAATTTTTGCTGTGCTGACAGACTTAGACTTTTCTCTCCTCTAGTGAAGCCCTCCTTATCCAAAAAGCTCTAGGCTTCATCCACAGTTGTCATTCTTTTGTGGTTGCCTTGTACGGTTATCAATAGCCCAAAGGGATAAATTCCAGAGAGATAGAGCCATCTAATCTCCTCCTCCTTTAGCAGTTTTGTAATCTTACGGAACTCATGCCATCTCTATAGAGTCACCACTGACAAGTCCTGAAACGCTTCTACCTTCACATTGTTCCAACCAATCTCCCCCATATTTCTTGCCTTGTTCAAAAACAGCTTTTTATCCAGGAAGTGGTGGAAACATACTACAATGTCCTGCGGGCCTCATCCTGCTTGGGCCCCAGGGCTCGGTAAGCTCTATCAATCTGCATTGCTGGTTCCTGTGGCTTTCCCAGAACATGTGCATACAATTTTTGCACCATAACAGTAGCATCGCAAAAGTCTACACCCTTTGGGACACCCTGGGCCCCCCCACATTGTTCCGGTGGGACTGGTTCTTGAGATTTTCCACCTTGCTCCACAGATCCTAGTCCTCCACTTTCACCTCCTCTACCACCTTCCCCACTGCCCTCAGGACCACCTCCTTGTCTTCCACTCGATGTTCCAGATGGGAGCCCAGCTCACTCAGTTTAGACTTAATTTCTTTAATGGCATCTTGAATCTTTACCTTCACTGACCCAATCTCCCGTTTCAGCTCAGATATCCAGTGCACAATGTCAGCCTTGGTCAGACCACTATTTTCAGTACCAGAGGCCTCCACGCTCTCCTTCTCAGACTCCCCCTTCCGAGATGGCTGCCAGCATGTGCATAGCTGAGCTCTGCACAGTTCTCGCTCCTACTTTCCCCACTGCTTTTCCATTCTGCTGGCTCTCTGTGCTCTTCTTTGAGGATACTATTCTGCCTAGCAAGTACTCCAATTGCCTCTCCATCCCTTTCCGAGGATTTCCACCACCAATATCAAGCTTGTTTTGGGGGAAAGGCATGGGCCACTCCAGAGCCTTAAGCATGGGTGGCCATTCCTCAGGTAACATTACTGGAAGTCCCTTGCTCTTTAGTTTGAAGGTAGAGTTGGCCTTCCTTGGGGCTGGAGCCTGGGATGGTGCTCTGCTGTTACTGGGCCTGGGGAAGGAGAGTGAAGGTTTTGCTATCATGGACCTTGGTGTGCTAGGCCCAAATGTCGGACAGGTGGGGTGCAAGTTGGGCAGGCAGACCCGGCTGCATGCCTTACCTGTCAGCTGCTTTTGTTCTTTCCTTGCCAATATTGGTCGTGGTCTTGATTGCAGTGGCAGACTTTGATCATTTGTGTGCGGCAGCAGCGGGGAGCATGGTGGGCTGAAGCTGCCACTGCCTGGCTTGTGGTATATGGTGTAACAGTACATTTGTAGAGGGTTTGTGGGCTGCATATATGGCACATCTTGGTGAACGTTTGATGGGGACCATGGAGTGGAGGAGTGGCCTAGTGGTTGGGGCAAGATACTTCAGGCCGGAAGGTCGGGGGTTCAAATCCCACTAGAGGACAGCAACCTTGGGCCGGAAGGACTGGGGTTTCTAGTCCCACAGGTGCTCCTTGTGGTCTTGCGCAAGCCACTTAACCCTCCATAGCCCATGTTCCCTGTAAAATAGTTATCTCCAAGTTATAATGCCCTGTTCAATGTAATTTCAGTTTGTTCAATGTAAACCGCACTGATGCAGAATAGTGCGGTATATAAGAGAATGTATGTAAATAAATAAATAAATAAATAAAATAAATGATGGTGAGGGCCCACACTTTCCGAAGTGCCTGGTGGTGGAGTATCATGCACTTCCACTGCTCCCCATGGCACCAGAGATGGCGAGAATGCCACCATCTTGGGGGGCACTGCCATGTCGGGCAGCCATAACTGCATTTCTGGCTGACTTGATGTTTGATCTTATTTGGCTGGCAGCACGGGTGGTCACAGCGACCATAGTAGCCAGATGCTGGAGGCATTGGTTGGCAGAAACCGCTTTTAAGGCTCACCTTACCACGCTGCTGTTTAAAGTTTGCCTTCTCTTTGAGGAGGACCTGAAGAAATTGGTCAAAGATTTGGTATTTGTCTCATTCCTGACTTCAGGGCTCAAAGATTCTGTCTGGTTAAGCAGTTTGGACTTCTAGAGAAGTCTTGCAGCAAATCCCAACCCTGTCTGGAGGCATGGAAGTCCAAATACTCTTCGTCTTCCAGAGATGGTGCTTCCCACACTGGTCAGTGATGGGCAGCAGGTCCATTCTAAGGTGTCTCCAGTGGCAGACATGCTTTTTTTTAACCTGAAGTAGAATCAGATTACAGCAGATCAACTGATTTTGGACATTGTTCAAGACTTACTTCCTAGAGTGTGCCAAGCCTCCTTGCAGCCCACAGCTCAAGAGTGACTGTTGAGACCAATCAGTAAAGGGTGCTCCAGCTGCAGGCCATTGTGCCTGTACCTCCTTTCAAATGAGGCCAAGGCCAGTACTCTATCTATTCGGCTTCCAAAGCATTATCGGGGCTCCAGGATATTCTCGAGGCCTCAACCTCGGCAGAAATACTGGTGCCATGCTCTGGGGTACTGGCTGCTTTCTCCGGTACCGATACACAGGCATCAGCAGCGTCGATAGACCAGAGGTTCCTGGCTATCGAATGCAGTCTGGCGGCTCTCCTTGCGGCATTGACACCCTCGGAGCCACGTCAGACAGTTCAACCGGTACCGGCACCGACTCCGGTATCGGTACCGGTACCGACAGCATCGACGTCGACATTGGTACCTGCTTTGCGGCTACCCAGTCATGTGATGCCTTCCGGTACCGACACACTGGTACCGATTCCCCCTGGTACCGACTTCGGTCGGTACGGGTATCGGGCTCTTCAGGAGCATCCGGACAGAAGGTACTTGGAATCCGAGGATTCTGACAGTTCTGTCGGTATTGGAATACTTCTTCCGGAGGAGCCTTCCTCTCCTAAACGTAGGATGTCTCCCCCAGAAGATATCTCCTTTCAGGATTATCTCCAGGAACAAGCAGGAATGAGTCTTCACATATGGGTATCGTCGGTACCAACGGAGCCTGCGTGGGAACGCTCCCCAGCGTCCAGTAAGAAAGCTTTTGGGAGCATCCCACAGCGCCTGCGCGCTGCCTTCCCGCCTTTCCCAACCGCCTCTCTCCAGTTCTTCTTTTCCGCGGAGCCAGCAGGTCGTGTTCCTGTCACCGCAGAGGAAGTTCTTTATTTTTTTCTTTATTTTTCTGTGTCGCGTCTGCCTTCTTCGACATCAGACCGGTACCGCCGGTCTTTTCTTTTCTTTCTTCAAAAAAACCTTTTCTTTCTTCAACTGTGCATTTTCAGTTTGGACCTTAGGCCTGAATATTTTTCTCCTCATGGAGAAGCCCGCTTCCGGGTTCAAAAAGTGCACAAAATGTGGAGGTACTATATCTGTCACCGACACCCATGATTGGTGTCTAAAATGTTTGGGTCCTGACCATTCCATCACGGATTGTGTGTCCTGTACCATGATGTCTAAAAGAGGTCGGCAGAACCGAGCAGCCAAGCTCAGTACCCTGTTTCCCTCTGACTCGGTGGCATCGACGTCTTCCAGGGCTTCTTCTTCCTCCCATGGATCTCAGGTAACCAAACATAAATCTAGCCGGTCCTCGAAGGGCAACTCTCGCTCTAAGCATCGAGATGCCCCCGGGCTTGTCCTCGAGGATTCCGCACAGGCAAAATTACCCCGGCGGGAAGTTCCGGCTTCCAAAGCATTGTCTATGGGGTCACAGGTTGACATCGATGGCTCGGCCTTGACCGATCACCTGTTGCCGTGTTCTGGGGTACCGGTGGCCTCAACTGGTACCGACATCCAGACTCTGGTGGTGTCGATGGATCAGAAGATTCTGTCCATACAGCGCACCCTAACGGCGTTTATGCAGGCTTTGACGCCTCCGGTACCGCAACAATCTCTGTTGCCGGTACCGACTCCGGCACTGGCATTGTTCCCAGTGCCGGTACCGATTGCATCGACATCGGCTTCGGTGTCGACTGCAACGGTACCCTGTCCTATGATTCCCATCAGTACCGAACCGGTACTGCTTACTCCCGATGTCGATCCCACTCGGTAGGCGTATCGGGCTTTACAGGAGCATCCAGACAGGCGATACTTCGATTCCTCCGAAGACTCTGATGAGTCTGAGGCTTCTGTCGAGGCACCGGTACTTCTTCCTCAGGAGTCTGCTTCTCCAAAACGAAGAATGTCTCCTCCAGCAGAAGACTTGTCTTTTCAAGACTTCATTAGGGAAGTGGCTAGGGGCCTCTCTATTACAGTGGCCCCTGAGTCAGAGCCTAGAGCCAAGCAATTAGATATTTTGCAGTATCCTAAGGCTCCTAAAGAAGCAGCTACCTTACCTATTCATGAGATTCTCTTTGATCTCATGTTGGGCATGTGGGAGACTCCTCTCACCACCTCTCCTCATTCTCGTAGGTTAGACACCATGTACCGTGTCCCTCCTTGTCCTGGCTTTCATAAGACTCAGCTTCCTCACCACTCTATTGTGGTAGAGTCTGCCATGAGGAAAATAAAGAGTGCAAAGAGACACTCATCTAATCCTCCAGGACGTGAATGTAGGACCCTAGATGCTTTTGGCCGAAGGGTTTTCCAAGCTAATATGCTTGCTGCCAGAATCAACTCCTATAGTCTCTATATGGGGATGTTTCTAAAAGAAGTCACAGATCATCTGCAGACTTTAGCCCCTTTTATTTCAGAAGACAAAAGGCAGGAATTTCTCACTTGGCTCAAACATGCCCAAGATGTTTCCAAATTTTCCAACCGTGCAGCCTTTGACTCTTTTGAGTGTGTAAGCAGAGCCTCGGCTATTGCCATAGGTACACGCAGAATTGCTTGGTTGCAGGCCTCTGATTTGGAACTCTGGGTCCAAGATGAAATGGGAAATCTTCCTTGTACAGGTGAAAACCTTTTTGGCAAGGATTGGCAAGAAAAAGCCACTCAGATGGATGCTGAGAACTCTGCTTTGGATCAACTTTCAAAGTCTACCTCTGCTCCTGTTAAGAAACGATTGTTCAAGAAGACATCTTTTTCTAAAAAGGGAAGGTATTATCCTGCTTATGGTCAGCAGGCATCTTCCGCAGGTCGTTTTGCTGCAAAGTGTCAGCAGCCACCTAAACAGGCCAAGTCAAAGGCTGCCAGGCCTGCCTCAGCCCAGCAGCCTCAGCCTCCTCAGGGCCTTTGACTTGCAACTAGAGAACTTAGCCTTTCTAGCTCTGGAAGAACCAGAGCCCCTCACCATTCCAGAAAGGTTGACTTACTTTGCTCTCAGATGGGAGCAAATCACAGCAGAGCAATGGACCCTCTCCATCATAAGGGAAGGGTACAAGCTTCATTTCTTAAGCCTTCCTCCTCACACCATGGTGAAACAGTTCAATTCTCCAACATCTCTCCTCAACCTTCTGGGTCAGGAGATTGCTACCCTTCTTGCCCAAGGGGCAATAGAATAAGTACCTCTTCTTCAACAGGGCTTAGGGTTCTACTCCCCTTATTTTCTTATTCCAAAGAAAACAGGGGGCTACAGAGCCATATTAGATCTCAGAGAATTGAACAAGTTTCTATTCAAGGAGAAATTCAAAATGATTTCTCTAGGTGCTCTGCTTCCATACCTTCAGAGTCAGGACTGGCTTTGTTCTCTAGATCTCAAGGATGCGTACACCCATGTCCTCATCCATCCAACACACAGAAGGTTCCTTCGGTTCTTTTTTCAAGGAAAGCACTACCAATACAGGGTGCTTCCTTTCGGTCTGGCCTCTGCACCAAGGGTGTTCACGAAATGCATGGCAGTGGTAGCTGCATTTCTGCGCACTCGAGGAATATTCGTATTCCCATATCTGGACGACTGGCTCATTCGAGCTCCATCCCAGTCAGAGGCCCAGACATGTCTAACCTGCACAATGCATGTCCTTCAGTATTTGGGACTGGTAATAAACGTCCCAAAATCCAATCTCACCCCTACTCAGTCTCTGGAGTTTATAGGGGCCTTGCTGGATACCACAACTGCAAGGGCCTATCTTCCTCAGGTCCGTTGCCTACGCTTGGTGCAGTTAGCCTCCCAGATACAGTTAAAGTCCCATTTAACTGCTCGAGAGATGTTACAACTATTAGGCCACATGGCATCCACCGTGCATGTGGTTCCATATGCTCGCCTTCACATGAGGGCAGCTCAGTGGACTTTGTCCACCCAATGGACTCAGGCATCAGATTGCCTGTCAGACAAAATAGCAAACTCCAGTTGCCTTTTTTGGTCTCTCCAGTGGTGGAAGTCCTCTCCAAATCTGTTACTGGGGTCCCCTTTTCAGCAGTCACTACCCCAAGCAACTCTTACAGCAGATGCTTCTCCAATGGGTTGGGGAGCTCATCTTCAGGATCTCTCCACCCAGGGCATCTGGTCTCCAAAGGAGACTTCTCTGCATATCAATCTATTGCAACTCAGAGCAATTTTCTTAGCTCTCAGAGTGTTCCATTCCCTGCTCAGCTACAGGACAGTCCTCATCCATACGGACAACCAAGTAGCCATGTTCTATGTAAACAAGCAGGGTGGGACTGGCTCTCTGTCGCTTTGCAACGAAGATTTGCGACTGTGGGCCTTCGCCAGAGAGCATCACATCCATCTTCTGGCAGTATATCTTCCAGGCGTTCAAAACTCTTGGGCGGACAGACTCAGTCGAGTTCTGCTTCCACACGAGTGGTCCCTCCACATGGACCAGGATTTTTCGAATTTGGGGAACCTCGGACATAGACCTCTTTGCAAGTCCGTGGAATGCCAAACTTCCCCGGTTCTGTTCCAGAATTCCGTGTCAGGGAGTTCAGGCCAAGGATACCTTCCTCCTTCACTGTGGTCAAGACTTCCTTTATGCCTTTCCACCACTTCCCCTAATTCCCAAAACTCTATTCAAGCTTCAGAGAGATCGAGGGACCATGATCCTCATAGCACCACATTGGCCACGCCAAGTGTGGTACCCTCTACTTCTGCATCTCTCTCAAGCTCCCTTTCTGGAGTTAGGGTCTGCTCCAGATCTCCTGTCCCAGGAGGACGGAAGGTTATGGCATCCCAATCCCCAGTCTCTGCATCTCAGGGCTTGGTTGCTGAAGGCCTAGATCTCCATGATCTTAACCTTCCTCAGCAAGTAAAGGATATCCTTTATGCTTCCAGGAAACCTTCCAAAAGACGCTCTTATGCTTTCAAGTGGAAAAGGTTTACCATATGGTGTTCGCAGAAGGGTCTTAACCCTCTTGCAATACCTCTGGAATCATTGCTGGAGTATCTCCTTCATTTATCCAATGCAGGACTTAAGACTAACTCGGTAAGAGTCCATTTGAGTGCTATTGCAGCTTCTTTCAAGCCTCTAAATGGACAACCTATTTCCTCCCATCCTCTTATAGCAAGATTTATAAGAGGCCTTCTTCTAACTAAACCTCCCATTAGGCCACCACCTGTGGCATGGGACTTAAACCTGGTTCTTGGTCAGCTCATGAAGCCACCTTTCAAACCTTTAGCTACTACCTCATTGAAATTCCTTTCTTGGAAGGTTATCTTTCTCATTGCAATCACATCAGCACGTCGCATCAGTGAGTTGCAGGCACTAGTGTCTGACCCACCTTATACAAGGTTCCATCATAACAAGGTAGTCCTTAGGACTCATCCACACTTTATGCCAAAGGGTGGTCTCGCCTTTTTATCTAAACCAGGTGGTCTACCTGCCTGTGTTTTTTCCAAGGCCTCATGTTTCAAATGAGGAAAGGAATCTTCATACTTTGGACTGTAAAAGAGCTTTAGCCTTTTACTTACAAAGAACACAGCAACATAGAAAGTCCTCTCAACTCTTTGTTGCTTTTGATCCTTCTTATTTGGGACTTCCAGTCTCCAAGAGGACACTGTCTAACTGGATTGCTCAGTGTATTTCCTTTGCCTATCAGAGTAAGAATCTTCCTCTGGAGGGCCATGTCACAGCTCACACTGTGAGAGCCATGGCAGCTTCAATGGCTCATCTACACTGTCTATCGACGACATCTGTCGAACAGCCACCTGGGCCTCGGTTCATACCTTCACAGCCCATTACTGCTTGGACAAGGACTCCCGCCGGGATGCCTTGTTTGGTCAGGCTGTTGTTCAGCACCTGTTCCATACCTAATCAACCCCTACCCACCATCCCTGGTTGGATGCCCGAGATCCATGGGGGGAAGTGGAGCCCTTTCACAGGGACACACAACTTCTGGGGTCTCTCCCTGGCATCTAAAGCTAGGGAGCCCCATATGTGATGACTACATTCCTGCTTGTTCCTGGAGATAGAATAGTTACTCACCCTGTAACAGGTGATCTCCGGGAACAGCAGGAATTTAGTCCTCACAACCCACCCACCTCCCCTAGGAGTTGTATTTCTCTCTCTCTTTCTCTTTCCCTCTCTCTCTGTCTCAGCTTTAAAACTCAACTGGAGAGAGGCAGTTGGGAAAGGCGGGAAGGCAGCACGCAGGCGCTGTGGGATACTCCCAAAAGCTTTCTAATTGGACGCTGGGGAGCGTTCCCGCGCAGGCTCCGTCGGTACTGACGATACCCATATGTGAGGACTAAATTCCTGCTGTTCCCGGAGATCACCTTTTACAGGTGAGTAACTATGCTTTATTTGTGCAGCCACCTCTTTGGAGAACCAAATAGATTTCCTTTTCCTCTTGTTTCTATTTACTTTCCTTACATATGTATCTGTTGCACCTTGTATTGCCTCCTTTAGTTTAGCCCATTGCAATTCTACTTCCCTTATCCCCTCCCACCCTGCCAACTCCTCCTTCAGGTATTTGGTCATTTTACTGAAGTCAGTGTTTTTGAAGTCTAGGACTTTGAGTTTGCTGTGATTGGACTCCACCTTGACTTTTACTTCAAACTACACCGTGTGATGATCACTGCTGCTCACATGGTCACCCCCTCTCCCCCGGATATTCGACACGCTATCTCCATTGGTGAGCATTAAATCCAGCATCAAGCTTTTCATAGTCTGTTCCATCACCATTTGTCTAAGTAATGTATCTTGAAAGGCATCCACAATTCTTTTACTTCTTTCCAGAATTCCAGAGTTTGATTACGCAGTGAATGAAAAAATGTTTTCTCTTACTAGTCTTAAATGGGTTATGTTGTAGCTTGTCCCCAAGTCTTTCTACTTTTTCATGCAAAAACGGCCGATCTACATTTATCTTTTCCATTCCAGTCATTAATTTATAGACCTTATCATATCTCCCTTCAGCCGTTACTTTTCCAAATTGAGAAGCCCTAACTTTTTAAGCCTTTCCTCATAGGTGTATCCTTCCATCCCCTTAACATTTTTGGTGCCTCTTCTCTGTTCCTTTCCTAATTCCGCTATATCCTTTTTAACATATGGCGACCAGAATTTCACACAATATTCAAAGTGCGATCTCACTATGAAACAATACAAAGGCATTATAATATCCTTGGTTTTATTCTCCATTCCTTTCCTTATGATTCCTAGCATTCTATAGGCTTTCTTGCTGCCACTGCACCCTCGGCGGAGGGTTTCAACATATTATCCACGATGACACCTAAATCCTTTTCCTGGGTGGTGGTTCCTAATGTGGAATCTTGCATTGTGTAACCATAGATCTCCAGGAACAAGCAGGAATGAGTTTTCACATATGGGTATGTCGGTACCGACGGAGCCTGCGCGGGAATGCTCCCCAGTGTCCAATCAGAAAGCTTTTGGGAGCATTCCTCAGCGCCTGCATGCTGCCTTCCCGCCTTTCCAACTGTCTCTCCTCAATTTTCGTTTTTCCGCGGAGCCAGCAGGACGTCCTCCTGTCACCGCAGAAACCTTTTTCTTTAATTTTTTAATTCTTGTGGTTGCGGCTGTTTTCCCGCTGCCACCGGTACCGCCGGTGGGGTTTTTTCTTTTCTTTTTCTCAAACTGAGGGAGAGTTTTCCCTCAGTTTCTGTCTTACAATTTTTTGGGCCTATAAGGCCTCTCCATCATGGAGCCTTCTTTTCCTAAGAAGTGCCTTCACTGTGGAAATATAGTTTTCTTTTTAGACTCCAATGACTGGTGTCTAACCTGTTTGGGTCCTGACCCTTTTTCCCCTGAACCGTCAGGCTACAATACTGTGAGAAGAGATTCTCTCTTTCGAGTTTCCCTCGATACCGTTTTCCCTCCCTATGGCAGGGCATCGGCCATTTCTTCTCTACAGGATCAGGTAACCCACAGTCTGTTAAGACTAGCCAATCCTTGAGTGGTAAGTCTCATGCTAAGCATGCTGACGGCCCCGGCTTTGCCCTCAAGACCCCATTGGCATTAAAACCCCGGCGGGAGTCTTCGGGCTCCAAAGCATTTCAGGGGTTTCAGGTTGTTCCTGGGGCTCACCCCTCACAGAACATACCTGAGCCATGCTTGGTGGTGGCATCCGCTTTGAGCGGTACCGATACCCCGGCATCGGCACCGGTGTTGAGTGATCCGCTCTTCACCAGGGATCGTCATCTGGCGTTCTCGGTACCTTCGGGACCGACCGAAACGTCCCAGATTGACTTTCCAGTATCGGCAGTACCGCCGATACCACCACCATCGTCGGTACCCTCTAGGCATGCATCGATAGACTCGCTTCCTTCGATGCCGAGTCTAGAATCGATTTCTAGTCTAGAGGACTGGGTACCGAAGCGTCTCGGAACCGATGTTTACCAATTCTGCATGCACGGTACCGAGGATAATCACCAAGGGTTTTTAGTTACCTCGGTACCGCTTGAGCAGCCTCCGATGACTGCTTCGGTGTCGGTTTCGCCTTCGATTCCGGCACAACTACCGGTATCGGTATCGATGCCGGTACCTGCAGTATCATCGGAACCAGCTCCTTCCATGCTTTTTTCACCTGGATCGCTCCTCTCTATACCTAGTTTGGAGTCGATACCTGGCATGGATGATGCACTACTGACTGTCTCAACTCATAACTGCCAGTTCCAGTGTCCATCCATTACAAATCCTGTTCTGCACCGGACAGGTACATCCTCCGGTGCCCAGGCTACCTTTTCAAATTTAGCCTGTCCAGGGATGGTTCCCATTGGAGATCCTTCTTTTCAGAAATTTCTCCTTGACATGGCAACCTTCCTTAATATTCCTATCCCTGGCTATGAGTCTTCTCAGGTTTTTCTGCAGGAAAGGAAAATATAATGCTTCCTTTACATCACTCTTTGCAGAATCTTCTTCTGAGGGTATGGGAAAAACCTTTAAGGGTTTCTTCACCTCCTACAGCAACTGATCTTCTGTATCAGGTGCCCCCCTCTCCAGGATTTCAAAAGCCTCAACTTCCCCATCATTCCATTGTAGTGGAATCAGCAATGAGGAAGGTAAAAAGCAACAAAAACCATTCTTCTTTCCCGCCAGGGCGTGCATCTAGAACACTGGATGCCTTTGGACGTCAAACCTTCCAAACATCTATGCTGGCAACAAGGATTCTCTCATATATTTTCTATATGAGTCTATCCCTTCAGGAGATCACAAAGAAATTATCTCTTTTGACTCCTTTTCTATCAGAGCCCAAGGCTGCAGACTATTCCTTACTTCTTAGTCATAGCCAAAATATCTCTTGGTTTCTTTCTCGTGCTTCCCTAGACTCTTTTGAGTCTGTTAGCAGGACTTCTGCTATAGCCATAGGAGCACGTCGTAAAGCCTGGCTCCAAGCATCAGACTTGAGTAGATGGGCACAACAAAGACTGAGTAATACTCCTTGTACTGGAGAAAATCTCTTCAATAAGGAGTCTTTACGTCAGGTTGCTCATTGCTCCACTGACCTTCCTGTTTCTGAGGGCCATCCTCAGCCTTCTCCTTCCTCAGCAGGTAGGAAATGCCCTACCAAACCTTCTTTCCCTAAAAGAAAGAGGTTTTCCTCTTCTCCTGCCCATCATTCGGATGTTCCCAAGCAGGGGAAGTCTCGCCCTGGTCTTAAGAATCCAAACTCTAGCCAGGCTGAATAAACACAGTAACCATAGGTTTCTGATTAATCTTTTTATAACTACAGTTAACTTCTTTTCAGCAGAAGTTTTTCACTGTTTTTTCCATTCAAAACTCTGCTCAGGGATTCCTATTCTCAGGAAATCCATTTACTCTTCAGTATGCTGAACTGTCAGGATATTCATGTCTATAAGTTACAGGGTTTTCCACCTCTTCCTGACTAGAAGAGAGGTTTAGCAACTATCACATGATAGTTTCTCTGTACCAGCATGAATTTTTTCCTTCCAGGGACTTACCATGTAGTAAGTCCTTCTTCAGCTTTTATCTCTACCCTCTTCACCAGGGTTTCCCCTGTAGGAGTGGGTACCATACCATTGAAAGACTTTTCTTGTCTTTCTTTTCACTGTAGAGTTTCTTCTCCTGAGTAAACTCCCTTCTTTATCTGGGCAGCTCTGCAGACAGAGACAGCTTGCTCTCTTTGTTCAGTCTGTTCTCTCTGTTTGACACAGACCGACTCTCTCTGTTGTCCTATTCAGTAGCTGCCCATGCAGGAGTTCCAGTAATTGACTACTGGTACTTTTCCATAAGTCCCAGTCTTGTCTTCCACCACTTCTGTCTGGCCTTAGTAGTGATTCCAAGACAGTTTTCTACATCTTTATTGGATAATCCTTCTCACTACAGGCTTCTTACACTATCTTCTACTTGCCATCTCCAATCTCTGGGTTTGGCAACGTAGTGGACGTGGCTGTCAGTTTTCTCCATCAGCCAGTTCTACATCCCAGTTCTCCTGCATAATGCTCTCTGCAATCCTACTGAGAAGCTTTCCACTATGGGCCCTTGCTAGAGAGCATAGGGTTTCTCTAATGGCTATCCATCATGGTTGAAAAAGGCTTCCTCAGTCATCCCCTATGACTGTGAGGGTTCTTCACACCCTACTATCTTCTTTGAAAAAAAAAAATAGAGGGAAAAGGACATAAGCCTTCTCCACATGAAAGTCTAAGAGTTATCCCATTCCTATAGGGAATATACTCTTTTTTTTTTCTTGCAGCTTATCCTCATGGTATCCTAATACTTCAAGGACAGCACATATTAATCTGGAAAACGCCTGATACCTCCTTTGTCCCTCACGTAGGTCAACCTGGTATCTCATTCTATGCGTTTCTGTCCTTTTACTATGCTGGAGTTCCACAGGACTCCGGACTTGCTGTTTACAGACTGATATTATCCTCTGTTTTTTCACGTAACCATCCTGGTTATTCACTGGATAGCATTCCTTTACTATCATCTCTGGGGGAATAGATTCTCTATATATCTTCTCAAGTAGGTTTCACCTCCTTGTTCTTAGATGAATCTTTTCCCTTCACATCTCCATGTGAATGTCCTGATATGCATAGCTCTGTCTGCTTAGTTGCAGGCATCTTTATTTGATTTTATTTAGACAGTTTTTGTATACCGCCTTATCCTTCAATCAAAGCGGTCACAACACAATTGGGGGATACATTTAACACGTGGGGATATGAGACACATACACTAATACAGGGAACATGGGCAATGGAGGGTTAAGTGGCTTGCCCAAGACCACATGGAGCATCTGTGGGACTAGAAACCCCAGTTCTTCCAGCCCAAGGTTGCTGTCCTCTAGTGGGATTTGAACCCCCGACCTTCCGGCCTGAAGTACCTTGCCCCAACCACTAGGCTACTCCTCCCTATCTTTAGACCTATATATTCAGGTATATATATATATATACCTATATACATCTCTGTAGATGTATCTGTCTGTCAGCTAAGTGTGCATATGCTATTCCCTTTAGATCTCATTATAGATATATCTATATACCTGTATATTTATATATATATATATACATACACATATATCTACATATATGTGTGTATCTGTCCAGATACTTATTATAGGTAGATATGTATTTCCATACTTATCTCTCTGACTGTCTATGCTCATAAAGGTTTTTACCTTCCTGTATGTTTCTGACAGTGGGCTTGCACAGCTTCATACTGTTCCACAGTATGTTTCGGATATTATGCACACAACCACTGCTGTGGTACTGACAGCCCTAACGTATCCTAGGTTTACGTATCCCTGAAGCTCCACGCCCCAATGTCTTCCTACCTCTCACCAGTTAGGAAAAACATGGTGGATCTTCAGTGGAGTTCAGATTCAATTCCTCAAACATCTGTCCTTTCTTGGGAGTATGGGGTTCTTCTCATACCCTTTCCTCCCTCAAGGACTAGGTCTGTTTGTCCAGATCGGTCAGTCTTCCTCTTTTGCTCCTACCTCTGAATACTTCTGTAGCCAAAAGAGTTTTCAGCTTTCCATGAAGCTTCCCACTGAAGACCTGCCGTGTTTGTGCTACCCCAGTTGAATCCTGAGGTCACCTCTCACTTCCAGATGTTGACCTCCACATTCACTCCAGTGAGGTCACCTTGAACATTATTCTACTGGATCCCCAGTAGACTCCATCAGCCTCTCTACTTCCTGCAATCCAGTAGGTGAGCGTCATATGGTGATTGTTCATTTCAATATTATGGTGATTGTTCATTTCAATATATCTTTTGATAATGATCATACATACAAGGACTCCTTGTGGGTAGTCCTTTCTTAGGTTAGCTGTTTTTTCTGCAGCTCCGCTCTATGCAACTCCTGCCCTCCATCCTCAGGATGCCTGGCCATATGAGGTGTAGCATGTTTTCAATCTTCAACATGTTAGGGCTCCAGGCATCTTAGCTTGGGAGTCCCCATATGTGAAGACTCATTCCTGCTTGTTCCTGGAGATAGCACAGTTACTTACCTGTAACAGGTGATCTCTGGGAACAGCAGGAATAAGTCTTCACAACCCACCCATCTCCCCTAGGAGTTGTATTTCTATATCTATCTTTCCTTTCCTCTTTCTCTCTCTTTGTCTCAGCTATGAAACTCAACTGAGGAGAGACAGTTGGAAAGGCGGGAAGGCAGCACGCAGGCGCTGAGGGATGCTCCTAAAAGCTTTCTGATTGGACGCTGGGGAGCGTTCCCGCGCAGGCTCCGTCGGTACCGACGTACCCATATGTGAAGACTTATTCCTGCTGTTCCCAGAGATCACCTGTTACAGGTAAGTAACTGTGCTTTTGGGTTGTTCTTTCTTAGGTGCGTAACTTTGCACTTGTCCACATTAAATTTCATCTGCCATTTGAACGCTCAGTCTTCTAATTAATCAAGTTCCTCTTGTGTCTTAACAACTCTGAATAATTTTGTGTCATTTGCAGATTTGATCACCTCACTCGTTATTCCCATTTCCAGGTCATTTATGAATATGTTAAAAAGCAGCGGGCCTAGCACAGATCCGTGTGGTACTCCACTATTCATCTTTCTCTATTGAGAAAATTGGCTATTTAGTCCTGCTCTCTGCTGTCTGTCTTTTAACCAGTTCCTGATCCACAATAGTACACTGCCTCTGATCCCATTACTTTTTTTTTTTAATTTAGATTTTCCTGAATACAAGAATAAACAATACAAGAAATCCTTTTATCAAAAGTCATGAAAGCATTCAAGAGCAATTTATCATTCACATCAATCAAATCACATCAAGAGAGAGAGAGACCAACAAACTCCCCCGAAGGGGAGAAAGGCAAATACCAAGAAAAAAGGAGTTTAAGTAAAACTCCAAATTAGGGAGCACATGAAAAAATAGCTAACCCACCTAAACTTCTCCCTCCCTAACCACATCCTCCTTGTCAGAAAGAAACTGACGCAGGTGAATCACATCAATATACACATAATCCCGACCCTCATAAGTTACTAAACAGCGACAAGGAAACTTCAAGAAAAAAGAGGCCCCCAGGGCTATAACCCTGGCTCTTAGCTCGAGGAACTGTTTTCGTCGAGCCTGAGTCACCCGGCCTACATCTGGAAAAACCTGAAGCTTATATCCACAAAATAAGGCATCTTTACATTTAAAATAAGCACGTATAATTCGCAGTTTAAGAAATTTGGTCCCGAATGTCACAACCAAAGTACAACGCTTTGGAATGACATCCTGCGAATCTTGCAAAACATCTGTTAGATTAAGGACTGCCGAATTATCCAAAGGGGGAGATTCCTCCTTTGTCTGCGGCGTAGCCTTAGGGCCAGGAAAGAAGGAATACAATTGCACAATATCCACAGATTCATTTAAATGTAAGATCTCAGAAAAATACTTTTTCAGTAATATCTCAGGAGAAAGCAAATGGGTGGAAGGAAAATTCAAAAAACGCAGGTTCCTAGCCCGCTGTTGATTCTCAAGCTGTTCCAAACAATACGAAACTGAGGAAATATCCTTAACAAAAATAGCATTAGACTCCCTATACGTTTGGAGCTGAGAATCCACCCGGGCCACCGAACCGGCGACAGCAGTCATTTGATTATCAGTAGCTTTAACCTTAGTGGCCACATCGCATGAAAAGTTACACAAAGAGGTAACAGTAGTTGTTAAACGAGTGTCAATCTTTTGAAGCACTGACCAAATATCCAAAAGAGTCACCTCACGGTCAAGTGGCACAAACAAATCTTCAGAAGTGGCAGGATCCACAGGGATTAGCACCGGGGATGTAACTTGTGGGGGGTGACTCCAAAGGCGTAGAAGAATGTGGAAGTTGGGGGAAAGGAGGTGGTGTCCGGATGTCTGGGCTCAAAGAGGCCCCTGACTGGCTAGCAGGTGGAAGGGAAGTTATGTGTCTATCCATAGGGCCGTACACCTTACCTCCATCTCCTGATGTTACCTTGGCAGCTGGTTTCGCTTTCCGTTTCCCCATTGACAGACACATGAACACCTAGCGCTCCTGAACACCACCACAGGAGCACCAAAGGAGCACACAAGGAGCGTGTCTAGCCCCTTGAAACACGCCCCTTAGGACGTGACCCTGCAGGCCGCAAACACGCGGCCGCGTATAGCTCCGACTGGGCTTTGTAGGTCTCGGGGGGTCCTTGGCACAAGGGCGGCTACCCACTGCCTGCAGCAGTCTCCGCAGGCATCCAACTCCAACCGACCACGCTGCTCCGCGGCAAGGAAAACCGCGGCAGCTCCCAGGCAAAAGCAGCGCTCTCTCCAGCGAAGCACAGCCCCGGTTGGGCTTTGTAGGTCTCGGGGGGGGGGTTCCCTCGGCACAAGGGGCGGCTACCCACTGCCTGCAGCAGTCTCCGCAGGCATCCAACTCCAACCGACCATGCTGCTCCGCTGCAAGGAAAACCGCGGCAGCTCCCAGGCAAAAGCAGCTCTCTCTCCAGCGAAGCACAGCCCCGGTTGGGCTTTGTAGGTCTCGGGGGGGGGGGGGGTCCTCGGCACAAGGGGCGGCTACCCACTGCCTACAGCAGTCTCCGCAGGCATCCAACTCCAACTGACCACGCTGCTCCGCGGCAAGGAAAACTGCGGCAGCTCCCAGGCAAAAGCAGCTCTCTCTCCTCCCATTACTTTTTAGTTTGGCCAAGAATCTCTCATAAGGGACCTTGTCAAAGGCTCTCTGAAAATCCAGGTACACTATATCAACCGGTTTACCTCTGTCTACCTGTTTATTCACACTTTCAAAAAAATATAACAGATTAGTAAGATAAGTCCTTCATTGACCAAATCCATGTTTGCTTTCTCCCATTAAACCATGACTTTCTACATGTTCAATAATTTTATTCTTTATAATGGTTTTTACCATTTTGCCCTGTACTGACATCAGGCTCACCTGTCTGTAGGTTCCCCGATCACCCCTGGAGCACTTTTTAAAAATTGACATTACATTGGCCATTCTCCATTCTTCAGGTACTACAGATGATTTTAATGATAGTTCAGAGATTTCTAATAGTAGGTCTGCAATCTCATCTTTCAGTTCTTTCAACACTCTCAGATGTATACCATCCGGTCCAGGTGATTTACTACTCAAAACCAAAATTTCTTCCAGTTCTTCCGATATATCACCTTTAAATACCATTTCAGGCATGGGTAACTTCCCTACATCTTCTTCAGTAAAGACTGAAACGAAGAATTAATTTAATCTCGCCACTATGGCGTTATCCTCCCTTCTTCCCTTAGCACCCCTTTTACCCCTTTATCATCCAATGGAGTGGAACAGGTTTGATCAGTTGTTTACTCTTTCTAAAAATAGAAAGACTATGGGACATGAAATGAAGCTACAGTGTAGCACATTTAAGACTAATTGAAGAAAATATTTCCATTCAACGTGTAATCAAACTCTGGAATTTGTTACTAGAGGATGTAGTAAAAGCTGTTAGTGTAGCTGGGTTTACAAGATTTGGACATATAATGAAGTTATGGACATGAATGTTCATTAAAAAAAAATGGAGCGATGATGACAGCTAAGTATTTGTAGTAAAGACCCTGTGAATATTTTTGAGTTCCTTCAAAAAAATATTTCTTTATGCAAACAGCCTCTTTTTGTGACACTGTTAAGCTGCTCCTTGTAGTAGTTATTTGATTGCTTTTTTATGCAAGTTCATAAAGATTTTCTTGCATGAGCATTTGGATTTGTTTTTTCAAACTTTGAGCATTGGCTGTAGCAAATGGAGAGAGTAGACTAGTTTGGCTCAGATAATCGGCTCTCAGGGAAGATTTTAATGAAAAATTAACAGATGCTCTACGTATGTACTGGAGATTATTTTGGAGGAAAAGGTCAAGGAAATAGTAGCCATGTACTTGGAGCTCAATTTAAGGTCTGGTGTGAGTTTCACTTTCTCTTTGGTCTTGATCTGCCAACTTCTCAGGATGAAAGCCAATGAGAGAGGGAGAAAGTTATTTTGCTGATCTCAAGATATTTTGCTGATAAGACAGTTTACTGTTTAATTTATGTAGGACTGAAGAAATCTCATATCTCTGGCTACATGTTATGATTCTATGCACAGGTTTTTTACTATGTTTGCATGTATATTGGTCTTAAGCATGGTTGCTGTGAGCTAACAGTATCCAACTGAGCATATTCTGCATCCATGTCTCTTGACCTTTCTTAAAGGAAGAGTGTTCCAGTATCTCACAGATGTTAACAGCAGCTACGGTGGAGCTCTCATACTACATAGAAAGAATTAGTTTACCCAATATAAGAGACAGTGTGATTGTCAGAAGGGACATTTCTGTCTGTATCCTTGCCAGTTGCAACAAACCAAATAAGCTAGCGAGACCTAGGTAAAGAAAGAAGACAATAAATGCCTTCGCTAATAACTCAGCCTTAAATGACTTCTGTCTTTTTGACTACCAAGGTAGCCACATCTCCCTGAATGGCCTCAATATTCCCTGCCTGTGGGAGGGCAGTTAGTCATTTTCCATTACCTCAGAGAGGTAGTGAATATTGTAGATTCTCTAGGACCAAGCAGGAAGTCAGTCCTCACATATGGGTGACGTCGGCACCGACAGAGCCCCCGTGCGGAGCATTTCCTCAGCTTTCAAAGAAAGCCTTTGGGAATGCAGCGCAACTGTGTGGTCCCCTTCCCGGCCAAGGGTGCCTTCTTGCTCAGTCTTTCTTTTTCCGTAGAGCCCAACGGACGTGAATTCGTGTCACCTGGGAAAAGTTGATTTTTTTTCTGCGATTTTTGCATTGTCTTATCCGGTTCGATGCCGGTTCCCCTTCCCATCTGGGCTCGGTACACCAGTATCGAGTCTGGAGTTTTGATTTTCGGTTTTTGTCCTTTGACTAGCGTTCGCTCTCTTTTTGTGTTTCATTGGGAGCCCGGTCTTTTGACCTTGCAGGGGCCCTTTTTCCCCCAATGGTTGCCAGCGGGTTCAAAAAGTGTGATCGGTGCAAGAAACATATGTCTCTCACCGACACACATGACTGCTGCCTCCGATGCCTCGGACCCGACCATGACCCACTGGCCTGAGGCCCATGCAGCAAAATGTCATCGAAGGCGCTTCGAAGCCGTCAGCATCAACGTGAGAGAATTTTCTCTGACTCCTCATCCAGCCAGGCCCGGACTTCGTCAGAGGCCTCGACATCTCGGGAGTCCGACCCCGAGCGCCGTCAGGGTTCCTCTGAAAGGGAGTCTCCCACCCAGGAGCACAGAAGGAAGAAAAAGCTCGCAAGAGTGGAAGCTCCTGGTTCCTCGAGGGCCAGGTCACGTAGCCCTGACCGCCGCCATGGGCTCTTGGAGTCGGAGAGGCCTTCCAAGCTACCTCGTGTGGAGCTGGAGTCCCTGAGTCACGTAAGTGCAGTTGTCCTCGTGGACTCTACTCCGGCGGAGCCGAAGTTGGGCCCTGCTGAATCTCCTGAGCTTAGACTCAGGTTGACGGCCTTGGAGAACAGCTTGGCTGCCTTCATGGAACAGCAGCGGGTGCTGATCGCTGGTCTTACCGGTGCATCTGCCCCGACCACCGCATCCTCTATGTCTAAGTCGACCCCGGAGACTGAGCTGATCCTCGAGTCCAAGAAGTCTCAAGTCCATCCTCGGTCAAGGTCCCCCTCAACCTCCCGTGTGGGGCCTAGGTCGTCGATGCTGATACCTGCAGCGTCGGTGCGGGTGGCACCGAGGCCCACACGGCCGGAGTCGCTCGATTCCTCCTCGGAGGAGTCTGAGTGGGAGACTGAGTCTGAGCCTCGGAGACAGTCCTCCCCGGAGGATACCCGGTTCTTGGACTTTGTGAGGGACATGGCCAAAGCCTTGGCCTTCCCTGTGGATGCCGAGGAGGAGCCTCGAGCCGAGGAGCTCGATGCTGTCCAATATGATTTTCCTCCGAAGGAAGCCTTTACTGTACTGGTTCCTCCGATGCTGGAACGGCTGCCCTTCCGTTTGTGGGAGGTACCGGCCTCAATGCCGGTTCTTAGCAAATGGGTCGATTGCATTTATCGAGTCCGTAAGAGCCCTGGGTTCCAAAAGGCACAGCTACTGCACCACTCCATGGTTGTAGAATCGGCCATGCACCGTCTGAAGTGTCAGAAGATGCACTCCTTGGTGCCCCCAGCCGGGAGGCCCGGAACCTGGATGCCCTCGGTAGAAAGTGCTTCCAGGGCTCTATGCTATCTTGCCGTGTCCAGACTTACCAGCTGTACATGAGCATGTACTTATGGGACCTGGCAAAGGAGATTGCCGGGTTCTCAGCTGGCCTCTCTGAGGAACCTTTGCAGAGGTTCAAGGCTTTGTCAGCAGGGATTTGAGAGTGCTTGAAGTTTCTCTCTCGAGCAGCCTATGATGGCTTCGAGGCTTTGACCCGGGTACTTCCCTTTGGCCTACTTTCGCCCCCAGGGTTTTCACCAAATGCCTGGCGGTGGTGGCGACCTATCTCAGGAATCAGGGAATTTTCATCTTCCCATACCTGGACGACTGGCTCATCAGGGGCCAGTCTCTCCAGGAGTCCAGACAAGCCATTCTTCACACTGTCTCTCTTCTTCAGCATCTGGGCTTTGTCATAAACTATGCAAAGTCCACTTTGCTCCCCTCACAGAACCTAGAGTTTATAGGGGCAAGATTAGACACCCTGCAGGCAAGAGCTTACTTGCCCGAGGACAGGGCCCACAGACTGAGGGACTTGGCCAACCAGTTCCAAAGCAATTCTCAGATCTCTGCCAGGCACTTCCTGCGGCTCCTGGGCCACATGGCATCCACGGTACATGTGACTCCGAATGCCCGTCTGCACATGTGGGCTGCTCAGTGGTGCCTCAGAGCTCAGTGGGCGCAGGCCACAGGCGATCTCCGAGACAGAATAAAGGTGTCCAAACCACTTTTGCACTCCTTGCAGTGGTGGCTACATCTCCCAAACCTTCTCAGGGGGTTACCTTTTCAGTCCCCAGCATACACCAGGGTGCTGACGACCGATGCTTCCTTAAAGGGCTGGGGTGCACATTGCCAGGGCAAGTGCACTCAAGGCCTCTGGGTCTCCTCGGGAGGCTTCACAGCAGATCAATCTGTTGGAGCTGTGAGCAATCCGCTTGGCTCTCCAGGAGGTGCAGGCCCTTTGCTCCTTTGCAGTCAAACATGGCATGTTTCTCAAAGCAGTTTATCTACCTGGTCAGGAGAACTTCTTGGCAGACAAACTAAGCAGGATTCTCCAGCCTCACGAATGGCAGTTGAATCCACTGGTGGTCCAGCAGATCTTTCTACGATGGGGACTTCCATCAATCGATCTCTTTGCAAGTCCACTGAACCATCAGCTGCCCAGGTTTTGCTCCAGACAGCCACATCCCCTGAGAATGGTAGATGCGTTCCTGATCTCTTGGTCTGCGGGCCTCCTATATGCGTTTCCTCCCACACTCCTGGTGGCCCGAACTCTGTTCAAGATTCTACAGGACAAGGCCTCAGTGATTCTGGTAGCCCCCAGATGCCGAGGCAACCGTGGTTTCCACTTCTTCTGCAGTTGGCGATGGAAACTCCATTCCCTCTGGGGTTGCAACACGATCTCCTGTCTCAGGATCAGGGTTCCCTTCTGCACCCCAATCTCAGATCCCTCAATCTGATGGCTTGGCTGCTGAAATGATAGTGCTAGCTCCCTTACTTCTACCTAGGGAAGTTGAGGAGGTGGTCTTGGCCTCTGGGAGTCAGTCCACCAGAAAGTCCTATGCCCTCAAGTGACCTAGGTTCTCAATATGGTGTGCTCAGCGCAATGAAGATCCTTTCTCCTGCCTTGTGCCAGTAGAGTACTACAATGACTGTAAAATGACGTTTGTGCGTTCAATGTAACATACGGGGAAATACATCCAAAAAATAAAGATCTCTATTTCTTCTATTTGTTCAATTACAAAATCTTTGTTTAACAGCTACTGGGTGGTCTCAGACTTACGATAGCATCTATCCCATAGACTAGAACGTCAAACACGGAAAAAGATATGCTAAATAGCATCAATGACCTCCTCAGTAGCTAACAGCAGTATATCCATATGACGAGCTCCGTGTGAACAACCTTAAATCTTCTTATAAATATAAAAAGAAGCTGTCATATAACTTGAAGGACTCATCATTTCAACAGTCCATATCACTTATCTTTGCTGCCATAAGAACTAGTGAAACTCTAAACTGATCCGAGTTCTTAACTGATCCCGATGCCTCCCCCCAGCGCCTTCGGAGCGTTTCTCCTAGTGGGGTTCTTCAGGGGATTTAATGTGGATCAAATATGCTGCCCGCGTCAGAAACAAAACCGTTCCAACTTTGTGTTCTCCCAAAGCACTTCAACTGACTTGAATGAAGACACGCCGCGCATGCCAGTTCAAGTGCTGGTAGCTCTTACCTCGGCCAGACGTGTGAGTGAAATACAAGCTCTGGTAGCTCTTACCTGGTAGCTCTTACCTCGGCCAGACGTGTGAGTGAAATACAAGCTCTGATTTCTGATAGACCGTACACACGGTTCTATAGGAACAGGGTGGTCCTACGGACCCATCCGAAGTTCCTTCCAAAATTTGTCTCCTCCTTGCACCTCAACCAGGAGGTGGTTCTTCCAACATTATTTCCCAGGCTGCATACCAGCCAGGATGAAACAGTCTTGGATACCCTGGACTGTAAGAGGGCGTTGTCCTTTTACTTAGAACGTACGCGGGGGCACCGAAGGTCCTCTCAGCTCTTTGTCTCCTTTGACCCTAATAAACTGGGGTTGCCTATCTCCAAGCGTACCTTGTCCACTTGGTTAGCAGATTGTAGCACCTGGGTGTACAATGCAGCCGGCCTCTCCTTGCAGAGTCGAGTCACGGCCCACCGTGTCAGGGCGAAAGCCACGTCAGTAGCTCATCTCAGCTCAGCCGTGTCATTAGCCAGGCCACTTCTTGGTCTTCAAGCTAGACTTTTACAGCCCACTACTCGACAGAGAGTCCCGAAGGGACAGTGCTTTCGGACAGGCGGTACTCCGTAATCTCTTTGAGGTTTAGGCAACTCCTACCCTCCGGCCCTTGTGTTGGGCTACCGTACGGGGGTGTTCTCAGAGGATATTCTTATCACGGATGCTGAAGCTCTTGAGAGGGAGCCATTTTTTCAGCTTTGGGTTCCCAGTAGCCTAGAGCTGGGGGTCCCATATGTGAGGACTGACTTCCTGCTTGGTCCTGGAGAAAGAGTAGTTACTCACCTGTAACAGGTGTTCTCCAGGAGCAGCAGGAATCAGTCCTCACGACCCTCCCTCCTCCCCTGGAGTTGCAGTCATATACTTTTTTTTTTTTTTTTGCTGTCTTTTAGCTATGTCATCAGACTGAGCAAGATGGCACCCTTGGGCGGGAAGGGGACCGCGCAGGCGCGCTGCATTCCCAAAGGCTTTCTTTGAAAGCTGGGGAAATGCTCCGCATGTGGCCTCCGTCGGCGCCGACGTCACCCGTATGTGAGGACTGATTCCTGCTGTTCCTGAAGAACACCTGTTACAGGTGAGTAACTACTCTAAATGGCTACTGCTTAAATTTTGAAGCCAATCCATCATTGTCAGTACCACAAATTCAATGTCATTGCATTTTAGGGCATTAGAATAAGTCCTGCTCTAAAAAATAAAAGGGTATTTTTATTCCAAATACTTTCTTACCAAAGATGCTAAAGAGGATCTCCAGGAACAAGCAGGAATGAGTCTTCACATATGGGTATGTCGGTACTGACGGAGCCTGCGCAGGAACGCTCCCCAGCGTCCAAAAAGAAAGCCTTTGGGAGCATCCCACACGCATGCGCGCTGCCTTCCTGCCCATTCAGTTCCCTCTCATCAGTTTTCCGCGGAGCCGGCAGGACGTATGCCTGTCACCGCAGAAAATTCTTCTTTTTTATTTTTGTTTTTTATGGTCGCGTCTGCCTTCCCTTGACACCACCGGTGCTTTTCTTTCTTTTTACTAAAAATGTCTTCTTTTTTTCTAAGGAATTTTTTTCCTGTTTAGTGCCTGACGGTTTCTAGGCCACTAGGCCTCTACCCTTTCCGTTATGGAAAAGCCAGCCACTATCCTTAAGAAATGCCCAAAGTGTGGCAGTACAAATATATTTTTAGACACTCATTCTTGTTGTCTAAAATGTTTAGGTCCTGACCATTGCCCACTGGAGTGTCTTTCCTGCTGGAGCTCAAGCAGAAGTCTTCAGGATCGAGCACAACTCGATACCCGGTTCACATCGGACTCGATGTCACCAGCCAGAATATCTTCTTTTTCACAGGATCAGGTAACCAAACAAAAGTCTGTAAAGACTAGCCAGTCCTCGAGTGGTAGATCTCCTTCTAAGCATCGAGATGCCTCTGGCGTTGCCCTCGGACATTTTGGCAATAAAGCCCCGGCGGGAGTCTTCGGGCTCCAAAGCATTAACGGGGCTTCAGGTTGTTCCCGGGGTTCTTCCCTCGATGAACATACCTGGGCCATGCTCGGTGGTTGTGGCCGCTTCGAGCGGTACCGACACCCCGGCATCGGCTATGGTGATGGATGAAACACTCCTCACCGATGAATGTAGTCTAGCGCTCTCAGCTACTTTGGTACCGCTAGAGTTGCTGCAGACCGTTCCTCGAGTATCAGTATCGGTATCGGCTTCGGTACCGGTATCGACATCGGCACCGGTGTCGGTACCATCCATGCTTGCTTCGACAGACTCGCTTCCTTCGATGCCGAGCCTGGAATCGCTCTCTAGCATGGAGGATTCGGTACCGTCTCGTATCGGTACCGAAGACATCGCTTTAAAGAAAATCTGATGCTTCATCCTTTCAAGTCTTCTAATCCCGATGACTGGGATGAATCCATCGGTACCAATGCTGAATTCTCAACAATTCTAGCCTTTACCCCTCATTTTAGGGGGTCCTCCTCAGGGGAGATTTCTTTTCAAGCTTTTCTGCTTGACATGGCAAAGTTACTTGCCATTTCTATACCTGGTGAAGAATCCATACCAGGAGATTCAGAGCCTCTGCAATCCCCCTGGATTCCAAAGGAGGGAATCATGCTTCCTTTGCATCAGATCTTACAGGATCTACTATTAAGAATGTGGGAAACTCCTTTAACGGTATCCCTACATTCTAAGACACTTGACACTATGTACAAGGTGCCACCTTCTCCAGGTTTTCAAAAGACTCAACTTCCTCCTCATTCTATTGTAGAATCAGCAATGAGGCGTATTAAGAGTGCAGAGAAGCACTCCTCTTATCCGCCAGGTCGTGAGTCTAGGACTTTAGATGCCTTTGGACGTCGATGCTTCCAGGCATCCATGCTATCAGCAAGAATTATCTCATATATTTTCTATATGGGATTCTCTCTTGAAGAGGTCACAAAGAACTTAAAGCTTTTGAACCCTTTTCTTCAAGAACATAAAAGAGCAGACTATTTCTTATTAGTCAGTCATGCTCAAAATGTTTCTAAGTTCCTTAATCGTGCTTCCCTGGACTGTTTTGAGTCTATTAGCAGAACTTCTGCTTTAGCCATAGGGGCACGACGCATGGCCTGGCTCCAAGCTTCAGCTTCAGTACAAGAAAGGCTGGGAAATACTCCTTGTACTGGTAAAAGTCTCTTTAACAAGGATGCTTTATTCCAAGCTAATCAGTTAAACACTGATATTGTTGCTTTCAGAGGATTGTCAAAACTTTCCTCTATCCCAGCTACTAAAAAATCTCCTAACAAACTTTATCCCCCTAAGGGGAAAAAGCTTTATTCATCTTCTACCCATCATGCAGATGTTTCCAAAGAAGGGCAACATCAAACCAGGCTAAGAAAATCAAAACCTCAACAGGCTCAGCAAACCCAGCAGTCGCAGGGTTTCTGATATTTTATTCATTAAATCTCTTTTTCCTGTTTGAGGTTTAGAACCAGTAACCTACTTCTTATCAAAAGAAGCATCTACAGTTCATCTCATCCTTACTGAGATATCAGTGATACACTGACTCAATCCTCGACTCTAGGCATGAATCTCTTGCCACAAGAGAAATCCATTCTTTTAGCTCCACGAGCTATTGAGGACAATCATGCCCTACAGGTAACAGGGTTCTCCTCTCCTTTTTGAAGAAAAAGAGGAGTAACAACTAACAACAAGGTAGGCTATGTCCTTCACCTTGACAGTTTTCCTGTTTGAGGATATCTCTTAGTTTTGGACTGTAAGGGGGCTTCACCTTTTCAGGGACTTACCAAATTGTAAGTCTTCTCAACTCTGTATTACTTCTATCCCTCTTAGTCGGGACATTTAGTCTCTAAGAGTGATACTATTCAACTGGAGGGCTTACTTTTTGAGCCCATAGGTTTTCTTCAATACCTACTCCAGTAACTGGTTTCCATCGAGTTTTCTTCCCCTTTACAATCTTCTCAAATATTTCTTTTAAGACAGCTTATCAGACAGTAATTGAGTTTTACCACTCCTAATTATGTCTGTCGGTCCATTTCCAATCTATAGGACCTAACTTTTTCTGCTGCCTTAATAACAGATAATTCCAAGAGAGGTTTCACAACCCACTTGGACAATTTATCATTGCAGGCAACCGGACTGTCTACTATTCTTAGCCATCTTCAATTCTTTTTGGTTCCAACAGAATAGATTAGGTTGCACACTGGCAATTAAACAGCCAGATCTCACCTAACCAACCTACAACATGCTCTTTGCAATTATACAAAAAGCTCTGCAACTATGGGCCTTTGCTAGAGCGCGTCAGAGCCATTCCTAGTAGGTAGCTTCTAGATGGTTAAAAAGGCTTTGCCCAGTCATGCTCCTACATGACTGTTTTTTTCCTACTCTTACCATCTTCCTTAAAATTTCCTTTTAAGGAAAAGGAACCAGGGCTTAGACCACGTGAAAACATAAAGAATTGCTCAATTCCCTGGGTTGTTCCACATCTCCAGTGGAACTCTTACAACAGGGATGCATTCTTTTTTCACTGCAGTCGGTCCTTGTCTACTGTTTTCCTTCTAATTCCCAAAACTTCATTGAAGCTTATGCTGAACAAAGAATGCATGATACTCATATTGCCCTCATAGAGGGGCAAACATGGTATCCCCTTATATTGCGTCTTCTTCTCCAGCTACTACACTGAAGTTATAGAAGGATCCAGATTTGCTGTCTTAAGACTAAGGATCTCCTCTGCACCCCTTCACGTAGGTCTCCATTCCTGTTTATTCAAAGGCTAGAATTAAAAAAAAAAAATCTAGACCTCTCCTTATAAGTAAGAGCATTTCACTGGTTTTCCATGAAACCTTCTCCATGGCTCTCCACTTATAACCAGAAAGAGATTCTCTATCCATATTCTCAAGCAGGTCTTACCCCTTCTTGTTATTAAGTGAATTTCTCTCTCTCTCTCTCTCTCTCTCTAGATAGATATAGATATATTGTCCATATTGATGCTGTTCCAGCATACCATACAAGTTTAAATGGACAACCAATTTCTGTGGTAATTAGAAAATACCTTCTTTTACCGTAACCTTTCCGGTTACGTTACATCTGAAGCTCTCCAGGTAAAGTCATTATCCTAAGTGACATCACTTAGGGAAGACATTACTGATCTTCAAGAAATTGGAGGCTACACCGCCTACTACAAATGTTTTTTTTATCTTTCGTTTGGATAAAGGGGTCTTAAAGACCCATCCTTTTTCTGCAAGGGGTATTTCTACCTTTTCGTCCAAACCAGTCAGATTTATCTCCTCTCTTTCCTAGAGCCTTATTCTTCTCCAAGGACAACGAGCTTTAAACTTTGGCCTGCAGAAGCTTCAGCTTTTCCTCCAAAGTCCAACCTCTTTAAACTCCCCCAGTTTTTTCTTCTGGGATTAATTCTAGCCATTAAGGCTTCTGACCTCTGCCTGTATTGCAAAATTTATTTTCCTCTACTTCACAGTGAGGTAATTTCTTTGAGGATAATCTACTGGCTCTTAGCAGCAGACCCATATTAGCCTTAATAAACACTTTCGCAATACTTTTAAGTAAGGTCCACATTAGAAAATTGGAATTCAATATTTGCTAACAATTATGGTCTACACAAGGACTACCCTCTAGACGCCTTGTTAAGTCAAGCTGTTCCACAGCACACCCTTTTTTATTCAACTCCTACCCTCCATCCCTTGGATGCCTGAGGTTTGGGGAAATAGCATGGCCCATCCATTAGATTTGCAACATGCTGGGATCTCCTCTAGGCATCTCTAGCTTGGGAGTCCCCATATGTGAAGACTCATTCCTGCTTGTTCCTGGAGATAGCACAGTTACTTACCTGTAACAGGTGATCTCTGGGAACAGCAGGAATAAGTCTTCACAACCCACCCACCTCCCTAGGAGTTGTTCTCTCTTTTTCTCTCTCTCTCTCTCTCTATCTAATTTGTCTACTTCCCTCCTTCGGACTCAGCTACAAACCCAACTGATGAGAGGGAAGTGAATGGGCGGGAAGGCAGCGCGCATGCGTGTGGGATGCTCCCAAAGGCTTTCTTTTTGGATGCTGGGGAGCATTCCCGCGCAGGCTCCGTCGGTACCGACGTACCCATATGTGAAGACTTATTCCTGCAGTTCCCAGAGATCACCTGTTACAGGTAAGTAACTGTGCTTTACATCCAATCTTAGATCTAAAAACGTAAGATATGCTATAATGGGTCACACCAAGGTCCATCAAGCCCAGTATCCTGCTTCCAACAGTGGCTAATCTAGATCACAAGTACCTGGCATGTTCTCCAAAAGGTACACAGGTTCCACAGTGCTTATCCCGGGGCATGCAATGGCTTTCCTGGGTCTTCTTTAATGATGGTTTATGGACCTTTCCTCCTGGAACTTGTCCAAATCGTTTTTAAACCCAGCTACACTAACAGCCCTTACAACATTCTCCAGTAAGAAATTCTAGAGTTTGACAATGTGCTGAGTGAAAAAATTATTTTCTCTTATTACTCTTAAATGGGTTGCATTGTAGCTTCATTGCATGTTCCCAATCTATGTTTACTCTTCCACTTCATTCATTAATTTATAGACCTCTATCATATCCTTCCTCAGCCGTCTCTTTTCCGAGTTGAAGAGCCCTAACCTTTTAAGCCTTTTCTCATAGGGGGTATCCTTCCATCCCCTTTACCATTTTGGTGGCTTTTCTAATTCCACTATATCCTTAAGATATGGCAACCAGAATTGTACACAATATTCAAGGTGCCACTGCACACTGGGTGGAGGGTTTCAGCTTATCCACGATGATGCCTAAATCCTTTTCCCGGGTGTTGGTTCTTAATGTGGAACTTTGCATCGTGTATCCATAGTTTGTTCTTTTCTAGGTGCATAACTTTGCACTTGTTCACTTTAAATTTCATCTGCCTTTTGAACGTTCAGTCTTCCAATTTATCAAGGTCACTTTGCAATTTTTCCCAATCTCTTGTGTTTTAACAACTTTGAATAATTTTGTCTCATCTGCACATTTGATCACTTCACTCGTTATTCCTATTTCCAGGTCATTTATAAATGTTAAAAATCAGTGAGCTCAGCACAGATCCTTGGAGTACTCCACTATTCATCTTTCTCCATTGAGGAAATTGGCCATTTGCCCCACTCTCTGCTTTCTGTCTTTTAACCAGTTCCTGATCCGCAATAGTACAAACATCTTTTAAACCCAGCTACTCTAACTGCACACTCCAACCCTATCTTTTTGTTTCTTCTGTTTTAATTGAATTGTTTTTATAAAGTGCTATGATTTTGTAACGAATGGCAGTTCATCAAGAATAGAAATAAAGGGAAAAAGAAAGAAAGAAAGAAAACAAACAGCAAAATTAATGGTCCTTTCCACAGTACCCATTTATGTGCTCCAGCATCGGTTCTCAAAGCCTTGGAAGCAAAAAATAGACTTCCCCATATCTACGAAGTTTGAGTTTCAGCTTTCTACTTCCTTTCCCATTTCCATAAATGGAGGTTTCAACGAGTGGGCCAAAGATTGAGGTTATGATGCTGCTGCCACCCCTGAACTGCTGCCCAGAAACCTGGAGAAATATGAAATTAACTCTGATGCAAATCTCTTCCCCTTTATAAGCACAGGAGTGTCGATATGCTTGCTGAATCTAAAAGATATATCAGCTCACAGTGATTCATCCAATCCAGAAGGTTCCTCAGTTTCATTTTAGCTTCAGACTATCAAAGCAGAGTATGTCCCTTCAGCCTTTTAGCGACACCCAGGGTCTTCATTAAATGCCCGGCTGTAGTGACAGCTGACCTTCGGAAACAAGAAATTCAGATTTCTCCTTTCTGGTCTGGATGGCTAGATGTTCATTCAAATGTAGAAATTAACGAAGGTCATCCTAGCCCCCAGAGAGACACAAAAAGCAAAATACTCAAAGGGAATTTTATTGAGACCACTCAGGTTAAACAGTAGGAATACCAGTACCACAAGACCCTACATGAGCCATATTTCAGCAGGAGCCTTCTTCAGGAGTCAAAACTCTGTAGGGTAAGAACATACATGGAAATACAAATAAAACACAATCAATAAATAAATTTAAACAATAAATACTCTAAAAGGCAGAGGTTAAAAAACAAAAGATAAAATGCATAGCTAACATGTCTTACAAATAAAAAATACAGTAATTGTGTAAAAACAATCCTTTGTAGTCAATCCTATCTAAAACAAATAAATACACAGATATGCTAAATCATAAAACGAATAAATAGCGAATGTACTTAACACTCGTCATTAAGAAACAAAATAAAAAAATAAGGAAAAACAATGAAATTCAAAAAACACTACATGTGATGAGAAGGACTATAAACCGACTAATAACACAAATTGGATAAAAATGACAGATAAACATGGGTCCTATTGTATCAAGGGGGGGAAGGGGAAACCAAAAATTGAAAAAGCACCTGTGGTGTATTCTCTTCTACTTAACCAATTCTGTTAGCAGTCTTTCATGCAACTAAGCAAAAAAAATTATAGAAATTAGAAACCATATAAATGTTAACAGCCTAGATATGAAAAGATATCATGAACAGAAGCATTAAAACATATTTCAATATACCCTTCTGCAGACGTGCTAAGATGTTTAATCCCTATAGTGATATCTGATGTAATGATCCATTTTGAATGGCGTTATTATTATATAGCCATACAAACAACTAGTGATATTACTGGCATCCCTTTTGAAACCCCATATAGAGAGTGGATCAGTTTAATTCTTTCAAAGGGTGCCCACCTGTCTTTAGGCATAGAATTATTGCAATAACTGTATGTATGCTTACTTTTAAAACTGAATACTAAAGGGGTAGGATGAAAATTGAGCAGGTGAATCAATATTTAGACATAAAATCATTACAATAATTGTATATATACCTACTCTTAGAACTGAATGCTAAAGTGGTAGGATGGAGATTGAACAGGTGAAACAATATTAAGGTGCACATGTTATCTAAGTATGTGTAAAAACAATCTAGTCATGGGAGATTGCTTACCCCAGCACCGTGGACAATTTCACAACATTGTAGGGAAAAGCAAGATGGGAAAGGATGCCAAGTTGGCGTACTAAAGGCAAGATCAGCACCAAAAAAGGGTTGCTAAGATACCAGTAACAAAAAAAAGGGGGATTATGTGGCAATGAGCTGTTCTGAAATTAGGGAGTGGACAAACTCCTAATCTCATATTCATTCAAAGTGCGATCATATGCCATCTTGAGGACTCTAGAGCAACCTCACTAAACACTGTTGGCGCCGCACATATATCTTAAAGCGATATACACAAATAGCCTTTCAACACATCAGCGTGCCAGAGAATAGGAAATTGTCCCCATTGTTCAAAAAGCCACGTACTAAAGTCTATTGGGCACTCGGTGGTTCACAAGCCCGAACAGGTAAGTGAAAGATGTTTTACAGGAATCATATGTGTTGTAAATGGATCATAAGATCACCACCGATATCACTATGCATTTAAGAAAAGCTCTGCCTTAAATTGTACCTTAGGAGAGAACCTGCCATGTGGTGGCTTGCACTAAATAGGCAGATTCAGACTTCTAAACTAATAACAAAGGCATGTGAGACGTACAGTTTCTGTCAGAATTGCACAGGAAAGCTCTCTTGGTAGACTGGATATCCATTGAGGATTACAAAAATGTCCAGGTGCGTGGATAACTCCTTTCTACAAAACGATTCTTAAGGTCCTATGCATGTTTCTCAACGTCTGTTTCTTGTGAGCAAATCCTTTTCATATGTAGAAACTGACTGATGGGAAGATTAGACTTTAATGAACAATTACACTCACCATGTATATAATTGTAGATACTATATTGTATAACTGTTGTTAATTACCCTGTTATCCAAGTTCCAATCCCTGTTCAAATGTAAATGCATTTTCAGTAACCCTGAATGCATATGTTCTGTTTTGATGTACACCGCACTGATGATAATAGCGCGGTATAAAAGAAATGCTAAATAAATAAATAAAGATTATGGTAAACTGAATAATATAAAAGCTGGTTCCTATCAGTAGGCTTGCAGTATAAGTCCATTAGAAAACCTTGTGGACCCTTCTTAACAAGAATATTTAAATATGCTACGGATACGTTACTGAAGGTAAATTCAAAGTGTAAATTGTTGTTAAGCGTGTTAATCTATTCCAGGAAGGATTCCAAGATTACCAAATCACCATCCCATATCATGAATACATAGTCTATGTATCTACACATAACTTGACATTCTCCTTTTAAGGATACTCAACCAAATATTTATTCTCAAAATCAGCCACATATAAACTGGCTATATCGGGGGCCATTGATGAACTCATTGCTACACCCTTAATCTGTTTAAAATTTATTTATTTATTTAACATTTCTTATATACTGCCTTTCATGATATCAAGGCGGTTTGCGTTGAACAAACTGAAATTACATTGAACAGGGCATTATAACTTGGAGATAACTATTTTACAGGGAACATGGGCTATGGAGGGTTAAGTGGCTTGCCCAAGACCACAAGGAGCACCTGTGGGACTATAGAAACCCCAGTCCTTCCGGCCCAAGGTTGCTGTCCTCCAGTGGGATTTGAACCCCCGACCTTCTGGCCTGAAGTACCTTGCCCCAACCACTAGGCCACTCCTCCAAAATAAATCTCTCTAAAACAAAATAAATTTTCTGTGAGGACAAAGTAGCCAATTGCATAAAAAAAACTATCTGTAATCTCCGTGGATATGGATACTTGACCAAAACATGCTCTAAAACTTGGAATGCCTCCCGCTGTGGTACATTTGTATACAGGGATGCGATGTTGAGGGCAACCATTGTCAAATCCTCATGATACCCCTTGAAATCACCTAAGATACTAATAAAATGGGACAAATCCCATACATAAGATGGTGATGCCACAACAAAGGGGCGTGTAAGCACATCTAAAAATTGCAAAATGGGCTCAAAAGTGACCAAATAACCCCCATCCACATTCTGAAAATTGTGATGTTTTTGATCAACTAACAAAAATCCAGTTTTCAGCCTACCAAAACATTTTCTTTTTCCATTGGAACAATATTGGATACAAAACAGCAAAAACTTTCTTGTCTCAAGACACTGTGAGAACTCCTGAAGAGTACTGAAGTTGTCTGGGAGTGGAAGGTCACAACAAAGATTTATATGAAAATGCTAGGAGACATTGCATTAACAGTGCATATCTGTCTTCATATGAGAAGAGCTCAGTGGGTGCTGAAATACTAAGGAATCTCGCTACATAGCCCCCCTCATACCAAACTGCTCCATCACATCTGAAAACCTTATTGCTCTGGTGGGCCTTTCCTCCTTCTGAAAATGTTCAGGGAGGTGACACTGTTAATCTAGAGTAGCAAAAATGACAGGCTGGTACCACCTTAGATGAACCAATTTGAAGCATGAGCTTTCAAGGATGAGTTCACTTTGAAGCTTCATGCCTTAGTAAATTGGTTACTCCAATGGAGGAGTAGCCTAATGGTTAGAGCACTGGCTTGGGAACCAAGAGACAGGGTTAGATTCCCACTAGCACTCTTTGTGGCCTTGGACAAGTCACTTAACCCTCCTTTGCCTCAGAAAATTCCAAGTTACTAATGTCCCTGTTTAATGTACATTACCAAGTTTAATGTATACCGCTTTGACTGAAATGATTACGCAGTATTAAAAACCTGTTAAATAAATACTTCTGAGGGAATTCTGTGCCACAGAATACTACAAAACGCCCTCTTGTGCAAAATTCTGCACAGGGACTGGGAGGTAGAAAGTCATTGTATTGTTGCCTGCTTTTTCTCTTCCCACCCCAATTGCCTCTTCCCCACCACACTCTCACAGGGTTCCCTGCACCTACTCCTAATTAACCCCCCTTTCTGGAATCTAATCTGTCATGCAATCATTTTCATGACATGCATGTTGCACTAGGTCCACCTTTGCTACCATTCTGGGTCAACTGTAGAATTTGGACGAAAGGGATCTATAGTATCTTGCACATTTCAAATTCTGAAGTTTGTCGCGATTGTTGGAGGAGGAGGACATGCATCTGCTTTTCTCCTCCATTAATTATAAATATTAGACTATAGAGGGGAGGGGAGGCAGGAGACAGGGACATTTCTACAAATTGTTCTGGGGCAGGGAGAGGCCAAGCTTGGGATTTCTGTTGGGCGGTTGGGTGGGAAAAGAGCTTTGTCGAGTTAAGCTTCTCCAGGACCAAGCAGGAAGTCAGTCCTCACATATGGGTGACGTCACCATCTGAGCCAGTGCGGGCATGCTTCCCAGCTTCCAAAGGGAGCTTTTGGAAGGTGCTCCATGCATGCATACCGGTCTTTCCACCCGAAGGAGCCATCTTATCTCAATCTTCTTTTTTCTGCTGAGCCCTCCAGATGATGTCATCTGTGTCCCAGAATTTAGATTACCTTTTTTTGCTAGTTCTTTTCATTTTTCTGTATCACGTGCTGTACAGTGTCTTCCTGCCATTTCTGGGTACATCAGTGCCTTGCCGCCATGTTTTTCTCATGGTTTTTTCCTTTTTTTTCTTGGCATGTGGGATTTTTCTCTCGTACCTCCCTGGTTGGTGAGAATGTTGGAGTCTTTTGACTTGGTGGAAACTGTTTTCTTTGTCATGTCAAAGCCGGCCAGAGGCTTCAAGAAGTGCACTCAGTATGGCTGGACCATCTCCATCACGGATCTCCACAGTTGGTGCCTTCAATGCCTCGAGCTCGACCACAAGTCCTCATACTGTGCTCACTACTTGCAGATGACACGCAAGGGGCTTAAGAACCAGGAACAATGGCGGGAATTGCTTTTCGGTTCAGAAGTGTCTGCATCGGCCCCAGCATTGACCTCTGCATCAATGCTCTCGAAGGTCTTCGCTGAGGCTTTGGCTTTGCACAGAGTGGACCCATTCGGAGCTGAGGGGTTGCAGGGGCACCAGAATAGCAACTCTCCTTTGATAAGGAGCGCCCCAGAAGGGCCGGACTTCGTCCTGGGCTTGGCATTGTCCTTCGACACCGATGAGGTCAAAGGCCCATGGGCATCCTCATTGGAGCCCTTGGCACGACTCTGAAGACAAGAGCTGGGAGCGATGCTACAAACTGTCCCAATGGGAAAGAGTTGCCTCTTGAGGCCCCAGAGGGCCCGCATGGGACTCCCAAAGCTATAACCATTGAGGAGTCCCCACCAAGGTTGTCGGCACCTGCACCAAAAGTTGCAACACTGGCCCTGGTAGCAGCGGAGATCTCTATCCTTGCAGAGAGGATGCAGGCCCTTGAGCATAGCCTCGCTGAGTTTATGGCTCAGCAGGCTGCCAGGGACCTGGTGACCTCTGGTTCCTCAGCACCAGTGATGGCCCTGTCCATGGTGGGTTCCTCACCTGTGGAAGCACAGCCCATCCTGGAGGTCCATGCTCTCTCGGGTGGTTCCTGTGAGCATTCGAGGCCCCTCTTGGTGCTGTGGGTGTCCCCCCTCCCCCCAAGTGCTTCAGGTTCAGACAGATGGGTGCCGAGGACTCCTTTGACTCTACCAGAGTGCCACCGTTCAAGGTGATACTTCGAGTTCCGCTTGGACTCTGATTGGGAGACCAAAGAGAAATTGTCAGAGACCATCTGTCACTGTGATGTCCCTCTGATCTCTCGCCCCCATTTGTGAGGAGGAGGTCGTTCCCCCTGCCCCTCCCTCTCCCCCCCAGGACCTCTCCTTCCTCGAGTTCATGCGAGAACCCGGCAAGATCCCTCACCAGGTCACGCGGGTACATGCCCATGTATAACTGCTATACTTTGCCTTTCACTATTGAGGCAGAGGAGGAACCTCGGGCGGAGGATTGGACATTCTCCAGTACCCGACTCCCCCTTTAAGAGGCCATTACGGTTCCAATTCACCCAATCCTGGAATGGCTTCTCTTTAGCATATGGGAAACACCGCTCATGGTGCCAACAGTAAGCTGCTGCCTCTATTCCATGTATGGAGTGCTCAAGAGCCTTGGTTTTGAAAAGGCACAACTCTCACAGCTCTATGGTGGTGGAATCGGCCATGTGTCAGATTACAGTAAAAGTTCCAAGATGCACTCTTCGGTGCCCCAAGGTAGGGAGGCCCACATGGAAGGCTTTGGGAGGAAGTGCTATCAGGGCTTGATTCTGCTAGCTTGGATCCAAGTATAGCAGTTATATATGGGCATGTACCCGCATGACCTGGTGAGGGATCTTGCCGGGTTCTCGGCTGGTCTATCAGGAGAGCACTTTGAGCACTTCTGGAGCCTGGTGAGCAAAACGAGAGAGTGCTCCAAGTACATCACCTGGGCAGCTTATGACAGGTTAGAGTCTGTAAACAACAAACATTTAATGTCACTTCCCAGAGCTGTATAACCCAACAGGTAAACGATATAGAAAAATCAGCTCTACTTCTTCAACAAGAGATGATGTGAATCTTATTCCATAATATAATCTCCTCTTTTAGTAAATTTTATCATGCAACTGGATCTCAGAACCAGAATGGAGCGACTTATTGCACACATATATTCAAGTGAAACTGCGCTCTAAACTTCACATCAATGACCCAAAAAGACGTTGCTTTTTTCTTATTATGTGTAAAAACAGAGATTATCTTTAACTCTTATTGCAAATATATATTCAAAGATGCTTATCTGAAAAATAGATGAGGCTCTTCTCGAATGTGAATCATTTCTGAGGTTTTTCTCCCAACGCCTATATGATAGCGCCGTAGCGTTTCACAATCCAACGTTTCGTCAGGGGATAGCCATCATTAATATTCGAGCGTAGCATCTACCTCCATAGTTTATGATTTCCGTGCCGGCCGTTCAATTCATTCATACAGACGCGGTAATGTGTCCCTCCGGGGCCAACTGCATAAGCAGTGGAAACCAGGGCTGCCTGAGCCACCTGAAGATGACTGAAGCCGTTTCCGCCTGGACCTTGAGGAGGGTCCTTACCACCAGGGGTGTGGGCGGGAATGCATACAAGAAGCCCCTGGACCAGGGGAGGAGAAAAGCATCTGCCACCTTCTGACCCCAGGCCAGCCTTCGATAGCAAATATGCAGCAATTGCGTGTTCTTTGGAATGGCAAAGAGGTTGATCTCCGGGGTCCCCCAGCACTGAGAAACCTCTCCCAGCATGGCCAGGTTCAATCTCCACTCTTGGGGCTGAAGAACGCGACTCAGGCGGTTGGCCAGCACATTGTCCTGGTCTGAAAAGTACACTGCTCTGAGGGAGATGTTCTTCACCGTCGTGAAGTTCCAGAGGTGCATCATCTCCCATCAGAGGTGATATGAACCCATGCCCCACCTGCTTGTTAATGTAGTACATCACCACCTTGGGTGTCTGTCAGGACCTGAACCACCTACCCCTCCAGATGATCCTGGAAGGATCCACAGGGCATAATAGACTGCTCTGAGTTCCAGCAGGTTGATCTGTGAGCCACTCTCCTCCAGTGACCATGGGCCTTGCGACTGCAGGTGATCGCAATGGGCCCCCCAGCCCAACTTGGATGTGTCCGTTGTGAGGATACGGCGCACCGGGGGGGCCTGGAAAGATAGACTGGCTCTGAGGTTGAAGAAGGGGGTCCTGGCACCAGGCAAAGGATGTCGCTAGGCAGCTGGAAGCTTGTGTCCACTAGGCGCTGATCATCCACTGTGCCTGCCTCATATGGAGGCGGGCAAATGGGGTGACGTGGACAGTGGATGTCATGCGCCCCAAGAGGCAGAGCACCAAGCTACCTTGTACAGCTTGAGCCAGAGTGGGTAGACGCTGCGCCCAATCGAGAGTCAGGAAGGCCCTCGCTTGAGTGGAGTCCACTAGGGCGCTGATGAACTCCAACTTCTGCATGGGCCGCAGATGAGACTTTGGGAAGTTCACCACAAAACTCAGGCACTGGAGTAGCCTTATGGTGCATTGTGCTACATTGCGCACCTTCCCTGGTGATTTGGCTCATGAGCCAGTCCAGTAGGGGAAAATGAGCATCCCCAGGAATCTGAGGCGAGCGGCCATGACTGTCAGGCATTTGGTGAATACCCTGGGAGCTGAGACGAGGCCAAATGGTAATACCCTGTTCTGATAATGCCATCCGCCATCGACAAAGCGGAGGTACTGACCTTGCCTTGGATGAATCAGGATGTGGATGTAGATATCTTTTAGATTCAAAGAGCATAGCCAATCTCCCTGCAAAAGGTAGGGCAACAAGTTTCCAAGGGATACCATTTTGAACTTTTCCTTGATCAGGAAACAGTTGAGGTCCCCATAGATCCACAATGGGCCAGAAACACCCCCCCCCCCCCTGTCGTCTTGCCTTGAAGAGGTTGGTGGACAGGCTCCACTGCTTGATCCTCAAGCAAAACCTTGAGCTCCTTTTGCAGAAGCTCCCTGCGCAAGGGAGAGGGGGTCCATTGGCAATTTCCCAGGGAAGAAAGGAGAAGGTAGTTGAGCAAAGTGGAGGAGATTAACCTTCCTCCAACCATCTGCAACACCCAGGTGTCTGTGATGATGCTTGGCCACCAATGTGCAAAGTGGACCATCTGTCCTCCCGTGAACCTTGGACCTTGAATCTACTGGGGAGGGAGGTTATGCCCAAAGAGTCAAAAGCTCTCCCCAGGCTAATGTGCTGTGTGGGGCTTGGGGTCTTTGGCTTCCAGGGGCCATGCCCCTGGCCCTTGGCCTGCTGCCCTTGTGGGGGAGCGTGATAGGCCTGAAACTTGGGGAAGTTTCCATAAGCCTTCTTGGTCTTCGGGTGGAAGGGCTTTTTCTCTGAAATCTTTCTACAGGAAGGTTCAGACACTTTCTTGGACAGCCTGGTTCTGGTCATGAATTCATTCTCCAGCTCATCCACCTTCTCCGTCAGAGATTTTCCCTCTGGCAAGGGACATCAGCTAACTTGTCCTGAACCCACTGCTCCAAGTTGGAGGACTGTAGTCAGGCAAGGGGTAGGGCACTAATGCCCACCGCAGCTACCTGAGCCACTGACTCGAAGCAGTCAAAGGCTGCCTGAGTTTGAAACTTGGAGCATTCCTTGACCAATGACACCAGGGTCCTGAAGTGCTCAAGAGGATTGCCTGCTAACCCAGCTGAGAACCTGGCGAGCGAGCTCCCTCACCACATCTCTCAGGTACATGCCCATGTACAGCTGGTATGCCTAGATCCAGGCTGTGAGCATGGAGCCCTGGAAACACTTCCAGCCAAAAACATCCATGGTGTGTGCCTCCCTGCCTGGGGGCACTTAGAAGTGTGTCTTCTTGCTCTTAATGCGACAGCTAACTGACTGCACCACAGTGGAGTTACGTGGCAGTTGTGTTTTCTGGAAGCCGAGACTCCTGCCAACTCGATACTGTGAATCGAGTCGAGTTGATGGTTCACAATAGGCACCGTCACTGGTGTCTCCCACATCCTGTATAACAACTGTTTGAGGATGAGGGGGCATGGGCACTGTCAGTGCCTCCCAAGGAGGAGCCTTGTACTGGAGGATCTTGAGAACCTTTATACAGGACTCATCCTCAGGCACTGCCACAAAGGCAAGTGCCTGGGACACATCTCCCAGACAAACTCCAGGAAAGCCAATCCTCTGGATGTGACCACCACCGATGGTGTGGTGCAGACGGGTTAGATGGGATGTCCCGGTGGAGGATGGTGTCGGGAGACTCCTCATCTGTCTCCCATGCCAACTCGGAGCCGGAAGAGTCGGCCAGCGCTCCGCTGTCGTCAGACCGACTCGGCATCGATGACACCCAGCATCGGGGCTCTGGCGTGACCGTGCCTGACACCATGCTGGACCTCGTCTCAGACGCCAACGGAATCTACACTGAGTGGGCCAGCCTCTCAAGGATGGGAGGGGCATCCTCTAGGGAGATCCTGGACGAGGACGGTCCCATCAGGTGCCAACGACTCGGAATGACTGGGTGTTGGGCCCTGCTGAGACTCAGTAAATGCTGCGAAGTTGCATTCCAGGGCTAGCATCCTGGTCTCAATACCTGATGGCTCCGCCAAGGCGGACATCACCTTTGAGGACACCGAGGCTGGTCCCTAGTCAGGGAGTCCCAGATGGTGATGGCGTCGGGTGAACAGATTCCATTCCCCTGACTCCATAGACAACGCCTCCCTCTTGGGTTGTTTGGAGGCTCGCTCCCATCCCTCATCACTGGTGTCGAGTCGAGGGCTCCACACCTGGGTCCCAGAAGTCTTACCCCCGGGGCCAGTGTCAGACCTTGACTTCAGCTTTGATGAAGCCCTTTGTGCTCGGGTAGGTCCTCCAAAGACTACACCGATGCACGCCGGTTCTGTGGCTCTGACCGAACCCAGGAGCAAGACACCAAGTTGCCAGATGCTGGCGTCGAAGGCAGGGATTCTGCCCCCTATGCCGATCCTGAGGCAGACTTGCTAAACAGCTCCCCCCTGCAGTCTTTCACGCTCGTTCCAGTTCTTAGCTGACATCAAAAGGCAAAACTGACAGGAAGACACATCGTGTTCCGCCTCGAGGCATTTTATGCAGGTACTGTGGCAGTCCGTACAGCCACACTGCTTAAATCCGTTCGTTGAAGACATAGTGGGAAAAACAAGCCCCGCGCGATTAAACTCTGACATCTCGACCAGATAGGCCGCGAGCAAAAAACCCGCGGGCCAAAAAATAAAAGAAATAAAGGATTACTCAAGCAAAAAGCATGACGCCGAAGTGTTGGACTCAGGCAGCGGAAGATGATCAATTACAGAAAAAAAAAGAAAATTCACTGAGAACAGTGGGGAAAAAATTCACTTTAATTGGGACGCAGGGTTTTGTGGAAAAGAAAGACTGAGGGTAAGGTGGCATCTTTGGGCGGGAAGGTGACTGCGCATGCACGGTGTAGATCGCAAAGACTTTCTTTGAAAGATGAGGATTGGATCCATGCGGGCTCCGTCGGCACCAACGCCACCCATATGTGGGGTCTGATTCCTGCTGTCCCTGGAGAGCACTAATACAGGTGAATAACTATGTTTTTCCCTCACACCCACCCCATGCATAATCCTTGATTTTATAGCCTTCTAAACCAGTTAAGGGGAAAAGAGTGATCTTGCTCCCTTTCAGGTTTAACTGATTATCTTCATCAGCAAGTTATTAGGCCTTAAGAGTAGATTAAGTCCTTGTAGTTTACCTTGAGATGAACACTACAAGTCCCTTATACTTAATAGGTATTATTGTAGTGTTTCAAGTATCCCTATTCCCCTAGCAATTTTAAACAACTAAACAATTTTAAATAGCTGAAAGAAATCTTTAAACATAAGATGCAGACAGCAGTCCCCAGTGACATGGGGGCTGTTCAGTCTTTTACACTGAATGTTATATGTATGATTTTTTTTCCCAGTTGCTGAGAAGTCTTGTGTGTGTTGTAGGTGCAAAGAGCTCTTTGCTCTTAGGGAACAAGTCTGATCTCTGGCAGATAGAGTAGCAGACTTGGAGGAGCTGAGGCAGAAAGAGGTGTATATAGACGAGACCTACAGGGATATAGTAGAGAAGTCTCATCTCCATTCTGGTAGCTTCTCTGCTGCTGTGGATTAGAGAGGTCACATGAAAGGAGAGCATCATCTTGGTGTGGGAGGAAGTGATCCTTGTAGCTAGGACCTGTCCTCCCAAGTGATGTGTCTCCAGGACCATTTTCCCATGAGGGAAGGATTATGATGGTGGTTTTAGTTAATAATTCGATCATTAGGCATGTAGATAGCTGGGTGGCTGATGGACATGAAGATGGCCTGGTAACTTGCCTGCCTGGTGAGTAGGTAGCAGACTTCACATACTATCTAGGTAAGGTTTTAGATAGTGCTGGGGAGGAGTCTACTGTCTTGGTTCATGTTGGTACCAATGACATAGGAAAGTATGGGAGAGAGGTTCTGGAAGTCAAAGTTAGGCTTTTAGGTAGAAAGTTGAAATCCCGAACTTCCAGGATAGCGTTCTCAAAAATGCTTCCCGTTCTGCACCCAGGACCCAAGAGGCAGGCACAGCTCCGGAGTCTCAATGCGTGGATGAGATGATGATACGGAAGATGGTTTTGGATTTGTTAGGGACTGGGCAACATTCTGAGGAAAGGGGGGGAGGTCTTTTCTGAAAGATTGGGCTGTATCTTAACCATGGTGGAACTAGGCTTCTGGCATTAACCTTTAAAAAAGTAGAGAGCAGCTTTTAAACTAGATAATAGGAGAAATCAGACAGTCACTCAAGAGCGCATGGTTTGGAATGATGTATATTTGAAGGATACTAGCAAAACAGGGAAGTTAGGACATCACAATAGGTTGCAATAAAGGTGCCTTTTAAATAAAAAATCAGGCAGAGTTCAAAGATTCCAAGTTACCCCTGTCATCCATTAGCCAGACTGTTTATATGAGCAAAACATAAACTTTGAAATGCCTATATGTAAATTCTAGAAGTCTAAAAAATAAGATGGGAGAGTTAGACTATATAATACTAAAAGAAAGGTTAGATATGGCCATATAAATGGTAGTATACCCCTACTGTCATGTCCTTCCCCTTTTTACATGGAATTTCTATCCATAGATTCTAAAGTGTATTTTGTTTCTTGCAAGACCTTCATCCTATTTGACTCAATGCCCTCTAACACAGAGCCACCCCTCCAATGTCATCTACCCTATCATTGCGATATAGTTGGGACACAATGATACCAGGTTACAAACTATATCGCAATTATAGGGTAGATGAGTTAAATGCAAGGCATTATTATGGCAGGTAAAGAGAAAATTTGAAAAGAAGCTTGCCATGGAAGCAAAAGTGCATAATAAACTTTTTCAAGTATATTCATAGCAAAACACCTGTGAGGGAGTCAGTTGGATCATTAGATGATGGAGGGGTAAAAGGTGCACTGAGAAAAGACAAGGCCATAGCAGAGAGTCTTTACGGAAGAAGTTGTAGGAAACTTACCCATGCAAAAATGATATTTAGAGATGATGCATCAGGAATTGACACAAATCTCGATAAATCGGGAAGATGTAATAAAGCTATGTGATAAACTAAAGAGTAGCCAATCACCTGGACTGGATAGCATTACATCCCAGGGTACTGAAAGAACTGAAATGAGATTGCAGACCTGCTTGGAACAAACTACCTGTGTCTGTACGCCAGGCGCCTTCTCTGACCCTTTTCAAATCCAGGCTGAAAACTCGCCTCTTCGCTGCTGCTTTTTGATCTTGACTCAACTGATCATCTTGTTTATTTATCATTCCCCCTAGATCTAGCTCTGTCTACACCTTCTGTGTTGTCTGTCTTGACTAGATTGTAAGCTTTGATGAGCAGGGACGGTCTCTTACAAGTCTGTGCAGCGCTGCGTACGTCTTGTAGTGCTATACAAATGCTGTGTAGTAGTAGTAGTACGTTTAGTAATCTGTGAACTATCATTAAAATAATCTCTAGTACCTGAAGATTGGAGAATGGCCGATGTAACACTAATTTTTAGAAAGTGTTTCCACGGTGATCCGGGAAACTACATACCAGTGAACCTGACATCTGTACCGAGCAAAATGGTAGAAACCATTATAAAGAACAAAATTATTGAACGTCTGTCATGGTTTAATGGCAGATAGCTAACATGGATTTAGCCAAGGAAAGTCTTGTCTCACTAATTTATTTTATTTTTTTGAAGATGTGAATAAACAGGTAGATAAAGGTGAGCCAATTGATATAGTGTATCTGGTTTTTCAGAAAGCCTTTGACAAGGGGAAATTAAAAAGTCATGGGATAGGAGGTAATGTACTACTGTGGATTAGGAACTGGTTAAAATTTAGAAAAGAGAGAGTTGAGCTAAATGGCCAATTTTATCAATGGAGAAAAGTGAGTAGTGAGTACTCTGGGGGGCCTGCTGCTTTTTAACATATGTATAAATGACCTGGAAATGGGAAATTTGCAGACACAATTTTAGGGCTAGGGCAGTGTACTATTGTGGATCAGGAACTTGTCAAAAGATAGAAAGCAGAGGGTAGGGCTAAATGGCCAATTTTCCCAATGGAAAAAGGTGAATAGTGGAATACCCCAGAGATCTATGCTGGGTCTGCTGCTTTTTGACATATTCATAAATGACCTGGAAAAGGGAATAACGAGTGATGTTATCAAATTTGCAGATGGCACCAAACTATTTAAAGTTGTTAAAACCCAAGATAATTGTGGAAAATTGCAAGAGGATCTTGGAAAATTGGAAGACTGGGCATCCAAATGGCAGATGAAGTTTAATGTGGACAAGTGCAAAGTTATATACTTAGGAAAGAACAACCCAAACTATGGTTACACGATGCAAGGTTTCACATTGGGAACCACCACCCAGAAAAAGATTTAGGCGTCATCGTGGATAACATGTTAAAACCCTCCTCCTAGTGTGCAGCAGTGGCCAAGAGAGCAAATAGAATGCTAGGTATCACAAGGAAAGGAATGGAAAATAAAACAAAGGATATTATAATTCCTTTATATTGTTCCATGGTGCAACCGCACCTTGAATATTGTGTGCAATTCTAGTCGCTGTATCTTAAAAATGATATAGCGTTCTTAGAAAAGGTACAGAGAAGAGCCACCAAAATGGTAAAGGGGATGGAAGGATACTGCTATAAAGAGAGGCTAAAAAGATTAGGCCTCTTCAACCTGGAAAAGAGATGGCTGAGGGGAGATATGATAGAGTTCTATAAATTAATGAATGGAATGGAACTGGTAAACGTAGATCGATTGTTTACGTCATCAGAATATAAAAAGACTAGGGGACATGCAATGAAGCTACAGGGTAACCTATTTAAGACTAAAAGAGAAAATCCTCCTTCCTCTGTTTTATACTCATCAGTAATTTCTGCTACTTTGTACCCACCTTTGACTTAATTGGGTGATTTGGAGGACTGGAGGGGACACCACTTACTAGACAACATGCTCAGCATTGCTGGGTTGGTTATATTGGCAGCTGTTTTTCCCCTCTCCCAGGACTGGACATGCCACGCGTTGGATGCAGCTAGCTGAAGCGTAATGCACAATGACCTGAGCCACAATTTTGGCAGCTTTCCTTATGTATGGTATCTTTTGTGCAGTATTTCTTAAAAATAGAAGTTATGAGATCGTGTGATGTTCTGAGCAGGGGAGCTGTGTGTGTCTCTTGCTCCCAATCCCCTTGGCAGACTAGGGCCTCTTACATGATAATATTTAATTTCTCTGAGTGATCTTGCTGCTGTGTGTGTTGTGATAGTGCCTGTGGACAGATTTTTACAAAAAGCAGCTCTGGCACTTTCTATCAAGGTTGGGGGGGGGGGGGGGGAGGATCATGAACCCTGAGATGGCTGCTGGGGGTGAGCCCTTCCACAGTGGAACAACTTACTGATGTGGTGATTCAGGCCCTGGATGCTAGATGTTTGCAGCTGGGTGTGCAGTTGGACTTGATGTCTACCTCAAACGTTGATTTTAATGCTGAGATCATGGAGGTTGAGTGGAGAGTTGGAGAACCAGGGGATTCCCTCGGGGCCTTGAAAAAGCTAGCAGCGCTATGAACAAAGATGGTGCGATATGAAGAGATGATGGATGACCTAGAGAACAGGTCATGCTGCAACAACTTGCGGTTCATGGGGCTACCTGAGGTCTAGCCAATGCAGAGCTTGTGGGCTTTCTTGAGTGCTGGTTGTTTGTGGAGTTGCCCCTGCTGGAGGCGCTGGGCCTGCTGCGTTTAGAGAGAGGGTGTATCACCTGGGCCACCATGTGGAGCATGAGCAGTGGCCATGTGTTATGATTGCACAAGTCTTGAATTACATGCATAAAAATAACATTTTTCAAGGATTTGAGCAGAAAACGACTCTATCCTATCAAAACTATTGGCTCCTTATATCAGGACTATTGTGCATGGGTGCCCGCAGAGCAGCAGGCCTTTGCACTGATCTGCAAGGAGCTGGTGGGCTGCAAGATTCATTTTACCTTGCAGTTTCTCACCATGCTGCATGTTCAATATGGGAGAGAGACTCTATGTCTGCAGCAACCCGAACGTTGCGCAGGCTGCAATGAACATTTCCGACTGAACTGCCATAGCTTTGAAGTAAGAATATGGAAAGCAGCTGTGGAGTTTTGGCCCCTTTGTCTTCTCTACTATGTGTTTATGATCTGGACTTAGAGTGGAACTGTTGTGGGGCTTGTCCCCACTTGGCCTTGGCCGTTGTCTGTGGAGTTCTGATTGTGTGGAGTTTGTTTCTCTCCCCCCTTTTATTTTTATTTATTTTTATTTTTTATTTTATATTTATGAATTTTAAACATTGGAGTCGGGAGTGGTGCCAAAGGACTGGAGAGAGGCTCATGTGGTGCCTTTACACAAAAGCGGAAGTAAGGATGTGGTTGAAAACTACAGGCCGGTTAGTTTAACTTCGGTGGTGAGTAAATTATTGGAAACGCTGCTGAAAGAGAAAATAGTGAGGTTTCTGGAGTCCAGCGGACTACAGGATCCAAGGCAGCATGGATTCACCAGAGGCAGGTCTTGTCAGACAAATCTGATTGATTTCTTTGACTGGGTGACCAGGGAGTTGGACCGAGGGAGAGCCCTAGATGTGGCATATTTAGATTTCAGTAAAGTCTTTGACAATGTTCCTCACAGGCGACTTATAAACAAACTGAGCACCCTAGGGATGGACCCTAAAGTTACTGCTTGGGTTAGAAATTGGTTGGGTGGGAGGCGACAAAGAGTACAAGTAAATGGAGCTCACTCTGAGGAGAAGGATGTTATCAGTGGTGTGCCCCAGGGATCTGTCCTTGGGCCGATTCTTTTTAACATCTTTGTTAGTGATATAGCGGAAGGGCTGTACAGTAAGGTTTGCCTCTTTGCGGATGATACCAAAATCTGCAATACAGTAGACACCCAGGAAGGGGTAGATAACATGAGGAGGGATCTAGCTAAGCTTGAAGAATGGTCTAGAATTTGGCAGCTGGGATTTAATGTTAAAAAATGTAAGGTCATGCATTTGGGCTGCAGCAATCCAAGGGAGCAATATAGTATAGGGGGTGAAGTACTTTTGTCCACTAAAGAAGAGCAGGACCTAGGCGTGGTTGTGTCTGATGATCTTAAAGTAGCTAAACAAGTAGAAAAGGCGACGGCAAAAGCTAGAAGGATGCTTGGGTGCATACGGAGAGGAATGGCTAGCAGAAAAAAGGAGGTGATAATGCCTCTGTATAAGTCTTTGGTGTGACCACATTTGGAGTATAGTGTGCAATTCTGGAGACCGCACCTTCAAAAGGATGTGAACAGGATGGAGTCGGTGCAGAGGGTGGCTACTAAAATGATTAGTGGTCTTCATTATAAAGCAAATGAGGACAGACTGAAGGATCTTAATATGTACACCTTAGAGGAAAGGCGGGATAGAGGTGATATGGTTGAGATGTTTAAATACCTCCGTGGCATAAATGTTCAGGGAGAGAGCCTCTTTAAATTGAAAGCAAGTTCTGCTACGAGGGGACATGGGATGAGGGTGAAGGGAGATAGATTCAGGAGTGATATGCGGAAATATTTCTTTACGGAAAGAGTAGTGGATCCGTGGAATAGTCTCCCAGTGGAGGTGGTAGAGATGAGGACAGTAACTGAATTCAAAAAAGCATGGGACAAACACAGAGGATCTCTAAAGGTAAAAAGGGGACTGTTGTAGTTGTTATGGAAGGACAGACTAGATAGGCCATGTGGTCTTTTTCTATCGTCATATTTCTATGTTTCTTTGTTTCTATAACCAAAAATTAACATGAATTGTTGAACAGCAAATAGAGCAACCACAGTGTAAATAATCAAAAAGAAAAAGGGAAAATAACCTCTATTAAACACAGAAATATATAAGAGGTTGCCCAACAAGCCCCAAATATAGAAGGAGGAGAAAAAGAAAACCTATTACAATTATAAGGCAAGAAATAAGGTGCAAATTGGGCAAATCCTGCCCCATTTAACATCACAGACCTTCTATTGGAGTATCAATTGTGGCTTCAAAATGTCGGGCATTCAGGAAGGCCAGCAGCTGGGAAGGTTAAAAAAAAACAGAATATTTTATTTATTTATTTATTAACATTTCTTATATACCGCACTATTTGCCATCAGCGCGGTTTACATGGAACAGAAACATCCGACAACTTACATATGTCTGGTCATTACATTTAACAGGAAATGAAACTTGGAGAACAGGGTAAACTATATACATAGGAAGTGTAATGGGATAGGATACTGTTTGTTTTTTTACCAAACATTTACACGGATACTTAAGGAAAAAAGAGCGCTCCCAGCTGCTGGACTCCAGGATGTAAAAGAAGAAACTCTCTACTCCTCCGTTGCATATCCCTAGGTAAATCTTGATTGATACAGACAGGTAGCCCTTTAAACAATGGGGGGGGGGGGTCATTCTGAGGCACAAATAGCGGGGATGGATGTCAGGCTGAACAAGAAAACAATCCAAAGGACCCAAAACACCAGGCAATGGTGAAGAGATAGCGGGGGGTGGCGGGGGGGGGTGTGTGGCCACTGGGGCTTCACCTCCCCCTTAACCTTCTGCTTTTTGCCCTTTATTCAGGCAGCCTGCACACTTAGCCTGAGTGCTGCCAACTTAACTCCTCCCCCCCCCCATTTTTATTTTTAATTATCTTTGTATCATGGGATATTTGTGTGCTTGGGTTGATTGAATTTGTTTTGAGTAGCTATGGGAGAGAGTCTTTGGTGTCTGTGGGGTACAGGTCATAAGTAGTTGTAGGAGTGTGGGGAAGATGGGTAGGTTGGGGTGATAGCTTGGCGCAATTGAGGGAAGTTAGCGGTGTATTGAGGGCTCAGTCTGTTGGGGGAATCGATTATGTGATGGGTGATTGTGTAGATGTGGATGTTAGGTGTGGAGGTATGTTGGTGGCTGTAGTGTAGGGCATTGTGCCTGGGGTGGAGGGGGAGTGAAAGGGTTGAGACAGTGGATGGTATGTAAGATTGTTGCATGTTGTGGAAAGCAGTGGAGTGTGTGACCTTATAGGATACTGCAGCCTGATGCTTGGAGTGAGGATGGGTGCCCTGGGCTGTTGGGATGTCTATGGGTGGATGGAACATTCTGTTTTGCTTTGGTGAATGATGTCTATACATATTGTATCATGGAACATGTCAGGAGTGGGATCCCAAGTTAAGCAGGTACAGGTTCTGCAGACCTTGAAAAGACAGTGGGTAAAGGTGGCCTTTTTGCAGGAGACGCCGCTCATTGACCTTGAACATCAAAAACTGAGGAGGGGTTGGGTCAGGGAGGTATTTTTTTGCCTCCATGGACATGACCCCAAGTGGGAGTAGCTTTATTTATTTACATTATTTAGCTCATGCCTTTACAGGAGAAGATCAAGGCGAGTTTCATTCAGGTACTGTAGGAATTTTTCTGTCCTCAAAGGGCTCACAATCTGTTTGCAACTGAAGCAATGGAGGGTTAAGTGACTTGCCGAAGGCCACAAGAAGTGTCAGTGGGATTTGAACCCTGGTCTTGTTGGCTCAGGCTGCTGCTCTGTCCACTAAGCCATATTACTGGCTATGTCCTTGTAGTATAAAGCTGTACATGTGATGCAAGACCCTGAGGGCCGATTTATTTTTTGAAGCTGCAGATGTTGGGAAGGGCGCTAGTTCTGGCTTCCATTTATGGCCGTAATGTTTTTAGCCAAGCCTTTTTTTTTTTTGGAGGCTGTATCGGGAAGGTGTGGCCCACAGTTTGGGTTGACTGGGAGGTTTTTTCACAATGCATTAACTTACAGGCAAAAAAAGTAATATAGCACAATCTCTATAACGCAGACAAATTCAAAAGAAAAATCCAAATATAATATAGTCCACATCATGAGGAGGAGCTATCCCAAAATATTGCCTGGAAACACCTCCTCCAGGATCAGAGCACTCCGGACTGGCTTTTGAAGGCTCCCGATGGAGTTGGGGCTGTCCTGCCCACAACCTGCTGCTCCAATAACCTGTGGCTGCCTGGAAACACCACCTCCTGGACTGAGGATTTTAACTCTATCATGGATACAAGTCTAGATAGGATCAGCACATGCCCCAGAAGGGCATCAAGCTTTGCCAGTTGGGGTGCCATATAATTTTGAGCAGCTGAACTTGGTTGATGTCTGGTGCATTTTGCATCCATTGGAGCGTGACTATCCTTGTATGTCGAGGGCACATGGGACGATGTGCAGAGTATCTTATGGTCTTGAGGGGTCTTTTCCTGGGGTATTTGCGGCTCAGATCAGTCCCTTAGAGGTTGGCTGGAGTTGGAGCCAATGGGGTGGGGGTCCCAGGACTGGGGTAACAGATGGAGGTTTCCAACGTATTTGTATTCTGATGGGTTTTCTTTGCAGGTTTCTTATTCTTAGATGATTATTCTTGTAGAACTCATTCTACTTCATCAGCATGTAGATACTTCCATTTTGTTTTGGGATACTACCATGGTGGTGTTGCATGGTGGCATATGTTTCACTTTGGAAGAAACAAAATGGCAGATAAAATCAAAATGGCAGATGAAATTTAATGCAGACAAGTGCACAGTTATGCACCTAGGGAAGAACAACCCAAACTATGGTTACACGATGCAAGGTTCCACATTAGGAACCACCACCCAGGAAAAAGATTTAGGCGTCATTGTGGATAGCATGTTAAAACCCTCGGCCCAGTGTGCAGCGGCGGCCAAGATAGCAAATAGAATTCTAGGTATCATAAGGAAAGGAATGGAAAATAAAACAAAAGATATTATAATGCCTCTATATCGTTCCATGGTGAGACCGCACCTTGAATATTGTGTGCAATTCTGGTCACCGTATCTTAAAAAGGATATAGCGTTATTAGAAAAGGTTCAGAGAAGAGCCACCAAAATGGTAAAGGGGATGGAAGGATACTCCTATGAAGAAAGGCTAAAAAGGTTAGGGCTCTTTAACCTGGAAAAGAGACAGCTGAGGGGAGATATGATAGAAGTCTATAAATTAATGAACGGAGTGGAATGGGTAAACGTAGATCGATTGTTTACGTTATCAGAATATAGAAAGACAAGGGGACATGCAATGAAGCTACAGGGTAAACTATTTAAGACTAATAAAAGAAAATATTTTTTCACTCAACGTGTAATCAAACTCTGGAATTTGTTACCGGAGGATGTAGTAAAGGCTGTTAGTGTAGCTGGGTTTAAAAAAGGTTTGGACAAGTTCCTGGAGGAAAGGTCCATAAACCATTATTAAGAAGGGACCCAGGATATCAATGCTTGACCCAGTACAAGCATTGTGGAACCTGTGTCTTTTGAGGAAACTGCTAGGTACGTATGACCTAGATTGGCCACTGTTGGAAACAGGATACTGGGCTTGATGGACCTTGGTCTGACCCAGTATGGCATATCTTATGTTCTTATGTTCTTAAACAGCTGACGGTGACCATTTTTTACTTTGAGGCACAACTGCAACACTGAAGCGGAGACTTACTTCCTGTAACACTCCTGCTGCCTCCAGCGCCTTTGTGGTACAAAAGGCATTGAATGATTTGCTGTTTGAGCACTCGGAGGTTGCTGGTTTTTCAGACATTTCAGCTTCACAAATTTGTTAATCGCCTGGGTCATTTGGTGAACTTGATTAGGCCTGCTTGTGGCAGTAATGCAGATGTTAGAGGGTTGTGTAGTCACCACTGCTGGGGAGATGGAAGAGGTATTCTGCGATTCTCTGGGAACAAGCAGAAAATCAGTGCTCACATATGGGTGACGTCAGCGCCGATGGAGCCCGCACGGTAGCTTCTCCCCAGCTTTCAAAGAAAGCCTTTTGGAGATGCACCATGCCTGCTTGGTCCCCTTCCTGCCCAAGGGGTGCCATCTTGCCTCGGTCTCCTTTTTTTCTGTGAAGCCCATTGGATCTGTGTCTGTTTTCCCTGGAAAAGTGTTCATTTTTTTCTTTCTCTGGTCCCATACCCGGCTCTCTTTCCCGCCCCCAAGCTCGATTGCTTCAGTGTTATGTCTCGGATTCTTTTTTTCTCTATTTCTCAGAAGTATTTCGACAGGCGTGGATTTGCGCCTTTTTCCCTGGCTGGGCCTAGGGTTTTTGACCTCACAGGGGTTGTGTTCCCTGCCATGCCCTCGACCAGTGGCTTCAAGTAATGCGACCATTGTGCCATATGTCTCGCACGGACCCGCATGATTGCTGCCTTGGCCTGGACCATGACCCCTTGGATTACGGCCTCTGTAAAAAGATGACCTCCAAGACACACAAGAGTTGCCAGCAGTAGCAGGGGGAGTCTTTCCACAAGACTGACTCAGCGCCTGAATCTCCAGCGACACCTCACTCCAGAGCATCCTCCGGTACTCCGGAACCTCAGAGTGACTGTGCCACCTTGGAGCCTCGAGGCCATTCCTCCTCGACCAGGAGCACCCCAGAGGGAGGAGCTCAAGAATAGCCAGAAACCCTCGAAGACCGCATTGACTGACGAGAGTGGGAAAGTGGGGAAGTTCTACGGGCCCAGGGCCCACAGCACAAGTCCATGGGTGTTGGTCGGGAGCGGCCAACCAAGGTGCCCTGAAAGCAACGGTCGGCATCTGGAGATTGGCCAGGACCCCGAGGCCATCCTTGTTGAGGACTCTCCTTCGATGTAGCTGGCACTGGGCCTGAGATCCTCTGTGCCTGTGCCAAAGACTACGCAGCCATCTGGCCTCGAGACCAGAATGGCGGCCTTGGAGGGAAGTTTGTCTGCCTTCATGGCCCAGTAGTGGATCCTGATGCCTGGTTCCTTCGGGTCATCACTCCCAACTACTGGGCCCTCGACTTCGAGGAACTCCCCTGACGTCGAGTTGACCCTTGAGTGCCATTGACCTCGAGAGATCCCTCTGCATCAGTCCCGGTCCTGATTCTTTGGACCGAGGTCCTCCCCGCTGAGCTGTGATTCCAACCATAGGGGTGCTGGGAACATCTGGTTTTAGGCCTGACCCCGGAGCCCGGGCTACCCTCGATGACATCACCAACTACGAGTCAGATGGGAGACCGAGGATGACTAGTCTCCAGACACCTGCCGCCACCGGGATGTACTCTATGACCCGTCTCCCCTGGAGTCGCGGTGCCAGGCCCCACCTGAAGACATGGCTTTCCTCGATTTTGTGCGGGACATGGCCAAGGCACTTGCCTTTGGCCCCGAGTCGGAGGAGTATCCCCAGATGGAAGACCCTGAGCTCCTCATTGGGCCAGGCAGCCATGGTTTCCTCTGCTCCTTCGCCTCTCCACGGTGCCATCGGTTCCCCTGGGGTGTGCCCCAGGCCTACTGTCACAGGAGGGGAGGGCGCTCTCCTCCACCCCAACTTGGGGTCATTGATGCTGATGGCCTAGCTGCTGAAAGAGTAGTCCTGGCCCCTTTCCAACTCTCGGAGGAGGAGGTTCTCCTGGCCTCCCATAAGACCTCCACCAGACGAGCTTCTGCCTTCTAATGGCACAGATTCTCGGTGTGGTGCGCAGAATGGAGAGTTAACCCATTCTGCTCTGTGCAGCTTGTGCCAAGTGGGACTAAAATCCAACTCCGTTAGGGTCCATGTGAATGCACTTGTGGCGCACCACCACCCCATGAGGGCACTAGTAACTCAACTTATCAAATTTTAAAATTTTCACATTTCTGTCCATTAATCTGATGGGTCTTAAATGGCATACCAACACATTTTCTCAGTAGCAACCATCAATCCCTAATCAGACTTAGGGATTGATGGTTCCCCTCTCTCCCCAAGGCCTTGAAGCATTACACCTGGGGGAATTCTCTGCAAACATTTTGAAAATTCTGCATGCTTTATTAGTAAATATTTGCACAGAATTCCCTCATCATAAAGCTTAAATCCTCCTCTAGACCTGAAATTTCTCCTGTCTTTTTCCTCCTTAGCTCTTTTGCTCCAATCACAGTTCTGTCCCCAACTCACCCTTGTCCCCCCCCCCTGTTTTCTCTCTAACTTCTAGCTCCCAGCCACCCTCTGACTCACCAGCAGTTCATCTCCAGCCCCCAGCAAACCTCCTGATTCACCAGCCCCCCCCCCCAATCTCCAGGCCCTAGCAACCCCTACAATTCACCAGCAACCCATCTCCAGCCCCCAGCTACCCTCCCCCTGCCCACAGCAACAGCCCTGCTCTCCAGAAGCCCTTCTTCCTACCACCATCAAACCCCCCCCCCCCTACTCACCATCAGCCCAATTGCAGCAACACAGCCATGGGAACACTTCCATTTGCTCCTGCGGCTGTGCTAGTGTCAAATGCTGACGTATTTTCAAAGGTGCACAGGAAGTGTACCTTTCAAAACATGCCGACATCAGAATGAATGGAAGTGTTCCCGTGGATGTGCTGCTATTAACAGTGAGGCAGGATCGGGCGCTGTTCAAGCTTGTGCGTCTGATCCTGCCTCATAGGCAATACCTATTTTAACTTATTTTAATTTGCTTTTATGTGTGGTATTTGTTTATTTTATTGTCTTTTGCACTACTTCACTCTTATTCTTTAGGTTCTTTTAATGATTGTTGTATATCTTTTTGTGAGGCAGTACCCCCTGAGGAAGGCGCATGCCAAAATGCATCTGGGTTGAGCAACAATAAAGTTTGGACTTACTGCCAATTCACTCTCCATTCCTTTGTGTACTATAATTGATGGGCCTTTTTCGTTAAGAGGGAGAAGGTAGATAATGGTTTTCTTGTAACCTAATATTTTATAGCTGTCATCTGTTTTGTACAGATTTGCTTTTTTTTGGAAAAAGCAAAATTAAAAATTTTGATTCCTTATCGTAGCTCCAGTCTAGTCCCGTACCATTAGAGTTGTGTACGTCCTCCCGCAGCTAGGAGACTGAGCATGTCCATCTTTCAGTGAATCCAGTATAAGTAGCTCAGGGACCGCCCCCAGCCCCAGTTTTGCTCAGTCTTCGTGCAGCGGGAGGTTGTGGATCTAATGGTCCTGGACTCTCTGGAGCAAAGGAGAAGCACTAAATTTAGCGTTTAAGTAGGCTAATCTTAAAAAAAAAATAAAAAAAAAATATATATATATATAGGAGGAGAAAAAAAGGGGGTACTGGCCCTTTAAATTAGCGGTTTCAGTGCGGTCTGCTAGTTCAGCAGAATCTGGGCTGGTGAGCCTCCCCCCTTCTCCCCCCTCTCTCTGGCGCAGTGGGTGACTAGAGGTGTGTGCGGGAGTCGAGCTCGGGCCTCCGGCTCCGTTTTCCCCCGAGGTGGGAAAAGAGCCGTGGAGGGCAGTGCCGTGTTCGCGCGCCTCTGTTGAGAGTGTGTGGCGGCGGACTGGCGGCACAGACAGCACGTGGCTGCAGGAGCAGCACGGGGTAAGCGATCTGCAGCGTGTTGAGTTTTTTTTTTGGCTAGTACCGGCGGCAGAGACTGCGGCGGGTTGTGGTGGGCCGCGGGGAGCCTGCAAAGCCAGGTGAGGCACTCTGGATGTGCTTACGGCCGCGTGGAAAAGCGCGGGAACAGTGGCTTAGGCATAAAGGCCTAGTTAGCCTCTCCGTTTGTGGGGGGTGTTTAAAAAAAAAAAAAAAACTAGACAAACAGAACCTGTTGGTTTAGAAGGGTTTTCTGTGTTTAAGCTGTTGGGACCAGAGGTTGGCTCTGGGTTTTCTGGATAGGCACAGTAAGGGGAACGTGCTGCATGCCAGGTAAAGCTAGGTGCCTCTTGTGTGGGGCACGTAAGAGTACTGTCTCGGAGGTTGGATTGTGCAGAGGCTGTGCTTTTGAGTCCTCTATAATATTTTATCATTTTTTTGTCGGACATAAATCGTGCAGGGAAGGCACTGCAAACCTTACCCCAATCACAATACATATCCCTTTTAGTCAACCCAATAGGTTTAAAACTATCTCAAAAAACAGAAAATTCAGTAACAATGGAAAAACCGCACTTATCCAGTTACATGGTGGCCAGTTACATGGTGGATTGGAGTTTTGTGCAAGCGGAGCTGAGAGCGCTTGATACAGGGGTTTTCCCCCCGAAACGTGCACGTCGCGCGTGTTTTCAGATAAGTGCGGTTTTTCCATTGTTACTGAATTTTCTGTTTTTTGAGATAGTTTTAAATCTATTGGGTTGAATAAAAGGGATATGTATTGTGATTGGGGTAAGGTTTGCAGTGCCTTCCCTGCACGATTTATGTCCGACAAAAAAATGATAAAATATTATTGAGGGTCTTTACAGTATCATATTTTCCAGTGTTATAATTTTGATTACCGATTAGGGGGTTGTTTGTGGATTTGAGTCCTCTATGGCAGACAAGGAGTTAGAGGGGGCCCTGTCTACAGAGGTGGCAGTCCTGAAGGATTCTTCGGAGCCTCAGGAGGTGGCTTCGGAGCCCTTGCCGGGGCCCTCGTCTGCGCCGGACGGCCCTTTGCCTCAGGTCCCTTTGCAGGGGGGTCTGGGGGTGATTTTTTCACAGCACTTTTTGTCACTTTTACAGCAGGCTATTGGGAGGCCTAGTTCAGGGGGGACGGGGCTCTCGGGAGCAGAGACCCGAGCAGTTAAGAGACCTGGGTCTAGGTTAGAGGATGTAGCCGAGGATGGTGCTAGTAAGCGGCCCAAGCTGTGCTTGGAGGGAGAAGAGCAAGACTTGGGGGAGTCAGAGGTATTGGAGGATTCGGATGGAGAGCAAGATTTAGAAGAAGGTGAGATTATGGAACCAGAGGAGCAATCACGCATAGTTAGAGTGTTTAGGAAGGAAGAGCTGTCTGCCTTGATTGCAGAGACCCTTAAGGCCTTGAATGTACCAGTCTTGGGTTCTGCAGCGGATCCTGCGCTGGAGGATCCGCTATTGCAGGCAGTGCAGAGATCCCAGAGGTCCTTTCCTATTCATAGGATTTTTAAGGAGATGATCCAAGAGGAATGGGATACTCCGGAGGCGGCCCTCAAGGGGGCGAGGATCATGGCTCGGCTGTATCCTCTGGTGGAACCGGATAAGGATATCTTTAAGCCGCCGAAGGTGGACGCGGTAGTGTCCGCGGTGACTAAGAAGACTACTATCCCAGTTGAAGGGAGTGCTGCTCTTAAGGATGCACAGGACAGGAGGATAGATTCTTTGTTGAAACAGGTATTTGAGGTAAGCACCCTTTCCTTGCAAGCCTCGATTTGTGGGGCGTGGGTGGCAAGGGCATGTCTGCGCTGGTCCCAGAAGTGGAAGGGGGCTCAGGCGGAGGAAGCAGCGGAAGAGGCAGCCCGGATTGAGTCGGGGACAGCGTATCTAGCGGTTAGCCAGTATGACTTGATCAGGGGATTACCTAAGAGTATGGCCTCGGTAGTGGTGGCAAGGAGGTATCTTTGGCTGCAGAACTGGGCAGCGGACGGGGCTTCCAAGACAAGGTTGGCTAAGCTCCCCTTCAAGGGTAAGCTCCTCTTGGGGAGGATTTAGAGAAGCTTGTTAAGGATTTGGGGGAGTCTAAGGGTGGTCGTTTGCCCGCGGACAAGCCGAAACCGAATCGGACAGGAGGCCCGTCTAGAAGTCAGTTAAGAGAGTTCCAGCATTTTCGGCCTTCCAGGTTTGCCCCAACATAGAGAGGGAGGTTTCCCTACAGGTCCCAAGGTTTTCGAGGGTTTTGAGGGGCAGGAAGGGGCTTTGCAGCATCAGGGTCCCCTGGAGCCAAGAAGCCGCAATGAAGTGAGGGGGGTCCAGGCAGGGACAGTGCCGGTAGGAGGTCGCTTAAGAGATTTCACTCCTGCCTGGGCCCACATTACTTCGGATCAATGGGTGTTTGAGATCGTGCAGAGGGGTTATGCGCTAGAGTTCCAGCGCCCAGTGAAGGATGCGTTTGTGCAGTCTCCTTGCAGGACGACTTCAAAGAGAGTGGCGGTCATCCAGACGCGGGAGAGGTTGCTAGCTCTCGAAGCGGTGGTACCGGTGCCGCCGGCAGAACGAGGCTGCGGTCGGTACTCAATTTATTTTGTGGTACCAAAAAAGGAAGGTACCATGCGCCCTATCCTAGATCTAAATCGAGTAAACAGGTGTCTCCGGGTGTCGCATTTTCGGATGGAGACCTTGAGGTCGGTTATGGTAGCGGTGCGAAAGGGAGAGTATCTAACTTCCTTGGATCTGTCGGAGGCTTACCTGCACATTCCGATCAGGAGAGAGCACCAGCGATTCCTTCGCTTCGCTGTGCCAATGGGACATTTCCAGTTTCAAGCGATGCCCTTCGGGCTTGCGACGGCACCGAGAACGTTCACCAAGTTTATGGTGGTGGTGGCGGCAGCGTTGAGAAGAGAAGGGGTGTTGGTGCAACCGTATTTGGATGACTGGTTAATTCAAGCGAAATCAATTGAGGAAAGTCAGCGGGCGACCAGTCGGGTGGTAGCCTTTTTACAGAGTTTAGGTTGGGTGGTCAACGTGGCAAAGAGCAAGTTGGCTCTGACTCAGGATCTGGAATATTTGGGAGCTCGTTTCGATACGCGCAGGGGAAGAGTGTTCCTGCCGGTAGGACGGGTTCAAAAGTTGAGAAGGCTCATTCGGGAGTTTCGGGCGACCCGAATGCCTTCGGCGTGGCAGTATCTGCAACTGCTGGGGACGATGGCGGCCACGATAGAGGTAGTGCCGTGGGCCAGGGCTCATATGCGGCCCTTGCAGAGATCGTTGCTTCGGAGGTGGTCTCATCAGGCGGATCCGTTGTCCAAGCCCTTGGTGTGTCCGCAGGAGGCTCGATGGTCGCTGCGGTGGTGGCTGCGTCCAGGGAACCTGGAGAGAGGCATGCCACTGGAGGTGCCGGAGTGGAAGGCATTGACGACTGACGCGAGTCTCTTCGGATGGGGGGCGCACTTCGAGGGGCAGTTTGCCCAGGGTCAGTGGTCCCTCCAGGAGAAGGAATGGTCCATCAACAGGCTGGAGTTGAGGGCAGTATTCTTGGTGCTGAGGGCCTTGCAGGAGTTTCTGCAGGGGACAGCTGTCAGAGTTTTCTCGGACAATGCCACGGCTGTAGCATACATAAATCGGCAGGGCGGAACCAGCAGCGTACAGTTGGAAACCGAAGCGGAAGGTCTGCTGGAATGGGCCGAGAGCCATCTGGAGGCGTTGTCAGCGGCGCATGTGGCCGGAGTGGAGAATGTGACGGCGGATTTCCTAAGTCGCATGCGAGTGGATCCGGGGGAGTGGACACTGCATCCGGAAGTATTCGCGGAGTTGGTGCGGCGTTGGGGTCTGCCCGTGATGGATCTGATGGCTACTTTCGAGTCGGCATAGGTCGACAGGTTTTTCAGCAGAAGGAGAGAGCGGATGTCGGAAGGCCTGGATGCTCTGATTCAAAGTTGGCCGGCAGAAGGGCTTCTGTACGTGTTTCTGCCATGGGTGCTTATCGGCAGGGTTCTCCAGCGCATAGAGAGACACAAGGGGACGGTTCTGCTGATACCGCCGGATTGGCCAAGAAGGTCGTGGTATGCCAACTTGAGGCGTCTGCTGGTGGAGCCTCCGTGGAGGCTGCCGGACAGGGGTGATCTGCTAGTGCAGGATCCGTTAAGCATGCCTCAGGTGCATCAGTTCTCGCTTATGGCTTGGCTCTTGAAAGGGCAAGGCTAAGGAGTAAAGGCTATTCATCAGCAGTAATTGCTACGTTGTTGAAGTCGAGGCGGCGATCCACGTCCTTGGCTTATGTAAGAGTGTGGTGATTATTTGAGGCTTGGTGTGAGGAGAGACATCTGCGAGCATTGAGGTCCACGGTAGCGCAGGTGTTGGCCCTTTTGCAGGATGGATTAGATAAGGGCTTAGCGGCGTCTTCGCTCCGGGTACAGGTGGTGGCGCTAGCCTGTTACCGGGGAAAGGTGCAAGGGCAGACGCTGGGAGCTCATCGAGATATAAAGAGATTTTTGCAAGCAGCCTCGTTGTTGCGGCCCCCCTGCAGGAAAGGGGTCCCAGGGTGGGATCTCAACATCGTGTTGGAGGCATTGGTGAAGGAGCCCTTTGAGCCGTTGTCTACGGCGACCTTGAAAGATCTCACGCTAAAGGTGGTGTTTTTGGTGGCGATCACATCAGCAAGGAGGATCTCGGAGTTACAGGCCCTGTCTTGTAGGGAGCCTTTTTTGTCCTTTTCTAGGGAGAAGGTCGTGCTGCGGACGGTGCCGTCCTTTTTGCCTGAGGTGGTCTCTGCCTTCCATGTTAATCAGGTGGTGGCTCTTCCGGTTTTTAAAAGGTCGGGTGAAAGGGGGACGGCGAGTAGTTTGCATAGGTTGGACATCGGTAGAGTTCTGAAGGTGTATTTGCAGCGGGCAGCGGACAGCGGAGTGGCGTAGGTCCGACAGGCTGTTTGTTCTGTTTGAGATCTCTCGACGGGGAGAGCCTGCGTCTAAGGCTTCCATTGCCAGGTGGATTAAAGAGGCGATTGCGTCGGCCTATATGCTGAAGGGCAGAGTAGTGCCTCAAGGCTTGAGAGCTCATTCTACGAGGTCGCAGGCGGCATCCTGGGCGGAGTATGGCTTGGTGCCGGCGGCGGAGATTTGCAAAGCTGCGACTTGGTCGTCGTTGCACTCCTTTGTCAAGCATTATAGAATTGATGTACAGGCGGAGGGGGACGAGAGGTTTGGATCAGCAGTGCTTCAGGCTGGTCTGGCAGGTCCCTCCCGTTGAGATTGTTCACTGCTCTGCTACATCTCTAATGGTACGGGACTAGTCTGGAGCTACGATAAGGAAGGTTAAATTAGACTTACCTGCTAATTGTAGTTCCTGGAGTAGATCCAGTCTAGTCCCGCTTCCCACCCGGAAGATCACTGCCGAGAGGTAGCCTGAGCACTGGGGAAGAGTTGGCACCGGTTGCGAGCAGGGGCAGTGCACAGCGAGTCTGGGTATCGGGGTGTGGGGCCGCCAACCTCTAGAAAGAGTAAGCTGCCTCCTTGAAGGGGTGTGAACAGAGGGGCGGCTCCTCTATCCAGCCATAAGTTTTGGGTTTTTGGAGTTCAGATTTATGGTTCAGTTTTGCTTCCCAGTTGGGAATGATTTGTTTTTTTCTTTGCTCTGTTGAGTCGGCTTTGACAGTAGTAAACTGGGGCTGGGGGCGGTCCCTGAGCTACTTATACTGGATTCACTGAAAGATGGACATGCTCAGTCTCCTAGCTGCAGGAGGACGTGCACAACTCTAATGGTACGGGACTAAACTGGATCTACTCCAGGAACTACAATTAGCAGGTAAGTCTAATTTAACCTTATATGGAATTAAATTAACCCTTCACCCAAAAAATCTTCCAACAGTTGGATCATCAGGCTTCTAAATTTTCAGTTTAATGCATCCACTTTGCCCCCCTTTTTCTATCACTAACTGCTCTCTGATTACTGCTACTTGCTCATAAGAGCTTGTAGTCTAGTTAAGACAGAGAACGCAACAAGTAGGGACTAAAACAGGCCTTGATAAATTTTATGCCAATTTAGGAACCAGGCCAAAATGTTAGGAGCCAGCGCTTGTGACCATCATTCCCCCCCCCCATCCCCCCGATTCTCTTGTACTGGTCTTATGTTCTCAAGTCTCGTGAGATCAATGCCAGATTTCCTATGCCATGTGTCATCTTTAGATAACATCTATAGCTTCAGACAGCAAGTGTCTGTGTGAGTGGTGGTGCAACGGTGGCGTGCCAGTCTGTGCATGGGATGTGGTGGTGGGTGCTTTTGTGTAGGTGGTGTACAGGTTGCAGTGTATGCATGTGTGCTGCAAAACTGGGGAGCTTCTGTGTGCGTGCAGAGGTGAGGTTGCTTTAAAACAACAAACTCGACCAACAGAAACCAGAATCCTACAGACCCATAGCAAGCATACCATTGCTTGCAAAAATAATGGAAAAGATAGTTCAGAGACAAATACAAGATCACATTGATTCCAATGCACCACTGGATCCATGCCAGCATGGATTTAGAGAATCTCACGGGGTCGAGACCCTTCTCACCACACTCTTCAGCAACATAATATCAGGCATCGACAATACCCGCCAAGGCTTTGTCCTTGTCTTCCTTGACATCGCGGCAGCATTTGATTCCGTTAGCCATGAGTGCCTCCTAGAACGCCTCAAAGAAAAAGGAATCTCCGGTAAAGCACTCGAGTGGTGCAGGTCCTACCTCTCGGACAGATGGCAGCAGGTGAGATCCAGAAACACATCATCAGAACCATTCCACCAAAGCCAAGGTGTCCCACAAGGATCCTCCCTCTCCGCCTTACTATTCAATATATACATGCAACCTCTCTGCAACCTGATCCGGTCTTTCAACATTAACTGCATGATATACGCAGATGATGTGCTATTATACACGCCTTTTGCAACAGATAACCCAGACCTCGAACCAATAACATGCTGCATAAACGAAATATCCAATTGGCTACAATCCCAAAACCTCCGGATTCAACACAAGAAGACGGAGGTGATGTTCATTACAAGAAACCGTAACTCCAATGCCCCAACAGTACTGAAAGTGAAGGAAGCAGACCTCCAGACCAAATCCGTGATCAGATACCTCGGCATCACACTAGACCAGAACCTAAATATGCAAGCTCATATAAGTAACACTGTAAGGGCAGTATATCATAAAATTAGATCCCTTAGATACCTAAGATCTCTGCTGGAGCCAGATGATTTCAGGACTATCTATCAAGCACTAATTATCCCGCATTTCGATTATGCAAATGCAATACTTCAAGGTCTCCCCCAAACCACCCTAAACCCACTGCAAATGGCAATGAACACCGCAGCAAGAGTACTGCACGGAGCATCCAGGAAAGACCATGTCACACCTATAATGAAACAACTCCACTGGCTCCCGATTCAAGGTAGAATTACATTCAAGACCTTGCTGCTCACCTTTAAAGCCACCAAAGGTCTCTCGTCAACTTCACTAACTGAGCTAATCCAGATGACACCCCACAACAGAGACAGAAGGTCAGTAGCTCAAAACACCTTGATAGTCCCAAGATCTATAACTAAATGCTCCAAGTCAACATCCAGCAGGACTTTCAATCTTTATGCACCGGTGATCTGGAATAACCTCCCTCACAACATTAGATCAATCCCAGACATATTCCAATTCAGGAAGGCCGTGAAACACTACCTCTTCCTCATACATTACCCTGAACCTAATAGAAACTCAGCACCATTTGCCGAATCCACCCAAATCACTACTGTCTAAAACCACACAAACACATGATCAACCTACAAATTGTATATATTGTATATTTTATGGTTGTACATAGTTACCCTGTTAGCCAAGTTGATTATCCTGTTCATATGTAAACACAAAGTACTATTGGAAATGTGTATGTTCACTGTTTATTGTAAACCGCGCTGATGCTGAATAGCGCGGTATAAAAGAGACTTTAAATAAATAAATAAATAAATAAATGTTGTATGTGTGTGGAGCTGGGATACGTGCCTCTTCTACGGAGGTGGGTGCCTTTGTGTGTGGTGTGCTTGTGTGTGTGTGCGTGTTCTTGGAGGGGAATGCACATTTAGGTAAAGTATTGTGGCCCTCTTTCCCCATGCATTCATCCCTTTAATCTTTCTCTGTTCTCCTTCCATATTCTCTCCCTAGTACTCCCACCTTGGTTTCCCCCCCCCCCCCCATCCTCTTTTTTTTTTTTTTTAAATATTTCGTGGCCCTTTGATTTAATATTTCCTGGCCCTTTGATTTCACTCCCCCCCCACCTCCCCCATCTAACATTTTATTCCCCTTTTTTATTGCGAGCCCCAACTGGCTCAGATCCCTGTAGGCAGCCTACTTCCCCTCCTGTTCTGCCCGTGGAGATCTATTCTCCCACAGGCAGAAGAGAAAGAGAGTGCTGCTATTGCAGTCCAAATGCAAGCTGTCTGCCCATGGGGAATCCATCTCCTGCGGACAGACAGCTTGCATCTATGTTGTGATCACAGTGATTCCCTTCTCTTCTGCCCATGGGAGATCAAATCACCATGGGTAGCCAGGTTTTGCAAGCCCCAGGTGCCAGGTCTGTTTTTTCTTTTTTTAATCGCCTTGACGACCTGGTGCCTGGGGTTTGTCCAGCCTTGGACTAGGATATATCTAGGGGAATGGTTAGGAAACAAATATGAGGTGAACAGGAGACTAAAGGGATCGGGATCCAAAAGCAGTCTCAAGTTGAGTTTTTAGCCTGGATTTGAACAGGGCCACAGATGGAGCCTGATGCACCAACTCAGGTAATTTTATTCCAGGCATAAGGAGCAGCAAGATTGGGCTCCTAAGTCTTTTATGCCAGCAATGAGAGACTGAAAGAAAAGAAAAGGTCGCTTACCAGATAGTTCTAGATTAGGGCTTCCTAATCTTGTTCTGGTAACTGTATTTTTTTAAAGTATTGACAGTGAATATGTATGAGATGAATTTGCTTATTCTGGGTCTCCAGAATTCATTATAGATATTTTGAAAATATAGCTGATGATCCATATCATCCTCTAGACCAGTCTAGATAAGTGTGTTGTGTTCCCCTACCAGCAGATTGCTGGAAACAAAGAACCACTGAAAAGCCCAGGTTTCAATGCCATCACTCCAATGCCTCTATTCGCCTCAGTCACCAGTGGTCTCTTCAGTATTCTTTTATCTCCAGCAGATGGTGGATGGATTTTCTCCACTCTGAAGAAAATCTGAATAATTGAGAAGGAAAAGATTGATTTAAATGCTCGTCAATGACTATTTTGAGGGTGACACTCACTTGAGCATGATGTGCAAAACTCCACTAGACTATGGTCTTTTCGGTAGCCTTAGGAGGAGGTAAAATTGATTCAGCTCAGCACTCGTATCATAAGGTGAAATTAGACTTACCTGCTAATTGTTGTTCCTTGAGGAACTCTAGTCTAGTCCCGGACATCTGGGGTATAAGCACCTCCTCCCGTAGCCTTGGAGACTGAGCCCGTCACCTTTTTTGGTGACACCAGCATAAATAGATGAGGAACCGCCCCCTTGCTCCAGTAGCCTATTGACAAAGCAGACTCACCAGAGCAATAAGTAAGTAGAGATAACATTCTTAAACTTTAACTAACTATTGAACTATAATAACTGCAAAAATTTGCTTAACACTAGTACCTAGCAAAGTACCAAGCAAGGTTGATGTACGCGTCCGCTTAGGCCTGCTTTGCCCTCTCTCTAGGACCTCCTAGCAGATACTGTTAATACTGCCCCGTAAGTATTTTACCCCCTCCCCACCAAAGGATCGCAGGCCATCCAGGCGCTGCCGTAGCCAAACAATTAAATACCGTTAACTTCCTTCAGGCTATGGACCCAACTCTACAGCAGGGAGGGATACGGGACTAGATTAGAGTTCCTCAAGGAACAACAATTAGCAGGTAAGTCTAATTTCACCTTCCTTATCGTCCCTCTAGTCTAGTTCTGGACATCTGGGGATGTAACAGAGCAGTAACACTTTAACAGGAGGGACCCGCTAGACCAGCCTGAAGAACCGCTGATCCAAACCTAGCATCTCCTTCCGCTTTCAGATCAATCCTATAATGTTTGACAAAGGAATGTAACGAGGACCAGGTTGCTGCCTTACAAATCTCTGCCGCAGGCACCAAACTGCACTCTGCCCAGGAAGCTGCCTGTGCTCTAGTCGAATGAGCTCTTAAACCATTCGGCACAGATCTGCCTTTCAGTATATATGCCGACGCAATAGCCTCCTTAATCCATCTTGTAATGGAAGCCTTTGATGCCGGCTCCCCTTGCTTTGGTCCTCCAAACAAGACAAACAATCTGTCCGTCTTGCGGAATACAGCCGTTCTCTGCAAATACGTCCACAATACTCGACTCGCATCCAATCGATGCAACCTATTCCTGGAATTGTCCCTGACATCATTCTTGAAAACCGGCAGAGACACCGCTTGATTCACATGAAACACCGATACCACCTTTGGCAAGAGTGAAGGCACTGTCCGCAAGACTACCTTCTTGTCATAGAAGGACAGAAAAGACTCCCTACACGATAAGGCCTGTAACTCTGAAATTCTCCTTGCAGAAGAAATCGCCACTAAAAATACTACCTTCAGCGTGAGATCCTTCAACGTTGTCTTAGCCAATGGCTCGAAAGGCCTACCTATCAACGCCTCCAGCACTAAGTTGAGATCCCAAGTCGGTACCGGACTACGGCATGGTGGCCTCAGAAGAGACACCGCCCTCAAAAACCGCCTCACGTCCGGATTAGACCCAAGCACTATCCCTTGCACCTTTACCCGATAACAAGAAAGTGCTGCCAACTGGACCCTTAAGGACGCTGCCGCTAGGCCTTTATCAAAACCTTCCTGCAAAAACGCCAGAATCTGTGGAATGGAGGCTCTCAGCGCCACCACTCGCCTATCATCGCACCAAGACTCAAAGAGTTGCCATACGCGGATATATGCTACCGAGGTAGATCTACGCCTGGACCTCAACAAAGTGGAAATTACCGCTGACGAATAACCCCTGGCCGTCAACCTTGCCCTTTCAATAGCCAGGCCGTAAGCGAGAACCGATCCACGTGAGGCATTAGCTAGGAACCTTGTCCTCCCTGACCGGCAGTTTCCACAGTGACTCCACTAGGAGCCGTACCAGGTCGGCATACCATGGCCGCCTCAGCCAATCCGGCGCAGCGAGGATCACCTGACCCTTGTGTGTCTCTATTCTTTGAATTACCCAACCTATTAAGGCCTACGGTGGAAACACGTAGAGGAGCTGCTCCTCCGGCCACCTCTGCAGCAGGGCGTCCAAGCCTTTGGACATTCTTTCTCGCCTTCTGCTGTAAAACCCTTCTACCTTCGCTGATGTGAACGTCGCCATGAGATCCATCACCGGAATTCCCCAGCGACCCACTATCATCTCGAAAATCTCCTTATGGAGAACCCACTCCCCTGGGTCCACCGCGACTCGACTCAGAAAATCGGCGGTCACATTGTCCACTCCTGCCACATGTCCTGCCGTTGGGGCTTCCAGATGCAACTCGGCCCAACCTAGTAGCTCTTCCGCTTCCGCTTCCGCCTCCAGAGCTACACTGTTGGTGCCCCTTTGCCGATTGATGTACGCTACAGCCGTGGCGTTGTCTGACAGCACTCGAATTACGCTGCCTTGCACCTGCTGCTGGAAAGCCCTTAACGCCAGAGTGACTGCTCTTAGTTTTAACCTGTTGATTGACCATTGTCTTTCCTGTTCTGTCCACTGTCCTTGGGCAAATTGCCGCTCAAAGTGCGCCCCCCAGCTGAACAGACTGGCATCTGTCTTCAAGGGTTTCCAACCCGGCGACTCCAGCGGCATGCCCTGCTCTAGATTCCTGGAATCCAGCCACCATTGAAGAGACTGCTTCACCTGCACCGGGCATATTAGCTTCCGTGACAACTGATCTGACTGATGGGACCACCGCCTGAGCAGAGCTCTCTGCAACGGTCTCATGTGCGCCCTGGTCCAAGGCACTAGCTCGAGCGTGGCCGCCATTGTACCCAATAGTTGTAGGTAATGCCACGCTGAAGGGGCTTTTCTCCCCAAGAATTCCTGAATGAGCCGCCTTAACCCTTGAGCCCTGGCGTGCGGCAGGAATACCCTGCCTCTTTTCATGTCAAAGCAGGCTCCCAAGTACTCCAACTCCTGGGACGGTGTCAACTTGCTCTTTGCTGCATTTACTGCCCATCCTAAGCTCCGCAGAAACTGCACTACCCGGAGAGTAGCTGTCTCGCTTTCGCACTGTGACTTTGCTCAAAATCAACCAATCGTTTAGATACGGATGAACCAACACCCTGTCTCTGCACAATGCCGCCGCCACTATCACCATCACCTTGGTAAAGGCCCACGGTGCCGTCGCCATTCCAAATGGTAACGCCTGGAACTGAAAATGCCCCATCGGGACTGCAAACCGCAGGTACTGCTGATGCTCCCACCGAAAGGTAATGTGCAGATACGCTTCGGAGAGGTCTAGGGATGTGAGAAATTCTCCTTGCCGTACTGCTACTATAATGGACCGTAGAGTTTCCATGCAAAAGTGGGACACTCTAAGACACCTGTTGACTCCTTTGAGGTCCAGAATCGGCCGCCAAGAACCTTTTTTTTGGGCACCACAAAATATATCGAGTACCGACCGCAGCCATACTGGTTTGCTGGTATTGGTACCATCGCTTTGAGGTCCAGTAACCTCTGCAAAGTCTCTATCACTGCTCGTCGCTTCGACTTCGTTCTGCAAGGAGATTGGACGAAGGCGTCGGAAACGGGTCGTTGGAACTCCAAAGCATACCCCTTTTGTATGACTTCCAACACCCAACGATCTGACGTGATTTGGACCCAGGCAGGATAAAACTCTCTCAGCCGCCCCCCTACGGGTACCAATCCTGCCTGGGTCCCCCTCGCTTCATTGGGGCTTCTTGAGGGCCGAGGACAAGGAGACTCCAAAACCTCTCCCCGCTCCCCTAAATCCTCGAAATCCCTGGGATCTATACTGAAAAAGTCCTCTCTGAAACTGACCAAATCTTGGCGTACGAAATCTCCTAAACTCCCTCTGTTGGCTTCTGGAGGGTGCGAGAGGTCGATTCTGTTTCTGCTTATCCTCCGGCAGCCTTCCTCCTTTAGACTCTCCAAGGTCTTTTACCAATTTGTCCAAATCTTCTCCAAAAATGAGTTTATCCCGGAAGGGAAGTTTTCCTAGTCTTGCTTTAGAGGCGCCGTCTGCCACCCAATTACGCAGCCAGAGATACCTGTGCGCCGCTATCACGGACGCCATGCTCTTCGCCAGACCCCGAATAAGATCATACTGTACCTCTGCTAAATAAGCTGCCCCCGACTCCATTCGGGCCGCTTCTTCCACCGTCTCTTCTTCCCAGTCTACCGAAATCCTTTGGGCCCATCGTAGACATCCTCTTGTTACCCACGCCCCACAGATGGAAGCTTGCAAGGAAAGAGCATTGACATCAAACACTTGCTTCAGCAGAGTATCTAGCCTCCTATCTTGCCCATCCTTAAGGGCAGCACTGCCCACCACCGGAATCGTCATCTTTCTGGTGACAGCAGATACCGCCGCATCCACTTTAGGAGATTTGAAAAGATCCTTGTTCTGCTCCTGCAACGGGTAAAACTGTGCCATTACCTTGGAACCCTTCAGCTCGGCCTCTGGCGTGTCCCATTCCTCCTGGATCATTTCCCTAAAAATTCGATGCATTGGGAAAACTCTCTGGGACTTTCGAGTCGCCTGAAGTAATGGATCCTCCAAAGCCGAATCCGCATCATGCTCTGCCACCGGCATGTTAAGAGCTTCCAGAGTCTCTGAAATAAGAGCTGCCAGTTCTTCCCGCCTGAAGACCCTGACCACCCTTGCCTGATCCTCCTGCTCTGCTATCTCGCCTTCTTCCAGGTCTAGATCCATGTCTGAATCCTGGTCGTCCGAGATATCTTCTGAAACCACGGCTGCTACCTTATCCTTCCCCAACCTAGGCTTTTTACACGGGCCGCCCCCCGGTCAGAGAAGTTCTGGTTCGCTTAAGGCCCCACTCTACATCCGCAGCCCCCTGCTTCCCTCCCAGGGCCTTCTGAAGTAGACACATAAAATCTTGGAAAAAGATGGCCGCTAGCCCTCCCTGTAAGACAGGCTGGGATGTGGAGGGCTTTGGAGCCGTGGATGGCCCTTGTGCTGGTGCCGGCGGTGGCACGGCTGGAGAGAGGGGTTCCGGTGAGCCCGACGCTTCTTCCCTCTGCGCTGCGTCGTCCGCCTCCATCTCCTTTGCCGCAGATTCCTGTGCACAGCCCTTACAGACTGCCACCTCCGACACAGACCCTCTCTTGGCCCCACACATTACACATTGGGGCCTGGAGGGCATATTGGCAAGTTCTCAAACACCTGCACAGATCCTGTTGAACAAAACTGCTTTCTCTCTTTGTTTTTTTTTGTTTTTTAATGCAGCTCCTTCACTCTGCTAACCCAGGTGCCTTCCTCAAAGGGCGCACACCTGTACTGTGACCTCCAAAAACCTTTGCTTGCCTGCTTAAAGCCACCCCAGGGCTTCCCGCGCAGATGCCGCGTGGCTAAGGCCTTTCCTCCTCTGTAACCTGAGCCGCAAAACTTTGCCGCGCTTTTCGTTCGGGCCTCCGCATGTCCTAAGCCTCCTTGGACTGCCTGCTCCCCCCGCCAAACTCTCTGTGCTCTGAGAGCCTGCACCGCGCATTTCTCACCTCTGACTGAAGACAGAAAACTGGGAGTCCCTTCGTCTCTTCACTCGCCGCCGCGAGCCCCGCCGTGGCAGCAAAAGCAGCTGCCGCTGCGGCTCCATTCACCGGCACGTCCACTCCCTCAACGCCTCTTCACCCGATCCACGGGTTCGGGAGACGGAGGCCCCAGCAGCAGTTCCCGCACTCAACCCTGAACACAGTACCTTCAGGGAGGGGGGAGAGAGGGGGAAGCTTAAATCTTACTCTCGCAGCCACTCAGCAGAAAAAAACCCTTGCTGTCAAATTTAAAGCTGCAGTACCTTTTTTTTTTTTAATTTTATGACCTAATCTGAACTACTCTACTTCCTACAAAAAAACTCCTCAATCATTCCTCCAGTGAGCCCTTCTGAGGCTCACACCTCCTTCAGCTGCCTTGGAGACTGAGCTTACTGGAGCAAGGGGGCGGTTCCTCATCTATTTATACTGGTCTCACCAAAAAAGGTGACGGGCTCAGTCTCCAAGGCTGTGGGAGGAGGTGCTTATACCCCAGATGTCCGGGGCTAGACTAGAGGGACGATAAGGAAGAGCCTGTTGAGCAGCCACAAAATTGGAAGAGTTCAACAGTCTCACACAACCTCAATGCCCCTAACTCATCTTCTGTTCCCCCCCTGCTGTCTCCCGAAGATCGCAGTAGGCTCTAAGAGAAATCTGACAGCCACCTTACAACACAGTGTCTGAAAAGCAAGAGAAACAGTTACAGGGGGAAAAGAGCTGAGCCTGGCATGAATTTTCTGCCTGGAGCTCTAGAGGGGTGAGTACCAAGGCTTGACCACATCGTTGTTTTTGTCAGGGGCTCCCAATTCCATCTGTCTGGAGCGCAATTTGGGGTGGCCCACTGACAACCATTGGCATGGTGTGGGGGTTTCCTGTCATTTTCTGCACGCGTTACTAGCGCTTATTGTTATTGTGCACCTGGTGGTTGCACAATCCTAGCATGCGTTCTGCCCAAGTGGCTCCAACATGCATACCTACCCAAGTGCCCATTTCTCATGTTGCTGTACAAGCGCTGTTGACGTGCTCCTTATGACTGCCGCAGCCGTGGCATGCACTGCTATTGCACTTGCCTTAATTCTTTGTCTTTTTCCAGAAACATGTGGCAAGCGAGGTATACCTTCTGGACTCTGTTCTACTTGCTTGGCAGCTTCTAAATTGTCCCTGGAGAGCCTGTTCCCCCTCCTCCCCCTCAGCAGGGGGATGCAGTTGGCCTGGGCTTGCCTTCATCAGGGCAGGGGGTGGCAGATGGTGCTGTGGGTAAGGATAACCAGCCAGCTGTCATCTCCCTTTGTGGTTCTGCAGGTGTAACAACTTGTCCATATGCAAGAGTTGGTTTTCCCTAGAGGATGCCAGGCTTCACATCCAGTTGAGTGCCTGCAAAAGCCTCTCTGTCTTCTGTGCAGACATCAGCACAAGACCCTATGCAGACTGCGCAATGCCTTGTGCAGAAGCCACTGGCTAAGTCACCTATTTGATACTGAAGAGGGGGATCTTTTTTCTCTACATTGTTTTCATCCTCTGAGCCACTCCCTTCTTTGGGCACAGGATGTTTGAGGACTTATTTATTTTATTTATTTATTTAACAGTTTTTATATACCGTCTTTCTACAAGTCAAGACGGTTCACATGAAACAATATAATACAGTATATTACAACTGTTTACAAGGAACAAGGACAGCCTGGCCTGTAGAGCATGGAAGGGGGAGGGGAGACTGGCTCAGTGGATAGGGTTAAAGTAGTGTCCATGAATGTTCGGGGGTTAAATTCCCCGGTGAAAAGGCAGAGAATGTTTAAGGAAATTAATAGACTTAATGGAGACATTATTTTCGTCCAAGAAACGCATTTGAAAAAATGTGATGAATGGAGAGTGGCACATAACAAATTTTCAGAGAAATGGTTTGCCTCCAATAAGGTAGACTTGAAAAAAGGGGGAGTGGGGATTTTGTTGAGGGGGATGATAGGTTACTCGGATTGTGTGGTACTTCGGGATAAGGAGGGCAGATACCTTATTGTTAAATTGCGTATCCAGGAACAAATGTTTACACTGATTAATGTGTATGGGCCGAATGTGGGGCATGGGACCTTTTATGGCCAGCTTCAGGGTTTGGTGGAGAAGGTAGCGGAAGGCCACATTATTATGGGGGGGGGACTTTAATGTAACCATTAATCCAGCTTTAGATACTTCTTCTGGGAAGGGGATAGGACATGCCTCGGGAAGGAAGAAATTGAAGGCGTTGGTGCGGAGTTTGGGACTAGTGGATACGTGGAGGGAAATGAGGGGGAAAGAGAGGGGGTTCACCTTCTATTCCCAGGTGCATCATTCATTCTCCAGGATAGACATGATATGGGTGTCCAAGCCCTTATTGACTAAGGTGGCTGAATGTGAGCTGGGGGATCGGACTTGGTCAGATCATGCACCCATATGGGTTGAGGTGGGGTTGGGGGGGGACTAGAGGAAGGGCAGGATGTGGATGTTGAATGAGTCCCTTCTGGACGATGTGGAAGTAGCGCAAAAGGTGGGGGTGAAAATTACACAGTACTTCGAGCTTAATGATCGGGATGGGTGTGCGATTGGAACATTGTGGGAATGCATGAAAGTGGTAATTAGAGGGGATTTGATTTCGGTGGGGGCGTATATGAAAAAACAGAGGGAGCGGAAGAAGGAGGAGCTCCGGGAGCGGCTTAGGGAGCTGGAAAGTTTGGTGTTGCTGCGGGGAGGGTGACAGGAGATAGAGCAAGAGTTAAATAGAGTGCGTAGGGAACTCAATGAACTGGAGTTAGCGGAGATTAAACATGCTCAGGATATTCTGAAACAACAATTTTTTGAATTTGGCAATAAGCCCAGTAGATTGTTGGCGCAAAGGTTGAAACAGTACCGCACTAGAAATCTTATAACTAAAATCCGGGATGACAAAGGGACAGTGGTGCGGCAAGTGGATTTAATTCAAAAGAGTTTTGTAAATTTTTATAAACAGCTCTATACGGCAGAGAATACCCCGATGGGGGATGAATTGGACCGCTATTTGCAGATGAGCCTACCCTGCTTGTCAGGGGAGGAGGGAGAACGGCTATCTAGGCCCATAGAAGAGGAAGAGGTGGCGGAGGTGATCCCGGGGTCTTCCGGCCCACAAGGCGCCCGGGCTGGATGGCTTTACGAATAAGTTTTATAAGGTCTATAGGAATCTGCTATGTGGGCCGTTGGCGAGATTATTTAATGCCTTTAAAGAGGGGGAGGCTATCCCAGAAACCTTACGTACCGCAGGGATTACTGTCTTGCCTAAAGAGGGGAAAGACCTCAGTTTGTGTGGCTCATATAGGCCCATCTCTCTCCTAGGCACGGACTTTAAAATTTTCACTAAGATTTTGGCAAATCGGTTACTGCGGCATATGCCGAGGCTGGTCCATGAAAACCAATCTGGGTTTGTCCCGGGGCGCCATACAGTGGATAACCTGCGGAAGGTGCTGTCTGCAGTGTGGCAGGGAAGGAGGGGTGTGGATCAAATGGTGCTGCTGGCCATCGATGCTGAAAAGGCGTTCGATCGTGTATCGTGGCCTTTTTTATTTAAAGTTTTAGAAAGACTGGGGATAACGGGCAACTTTTTAAACTGGGTTAAAGCTATTTACAGGCAGCCGATGGCACGGATTCGGATTAATGGGGAGTACTCTGGGTCCTTTGAACTGCATAGAGGGACGCGGCAGGGGTGTCCACTTTCCCCGCTGCTCTTTGTGTTATCCATGGAGCTGCTCACCCAAAGAGTGCGGGAATGCGTGGAGATTCATGGAGTCAAATGGAAGTCCGGGGAGAGCAAGGTTGCCCTTTTTGCTGATGATCTCCTGTTTATGTTGACTGAACCGCTAGCTTCCCTGGGGGCGCTACAGGGGGTCCTAAAGGAATATGGCGCTTATTCGGGCTTTAAGGTTAATGAAACAAAATCGGAACTCTTGAATATATCGGCGGGATGGGAGGAGCATAGGCAGATTAAGGCTTCCTTTCCTTTTCGCTGGGCGAAGTCGAGTATTCGCTATTTGGGGATTTATTTGACGGCCCGGGAATCTGATCTGTTTAAGGAAAATTACGTGCGGTTTGAGAGGGCCATCCAAAAAGATATGGTTGAGTGGAAATATAAGTAATTATCATGGATGGGGCGAATCGCGGCTATCAAAATGATGGCATTACCTAAATGGCTGTACCTTTTTATGAATCTCCCTATTGGGCTACCCAAAAGTTATATTGCCCGATTGCAGAGGATCATCATGACCTTTGTGGGAGGGGGGAAGAATAACAGAGTGGCCGCACGTATCCTGATGGAGAGAAGGGAGCGGGGAGGATTGGCGGTCCCGAATTTGTTGAAATATTGGGAGGCGGCACAAATGTGTGCGGTTGTGGAATGGCAGGCGGAAGACCCAAAGGAGTGGGTTGGTATGGAAGCGGAGGAACTAGAGGAGGGGTGCTTGGGGGACTGGGTCTGGAGACCGAGGACGAGTTCTGGAGGATATCCAGGCTGTAATCCCTATGTATTGGGCTCTTTGAGGGTCTGGAATAAATGGAGAAGTATCTGGCTGGGGGAACATGGGCTATCCAGGCTACTGCCGATTCAAGGGAATCCAGATTTTAGGCCCGCCATGGGGAAATCCACTTTTGATAGCTGGAGCCGTAATGGTCTGTGTAGGGTGGGCCAATTGTTGGAGGGGAGCCAAGTGAAGACCTTTGAAGTGGTTGCAAGGGAGTACAAGTTGGATGGGAGAGTGATTTTTGGCTATATGCAGCTGCGCCACTATCTCCAGCAGAGGGTGATCCCACATTTAGCCTCAGATCTTACTGACGTTGAGCGTTTTTTTTGGGGGGGGACAATCGAAACGGACCTTAGCAACTTTTTACCGGTTAATGGTGAGCGGTAGGCGCGTTGAGAGTTACCAGAAGGCTTGGGTGTCAGAGTTGGGGCTGCAGTGGGAGGATGCTGTGTGGGACCAGATCTATGTGAGTAGATATAAAGGTATCCTAGCTACCAACCTTTTAGAAAATAACTATAAGGTGTTATATAGGTGGCACCTCACTCCGGCTCGGCTGCATCAGATGCACGCTCATATATCGGAGCAGTGCTGGAGGAATTGTGAGGGACGGGGCACGTACTTGCATATTTGGTGGGAATGTGGGGCGATGCATTCCGCATGGGGGACTGTGATGGGGTTGCTTGGGGGGATACTGGGACGACCCTTGAGTTATCGGCCGGAGACAGTGCTCCTGGGGGTTAAGATCCCTGAATTAACCAAGGTGGAGGGGATGTTTGTAGATTTGGGTTGTGTAGCTATGCGGATCCTAGTAGCTAGGAAGTGGAAACAAGTCGATGTGCCCTCACTCTCTGAATTTAAGGAAATGTTATCCCAGATTTATTTGATGAGTAACCTAACAGCACAGAAAAAGGGTAGTCAAACCACTTTCCGGAGGGTTTGGGATAAATACATTCAATGGACAGAGTTGAAGGAGAACACAGGTTGTGACTGAACCATTCATGTTTCGGTGTCAGATGGGAGGGGCTGAGGGGGGGGGGGAGGAAGGGATATATAGTGGTATTTTAAAACATGCATGTTGTGATCTTTGAATTTGTGTATATTGCGGGGAGGAAGGAATATATAGTTGTATTTTAAAACATGCATGTTGTGATCTTTGAATTTGTGTATATTGCGTGGAGGAAGGGATATATAGTTGTATTTTAAAACATGCATGTTGTGATCTTTGAATTGGTGTATATTGCTGTTTTGGGGAGTGTTTTGTTGGATGGACTTTTGCATGGTTGAAAATAAATAAATAAATAAATAAAAAAAGCTGTTAGCGTAGCTGGAGAGGTTTGGATGAGTTCCTGGAGGAAATGTCAATAAACTATTATTAAACAGAATTGGGGAAATCCATTGCTTATCCCTGAGATAAGCAGCATGGAACCTGTATACCTTTTAGAGACCTGACAGTTACTTGTGACCTGGATCAGCCACTTTTCGAAACAACATACTAGGCTTGATGGACCTTTGGTCTGACCCAGTATGCATTTCTTATGCTCTTATTTGAAACTTCATTCAGGATTTCATCTTTTTTTTCATAGCTGTTTGACATCTTGCCTGTTTGCAATATCTGCCTTAAGCAAAGATGGCCATTCCAAGTTAGTGGATGGGTCTTGTACAGGAGATTCCCTCTGAAGAAAAGGTGAAAAAGACAGATATGATCAACGATCATTGTACAAGCCTCTCACACCTCTCAGCCATTCAGACTTCTACATCAACCTCCTCTTCCAGGAGAATTTCCTTCAACCAATATAAAAGATTTTATTTATCATCATTTAAGAAAAGCAACCTCAACATCCTCAAAGGCCTGTCTCCTCCAAACCATGGCAGAAGGACAGAACCCAACAAAAATCAAGGCATTCCTGCTCAGCAGAAGCAGCAGCTCTCATTTTGACTATCATCAAATACTTCCCACCTTGCAGAACTCCCATCCACATCTGCTTCCTATAATATGACTACAATATACTCCATTCTATCCCTGCTGAACAAGGGAGATTGGATGTGTTCACTAGACCTCAGAGATGTTTACATTCGCATCCCCATTCATCCACAGCACAAGACATATCTAAGATTTGTACTTCAAGTGTTACCAGTACAGAGTTCTCCCACTCAGACGTTCTCTGCACAGAGAATATTTACAAAATGCCTAGCAGTGGCGGCTCCCCACCCACACAAAGAGAGACAATTATAATTAGTCTTCCCTTATCTGGAGGATTGGTTGCTAGTAGCTCCAACACTAGGGAACTCTTCTTCAGTCTCTCAGATTTATCATCAATTTTCAGAACTCCAACCTCTCTCCTACCAGCATTACGTTTCTAGGCATGGTTCAGACAATGCACTCTATAGCTTTCTTCTCCAAAGACAAAATCCAAGAACTTATATCCCATGTGCATGAAGTGCAAGAAGCACCCAGAATCTCAGTGAGATCCTACCTCCAAATATTGGGTCACATGGTGACTGCTGCCATACATGTGATCCCCTTTGGAGGATGTAGTAAAAGCTGTTAGTGTAGCTGGGTTTAAAAAAGGTTTGGACAGGTTCCCAGAGGAAAGGTCCATAAACCCTTATTAAAGAGGACCTGAGAAATCCACTGCTTACCCCTTGGACAAACATTGTGAAACCTATGTACCTTTTTTGGGAACCTGGAAGGTACTTGTGACCTGGATTGGCCACTGTTGGAAACAGAATACTGAGCTTGATGGACCTTGGTCTGACCCAGAATGGCATTTCTTATGTTTTTATGTTAGCTCATCTAAAAATGCAGGGACTATATTGGTATCTCAAATTTCATTGGAATCAATGTATCCATCCTTTGTCTTCCCTCAATTACCATCTGTCTTGATTATTTTTCATCCTTCACTGGTGGACACTCAAGTCAAATCTGACAGTGGGAATGCCTTTTGCACCCAAGCTGAATCAGCTAACCCTCACCATTGATGCATCCAGCAAAGGTTGAGGAGCCCATCTAATGGGCGTTCACACACAGGAACTTTGGATACTTTCCGAGGCTCCTCTCCATATCAGTCATCTCAAACTTGAAGCAATTTTCTGTGCTTTTTGAATATTTCTGCAGACTTCAAAATTCATCTGTTCTTATTCAAACAATCAAGTAGCAATGTTTTATATCAACAAGCGGGGAGGGCTCTGGGTCTCTCAGACTGTTAGGAAGCAATCCGACTTTGGGATTTTCTATTAATCACATACTTCTTCAAGAGATCTACATTCCAGAATCCCAGAAACAAATAACAGGTAGTCTGAGCAGAGTACTTCATTCTCACAAATGGTTTCAATCTTTCTCTGCTACACTCCTTCAAAAGTAGGGAACTCTGCATACAGATATGTTTGCCAGAGAAGAGAATGCAAAGCTTCTGTTCTGCTGCCATCGACACACTGAGTGGCTCAGAATGCTGTAGCTGCTCAGTGGCCTTGGACATTTCTTTATGCCTACCCTCCAATCCCTCTTATTACAGGACTACTGCAAGTTCTTTTGTACGCTCTTTGTTATACTCCTCTGCAACTTTTCTAAGTCTGCTATGTTTTTGAGATCGAGCAGAACTTGTCATGACATTCAAGATGTGGTCAGTACATGGCTTATATAATAAGAAATTATGCTTTCTTTGTTTTTATATAATTCCTTGCATTTTGTTTGCTTTTTGTTTCTAACTTTTGCTGCATGTTAGACTGATGCTTGTAGAAAACCATCGACAATAACTCTAGGGTAGATTTCTTTTGTAATGGCCATCTTCTCTTATCTGTTTGACTGTTTCTGTCCCCTACTCTGTCCTATTTTGTAATGGCGTTCTTTTCTTATTTCCTTATATGATGTAGTATTGTAAACCGCTCTAATACCTTTGGGTCTGAGCGGTATATCAAATTTTAAATAAACATAAACATAAACATCAAAAGCCCATCATTGCATATGAGAAATTAGGATTATATTTTTTCAAGTGCATTAAATTACTTGCACTTGCTGTAGAAATTCATTCATCAATTTGATGTCGACTTACACGTTTTTTGGTAGATCTGTTTGAGGCAGTTCATCAGCTTTGGATTTTATTGTCTGGCATGCAGACCTGTAATTACAATCTGGAATAATTTTGCCACCTCACAATTTATTTCTTTTTCTAGGTTGTTTATGGCCCTGGCAAAGATCCCTGTGACCATTTCATTCTTCCTTTTTTTCTTCCTTTCAAACAGTCCATGAGAGAAATTTTCCTTTAATCCTATGATAGCATGTTTTTAGAAAGAACTTTTTTGCAAAATCTTCTCCAAAGCTTTTTGGAAATAATACTGCACCCTTCGATGGTTGGGATGCCTTCTAAAGGTCTAACAAAAAAGATATAGTGCATGAACTTGCAAGATCTTCCAGGTCTCATATATTGATGGTCTTTGATTTGGCTATTACACAGTAGGAGAAATAGGCATATTTTTTTTGTTTTATTTTTAAAATATAACAGACCACAAAGACTCATTCGTTCTTCTGGATCAGTATGGTTACTAGAGCTCTACATTAAACAAATACAATGTGTTGCTGTCTTTTCCAGTCACATGTTTAGTGAAATTAGGATTGGCATAGCAGGGGTAGCTGTTACGGAGCAGCTGTTACCACCATTCTGTGCTTTTTTATTTTGGATTGTAATCTGCATGGAACAGTAGTCACAACCCAAAGTTAAAAGTATAGAGCAGAATTAGCCAGCACAGAGCAGCAGTTACAACCTTCAACACCTTTCTGGGCAGCCTTTATCTCTTATCGTTTGCCGTGTTACTACGTGAAACTCTCAAATTAATGAAACCTGATTTTTCTACCATATGCCCTTTTGCTAGATGGCACCAGTGGGACAGGACAGAGACAGATACATGCACAACACTTTGACCCCACCATACTTTGTGTATGAACCCTTCTAAGGTGTAAGCCTGAAATGAGGAGGACAAGGCGGTTGTCTTCTGGATTTGGAGGAGGGGCCTTTACATGGGGACAAGGAAATGATGGCCTATCTAGTGCCTTGTGTTAGCTGCTGCTGCTGCACGCTAATGCAAAAGGTTAAGCTTTTATCTTTGTGAAGTGTAGTCACCCTTTGTCAACATAAAGGGTTAGCACAAATCACATTAACTTTATTTTAATAATAATCATCTGCCAAGAATAAATTTACATACATCATAGCTTATCAGTATTTGTAATGCCTAAGCCTGCATTAACTTTGTTGACTAACGTGTGCAGTGTAATGCAGTGTTTATGCACTTTCACATTGTGCTACTCTTAATGCAGTGTACTGGCTCTTGGATGTCTGAAAAGTTTGTTTGTTTATTTATTTATACTTTTCCTTCAATCAAAGTGGTTTACATTTGGGGTTATTACAATTACAAAAGAGGAAATAAAGAAAAAAGAAAAGAGAAGAACTGGTCATTAGAGGTAGGTCATATCACTAAGAGGAGGACCAAAGTGATACGAAAACAACAATGTCTTTAACATCATACGAAAGTCCTTAATGTCTGATAGATCTCATGTATTCTGGTAAAGAGTTCCATATGGCGGGCGCAGCAAATGATGAGGCTCTTCTGATTGTAGACTGATTGAATCATTGGAATTCAACAGGAGTAACAAGTCTGTCTCATCATGTTACTGCGTCTGGGCCTTGAGCTGAATAAGCAGAGGTGTTATGATAGATTCGGAAGATGTTTAGAGATGTCTTGTAACGTACACATAAAAGGATGGGTAGCCAGTGAAGTTGCTGAAGGATTGGTGTGATATGCTCTTTCCTGGGTGTATTTGTAATAATCCTGGCCGCTGTGTTTTGCATCAATTGGAGAGGATAGAGGGACTGTCTCAGAAGACCTTGATAGAGTGAATTTGCATAGTCCAAAATGGGGGTGACTATTACTTGACACACTGAATGGAAGTGATCATTATTCAAAATAGGTTTGAGCCGCCAAATGATTTTTAGTCTGTGATGTGCTTTAGAGGCAATTTTGCTTATGTGAGTCCTTAACCCTTTGAAGGCCTACTTTAAATTTTTAATCCACATTCTGCCGCCGGGTTAATTTTTGCATATTTCAGGAAAGTTGTACCCGTCTTATTCAATATGTTCTAATAGTGATTTTCCTTCTGCTATGGTCATGTATTATATACCATTTGATAGGAATATTTAGTCAGAATTTTGGATCCCGAGAGTTTTGGGCTTGGCCTGGAGACTTTTGTCCAGGATAACACCTAGATATTTTACCTCCTCTTTTACTGTTATAATTTTGTCATTGACAGTGATTGTTTTCGGTGGCAAGAAGGAAGAGTTTCTGGTGATAAACATCGCTTCTGTTTTATCACAGTTTACAAATTATTGAGCCAAATAATCATATCTTCAAGGCACTTGGTTATAGGAGTCAGGTCTGGGTTGTAAATGTTAATGGGGGAGTAGACCATGATGTCATCTGCATATAAATGGCAAAGCATTTTGTGATGTGTGATTATGCTACAAATAGGTTGAATGAATATGTTAAATAGAATGGAGGATAATGCTGAAGCTTGTGGAATGCCTTGGAGTACACTGAACTTTGCTGACTTATTTTCACCACATGTGACCTGTTGGGTTTGATCATTGAGGTAGGAGCAGAACCATTTTAAGGTGTTGCTGCATAGACCAATTTCTTGCAGTCTTTGGATTAATATGGAGTGGGATAAAGTGTCAAAGGCAGCAGAGATGTCCATGAATATTAAAATGAGTCCTTTTTTGGTATTGTCAATGCCCTTAATGAGGTTGTCGAATAGAGAGATTAAAAGGGTTTCAACACCATGCTGTGGTCTAAATCCATGCTGATGTGGGTCTAGTGGAGCGTTTTGGTCAATGTGGTCTTGAAGTTGCATTTGTACAGATTTTTCTATGACTTTGGCGATGAATGGAAGACTGGAGATTGGTCTATAGGATTTCGGAACTTCTGGGTCAAGGGAACTTTTTTTGAGAACTGGGCATAATACAGCATGCTTGAGGACAGATGGCATGTAGCCATGTTGTAGGGATAGTTCTACCATTTTTTGAAGGTACTTGCCAAGCTGGTCTTTTGAGGCGTTAATCCATGCCACAGGGCAGGGGTCAATTTAGGAGATAGTAGTTTTTAGCATGTCCATGATGTGTTCTATCTGTGTAAGGGAGGGAATAGTGAAGTTCTCCCAATTTGTATTATATGACTTGGTTGTAGGTTTATCAGATGTAGGTGCCTGGTTTAGGGAGGAGTTGCCAAATCTACTGCTCAGGAAGTTTGCATAAAGTTGGGGGTCGACAATATGTATGTCTTGTTGTGTAGAGTCTTTCGTGAGTTGTCGCACGATACTGAAGAGTTCTCTGGGTCTATTTGATGCCTTCATGATGGTGTTAGTGAAGTATTGTTGTTTACATTCATTGATTATATTGTTATATTCAAGTTGCTTGCTTCTGTATTGTATAAGCGAGTCCTGTGTCTTGTTATGCCTCCATTTTCTTTCAAGTCTCCTTAGAGCTCTTTTAGCTTCTCTAATAATATCCGAGTACCAAGGTGCATTGGGCCTTTTACGAGAGAGTATGCGTTTTGGATTTATAATTGCAGCAGCTGTTGAGATGGTAGAGTTCCAGTTTTCAAAAAAATGGTCAAGATCTTGGATATTCTGCTGGAGCTTCAGAGTTATGTCCTGAAAGAATGTTTCCTTGTTGAAGGACTTGAATTTTCGTTTTCGGTACGATGGTTCCTGGATTTGTTCATGGCCCTTAATAGTCAATGTGAATGTTATAGTGTAGTGATCAGACCAGGGAACAGGGGTGATTGACAGTGTTGAGACCCGATACTGTCCCATGAGTTGATTCGGAATGAAGACTAGGTCTGGTCTTGTTCTGTGCTGATGCATGGGTGTCTATTAATTGTGCGTATTTGAGGGCCCCCATTGCTCTAAGGAATGAGTTGGTTTCTTTACCAGGCAAGGAGCAAAGGTTAAAATCTCCGAGGATAATGAGTGGCTTGTGATACGAGCTAGGTGAACAGATTGTATAAAGGATAGGAGAAAGATCCTTGTTTTTATTATTTGGTGGTCTGTAGATAAGGCAAATGCTTATGTATTTATTTGAAATGACAATAAAGTTGATCTCCGTAGAGTCTGAAGTTGATGAGGTACTGAATCTAAAATCATTTCTTGCCAGTATTAGCACGCCACCGCCTCTTTTATGAGATCGGGGGCAATTGAATTCTATGAAATCAGGTGGTGTTATTTGATTGAGGATAACCTGATCAGTGTTTGTTAGCCACGTTTCCGCCATGTTTCTCTGCAAATGTTAGAGGCACATAATGTCTATTTTATAGGTTTGCAAGTAGTCTTGAATGATGTATGGTTTATTTCTGACAGATCTTGCGTTGATGAGTATGTATTTGATGGGGGAAACAACGATGGGATTTGTATGTGTGGTTTGAGTATGTTGTGTGCACTGAAGGTATATTAGATTATGTGGTCTTCGTGTGGTGGCTCTCATAAATTGGTATGTCAGCATAGATGGAATACATGAGAAAAGAAAAGGTGTAGAGAGTGAAGGTACAGAGTGGAATTTGGAGCCCATCAAGATTGCCAGGTGCAATGCGGTTAAAGTTTTACACTTGACTCATCCCAATGAAATGAACCAGAGTGAGAAACTTTGAAAACCACTGATGTCCACTCTGACTTAAAATATGGAAACATAAATAAATAAATTACCTACAGTCTGTGATTTTAGGAAGCTGATAGTGCAAGATTTTATCGTAGATAGGGAACCATAGAGAGATGGTTCAATAACTGGAGTTCTTACCTTATTAAGTGGTCTCTGAAATCTGACATTTCAGACTGCATGCCGATTTAGTCATAGTATTATCCACATTCTAATGTATCGTGCAGAAAAGTTGTATGTTATTTACTATTAGTAATATATGCATTCAGAACCCATTCTTAGAGATGTAGGGGCCCAGGGCAGAAACTGGTGAGGGCACCCTACAGCACGCCTGCATGCTGTGCCACCTTCAGTTTTAAGCAGACTTGAGGCCCCCTGTGACATGGGGGCTAAGGGTAATTGCCCTGTTTTCCACCCACTAATGCCAGCCCTGCATGCCTGCATATATAAATGAGCTGTCTGCTGTAAATTTATTCAGCCGTTCAGAGTTGTGCTTACTTCCTCATTAGATTGCTATTGCTGTTCTCTGCAAATGTTAGAGACTGGAAACCTTTCTGTTCTTTATTTATTTATTTAGACAGTTTTTGTATACCGCCTTATCCTTCAATCAAAGCGGTCACAACACAATTGGGGGATACATTTAACACGTGGGGATATGAGACACATACACTAATACTTACAGGGAACATGGGCAATGGAGGGTTAAGTGGCTTGCCCAAGACCACAAGGAGCATCTGTGGGACTAGAAACCCCAGTCCTTCCGGCCCAAGGTTGCTGTCCTCTAGTGGGATTTGAACCCCCGACCTTCCGGCCTGAGGTACCTTGCCCCAACCACTAGGCTACTCCTCCTTCATTGAATTATTTATTGAATTCATTGAATTCATTAAACTTTGATTAGTGTGTGGTTCAGTTGTCTTAAAATCCCCTTTATTTAACCTTCTGTTCAAATGGATTTCATCCAAAGTATATAGGTTTCACCTACCATCTTATTTAATTTATTAAGCCTTTTAAATTCTATTATCCATCGAGCTCTTTCAAGCTGACTCAGCATAGGCGATTATGTGCTCCTTGGGACAGAATCAGTAATCATTTCACGCCTTGTAGGTTCCAGGACTAGTTGCTTCAAAAAGTAGTTATCTATCTAGAAATTCCCTCCCTTTTAATCTACAGGCTGCAAATATTAGAACATTCCGTGTTAATGTCATTAGATTGCCATACTGGTTCATCAAGCCCAGCATCCTGTTTCCAACAGTGGCCAATCCAGGTCACAAGTACCTGGTAAAATCCCAAAAGGTAGACAAATTCCATGCTACTTATCCCAGGGATAACAGTGGATTTGCACTTTAATTATGGTTTGTGGACGTTTTCTGTAGAAAATAATAAAATTGTGGTAATATATTCATATAATTAAATTTAATCAAAAACATATACTTTTCACCAAGATGCACTTTATCATTTCAAAAACCACCAAAATGCATAAATTATGTTGTATTTGGCAATGAGCTCAACACACAGATGTGGACTTTGCCACCATAATTATAAAAAAGATTTTTATCATTGCCTCCCCTCCCTTTGAGATGGCACTAAGAGCAGCAAGCACAGTTAGCATGGGACACTAACTCCCACGCTGGCTGTGACATGCTGGCAATGCCTACATTCCACCCCTCTCCCACCCAGTCTTTGTCCTGATACATGCTATTAGCGTGGCGAGGAATTTTGGTCATTCAATCCCACACCACTTTTTAGTGTGGTGCCCAAACTGTGCCCTAAACCCTGTGCTACTGGGTAGTGCAATTTAGTAAACATTGCCCCTAAGTGCATAACTTTGTATTTGTCCACATTACATTTCATTTGCCATTTAGATGCCTAGTCTCCCAATTTCTCAAGGTCCTCTTGCAATTTTTCACAATCCCTCTTGTGCTATAACAGCTTTAAATAATTTTGTGTCATCTGCAAATTTTATCACCTCACTCATGGTTCACATTTCCAGGTCATTTTTAATATGCTAAAAAAAAATAGTGGGCCCAGCACAGATCTCTGGGGTACTCCATTATTTACCTTTCTCAATTGAGAAAATTGATTATTCTCTGGGAACAAGCAGGAAGTCAGCCCTCACATATGGGTGACATTAGCACCGATGGAGCCCTCGCAGAAGCACCCCCCCAGCTATCAAAAAAAGCCTTTGGGAGATGCCACCACGCATGCGTGGTCCCCTTCCTGCCCAAGGGTGCCATCTTGCTCAGTCTCCTTTTTTCCACGGAGCTCTTCAGACTGATTCCTGAGCACTAAAGATAGTCAGGGAGGGTTTCCTCCTCCACCTGACTCAGACACCTCCCCCTTATTTCTCGGGAGAGCCCCTCAGGTCTCCCCTCCACCGGGACCACCTTCTGAAGGAGTTGACAGTTCTTCTCGAAGACCAAGTGGTGGAATCGGTGCCCCACCATCTCAAGGGCAAGGGGTGCTACTCCAGGTACTTCCTCGTGCCAGAGAGTACAGGGGGCCTGCGCAACCTCAACAAATTCCTGGTGAGGGAGAAGTTCAAGATGCTGTCCCTTGGAACATTGCTGCCATACCTCCAGCAGAGAGACTGGCTATGCTCCTTAGACCTCAAGGATGCTTATACCCACATCCTCATCCACCCCAACCACAGGCGGTATCTGTGGTTTGTAGTGGGGGGGGGGGGCATTAAAAAAAATAGTGGGCCCAGCACAGATCCCTGGGGTACTCCATTATTTACCTTTCTCAATTGAGAAAATTGACTATTTAGCCCTACTTTCTGTTTTGACTTTTAATCAGTTCCCAATCCATAACAGAATACTTCTTCGTTTCCCACAACTTTTTAATATCCTCAAGAGTCTTTCTTGAGGGACCTTGCCCAAGGCCTTCTAAAACTCTAGATTAGATAAAATATATCCACCAGCTCACCATTATCTACCTGTTTGTTCACACTTTCAAAATAAAATGTAGCAGATTGGTGAGACAATACTTCCCTTTGCTAAATCCATGTCCCGTTAAGCCATGATTATCTATATGTTCAGTAATTTTGTTCTTTATAAGTGTTTATACCATTTTGCCTGGCACTGACATCAGGCTCACCAGTCTGTAGTTTCGTGTCTTACTAAAGATTGGTGTTATGTTGGCGACTCTCCAAGCTTCATGTAGTATATAAACTTTAATGCTTAGCTTACAAATTACTAATAATAGATCTACTACTCTATTTCACTTTTGAGTCCTAAGCCTGAAAGTCAGTAAAGAACTAACATTGTACAGATAACAAGGAATAAGAAATCAGCTATCAAAACTGCATAATTTAAAAAACAAATGTTTTTTCTTAAGGTGTGAGCCTCTGTTGGGTTGTAATAATAAACTTTATTGCAGTATAAAGTTTCTTTTCTCTTTGGGAAGCGGACTCTTGCTAATGGCAGCTATTTATTCCATAATTAGGTTAGTCAAATGGTTAGGAGTGTGCAGTATTTTGCTTGGTATCAGCCCAAAGTGCATACAACAATACTGGCTTTATCTGATCTTTTTTAATACAAACATTCACTTTTCCGTTTGTAAATGTGTATTAACCGGATTAGACTACACACTGATTTTCTATCAGATATACATATTTTCTGGCCTTTGGCTATCTAGCAATAAAGGCGATTGAAAAGTAAATCAAAATGTCAAATAAATTTGATCTTAAATACTTTACTTGCCTATAAATGGTAGTAATGAAGTTAACATGTCAGGACTGGCCAGTTGTGAACAAAAATCATAAGTGTTTGCATGTCACATTTCTTCCATCTTCTTTTTATGGTCAGCATTATCTTACTGCTCAGTATGAACATTATGGCCCAGCTCTCTTTAGGTTCCATGAGTCAAATGTGAGATTCCAGTTCCTTCATTCTTAGCCCTGGCCATTGCAGCAGTGGCTCTTGGCTGAGTGGTATAAACCATGGCTTAATTGATAATCCTGGCCCCTTTTATGTGCTGGCACTGACACAACTCTGTCTTGTAAACAATTTTTAAAGACTCTCCTCCTCACTACTTATCTTACCCTGTGTGATGGACTCTTGCCAGCCAAGGCCAGAACCGGTGAGGTATTGCTTTGGTGGTAAGAGCTTAAACCCCTGTCCCTTTAAGAGAATAGACTGGAGAATGCCTGGGGAAGATGTGGCCAGGTCCTGAGGTTTAAACTAGGAAGCAGGAGACCTGGAGAAGAGAGGAGCCCCGGTTCTGGAGCATACCTGAAGATCACTTACCTGTAAAAGAGAGCCTGCTATGAAGGTAGGAAGCATGTTTGAATTTATTGCTGTCTGCTCAGCCTTGCTGCTGGAGTTCTACTCTGCAGGAGCGACTGTTGCTGAGTTGTGCTGCCCAATGTGAAGAAACTTTGAGGAGCCAGTTATTTTGGAAGTGCTGTCTGTGCTAGAGCAGCATTGGGCTATTCAGCAGAGTAGTCCTACTGAGAACAATTAAGGACTTGTTACAGCTGGGGAAAATCCTAGGGCAACAGTTTAATCCTAAGTGTGCCTTGAATCCAAGGAGGGCCAGGGCAGTTGTCTAGATGCTTGTCCCCAAATAAAATATATTTTCTTTAAACCTCTCTTGGCTGTGGAGTCCTGTGTTGTGCCTCACGCTGGCCACACCTACCACACCCTGATAAAATATACTAAAATCCCTTAAAATGGCCAGCATTTTAAATTGGAAGCATAACCTCTGGAATAAAATACCATAAATTGGCAAGAGATTCCCTAATTGGGGAGGAACTAAATAAGCATTTCATCCTTGTTTTCTTTAGTGGTTCTTATCAACATACCTTTGTACCCTGCAATGGAAAATAATACTGCAGTCCTGTTGGCCCTTCCCATGTCTTTTGTCTGCAACTCTGGTGAAAAAAATAATCTGGAGGAAATGCTTGTGACAGAGAGTATCACCTTCCCCTCTTCCTGTTTCTTTAAAGCCCAATTAGTAGCCTGCATTATTTTATTAATCATGGATCTCACATTATTCTGGCCTGTCCTATACGATCTCCATAGAATTTTCCAGCTTTCTCCTCAGCTGGACAGGTACCATGCGATGTGTTGATCTTCTGTCCACCTCACCATACATCCTTTCCTCCCTCCCATAGTAGTAAGTTGAAAACTGATGTTTCCCCCAGCATACTGGGATTGACACTCCTGTCCTTTCCCACATTAAACTCAATAAAATCACAATAATAAAGATAAAAATAAACTATCTACCCCGCTTATGTCCTTGAAACTTGTGGGCCAATGTGCCTTGTCTTACCGCAGATTCCAGTAATGTCTGCTTTTGTTGCTTCTTGGTTGCAAGAAGGAATGCATAACATGGCATGTTCTTTGGCATGCCTATTTGGTGGCATCCTTGCAGCAGAGTGCTGCCTCTGGCTTTTCTTTGTTAACTTTGGCCCCTGTTGCCCTGATAATGAAGCCAGTAGCCACTGGGTACAGAAATTGCCATCCTAGCTGTTAAAATACACCATGCCAGACAATGTGCAGCTCTCTTGGTCTGAGTGAACAGAATGAGGCTTGATATAAACAGCTTGAAGAGTGGTCAAGTGTTCGGTAGGTAATATTGAGTGCAGAAACATGCAAGGTCATGCATTTGTGGTGCCAAAATCCAAAGACCCAGTGTACAGTGAGGACTGAGACATAAATGTGTACCAACAAAGAGAGGGACCTTGGGATGATCCTATCTGCATATCTAAAGGTAGCAAAACAGTATGTTAAGGTGGTGACTAGTGCCAGAAGGATGCTAGGATATATAATGAAGTAAAACCAGTACTAAAAAAGAGAGTGCTTCTCTACAGGATGTGATTGATACCTCACCTAGAATAGGATGTCCAGTTTTGGAGGCCATTCCTGTAAACAGATATGGACTAGAGGTGGTTCAGAGAAGGGCCATTAAAATTATGGGTCTACACCAAAATCATATCAGTTGAGTCTGAAGGACCTAAAGGTGTTTACTCTAAAAGGAGAGGAGAGATGGGGGGGGGGGGGTGGATACAGCAGAGGTATTAAAATATCTCGGAGGCATAAATAATGCACAAGAAGCAAACCTTTTTCAGATTAAAGGTTGTTCTAGAGCAAGAGGTCACAATATGAGGCTCCAAGCAGATAGACTTAGGAGTACATTAGAAAGCATTTCTTCACGGTGACAGTGCATGGAGTGGCCACCTTGGGGAGATGATTGAGACAGAAAAGACAGCTGAATTCAGGGAAGCATGGAATAAGCACAGATGATCTTTAGATGCAAAAAATAAAGGGAAAGTCAGAGATCAACAGGCGTTAAGAACATAAGAACTGCCCACTGCTCCATACTGTGATACAGTGGCCAGCACAGAACCCATGGATACAGGAGAAAAGGAAGAGCTTACCTTACAGTCACCTGGGCAGAAAGCATATTCAGGTTATAAGGAGCCAGAGAATAGTGGAACAAACTTTCCCTACACTGGGTGTGACGCAGTAGAAAGCCAGAAAGCCAATCACGTCCACCTGGGCAAGGAAGCACATACAACGTGCAGGAGCCAGGAGGATAAAAGTGGCTGGGAAATCCCCAGTAGGGAGAGGTGCCACAGAGGGAGGTGCAGCCAAGGGAGGAGCAGCGAAGGGAGGTGCCGCAGAGGGAGGTGCAGCAAAGGGAAGAGCAGCTGACACAGAGAGAGCTGGAAGTGCTTGTGCACAAGTCTCCCAAGCCAGAGGGGGCATCGTCCCGAGGAGAGTGAGTAAGCAGCTGGAGGGCAGAGGTCACAAGCAGGAGAGCTTGCTGGGTCCAGGAAGCACCGGTTGGGTCCCGACAGCAAGTAGCAGTAGAAGGAAAACCTTTCCTGGAAGTTATTACAGCCCAGACCAGATAACTGCTGAGTGGAACTCTCGGGGAAAAGCAGGCTACAGCCCAAATAAAGGAGCCTGGTTTACAGAGGAAGGAGTGGAAGCCAGCCACCCCAGAAGCAGAGCTAAGTACACCCATTTCTCTAGAGGGCAAGAGGTGGGCTCGGCTAGGAAAGTAAAAGCTAATAATTGGGAGGATAATCCTTGGTGGAGAGAAAGGGGAAGCCTCAGAGAAACAGGCTTCAGTACAGGTCTCCAGGACCCTCCTTATGCAGAACAGTTTCCTGCCTTAAGAACTGCTGCTTCTCGAGAGAGTTGCGTAAATAATAGCTGTGGTGAATGTTACCCATTTACAATTTCTGACGGTGAGCAAATGCAATGGGAAAACACTGTCCAGGACATTGATTCCAGTGCTATGGATTGCACGCTATGTATCTCGGATGAGATTACGTCTCTTTGTTAATTGAGGAAGCAAGAGCCTTGTTATACCTGTTTGGAAAAGGTGCATTTTATTTTGCTGTGAAGAAACAGTTTTGTTTAAGTTCTTTGTTGCTGTATGAGAAAAACAGAAATCCACAAGGGAAGGGGAATAAAACCTCATCATTATATTTTACCTTTAACATACGGCTACAGACTATTCTTTATAAAAGCAACCTGCACCTCACGCCCCTAATAGGGACGGTGGTAGCAGTACCTTGACAATACCAAAGGTCCATCAAGCCCAGTATCCTGTTTACAACAGTGGCCAATTCGAGTCACAAGTATCTGGTATTTCTCCGTCAACAAGCAGGAATAAGTCCTCATGTATGGGTGACATTCCCGAAGAAGCCTCATGTGAGAACACTTCCCAATTTCTATTGGAAGCTTTTGGGAGGCTGCACTGCACCTGTACACCTCGTTCTCACCTGCCACGATGGTGCCATCTTGAGGCAGTTTTTCATTTTCTGTGGAGCCCCGCGGAATGTTCTGGACATCCTCCATTTGGTAAACTTCTTTTTCCCTTAATGGGGTTTTTTCACCTCTTGTTTTTCAACCTAGTCACCTGCCATCATTGTTCTCTCCTCCCTTTTACTTGTTCTTCCTCTGATCGTGTATTTTTATTCATGCCTTGGTGTCTCAACCTCTGGTGTTGGTGTTCTGGTGGGCCTTAGTCTTTGACATTGAGCCATTCGACTTTGTCACAGCTATTATTCCAGACAACATGCCAAGAAATGTGCCAGCGGGTTTAAGAAGTGTTCCAAGTGCTCTAGGACCATATCTGTCATGGATACTCATAATGGGTGCCTACAGTTCCTGGGACCTGATCAGCCCTCTTGTAATTTGTGTTTGCAGATAACAAAGATGACTCAGGGGTTCTGAGAAGCAGTGTGAATCATTTTTTGGTGCTCGGACATCTGCTACTTTGGCGTCAATGGCGTTTGTCTCTATGGCTTCTGAGGCTGCATTGGACACTGACTGTGCATCGACAAAGGGGAGCTGTTGAGCTCAGTCTGAGCCGAGCACCCATAGTGCCCACAGCCTCGGCCATCAATCTATCTCCTCCCGAATGCTAGGAAAGATTCGGCTGTGTCGTCTTAGACATTGAGGGATGACCATGTCGAACATCAGGTGAGGACTGTGTGCATATGTGTTAGAGCCCATTGAGGTGAGGCATGGCATTGAGAATGATGGGGGATCTGCGTGAGTGCCTCTTGAAGGTGCCCCGAAGGGAGGAGAGCTCATTCTCCAGGACATTGGAGGAGCACTGACAATCGAGACCCTGCTGGCGATATCCCTGTACACATACCAGGTACATTGGTCGAAGTTGCTCAGGCCCTGTAGCCTTCAGAATTGGCAGCCATGGAGAAGCACCTTCTGCAAGCACTCGAGCGTATTGCGGTGCTGCTAGGGAGGCAGCATGCTGGGGCCTCGACGACAGCTGCATCGACATCAGCCACATGCAGTCGTTCCTCGAGTCGCATGCACTGCCTGCGGGAGAAGCATTGACATTAGGGCATCAAAGGACCCTGACACCGGTGCCTGCCTGGTCAATATCCCTATCTAGTGTGTCGGGATCCAATGTGCCCTTGAAATCTAGAAGGGCATCAGTGCATCATCACTCCCAAACCCTTTGAAGCAGGAGGGAGATCCAGGCAGAAACTCAGAAGTACTTTGACTTCCTCTCTGAGTCTGACTCAGAAGGCTGGGTCATTGACATAGAATCGGAGGACTTGTCATAGGGCAGGTGGGCAAGTCCCTGGGCTCCCGTTTAGCCCTTCACTACCTCATGAGTAATGTAAGTCCCCTCCTGAGGACATGACCTTCCAAGAGTGTGAGGGATATGGCCAAGGTTATTCCATTTTCTTTGGAGACTAAGGATGAGCCAAGGCAGAAGAATTGGAGATCCTGCAGTATTCCTTGGCCCCTAAGAAGGCAGTGACAGTGCCTGTGCACCACATCCTGCAGAGGGTACAGATAATGTGGGATAAACCCCCTCACTGTACCTCTGGTTAGTAGGAGCCTTGACTCCTTGTACAGAGTTCAGAAGGCTCCTGGGTTCAAAAAGCCTCGGCTTCCTCACCATTCCTTGGTGGTCGAATCCACCCTAAAGAGAATCAAGAGTACTAAGACTGATTTCTTGGTGCCCCCAGGGAGGTAGGCTCAGACATTTGACTCTTTAGGGAGATGGTGTTTCCAGAGTTCCATGCTTGTAGCCCGTGTGGCCTCTTACCCAGCTCTACATGGACATGTTCTTGATGAACTTCATGTGCAACTTGGATGATCTGGCTCAGTTCCTTCCTCCGTAGAAAATGGATTAGTATCATTCCCTGGTGGCCCACGGCAAGGACTGCTTGAAGTTCATGGTCCTAGTGACCCATGATATCTTTGAGATGACATCCAGAAATGCTGCCATAGGTATTGGCACCCGGAGACTCGCTTGGCTTCAGTTGTCTGATCTGGAACAGTCAGTGCAAAACAAACTGGTGGACTTCCCGTGCTGTGGAGAAAATCCGTTTGAAGACCAGGTCGAAGAGAAGACTAGCTATATTGAAAAGCAGCATGTTACTCTTACCATGCTCTCCAGGCATACGTCTGAGCATGCCTCTTATCGTAGAAGGTACCAAGGTGGAAACCAGAAAAAGACCTATTACCCTTGCAGGCGTAGGTACTTTCCTGAGCCCAAGATCTCACAACCCAAGTAGGTCGGTCACCAGCAGCAGAGGTGTGGGAAGCCTCAAAAGGCCTAGCCGGCTCCTCAGCCAAAACTTGGGCAGGGTTTTGACCGCTTCCTGCAAAGCATAGCCAAGCTTCCAACAACCTCAGTAGAAAATCCTTTGGTCGCAAGAAGGCCTACTCTTTTTGCACAGAGGTGCCCCCTCATAACCTCAGATACATGGGTTCTACAGATCATCAAAAGCGGTTACCAACTACATTTATTGCAACTACCACCAAATTGCCCCCGAAGTTGCATCATCTTGACCCTCTGCATCAGGGACTGCTTCAGAGAGAAATCACTGCCGTTTTGTCAGATCTTGCGATCAAGCTTGTGCCACCAGTGCAAAGAGGTCAGGGGTTTTATTCCAGATACTTCCTAATCTCCAAGAAAACAAGGGGATACCGTCCCATCCTAGATCTAAGAGATTTTAACATGTACTTGGTAAGACAACAGTTTGGCATGATTTCTCTAGGCACCTTGCTTCCATACCTTCAAAAAGGAGGTTGGCTATGCTCAGTTGATCTGAAGGATGCCTATACCCACATACAGATACATCCTGCTCACAGGAATAATCTCATGCATCCTGGGAGGACAGCACTTCCAGTACCGAGTTTTGTCATTTGGCCTGGCCTCAGCACGTCGCATCTTCACAAAGTGCCTCATGGTAGTACTGCTTACCTCCAGACATTGGGAGTGTTTGTCTTCCCTTATCTGGATGATTGGCTGATCAAGAATACCACTCTGGACAGAGTCCAAGAATCAACACTCTTGACCAGGTGCTGGAACTGCTAGGGTTCATTATAAATTATCCAAAGTACCACCTTCAGCACACCCGACATTGGAATTCATTGGAGCTCTGCTCGACACGACTCAGGCGAGAGCCTTCCTGCCACACGACCGACTTCTTAGAGTGACAGCACTTGTGCAGGAAATTAAGTCAACAGTAGCAGCTTGCAAGATATTGACTGTACTAAGCCACATGGCCTCTATAGTACATGTCATGCCCTTGGCACGCCTCCAGATGAGGCAGGCTCAGTGGACTCAGGACTAAATGGACCCAGGCCATGGGTCGACTCGTGGATCGTCTGTGTCACCACCCCTCATTACACTGGTGGACAGCCTATCACAATTTTCTCAAAGGTCTTCCTTTCCAAATTACTCCACCCCAAAATGTTCTGACAGACAAATCCAAGCTGGAGTGGAGAGCTCATCTCAGTGTTTTGCACACCCAAGACAATTGATCCATCCAAGAAAGTCTCCAACAGATCAACTTCTTGGAACTAAGAGCAGTGACGAACACCCTAAGGACTTTTTGAAATCGACTGGCCAACCAAATTGTTCTGATTCAGATGGACAATCAGGTTGCCATGTTCTACATCAAGCAGGGAGTAACAGGTTCACACCTCCTGTGTTGGAAGTAGTCATGTTGGGGGAGTTTGCCATCATGCACGGGATGGACTTGAGAGCCACGTATCTGCCAGGCAAGCAAAGCACTCTAGCAGACAGATTGAATAGAATCCTCCAGTCACATAAGTGGATGCTGGACAGGGAGATTGCAACTTGCATCTTTCAAGAGTGGGATGCCTCCTCGATAGATCTATTTGCCATTCCGCAGAATGCCCAGGTATTCTGCTCCAGAGTAAGGTTTATTTATTTATTTACATTCTCTTATATACCGCGCTATTCTGCATTAGTGCGGTTTACACTGATGCAGAATAGCGTCTGATGCTTTCCTCCTTCACTGGGAAAGGTCTTCTGTACGCTTATCCCTCCAGTGCCTCTCGTTGCAAAGACCTTTCTGAAGCTCAAAACAGATGTCAGCATGATGATTCTCATCACACTCTACTGGCCCAGACAGCCTTGGTTTCCCCTCCTACTGCAAATCTACAGTCTAGAGCCACTACAGCTCTGCCATGCACCTGATCTAATAATGCAGGAGGGTGGAACGATGTTACACCCCAAAATCTGATCCTTGGCCCTCACAGTGTGGATGTTGAGAGGCTAATGTCTCAGTTCAACCTGACAGATGGTGTAACCAAAGTCCTTTTGGCCTCCAGGAGGGCCTCTGCAAGAGAGTTACTTTTGCAAGTGGAAGAGGTTTTCTCAATTCTTTTGTGTAAGGGCTGGGCCCTAGATACTTTTGTCTGTTCCACACAAAAACTGCCTGATTATTTTTTACACCTCTCCAAGTCTGGTCTTAAGTCCAACTCTGGGTCTACCAAAAAGCAAATATACACACTTGCAGAAAAACACCAGAGAACCAGACAAGGTGAGGTGTACTTAAAGGAAAATTAATTCGAAAAAAGGTTGACAAGGAGACTTCCGGTGATGCGGTGAGCCCGAGCGGACGCACGCCGCTCGAGCTCTGGGCCCCCTTGCTCCTCCGGCGCCGCCAAATGACCGTCCGGGGCTAATCTCGGGGTTCCCACACACCCCCCGAGCTCCCCTACACAAGCCGCAGCCGAAAGTGATGATCCGGCGCTCCCCTCTCACCTGCATCTGAAGACTTTTGGAGGCGGCCTGGACCCGCGCGGCTTGTGCTGCAGGCGCCGCGCTGGAGTGAGTGCCACGTGGTGGGTGAGTAGGCGGGCGGCGACCCTAGACAGCCTACTCGGGATTGCAGGGTGATCCCCACGGCGGCCACGGCCTCGCAGCTGGTGTTCCTGCCCCCCCTCCTGCTTTTGCCTCCAGCTTGACTCCAGCCTGTGCCCCGTGTGGCTGCCTGACACGGGAGGGACCGGGGGAGGATAAGATCCCTTATTGGGCCCGGCTGTGGAATGCCTCCTGTTCTGCCTGTTCCCACCCCCACCCTAGGGGACCCGCAAAGGGCCGAGTGGATATGACCGGAGCCCTCCTCCCCACTCCATCGGAGCCAGTGACCCATGTTTTTTTTTTGCCAGCTGGGATCCTGAGCTTTATCATCTTGCAGTGGGACATACTGGACTGAATCCTGCCCCCCTGCCTCTGGCATTCTGGAGTCTCCGACCGGAGCCCTGCTTTCACCATGAAGAGCCTGTAACTGGCGCCCTGCACCTGGCCTCCGGTGTATAGGAGCCCGAGACCGAAGCTTATCCCCCCTCGGGGTGTAGGAGTCCGGGACAGGTGTTCTTTTTCTTCAGCGTTTTGCCACACCTTTGAACCTAGGGGCCTCCGAACTGTACCTAACTACGGGGCGTCAGGACCCGTGACCCAGGCCTTCCCTCCAGAGCTCGGCCTCTGACCGGGATCCTGGCCTCCCATTTAGTGCCTCAGAGCCCTGAACCCATACTTATTGCCTGTGTACAGAGGCCTGAATAGCCCCGGCGACGCGGCGCGGTCGGATCTGGGACTGTGTTGCGAACCAAGGAGGTCGACGAAGGAGGCCCTCATCGCGCCCGGCGAGTGGAGCGGGGACGGGAGAGGGACTCCCCTCCCCCCTGAGTGGATTACAACAGAGGCCTTGGTGATGGCGGCAAGGGCGGCCGCCGGGTGGAGAAGGAGAAGACTCCCCTGCCGCCCAGAGGGGGGGAGCAATCTTCACCGCTGAAAGGGGGAGGCTAAGACCACAGCAGAGATGGTGGATGAAATTTCCATAGCCGTGGCGGGAGCGCTGCTCGCTCAGTTCGAGGACCTACGGGGCCGTATGGACCTTGTCCAGACCTCAGTGGAGGCCTTGGGCGGCCGTCTACATGAGGCGGAGCACCGGATAGAGAAGTCTGAGGAGCACGTGCTGGAGCTACAGCGGGAGATGGCTAGGGTGAAAAAAACTGCTTCAAGGGCAGGAAGCCAAAACTAGATGACCTAGAAAATAGATCCCGCCGTAATAACCTGAGATTTCTTGGGATCCCAGATACCGTCGAGGATCGGGACTTGCGCTCCTACTTAGAAGATCTTGGTGAAACAACTACTGGCGAATGAACCTGAAGGTGCCTCAGTACAAATAGAGATAGCGCACCGGGTAGGAACCAGGATGACTAACGAAACCCGACCCAGGGTGACAATATCACGGTTCCATAGATTTCAACAGAAAGAAGCGGACTTGCGACCACCGCGTAAGACAGTGACCATTCAGAAGTACAATGCCCTGCTACGTATTGTTCAGGATTACTCAGCAGCCCTAGGACAGCGGGAGACGGAGAGTATGGACCGCTGTGGCCAGACCCTGATAGACAAAATATATTAAGTTTCATGGTGCAATATCCCGCCCGATTGGTCTTCACCCATGACGGGATCCGTCGGACGTTTGACTCCGCGACAGCAGCAACGCCCTACGTGGAGGAGATACGCGGAGGGCTGCAGTGGCAGCAGAGTCCTGAGGATCGGAGAAGAAGATTCCTGCCCTGATGTACAAGCTTAGAGATATTTGCTTTGGACTGTAAAGTGAAGGTGATTGTAATTGTTGTGGGGGTGGAGTGCTGCTGGGATTGTCTTGACTGCTTTAAGTAGAATGTTGGTTTTCCTTTGGGTGTGGGGGATGGGTGGGGAGAAGTCCGGGTGGTGGCTGTGTCTTGGGGGGGGCAGGGGGGGGGGAGAAGTGGCTTGTAGCGGGATGGGGGCGTTGGAGGAGTGGGGGGGTACCATACGCATCTAGGAATTCACTGAAGAGGAGAGGAGGATGGTAGTAGAACTAAGGAATCGAAGGGGGGTGGAGGGAGGGGGGGGGTGGAGGGGGAGAGGTAGAAGCTCAGGGAGGGGAAGGGGGGTAGGGGAAGGGCGGGGAGTCGGAACACTGTATTATTGGGGACCAGTTGCGGTAGTGACGGGTCGAGGCCGGTCTTTGAAGGGCAATGGGGGAGGACCCCGGGCTGGGGGGGTGTCTCCCCTATATTTTGTATGGTACTTACTAGACACTTTTGTGCCCAGGTTAATAATGTATGCCACTTAAGATAATCTCTTGGAATGTTTGTGGCCTGGGTAGTCCGATTAAACGGGCAAAAATTTTGCAGGCCCTGGCTAGGAGGGAGCAGACATCGCTATGCTTCAGGAAACCCACCCAGACTGCCGACGAACACCGTAAACTTTGCCGGGAGTGGGTGGGACAGTGCTGGGGGGGCCCCAGCGATTGGTAAGAAGGGTGGGGTAGTGCTTTTGATCCATAAACGGGTAAGAATGGAGGTGGTGAAGGAACTCGTTGATCCGACGGGCAGATAGTACTGGTGTAGGGAGTCCTTGAGGGGAGGCCAGTAGTTCTTGGTAGCGTGTATTGTCCCAATGTACTCGATTTGTAGATGTATGCGCGCATTGCCTCCACACTTGAGACGCTGCCGGAGCTCACCGTTATTCTAGGGGGAGACTTCAAGGGGGTCATGGATATCGATATCGATACCTCTAAAGTGGGGGGGGAGCAAAGAGAAAGACGGGGGCGACGGCTCAGGCAATGCGACGTTTTTGTTCCAGACTGGGGCTAGTGGACTCATGGCGATTACTACATCCCGGGTCGAGCGGGATTATACACACCAATCCCGGGCCCACGGCACAAGTGCACGTATAGACTACTTGCTGTTATCCGCTGAGCTGTTTGCCAAGGTGGGGGACGCCCAGATAGGGCCTGTAGAGATATCTGACCATGCATTTGTCTGGATGGAAGTCTTTTGGAGTGGGAATACGTCACGGGCCTTTCAATGGCGTTTTCCACTGGAACTATACAGAGACGACCAATTTTGCGCATTTATACAGCGGCGGTGGCAGGAATTCGAGGGCCGACCATAGGGGTCAGCAAGCTGACCCCGACTTGCTCTGGGACACGGCAAAAGTCGTACTGAGGGGAGACATAATTGGGTTTCTTGCCAGAAAACGCCGATTGAGGGCCGAACGTATTATGGTTTTAGAGCGATCGGTGACGAACTTGCGACGCCGCTGGGCTCATACTCCCACTGCGGGCCTAAAAAAGCAGTTATGGGATTCTCAAATGGAATTAAACGAACTCTTACACCAGAGAGCAAAGAAGTCAGTCTTGTATTATCGCTATCAATTGTACCGTTATGGGGATAAGCCGGGAAAGTTATTGGCTCGGTGCCTGCGTGGACCCAGGGGCTCTAAAATTGGTGCCCGCCTTGCGAGACGATCGTGGGACCTTGCAAAGGGAAAGCCCGGCGATAGCGCGTGTCTTTCGCTCTTTCTTTCAGAAACTTTACGCTGCGGAGGCGACTTCTCCTACGAAGATGGTGGAATATGTGAGGGGGCTAGACTTGCCCCGCCTCTCCATTGAGCAAAGAGCACAGTTAGATCAGCCAATTACGGTGGCCGAGCTGCAAGGGGCCATTTCCAGGGCCAGCTGCTACAAATCCCCCGGATCCGATGGTCTAGGTGCTGAATTCTATAAAATCCTCAAGGAACAGATTCCCCAACGCTGGCGGGCTGTACTAATCGGAGAGCGCAGCAGGGCTCTTTTCGGTGGGGGGCTAATCATGCTCATATTGTTCTTATCCCCAAACCGGCCAAGACCCTCTTTCTGCAGCATCGTATCGTCCGATTTCCTTGCTCAACTTCGACCTTAAATTAAAGGGCTAAGATCTTGGCGGACCGCCTGGCGGAGTTCTTGGGGCAGTTGGTCCATGAGTCCCAGGTCGGTTTTGTTAAGGGGCGATACGCGGTCCGTAACTTACGCAAGATCATCGGTCTTTAGAAATGGGTTCAGTATAGACACCTGTCCTCTCTCTTGATTAGCTTTGACGCAGAAAAAGCCTTTGACAGGGTGGACTGGCAATATTTGAGATTCATCCTTCCTCAGTATGGGTTGGGGCCATCGTTTTGTAGCATGGTCGACAGTTTGTATGCCAATCCTACCGCAGCGATACTCTGTAACGGAGTCATATCAGAGCCTTTTTCATTGCAGAGGGGTACCCGTCAGGGCTGCCCACTTTCCCCTCTTCTTTTTGTTCTTTCTTTGGACCCTCTTATACGCCGGGTGGCGGGTATGCGGACAATCCGGGGCGTAAGTATTGGTCCTCAGGTATTTAAGATTTCGGCCTTTGCCGATGACTTGTTGGTGCACTTGCTTTCTCCCGGAGATTCCTTACCCTTCTTTTGCAGGAGTTCCGCGGTTTTCGGGCAGATTGCGGGGTTTCGTATCAATAGGGATAAGTCTGAAAGCCCTGGATGTTTCTGGCCGATTCGGGGTAGCTGGGGGGGCGAATTCCCCTCCGATGGGCTGAGCGCCAGTTCATATACTTGGGAATTGTACTGTCCTGTCAACCTGGTCACCTATATAGGACTAACCTGCGACGGATGCTGGCCAAGGTGTGGACTCAGCTGCAGGCGTGGCAGTCCCTCCCCCTATCCCTTATGGGGAGGATTGCGGCGATCAAATTGGTCCTCCTGCTGCGGATCTTATACTGGCTGCAGACCCTCCCTGTGTGGATCCTTCGTCGGGATATCAGGTGTTTTGAGGCGGAATTTCAGGGCTTCCTATGGCGGGGGTCGAGAGCTCGGGTCTCGTACCGGAGACTCATGGGGAGGATCCGTGGGGGGGGATGGGGGGCTTCCAGATCTGGGTGCTTATGTACTGGCTTGTCACGCTCGCCATTTGGGGGACTGGCTCAGGGATAATGATCTTTATACCCCTAGTGCGTTGAGGAGGAGGCGTACGTGGCACCCCATTCTCTATGGGCCCTTTTGCATTTGGAGGTGAGTAGGTGGCCTACGCATTTAGCGGATAGCGTGTTATGGCCCCGGTATATAAAACCTGGCGGAAGTTGAATGTCTACTGGGGCCGACGGTGGCAGGTATCGAGCTGGCTACCTATTCGGGGCAATGCCAATTTTACCCCGGGTACTGAAACTGCGGCATTTCGTCTGTGGGGGGAGAGAGGAGTGCGGGCTCTGGGCCATGTGGTGGACCTGACGGGTAAACCCAAGCCCTTTCCCATGCTATCCCGCGAATATAAATTAGGGCCCCTACATTTCTTTGCATACATGCAAGTGGCCCACTATGTGGCTTCCCTTCCACGGTCGGAACTCTGTGGCGACCGCTCGGCTCAGATAATAGCGTTTTTTGGGTTTGGTGAAGATGAGCGGCCGTCTATTCAGACCTTTCATCTGCGGTTGGAGCAGCTTCGACCACAGCCAGATTACAGTGGTGTGGAAAGAGCCTGGGGGATGGAATTGGGTCGAGAGATTCCCCATGGTACTATTTTGGTGGCCCTTCGGAGGGTGGCGAGCCTGGCAGAGGGTGCTCGCTGGCGAGAAATTCAAATTAAGTGTTTAACTAGGGTTTACTTCTCCCCGCGGCGAGCCCTTCGTTGCCATTTGACGGCGGATGGTAGCTGTCCACGCTGTGCGGAAGCCGCTGGCGACCTGTACCATATGTGGTGGGGCTGCCGGCGCATACGCCCCTATTGGCATAGAATTGCCCTCTATATGGCCGACCTCCTTGGACAACCTGTATACTGGGATGCGGCCTTGATCGTCCTGGATCTCCTAGTCTCACCTCCCCAAAGGGGAAATGGAGTCGTTGGCTGGTGCGGAAGGCATGTATGGTGGGTAAGGGCCCCATTCTACGTGGGTGGAGGGACAGCCACCCTCCCTCTTTTTGGGAGTGGCGGACACTCCTTCCATCAACTCATGCTCTGGAGTGTCGGGTGCGCGAGGTCATGTGAAGCGATGGTCTGCTTTCTGGTTACTATGGGAGCCTATATTCAAAAGTTGTGTCCTCGTACAGGTATTGTAACCCTGCAATTAGGCTGTTGATAGCCCTAGGTGTATGTGGAGACCTACAGAAGTTCGGCACTGTTATATATGCTGGTCCGGGTGGGTATTGCGTCTGGGTGGAGGGGGGGGGGGAAGGGTTTATGGGGGGGGAGGGTGGGGGGGGGGAGGGGGAAATAGGGGTGTTACTTTAAAAACTATGTAACCATCTGTGTATCTTGCACCGTGGGGATCAGAGCCCACCCCAGGGAGCGATTGTCTTATGCTCTGTATTTGATGTTTGGTTTGATGGTTCAAAATAAAATATTGAAAAAAAAAAAAGGAAAATTAATTCTCCTCCTGTGAATGAATTTTCCTTTAAGTACACCTCGCCTTGACTGATTCTCTTAAGTCCAACGCCATCAGAGTCCACCTCAGTGCAATCGGAGCTTACCATCGATGTGTAGAAGGCAAATCCGTCTCTGTACAGCCTTTAGTTGTTAGCTTTATGTGGGACTTGCTTCTCTTCAAGCCTCCTGCAGTGTCTTGGGACCTCAGTGTGGTTGTTGCGCAGCTCATGAAAGCTCCATTTTGAGCCACTCAATTCATGTCCTCTCAAGTTCTTGACCTGGAAGGTATTTCTGGTGGCAGTCACTTTAGCATGCAGAGTGATTCAAATGCCTTACACCAAATTCCACCATAATTTTGCCTTACACCAGATTCCTTCGTATTCATCTTAATTTCCTTCCAAAAGTGGTATCTAATTTCCACCTTAATCAGTTGTTGTTCCAACATTGTTCCCGAGACCTCATGCACATAAAGGGGAAGCTGTGTTACACCTGTTGGACTGCAAGAGAACCTTAGCCTTCTACTTGGAGCAGAGACAAGCCCAGAGAGTCCATCCAACTTTTGTTTCTTTTGACCCCAGCAATCTAGGGGCTGCCGTTTCCAAACACTCTCTTTCAATTTGGCTAGCAGACTGCATTTCTTTTGCTTATGTCCAGGCAGGCCTGAACCTTGATGGTCATGTCGCTGCTCACAATGTCAGAGCTATGGCTGCATCAGTGGCCAATTTGTGCTCTCTCTCCATGGAAGGGATCTGTAGGGCTTCAAAGTGATCTTCAGTTCACACATTCACATCTCACTACTGCCGAGACAGGAATTCCCCCTGCAACAGCAACTTAGGCCAATCTGTATTCAGGAATCTGTTTGGGGATTGGAATCCAACTCCATCCCCCCTAGGCCTATTCTATTCTGTCCAGGCTACCAAAAAAAAAGGAAAAAGAGAATCACTGCTATTGTTGGCCATCAGGCATGTTGCCATTCCACAGTTGAGTTTTGCCCCTGTTGAGCTTCTTGGTGGACTCCTTTGTTTTTGGTAGCCTGTTGCTTGGGAGTCCCATATATAGTAACATAGTATATGACAGCAGATAAAGACCAATATGGTCCATCTAGTCTGCCCAGCGAGCGGCAAGAGTAGGTGCACTTGCCACTCCGTGCAGTTCAGCCCTCCCCATGCCTTTGTTTAAGGGTGTACCCACCGCTCCATGTAGGTCACCCCTATTTGTTCAGATGTAAGAGATAGTTATGCTTATTTTGATTTTTATCCTCTTGCTATAAAGGGATCCACTATCTGTCCCATGCTATTTTGAATTCTGTCACTATGTTTGCCCCCACCACTTCCATCAGGAGGGCATTCCAAGTATTCACCACCTGTTTGTGTGTATGTATGTATATACGATATATGTGTATATATATATAAACCGCTCTGATACGCATAGTAAAGGGCGGTATATCAAGTGACTAAACCATAAACCCTTTCAGTGAAAAAGTATTTCCTGACCTTGCCTTTCAGTTTACCCCCTTGCAGCTTCATGTTATGCCCTCTAGTTTTACAGCATCCCTGTCTTTGGAAGAGGTTTATTTGTCCATTAATACTCTTAAGTATTTAAAGGTCTGAATCATATCTCCCGTGTTCCTCCTCTCCTCCAGAGTGTACATATTTAGGTCTTCAAGTCTCTTCTCATAAGTCTTCTGACGCAGGCTCCAAATTTTTTTGGTCGCCTTCCTCTGAACCATTTCCAGTCTTTTTATATACTGTGCGAGATATAGTCTCCGAAACTGAACACAGTATTCCAAGTGAGGCCTCACTAGTGACTTGTACAGTGGTGTTAGTACCACTTCCTTTCTGCTGGTAATTCCTCTTTGTATGCAACTCAGCATCCTCCTGGCTTTTGCCCCACCGCCTTGATGCACTGTTTTGGCACAATTACTCATTCCACTCTTCTCAGGAATTTCTAGATCTCTATCTTATCTCCCCTCAACCATCTCTTCTCCAAATTGAAGAGACCTAATTGCTTTAGCTTTTCCTTATAGGAAACTTGTTTCATCTGCTTTATCATTTTTGTCACCCTTTTCTACCTTTTTTAATTCCACTAAATATTTTTTTGAGATGCAGTGACCAGAATTGCACAAAATATTCAAGATGCTGTCGTACCTTGGATGGATAAAGAAGCAGTATGATATTCTTTGTTTTATTCTCTCTTCCTTTCCTAATAATGCCTAATATTCAGGCCAATGCAGAAAACCAGTGCTGAAGTCACGTGCTATTAATTGTGTACACGTTTTCATAGCATGCCAATAGCGCAAGACTTCAGCGCAGGTATGCAGCAAAAGGTGTGTATGCAAATGAGCTGTGCGCAAAACTTTGGTGTAAAGTTGAAAGGGGAGCTAACGCATGTGCAAACAGATGTGCTACAGGTGGCCTTGTGCGTATACCCATAAATGTCAAACGCTCATGTTATGCACACAGGACGTGAAGGTTCTTTTGGCACTCAGCCCATATTAATCAACACTATTTCGCCCCAAAACATTTGTTTATGAAATCACAACAGAGACTAACAGTAAATGGAGAATGATATAAGTGAGTCCAAAAAACACAAAAGGATAAAAGGTAAAAGACATTTGTTCTTGACCTCCGAACTTTCGCTTATACGCTGAAAGATACACGCAGAAATATTTCACGTCAAAAGTAACTGCTCACTGGTACATAACCTGAAACAATCTTTCCCTACACAATCAAGATGTTTGTCACCTCAGATCAGGCATAAAGATTTTGGCACTACTGCTAATTATGTAATCCTCTACGCATTTCTCTGCATTGGCCACAGACCGTATTAGCATACCATTTTAATATGTGCAGTTAATTTGCATAACATTTAAATGCACTTAGCGTTGCTGTGTGCGCAAACTTTTCTTTCGTTGTTTATGCGTGCATTAATCTCTTTTCTGCATTTAATGTGGCGGAACTTGTGTGTACAAGTTGCGTTATCTGCACACAAAGGGCGTGCTAATCTTTATGCATCGGCCCGATTGTTTGCTTTTTTGGCTGATGCTGCACAGTGGGAAGACTATTAGAATAGTCCTCTTTCTGAGTAGTGACTCTTAATGTGGGACCCTGCATCCTGTAGGTATAAGCTATTGAGGCCGTTGTCCACACTTCTGGCCGCCCTGTGCTTGTATACAGAGGTTCTCCATTTTGAATTACAATAAAGAATTGTTTGTAATGGAGTTTTAGGGGGAGGGAGGAAAACAGACATTAGATTGCTTACAAGCAGATTAAATAATACAGCCATTGTTCACACGGGTGACCTGCTGCAGACTTTCTTGCCTGACCCTCAGGCCCCATTCAGTACTCACTGTGTACCGACCATGCCAGAATAGCGATGAATGGGCAAACACAGCCTTCAAGAGTCGGGTCTGCCCATGCCAATCAGCGTCTGCTTCTGATCTGCCAATTGGCAGCCTTCTATGCGACAGCCAGGAGTGTTGAGGAGGCCTACCACATGATCGGCGCTGGTGCACCTCAGGGTTTCTCCTGCCTAGGAGGATCAAGACTCCAGAGGGCAAACGAGAAGAACCAGACGTTGGACAGGTTCTACTTTCAGCTTTGTTGCTCCTACCGATACAGGCACCACTAGACTCTGGTGCTACCCAAAACAAAGGTTTTGGATTTGGTACTGGATTTGGTGCAACAACAGGAGGGGACTGGTACTGGTCTTGGAATTAGTTTAGTGATTAGATTAGAATTTGGAGGATTCAATACCCAGCAACAGCAACAAACTGCCTTAGGGGTCTGCTTGGTCAGTCTGCACAAATCCTGTTCAGTCCAATCAGCCAATAAACACAGCAAGTGCTCCAACAATATTAGGAGATGAGTGAGATGCCATTTTACCAAAGTGGACTCGTACAAGCCTTTTGGCGAACAGGCAAAGGTTATTTAGACAATAACATCCCTCCAGTAGAGTTCTCACAGTTGAATCCATTTTGCAGGTTTAAGCTTTAGGGAAGTGACCCTGAGACTGAACAATGGATCTACAACACGGCTCAGAGAGCAGTTTCAGCCTTCTCTCTCTCCTGCCCTGGGGACCGGCAACTATCTTGGAAGGCCAAGGCACCATTTTGTGAGTACCAGGCAACAAACTGAATCATTGACAGTGTCATTACTACTGATTACTCTGCCTATTCTGGACTGATTGAACACTGACTGATTGGACTCTGACCTTTTCTGCTCTTTCCTAATTTTGGTTAGTTAGATTAGTTACTTAATTGTATTTGTTCATTACCTTTTTTGCTTTCACCCCTCTTCTGTCTCTTTGACAGAACCGCTCCCTCCTTACAACCATTATTAGGTTGGTGCAAATCCTATCAAACGGACAGATGGCAGCAGGTACAGGCAGGATCCACAACCTCTGAGCCTTTCCAACAAAAACATGGTGTAACTCAGGGCTCCTCACTCTCTGCCCTCTTATTCAATATATTACATGCAACCCATATGTGAAATAATCCACTCATTTAACATATCATGCCTAATCCACGCAGATGACATACTACTCTTCACCCCATTCACAATTGACCAACCGAACTTCTCCCCACTAGTAAAATGCTTCGAGACCGTAACCGACTGGCTCCACTCACAGAGTCTGAAGATAAACTTCAGCAAGACGGACGTACTATTCATTACAAGAAATCAATCCTTCTCACCTCTGCCGACCTTAAAGACAAGAGACACTGAACTCCCAAGTAGACCCACCATCTGCTACCTATGCGTGACTCTAGACCAGCAGCTCGAATTTAAAACACACATCAGCAACACTATCAAGCAAATTTACCACAAAATACAAACATTGCGACATCTCCGACCCCTGCTGCAACCAGGTGACTTCAGAACAATTTTTCAGGCACTGGTGACCCCCCACTTTGACTATGCCAACGTGATCCTGCATGGCCTACCCAAAAACACGCTAAACCCACTACAGCTGGCAATGAACACAGCTGCACGCTTCCTACACGGAGCCTCTAGAAGAGATCACATCACTCCAATCCTAAGGGACCTGCACTGGCTACCAGTTTACTGCCGGCTCACCTATAAAGTAGTCCTGATGACCTTCAAGGCCATCAACAAAATATCCGCCACCTCCCTAACGGATCTTCTCTACCCCACTCCAGCAAGCAGAGCAAGGAGGACATTTGCCACCAATACCCTACAGACCCCTAATGAAATAACAAAATGCACCCAGGCAACAAAGAACTGAGCCTTTAAGCTCTATGCTCCCAGCTGCTGGAATGCGTCCCAACCACCGTCCGAGCGATCACGGATCTCACCCATTTCAGAAAAGCACTAAAACACCACCTCTTTGTCCTACACTACTCACAGCCCAGTAACTCAACTTCACCCACCATACACCCTGCTAGGCAACTGTAAGTTACAGACAACTCGTATTTATTTTGGAGATAGCTGTAGATAGTTCCCCCAGTTTGAAATCCAAGTTGTATCACCCGTTCAATGTAAGTGCTCAACAGTTCTCCTGTTCCGCACAAAACTGTTATCTGTAAACCACACTGATTTTAAAAGCGCGGTATATAAAAGTAATAAAATAAATAAATACAATATTCTCAGCTATTGTGTTGTCTGTCTTGTTTAGATTCTAAACTCTGACAAGCACGGACCGTCTTTCTAAATGTATATGTACAGTGCTGCGTAAGCCTTATAATGCTATACAAATGATTAATAGTAGAAGTAATTTGGGATTTCTCCCTATGTGTATCGCTTTTGCACTTGCACACGTTATATTTCATCTGCCATTTTGGATGTCCTGTCTAGCAAGGCTCTCTTGTAATTTCTTACAATCTGCATCTGATTTAACAACTTTGAATAATTTTAGTGTTACTTGCAGATTTAACAACCTCACTGCTTTTTCCCATTTCCAGATCATTTATAAATATATTATGAAGTACCTTTTATAAATCATTTATAAATATATTATGAATCAGACGATGCATTGCTCCTTGGCAGAATGGCTATGAAAGACCTAGATAAGATTCTCAAGAGCAGAGATGTCTCTCTCCATACAAAGATTTGACTTGTTCAAGCCATGGTATTTTCAATAACATCATATGGATGTGAAAGCTGGACAGTGAAAAAGATAAACAGGAAGAAAATTGATGCCTTTGAATTATGGTGCTGGCGGCGAATACTGTGTATACCATGGACTGCCCGAAGAACAAACCAGTCAGTACTAGAGGAGATCAAACCTAAGCTTTCTTTAGAAGCTCAGATTACAAGACTTTGAGTTTCATACTTTGGACATATCATGCAAAGAGAGAGATCATTAGAGAAAGACATCATGCTTGGCAAGATAGAAGGTCAACGCAAAAGAGGAAGGCCAGCAATGAGATGGATCGATACAATAACAGCAGCTACGAGTTCCAGTCTGTCAACAATGAGCCGCCTGACTCAAGACCGAACACAATTTAGGATAGCTATCCAGAGGGTCGCCATGAGTAGATTCCGACTCGACGGCACTTAACAACAATATGAAGCACCTGTCTCAGTACCGATCATTGGGGTACACTACTATTCACCTTCCTTCACTGAGAAAGTTGGGCATTTAACCTTACTCTATTTTCTCTCCTTATCCTGTTTCTTACCCACAATAGCACATTTCTTCCTATCCCATGGCTTTTAGTTTCCTCAGGAATCTGTCATGAGCTACTTTGTTAAAGGCTTTCTGAAAATCCAAGTACCCTATATGAACTGGCTCTCCTTTATCCACATGTTCATGCCGCGGGAAAAAGAATGGGGCAGACCTGTTAAGAAAGGCTGCCTTGACTAAATCCATGTTGACTTTGTCCCACCAAACCATGTCTATGTGTTCACTTACTTTGTTCTTTATATTAGTTTCTACTATTTTTCCTGACACTGATAGCAGGTTCGTCAGTTTGTTGTTTCCTGGATCCCTTTTTGAAAACTGGCATTATGCTGACCGTCCACTAAACTTCAAGTACAGTAGATGATTTTAATAAAAGGTCACAGAATAGTACATGTGAAATTTCATTGTTGGGGTTTTTTTCAGCACTCTGGGGTGCTTCAGTTTCTCCAAATTACCACCATTAAATACCATTTCTGATATGGATAGTTCCCATATCTTCCTTAGTAAGTACTGAAACAATTCATTTAGTCTCTCTGATATGGTCATGCCCTCCCTGAGTGCCCCTTTTACCCCTTGTTCATCCAATGGTCCAGCTGACTCCCTTCGGGCTTCTTGCTTCAAATGTACCTGAAAAATGTACCCAGTGTCCCATTGATTATCATCCTTCTATCAGTTCTCTGAGATGAGTTCTTTGACTGGGTGACCAGAGAACTAGATCAAGGGCATACAATGGATGTGATCTACCTAGATTTCAGCAAAGTCTTTGATACCGTTCTTCAATAAACCGAGCAGCCTGGGGATGGGTCACAAGATGGTGAAATGGATCAGAAATTGGTTGACTGACAGACTACAGAAGGTGGTGGTAAACTGAACTCACACAGAAGACAGGAAGGTGAATAGTGGCATGCCCCAGGGATTAGTGTTAGAACGTCTACTGTTCAATGTATTTGTGAGCGATAGAGCTAAAGGATTGAAGGGAAAAGTCTGCCTTTTTGAAGATGACATGAAAATTTGTAACTGAGTAGACTCTTCTGAGGGAGTGGGCAACATGAGGAAGGATCTACAAAAACTGAAAGAATGATCTAATGCTTGGCAGTTCAGATTTAATGCAAAGAAGTGCAGTTATGCACTTGGGATGCAGAAATAGAAGGGAATTGTATGCAATAGAGGGTGAGAGGTTGGTGTGCGCGGACCAGGAGAAGGTCCTCAAAGTGATAGTGTTTGAGGATCTCAAGGTGGCAAAACAATTTATTTTATTTATTTAGTATACGCTTATATACCGCTACTTCCAGCGATCAGTAGCGGTTTGATTATAATTTGGGGGTTGTCAAATCAGGACAGAAAAATTGGGATAATATATACATAGATTGAGAATATGGCACATCACACAGAATTAGGAACTTAAAGGTTAGATTTTACATATTTACAGTTTTACATATTTACAGTTTTACATAATTACAAAGAACATTTCAACAGATTAGATTCATGATTTTTCGCCTTATCTGGTGATTCCACTTTGGTTTACATCCTGTTGTAGTGACATTGGAAAAGATGGGTTTTTAGTTTCTTTCTGAAGTCAGTAATGTCTCTAATTGCACGTAGTTCGTATGGTAGTTGATTCCAGATTGTTGGGGCAGAGAATGAGAATGCTCTGTGGCTAGTACTGGCTTTTACTGATCTGATGTTATTAGGAACTTGTAGTGTGTCTGAGTTGATAGTTCTCCTGTCTCTGTTGGTTGGTTGCTTGCTGACAAGGGTTGAGAGGAATGATGGCGCTAGGTCATGTATAAGTTTAAACGTGGTTACCAAAGTTTTATATTGTATCCTGGCAGCGATGGGTAGCCAATGTAGCTCGATCAATACAGGTGTAACGTGTTCGGAAATACTTGTTCGTGTGATGATCCTTGCCGCCACATTTTGGGCCATTTGTAGGATATTTAGCGTTTTCTTTGGCAGACCCTGTAGGATGGCGTTACAGTAGTCTAAGTGAGGCATAATGAGTGCTTGTGCAACAGTCCGAAAGTCACAGGGTTCGATTAAGTTCCTCAGTGGTTGTAGGACTCTGAGTTTGTGGAAAATGGCCTTGTTTGTTTTGCGCAGGTGTTTTTCCATCTTTAGTTTGCTGTCGAGTGTGACTCCCAGATATTTGATCTCATTTTTTGTGTTGTATGTGTTGTTACAGAGGGTGATTGTCGGGGGAGGTTCAAAGTTAGGTTTATTTGATATATACATCACTTCGGTTTTCTTGTGGTTGATTGTGATGTTATTTTGCAGGAGCCATTCTAACATCTCATACAGGCAGGTTTCGAGCTGGGTATACTTCGGGTCGGTTGTGTCCAATTGTGTGTATAGCATAATATCATCTGCATATATATGGTAGTTGATATTATGTTTTTTGAAAATGACACAGAGGGGGGCTGCATGTAAATGTTGAAAAGTAGCACCGAAAGGGCCGATCCCTGGGGTATGCCTTGAGTTTGTGTGAATGCTTCTGCTTTTTCTCCGTTGAATTGGACCTGTGGCCTTCTGTTCGTTATGTAGGAGGAGAACCATTTAAGGGTGGTTCCCAAAATTCCTATGTGACAAGGTGGTAGCCGTAGCCAAAGCCGAAAGGATGCTGGGTTGCATACAGAGAGGAACAACCAGCAGAAAGGAGGAGGTATTAATGCCCCTGTGCAAGTTATTGGTGAAGCCTCACTTGTGTTCAGGTTTGGAGACCATATCTCACATAAGATATAAAAAGACTTGAAACTGTTCAAAGGAAGGTGACCAAAATGATTTGGAGCCTGAGCCAGAAGACGTATGAGAAGAGACTTGAAGGCCTAAATATGTAGAACCTAGAGGGACAGGGGAGATATTATATGGATGTTTAAATACTTAGAAGGGGAATCTGTAAAACTAGAGGGCATAAAATGAAGCTGCAGAGAGGTAAACTTAAAAGCAATGCCAGGGAGGTATTCCCTGTATCTGCTTCCTCATTGCCTGGCTGCCTATTGGATCTCTGGACCCAGGTGACTGTGTGCTGGTTGGCCGACACACTAGGAAGGGCTATATCACTTGAGCCCCAGCACGGGACACAATCGCAGGCATGTGCCCAAAGGGGCAGCCCTACCCCTTTGGTGCACATTGGCACAAGGAGGTAGTGTTCGGTCCCTGTAATGGGGAAACGAAAAAAGAGAGTTGCATCCTCAGCAAGTACAAAGGCTGCTAAAGTAGTTGGACCCATGGATGTTCATTTTAAATATGTGGGGGTTTCGTCTTCTGTTCCATCTTTGTCTTTGATTAGCGAGGATGCATCACTTGTGAGTACTTCATCATTCTCCCCCTCTGGCACATCTAAAGGTTTTTTTAACCCCACCCAATCAAGAAGGCTCGGGCGGCCTCTTCACCTATCGGGGAGTCCCCTGGACTGGTTCCCCTTCCAACTACTTTCCTAACTTTGGAATCTGTTGCTGAAAAACATGTTTGTTCTCTTCCCTCTTCTATCGTTTTTCAAGTGGCAAGGGAGAGATTGCTACTGCCAGCTGATGTTTGGACCTCCTTGGGCCAGCGGCTTAAAGGAGGAGGTGCCATCAGGTGCATCTGCTGCCGCACACCGGCCCAGCGGCTTAAAGGAGGAGGCGCCATCAGGCGCATCTGCTGCCGCACGCCGGCCCATGGAGCAAGCCGGGCCAGCAGCTTAAAGGAGGAGGCACCATCGGCCCTTTGGCGGAGACCAAGGCGCCTTGGCGCGAACCATCTAACACAGCACCAGCAAATCACCTGGCAAGTGTCACGGAGCAGCACGTCAGAGAACAAAGTTCCTCCGCACCTTGCAACCCTGCAGCTTGCCTCCCGACCCTTACCACCTCCCATACGAAGTAAGCACCCACCACTGCTACCGCCACCCACAGCCTATTGATGCCATTGCCACCCATTGCTCCCTCACTACCACAACCCCATTACCTGCAATTACTTCTGTATTGAACCTGCCTCCCTTTGCTCGAATTGAACTTGCTATCCACAGCTTGCACTGAACTGGCTACCCATTGCTTGCACTGAACCATCACTTGCACTCAGCTGGCTACCCACTACCCACTGCTTGCACTGAACCGGCTACCCACTGCTTGCACTGAACCGGCTACCCACTGCTTGCACTGAACCGGCTTCCCATTGCTTGCACTGAACCGGCTTCCCATCGCTTGCACTAACTTACTACCGACCACTTGCATTGAACTCGCTTCCCATTGCTTGCATTGATTACCCACATTGAACCTGCTACCCACTGCTCACATTGAACGTGCTGCTTAGGCTATAGTCTCCCCACTGCCCATTGCTTGTATCCTAACCTACATTGCATAGTGTGTAGTCCCCACTTGTAACCTAACATTTACTGCATAGTGTTTAGAATCCGCAGCCATCTCATTGCTTGTAAGCTAACTTACGCTGCCTAGCCCCACTACTCCTCTTCTATGGCCCCTCATCACATTGCCCTTCTATTCCTCATACTCCCCAACTGCCTCCCCTCCTACCAACACCCTCACCCCTCTCTCCTCTTCTCTCCCTCTACCTTCCTCACCTCTCCCTCCATTCTGTCTCCTAACCTAGCATCTGCCCTTGAGCTTCATCACACCCTCCCCCTCATTCAACCAGCCCCTCTCTCTTTAAGACAACCTCACCCTCGCTTCCGCCGTACTGCCTCCACTTTACCCCGCTCTCTACTACTCCTTCTCCTTCTCTCATCAGGTGACATCAACCCCAACCCTGGCCCCCCTCGATTTCTCTCACATTCTAAGAAGAGCTCCTCACGCACCTTATCTAATCTCATCCACATCCCCCTCCTTCCCCCTTCTGCCCTACCTCACTCTTGCCCCAATCTCTCAACCGGAGACTTAGACCCTAACCCCATCCCCTTTAGAGTTCTATCTCATTCTAATAAGAGATTCTCATGTAACCTATCTAATATCATCAATGCCCCCCTTCATTCCCCCTTCTCTTCCCCTCCCTCATGTCCCTCTTTAACAGCACACTCACCCAGAGACACCCACCGGTACCCTGGCCCCTCCAGATCTCTGTATTTCTCTAGAAATAGATCCCCACATTTTATTTATTTATTTATTTAAAGTCTTTTCTATACCGTGCTCTTTATTATCAGTGCGGTTTACAATTAACAGTTTGACACAAGGGCAGCATAATTGTCCAGTGTTTACATATAACAGGGAGGTAACATGGAAAAGAACTGGGGGAACTATGTACAATTTAAGTGGTGATAGAAGAACATGAGTGGGCTATTTACACTAAAGCACATAACAGCCCCCCTAGACCACGGTCCTACTCTAGAAAGAAATCCTCACGTAACTTAGCCAACCTTATCCATATCCCTCTCCTCTCCCTCTCCACTCTCCCATTCTCATGTGCCCTATGGAACGCATGCTCAGTCCCTAACAAACTAGCCTTTACCCATGATCTCTTTATCACTAATGTGCTACACCTCCTTGCCATAACTGAGACCTGGCTCCCCCCAGACAATACTGCATCTGCCACTGCTCTCTGCCACGGCGGCTACCAGTTCTCCCATACACCTAGATCCATTGGCCGCGGTGGTGGTGTTGGGCTTCTACTTTCTCTCTCTTGCCAATTCCAACCCCTCCTGCTGCCTCAATCGCACTCCTCCCTCTCCTTTGAAGTCCACTCCATTCGCCTCTTCTCACTACTTCCCCTCTGAGTAGCAGTTATCTATCGCCCACCCGACAAATCCAAGTCGACTTTTCTTACCGACTTCGACTCCTGGCTTTCCATTTATCTGGAGCCCTCCTCCCCCACTCTTATTCTTGGCGACTTTAACATTCATGTCGATAACCCCTCCGATCCCCATGCTTTAAAGTTCCTCGCCCTCACCTCCTCATTTAACCTCCAACTTTGCTCCATGGACCCACCCACCTGCACGGCCACTGCCTTGACCTGATACTCTTCTCTAACTCTTCTCCCTCAAACCTCTGCAACTCGATCCTCCCCTCATCTGACCATCACCTCTTAACCTTTAATCTTCAGCTCCCGCTGTCTCAACCTCGTCCTGTCTCCTCTCAGCTATTTAGAAACCTTCATAATATTGATCCCTTGACTCTCTTCTCTACTATTTCCCCATCTCTTTCCTACATCTTGTCCTCCAAATCCGTCGATGAGGCAGTATCCCCCTATAATGCTGCACTATCCTCGGCTCTTGACACTCTAGCCCCACCCACACCACGTCCTGTTAGACATTCTGCTCTCCAGCCCTGGCTTTCATCCACAGCCCGCTATTTATGCACCTGTACCCGTTCTGCGGAACATGCTTGGACCAAATCCCACTCCCCTGAAGACCACCTACACTTCAAATTCATGCTTGGCTCTTCCAATCAGCCATAGCACTTGCCAAACAAAATTACTACAACCACCTGACTAACTCCCTTGCCTCCGATCCTCGCCGCCTCTTCAATACCCTCAATTCTCTCCTCAAGGTGCCCCAACCCCCAGTCCCGCCCTCCCTTTCTGCCCAAACCCTAGCCGACTACTTCCACGACAAAATCCACAAGATTACCCTCCAATTCCCCATTCCCTCATCTTCCTCCCCCCTCCTCAATTCTCCCCCCCGATCCATACTCCCTCTGCTACCTTCTTCTCCTTCCCTGTGATCTCCAGTGAGGAAATCACACTCCTTCTCTCCTCCTCCAAACCCACCACATGCTCTTCCGACCCTATCCCCACCCATTTCCTCCATCCCATTTCCTCCACCATTGTCCCCTCCATCTCCTATATTCTCAACCTTTCACTCTCCACTGTAACTGTCCCCACTGATTTCAAACACGCTGTTGTCACACCTCTCCTCAAGAAACCCTCACTTGACCCCACCTGTCCTTCTAACTGTCGACCCATCTCCCTCCTTCCCTTCATATCTAAACTACTAGAACGAGCAATCCACCGCTCCTGCCTCGACTTCCTCACCTCCCAAGCCCTCCTGGACCCACTACAATCCGGCTTCCATCCCCTACACTCCACTGAAGCTGCTCTTACAAAAGTCTCCAATGACTTGTTCCTCGCTAAGTCTAAGGGCCTCTACTCTGTCCTCATCCTTCTCGACCTCTCCGCTGCCTTTGACACTGTTGACCACAATCTTCTCCTTTCCTCGCTTGCTTTCAAGGGCTCCGTTTTATCCTGGTTCTCCTCCTACCTCTCCCATCACTCCTTCAGTGTCTGCTCTGGCGGCTCCTCCTCCTCCTCCTCTCCCACCCCGCTCCATGTCGGTGTACCTCAGGGATCTGTCTTGGGCCCCCTCCTTTTCTCTCTCTATACCCAATCCCTTGGTGCGCTTATATCCTCCCATGGATTTCAGTACCATCTCTATGCCGATGACTCCCAAATCTACCTCTCTACACCCAGTATCTCTCCAGCAATCCAGACCAAGATCTCTGCCTGTCTTGCTGACATCGCTGCCTGGATGTCTTATCGCCGCTTGAAATTGAACATGGCCAAGACTGAACTCCTCATCTTTCCCCCCAACTCCTCCCCCCCTCTTCCTCCCTTCTCAGTCTCCGTGGATGGATCCACGATCCTCCCTGTTCCTTCAGCCCACAATCTGGGGGTTACTTTGACACCTCTCTCTCCTTCTCCACACATATCCAGCTCATAGCGAAGACCTGCCTCTTCTTTCTCTACAACATCAACAAAATCCACCCCTTCCTGTCTGAACACACTACCAAAACGCTTGTCCACTCCTTAATCTCCTCCTGCCTCGACTATTGCAACATACTCCTTGCTGGTCTTCCCGCGAGCCATCTCTTCCCCCTTCAATCTGTACAAAATTATGCCGCTGGACTAATCTTCTGCCAGTCTCGCCATGCCCACATCTCTCCTCAAGTCGCTTCACTGGCTCCCCATCCAAGCCCGCATCCAATTCTAACTCCTCCTACTGACCTATAAATGCATTCACTCTGTAGCCCCTCAATACCTCTCGTCTCTTATCTCTCCCTACATCCCCACTCAGCAACTTCGCTCCGCTAACAAACTAGTTCTATCTAGGCCTTTCACTCGCACCGCTAACTCCCGACTTCGCTCCTTTCACCTCGCTGCACCTCACGCCTGGAACATCTTACCTATGTCTGTACTCCAGGCACCCTCCCTGGCCCTCTTCAAATCCAGGTTAAAGACCCACCTCTTCACTATCGTGTTCAAATCCTGACTTCTATACTTCATCTTAACCCAGGGGTGGGCAATTTCGGTCCTGGAGGACCGCATACCATTCAGGTTTTCATGTTGTCTATAATGAATATTCATGAGATCTATTTGCATCCACTGCCTTCCATTGTATGGAAATAGGTCCATGAATATTTATTAGGGACATCATGAAAACCTGACTGGTCTGCGGCCCTCCAGGACCGGAATTGCCCACCCCTGTCTTAACCTAACCCTCACCTCATGACTGAACTTTGAAAACCTTATTGTACTTTGCACTGATTGGATAATGCTCTGTATTGTTATGACTAGATTGTAAGCCCGGACGAGCAAGCCTCTGACGAGCAGGGACTGTCTCTTGTATGTATGTCTGTACAGCGCTGCGTGCGTGGTGCTATATAAGTGTTAAATAGTAGTAGTAGTAGTAGTAAATTGTTAAGATATATTATGTTCCTAAGGGGAAGGTGATGAGAGGGGATTTAAGAGTTGAACAGGATTATGATCAGTTATCTGTGCCTACACTAGAAATATCTGCTTTTTAGAGTCTTTGCAAGAAGATATTGCTTCAAGGGCCACCTTGGTTGTGTTCCTTATGTCTGAGATTGATAAAGATAAAATTATGAGATTGTATTTTCCTAAGAAGTCTGAAAAGTTCTGCGGTCAGGTTATATTAAAATATTTCCCGATGTCCCTAGGGTGACTCAGAAGCATCAGAAAGCTTTCCTAGGCTTAGATCTCATGTCCAGGCTCTTGGTGCCTCGTTCTATTTAAAATTTCCCTTTCAATGCCTTATTGTTTATCAGGGGAGGAAGAGGTTTGTGTTTTATGATCCTGTACAGTTGGAAGAGTTTCTGCAAGGGAAAGCTTTAAAAAAATTCTTTACTTTTATGATGATTTGCTGCCTTCTGATTTAGTTTAAGGGTGTTTATAGATGTGTTTGCAGAGAGATTTTTGTTTTTTATTTGTGGAATATTCTCCTTGATGTGGACTTGATTATGTATATATAGATAGTATACATGTATACTATTGTATTGTTTTTTTCTTGTTTAATGTTTAAATCTATAAATAAAATAATTTAAAAAAAAGCAACAGAAAATACTTTTTCACTGAAAGGGTGGTGGATGCTTGGAATGCCCTTCCGATGGAGGTGATGGGGGCAATTACATTGATGGAATTCAAAATGTCATGGGACAGACACAGTGGATCCCTTTATAGCAGGGGTTCTCAAACCTGTCTCCCAGTCAGTTGGGTTTTCAGTTTATCCATAATGAATATACATATGAGAGATTTGTATACACTGCCTCCATTGTATGCAAATCTCTATCATACATATTCATTATGGATATCCAGAAAACCCCCGACTGGCTGGGGAGATCCAAGGACAGGTTTGGGAACCCCTTTATAACAAGAGGTAAAATCTCAAAATAAACTTAACTATCTTTTAGACTTCAACAAATAGAGGGGGTGACTTGCACAGGGCAGTTGGTACAACCCTAAACAAAGGCATAGAGGGGGTGACCTGCATGAAGCGGCATGTAGAACTAATTTAGCTACCTTACTGGATAGACTAGATGGACTATACTGATCTTTATCTGCCATCATATACTAAGTTACTGTGTTACCTGGAGTACATAAATGTCTCTATTGGGATGCCCTACCTTCCCCATTATGATAGTATCCCTTAAAAGGTATTTCACTCCAAACCTTGTCCCAGGAATGAAACTGGGCAAACAAAATGGCCCATATCTGGTGTCATACAATGACTATAAATATCCATAAGCAATTTAAGGGAAAATGAAGAAATTATTTGTCTATTTGCTCAACTGATGTTTCTTTGTATCAGTGCTTTTTATTCACCTAGGAACTCTGTATTATTTATTTATTTAACGGGATTTTCTATACCGCATTATCTTAAATTCAGTGTGGTTTCCATAAAACATCAACAAGAAGTATATGTTGAACAGAGAATCTTAACTTGGAAGATTACATAGGGTAAAGCGTAGTAAGCTATATAGGTGCAAAGGGAGATTAGGTTGAAGTGTCCGTTCCAAAGTTTTCCTTAACATAGTAGCATAATATATGATGGCAGATAAAGACCAATATGGTCTGTCACCTGATGTTCAATGTAAAATGTTCTGTTCTCTGGAAACCGCTTTGACCTGGAAAAGGCAGTATATAAATATAGCTAGCTAAATAAAAAAAAAAAATAAAATATAGTCTGCCCAGCAAGGTGGCAAGAGTAGGTGCACCAGCCACTCCGTGCAGGTCTCCCCTCCCTATGCCTTTGTTTATTGGTGTACCCACCGCTCCGTGTAGGTCACCCCTATTTGTTGAGATATAAGAGATAGTTATGTTTATTTTGATTTTATCTGTCCCATGCCATTTCAATTCTGTCACCGTATTTGCCCCCACCACTTCCATTGGGAGGGCATTAACCACCCTTTCAGTGAAAAAATATTTCCTGATATAGCCTTTCAGTTTACTCCCTTGCAGCTTCATGTTATGCCCAATAGTTTTACAGCTCTGTTTTGGTGCCAAGACATTGGTATGTTTGCTCTCTCCTCAAAAGCCCTTATTTAGATCTAATTTTTAGGGTAGCTTAATGTTGTTAACATGGTCGTTTTAATTACATATTTCATGGATGTTCATTGTGCATATTCTAAAAAGTAAATATGGTTCAGAAATGGACATCAGTGTGCAAGGATAACTATTACAGGTTACCGTGAAGTGTAAGGGGAAAGGATAGGTGAGGGAGTTTTAATAACAATGTAAGATGGAACTATAAAGGAGAGCTTTTCAGGCAGCTTTTTATCTTAGGTTGATGTGCTGTCAGATGGGATTGTAGGTACTATAAGTCTCTTAAAGAAAAAAATAACTTCTGAACAAAAATCAATAGGTTTAATGTTTATTGAACTTGATAAACCACATTTCATCACACTGAACAAGTAGGTGTACAGTAACAAATTATTAAGGGAAAAATAACATTACCAAGACAGACAGAGTTGAGGACACAAAAGGATGGCCTAATACATTGCAGTAATCCTGCCACACACTGACAAACAAATCAGAAGGAAAGGTAAAGAAGTTAATTAGATGGCTAGCAGACCTGTCTGAAGCATCAGCAGCTTGGAGTGGATAAAACCCAGGTTGTAGGGTGACCACAAGCAAATCAATCAGGTAAAGACTAAGAGCAAAACCAAATCTTCAGGGTGAGTTTGAACTTGCCCTTACTCTCTGAAGACAATCCGTTCCAGAGCAGTGGAACAAGAAAGGAAAAGGCTGTTTTAAGTTTATGTTTATGTTTATTAAAACTTTATATACCGCCCAATACAATTAGCATCTGGGCGGTTCACAATACATAAAAGCAATTAAAAAGAGAGAGGGTTGCGGAAAGAGAAACGGAAAAAGGAACGCCATAAAATCATGAGAAAAGAGATAGAAGCAGATAGCAGTTGGGGGATACAGAAGCAGACATGAAGGGAGAGAGGGAACACAATGACAATACAGGAAGGCGCAGGAAGGAGGAATTAAGGAACTAACATGATTAAAGCTATGGAGGAGAAGAGGACGGAGCTGGAAAGGGGAGGTTGAGGCAGACATGAAGGGAGAGAGGGAACACAATGACAATACAGGAAGGCGCAGGAAGGAGGAATTAAGGAACTAACATGATTAATGCTATGAAGGGGAAGAGGACGGAGCTGGGAGGGGGAGGTTGAAGGCAGAACAGAAGATATGGGTTTTCAGCTTAGCTTTAAAGGATTGGTAGGAGGTTTCTAAACGTAAGGAGTGGGGAAGTGAATTCCAAAGCCTTGGACTGAGAAAAAAGAAAGCTGAAGACCGAGTTGATTCTAAGTGTGCTTGGGAGGGAGGGGGAAGAAACATACGGTTAACGTGGATGGAACGTAAGGAACGGTGAGGGGTATGGAGGCGGACTTGATCTGCAAGATACAGGGGGATACCTGAGTGGATCACCCTGTGGACAAAGATAAGGACTTTAAACTGAACACGAAAAGAAACAGGAAGCCAGTGATAGTGTATTAACAAGGGGGTGACGTGATCGAAACGTGAAGCGTGAGAGAGAACGCAGACGGCAGTGTTTTGGACCCGTTGAAGACGACAAATTTGTGATTCGGGAAGCCCAGCGAGACAGACATTACAATAGTCGAGACGAGACATGACAAGAGAGATAAGCAGGGTGGCCATAGAGGAAGGGGTAAGGAAAGGACGTACAGCACGAAGTTGTCTTAAAGTAAAGAAGGAACGCTGGACAACAGAAGAGATATGTTCTTTAAAGGAAAGGGAAGAATCAAGAGTTACACCCAAGTACCGCAAAAAGGAGACAGTGGGGATGGGTGAAGAGGAGAATATCGGAGAGAGGTTAGGAGGGGGATTACCAAAGGTGAACCAGATAGCCGAAGTTTTTGAGAGATTAATATGCAGAAAGTTGGTCGAGAGCCAGGAGGCGACGGAAGAGAGACAGGTGTTGAAGGCGGTGATGTCAGGTGCAGCAGAGTTGGTGTGGAAGAGGAGAAAGATGTCATCAGCATAGAAATGAGCAAAGACACCGTGCTGTTGAATAAGAAGCGCAAGGGGAGCCAGAAACACATTGAAGAGAAGAGGAGCAAGAACGGAACCCTGGGGAATACCGCATGGAAGGGGAGTGGAGGGTGAAGACCCTGAGCCAGTGTGAACTGAGAAAGTGCGACTAGACAGAAAAGAGTGAAACCAGCGGAGAACCAGGCCGGAGAGGCCGGCATCCTGAAGACGAGATAGGAGAGTGCGATGATCAACCAAATCGAAAGCGGCGGAAAGGTCTAGAGAAACAGCAAGGGAGAGTAAACCACGGTCGTGAGCAATATGCAAATCGTTAAGAAGGGAAAGAAGAACAGATTCTGTGCTATGACCTGGGCGGAAACCTGATTGACGAGGGTGAAGAGTGAGAGAGGCCTCGAGGTGAGAAGAGAGCTGAGAGAAAACCAATTTTTCCAAGAGTTTTTACAAGGTAACCTCCAATCTAACAAAAGTTGCAGATGGCAAACAGTTGATAAAGTTGATGACCTTAACAGATACAAGAGGTTTCACAGAGGAGATAAACTGGGAACACCTGTATAGAAGGCACAATGGGTCAATAACCATCTTTTGTTTAAAACATTTATATTAAACTCCTATTTTCTCACTTGCCGTCTTTTTTTTTTATTGGCTTCCACCTCAGTTGGAACCTGTCTCTGCTGAGCTAAGGCACCAATAAGCATTACGTTTCAGGGAATCCCGCTGGGGATTTTCTATTTTATGTCCTCCCTTGTTAAGCCCTACTATCACAGTGATAGTCCTTGGCCAGGAGCTGTAGACTGTCTCCTTCAGGAACCTCTTTCTGTGTGCTCCCTGAGTTTGGCCCTAGGCATTAATGCTGCTCCCCCTCCAGGGCTGTAAATGCATTCTCTGTAGTAATCACCCAACCCCAGGTGACTAAGAGCCTGAAGCAGAGCTTTGCACTTGAATCTAAGGGGTATGTTTTTATTCAATGGGGCCGTGGCCCCGATATCGCACGGAGTCTGCTACCGTGGTTTAGTAAACATACTCCTAGGTCTCCAACATAAGCCATCGGACTATCCTAGAAAGCTAATCTTTTTATTGCATTGACTGGGCTTCCTATAACTGAAATGTAACACTTTTTGTTCAGTCCTCAAGTGTGGAGCAGAACAATTTTACTTTAGTTGGCTGTCTTATTCCTCCATATCCAAAGAGCTAATGAGTCTTCCCATAATTTAATTGGAAAGGAAGAGCAGAATGCAAAACACATTTCATAATAAAAATAATTCTGAAACTGTTGAATATGTGCTTACAGAGATCCAACCTGTTCAATTTTAATTAATATAGGTTTAGCATGATAAAGTACTCCAGCAACCTTCATGAAAGTCAAGCTTTTAAAGCTTGATAAACAACCAAAAACTCTGTTTTTATTAAATCCAGAATTTATAACAGCAGAAATATTCTTCAGGCCATATATAATGGTATAACATGCATATTTTGCCTTATTGCTCCCTGTTTTGCTTGTACTAGATTTATATGATTGCTGTGTGATCTAGTTACAAAGCTCAGATTTTGTTCCTGCTTTCTTGGTTTCATTTCAAGTTTTATTTGGAACTTCCATCTGTGCAACAGGACATGAATACAGATGTGAAACAGTAGAATTGGGGGCCTTAATACTTCCCCATCTCAGAGTTGAGACATTTCCTTCAGGCATCACTTTCATGGGGATGAAAGCTTTATTGTTTTGCTAATGTTCTGCTGGAGCAACATCTGATTTGCATCCAGTGCTGTATAAACTGGCATTTTTACCAATCATTGTGTTTGAGGTGATGCAGAGGGTTTATTTCTCTTTCAGATGAAGAGAAGTTTAAACGACTGACTCTGGAAGGTGTGCCTGTGGAATGTGCCTGGAGCGCTATTTGGACTCAGACTGTCCGAAAGAGTGTGACTGACTGTAAAATATCTGAACAGGTAAAGCCAATGGTGACAAAGAGCAAGTTGTTACATTTATTGTGTATCATTGTACCCACTTCCCCAAAAATATTGTTGCATTGACCAATTAGACATCAGAATAGCTGCACAAGATTTACCTTGCTAAACGAATACACGTGTTCATGTCTGTTTTATGTGAGTGATACATGGTCACAAACTTTCGGGTGCACTCTGTGTGCAGCTTACTTATTGGTGACTGCTTTAATATTTCCCTTGCTCCTTTCTGATGCACTCGCTAACCCTCTGGATACCACTCCTTTCCCTGCAGCAGCTGGGGAGAGTTAACCACTGCTGTCCAACATTCTGCCCAGAGACTCACTGCCCAACTACCACGTCTGTGGCTTTCTATTTGAATCAGGTGGTGCCAGCACTTCTGCACTATTCTTTCGTGTAAGAATTCTACTGCATGGCTCAAACTCTGATCCATGTGCAACTCATTGGGTAGAGCCAGATAGCAGCTGTAGGCAAGATTCCAGTGGCACAAAGAGTTGTGCAGGGAGCCAACAGGTACTCCTGTGGCTGCAGCAAAAGCCATTGCTGGCCACTTTTGAGAAATGTGCAATGTGTCTCATGCTAGGAAAAGACCTCCATTTCTGTGATTTAATGTTGTATTTAGAGAGAAACCTCCAGCAATATTTAATGGATGTTTAATTTAGTGTTTCTTATCTCACTTCCATCAGGAAATAAATCGTATGAGGAATGAGCTTTTGGTACCGGGTTCACGGTTGGATCTTGGTACAAATGAATCAAAAATTCCCCTGCTTTTAATTCAGCAACCAGGAAAAGTGGCTGGAGGAGAACGCCCAGGATGGGGAAGTGGCTGGGATATCTGTTTCCCTAAGGGTTGGGGTATGGCTTTCTGGATTCCTTTTGTAAGTAATGCCTTCATTTTGTCAAATACTGATAGCATAATGCTAACAATTCAAGATGGTGGTATAGCCCTGGTTTTAGGGTCTAGATTCAAGTAAATTGTAAGTTTTCTTGCATTGAATGGGGGAAGTCTTATTAACCTTCAGTGTCTATTCGATTAAATCTTGTAAACAGCATAGATGTATTTACGATGAATAGTATGTAAAAATTCAGTAATAATAATATGCCAGTTTCAGAGCAGTGATGTCTGTGTTTTTTTAGTGAATGCACATTAAACTGTGGAATTTGTTGCCAGAGGATCTGGTCAAGGCCAGCAGTATAGCTGAATTTTTAAGAGGTTTGAATGTTTTTTCTGGAGGAGGGTCCATTAATAACTATTACTTAGTCAGGCTTGGAAATCGCTACCTCTTGCTATCAGAAGCAAATAATAGGAAACAGATGGCCCATTGGTCTGACCTGGATTGATATTTCTTAGGTTGTTAAATTCTAGACCCAAAGTGTGAGCTACCTAGGGCCATAGCAAGGGTTGTCCAAGCACTGCAGCCACACAGGGAGCAAGCAGGGAAGGGGCACCGGCGACATCACTAGTGCTTCCAGGAAACCCAGTAAGAGCAAGTTCTAATGAGCAGCTGGTAGGGGTTGGTGGGCGCCTGCTTCACGAGTTGTACAGGGTGCATTTCTAGCCGGCTATGGCCCTGGAGCTGCCTGATCATTAAAGATGGGATTTCTTTTCCCTGGCTGGAAAATAAACGACCTTGAATTTTGTACATGGGCTGCTTCTTTAATGTTGCCTCTCTTTGAACTTCTGAACTTTTTGTCTTTAGCATTTCAAGTTTTTCCTAAATGTTCTGTATCTTAGTTTAAAAACGTTATGCTTTTACTTGGAATTCCTGCTGCTTTGCCAATATCACTTTAGCTCAGCATCGTGGTTGAACTGGATGATATTCTGTGCTGACACCAAAGAACTGTTTTAATAGTGTCCAGATGAAATATTAAAACAGAGGACTTGTGTCTGCACTGCAGGTGAGGAGGACCCACAGCACTTTAAGCAAAGTAGAGAATGCTAAAGCAGCTGTTCCAGACTTTCTTTTGGATAGCTACCATAATGCATTTAATTATTTTAAATATAAATATGTGTGCGTTCACAGAAGAGTTCGGTACAAGGCAGCTGCTGATCTCCAGCCTTAACAGGATGGACTCTGGTAGATTGCTGAGTTATATAACACAAATAACATAGAAACATGATGGCAAAAAAAGACCATATGGCCTATCTAGTTTGCCCTTCAATATCAACTACTATAGTCACCTTTTTTCCTTTAGAGTTCTTCTGTGTTTGAATTCAAAAAAAGCATGGGTCAGATATTTTCCTCGTCTCTGCTACCTACACTGGAAGACTATTCCATGCATCTACCACTCTTTCTGTGAAGAAATTTTTCTGCATATTACTCCTGAGTCTCTCCTCTTTCATCCTCATCCTACGTCCCCTCGTAGCAGAGCTTGCTTTCAATCGAAAGAGGTTCTCCACTTGTGCATTTGTGCCACGAAGGTATTTAAACGTCTCTATCATATCTCCTCTATCCTACTTTTCCTCTAACGTATACATATTAAGATTACATATTAAGATCTTTAAGTCTGTCCTCATATGCTTTATAACGAAGAGCACTAACCATTTTAGTAGCCACCCTCTTAATCAACTCCATCCTGTTTATGTCTTTTGAAGGTGCGGTCTCCAGAACTGCACACAGTACTCCAAATGAGGTTGCACCAAAGACTTATACACAGGCACTATAACATCCTTTTTTATTTATTTTATTTAACAGGTTTTATATACCGCTTTATCATTTCAATCAAAGCGGTTTGCATTGTAACTTAAACTTGGTAATGTACATTAAACATGGACATTGATAACTTGGATTTTACTGAGGCAATGGAGGGTTAAGTGAATTGCCCAAGGCCACAAGGCGTGCTGGTGGGAATCAAACCCTGGTCTCTGGGTTCCTAAGCCAGTGCTCTTAACCATTAGGCTACTCCTCCACTCCTGATGGCTATTACTTTCCCTATGCACCCAAGCATCCTTCTGGCTTTTGCTGTCGCCTTTTCTTCCTGTCTAGTCACCTTAAGATCATCAGAAACAATCATGCCCAAGTCCTGCTCGTCTTTCATGCACAGAAGTACTTCACCCCATACACTGTACCCACTTCCTTGGATTTTTTCAGCCCAAATGCATGACCCTGCATTTTTTAACATTAAATCTTAGCTGCCAGATTCTTGACCATTCTTCAAGCTTAGCTAGATCCCTCCTCATATTCCCTACTCCTTCCTCTGTGTCTACTCTATTGCAGATTTTGGTATCATTTGCAAAGAGGCAAAGCTTTACCTGGAAGCCCTTCTGCAATATCACTAACAAAAATGTTAAAAATAATCGAACCAAGGACATATCCCTGTGGCACACTATTGGTAACCTCTTTCTCCTCAGAGTGAGCTCTATTTACCTGTACCCTTTGTTGCCTCCCACTCAACCAATTTCTAACCCAGTCAGTCACTTTAGGATTCATCCATAGGGTGCTTAGTTTGTTTATAAGTCACCTATATGGAATGGTGTCAAAGGCTTTACTGAAATCTAAGTATACCACATCTAGGACTCTCCCTCAATCCAACTCCCTAGTCACCCAGTCAAAGAAATCAATCAGATTTGTCTGACAAAACCTGCCTCTGGTAAACCCATGCTGCCTTGGATCTTGCACTTCATTGGACTCAAAAAAAACAAACCTCCCTTTTAGCAAAGTTTCCAATAATTTACTCACCACAGAGGTTAGACTAACCAGCCTGTAGTTTTCAACCTCATCCTTATTTCCGCTTTTGTATAAAGGAGGATACACATGTACCTTTCTCCTCACAAAGCTCCCTCCTCCCCTTGGAGTTGCCTCCTTTACCTTTTTGTCCTTTGCCTAAGCTATGTCATCTGACTGAGCAAGATGGCACCCTTGGGCAGGAAGGGGACCACGCATGCATGGTAGCATTCCCAAAGGCTTTCTTTGAAAGCTGGGGAAATGCTCTGTGCGAGCTCCATCAGTGCCATATGTGAGGATTGATTCCAGCAGTCCCTGGAGAACTCCCGTTACAGGTGAGTAACTACGCTGTACCTCCTGCTTCAATGTACTGTTTTAACCATGCAGTTGCATAGTATTTAAATCCATTGTTGTTTCAAGTGAGATAGATAAAATTGTCTATTACCTCCCTGGAATGATACTGGAACCATATTGTTCATGAACCAAATTAAGTCCTGCAGTTTATGATTTCTAGGCAAGGTTGAACAATGGGAGCTTCACCCTTTGCTCACTTCAGTCAACTTCTGTTTTCAGTGATATGTGTCAACCGTACGCTTAGTTTTCCAACATATGGATACAGAAAAATGACAGTGGATGAAGACCATATGGCCTATCCAATCCGCCCTTCCTTACCTAAGCTTTAAATTCTCTTTTTTTTTTCCCTTGGGTGATCCTCTGTGTTTGTCCCATGCTTTCTTCCATTTAGATTCTGTCCTCGTCCTTACCACCTCCACTGAGCAGTTATTCCACACATCCACCATTCTTTCCATAAATATTTTCTCATATTATACTCAAATCTGTCCCCTTTCACCTTCATCCTATGCCCTCTTGTTGTAGAGCTTTCTTTCAATTGAAAGAGGCTTTCCTTCTGTACATTTATACCATAGAGTTATTTAGAAACATAGAAACATGATGACAGAAAAAGACCACAAGGCCCATCTAGTCTGTCCTTCCATAACTACAACAGTCCACTTTTTACCTTTAGAGATCCTCTGTGTTGGTCCCATGCTTTTTTGAATTCAGTTACTGTCCTCATCTCTACCACCTCCACTGGGAGACTATTCCACGGATCCACTACTCTTTCCGTAAAGAAATATTTCCGCATATCACTCCTGAATCTATCTCCCTTCACCCCTCATCCCATGTCCCCTCGTAGCAGAACTTGCTTTCAATTGAAAGAGGCTCTCTCCCTGAACATTTATGCCACGGAGGTATTTAAACATCTCAATCATGTCACCTCTATCCCGCCTTTCCTCTAAGGTGTACATATTAAGATCCTTAAGTCTGTCCTCATATGCTTTATAATGAAGCCCACTAATCATTTTAGTAGCCACCCTCTGCACCGACTCCATCCTGTTCACATCCTTTTGAAGGTGCGGGCTCCAGAATTGCATACTATACTCCAAATGAGGTTGCACCAAAGACTTATACAGAGGCATTATCACCTCCTTTTTTCTGCTAGCCATTCCTCTCCGTATGCACTCAAGCATCCTTCTAGCTTTTGCCATCACCTTTTCTACCTGTTTAGCTACTTTAAGGTCATCAGACACAACCACGCCTAGGTCCCGCTCTTCTTTAGTGGACAAAAGTACTTCACCCCCTATACTATATTGCTCCCTTGGATTGCTGCAGCCCAAATGCATGACCTTACGTTTTTTAACATTAAATCCCAGCTGCCAAATTCTAAACTATTCTTCAAGCTTAGCTAGATCCCTCCTCATGTTATCTACACCTTCCTGGGTGTCTACTCTATTGAAGATTTTGGTATCATCTGCAAAGAGGCAAACCTTACCCGACAGCCCTTCCGCTATATCACTAACAAAGATGTTAAAAAGAATCGGACCAAGGACAGATTCCTGGGGCACACCACTGGTAACATCCTTCTCCTCAGAGTGAGCTCCATTTACTTGTACTCTTTGTCGCCTCCCACCCAACCAATTTCTAACCCAAGCAGTAACTTTAGGGTCCATCCCTAGGATGCTCAGTTTGTTTATAAGTCGCCTGTGAGGAAGAGTGTCAAAGGCTTTACTGAAATCTAAATACACCACATCTAGGGCTCTCCCTCGGTCCAACTCCCTGGTCACGCAGTCAAACAAATCAATCAGATTTGTCTGACAAGACCTGCCTCTGGTGAATCCATGCTGCCTCAGATCCTGTAATCCGCTGGACTCCAAAAACATCACTATTTTCTCTTTCGGCAGCGTTTCCAATAATTTACTCACCACCGAAGTTAAACTAACCGGCCTGTAGTTTTCAACCACTTCCTTACTTCTGCTTTTGTGTAAAGGCACCACATGAGCCTCTCTCCAGTCCTTTGGCACTACTCCCGACTTCAACGAGGCATTGAAAAGGTCAGTCAGTGGAGCTGCTAGAACATCCCCAAGTTCCCTCAGTATTCTATCCCATCCGGTCCCATCGCTTTGTCTACTTTAAGTTGAGCTAGTTTCTCACGAACACAGTCTTCTGAAAATTGTTCAAGATGTCCCTTGCTTCTGTTCCTGTTTGTGGGTGTTTTCTGAGGTCCTGCTCCTGGTTCTTCATCTGTGAACACAGAACAGAAATATTTTTTAAGCAATTCCGCTTTATCCTTATCAGCTTCTACATATTCCTCCCCTGCACCCCTGAGTCTGACAATACCACTTTTGCCCTTCCTCTTCTCACTAATATATCTGAAAAATGTCTTATCCCCCCATTTTATTGCATTGGCTATTTCCTCCTCCTTTTGAATCTTTGCCTTCCTGACTACTTTGCTAGCTTCTCTAAGTTTTTCCAAATACAGATGCCTGTCTTCCTCTCTCTGTGATCTCTTGTATTTCATGAAGGCCTCCCTCTTTTTCTTCACTTTTTCAGCTACTTCTTTCGAAAACCATAGCGGTCTCCTTTTCCTTTTACCTTTATTTACCATTTTAACAAAAAGGTTGGTTGCCCTTAAAATATCCCCTTTCAGTTTATCCCACTGTTTTTCTACATCCCCAGCTGTTCCCATCCCACTAATGACTCCCTGAGGTATTGGCCTATCTTGGCAAAGGTAGTCTTCCTAAAGTCTAAGATCCTCACCTTTGAATGGATTCTAACAGCCCTAGTCCTAATACTGAACCACACCATTTGGTGATCACTGGATGCAAAATGATCTCCCACTATAGCATCAGAAACACTTTCACCATTGATAAGCACCAAGTCCAATATGGCCCCTTCACGTGTGGGGTCTGTTACCAATTGCCTGAATAGTTCTCCCTGTAGAGAATCCAGGATCTCCTTACTTCTAGATGATACTGCAGCAGGAATGTGCCAATCAACATCTGGCATTGAAATCTCCTATCAGTAGCACTTCCCCTTTCCCAGCAATGCTGCGTATGTCTTCAATTAACTCTCTGTCCACCTCTTCCTCTTGTGAGGGAGGTCTGTATATCACACCAATGCAAATAGATTTCTCTTTCCCTCTTTCTAGTTTAACCCACAATGCCTCCTCTCTCCCTTTTAAGCTGTGTAATTCCAAAGCTCTAATAGTAGTTTTTACATATAGTGCCACTCCTCCCCTTCTTCCTACCCTGTCCTTTCTGAATAAAGTATAGCCAGGTATAGTTACATCGCAATCATGGTTTTCTGTGAACCATGTTTCTGTAACTGCCACTAAATCCAAGTCAGCCACTCCCACCAAAGCTTCAACATCAGGGATCTTATTTCCCATGCTACGGGCATTTATACACACTGCTTTCCATATGTTACCCCTGTTACCCATTTTCATAAAGATATTTAATGTCACCTACCTGGGGGCTTTCCTCACCCATCCCCAACGAATCTAGTTTAAAGCCCTCTTCAGTAGATTAGCCAGTCTATTACCGAAGACGCGTTGACCTTTCTTGGACAGATGGATGCCATCTCTGCTCTGCAACCCTTGGAACAGCATCCCATTGTCTAGAAAACCAAAACGCTCTCGATGACACCATCCACGCAGTGGTCCTTGTCTATTTCTGCCACACCACAATGGTAAACTTATTCCATCACACTGGCACAGCAACCCTATAGGCATGCCCCCTTCATTTCTGTTGCCGCAATTCTCGATTATTGGGAACCACTAGCAAACTTCCCTGGCTGGACCTTAAGACACAGCCAGGCAGTACTACTCTAATACTCCCAGCAAATAGCTGGGCCCCCCTCTAGATTTTAAAGCTCAATATTGCCATTTTAAACAGACAGCATTCTTGAATTGGAAACCAATGTAATTGCCTCTGTACATCTGCAACGGAGTTTTCTGATCCCAGTCGGATAGCATCCGTGTGGCTGCATTGTGGACCATCTGCAACCTCATAAACAAATAATGAGGCAATACCACATAAAAGGAGGAGGTTTATACATCTAAGGCAGTACCCCCCCCCTTGTTCCTCACATAACTCAGAGGGTAAAACAATCAACGGATTCAGGCAGCTGTGCCTCTACTCCCCATAGTGGCCACTTCCTTCAGCTGCTGCTTCAGTGGCCCTTAAAGCGCCAGATCTTAACAAAACCAGAAAACAAAGAAAAAAAACTCAAGCACATTTCCCGAAGAGAAAAGATCAAAATACATCTTTAGCCCCCCTAAAAGGAAGCATGACACAAATGCCTCAGCACATTAAAGCAAACAACTGAGGCATACTTCTTGCTAACAATGCCAGTCTTCCAGAAACAAATGGTGTATCGTGCTAGCTCAGGAGAAAATAACCTCTCTTTCTTTCTCCTGTTGATGCAGAATTTTTTTCCAGCAAATGTCAGCTGTTCTTCCAGAGCACAACTGCACCCCCTTCTCAACTAGTGACTCAGCAGGCAACTTAATATGCCGTGCCTCAGCAAACCTAAATACCCTGGCACAATGGGGCCTTACCAAACCCTTCCCATACTGGGTAGGAGTCTCCAGAACCCTTTCTATAGGGAACATCTGAAACTAGATGATGACCAGGAGAGATGGGATCAGCCCCTAGTACCTGGATAAATAGAAAACTGTGAAATGGATAGTCCAGTGGCATATGAGGAGGAGGAAATAGCAAGCTTAGAGCACCCTCAGAATGAGGAAACCGCCTATCCTAAATTCCTTCAAAAACTGGTAAAATCACTCTGCCTGTCTACTCATGAGACCCCACAACATTTGCAGGACTTTAACTCAGTAATGAAGTCCATCAATACATCTAAGAAACCATTGCTGCGCTGTGGAGTTCATTCACGAACGCGAGTTACGGGGCTGCATGTCCCCTCATAGGTGGTATAAGCAGCACTTTTGCGGCAGTCGGGGCCAAGGATCCCCTCTCCCAAGGGCCGAGTGCGGGAGGGTTCCTGCTGCCCGATCCAGGCCACGGCAGGCCAGCCATGGGTTGGGTGGCAGGGAAACGGGGAGCTGGAGCTGCAGATGTCAGAAGCGCCTGTGGGGAGGATGTCTCCGCAGGCGGACAGGGCACGGCAGGCTGTCCTCGGGCCTGATTCTGGCTACCGCAGGCATTTTTCATTCCCACAGACCAGAATCTGGTCCAAACAATCCCAAATTGCTTGGGGATGTCTGGACGACCCAGACGTCCCCCTCCCAGAATCGTGTTCCACATGTACCAGAATCTGCAATTCCAAATATGTCAATTATCTCTATCTATAGGGGCAGTTTCCAAAAGTTTTAATTTGAAATACAAAGTATAAGCACACCAGTAGGTAATGATTGAAGCAGCACTGAAGAAAATAAAAACTCCAAGATCTTAAAATTATGCCCCACCTGGAAAGAAATCTAGACACAGCGGGTAGTTTAGAAAATAATTTTTCACTCAACGTGTAATCAAACTCTGGAATTTACTACCGGAGGATGGTAGTAAAAGCTGTTAGTGTAGCCTGGTTTAAGAAAGGTTTGGACAAGTTCCTGGAGGAAAGATCCATTAACAAATATTAAAGGGGACCCAGAATATCCAAGCATACAAGCATTGTGGAACCTGTGTCTTTTGGGGAAACTGCTAGGTATTTGTGACCTAGATTGGCCACTATTGGAAACAGGATACTGGGCTTTGATGGACCTTGGTCCGACCCAGTATGGCATATCTTATGTTCTTAGTGCTGTTACTGTGAATCACAGTGTACCAGTTACAGATGTTATGCTACCAGCATGTATTGATACAATTTATTTATTTATTTGAGCACATTTTTATACCGCTCCTTCCAGTGATCAGCAGCGGTTTACATCTAACAATTAACTCTGCATAGATTTAGAAGTTACATAAAACTGTAGGATAATAACATTAGAACATTAGAATAACTCAATAAGTAGAACAATAATAACTGTATAAATAAAACTAAGATAATAACTTTTGAACATTAGGATAGCTCAATGAATAGAAAAACTATATACATGAAGTAATGTCAAACATACATGTTATATAATTAACTATATACATTATTTGTGAACGATAGTATAGGTAGATTTTTATTTGATTCTCCGTGGATTTGAAATTTTTTAACTGGTAAAGGTGTAAAAGCTCTCTGACAGGTTGATTTAGTCCTGGAATTACTTTGTTATTTCTGTCAAATTGAAGTATTCTTTGAATAGATGTGTTTTAAGGCTCTTATGGAATGATATGAGATCTTTGTTAGCTCTTAAGGTGTCTGGGAGTTTGTTCCATTGTGTTGGAGCAGTGTATGCGAATGCTCTATTACTGGTGAATGCCTTTGATTTGCAAATGGAGATGGGGGTTTGTAGTGTATTTAGGTTGTGTGTTCGTCTTTTCCTGTTGGTGTTTTGTGATTTTATGAGTGTGGCAAGATATGATGGGACATAATTGTTTATTAGTTTGAATGTAGTGATGATTATTTTGTACCTGATGCGTGCATGTATAGGTAGCCAGTGAAGTTCTCTTAGGATAGGTGTGATGTGATCTGTGAATGGCACGCTCATTAGGATTCGGGCTGTTACATTTTGTGCCATCTGGAGTATGTTTATAGTTTTTTTCGGCAGGCCTTGTAATATGCCATTCCTTTTCGTCTCTCCGGGCCAGTCCAGGAACAAGTGGGTTGTCAATCTCCTTCAGCAACTGAGGACTGAAATCTCAAACTTTGAAGAGCTGGCATCTGACTCCCTCTGCTGGCCACTCCCAGTCTTTTCAGTCCTCAGCAGCTGAAGGACGTGATCCTGGCTGGCTCCCGCATTCAGATGCTTAAGGCTTAGAAATTTTGTTTTTATTTCTTTCTGTTTTATTTTATTTTATTTTATTTGGTGAACTTCAACAGTGGTACAGAGTAGGAGGCCCTAGCAGGGTTCCTATCAGTGTCGATTGCAGCCAGCAAATTTTTAGCGGCGCTCCGAGGCAACGGGCTGAAGAGGCAGAGCCTGTCTCACTTTCAGCTCCGTTTACTAGAGCAGAGAGCAGTGCGGTGCTGGGAGCCCCAGTTACCTTCCTGCTGCCTCTGGGGCTCAGCTTACCTCCCCACTAGCAGTGGGTGCCAGGAGCTGAAGAAAAAGGAGCTTTTGTTATTAAGGTTGGTCATTTTTTGTTAGTTTTGTGTGTGCCGGCGGCCATTTTCTTGGCGTTTAGTCAGTATTTGTTTTTTCCCGCAATGGGTTCTCAGGAGCCGGTTTGAAGAGGGGTTTTTTTCTTCCTGCGTTTTAGGTTTGGAATTTAAAGTTGGTTTTTTTTTTTTTTCGGTTTGCTCCGTTTGAGGAAGGACCTCTCCGGCGTAGCTCATGCCTCAGAAGCAGGCCTCTTCAACGGTTTATTTTTGGCGGGAACGGCAACCCGGGCTAACACTGTTCCTGTAGCCTACCGGCACAGTCAGTTTCAATAGCGATCTATAGGTCTCCGGTTCAGACCACAACCTTGGGATAAAAGCTGGTTTTAGTCAATCTTTTAAACTGCAGCTTTATCCTCCTCGGCTCCTCAGGATAAGTCCGCTAAAATAAATAACTCCGCAGTCAGAGCGGCGGTTTTTGGGGGGCGGAAGCTCTTTCTCCCTCCTTGCCTGGCATATCACAGAACTCTGCGGAAATTTTTTCTGTACATTTGATTAGCCCTTCCTTAGGTGGTGCAAGCGGCTACCGGCTCAGGAAAAATCCTTTGCGCCTGAAGCTGCGCTAGTCTCTCTGCCTAGGCCTGGCCTGTCCTGCCCTGCCGGTGGCCTCGGAACGGACTTTGCTGCGACTATCTTTAGTCAGCCTATTTTCAGGGGAGTCTATTTCAGATTTGATCTAGCACGGCAGGAACGAAGCTGCATTTGCGTCTGCTGTCAACCCCAGTTTATTTTGGGTCCGTACTTAGGTGAACCTTGGGCCTCTCTTTACCCAGACGTTGTCGATAGTCTGAGTGTGGTGCAACGGACACAGCAGTGTTTCCTTCAACTGCTTTCCAAGTGGCACTAATAATGTAGGTGGGCGACAACGTGGTCTCTTTTTATAGTTTCGAACTCATCCTAACTTCTCACTCATTTAGCATGGTGACAGAGGCCAAGTCTTACACACTCTCTGTCTGGGTCATGCAACGAGACAACAAAAATTGCCCACCCTTCCCTTTCTCAGACATACTGGCTTGCAGATATAAAGGAGTCTGGGATGTTTGCTTATCTTGTCCAGGTTAAAAGGACGTAAATTAATTTAGTGCTTGGCTTCCTTCGATTAAACTATTTATGGAATGCTTTTTTCAATAGCTAGCTACGTGTCACACGATGATTTTGGTTAATCACGAATTCTTCATGCTCTTGTTTGAGCGTCGGCCATTATTCGTGCCCTGCGCTTTAATTCAGGGCCGCATCTTTTATTCTAAAGCTGCCATCTTTCTTACTATTTTCCCACTCCATTTGGTGGTGTAATTTAGTATTTTACCTTTCTTCAATTTGGACTTATAGTCCTTGCAGGTCTTTCTATGCTAGGCTCTTTCCTTTTATTTTACTCTCAGCCCTTTGCATTAGGCCTAGGGCTACCCCCGGAGTTCGCTCAAAGCATTCACACCGTAGACAAACCTTAAGCCGTATGCCCACCTCTTCTCGGGGGTGAGTCTCTATTTCGGCGCCCATTGCTATGCAATGTAAACCATCATAATAATAAAGAGCTATTAACCTGCTTCACAATCTTCCTCTCTGATACTCTTTGGCCAGATTAGCCACAGGAAGAGGTGTAGATAACAATTTCCCCAAGTGAATCTATTAGTATATGTGTTTATCTGCAGGAAAGGTGGAAAATTTGCAGCTCACCATTTACACAGAGAAATAGCCCTGGACCTGGGTAAACAGTTTTAATAGCTTAATTTTTGGAAGTATGAAATCAAATAATGTGTTTTTATGGGATTATTCTGGCTAAGTGATGGTTACATATCATAGTTGCTTTTCAATTTCAACATCTCATTGTACGGAGGCTTAGAGGGCAAAAACAACTGAAGGCTAGCTTAAAGCTCAAAGTTCTCCTTGAATTTCTAATGCCTTTGTAATTTGGCCGGAGCATCACCATTTTGCTCCGTTTTGCGGGGCATACGAGTCATTTCAGCTTTCAGTTTTTTTCCGATTGGCCTGGCTACGACGCCCCGCACCTTCCTACCAACCTACCAGTTCTTTCTGACGGGCTATGGCACTTCCGGGGACGTCAGCTACTCACTGCTGGTAGTAGTGGCGGCTGCCTTACGGAGAGAGGGCGTTTTTTTCGTGCACTCGGGCCTTGATGACTGGCTAATTCGAGCCCCGTTGGTATAGGCGTCTCTTGTGGCTACGGCGCGGGTGGTCACTCTCCTGCAGTACCTGCGTTGGGTGCTCAATCGAGCTAAAGATCAGTTGCAGCTGGTTACGAGATCCCTCTATTTAGGGGCGTTATTCCCATTCCAGGTCGGGGTATTTTTTCTGTCGGTAAGCTCCGGGCTGACGTTCCTGTCGAAGGTGCAGCTCTTCTTGCATCTTCGAGCGTTGTCGGCGTGGCGCTCTCTGCTGCTCCTTAGTTACATGACAGTGTCCTTCGTCCACGTTCTGTAGGCCAGGTTCCACATGCGGACGTTGCAACGAGCGTTGTTATCGTGCTGGCATTCTCCAGATTTTCCCTTGCAGGTCGGTTGTCTCGCTTAAGCGTCGTCTCCGATAGTCTCCAGTGGGGGCTGGTTCCGGTTCTTCTAAGTGCGGAGCTTCCCTTCAGCCAGCCCGCCGGGGTGTTGGTTGCGACAGATGTCAGTCTCGTTGGTTGCAGAGCTCAGGGTCAGGGGACGTTGCTCGGGGGCTTCCGCTCCGTAGGTCCGGAATTCTTCCCTTCATCTGGTAGGGTTCCGCCAGTGTTTCTAGCGCTGTAGGTTTTTTCTTCCTCTGATACAAGACGAAGCTGAGCATGTTTTTTCTCAGGATAGGCGGTAACAGTGTCCTTTTTCTCTCTTCGCGTCAGAGCTGGCAGCGCGGACTTGTTACAGCGTCGTCTGCAGCTCAGGTCATGGGCAGAAGTGCTTTTACTAGCCCTGTCAGCGGCCCAGGACGCAGATGCCAAGAAAAAGGAAAAAAAAAAAAAAAGCCATTCGGGTTTTCTCAGCCCGCTTTTGGTGGTTCCCGAACTTGGTCACTGCACGCTGCGGTGCTTCTCGATCTGACCCTGTGTTGGGGCAGCCGATGGTGATTCTCCTGGTTACCTTCGGCGCTGGCAAAGCTTCTTGGGGTCCTCCGCGGGCGCAGGGAGCACATGTGGGATGGTCTCGACGGGCTAGGGAAGCCATGGCCAACGGAGGATGGTCAATAGAGATATTCGGAGGATAGCAGGTCGCTGCGGACTAGTAATTATCCTTGCTGCGGCTTGGCCCTGGCAGGTGTGATATGCGGATCTTGTGCGTCTTTTCGCCACAAAGCTTGGCGGTCTCCCGCGTGAGAGACTTTCTGTTCCAGGGCCGACGGCTCATGCCCGAAGTGGATTGTTTCGCTCTTACAGCTTGGCTCTGAGTCGGGGCCAGTTGTTCCGGTAAGGGTATTCGCCTTTGGTCATAATCTCTGGGCTGCAGGATCGCAGCCGTTCCACGTCCCTGGCTTCGGTCAAGGTATGGCGTCTTTCTGGGTCTTGCTGCGGAGCACAGAACTCCGGCCTCGCGATGCCTTAGTTCCGAAAGTGCTGTCTTTTCTTCCGGCCAGTTTGCATGAGGGCGCTTAGCAGTGTTCTCTTTCTTTCGCGGTGGTGTGAGCGCGCTTCATTGAGCAGCTCCTCCAGCGGTACTTCATTTTTTTCTTCGAGCGGTTCAGTACTTTCGTTCCCCTCTTTGCGGTGAGATTCCACCGTGGATTTTGGCCTTGCTGCTTGCGATGGGACGCGTCCTCTGTTTCGCCCAGTCAGCTATCGCTCGCTCGGGGAACTTTCTTATGACATGGCCTCTTTCGGGACATTCTGTTCCGCGACGTGGCTTTCGGATCTCCCTGCTCTGTCGTGTAGGATTCCCTATCTACACTTTCAGAGGATGAAAGGTGGTTGCGGACATTTCCCTCCTTTCTTCCGGAGATCGTTTCTAGCTTCCACATCACTCGGTCTCTCGCTCTCTCCTCCTTTCGGGTCGGAGATCTTCCCATTACCGATGTGCTTCGATGGCTCAGGAGATTCCGCCAACACTCTACATCTTTCTGGGTCTCGGAATGGTTGTTTTTTCCTTGCCGAGTCTCGAAAGGGCGCAGCCGTGTCTAGTCGTCCATTGCTGGTCCGGCGATTCGGCTGTCCTAGCAGAACGCGGGGAAAGTTCCGCCGAAGGATAGTCGTGATCGTTTTTTTCAGGCAGCCAAGTGTCGTTTTGGGTGACATATGCTTGGCTTCCGCCGATGGCTTTTTGTCGGGCAGCTACGTGGTCGTCGCTTCCTGCGTTGGCAAACTTTACCGGCTTGCGGTCTTGGCCGAGGACTAGGCCTGTGTGAGGGCGTCGGTCGTCCTTGCCGGCTTGTTCGGTCCCTCCCGTGGCTAGATACTGCTCTGGTACTTCCCACTTGTTCCTGGACTGGCCCGGAGAGACGAAAAGGAAACACAAATTAGACCTTACCTGCTAATTGTCTTTCCTGGAGATCTCTCCGGGCCAGTCCAGGACCCACCCATATTTTTTGTGGCACATTACCGTGTGGCACGGGGGCCTAAGGGTTCTAGGTTGCTGGTGGTGGCGTCCGCGCAATGGTTGCTAACGCGTTGTTTTTCTCTTCTCACTCATAGGTTCTCGTTCATGGCTTACGTTTTCACTTGTTGGTTATTTTGTGCAACAAAAAAAAAAAAAAAAAAAAACCATAACAAAGAGAACCTTGGTTTTTTGGCTGTTACATCACATAACTGCGGGGCTACTGCGGTTTCGTATTTCCTATTTTTCTACTTTCTTCTAGTTTTTGGCCATTACTCTTCATCTGCTTTGTTAAGGTTAAGACTGGGAGTGGCCAGCAGAGGGAGTCAGATGCCAGCTCTTCAAAGTTTGAGATTTCAGTCCTCAGTTGCTGAAGGAGATTGACAACCCACTTGTTCCTGGACTGGCCCGGAGAGATCTCCAGGAAAGACAATTAGCAGGTAAGGTCTAATTTCTGTTTACAGTAGTCCAGATGTGGCATTATGATTGCTTGTATTATTGATCTAAAGTCCGATAGTTCTAGGATGTTTCGTAAGGGCTGTAGAGTTCTTAGTTTGTAGAAAATGGTTCTATTTAGAATTCTTAGGTGGGTTTCCATGTTAAGTGTCCTATCTAGGGTGACACCTAGGTACTTTAGTTCTTGTTTAGTGTTATAAGTTGTATTATTCAGTATGATTGTGGGGGGGTGTTTAAACTCTGGGTTTTTAGAGATAAACATTACTTCAGTTTTTTTGTGATTGATAAGCATATTGTTTTGTTGGAGCCATTGTTGTGCTTCATTAAGGCATTTTTCTAAGTGACTGTAATCTGGGTTACATATATCCATTTGAGTATAAAGCATTATATCATCTGCATAGAGATGATAGTCAATTTTGTGTTTTTGGAATATTGTGCAGATTGGTCTTAGATATAAGTTAAATAATATAGCGGATAATGCTGAGCCCTGTGGGATATACCTTGTGTCTGAGGGAAGGTATTGGATAGGTTTTTATCGAAGTAAACGTGTTGTATTCTGTTTGATATATAAGACGAGAACCAGTTAAGGGGGGTTCCCTTTATACCTATTGTTTCTAATCTTTCAATGAGGATCTTATGATTCACTGAATCAAAGGCTGCAGTTATGTCGATGAAAATTAATACAAACATTTTTTTGCAGTTTTCAATGCCTTTATAAAGTTTGTCAAATAATACTAGAAGTAGTGTTTCTACTCCATGTGATTGTCTGAAACCATATTGCTGAGCATCTAGTACATTTGTGTTATCAATGTGGTCTTGCAATTGGTATTGTACAGATTTTTCAATGTACAGATTTTCAATGATAAAAGGTATACTTGATATGGGTCTGTATGAGGATGGATCTGCATTGTTTAGTGATTTGTTTTTTAGTATTGGTCGTATTAGAGATCTTTTTAGTTCTGTTGGCATATTTCCTTGTATTAGCGATTGGTTTACAATATTTAGTATTATGGGTGAGATTTCTGCTTTAATATCCTTGATCCAGTCTACTGGACATGGGTCAAGGGGGGATGTGGTGGTGTTTATGTTTGTGATGATGTTGAGAAGTTGTCTGTTATCTATTGGGTAAAAGTTTTCCCACTCTATTGTGAGTTTAGTATTTTGTGTTACCCTTTGGAGTACGTTATTTTCAATTTTATGGGAGATTTTTTCTTCACTGGTGTTTAATTTTTTAGAATGGTGATCAGCCAGTGCTTGAGCATTTATAGGATAATTTGAATTAACATCTTTTGGGGGTTTAGTGAGTGATTTTACAAGCTCAAATAATTCCCTTGGTTTATTTAAAACATTAGTTAGTTTTTTGGTGTGATAATTCTTTTTTGCCGTATTTACTATTTCTTTATAGGATTCAAGTAGTGATAAGTATTGTGTTTTGGTCTCAGTTGATTTTCTAGCTCTCCATTTTTCTTCCATTTTTCTGAGATCTTTTTTTGCTTTAGCTATTTCTGCTGTGTACCAAGGTTCAGACTTTTTTCTTGGTTTGTTGTTTTCATGGGAAGCGATTTTAGATGTTTGTTTAGAAACTGCTTCAATTCCGTTGTTCCATTGTTTTATCAAGTCTTCCAAGTTTGAGGTTTCTGTTTTTACATGTGAAAAGATTGCATTTATTAATGATTGACCTCAGCTGCGATGACGGCGTTTTGAAGCAGTAGTTTTGAAAACAGCTTATGAAGAATTTTGAAGCCTGGTTATTACACTTGAAACAGGGTTGGATTGCCCGAAACGTGCACGTCGTGTACCTATTATAACTGGCATTTTGGATTGAGATAAGTCTACTTGATTTAAACTTTACTGGTTAATTGTACTTTAACTTTAATTTTTGGTGAAGAACCTTTGAGAATAAAAGTAGCTACCCGCCTGGTGAGAGCCGGTTTCCCTTCCGGCCTTCCCACGGCTAGCTCCGACAAAAGAATAACTATTAAGATGGTCATTTATTGAGATTGGGAGCTTTTATCTATGATATCAATTTGCCCTGACTTAAAGGTTTTCTTAGTTTTGATGTTTATAGGTTACTGGCAAATTACTGACGAGGTCGTTAGCGACAATACAATGTAGATTAGAGTTGATAGGGCTACTGGCGACAGTATCAAGTTATACAAGCAGTGATAGGTTACTGGTACTGGTAGCGGTAACTTATTAACTTATAGGATTACTGGCAACAGTATAGATTACTGGCAATAGTAACTTATTAATTAATAGGACTACTGGAAACTATCAAGGTGTACAAACAGTGATATGTTACTGGCAACAGTAACTGTTATTGATTAACGGGACTACTGACAACAGTATCAGGATATACAAGCTGTGATAGGTTACTGGCAACAGTAGTTTTTTCTAGCACTCTTACTATTACTACTGTTACTAGCACTATTAAGGTTATTGGCAACAATATGTAAGTTAAGTAGCAATAAAATGTAGAGACTATACTTGTGCAGTTATACTTGCGATAGACAGCAGGGGCTAAAACTATTTCCTGGAAGAGGATGTTAGGTCAGGATCCTGATGCATGGAGTCTTATTTGCTGGCGTCAGATAGTTCATATGAGTAAGACTGTATCTATGTTGTTGGTGGGAGAGCTCCAATCGCAGAGGAGCTCACGCTGTTAGATCATTTTTTGAAAGGTCAGGACTTAATCAGCCTTTAGGTTGCTTGGGCCAACTGCCTAAGGGCCACGCCAAAGGGCCCTCAGGCGCGGGCCCGCCGGCGCGGGTGCGCCAGGTGGCGCCCTCTTTAAAATGTACTCGGCTTGCCCCGATTGGGCAGCGGCTGCTTCTGGGCTGTCCCGCTGCAAGAACAGCTCGATCCCTCCTGGGAGAGCACGCGGGGGATGAAAGGGCTGCAGATCTGTGAGGTGCCCTCTTTAAAATGGACTCGGCTTGCCCCGATTGGGCAGTGGCTGCTTCTGGGCCATCCCGCTGCAAGAACAGCTCGATCCCTCCTGGGAGAGCACGCGGGGGATGAAAGGGCTGCAGATCTGTGAGGTACCCTCTTTAAAATGGATTCGGCTTGCCCCAATTCACTAGGAGATTAATAACTATCAGAAGCACAAAACTACAACTTTGAACCATCTCATTCAGGACATACAAGAAGTAGTTTCACCTTATTTGTTCTACTTATGTTTACAACATGGTGTTCTGTGGCCATAGCAACAAGAAGAGCAGCATGACTGAGGGCATCAGAGCTTTGGAAAGACCTGCAGGACAAGTTAGTGGATGTTCCACATATGGGGGATAATGTCTTTGGAGATAAGGTGAAAAATGCAGTCTTGCTTTTCAAGGATAAGAATTCAGCAGTGAGAGAAATGCCTGCACAACCAGTTAAACAGATCTCTGCACCCAGATGACCGACACTCATGATGTGCAGAAGGCAATATCCAAGCAATGTGTTGCTGTAGAACACCCCAACCATATATGCAGCTGCAACGACAGAGACAGCCTCTTCAACAATATGCCCTAAGACACAAGAATAGGAAAGGAAACAATCTACTACTTCCCAGGCACCATTTCTAAAACCAGTCTCCAGTGTTTGATGGTTGATTGGTCGCGGCAGTTTTTTGTGGAGACAGCAGGAGGTAACTACAGACAAATGGGTACTAAAAATCATAGCTCAAAGGGCAAGATGGTGCTTTGAGGCAGATGCTCGTTAACTTTTCTCTGCGGGGCTCCTACCTTTTGCTTTTTCTATGCGACTTTCTTGTCCTGACTTATGCCACATCCTGGCCGCAAGCAGAAGGCGAAGTTGCTGATGGTGGCGTTCCCGTTGGAGGTGAAGCTGGTGAGCAGTGGGCCCATGGATGCCTTTACGAGATCCGCTCCGAGGGGCAAAGTTTCTCCAGCAGGCCTATTTGGCGTAGAAGGGATGGAAGGAGGCCCTCTGAACACCATTGGGCTGGATGCATCTTTGAGTCCAGAAAGTTGCATGCCTCCAGAATAGCCTGCGGTTCTATCTTTGCTGAAGTGCTTGGAGGGGAGCACATGAGAAGTGTGGAGTCTGTTTCTGAGCCCATTGAGAAACAGCCTAGCCCTCGAACTGGAAACCTGGTGGAGGGTTCAGCAGCTGTGCGTTCTGGAATGGTAGAGGTCACAGAGGGCAAGAATTGGGGAGCCCAGCAGATTGGTGTTTCTTCTCTGCTGCCTTCGGATCCAGTGGTCACAGACATTGGCGACAAAAAAAGCTTGTACCAAGACTGGCGGATTTTCAGGTATTGACAACCCCTTCCTTTATTGACCCCAACGCGTTTCGGCCTTAGGCCTTCTTCAGGGAGATATGGGAGACAAACTTCGAAAAGATACATTATAAAAATGAAATCACATAATAGTATGTAAATTAAAAGACAAATAAAATATAATATATACTAAATAAATAATTAATAAAATAACATGTAAATATTACAAGCAATAAATAATAAAACCAAAAAGAGTATAAAATATCACATTAAAAGAGTGCAAAGGTAACACCTGAAGTGCGTGTTGCACAGGCCTACATGCAAAATGTATAAATATGTAATAAATAACTAAATCAAATGCAATAATAATGTCTAAAAGGCATATTATTATTATTGCATTTGATTTAGTTTATTTATTACATATTTATACATTTTGCATGTAGGCCTGTGCAACAGGCACTTCAGGTGTTACCTTTGTACTCTTTTAATGTGATTTTTTATACTCTTATGATGTAATTTGCACGTGTGCATTCTGAATTCTTTTAACTCATTTGTTTTAGTTTTGGTTTTATTATGTATTGATTTGTAATATTTACATGTTGTATTAATTATTTAGTATATTATATTTTATTTATTTGTCTTTTAATTTACATACTATTATGTGATTTTATTTTTATAATGTATCTTTTCGAGGTTTGTCGCCCATATCCCCCTGAAGAAGGCCTAAGGCCGAAACGCATTGGGGTCAATAATGGAAGGGGTTGTCAATACCTGAAAATCCGCCAGTCTTGGTACCAGCTTTTTTTGTTGCCAGTTGGTTGCTGCAGGTACTTTGTGCTCTGTTTTGTTTGTTTTGGTCACAGACATTGGACAAACTCTTGGGAGGGACTCCAGAACCAAGTTGGTGAGACTGGTGGCTTTTACTATGAAAAGAGTATGGGAGGCATTTTCTACAATGGAGTCTTCTATTTCCTTACAACTTCAGGCTATCTCACAGCAGTTGAATTTATATGGGCAGCAGTTGGTACTTCAAGAAACCTTTCAGGCTACAGTGAACTCCAAGGTGGCATTGTTTGTCGTTCACCTGGATCAGGTGCAAGAGATTGCCTTATTTGTGAGGGATCCTTAGGTCACTCATAGGAAGTTAGAGTTTTTAGAGAACTCAGCTGAAAGTTGGAACCTGAGGGTGGTTAATTTTCCTAAGGTGCCGTCTATTTTGGCCCTTGAATTGTTTAAAAAGTTTTTTTACTTCTATATTGAAGGTTTTGACTGAGTCTTTACCACCTATTTCTGAAGTTTCTATTTACCCACTGCTAAGGCCAGGGCTCTGGATAACTTGGAGCAGTCCTCAGCCCTGTCCTGTGATAGTCTTGATTTAACTGCATTTTTGGAGAAGTCTGCCTCTGATTCTAGGATGACAGCTACTTTATTGGTCACTCTGGCATTGGAGGCAGACAGAGATTGCTTATTGAAATTGTATTTTCGTACTCCTAATAAAATGTTTATGGATTCCCGAATTAGGATATTTCCTGATGTCTCTAGAGCCACTCAGAAGTGGAAGAGAGAATTTTTGTTGCTTAGATCTGGTATGGTTTAACTGGGTGGGCTTTTCTTTTTGCATTTTCTATGCAAATGCTTGGTAAAACTAGCTGGCATTAGCTATCTTTTTTTATGTCCAGGAATAAGCAGGAATGTAGTCTTCACATATGGGTGACGTCGGTACTTAAGGAGCCCGTGCAGGAACGCTCCCCAGCATCCAATAGGAAAGCTTTTGGGAGCATCCCCCTGCACCTGCATTGCTGCCTTCCCGCCTTTGAGACTCTGCCTCCTCAGTTCTTTGTTTTACGCGAAGCCAGCAGGAAGCAAATCCTGTCACCACAGAAAATTTCTTTCTTATTTTTTGTGGTCGCGTCTGCGTTCCCATTGATGCCGGAAACGAATTATCATCTTTACTTCTTTCTGTAAAAAAAAAAATAAAATAAAATAAAAATAAAAAACGTAATTCTTCAGGCACTCTGTGTCATTTCAGGCCTCTGCCTTCCATCCAGTCTACTGACACGATGGAAAAACCAACTAGTGGTTTCAAAAAATGTTCCAAGTGTGGTAGTGCTATTTCTGTCAATGATACCTATGACTGGTGCTTCAAATGCCTCGGCCCAGATCACCAGCCGTCTGAATATCCCTTATCCAAAAGATGACAAAGAGAGGTCTACAGAATTGCGCCATGAAATTTGGCTGCCTGTTTGCCTCAGATGCAGTCTCACTTGCTTCGACATCATCGAGGACATCATCTTCTTCACATGGATCTCAGGTATCGAAACACAAGTCTTCTTCCAAAATAGGCCTTCCTCCTAAGGGTAGATCTCTTTCTAAAAATAGAGATGCCTCAAGCATTGCTCTAGAGGTGGATCGACCGGCCAAACTACCCCGGCAGGAGGACCTTTCCTCCAAAGCTTCACAAGGGGTCCAGGACATTCCTAAGGCCTCCATCTCCGGAGAGCTCCTTGTGCCATGCTCTGGAACAGTAACCCAAGCTTCCAATACCAATACCCAGACATCGTCAAGCTCAATGGACCAGCACATGCTCGCCATCGAGCGGACTCTTTATCTTTATCTTTATTGAGTCTCTTGATTAACCGCCCAGGCCGAAGCATCAGGGCGGTGTACAATAACAAAATGGCAACTGCAGAAAATAAAGTTAGAAAAGAACGCCAGAGCTTATCGGACAGAGAGAGAATAGCAAGATAAGACAGAAAACAAAAGAACCAGGGGGAGGGAGAAGGAAAATAGGAAATGGACAAGGTGATTCAAGGTGGTTGGAGGGCAGAACTGGGGGATGAGGTGCCATCAGAGGAAGAAGGAAGGTCAAATGCCTGACAGAAAAGGTGGGTTTTTAGAAAGGTTTTAAAGCGGGGATAGGAGGGTTCAATGCGGAGGGGAAGAGGGAGGGAGTTCCAGAGGGCAGGGCCCAGAAAGAAGAAAGCAGAGTGACGAGTTGATTCTAGGCGGGCATGAGAGGGAGAAGGAAGGAACAAACGACCACCAGAGGATGAGCGGAGAAGACGGGGAGAGGGCTGGAAACGGATAGTGTTAGCTAAGTACTGAGGGGTATCGGTGTGGAGAACCCGGTGAGTGATAATGAGAATCTTGTAGATGAAACGAAACTTGATCGGGAGCCAGTGTAAGGCCAGGAGGCAGGGGGAGACGTGGGAGCGCGCAGAAGTGAAGGTAACCAGGTGTGCGGCAGCGTTTTGAGCGATCTGAAGACGGCGAAGTTGAGAAGGGAGACCAGCATAAATAATATTACAATAATCCAGACGTGAAACTACTAAAGACAGCACAAGAGTGATAAGGGAGGAAGGGGGAAGTGACGATCGAACAGCTTTGATACGACGTAGATGAAAGAAGGAAGAACGAATGACAGAGGAAATGTGAGTGTGGAAGGAAAGAGCAGGGTCCAGTGTGACACCCAGATTTCGGAGAGAGGGAGCCAAAGGGATAGAAGAGGAGCCCATGACGGGAGATAGCAGGGGAGCAGACAGACCAAAGGAAACCCACATAGCAGATGATTTAGCGGGGTTAGCGTGGAGAAAGTTGCAGCTCTATTAATGGCGTCAGTACTGGTCAAAAGATTACCACCGATATCATCAGCACCAATACAGCCGACCATGCCAATACAATCGGCATCGGGCTTCATGCCCCTCGGCACGTTTCCGCCCATGCCGGCACTTGAGTCCGTTACCGGTTCCGAGATACCGACATGGCAGGTCTTTTGCGCTGATACAGACCTCAATCGGTACCGGTCCTTACAAGAACATCGTGCTTGTCGATACTTCGAATCTACCGATTCCAATTCTTCTGACAATGAGTCGATCAGTACCAGAGAGATGAGGAGTCTTCCCGATGAGCCCTCCCCGTCTCCACAGCGGCGCATGTCCCGTCCGGAAGACCTGTCTTTCCAGGAATTTATCAAGGATATGACAAGAGGCCTATCCATTACTCCTGCATCGGAGAAAGAACCTAGAGCAGAGGAGTTGGAAATTCTCCAATATCCTACGGCTTCTAAAGAGGTGACTACTCTCCCGATTCACCGCATATTCCAGATCCTTATGTTCCGGGTGTAAGAGACGCCCTTCACCATTTCTCTCCATACCCGATAACTCGATACCATGTATTGGATAGAAAACGCAGCTTCCACACCACTCAGTGGTAGTGGAATCGTCTATTCGTCAAATTAAAAGTTCTAAGATGCACTCCTCCAATCCCTTGGGCAGGGAGTCAAGAACCCTCGATGCTTTTGGCCGCCGCTGTTTTCAGTCCTCCATGCTTTCCGACCGCATAAGTTCATACATACTCTACATGGGTATGTTCTTTAGGTAGGTGACCAGGGATCTGGAATCAATGGCTTCTCTTCTCCCAGATGACAAGAGGACAAGGCTACCTTATATTAGTCAAACATGCCCAAAATGTTTCCAGGTTTGTCAATAGGGCAACCTTTGACTGTTTCAAATGCATTAGCAGAACAACTTCTATCTGCATAGGTGCCCGTAGGATTGCCTGACTTCAGGCATCAGACCTTGAACAGTGGGTTCAAGATAAGCTGGGAAATATTCCCTGTACAGGAGAGAACCTGTTTGGGAAGGATTAGCAAGATAAGGCTTCTCAGTTAGAATCTGAGAACACCACCCTAAATAGGCTTTCAAAGACTACTGCCTACCCTACCAAGAAGAAAGCAGCTGCTAAAAAATCAATTTTATGGTAAGAAGAAGAAATTCTACTCTTCTTACCCCTCAACTTCTCAATACCAGCTTCCAGCTGCCCAGAGGAACAACAGCCTCCTAAGCAGCAGAAGAAGCCACAGGTGCCTAAACTACTACCAGCAGTACAGACCCAATCTATACTTGGTTTTTGACTTCACCCTGCCTCTGGAGAATCCCCACCCCCTCCACATAGCAGGCAGGCTGTGCCATAATGCCCACAGGTGGCATCTTATAACCTCAGAGCAGTGGAAACTAACCATAGTGCAAGAAGGGTACAAGCTTCATCTACAAAGCATGCCCCCCACCACTCTAGTAGGGGAATATCATTCTCAACCCTCACTCATTGCTCTCCTCCAGCAAGAGATCACCTCTCTTCTGTCAGAGTATGCCATAGAAGAGGTTCCAACATCCCAGAGAGGAATGGGGTTCTATTCTCCGTACTTTCTCATACCAAAAATGAACGGAGGATACCGACCCATCTTAGATCTCAGAAACCTCAACAAGTTTCTAGTTCGAGAGAAATTCATGATGATTTCACTAGGAACCCTTCTTCCTTATCTTCAGAGTCAGGACTGGCTCTGTTCTCTAGATCTCAAAGAAGCGTATACCCATATCCTCATTCATCCAGAACACAGGAGGTATCTACGTTTCATCTTCCAAGGAAATTCACTACCAATACAGAGTCCTTCCATTCAGGCTCGCTTCTGCCCCAAGTGTCTTCACAAAGTGTATGGCGGTTGTAACCGCATATCTAAGGACTCTCAGAATATTTGTCTTCCCTTACTTAGACAATTGGTTAATCAGGGCAGCCACTTCTCAGGAAGTTCACCTTTCTCTCCTTCGTACAAGTCACTTCTCAGGAAGTTTACCTTTCTCTCCTTCGTACAAGTCAGGTACTACAGGATCTAGGATTTGTCATAAATCTTCCAAAATCCCATCTTGTTCCTACTTAAACTCTAGAATTCATAGATGCTGTTCTGGATACTCAATGGTCGAGAGCATTTCTACCCCAGGACCGTTGTACCCGCCTTGTACAGATAGCATCCAAAGTAAGGGTCACAAACAATCTCTTGGCCAGAAAGATGTGCAATTCTTAGGCCATATGGCCCCTACAGTTCATGTAGTGCCATATGCTCATCTGCACATGCGTACAGCTCAATGGACTCTCTCTCCATTCAGGGCCTCTGTACAGAGCAGGAGTCACAGCTCCAGATAAATTTGCTGGAGTTTCATGCTACATGATGCAAAATATATGTTCAAAAAGAAAAAACAAGAACATAACGCAGTTTATAACAAAATAAAAATGAGTTATAATTTTATAAAGTGTGCTGTGGTTCTCGCTCATTCTTTTAGCTCCTTGGTGTGCAGAATTCTTGCATTTCCTCCATATTATCTAATCAGCTTTTTGGTTTGGTTCAGTCCCTGATTGGAGTTTTGAGAAGGCACCCCCCACACACACTATTGGGGGGGGGGCGCCATCTCATCCTTCGCCTCAGGCAGCAGATTGCCTTGAGCCGCCCCTGACCACACCAGTATGGATGACCGTGCCATCTCCTCTTTCCAACACAATCCAGAGCACTTCTTCTTTTCCCCATGTTCCCTGGATTTCAGCAGCTTTAATATTGCTTTGACATACAGGGCTATTCCTCTTCTACCCTCTCTGTCTCTTCTGAATAGATTATAGCCAGCTATGGCTATATCCCATTCAAAAAAACTGAGGCAATGTTTGTAACGAGGTCATCTATGACTGAAAACACTTACCCTGAAACAATCACAATCAACAAAACCTCCATACCTGTTAAAAAACAAGTAAAATACTTAGGAGTAATAATAGACCACACTCTCACCATGATACCACACATAAAACAAACAGTAAAAACTATTTTCTACAAACTCAAAACTATTCAACACCTAAGACCACTCCTCGAAACACAAGACTTTAGATATGTAGTAAGTACCCTGATCACCCCTCATTTCGACTATTGCAATAGTCTCCTTAGAGGCCTTCCTCAAAAAAACACATACCTCCTACAAAGAGCTCAAAACATCTGTGCTAAAGTAATTGCAAAAGTTCGCTTAACAGATCACGTAACCCCAATACTGCTAGAACTCCACTGGCTCCCTATAAACAGTCGAATTAAATACAAAATTATCCTAACAACCTATAAACTTATAAATGACATAACCCCCTCACACCTATCCACATTACTGCACTCTCCAACATCGACAAGGACCCTCAGACAAAACGCAGCCCACTCTCTCATCATACCAAAAGCCATCCGGAAGACTAAGAAAACCACTAGCTCCAGAGCATTCTCATTCACTGCTCCTACACTCTGGAACAACCTCCCTATTGAACTTCGCACCATAAAAGACCTCATCCAATTCAGAAAAGAATTAAAGACTTACCTGTTCACTGAACATTTTGAAATCCCCTACTCCCCCAAAGCCAGCCCCACTACAAACGTGGAAACAATTACACAAACTCCCTTAATCCCAACACCATAACCGCATGCCTGCCCACCCTCACACACGCCCCAAAGAAGACATAAAAGGAACTAAATTCCAGCACCTACACAAATACCCGCACTACACACCACACACTGTAAATATACATTTGTAAAAAAGTTTGATGTTTTGTTCTGCTTTAATACCCACTAAGTTAAATTTTATTGTTCAATGTAAATAGCTAGTTTCTATTGTTCTATGTAAAGAATGTATACAAATGTGTACAAGACTGTTAACCTGTTATATGTAAACCGCCCTTGATCTCTGGAAGGGGCGGTATAAAAGAAATAGTTAAATAAATAAAATAAATGTGACTCGTTAAACCATGTTTCTGTAATGGCCACAATGTCCAAATCCATTTCCACCATTAGGGCTTCCAGATCAAGAACTTTGTTGGCTAAGCTTTGAGCATTTGTACTTATTGCTTACCAGAATTTGTTGAATGGCTTGCCTACCTTTTGCATGGATTTTGTTCTACATGCCCCTTCCCGCTTGCCTTTGATGTGGTGGTCAAAAGTGTGGCTGTTTCCAATGTTTTGCTTTTGCTGGGAGTGACATACTGAACTTGTCCTCCTCCATCCGTTACCCTCTTTCCCTAGTTTAAATGCCTGTCAACATACTGCCTGAATTTTTCACTTAGGATCCATTTCCCTGAGGCGGAGAGATGTAGTCCATCAGCACATCATAGTCTCTTGTTGATCCATCTATTTCTCCTGTCGCCTGTATATCTAAATCCTTCTTGTTTGCACCAGGTTTGGAGCCATGTATTAAAGTTGTTTATGCGATGCAGCCTTTCTGCCCGCTTACCATGAACAGGTAGAACTTCTGAGAATGCTATAGTGTAAGCAATGGGCTTGAGTTTCTTTCCCAGAGGCTGGAAGTCCCTTTGAACTGCAGAGGCACTGTTTCCAGCCAGGTCATTTGTACCAAAGTGGATGAGAATATCCGTTTTGGAGTGCTCACTTTCTTCATTAACTATACCAACAATTTGGTTTGTATTCCTGCTGGCTGAAGAGCTTGGGAGAGGCATTTGACCATCCTCTCTCCTTTGAGCATCCTCTCTCCTTTGAGCTGTGTTCCCAAGTTGCTGCCACTGATGATGGAATCTTCAAGGAGTAGTAGTTTTCCGTTTTGTGTTTTTTTTTCTTCCTGTTTAGTACATTATCAGTAGATTTGGCAGCCTATCATTTAAGGGCACTTCAGTTTCCATCGATTGGGCACCCTCATTATCCAAGGGAGAGAAGGCATTATGCAGGGATATTACTTGATGTGTAGAGTGTCTCTGCATTATAGTTTGCAACCTACCAGAGCCCACTGTAATTCATTTGTTTCTGGTATTTCTGCTTCTTTCATACTGACAACATATTACTTAATGCTTTACTGTTTACATACATTTCTTGCTACTTCATCACTTCGTACTTTAGCTTATGCTTGAATTACTTCATGACTGGGAGGAGTGGCTCAGTGGTTGGGACAGGTTACCTCAGGCCGGAAGGCCAGGGGTTCAATTCCCACATGGGGACAAGTAACCTCAGGCCAGAGGGACTGGGGTCTCTAGTCCCATGGCTGCTCCTTGTGGCCTTGGGCAAGCCACTTAACCCTCCATTGCCTCAGGTACACTTAGATTGTGAGCCCTGCGGGGACAAGGGAATAAAAAGTACCTGTTAGTATACATGTAAACCGCTCTGATGCGTAAGTAAAGGGCGGTATATCAAATGCCTAAAACCATAAACCATTGCTGCATTGTCTATGCTGCCTCCCCCCCCCCCCCCCTTACTACACTTAAGAGACTACAAACTATTCAGAACACTGCTGTGAGAATTCTGGCCCACGCTCTGAAATTCAACCATTTCTCCTCTCTTAATCAAGGGCAGCGGAAGATCTTTTATTTTGGTGGAATCCAAGTACCACCCAAAGTTCCACCCTAACTCCTCCCTGTGGGCAGAGACCCACTCTGTTTTCCCAATGGGCGTTCGGATCCCCACAGGCAGAACAGGTAGGATCTTTGCTATGATCGCAGCAGGCATACAGCAGGCTGCTCACGAGGATCACATCCCTCACAGACAGAAGAAGAAGAGAAGCCATGATTGCGGCAAAGACCATCTCCAGGAACAAACAGGAATGAAGTCTTCACATATGGCTGACATCGGTACCGATGGATCCCGCATGGGAATGCTCCCCAGCATCCAATTGCAAAGCTTTAGAGAGCACTCCACTGTGCCTGTACAACTGCCTTCCCAATGCCCTCTCTTCAGTTCTTCGTTTTCTGCAGAGCCAGCAGGAAACATATCCTGTCACCACAGAAAAAACTTCTCTTTTTGTGGATAGCGCCTCTGCCTTTCCGTCAATGCCGGTTCCCTTATTCTTTTCTTAAATCTTTTTCCCTTTCAAAAATAAAAACTTGGGAGTCTCGACACCCTCTTAGGCCTTCAGCCTTCCATAGCCTTCCCATCCCTTGAAGGCATGGAGAAACCAGCTAGTGGTTTCAAAAACTTTCTAAGTGTGCCAGTACCATTTCAGCAACTGGCACACATGACTAGTGCATAAAATGTCCCAGCCCAGATCACCAGCCCAAAGACTGTCCCCTCTGTCAGAAAATAAGAGAGACCTATAAGAACCAAGCTTCTAAATTTGGGACACTCTTCGCCTCAGACACGGTATCGTTGACCTCCACTTCGTTGAAGGCCTCATCCTCCTCTCATGGATTACAGGAATCCTCAAAGTCTAATCACAAGTCCACATTGAAGCTGGAAAAAATCTCCAGGGGTAGATCTTGCTCAAAGTATCGAGATCCCTCAGCAGTTGCATTGGAGGTGGATCGGCCTACCAAATAGCCCTGGTGGGAGGCCCTGTCCTCCAAAGCCTCAGAGGGGCTCCAGCATGCTCCTGAGGCCTCGACCTCTGGAGAGCTACTAGTGCCATGCTCTGGGACAGTAGCGCAAGAACTCGTAACCAGTATCCAAGCATCTGCAACCAATACCCAAGCATCGACAACCTCGATAGACCAGCGCATACTGGCCATCGAGCAGAGCTTGGCAGCTGTCTTGGCAGCCTCTGTCCCTATAAAACCCTTGGCTCCAGGCCCTGCCCTGTCAATACTAGTACCAGCATCGGTATCAGTTGCGGGCACGGCATCGTGGCTAAAGCAGATGGTGTCAACATCGCTGCAATCCATGCCCTCCCTTGAAACTATCACTGACGTTGGTACCCAACCCAAATAGGCTCACCGAGGCCATTACCTCAGAGCATTGGTACCAACATCTCACTTCGGGCGAACACTGTACTTGTCAATACTTTGAATCCTCCGATTCCAGCGCATCGGTCGGATGTGGAATCACTCGATTCCCGAGGCCCCCAGGACCTTCCTTCAGAGCCTTCCCCACTACAACAGCAACGCATGTCTCCCCCGGAAGACATGTCCTTCCAGGAATTCATTTGAGACCTAGCCAACAGTCTCTCTATCATGGTAACATCGAAGAAGGAGTCAAGGGCAGAGGAATTGGAGATCCTCCAATACCCAACAGCATCCAAAGAGAGGCAGCCACTCTGCCAGTGCACCGCATCCTTCATGATCTTATGCTCCATACGTGGGAGATTCCTCTCATGGTTTCACCTCAGTCGACGACTCGATACCATGTATCGGATACCAGAGTGTCCCGGCTTCCAAAGCCACAGCTCTCCCACCATTCCATGGTGGTTGAATCAGCGATGCGTAAAATCAGAAGTTCAAAGACCCACTCCTCTTACCCTCCTGGTAAAGAATCAAGAACCCTCAACGCCTTTGGGTGTTGATGCTTCCAGACATCCATGCTCTCTGCTAGGATCAACTCCTATGTCCACTACATGGGAATGTTCCTCAAAGAGGTGTCCAGAGATCTCGAGGCCTTTGCTCCTCTCCTCCCAGATGACAAGAGGGCAGACTGTCACCCTAGTCAAGCATAGCCAAAACGTATCAAAGTTTGTCAATAGGGCCACCTTCATGCTTTCGAATGCACAAGCAGGGCCTCAGCAATATGCATTGGTGCCCTCAGAACTGCATGGTTTCAAGCCTCAGATCTTGAACAGTGGGTTCAAGATAAGCTGGGGAACATACCTTGAACAAGTGAAAATCTCTTTTGCAAAGACTGGCAAGATAAGGCCTCTCAGAATCAGAAAACACTACTCTAAAGAGACTGTCTAGAACAATAGCTGACCCTGCTAGAAAAAAAGACAACTGCAAAGAAGTCTTTCTACAATAATAATAAGAAATTCTACTCTTCTTATCTTCCTGCTTCTCAGTACCAGGGTCAAGCACCACAGAAGAGACAACAGCCTCCTAAGCAGCAGAAGAAGCCACAGGTGGCTAAACCTCAACCAGCTCCACAGCCATAGTCTGCGCCTGGTTTTTGACTCTTTTCTAGAGAACATTGCACCCTGCCTCCCCTCCACCTAGCAGGCAGACTGTCACTACGGCCACAGATGGCACCTCATCACCTCAGAGCAATGGACACTAACCATAATCCAGGAGGAGTACAGACTTCATCTGCAACCTCTACCCCCCTCCACTTTCAGTGGAGAATTTCAAACTCAACCCCCACTTGCTGCTCCCCTACAGGACAAAGGCCTTCTCTTTTGTCTCAGAGCACCATAGAAAATATCCCGACATCCCAGCAGGGAATGGGTTTCTACTCTCCGTACTTTCTCATTCCAAAGAAGACCAGAGGATACAGGCCCATTCTGGACCTCCGAAACATCAACAAGTTTCTAGTCCATGAAAAGTTCAAGATGATCTCTCTTGGGACTCTTCTTCCCTATCTCCAGAGTCAGGACTGGCTCTGTTCTCTAGATCTAAAAGAAGCATACATGCATATCCTCATCCATCCAGGACACAGGAAATATCTATGCTTCACTTTTCAGGGAAAACATTCAGTACAGAGTCCTCCCCTTCGGACTTGCCTCTGCCCTAAGAGCCTTCACAAAGTGCATGGAAGTCATGGCCACATACCTACGGTCTCTGGGGATATTAGTCTTCCCTTACTTAGACAACTGGGTCATAAAAGCAGACACCTCTCAGGAGGTACAGCTTTCTTTACATCATACCACCACCAGTACTACAACATTTGGGATTTGTCATAAAATTCCCCAAATCCCAGCTTGCTCCAACTCAAAAGCTAGACTTCATTGGAGCCCTACTGAGCACTCAACAGTCCAGGGCATTTCTGTCCCAGATCCGCTGTACCCATCTAATCAAACTAGTGTCTCAGATGCTCCAGTGGGACCATTTGACAGCCCATGAATTGCTGCAGCTCCTCAGGCACATGGCCTCTACAGTACATATCATTCCATATGCCCGATTACATATGTGCACAGTCCAATGGACTCTTGCCTCCCAATGGGACGCAGGCCTTCAGCTGTCTCTGGGACAGGATCCAGGTCACTGCCCTTCTAGCCGCATCCCTTCAGTGGTGGTGTTCTCCAGAAAATCTGCTCGTAGGGTCACCTTTTCAGATGTCTCCAAATTGGGTTAGGGAGCACACCTTGACAACCTGTCTGCACAGGGGCTGTGGACAATGCACGAGTCACACCTCCAAATCAATCTTCTGGAACTTCGTGCTATCTTGAATGCCCTCCGGGTGTTTCAACACAACCTGAGGGCAAAACAGGTACTAGTCAGGATGGACAATCAGGTCGCCATGTTCTATGTTAACAAACAGGGCGAAACAGTCTCATGGCCCCTCTGCAAGGAGACTCTTCACCTCTGGTCCTTTGCCATTTCTCAACAAGCTCTCTTCTGGGGGAGCTCAATGTCTTGGCATACAAGCTGAGTCGGATCCTTCTTGCCCACGAATGGTCTCTCCATCCGGACACAGCGTCCTACATCTCCAGACCTGGGGAATTCCAAACATAGATCTGTTGCCACTCTGCAGAATGCCAAGCTTCTTCACAAGGACTCAGACATTCACCAACAGGTGGACATCATCCACCTACACTGGGGTCAGGGTCTGCTTTATGCTTTCTCTCCTATAAGCCCCTCATTCCCAAGATGCTTTTCAAGCTTCAATCCAACAAGGGCTCCATGATTCTCATAGCCCCTTGCTGGCCGCGGCAGCTGTGGTTTCTGCTGCTACTACGTCTGATTCAGACTAAGCCTCTGCGATTGGGATCAGCGCCCAATCTCATCTCCCAGGATGACAGCTCACTACTCCATCCCAATCCACAGTCCCTCCACCTCACAGCTTGGCTGCTGAGAGCATAGTATTAAAGGGCATTGACCTTCAACAAGAGGTTAAGAAGATCCAATTGGCTTCTAGAAATCCCTCCACCAGATGTTTATATGCTTTCAAGTGTCATAGATACTCTGTCTGGTGTTCCCAGAAAGATTTCAATCCCTTTTCTGCTCCAGTGGAGTCACTCCTATAATACCTCCTCCACCTGTCCTCAGCAGGTCTAAAGACCAACTCGGAGAGAGTCCACCTCCGTGCCATCGTGGCCTCTCACCACCTACTGGATGGGCAGCCCATTTCCTCACATCCCCCACTAGTAGCAAGTTTCACGAGAGGTCTCCTGAACCTCAATGTTGTTCTAGCGCAGCTTCTCAAGCCACCCTTTGAACCATTGGCCACGACCTCCCTAAAGTTCCTGTCTTGAAAGGTACTCTTCCTAATTGCCCTCATTTCAGCTAAATGCATTAGTGAGCTTTAGGCTCTGGTGGCAGACCCCCCCCCCCCCCCAATACCTGGTTCCACCACAACAAGGTTGCCTTCAGACTCGCCCACATTTTATGCCAAAGTCTATTAACCAGTATATTAACCTTTCAGTCTTCTTCTTTAAAACGCATGTATCTCAAGCGGAAGCAACTCTGCACACTCTTGACTGCAAGCGTGCGTTGGCTTTTTCTCCGGGAACAAGCAGGAAGTCAGTCCTCACATATGGGTGATGTTGGCACCGACGGAGCCCTCGTGGAAGCATCCCCCCCCAGCTCGAAGAAAGCCTTTGGGAGATTCTACCATGCATGCATGGTCCCCTTCATGCCCAAGGGTGCCATCTCACTCAGTCTCCTTTTTTAAGCGGAACCCTTCAGACGTTTGTGTAGCTTGTCCCTGGAAAAAGTTGATTTTTCAGCCAGAGTTTCATATTCCTCTCCGGAACTGCACCAATACTCTAACCGCCACCTGACTTTGCTGTCTTGGCATTGAGTTCGGGTCCTTTTTGTAGGGTTTTTTTTCCTCCTTGGCATCTTTGCGCCTTTTTTCCAACTGGCAGCCCAGCGGGTCTTCGGCTGCCAGTAGTTTTAAAAAGTGTGATCAGTATGCCAAAATTATGTCTTTGACCGACACACGACTGCTGTCTTCGCTGTCTTGGGCCAGACCACGACCCCACAGCATGCGGTCTCTGCAAAAAGATGTCTAACAAGGCCCTCAAGAGCCGCAAGCAGCAGCACGATAAGCTTTTCCCTGAGTCCCCCCGGTACTTCTGAAGGCCATGGCATCTTGGGGTGGCTCTACGGAACTCGAGTGGCACCGTGGTTCTTTGGAGAGGGGGTCTCCCTCGAGGGAATCCAAGAAGAAGACGACCTCAAAGGCAGCATCCCTGGATGAATCTGACAGGCCGGATGCGCCCCGAGCCAGGTCCTGCAGTCCGAGACGCTCATCCGAGGGATCGGAGAGGGAGCGGCTTGCAAAGGATCCCCCGAAAGGACTCAACCTCGGACCGACCTCGGTCACCGAACACCATCCTTGTCAAGGATTCCCCTTCGGGGGAACTGGTGTCAGGCCCGATTCTTTTGGTGCCCGCACCGATGGCTGTGGAGCCTTCTGGCCTGGAGTCCAGAATGACAGCCCTGGAGCCCAGCCCAGTTTGTCTGCCTTCATGGACCAGCAGCGGGTGCTGTAGTCCAGCACGTCTAGTTCCTCTGCCCTGTCCACCGGGCCCTCGATATCGAAGACATCCACGGAGGCCAAGCCGATCCTCAAGACCCTTCGGCCTCGACTTGATCCTCAGCCGAGGTATTGATCCGGTTCCCTCTCAACCGGGCCACAATCATCCCCAACCAGTGCGCTCGGCGTCATTTGTGGGGCCTCTGAGGGCTGCAGCCTGGGGTCAGCCCCAGGGCCCGCGGACCAGCCTTCCATCGAGTCCTCAATGGACTACTCAGAGTAGGAGAAGGAGGATGAGGAGTTGCCCGACACCCGTCGCCATCGCGATGTCACCTCGGACTCTCCCACTTCAGGGCCCCAGCTGTGGTCTCCGCCAGAGGACATGGCATTCCTTGACTTCGTCAGGGACATGTCTAAGGCCCTATCATTCCCAACGGAATAGGAGGAGGACACTCAGATGGAGGAGCTAGAAATCCGCCAGTGCAAGGCCCCTTTGAGGGAATCGCTTACGGTGCCCATCCCTCTCATCCTGAAAGGGCTAATGCTCCGTATGTGGGAGACACCAGCATCAGTACCGGTGGTGAGCAAGCGGCTCGACTCGATGTATCGAGTCCACCGGAGCCCATTCTTCCAGAAATCACAGCTGCCGCATAACTCCATGTTGATGGAGTCAACCATGCGTCGACTGAAGAGTCAGCAGATGCACTCTTCGGTGCCTCCCAACAGGGAAGCACATACCTTAGATGCCCTCGGCAGAAAGTGTTACCAGGGCTCAATGCTCATCGTCTGCATCCAGGCCTACCCAGCTGTACATGGGCATGCACCTGAGAGACCTGGCAAAGGAAATTACGGGTTCTCAGCTGGTCTGTCCAAGCAAACCCTGCAGCGGTTCAAGAACCTAGCTAAGGCTGTCCGTGAGTGCTCCAAGTTTGTCTCGGGCAGCCTATGACAGCTTCAAGTCAGCGGCTTGAGTAACGGCGGCAGGAATCAATGCCCTATACCAGGCTTGGCTACAGTCGTCCGATCTCGAGCAATGGGTTCAGGACAAATTGGTTGATGTCCCATGCCAAGGAGAGAACCTTTTTGGCAAACCCATGATCGACAAGGCTGCAAGCTGGAGACCAAGTAAATGACTAGAACCAGGCTCTCTAAAAAGACCGCTGCCCCTGCCCGACGGAAGGTCTCAGGTAAAAGGTCCTTCTACCCGAGAAAAGGGGCGCTTACAGAAACTACCCACCTTTCCAGGCCTCCCTGGCTCCCCAGCAGGCCAAGGGTCATGGGCATGGCCCTCGTAAGCAGAAGGCTCCCAAGCCTCAGGTGTCGGCCAGGCCCAGCCAGGGGGGAGTTTTTGACTCCTTGGGCATAGCCTCTCCACCCCAAGGATTCCAGTGGCCCACAGGGGGATGTCTGATGCACTATTCCCAAAGGTGGCTAACTATCACCACCAATTCCTGGGCACTTAGGGTGTTCAGGGAGGGCTACCTCCTCCATCTGACTCAGGCACCTCCCTCTTACTTTCTGGGAGAGCCCCACAGGCCTCCCCCTTCACTGGGATCTTCTACTAAAGGAGCTTGCAGATGGTCTTGAGTGCAAGGTGGTGGAATCAGTGCCCCACCATCTCAAGGGCAAGGAATTCTACTCCAGGTACTTCCTCATGCCAAAAAGGACTGGAGGCCTAAGGCCTATCCTCGACCTGTGCAACCTGAACAAGTTCCTGGTGAGGGAGAAGTTAAAGATACTCTCCCTTGGAACATTGCTGCCTTACCTCCAGCAGGAAGATTGGCTATGCTCCTTGGAACTGAAGGATGCTTACACCCACATCCTCATTCACCCCAACCACAGGAAGTACCTGCGGTTCATGGTAGGGGGAGGCCACTACCAATACAGGGTGCTGCCTTTCGGCTTGGCCTCTGCCCCAAGGGTTTTCACAAAATGCCTGGTAGTCGTAGCCACCTTCCTCCGCCTCCAGGGGGTCTTTGTCTTCTCCTATATGGAGAACTGGCTCAAAAGGAGGCATGGCCTCAGAGATGGCAGCTGCACGCACCATCCAGGTCCTGCAGCACTTGGAATTTGTAATAAACTACCCCAAGTTCCACCTCCTCCTGACACAGTGTCTTGAGTTTATAGGGGCAAGACTAGACACCCATCTGGCAAAGGCCTTGCTACCCAGAGATCAAGTAAACCGCCTCAGGACCCTGGACCTGGGCATTCAGCATCACTCCTTGGTACCTGCCCGGCTCCTCCTGCATCTACTTGAGCATACGGCCTCCATGGTCCACGTCACCCCAGACGCCTGCCTTCACATGAGGGCCGCACAGTGGTGTCTACGGGACCAGTGGACACAGGCCATGGGATGCCTCCAGGACAAGATCTCGATGACCTGCCATTTGGCGGACTCCCTGACCTGGTGGCAGACTCCCCAAAACCTCGAGGCGGGCATGCCCTTCCAAACCCCGAGCCCCTTAAGAATCCTCACCATGGAGCCCACTGCGAGGAACTCCGCACCCAGGGCAGTTGGTCACAGGACAAGAGCAGCCAGCAGATCAATCTCCTGGAGCTACGGGCCATATACTTAGTCCTCTGAGCCTTTTGTCACAGCCTATGGCACCAGCCGGTGTTCGTCCAGACGGACAACCAGGTGACATTGTTCTATGTGAACAAACAGGGGGGCACAGGGTCTTGTGCCCTCTGCCGAGAGGCAGTGGTCCTCTACTCTTACGCACTCTGGCAGGGTATACTCCTGCAGGCAGGCCAGAACAACTCGCTGGCCAACAGACTGAGCAGAGTGCTCCAGCCGCACGAGTGGCAGTTGGACCCCGGTGTGGCCTACCTGCTCTTTCAGCTCTGGGGGGATCCCAAGATGGACCTGTTAACCAGCCCGGACTACTACCAGTTGCCCCGCTTCTGCTCCTGGCAGGCCCACCCCTCCAGGGTGGCGGCGGAGGATGCGTTCCTCATCTCGTGGTCAGGAGGCCTCATGGTACGCCTTCCCACCCACTCCACTAATTGCCAAGACATTGTTCAGGACCCTCCGTGGCAAAGCCTCGCTCATCCTGATAGCCCCTCGATGGCCCAGGCAGCCATGGTTCCTGCTACTCCTCTGGCAAGCGGTGGAGACTCCTATTCCGTTGGGGAACTCTCCAGGGCTCTTGTCCCAGGAGGGGGGCTCTCTTCTGCACCCCAACCTTGGGTCCCTGTCGCTGACAGCGTGGCTGCTGAAAGGATGACTCTAGCCCCTTTCAACCTTTTGGGTGAGGTAGAGGAGATCCTGCTGGCTTCTTGTAAGACTTCCACTAGGGAAGTGTACACCTTCAAATGGTGTAGGTTTTCAATTTGGTGTGCAGAGCGTGGGACTGACCTGTTCTTCTGCCTAGTGGGACTGGTATTGCAGTACCTTCTCCGCCTCTCGCAATCCGGGCTTAAATCAAACTCCGTCAGGGTGCACCTTGGTGCCCTGGCAGCGCACCACCACCTGGTGGATGGCAAACCCCTCGGTCCAGCTGCTGGTGACCCGCTTCCAATTGGAGTCTGCTCTTATCAAAGCCCCCGGTTTGCTCTCCGGTGACCGAGTGAGACCTCAGTGTGGTACTGGGGCAGCTCACTCGCCCGCCCTTTGAGCCTCTGGCTACCTACCACCTGTGATACCTCTCGTGGAAGGTGGCGTTCCTGGTTGTGCTCACCTCTGCTCACAGGGTTAGCGAGCTTCAGGCCTTGGTGGTGGAGGCGCCATTTAACCAGGTTCTACAAGAACAGGGTGGTGCTCCGCACACACCCTAAATTCCTTCCAAAGGTGGTATGATCCTTTCACCTCAATCAGGAGGTGGTACTTCCACTTTCTTCCCAAGACCTCACTCCAGTAGGGGGGAGACGGTCCTCCACACCCTGGACTGTAAGAGGGCCTTGTCCTTCTACATCCAGCATACTCAGGGCCACCGCAAAGCTGCTCAGCTTTTCATCTCGTACGACCCCAGTAGATTGGGGGAGGCGGTGACCAAATGTACACTGTCCACCTGGGTGGTGGACTGTATCACCCTTGCCTATGAGCAGGCGGGGCTCTGCCGGAAGGCTGAGTCACAGCACACTGTGTCAGGGCCATGGCGGCCTCAGTGGCAAACCTGTACTCCGTCCCGATGGTGGACATCTGCTGGGCCCGCCACCTGGTCTTCAGTCCATACCTTCGCAGCCCATTACTGCCTGGAAAGGGAATCCCGACGGGACAGTGGCTCCAGCCAGGCTGTGCTGTGTAATCTTTTCGGGGTTTAGGCAACTCCTACCCTCTGACCCTTCTGAGTTCAGGCTACCGGAGTGCTGGTTTCCATCAGACACAGGGGTCCTATTGTAGTCTGTAGCTATGGACTCAATTGCTGCTGCTCATGGCTCCCCTTGAGGGTGACCTATTTTTTGCTATGGGCTTTTGGTAGCCTGTAGCTGGGGAGTCCCATATGTGAGGACTGACTTCTTGCTTGTTCCCAGAGAAAGCGTAGTTACTCACCTGTAACAGATGTTCTCCGGGGACAGAAGGAATCAGTCCTTACAACCCTCCCTCCTCCCATTGGAGTTGCTCCTTTACCATCTTTTATTTATTTTTGCTGTCTTTTAGCTATGTCATCTGACTGAGCAAGATGGCACCCTTGGACGGGAAGGGGACGACGCATGCGTGGTAGCATCTCCCAAAGGCTTTCTTTGAAAGCTGGGGGGATGCTTCTGTGAGGGCTCTGTGGTGCCGACATCACCCATATGTGAAGACTGATTCCTGCTGTCCCGGGAGAACACCTGTTACAGGTGAGTAACTATGCTTTATCTCCAGACGACCCAAGGTCATCGTAAAGCCTCGCAGTTGTTCCTCTTATTTGACCCTAGTCACCTGGTCTGTCTGTATCTAAGCATGCACGCTCCTTATGCAGGACTCTCCCTGAAAGGGCATGTCACTGCTCACAGCATTTGTGCCATGGCAATCTCAATGACAGACCTCCGCTCGGTAGCCATTGATGAAATTTGCAAGACAACAACTTGGTCTTCTGTCCATACCTTCGCTGCCCATTATTGTCTAGACAAGGACTCCCTTTGGGATGCCATGTTTGATCAAGCTGTACTCCAACACCTCTTTCAGACTTGATGCAACTCCTACCCTCCGTCCCAGACTTTGACGATACTAGAAATCCATGTAGGATCCATGACCTCTTCGAGCCCACTGCGAGGCGAACCTTCACTGGTTCTGAGGTCACTGCATCTTCAAGCTAGAGAGTCCCATATATGAAGACTACATTCTTGCTTGTTCCTGGAGATAGCATAGTTACTCACCTGTAGCAGGTGATCTCCAGGAACAGCAGGAATTTAGTCTTCACAACCCACTCTCCTCCCCTAGGAGTTGAACTGTTTCATTTACTCTTCTTTCTCAGCTACAATATCTACTGAAGAGAGGGAGTTGGGAAGGCAGTTGCACAAGCACAGTGGAGTGCTTCCAAAAGCTTTCCAATTTAATGCTGGGGAGCGTTCCCCCGCAGGCTCCATCACCCATATGTGAAGACTAAATTCCTTCTGTTCAGAGAGATCACCTGTTACAGATGAGTAATTACACTTTCCTGTTCTGCCTATGGGGATCTCCCATGGGCAGACAGGAAGAGTCTTTGCCACGATTGTAGCTTCTCTTCTGCCTTTGGGGGATGGGATCCCAGTGGACAGGCTATTGCCTGCCACTGTGATTTTTGGTGGGGCCAGGGCCCGTGTGGCTCATCCCTTTCTGATTCCTAAGCTCTTAATAAAATCTCACTGGTTACCAGTAGTTTTTTGCATACAATTTACACCTGCATACCTCACTTCTTTTACCATTCCTCATATGCCAGGATGGACTTTTAGATCTATCCATGACAATACTCTCCCTTCTATCAGTTTCATTTACTCAGCTAGAGTCCACCCGATCTTTGACTTTCCTTTTTACTGCTCCATTCCTGTGGCATAATTTTCTAACTGCTCTGCTTTCTGAGCTATCTTATAGGAAATTTCAGCTGCCATCAAAATGCACTTATTTACTGCACTTATCTGGTTGGCCAACTGTGTGTAGACGGCTCAGCTGGCAATGTGTCTACTTTCTTTTAGTCCTTCTTGTATTTTCTTCTGTCCTGTATTGAACATGGGGTTCCTTTCTTATATTGATTTTAATGTTGTAAACCCCTTTGCAGATTTACAGATAGTTTATTAAGACTGATTTGATTAAATCATAACATTTGGATATAGCCCTCCCAAACATTTACTCTCCTGAGTTGTCAAAAAACCCATGAGTGAGCTCCCACATCAATGATATTCATGTTTACTGAATGTCACTAGTTGGTTTATTGTCCAGACAATTAAAAAAGTTCACATCTCCCACGCTTATAATTCCTGATGAGAGATTGATTACAATTATGATGCCCAAGGGACTGTAAAGCACAAAAAAACTGATTACTATGTATAAACCATTTGATCTCTAGGTAGAATCCAAGTGAATTTATATTTTTACCACTGATTGATAACCAGCTTGTTGAGCAAATTTAGAAAGAAAGATTTTCAATTTCAATTTTTGAAAGAAATTGATATAACCCACTTCATATTTGAAATGGATCTTAGTTAATGGAACAGTACATTAGATAAGCCTTAATTAAAGCTTTTAAAGAGTTATCAGATACTAGATGATATGATTAATTACAAAACATTGCATTCTGTTTGAAGATGAGTCCATGGATAGTTCCGTGTCCCTTGAGGTCCTGGTCCTGAGGATTAACCTTTTCTCAGATTTGTATTATCTGGGAGCTCCTGTTTAAAAAAAAAAAAGATCCAGAGGATAGTCTCATAGAATGACTTTCATTACCTAATGATTTCATGGTGAAATAATCAAGTCGCTCATTTTGCAGAGTATTTATCTGACTGTGTTAAAGTTCAGGTGAATTTTCAAATCATAAATTCCTCCCCACCCTCTGCCTCTCGGGCAAGTCGGAAGGCCTGCTGTATACCTCTAATGCTCTAATTCTAGTGAACAAAGCAAGGTGGCATAATCTCCTACAACTTGCAGCAATGAGCCAGTAACATTTAATACTGTAGCTTCTCAGGTAAGTTGGGTGTCTCATCAGAGACTCGTGCCAAAGTAAAAAGGGAAGTAATATTCTATCTATATTGGTCTTTAGTGAGGCTCCATCTTGAGAACAATATTCCATTCTGGAAGCTATATGTACAACGAACATTGACCACAGAGGCAATTCAAAGGCCGTATAAATTGTGCTTGGCCTTCACCATAAGCTATGTGTTGTAAGACTTGGGGGCATATTGTCATTTTGGGACAAATTAGTACATCTGATCCTTATAAAGATCTAAAGATATATTTTGTAGACCAGTGGTATTTATTGATGGTTCCTGAGATTGGGTTTTCAGAGCACCCCTAATGAATCTGAATGAGATATATTTGCATATGCCTTCATTGTATGAAAATTTGTCTCTTGCATATTTGTTAACAGAGCCTGAAAATCTGACCACTTTGCAACCCTCAAAGACGAAGTGAATATCATTATTCTAGGTGAAAAAGAAGGAAAAAGGGTCGATAAGCTGCTAATATTGAAATATCTAGCAAGTTTCAATAAAGCACCAGGAGGCAGCATTATCCATAAAACTGGAAGCTCAAAAACAGAGGGGTCACCATGTGAAGCTGAAGAGAGGGAAGCTCAATTGTAATATGAGAAAATACTTTTTCACTGAGAAGCTGATTGGCATGTGGAATGGACTTCCAGCGGAGTTTATAGGAGCCTAGACAGTGGGATAATTTAGACATGCCTAGGACAGACACAGAAGGACTTTATTGACAGATGGAGCAAAATCATCACAGCTCAGATAGGAGCTGTGATAACCCAGTATGCAGATACAAATGGGTAGACTTGATAGACAAGTAATTAATTCCCTATTAAACATCACATTTGCTGAATAGGCAAGTTTTAGAACTGGAATTCAGACCATCAGATCAGACTAGGCGATCATCTAGGGCAGCAGCTTGGGGGAGGGAGGGGCAAAGAGCAGCAGCAGTCAAAGCAAAAATGGATTCTGACAGCCAGACAGAGAGCCATCAGCACATTTCTTTTACCTGCAAGAAGGGTAGGCACATACATTCGAAGCAAAGTTTAATATTTAAAAGTGTGATATCCAATTATGCATTTTGACAAGATTGTTGTTGGAAGGGTTATGTTCAAATTATCATGATTGTTGAGTTTAATTATCAAAATCTTGGGGTGGGAATGCTGAATGTTTGCCTAGGGTGCCCATACCATATACTGGCCCTGGAGCTGACACAGCTCCCAACTGTTCTGTAACCTGAGGAAAATGGTCATGATTATTCTTAGATGACATTACAACTGTTTTTATGGTTCCCCAACAGATATACAGAGGTGCACGGGCTGGAGGCTTACATCAGGGTTTGCAGCACTCACAGTACATGGGAGTACCTCATATTGCTAGTGATTTTCCAGACTGTTGTGCCGGAGTCCAGATGGCCAAAGACTTAGAAAAAGATCTTCTTGAAAAATATAAGAGGTAAAGATTTTTGATTTGTTTTGGTGTCTATACTTTGTGTGGTTTTTACACACATGGTACATTTAAGAGAACCAAGAACGCAAAAGAAACAAAATCACAAACCACTCACACCAACTCAATAGCAGAAACATGCATCTTGTGATAACCCAGCTGCATTAGACTGAAGTCTATCAGTGAGCTGAAATAATCTCATCGAACCAGTCCAGAATGAGTGGGTTATGCCCATCAGCCAGCAGATGGAGACAGAGAACAAAAGCTTGTGAGCTCTGCCCTGTATAGGGCTCCATGAAGTATTCTCTCTCTCCAGCAGATAAATGACAGCATACTATGCAGCTTTACTGTGGCTCAGTGCAGTACTTCAAAGCCTTAGTTCTCTGTAATTTGAGTCAGAAGTAAACCAGTGTGGTAAGAGATAGCTAGAGGCCTGGCTGCGCCGGGAGTGGGGTGAGGAGCCATTGGTGACAGTAGGGTCAAAAGCAGCTCTGGGAGTAGTGTGTGGAGAACCAGCCCTATGAGTGAGATGGCTATGTCAGCCAGGCTCAGAGCAGCTGAGGGCTGCAAGCAACACTGGAAGCAGTGAGTGTGCAGTTGGCCCCATCAGCAGGAGTGAGTGCAGTGCCAGAATCAGTGCAGGGTCACAAGAGAGCAGAGTTTTGTTTCATGCTAAGAACAATGCAGGAAAGCTCTTCAAGGCAGCAGTCGGACCTATTCACAGCTTGCAGAGTGATTTTGATGTCTTTAAAAAAATTAAAAAAAAAAGCCTTTTCTTTGAAAATCAATGACTTGTTTCAGAGAGCTTCACGCACTATAAAGAGTGAATACCATAGCCCTAAGGTTTGGACTTTATTCAGCTCATAGTGAGGTAGGCAGACTGATGAAAAAATTTGGTCTTGCGCTGGCTGCTGATGGAACTTGGGGCAGTTTGGCTGCCCCAGCCATAGAAAATGCTTGAGCGTGATATTGTGCAGGCCCTAGAAGGGAGCCTGACAGGCCTGGAGATGTCCTCAGATTTGCCTTGCTCACCAAGTGGGTCTTTACCTGCACAGGGCAGTGAGGAAATGGCCATCATTTTACCAGCTTGCAGGCTGTAGGTGTTAGTCAACCTATATCGCTTGTGGGACACTTCCAGTTAATCTCACTAAACTAAAATTAGTCCTTGGTGGAGCAAAGACCTCATCCTACTATTTATAAGGGCATATTTTGCTTTCCCAGAGTGCATAAAGGGTGCCTGTCTTTCTCCTTATTTAAAAGACCAGCCTATTCTGTCTTTGGAGGGAGTAGGGAAGGTGGATGCTGGTGGTGTTTCTTGCAAGCCCTGTGCTTAGGTGGGAGGAGTTTTCAGTTCCCTTAAGATTCTGTGGGTTAGCCTTAGGTCACTAGATTCCTTACTCAACAAGTTCTTTGTGTTTGCTGGAAGTGCTGTCCTTTAGTGCTGGCTCTTGGTACCAGGCAGAGGATTTCTCGCTGTCTCCGGGTGAGTGTCTGGTTCTCCCCCTACTCCAATTGCCACTGTCATGATATCTGGGGCAAAAGGTCTTCTCTTGTCAGTGCACCACCTTTGGGGGTCTGTTCATGGGGTTTTTAGGCCATAGCCTGGTTGGAGAGTGGTCTTTATGGGTCAGTTGTAGGTCACCAAATGCCAGGGTCATGAATATGAATCCCACAAACCCTGACCATGACAGGAAAAGAACACCAAAAAAATGTTTCAGCTGTTTGAAGGAAACTTCTCCTTAAAGGAATCTAATGCTTGGTAAGCATTGTATGTGTGAGTCCTTTGGCACTAGAGATTTTGCAGGCATACTCTGGACATGGAGGAATGGGTTATAGCAATGCTCTAGGCCTGATGGCCTAAAAAAAGAACACGCTCCCAAAATCCTTCAGCAGAAGAAGTTCCTCAGTCCTTTATATGCCATGACTACTCATAGGAAGAGTACTTCAAAAGATTGTGCAGCATCATGGATTGGTAGTCTTTGTAGAACCAGATCGGCCAAATAGACTGCGGTATGCCAGCTCAAGATGGGGGAGTCTCTGAGATTACCACAGGGCAGAGGCCTTTTAATTCTGGGTCCAATTGCCCCGAAAAACATATTTCCATTCTGTCTTATTTCATGACTATTGAAAGGGCAAGGCTAAGGACGAAAGGTTATTCATCTGAAGTTATAGCTATTATAAACATTGTAAAAATCCACATCCCTAACTTATGTCAGCAAAGGGAGGATGCTTTGATGACTGGTGATTGGAGACAATTCTCTCTCCATTTCAGGCTTCAGTCTTGGCTATTATGGCATTGCTGCAGAATGACCTGGAGAAGGCATTGAACTTGAATTCATTAAGAGGCCAATTCAGATCCCGGCACATCTGGCTGCTTTAGCCGGCCAAAACCTGGACGTGCCGGGGTTATACCTGATTCTGCTGCTGCAGGGCCCGGATGTGAGTCGGACTGGGAGACAGAGAATGAGGAGTCCCTGTGCCACCTGGCATCCATGGTCCATGTTATCCTGGACGCCTGTCTTCACATGAGGGTGGCCCAGTGGTACCTCCGCTCCCAGTGGGCCCAGGTCATGGACTAGCTGTGAGACAGGGTGATGGTGACCCGCTGGCTGGTGGACTCCCTCGGCTGGTGGCAAGTGGCACAGCATCTCCAGGTCAGGATGCCCTTTCAGGATACCCTTTCAGGCCCCCCAGAGGGTCCTCACCACAGGTGCCTTACTTCTGGGCTGGGGGGCTCATTGCGAGGACCTCTGCACTCAGGGCAGTTGGTCACGGATGGAAAGTCAACAGAAGATCAACCTCCTGGAGCTTCCGGCCATACCCCTGCCTCTCCGAGAGTTTCGTCACTATCTGCAGTTACCAGTCTGTGCTGATCCAAACAGACAACTAGGTCACAGTGTCCTACCTCAACAAGCAGGGGGGCACAAGGTCGTACACCCTCTGCCAGAAGGCAATTGCTCTCTGCTCATATGCAAACTGCAGTTGGATGCTCCTGTGGGCGTTATATCTGCCAGGCTACAACAATGCCCTGACAGACAGGCTGAGCAGGGTCCTCCAGCCGCACAAGTGGCAACTGGACCCCAGAGTGGCCTGTCAGCTCTTCCAGCTCTGAGGAACTCCACAGCGGAGGCACCACTGGGCCACCCTCATGTGAAGACGGGCGTCCAGGATAACATGGACCATGGATGCCAGGTGGCACAGGGACTCCTCATCCTCTGTCTCCCAGTCCGACTCACATCTGGGCCCTGCAGCAGCAGAATCAGGTATAACCCCGGCACGTCCAGGTTTTGGCCAGCTAAAGCAGCCAGATGTGCCGGGATCTGAATTGGCCTCTTAGTGAATTCAAGTTCAATGCCTCTTCTCCAGCCCGGCCATCTCTCAGTTGCCCCGCTTCTACTCCCGACAGCCACACCTGTCCCAGATGGCAGCAGATGCCTTCCTCATCCCATGGTTGGAGGACCTTCTTTAGCGCTTTCCTGCCCATGCCACTGATAGCCAAGACTCTCTTCAAGGCTCAGCGGGACAGGGCATCACTGATATTGGTGGGCCCCCGGTGGCCCAGGCAACCATGGTTCCCACTGCTCTTTTGCATGTCCATAGCGCCTCCGGTCCCCCTGAGGAGAGACCTGAGACTACTGTCTCAGGAGAAGGCTTCCCACCTACACCCCAACTTGGGGTCTCAGATGCTAACGGCTTGGCTGCTGAAAAGATAGCCTTGGCCCATTTCAGCCTTTCAGGAGAGGTTGAGAAGGTCCTCCTGGCCTCCCGCAAGACCTCCATGAGACAGGCTTATTCCTTCAAATTGTGCAAATTCTCTGTGTGGTTCGCAGAGCAACAAGTTAACCTGTTCTCGTGCTCTATGCAGCTTGTTCTGCAATATTTGATTCACCTGTCTCAGGCAGGACTGAAGTCCAACTCGGTCAGGGTTCACCTGAGTGCTTTTGTGGTGCACCACCACCTCATTGAAGGCAAGCCTCTCTCTATCCAACTCCTTGTAATATGCTTCTTGCAGGGCCTCCTGTTATCCAAATCCCCTGTCCACCCCCCAGCAGTGGAGTGGGACCTCAGTGTGGTGCTGTCACAACTCACTGGCCCACGGTTTGAGCCCCTGGCTACCTGCCACCTGCGTTACCTCTCATGGAAGGTTGTCTTCCTGGTGGTGCTCACGTCTGCTTACAGGGTCAGTGAGCTCCAGGCTTTGGTGGCAGATCCGCCTTACGCAAGGTTCTGTAAAAAACAGGGTCGTGCTCCACATGCACCCTAAGTTGTGGTGCTCACCACCTTCTTTCCACGGCCTCACGTGAGCAAGGCGGAGGCAGCCCTCTATACCCTGGACTGTGAAAGGGCCTTGTCCTTCTATCTCCAGTGTACCCAGGGCCACCGCAAAGCCTCACAGTTTTTCGTCTCCTATGACCCCCAGTCGGCTGGGCAAGGCGGTGGCCAAGCGTATTCTGTCTACTTGGGTGGCAGACTGCATTGTCCTCGCCTATGAGCAGGCTGGGCTCTCACTGGAGCCACTGGGTCATGGTGCACAACGTCAGGGCCATGGCAGCCTTTGTGGCAACTCAGAACATAAATACAATTTAACCGTAAGCCTTAAAAGGCCATTGCATCTCAATATCCTTTGTCCAACAATATGAAACTCCTACCAGTGTGAAAAACTACAATCCGCAACTACCTTTCTCCAGGAACAAGCAGGAAGTCAGTCCTCACATATGGGTGACATCGGCACCGATGGAGCCCACATGGAGCATTTCCCCAGCTTTCAAAGAAAGCCTTTGGGACATGCTACCACGCATGTGTGGTCCCCTTCCCTCCCAAGGATGCCATCTTGATCAGTCTCCTTTTTTTCTGCAGAGCCCAACAGACTTCTGTCCTGTTTCCCCAGAAAAATCCTTGCTAATTATTCTTAAGACGAGTTAGTTTCCTGGTTTGCCTACCGGTTCCTCTTCCCGCCTCGCGCTGGTGCTGTTCTCGGCTCCTTTTATCTTTTTTGATCGAGGCTCACCTCAACCGGCGTTCGTGCCTTTTTTTCACCTGGGGGTCTTCGACCCCATCTGGGTGTTTCCCCACCATGACCCCCTGGTAAGTTTGAAAAATGCAACCACTGTGCTCAAACCATGTCAGTCACCAACACCCATGCCTGCGCTGCCTGGGCCTGCGCCTGGACCATGACAGTACCTCCTGCGACCTGTGCCAGGCCATGATGCCTAAGACCAATAAAAAAGGTAGGAGTTGAAGGAAAAACTGTCCCTAGGTCCGACTCTGTCCCAGCCTCCCCGACGCTGAGCTCCAAGCCCAGCACTTCCTGTGAGGCCTTAGCATCCTCGGAGTCTCACAGCAGCGGTTCCTCCAAGAAGACCCCGGACCCCAAGAGAAAGAAGAAAAAAATCCGCTAAGTCCACTGAGGTTGCACTGGAGAAACCTGGCAAAACCTCCCAAAGGGACTCGGGCAGCTCCGAGAAGCTCCCTACCAAGGTCCTCAAGAAGGATTCTTTGGCCAGTAGAGACTATGCAAGATTTCTTGAGACCCTAGTCCTTGTCGAGGACGCACTTGCACGAGTGTTGGTGCCAGGCCCAGGCCCGAGACCCTCTGTGCCTGCGCTAGCTTGGAATCCGGAATGGCGGCCTTGGAGCAAAACATCACTGCTATCCTGGCCCTGCAGCAGGCAATGATGGCTGATTCGTCCTCATCATATGCCCCAATGACCGGGCCCCTGACTGCGGGGGGAGTCCCCAGTTGTCAAGCCGAGCTCCGAGCACCATCAGCCTCGGGTAATCCCTCTGAGCCAGTCGAGGTCTTGGTCCTGTTCCTTGGGCATCCGATCCTCCCCGGCCAGTTTCCACAACTCGGACGCCAAGTCCTCCGAAGGCCACCAACCTCAGTGTTATGAGTCGCAGGGCCTTGAACTCATCATTACCTCTTGACTCCAAGTGGGAGACCAAAGATGAGGTGTTTCCGGAAACCAAACAGCACCGAGATATTCCCTCGGACCTGTCTCCCTGGGCATCATTCTCCTCTGAAAGATGTGGCCTTCCACGATTTTGCCAAGGATATGGCCAGAGTCCTTTCAGTGCAAACCAAGGTGGAGGAATATCCACACTCCGAGAAACTGGAGATCCTCTAGTATGAGTCTTCACCCAAGGAAACGCTCACGGTGCCCATTCATCCAATCCTTGAGTGGCTGCTACTCAGAATGTGGGAGACGCCAGCATCTGTGCTGGTGGCTAGCCAGTGCCTCAATGCCATGTATCGCGTCTAAAAGGGCCCAGGGTTCCACAAGCCCCAACTCCCACATAACTCCATGGTTGTCGAGTCGACCCTGAAAAAACTTAAGAGCCAGAAGACCCACTCCTCTGTCCCTCCTGGAAGGGATGCTAGAGCTCTCGATTCCCTCGGGCGCAAGTGTTACCAGGGCTCCATGCTGGGTTGCCAGATTCAAGCCTATGAACTGGGTACCTGAAGGCCCCCTAACCCAGGAGTTGTCTAGGTTTTCAGTGGGCCTTGCCAGGGAACCTCTCCAATAGTTCAAATCCCTGACCTCCGGGATCAAGGACTGCTCTAAATTCCTTTCCCAGGCGGCCTATGACGGCTCGAGTAGCGGTTGCCGGCATCGGCACATGGCGCCAAGCCTGGCTGCAGTCTTCTGACCTCGAATAATGGGTCCAAGACAAGCTGCTTGACGTCCCCTGTAACGGGAAGAACCTGTTCGGCAAGCATATGGCCAACAAGGTGGCCGAGATTGAGGCTGATGTGGTGACTCGACAGAGGCTCTCCAAAAAAGACCTCATCCTTTCCATGTAAGAAACAATCGTGGAAAAGACCTCCTGTTCCTGAGGAAAAAGCCCTTTCATCAGAGTCACCACTATCAGCCCTTCTCGAGCCAGCAACTGGGTTCTCACCCTAAAAGACAAGGCCATCAAGCTCAGAAACCAAAGGTACAGAAGCCCCAGGCCCCAGCTCCTGCGCAACCCGGAGGGAGATTTTGACACTCAGGGCAGGGCCTCCCCTCCCCTGGGAGATCTTCATCAGCCCATAGGGGTCCACCTGGCACTCTAAGCCCACAGGTGGGCCAATGTCACCTCGGACCAGTGGATGCAGCAGGTGGCAAAGGAGGGATACCTCCTCCACCTACAGCAGGTACCACCCAGGTTCTTCCCAGGAGAGACTGTGCCACCTCTCCTTCACTAGACCCTTCGGCTCTCAGAGCTTGCAGGTCTGCTCGGGGACAATGCAGTAGGGCCCGTACCTAAACATCTATGGGGAAAAGGCTTCTACTCCAGATACTACTTTGTCCCAAAGAGAACTGGGGCCCTCAGGCCCATACCAGACCTGAGAAACTTTATCAAGTTTCTGGTGAGGGAGAAGTTCAAGATGCTCTCCCTTGGAACACTGCTGCCTTACCTCCACCAGGGAGATTTACTGTGCTCCTTGGACCTATAGGATGTGTACACTCACATCCTGATCCACCCCTCCCACAGGCAGTACCTGTGGTTTGTGGTGGGAGGAGGGGACTACCAGTACAGAGTGCTTTGGCCTGGCCTCCTCGCCCAAGGGTCTTTATCAAATGCCTGGCGGTGGTAACCACCCACCTGTGCCTACAAGGGGCTTTTGTCTTCCTCTACTTAGATGACTGGCTCAAAAGGGACTGTATGGCCTCAGCGGTCAGTCAGGCCGCAGAGCATGCAACCCTCCTTCTGCAGCACCTGGGGTTCGTCATCAACTCCCCAAATCCCATCTCTCTTCAGCCCAAAGCCTGGAGTTCATAGGTGCTCAGTTAGACACGTTATAGGTCAAGGCCATCCTCCCAAGAAAAAGGGAAGAATGCCTCAGACAACTGGCAGGAGAGATACAATGCCGCCAGTCAGTGCCGGCTCATCTCCTCCGCCTGCTGGGCCATATGGCCTTTGAAGGTCCATGTCACGGTCTCAGCCCGCTTACACATGTGGACAGCCCAGTGGTGCCTCCTCTCGCAGTGGACTTAGGCCACGGGCAGGCTACAGGACAGGATCAGAGTTACCTGCCAATAGGGAGAGTCCCTCAACTGGTGGCAGAACTTGTGCCACCTCCAGACAAGAATGCCCTTCCAGGCACCCACGCTGCAAAGGACCCTGACCACAGACGCCTCCCTTCTGGGTTGGGGGATGCATTGTGGGGACCGCCGCACACAGAGCAGCTGGTCTCAGGAGGAGTCACTCCTACAGATCAGTCTCCTGGAGCTCAGGGCAGTCTTTTTGCCCTACGAGCATTCCGCCACCGCCTGCGACACCAGCCTGTACTGATCCAGACAGACAATCAGGTCGCCATGTTTTATATCAACAATCAGGAGGCATGGATTCATACTCCCTCTGCCTGGAGGCGGTGGCCCTACTCTCCTTTGCAGCACTCCAGGACCTCCCAGGCCAGGACAACTACCTAGCGGACAGGCTGAGCAGAGTCCTTCGTCCACACGAGTGGCGCTTAAATCCCAGAGTAATGAAGCAGCTCTTCCACCTCTGGGGCTAGCCCGTGATGGACCTATTCGCCTCTCTGGACAACACGCAGCTGCCTCGCTTCTACTCCCATCAGCCGCACCCGGAGAGTGGTGGCAGATGCCTTCCTGATCTCATGATCAGAGGGCCTAATCTATGCGTTCCCACCGACCCCCTCCCCCATTGCCAAGACCCTTTTCAAGCTCCAGAGAAAGAGCATCAGTTATATTAATTGCCCCCAGGTGGCCCAGGCAACCTTGGTTCCCTCTGCTGCTTTCCCTGTCAGTGGCACTTCTAGTCCCACTGGACCGAGCCCAGGAGGAGGGCTCCCTCCTGCACCCCAATTTAGGGTCGCCAATGCTGACAGTGTGGCTGCTGAAAGGGTGACATTGGCCCCTTTCAATCTTTCAGGAGAAGTTGAGGAGATCCTACTGGCCTCCCAAAAACCCTCCACCAGACGGGCTTATGCCTTTAAACGGAGAAGGTTCTCCACCTGGTGTGCAGAAAGAGATGAGAATCCTTTCTTCTGCCATGTGCAACTAGTACTCCAGTACCTTCTGCACCTGTCACACACTGGACTGATATCTAAAACTGTGAGAGTACATCTGAGCGCCATAGCCGCTCACCACCACCCTTTCAAAAGAAAACCCCTCTCAAGCCAGCCCCTGGTCTCCAGGTTTCTCTAGGGCTTCTTGTTATCCAAGCCAACTCTCCGCCCTCCAGAAGCAGAGTGGGATCTCAACGTGGTGCTGTCCCAGCTCACCAAACCGCCATTCGAGCCCCTGGCCACTTGCCACTTGCTATCTCAGGTATCTGTCTTGGAAAGTGGCCTTTCTGGTGGCTCGCACATCCACTCAAAGAGTGAGCGAACTCCAGGCCCTGGTGGCAGATCCACCATATACAAGGTTCTATAAGAACAGGGTAGTACTCCGCACACCCCCCAAATTCCTCCCGAAAGGTGGTGTCTCCTTTCACCTCAACCAAGAAGTGGCCCTCCCCACCACCTTCCCACAGCCCTACACCGGCAGAAAGGAACTAGTACTTCATACACTAGATTGCAATTGTGTCCTATCCTTCTACTTACAGTGGACTCAGGCCCATCGAAAAAGCTCCTCAGCTTTTTGTGTCTTATGACCCCACCAGACTGGGGCTCCTCGTGACTAAGCGAACGCTGTCCACTTGGATGGTGGATTGTATTGCTCTCGCCTATGAGCGAGTTGGCCTCTCCCTCGATCATCGGATCACAGCACATCGCGTGAGGGCGATGGCTATGTCGGTGGCCAATCTCCGCTCAGTGCTGGTGACGGAGATCTGCAAGACCGCCACATGGTCTTCAATTCATACGTTCGCATCTCACTACTGCTTGGAGAGTGAGTCCCAAAGGGACAGTGCCTTTGGCCAGGCAGTACTGCGCAATAGTCTCAGAGTGTAGGCAACTCCTGCCCTCCAACCCTTCTGTGTTTAGGCTACCGTAGTGATAGTGTCGTGGACGCTAGGTCTGCAGAGTCTCTCAGTGGGCACTCACCTTCTGCAACTCACGGCTACCCAATTAGTCACCGTTGGTGCTGTCGTGGTTCAGTTCTCAGCAGCCTGGAGCTAGGGAGTCCCATATGTGAGGACTGACTTCGATTTCTACTTGTTCCTGGAGAAAGCGTAGTTACTCACCTGTAACAGGTGTTCTTCAGGCACAGCAGGAATCGGTCCTCACAACCCTCCCTTCACCCCTGGGAGATGCCTCCCTACCATGTTACAGGTGAGTAACTATGCTTTCCCTACCTCTATTCTCATGTTATTCTCTATAGTATTCCTGCACATATATCCAAATATATTAATTCACATACTTAAAACATTATATAAATATTTCATTATTAGTGTTATAAATTTTATTACGCATCCTATAAATATTTCATTACACTTTTATTACACATTATATAAATACTTTATTACACATCATATCATTTTTATTAAAAAAAATTGTGCATCAATTACTATACATAATCCAGTACATTCATACTATGGACCACAGTTTCGCCACGTGGTCCATAGTTGGAATGGCAGTGGTTCTGGAGCACGGAGTATGGAATATGGAGTAATTCTCCAGGACCAAGCAGGAAGTCAGTCCTCACATATGGGTGACATCGGCGCCGATGGAGCCCTTGCGGAGCATTTCCCCAGGTTTCCATGAAAGTCTTTGGGAATGCAGGCACGCATGCGCGGTTCCCTTCCCGCCTAAAGGTGCCATCTTGCCTCAGTCTCTCTTTTTCCGTGAAGCCCACCGGACGTGTGTCCTAGTCATCCCGGAAAATAGTTTGATTTTTTGGCGATCCTTCGCTATTTTTCTTCTCCGGTTCGACGCCGGTTCCCCTCCCGCCGGGTTCGGTACACCGGTATTGAGCCCGATCTTCTTTTTTCGGTTTTTGCCCTTCGTGGCTGGCGTTGGCGCCCTTTTTCTCTTTTTCTCTGGAAGGCCAGTCCTTTGACCTCGCGGGGACTCTTTTTTTCCCTGATGGCTTCCAGTGGCTTTAAAAAGTGTGATCGGTGCAAGACGCTGATGTCTCTCACCGACACACACGACTGCTGCCTTCGGTGCCTCGGTCCTGATCACAATCCTAAGACGTGTGGACCATGTGGGAAAATGTCTTCCAAGGCACTGCGAAGTCATCAGCACCAAAAGGAAAGGCTTTTTTCTGACTCGTCCTCCGGCCAGGCCTGGACCTCGTCTGAGGCCTCGACATCTCGGGAATCGGATCCTGAGCACTGTCGTGGCTCCTTGGAGAGGGGGTCCCCCGACCGGAACGAAAGAGGAAAAAGAGGCTCGCGAGGGCATCGTCGGAAGAGGTCCCTGGCTCCTCGAGGGCTAGGTCTCAGACCCCCGACCGTCGCCCCGGGCCCGTGGAACAGGAGAATCCTTCCAAAGTTCCTCGAGTGGAGCCGGAGTCTGCTGGACATGTAAGTCCTGTAGTCCTCGTGGACTCTCCTCCCAGAGAGCCGACGTCGGGCCCGGCGCTGCCGGGGCCCGAGTCGGGGGCTGCTGAGTCTCCTGAGCTGGGTCTGAGGTTGACAGCCTTGGAGAGCAGACTGTCTGCCTTCATGGAACAGCAGCGGACACTGATGGCCAGCCTGTCTGGCGCATCTGCCCCGACCACCGGGACATCGAAGTCGACCCCGGAGACCAAGCCGATACTCGAGACCATGAAGGTTCGAAGTCGACCTCGGTCGCGGTCTCCCTTGACCTCCCGTTCGGGACCGAGGGCGTCGACGCCGGTGCCTCCGGCATCAGGGCGGGTGCTCACAGGCCCCGCGCGGTCGGACCCCGATTCCTCATCGGACGAGTCCGCTTGGGAGACTGAGGACGAGGAATCCCCCGACACCTTCAGGACTCGGTGCGTCCCATCGGACTCACCGCAGTCTGAACCCCGGAGTAGATCCACTCCGGAGGATACCCGGTTCTCGGAGTTCGTCCGGGATATGGCCACCGCATTGGCTATCCCTGCGGACCCTGAGGAGGAGCCTCGAGCCAAGGAGCTCGAGGCCCTGCAGTACGACTCTCCTCCGAAGGAGGCCTTTACTGTCCTGGTTCCTCCGATGCTGGAACAGCTCCTGTTCCGGATGTGGGAGGCACCAGCCTCGGCGCCGGTTCTAAGCAAGCGGGTCGATTCGATCTGTCGACTCCGGAAGAGTCCTGGCTTTCAAAAGGCGCAGCTACCACACAATTCCATGGTGGTGGAATCGACCATGCATCGCCTGAAAAGTCAGAAGATGCACTCCAAGGTGCCCCCTGGCAGGGAGGCCCGAAACCTTGATGGTTTTGTTAGAAAGTGCTTCCAGGGCTCGATGCTTGCTTGCCGTGTCCAGTCTTACCAGCTGTACATGGGCATGTACTTGCGAGACCTGGCCAAGGAGCTGGCCGGGTTCTCTGCTGGTCTCTCCGGGGAACCCTTGCAGAGGTTCAAGTCCTTGTCCTCGGGAATCCGGGAATGCTCCAAGTTTATGTCCCGCGCTGCCTACGATGGCTTCGAGGCTTCGGCCCGTGTTGCGGCAGCCGGCATCGCGGCTCGACGCCAGGCATGGCTGCAGTCATCGGACCTCGAGCCATGGGTTCAGGACAAGTTGGTCGATGTCCCTTGCCGAGGTGAGAACCTTTTTGGCAAGTCCATGACCGAGAAGGCTGCACAGCTAGAGACCGAGCACCTCACAAGGACAAGTCTGTCTAGAAAGACTTCTGCCCCTTCTCACAAGAAGGGCTCGGGTAAAAAGCCCCTTTACCCGAGGAAGGGCACTGCCTACAAACAGTACCCACAATATCAGGCTGCCCAAGCTGCCCCTCAGGGTCAGTAAGCCAAGGGGCAGGGTAATGGGCCCCGTAGGCAGAGGACCCCCAAGCCTCCGGCCCCTGCTCCCACTCAGCAGGGTGGTGTTTTTTGACTCTTTAGGCATAGCCTCTCCGTCCCTGCCCTCCCAACCCTGCACAGGAGGTCGCCTCGCCTGTTTGCCCACCAGTGGCCACTCATCACTGGAGACAGTTGGGTGTTAAGCATAGTCCACAAGGGCTATGCACTTCACTTCCAACAACTGCCTCCTCCATACTTCCCAGGGGAGCCTCCAAGGCCTCCCCTGCACACAGATCTTCTTCTTCTTCAGGAGCTCCAAGGTCTGTTGGTGGACAGGGCGGTGGAGCCTGTGCCTCCCCACTTGCACGGTCGAGGGTTCTACTCCAGGTATTTCCTGGTACCCAAAAGAACCGGTGGCCTTCGACCTATTCTAGATCTCCGAAACCTCAACAAGTTCCTGGAGAAGGAAAAGTTCAAGATGCTTACTCTTGGAACACTTCTGCCCTACCTCCAGCAGGGAGATTGGCTATGCTCCTTAGATCTAAAGGATGCGTATACTCACATCCTCATTCATCCAGACCACAGAAAGTACCTCAGGTTCATTGTGGGAGGAAACCATTATCAGTACAGAGTACTGACTTTTGGCCTCACCTCCACTCCCAGGGTCTTTACCAAGTGCCTGGCGGTGGTGGCGGCCTACCTGCGAAATCAGGGAGTCTTTGTCTTCCCATATCTGGACGACTGGCTCATAAGAGGTCAGACGTGCCAGGAGGCCCGACAAGCTACTCTCAGAACTATTGCTCTTCTTCAAAGCTTGGGGTTCGTCATAAACTTTGCAAAGTCCACTTTGCTCCCCTCCCAGAACTTGGAGTTCAAAGGAGCGAGGTTGGACTCTCTGCTTGCAAAGGCATTCTTGCCAGAAGACAGAGCCCAAAGACTGATCAACTTAGCAAACCAGTTTCTCAGCAGGTCACTGGTCTCCGCCAGACTCTGCCTGAGGCTTCTAGGCCACATGGCTTCGACAGTACATGTGACCCCCAGTGCCAGGCTCCATATGAGGCCTGCACAGTGGTGCCTTCGGACTCAGTGGTCACAGGCCACAGGCAGCCTCAGAGACAGGATAAGGGTGTCCAGACAATTTCTGAACTCCCTCAGCTGGTGGCTGCATCCACCCAATCTGCTACAAGGGGTACCTTTTCAGAGTCCTGGGTTCACAGTGGTGTTGACCACGGATGCCTCCCTGCAAGGCTGGGGGGCTCATTGTCTAGGCAAGTGCACCCAGGGTCTGTGGTCTCCCTGGGAAGCTGCACAGCAAATCAATCTCCTGGAACTCAGGGCTATTCGGTTAGCCCTCAAGACTTTTTCTCAAACCCTGGCTCATCAGTCTGTCCTAGTTCAAACAGACAACCAGGTAGCCATGTTTTATGTGAACAAGCAGGGCAGAACTGGGTCCAGGCTCCTTTGTCAGGAGGCACAGGACCTTTGCTTGTTTGCTCTCAGACACAACATGCTCCTCAAGGCAGTGTATCTACCTGGCCAGGAGAACTACCTGGCGGACAGGTTGAGCAGGATTCTGCAGCCCCACGAGTGGCAGCTCCATCCTTTGGTAGTTCAAAAGATTTTCCTGAAATGGGGACTTCCATCCATAGATCTGTTTGCCAGTCCACTGAACAAACAGCTGCCAAAGTTCTGCTCCAGGCAACCGCATCCTCTGATGATAGCAGCAGATGCTTTTCTGATTCCCTGGTCTCAGGGCCTCCTGTATGCATTTCCTCCCACGCCCTTGGTGGCCCAAACTCTGTTCAAGATTCTTCAGGACAAGGCCTCAGTCCTGCTAGTGGCTCCCAGGTGGCCCAGACAGCCTTGGTTTGCACTTCTGCTTCAGTTGGCAGTGGATCCCCCTCTGCCTCTGGGATTGCAACCCGACCTTCTCTCTCAGGATCAGGGTACCCTTCTGCACCCCAATCTCAAAGCTCTCAATTTGATGGCATGGAGGCTGCAAGAGTAGTTTTGGCTCCCTGGGGCCTACCTCAGGAGGTTGAGGAGGTTGTCCTAGCCTGTAGGAAACAGTCCACTAGGAAAACCTATGCTCTTAAATGGAAAAGGTTTTCCGTGTGGTGTCAGTTACGTACAGAGGATCCTTTCTCCTGTACTGTACCAGTAGTGCTTCAGTACTTACTGCACTTATCAAATCAGGGGCTTAAGTCCAATTCTGTTCGGGTCCACCTCTCAGCTCTAGCAGCTCACCACTCTCTGGTGGAAGGACATTCTCTGTCAGTTCACCCCTTGGTGTCCCAGTTTCTCAGAGGCTTGCTCTTGCTCAAGCCTCCAAGCCGTCCGTCCTGCCCCTGAGTGGGAGTTGAATGTGGTCTTGCAGCAACTGACTCGCCCACCTTTTGAGCCGATGGCTACTTGTCCACTACGCTTCCTGTCCTGGAAGACACTCTCCCTGATAGCCCTTACCTCGACTAGGCGAGTGAGTGAGCTTCAGGCCCTGGTCTGTGACAGGCCTTACACCAGATTTTATAGGAACAGGATAGTCCTCAGGACGCATCCAAAGTTCCTCCCCAAGGTTGTCTCCTCTTTCCACCTCAACCAGGAGGTGGTTCTTCCAACATTCTTCTTAGGCCTCATGCAAGCCAGGCTGAAGCAGTTCTGCATACCCTGGACTGTAGGAGGACCTTATCCTTCTACCTTGACCGTACGCAGGGACATAGAAGGGCTACTCAGCTCTTCATCTCTTTTGACCCTAATAATTTGGGGTTAGCTGTGTCCAAGCGTACCTTGTCCACCTGGGTGGCTGACTGTATCACCTGGGCTTACAGGGCGGCTGACCTTCCTTTGCAGGGTCGGGTCACGGCCCATCGTGTCAGGGCAGTGGCTGCCTCAGTAGCTCATCTCCGCTCTATACCGTTGGTAGACATCTGCAGGGCTGCAACTTGGTCTTCAAGCCAGACATTTGCGACCCATTACTGTCTGGAGAGAGAGTCCCGTAGGGACAGTGCTTTTGGCCAGGCAGTACTCCGGAATCTCTTTGAGGTTTAGGCAACTCCTGCCCTCCGTTGGGCTACCGGTGGAGGTTCTGTCAGTGAAAAGCCTTTCTTTGATGCTGAGACTAGAGGGAGTTCTCTTGTTCAGCCTGGGTTCCTGGTAGCCCAGAGCTAGGGAGTCACCCATATGTGAGGACTGACTTCCTGCTTGGTCCTGGAGAAAGAGTAGTTACTCACCTGTAACAGGTGTTCTCTAGGAGCAGCAGGAATCAGTCCTCACAACCCTCCCTCCTCCCCTGGGAGTTGCAGTTGTACATAGTTTATTTTACATTTTTGTGTGCTGTTCTTAGCTATGTCATTTGACTGAGGCAAGATGGCACCTTTAGGCGGGAAGGGAACCGCGCATGCGTGCCTGCATTCCCAAAGGCTTTCATGGAAAGCTGGGGAAATGCTCCGCAAGGGCTCCATCGGCGTCGATGTCACCCATATGTGAGGACTGATTCCTGCTGCTCCTGGAGAATACCTGTTACAGGTGAGTAACTACTCTTTTTGAGAGATTTCAGGAAGGAGTAAAGTAGTCACATTCTGCTTCGTTACAATACGGATGGTGGTTTGTATTCGCTGGATGTGACACTTGTTTGACATAGTCCCTTTGAGGTACTTTTGCGGTGCCTTAAAGTGGATAGTTGAGAAGAATTAATGAAACGTTAGTCCCGCTGAGGGTTCCCATGTGAATAACAAGAAGAATATGAGAGATTTCACATTTTCGTGCTGAGAGGAGTATCGGGAAGAGTGGTTAGAGGAGTCATTGAATGTCCTGGGAATAATGCTCATGTTCTAATTGCGTTGGGATGCCTCAAGATATGATTCCTTACATATGTTTCTGTTGCACCTTTTATTGCCTCCTTTAGTTTAGCCCATTGCAACTCCACTTCTGTTATTCCCTCCCACCCTCCTTCAGGCACTTGGCCATTTTACTGAAGTCAGTGTTTTTGAAGGCTAGGACATTGAACTTGCTGTGATTGGACTCTGCCTTGGCTTTTATCTCAAACCACACCATGTGATAATCACTGCTGATCACATGGGCACCCACCCGGATATTCGACATGCTATCTCCGTTGGTGAGTACTAAATCCAGCATCGAGGTTTCCCTGGTCTGTTCCATCACCATTTGTCTAAGTAATGCATCTTGGAAGGTATCCACAATTTTTTTTACTTCTTTCCAGATTTGCAGAAGGAATACTCCAATCCACATCAGGTAGATTAAAGTTACCCAATATGATCACTTTCCCCTTCATTATATTGCAAAGATAGCCATGAAGGGGAGGAAGTGATCATATTGGGTGAATTTAATCTATCTGATGTGGATTGGAGTATTCCTTCTGCAAATCTGGAAAGAAGTAAAACAAATTGTGTATGCCTTCCAAGATGCATTACGTAGACAAATGGTGATCTAACCAACCAGGGAAAGCTCGATGCTGGATTTAGTACTCATTAATAGCGTGTCGAATATTCAGGTGGGTCCCATGTGAGCAGCAGCAATCACCACATGGTGTGGTTTGAGATTAAAGTTAAGGCAGAGTCCAATCACAACAAGCTCAGTTCTAGACTTCAAAAACACTGACTTCAGTAAAATGGCCACGTGCTTGAAGGAGGAGTTGGCAGGGTGGAAGGGGATAAGGGAAATGAAATTGCAGTGGGCTATACTAAAGAAGGCAATAAAAGGGGCAACAGATACATATGTAAGGAAAGTAAATTAAAACAAGAGGAAAAGGAAACCTATTTGGTTCTCCAAAGAAATGGCTGCACAAATAAAGGCAAAAAACACAGCTTTCACAGAGGTTTGCAGAGAAACAAAGGAAAGAATACAGGATAAAGCTCAAAGATTCAAAAAGAAATAAGGATAGCAAAATCAATGGCAGAAGAAAAGATGGCTAAAGATATGAAGTGTGGTAACACATTTTTTCAGGTGCTGTATATTGGGGAGAGGAAGAAAATCAGAGGTGAAATTGCAGGACTCAAAAGTGCCAGGAACAGATTTGTGGAAAGTGACATTGAAAAAGTGAAAATGCTAAACAAATATTTCTGTTCTGCTTTTACTAAAGAAAATCCTGGAGAAGGACCACCTGTGATTGACAAGTATACAGATGGGTATGGAATAGATACCACACCATTCACAGATGATGATGTGTTCGAACAGCTTGCAAAACTGAAAGTGGACAAGGCTATGGGACTTGATGGGATACATCCCAGCAGTACCGTACCTAGCCCTGTACGAGCAGTGCAACCACACAGGGCACAAAGGTTTAGGGGGCGCATTTTGGCTGCCTGCTGCTACCACTCTTTGTTCTTTCAGCGGCGGCAGGGCAACAGCAGGCAGCCGAAATGCACCCCTAAGCCTTTTCACGGGTCTTTCTGAAGGACTGGTCCCTCCCTCCTCTGACAGGACATCAGAGCAGGGAGGGATCAGATCTGCTTCTACTGCCGGCGACTTGCACATTAGGCATGCTCCCCTCCCCCATACCTCCGTCCAACTGCTGCCCTCTCTTGCCCTGTTGCTGGCACTGCCGTGGAGAAAACAGAGGGCAGCAGGAGTGGTTGGACGGAGGTATGGGGAGGAGGGGGTGCGCGCACCCAGTGTGCAAGTTACACAGGGAGTGATTCTGGCTCGGTACGGACCTGCATCCCAGGATACTGAAAGAGCTCAGAGAGGTTTTTGCAGGGCCGTTAAAGGATGTTTTTAATAGATCCTTGGAGACAGGAGATGTTCCACAGTACTGGAGAAGGGCTGATGTGGTTCCTCTTCACAAAAGTGGGAATAGGGGCGAAGTGGCAAACTACAGGCCAGTAAGCCTTACCTCAGTAGTGAGAAAAGTAATGGAGACACTCCTGAAAGAGTGAATAGTGGACTGTCTCGAAACCAACAGGTTGCATGTTCTGAGGCAACATGGTTTTACAAAAGGACAATCTTGCCAAACAAATCTAATTGAGTTCTTTGATTGGGTGACCAGAGAACTAGATCAAGGGCATGCGATGGATGTGATCTACCTAGATTTCAGCAAAGCCTTTGATACTGTTCCTCATAGGAGGCTTATTAATAAACTAAACAGCTTGGGGATGGGTCCCAGGTGGTGAACTGGATCAGAAATTGGTTGACTGACAGATGACAGAAGGTGATGTTAAATGGAACTCACTCGGATGAAGGGAAGGTGATAAGCGGTGTGCCCCATGGTTCGGTCCTGGGACCAGTACTGTTCAATGCATTTGTGAATAATATTCCTGAAGGACTAAATGGAAAAGTATGTCTTTTTGCAGATGACATGAAAATTTGTAACAGAGTGGACTCCCCTAACGGAGTGGATAAACATGAGGAAAGATCTACAAAAGCTGGAAGAATGGTCTAATTCTTGGCAGTTAAGATTTAATGTGAAGAAGTGCACTGTCATACACATGGGAAACAGAAATCCAAGGGAATTGTATGTGATAGGGGGCGAGAGGTTGGTGTGCATGGACCAGGAGAAGGGCCTCAGAGTGATTGTTTCTGAGGATCTCAAGGTGGCGAAACAGGGTGACATTGCAGTGGCAAAAGTCAGAAGGATGCTGGGCTGCATACAGAGAGGAATTATTAGCAGAAAGGAAAAGGTAGTAATACCACTGTACATGCCGCTGGTGAGGCCTCACTTGGAATACTGTGTTCAGTTTTGGAGACCGTATCTCGCAAAGGATATAAAAAGACTGGAAACGGTTCAGAGGAAGACGACCAAAATGATTTAGAGCCTGTGTTAGAACACCTATGAAAAGAGACTTGAATACTTAAATATTACCCTCTGGAGGAGAGGAGGAATAGGGGAGATATGATTCAGACCTTTTAATAGTTAGACTATAATGAACAAACAAACCTCTTCCAAAGACAGGGATGCTATAAAACTAGAGGACATAAAATGAAGCTGCAAGGGGATAAACTGAAAAGCGATGTGAGGAAATACTTTTTCATTGAAAGGGGTGGTGGATACTTGGAATGCCCTCCCGATGGAAGTGGTAGGGGCAAGTACAGTGACAGAATTCAAAATGGCATAGGACAGACACAATGGATCCCTTTAAAGCAACAGCATAAAATCAAAATAAACATAACTATCTTTTATAATTCAACAATTAGGGGTGACCTACACGGAGCGGAGGGTACACCCCTAAACAAAGGCATGGGGAGGGGTGACCTGCACGGAGCAGCAGGTACACCTACTCTTGCCACCTTACTGGGCAGATTAGATGGAACATAATGGCCTTTATCTGCCGTCATATACTATGTTACTATGATTCATCTCTGCATGAGAGACAATAACTGCCTTTGCGGGATTTTCTGGATAGTTGATTCTGATGTACATTTTGGTGTCACCGAAGTGAATATTTGTGGTTTGGCTATATATGGATGTGTGTATGAGTGATGCAGGCGTGTATGATTGGACTGAAGACTGGGTTGAGTTGGTGATGTGTTTTAAATTGTGAATGTATTGGATTATATATATATAATCCAATACATTCACAATATATAGGTAATTGATGCACAATTGGTATTTTTGATAAAAATTATATGATCTGTGTAATAAAATATTTATATGATGTGTAATAAAAGTATAATATTTATAGGATTTGTAATAAAATTCATAATAAATACTTATAATGAAATATTTATATAATGTTTAAGTATGTGAATTAATATATTTGTATATATGCGCAGGAATACTATAGAGCAGGCATGTCCAACTTCGAACAAGTCGTGATCTACTTTTTCTGGCCAAAAGTGCCGGTGATCTACCACCATGAAAATTAAGTTTCAAATTAAATTTTAACCCAATAAAGTTGTAGGATTCCCCCCCCCCCCCCATTTTTAATGAATCTTCTGTCATTTACTTGGATGTGATCAGCTGTTAAGCAAATTAAGCAAAAACAAAACAGACGAAGATCCAGTAAGAACTGCGAGGGGAAATGGAAAGTACATTTTTTCTTAAAGTTTTATTGAGTAATAACTTTCTTTATCTGTCTTAATAACTTTCTTTAACTTTATTGAGTAATTTGTGTTAAATTTAGGTTGAGTATTGATCCAGGCTGATCTTGCACAATCTTTAATATTTCGCTCTTGCTCATTAGTGAGATGTCTGAGCCTGCATTTCATCCACCAGCTTTTTGAAGTTGGGTGAATATTGTGTGAGGGCCAGTCTCAGGGAATCCTGGAGATATTCATCTGTAATGTTGGAACGTTGTGTACTCTTTCTCATTTTCAGATGGGAAAACGCAGATTCACACAAATAAGCTGAACCGAAACAGGAGTGTACAGCTTCACTGCATCTTCTCAAGTTGAGAAATTTGTCTCTAGGCACTAGCTTCCAAAAGGATTCTTGCTCAGCACGGGTCTTGAGAAAAGTGTCATTTTTAGGGTTAATTTTTACTGATAGCAGCTGCAGTTTCTTTAATGTCCAACAGAGCAAAAGAAGATTTAATTCTTTTGCTCTGTTGGAGAAAGATTGCTCTCAGGGAGGGGGTGAAAGTTTGCTCTCAGGGAGGGGCTAATTTTAGGCCATCTTACACCTGGCCACACATACCAGTCTGAGGCAGTCTGCATGAGCTTGTGGAGCCTCACAAAGCCAAAAGCTAAGACTATAATTTTCTTTCTTATCTCTGCTGGTTTCTAGCTACCAATATAGAGTTTAACTGTTGGATTTGGGGATATTGCTAATATAAAGTTTAACTGTGGCTGTACATTAAAGCTTTGGGATATTCAGGCTACTGGGACCTGAGTATCCAGATAACAAAGGTTTAATTCTTTTGCTCTGTTGGAGAAAGCTTGCCTCAGGGAGGGGATGGAAGTTTGCTCTCAGGGAGGGGCTAATTTTAGACCATCTTATACCTGGCCACACATACCGGTCTGAGGCAGTCTGCATGAGCTGTGGAGCCTCACAAAGCCAAAAGCTAAGACTATAATTTTCTTTCTTATCTCTGCTGGTTTCTAGCTACCAATATAGAGTTTAACTGTCTGTTTTGGGGATATTGCTAATGTAAAGTTTAACTGTGGTTATACATTAAGCTTGGGGATATTCTGACTGACTTACTGCTTTCCTGGGTAGCCTTGGAGCAGATATCTGTGGGAGCCCCCAGTTCAGGAACAGCCTACTGGCCAGAGACATTTAGCTTTCCAGCCACCCTACCCCTCACCCCACCCACCCCAGGGGCTGCATTGTCTATATAGTGATCACATACGTTGCCATCTATCCTTTTAACTTGGGTTAAAGCCCACATCATCTTTTTCCTTTCTTCTTCTTCTTCCTCTTCTCCTTCTAGGACTGCTTATTCAGCATGTCATGTATTCAGTGCAATAACTGCAGTACATTCATTCCAAGACGAATCATTTGGAACCTAAGAGCTTGTACTCTGTGCCTCGGGTCAGCTGCCATGCATAAAGAACTGACTCTACTAAGGCAAGACCTAGCTGCCATGCATGAAGAGGTGACCCTACTGAAGGAAGGAAATGGCTGCAATGAAACGCACCTCTTCTAGGATACAAACTGAACAATGTGCGCCACCGCTCCCACAAAGAGTCAAACACCCCAGGGACAAATGGATCACAGTGGGTTCTGGTAGATTGTGACCTGTAATGCACAGGCATCCTATGCATCAAGAGATTATCCCTGCATAATGCCTTCTCTGCCTTGGCTAATGAGGATGTGCCTCCATTACATTTCCCGCCACTGAGGTAAGGCTCACAGGCCTGTAGTTTGACACTTCCTCCCTGTCTTCTCTTTTGTGTAGAGGTACAACATCAGCCATTCTCCAGTCCTGAGGAACCTCTCCTGTTTCCAAGGATCTGTTGAAAACATCCTTTAACAGCCCTGCAAGAACCTCTCTGAGCTCTTTCAGTATCCTCGGATGTATCCCATCCGGTCCCATGGCCTTGTCCACTTCAGTTTCGCAAGTTGTTCTAACACTTCATCTTCTGTGAATGGCGTGGTATCTACTTCATTCCCATTTTTATATTTGGGAGTCACAGGTGGTCCTTCTCCAGGACTTTCTTTAGTAAAAACAGAACAGAAGTATTCGTTTAGCAATTTCGCTTTTTCAATGTCACTTTCCACGAGTCAGTTCCCAGCACTTCAGAGTCCTGCAATTCCACCTCTGATCTTCTTCCTTTCCCGAATATACCTGAAGAAAGTTTTGTCGCCACACTTAACATCTTTAGCCATCTTTTCCTCTGCCTTTGATTTTGCTCTCCTTATTTCTCTCTTTGTCTCTTTGAGTTTGATCCTGTATTCATTTCTGTATTCCTCTGTTTGTAAGCTTTTGAATTTTGCGAAAGCTGTGTTTTTTGCCTTTATTTGAGCAGTCACTTCTTTGGAAAACCAAATAGGTTTTCTTCTCTTGTTTTTGTTTACTTTTCTTATATATTTATCTGTTGCCCCTTTTATTGCCACCTTTAGTTTAGTCCATTGCAATTCCACTTCCCTTATCTCCTTCCACACAGTCAGCTCCTCCTTGAGGTACTCGGCCATTTTATGGAAGTCGGTGTTTTTGAAGTTTAGGACTTTGAGCTTGCTATGACTAGCCTGTACCATGGCTTTTATCTCAAACCACACCGTGTGATGATCGCTGCTGCTCACAGGGGCACTCACGCAGACATTCGACACGCTATCACCGTTGGTGAGCACTAAATCCAGCGTTGAGCTTTCCCTGGTTGGTTCCATCACCATTTGTCTAAGTAACGCATCTTGGAGAGCATCCATGATTTTTTTGCTTCTTTCCAGATATTCAGAAGGAGTAATCCAGTCCACATCAGGTAGATTAAAGTCACCCAATATGATTGCTTCCCCCTTTGTGGCTATTTTGGCAATATCTATAATCAATTTGTTATCTGTCTCTTCAATTTGTGTCGGAGGTCTGTAGACTACAGCAGTATGGATGACATCTCCTCTTTCCAACACAATCCAGAGCGCTTCTTCTTTTCCCCATGCCCCCTGCATCTCAGTAGCTTTCATATTGCTTTTGACATACAAAGCTATTCCTCCTCCTCTTCCATTTTCTCTTTCTCTTCTGAATAGATTATAGCCAGCTATGGCTATATCCCAATCATGTGATTCAGTAAGCCATGTTTCTGTAATGGCCACAATGTCCAAATGCTTTTCCACCATTAGGACTTTCAGGTCTGTAACTTTGTTGGCTAAGCTTCGAGCATTTGTGCTCACTGCTTTCCAGCATTTAACTGGCTTGTGTGTATTTTTCATTGAATTTGTTCTGCCCACATCTTCCCACTTGTTTTTGATGTGTGGCTGTTTCTGATTTTAATCTGCTTTTGCAGGGGGGTGACGTCCAGAGCTTGACCTTCCACATCAGTCACCCCCTTTTTCTAGTTTAAATGCATATCCACATACTGCTTGACTTTTTCACTTAGGATTCTTTTCCCTGCGACAGAGATGTAGTCCATCAGCACAGTATAGTCTCTTGTTGTTTCATCTGTTATCCCAGTCGCCAATAAATCTGAATCCTTCTTGTTTGCACCAGGTCTGGAGCAATGTATTAAAGCTGTTAATGCGCTAGAGCCTTTTTGCCCTCTTACCAAGCACAGGTATAACCTCTGAGAATGCAACAGTGTTAACAATGGGCTTGAGTTTCTCTCCCAGAGATTGGAAGTCCTTTTGGACTGTAGAGGTACTGTTTCTAGCCAGGTCATTTGTGCCCCAGTGGATAACAACATCAAGTTTGGAGTGTTCACTTTCTGCGCTAAGTAGTTCAACAATGTGGTTTGTATTCCTGCTGGCTGAAGAGCTTGGGAGGCACTTGACTATCTTCTCTCCTTTGAACTGTGTTCCCAAGTTGGTGCCACTGATGATGGAATCACCAAGTAGTAGTAGTTTGCTGTTTGGTGAGGTTTTCTTCATATTTGGTCCTTTAGCAGGAGATTGGGTATTGTCTGTCTCATTTAAGGGCCCTTCAGTTTCTTTGGATTGGGCATCCTCATTTGCCATGGCAGAGAAGGCATTATGCAGGGATATCTCCTGATGCATAGGATGGCTGTGTGTTACAGGTCGCAATCTACCAGAACCCACTGTGATCCACTTGTCCCTGAGGTGTTTGATGCTTTGTGGGAGCGGTGGTGGACATTGTTCAGTTTGTATCCTAGAAGAGTTGTGCTTCATTGCAGCCAGTTCCTCCCTCAGTAGGGACACCTCTTTATGCATGGCAGCTAGGTCTTCCCTTAGTAGAGACAGATCTTTATGCATGGCAGCTGACCTGAGGCACATAGGACAAGCTCTGAGGTTCCAGATGGTTCATCTTGGAATGAAAGTACTGCAGTTATTGCACTGAATACATGACATGCTGAATAAACAGTCCTAGAAGGAGAAGAGGAAGAAGAGGAAAGAGGAAAGGAGGAAGAAGATGTGGGCTCTAACCCAAGTTAAAGGGATAGATGGCAATGTACGCGAGTGCTATATAGGCAATGCAGCCCCTGGGGTGGGTGGGGCGAGGGTTAGGGTGGGCGGGAACCTAACTGTCTCTGGCCAGTAGGCTGTTCCTGAGCTGGGGGCACTCACAGATATCTGCTCCAAGGCTACCCAGAAAAGCAGTCAGTCAGATTATCCCCAAGCTTAATTTATAAGCACAGTTAAACTTAATCTTAGCAATTCCCACAAAACAGTTAAAATCTATATTGGTAGCTAGAACCAGCAGAGATGAGAAAGAAAATTAGAGTCTTAGCTTTGTGAAAGATCCACAGCTCATGCAGCCAGCTTCAGACCTGTAGGTGTGGCCACTGGCCAGGTGTAAGATGGGAGCAAAAACCTTTCTCCTCCCCCTCCCTGAAAAAGCAAGCTTTCTCCACAGATTTAAACCTTTGTTATCTGGATACTCGGGTCCCAGTAGGCTGAATATCCCCAAGCTTAATTTATAAGCACAGTTAAACTTAATCTTAGCAATTCCCACAAAACACAGTTAAACTCTATATTGGTAGCTAGAACCCAGCAAAGAATGTAAAAAGACTGGAAACTGTTGAGAGGAAGGCGACCAAAATGATTTGAAGCCTGCGTCAGAAGCCTTTATGAGAAGAGACTTGAAGACCTAAACATGTACACTTTAGAGGAGAGGAGGGACAGGGGAGATATGATTCAGACCTTTAAATACTTAAAGGGAAATAATGAACAAACAAACCTCTTCCAAAGACGGGGAAGCTGTAAAACTAGAGGACATAACAGGAAGCTGCAAGGTGGTAAATTGAAAGGCAATGTCAGGAAATACTTTTTCACAGAAAGGGTGGTGGATGCTTGAAATGCCCTCCCGATGGAAGTGGTGGGGGCAACCACGGTGACGGAATTCAAAATGGCATGGGACAGACACAGTGGATCCCCTTTACAGCAACAGGATAAAATCAAAATAAACTGAGCCATCTAATTTCTCAACAAATAGGGGTGTCCTACATGAAGTGGTGGGTTCACCCCTAAACAAAGACATGGGGAGGGGTGGCCTGCACAGAGCGGCAGGTGCACCTACTCTTCCCATCGTACTGGGCAGACTAGATGGACCATACTGGTCTTTATCTGCCGCCATTTACTATGTTACTTTGAATGGGTATGACAAGTACTCCACAACTGTTCCAATTTTTTGGAAGTCACAGAATCTATTTTCAAATTCCTGGATAACAGAACAGATTTCTGTCACATACTTCTCATTCTGAAAAATAAAATTTGAATATTGTCCCAGATGGTCTTGCATATTAGGAAAATGATCAAAAGTGTTGTTTGCAAGGTCAGTCATCATTAGCTCAAATTTGCTCTTGTAGGATGAAACTGTACTCATCATCTCGCCAATGCATTTGTTTTTACCTTGTAATTCGAGGTTCATATCACTTAGTTTGCCTGTAAAGTCAGCGAGAAATGCCAGATCACATAACCATTCCTCATCTTCCAACTCTGCTTGGTCATCTCCCCTCTCCTTCAAAAAACTTCTTTCATTCAGCAAATCACGAAATCTTTGCAGAAATTTGTGCCTACTTAGCCATCTTACATCTGTGTGCAAAATGATTTCTGCTGCCCCTTCATCAAGAGTAAGATTGAAAAGCCGTCTTTGAAGTGATCTTCCACGAACTGAATTTACAATTTTGAAAGTAATGTCCATGACAGTGTTTGTATTGAGTCTCTTGCTTGAGGGGACAGAAGCGGAACACGAGAAACCACGGCCTGACACAGGAAAAATTGCAGGGAAACTTTATTGAATAAAATAAAGTTCCTTATCGTTCCTCCAGTTTAGTCCTCTACTTCTGGGTTGTGCACCTCTTCCTGCAGCTAGGAGACTGGGCATGTCAAAGTCGTGACATCACTGGATATAGCCTGCTGGTATCTCCCATCAGCCTCCAGTGTGTCCAGTCTCCTTGCAGCAGGAGGATGTAGGGAGCCTAGCTTCTGGGCTCACTTGGGGGGAACAGATAAGGAGCATTTAGTGTGACAAATTCTATTCTGATTTTACTTTTGATTTTTACCTTTAATTTACTTTTAATTTTACTTTTAATTCAGTTACCTTTGGTTAATTGGCAATCAGGGATTAGTTCCCTTTAGTTAGGAGCAAATTTCCTTATTTACAGTAATTTTAAATTGGAGCCTGGCTCTTTAAATTAGTAGCAGCTCTCGCCTTCCCTCCTTGTCAGTTATTTTCATTTGCTGCAGGCATTTGCCAGTGCGGATCTCTCTCCCTTGACTGTACGGGAGAGAACTCCGGGACCCGTACAGCCACACTGAAACTGTGTGAGACGGAGCCTCTCCGTCGCTGCGGGATTTAATTTTACTCTGTGGAACCGGCTGAGCGATCCTCGCCGCGGCTGCCAGGCGCATCAGCGCGGCTTGAGGATCGGATGAATTCAAGGTGGTAGGAGCAGGCTGTGTGGCTTTCTGCCCTGCAGGTAAGGCCTTCGGGCTCGGTCGGTCTGCTGAGGCCTCCTTTTTGCAGCGGCTGTTGTTCTTGGCGCCAAAATTCATTGGCGAAGGGGCGGCCATTTCCTCTCTAGGTATTTGGACCGCATGGCGAGAGTTGCAGGGAGCTGCCTGCGTGAGGGAAAACAACAGGCAGAATAGCTAAATTTTTGGGCCTAGTGTTTGTTTCTTTCTTTTGTTTGTAGGATTTTTTTTTTTGAGGCTCAGGGGGTTCCTCAGCATTAAGGGGGACTGTTGTCAATCCTCTTTATAGAATAAATAAGAATAAACTTAAAAACAGGACAGCAGTTTTGGCATTGATCCCTGATACCACATGGTCTTTCCCTCCTAATCATGTCTCTGAGGAGCATCTGTTAAGGCCCAGGATATTAGGCAAATTGCCAGCTTTTAAGTTCAAGGGCAGAGCCCTAACTTGTAGTTGGCAGGAGGGAAAGCCTAGAAGTGTGCCTTTATGTATTCTATAGTGAAAGTTGCCCAAAATTCACAGGGACAGGTTTAGGAAACCTTAGGATATAAAATAAATAGACAAACTGTCAACCAGGAAGTGCCTGTGCTACGGTCTATGGCCACCAGAGGGCAGCTGGTACACTCAATAGTGCCTTTCTATGACTGTGGGTATGCATGCAGCCATTATCTGCAGGTCAGGAAAGAAATCACCACAGAGCCTCGGTGATGTGATGTAAGGTCTGAGAATCCAGATTATATGACCAAGATTTAAAGCTCTTAATTTCTGTATCATTGGTCGGGCTCTGCTGCCCTAAAGGCCACCGAATGACAGCGCTGCTCATGAATCACATAATAGTATTCAGTGCCCCCATCCCTGGGGGGTGAGTGGTACAATACAAAATCATATTACTCATCAGGTTCACACAGGCAACAACCTCTCAGACCTCCATTTGCAAGGTGGTCGGTGTATTCCACTGCTATTTCTCTGACTTCAGGAAGGCCTGGGGAGGTGCTTGTGTGTTTCATAGCAACACTTAGCAGGCCCTTCCCAGGAAATTCTCATCTATTACTAGAGCAGGGTTTCATTTCATTTCATTTCTCTGGTTGTGGTTAATGCACAGCGTCAGGGGCTGTGTTCGAAAGCTTGGGTCCCACGGACTTCGGTGGGATTTCAAAAAGAAAAAGAAACTCGCTTTAGTGAGAGATAGCCTTGTTCATTTTTAGCTAACACTGTTGATTTTACTTTTGATTTTTACCTTTTGCGCCTGAATCCCAAGGACGGGACACTGTTTGCTTCCAGGGGTTCTACTTTCTATTTTGCTCTTCAGCTCCCTGGCAGATGCAGTAGGTTGGCATGGGGTGGGCAACGCCTCCTGCAATGCAGAATCTCCCAGGATAAGGGGGGAAGGACAACTGGGTGCAGCGGGGGCTGGTAGCTTCTTGCAAAGCTATAGTAGCAGTTCGGGTAATTTTAGCAGATCTGCTTTGATTTCATTGGAGTTGGCGGAAACTTGGTTTTTGGAGTCCTATCCTTTAAAAAAAAAAAAGCAAAGAAAACAGGGCATAGCTATGTTGATTTACCAGAATCTCCTTCCGCTATCCATAGAAGGTCCTATAAAGCGTTAAAGTCGGTTTATATGGCAGGATAATATTTTGGCTTAGCTGCTGTGATATAGCGCTATGTTCCGCTGTAAACATATTCAAGTCAAAAGGAATTATGGTGATAACTCTCTTGGACAGTTATAACAGGTGCTTGGGTGAGTGCCATGGCTAGTCCACAGATGTGGGATGCTCTGCCATAAGCATTATATCATGGGAAGAATTTTATAGTTGTGTGGTTTCTTAATGGAAAATGTTCCCGTTTAGTTTGACTTTGCCAAATTATACGATTTTACGGTAGATTTGTAATGTCTTAATTTTGGCTATATGTGGTTTAATTTTACATATGGAAAAGGCAGCTCAGCGGAGAGGGGTTGCAAAATAGAACTCTGGCCTTTGGAGCTATCTATGCTCCCATTCCATTTATCAGAGGTTCTCCAGTACGGAGAGTCTCTGCTAGTGTTCGGTGAATGCCTTAATGGGGGGCCAGAAGCAGCTAGGCTAGTTCTCTAGCAGCAATGGCAGCGGCTCAGACTCTAGTAGGCATACTTCATATGCTGGGCTTACAAGATGGCTTCCGCGCTGATCGGCATCAGCCAAGGTGACTGCCGGTTTAGACTGTGGATGTGGAGTCAGCCTGGAGGAGGGACCTTGCGTTCTCTGGACAATGCCCTGCATACACTGAATCCCTTCAATTCGATCAGCTGCTGGCAGGACACAAGGCACGCTCGCAAGCTTTTTTGCTTCAGTGGTCTAAAAGTGGAGTCTTTACCAGGTGGTATAATGGGAACTTGTCTGCAGTTTCTCGGCGGCTTCATTGCTGACTCAATTGCCACTGCGGAATGAGAGCTGTATTTCATATCACCAGGTGCTAGTTGATCTTAAAATATAAAGTCCATCTTTGTGCAGTCAGACGGAATGGGGTGTTACTCTAGCAGGAAGGCCGTGGATTAGTATGCCTGTGTTTGGGAGTTCTTTCTACTTCATATTGTTGGCACGGAAAGAGCATCTCTTAACATATGCTGATGGCATTTTTGGTTTAGAGGTGTCTTTGTAAAAATAAATAAATAAAAAATAATAAAAAAAAAAAAAAAGAGAAAGAGAAAGAAAATCAAGAAAGTATTCAGCTGTCCTGAATTCGCCTGTTCTTGATTGACATTTTGAGGCTAAGCAGGGGCAGGCCTGGGTACTACGTGGGTGGGTGCACACCTTGCACTACCAGGGGGTGCGGACTCACTGTATGGAACAGAGCCCTAGCAATCTTCTTTATCGCAAGATGGGAAAGTAGATGGTTCACTGAAGCGATCGTTGGGGGCAATGCTCTGGCCTTACAAGCTCCCATTTTTGGAGCCTAGGGAGGCGAGAGCATGCTTCAGGTGGTCGCAGTGTTTACGTCAGTCTACTCGCCTGGAATAGGAAAGGATCAGGGAGTTGAATCGACTAGAGCCTGATTTGCTTTATGGGGCAAATGTGCATTATGGCTTAATTCAAGCGCTAGCTAATATTATTGGCTTCCTTGGGGTTCACCTAGAGGTCTCTCTGGTGGAGGAATGGGGCAGCTGATGGTTCGTCCAAGTCGAGGGTCAGTAAGCTCCCAATTAAGTCTTTGTCTTGTCCTTTCCCCGTGGGCTCTCACAGGGCAACTAGTTGGCGTATCGAGGCTTTCTGAGAAAGGCGCTCTTGGTAGCGCCCGATTGGGCGAGACGGCCTTCTAGGCTTTTCTCATTCGCCTACTCGACAGGCTTTTCCTAGAGGTTGTCGGTAGCAGACGTTCTGCTGCGGCTAGGTCCATGATGAATGTCTCAGGTGGATCAGTGCCCGCCTACGGTTTGGCCTTTGTATGGGCGAGGCTCAAGTAGAAGGGTTATTCTGCGGCAGTCTTCGCCGCCTTGTTGAGAACAAGGAGGCAGGCTGCTTCTGCTACGTAGGTCCATGCTTAGCGCCTTTTGGAAGGCTGCTGTTCACGGCGGCAAGTCCGGGCGACAAAGGTGTCTGTATCCTTGGTCTGAGTTCTCTGCAGGACAGTGTCTGAAGGAACTAGCGGCCAGTTCCTTAGAGGATCCAGCGAGCGACTGTTTCCGGCTGTAGAGGTCTGTGAAGGGAATAGCGCTAGGTGTTCGGATCGATGTGTAGCGTTTCCTTAAGTTGAGATCCGACTGCGCTCCTCAAGGAGAGTTCGGGTGCTGCTGGGGAATCCCGATTGGGCCTTAGAGGCGTTAGCTAAAGAGTCCTTTGGTTCTTTACTCCAGGCGTCGGTAAAGGATTTGCTGTTATAGACAGTGGCTTTGATAGCTCATTGTTTGGTGCGACGAGTTTCGGAGTTTCAGGCGTTGTCATGTAATGAGCCGTTTTCACCCTTTCTGGATAGAGGGTGGTGTTGCGAGCAGTCCTGTCGTCCTTCCAAAAGGTGGTTTCTGATTTTTCTCCTGAGCCTATTGGTTTCTCTTCCAGTTCTCGGTTTTTCTGGAAGAGGAGGTTTTTATTCGTAGCTTACGCCGATAGGAAACATCACATGCAGGGTGCGATGTTCGTTTCTTTGTTTTTGTGTGCTGGTTGGAGGTCCCCACAAAGGGGAAGCAGCAGCGAAGGCGGCCATTTCGCACTGGGTTAAGGCGGTGGTTGCCTCAGCTTTCTGCTGGCGAGGTTGTATGATTCCGGGGGGCTTTCTGACTCTTGCTACCAGGGCACAAGCGGCTTCATGGGTGAATCACTGTGTCATTCCACCAGGGGGGATTGGTAGAGCAGCTTCCAGGTCATCTCTTCATTTCCTCAGTAACCACTACTGCCTAAATGTTTTGGCAGTAAAGGAGGCCTGTTCCGGGTCGGCGGTGTGGTGAGTTGGCTGGATAGGTCCCTCCCAATGATTACTGCTCTGTTACATCCCAGAAGTAGAGGACTAAACTGGAGGAACGATAAGGAAATAGAAATTACACTTACCTGGTAATTGTCGTTCCTTGAGTGACGACAGTTTAGTCCTCATTCCCGCCCAGGAGTATGATTTCTTCAGTTTATTTTCAGACGGAGTGGAGCATCAATCTCAAGGAGTAGACAGATCCTTTCAGTTTCTAGATCGCAGTGAGTATCCCTCTCTGTTCTTTCTTTCTTTTCTCTTATTTAAACGAGGTGATGGTATAGGATACGTGTTTGCATAGGGGGGACATGAATGTAAAGTTAAAAAAAAAAAAAAGAAAAGAGAAAAGAAAATATAAGACGGATACGGTTTAAAAGGCTCCTCCGGTTGAGGAATGGGGAGTTATTTAAAGTTATGGTATAGTTACTTATTTGTTGTTCCTTTGAGTTTGCTTTGTCAATAGTACACTGGAGACTGATGGGAGATACCAGCAGGCTATATCCAGTGATGTCACGACTTTGACATGCCCAGTCTCCTAGCTGCAGGAAGAGGTGCACAACCCAGAAGTAGAGGACTAAACTGTCGTCACTCAAGGAACGACAATTACCAGGTAAGTGTAATTTCTATTTTCCCTGCAATTTTTCCTGTGTCAGGCCATGGTTTCTGGTGTTACGCTTCTGTCCCCTCTTGTATATTTTGCAGATACCACCTCCTACTGCTGGTTTTGAGTCTCTTGCTTGCCAAAACTTGCTGGTGAATGATGCAGTGGTAAGAAAGGAAATCTGGGAAGTCGTCATGCTGTCTACAGAGGACTATGAAACCGTTAACCTCACCTGTCATTGCTCTTGCTCCATCAGTAGTGATGGAAACAAGTCTATGCAATGGAAGATTACACTTTGTCACAAAAGAATGGAAAGAACTGAATATTTCCTGACCGGTAGTTCTCCCTTTTAAAGAAATCATTCCAAGTAGTAGTTCTTTAACCCTGAAGTCTTCAAAAACCATATGGATAAAGACTAGTAACTGGGCTATGTCTCTTATGTCTGTAGATTCATCCATTTGGAGTGAGAAAGCAACACAATTTGAAACATCCTCCAACAATTGTTCAGTTGTGTCTCCACACATCTTTTCTATTCGCCTCATGACGGTGTTTCTTGACAATTGTACATCTTGAATAGCAGCTATGATCTCTTTCTTATTTTTAAATCCTTCAAAAAGATTGTCAGCTGCTTCAAGAAAAGTAATCGAAAAGTTAGTACAGCGCCAAATCCAACAACATATTGATACGGAAGCCCCACTGGATCCCTCCCAGCATGGGTTCAGAGAAGCACATGGGGTTGAAACCCTCCTCACCAACCTATTTGACCATCTAATATCTGGAACCGACAAAATTCATCAAGGATTCGCCCTTATATTCCTCGACATTGCGGCGGCTTTCGACTCGGTGAGCCACGAGATACTCATACAACGCCTCAGCGAGAAAGGAATTCAGGGAACAGCCCTAAAGTGGTGCAAGTCATACCTGACTAATAGATGGCAACATGTAAGGTCAGGCTCCACAACCTCCGAACCATTTTTACAAAACCAGGGTGTACCACAGGGCTCGTCACTATCTGCATTGATGTTTAACATCTACATGCAGCCCATATGTGCCCTAGCACGTTCATTCAAAGTCAACTGTCTAGCCTACGCAGATGACATCCTCCTATACATCCCATTCAGGATCAACCAACCAGACCTCTCCTCCCTAACAAGATGTTTTGAGGCAGTAGCAGAATGGTTCAACACACAAAACATGAGAATCAACTACAGTAAAACAGATGTCCTTTTCATCTCAAGGAACCAGGACTTCACCCCTCCACTCTCTTTAAAAATCGGCAACACAGAACTGAAAACCAAACCCACAATCCGCTACCTTGGCGTTACACTGGATCAACATCTGGATCTGAAAACCCACATAAAAAACACAGCAAAAACAGTATACATGAAAATAAGGACCTTAAAACATCTCCGACCGCTACTTGACTTCAGTGACTACCGATCGATCTATCAGGCATTAATATTACCTCATTTCGACTATGCCAACGTAATTCTACACGGTCTCCCTCAAGCAACGATAGCTCCTCTCCAGCTTGCAATGAACACTGCTGCACGAGTACTAACAGGGGCTTCACGGAGAGAGCACATAACGCCAATACTGATGAGCCTCCATTGGTTACCGGTTCAAGCAAGAACCCTCCACAAAGTTCTAACCTTAACATTCAAAGCCTCAAACACTCTGACCCCCACAGCCCTCAGCAAGATGATACATAAAGTACCACAGAACAGAAATAGAAGACCCATGATGCAAAACACCCTAGAGGTCCCAAAAGTAATAACAAAATGCACAAAAGCAACAACAAATAGAGCCTTTACGATTTACGCTCCCAGAGCATGGAATGCTCTCCCCACCTCTATTCGAAACATCACTTACCTAACCCACTTCAGGAAAGCAATAAAGCAGCACCTGTTCACTACATACTACCCTGAATCTAGCCTTAGTAACCATACATATGGCCCCTCAGATAATCACTCATTACAATTAAACAATCAGACTCAGCATGAAAAAGGATAATCAACCGATCGCTCAGAATGTACCCACTGAAATAGAATTAAGACCCCAGTGTAAATAAGATGTGAATATGTTCTACCTGAAACCAGGTACCAGTGTAATACAATGCATAAAGTTATACAATGTACATAGTTTCCCCCAGTTACTTCCAAGTTGATCTCCCTGTTTATTGTAAATACAACTCAAAGTTCCCTGTGTTGTATAGTTGATGTTAAATGTAAACCGCTCTGATCTAAAATAGAGCGGTATAGAAGAACTGTTAAATAAATAAATAAATAAAATAAATCTTTTACAAATTCCCCTTCAGTGAAAGGTTTGCATTTCTTTGCAATCAGGTTGCTGACCTTGAAGGATGCTATAGTTGCATTGACCGAATGTGACCTTGGCTTCGCCATCAACTGTTGCTGAGTAGCCAATTTCGATTTATGTTCTTTGAGCTTCAGTTTACGAATTTCACTTTTGGGTGGAAAATCAGCATCAAACTTATTGCTATGCAGAACCTTATAATGATGTTCCAGATTACCCTTTTTGGGCAAGGATACTGGGGCGTTACAAATTAGACAACCACCTTGTCTTTCACCATGATGAAGTAGTCCATTTCCCATTCATCATGAAAGTGGTAGGTTTTGCTCTTCTTTGGAACACTCATCTTCGTTATATTGGGGTGGCTGGATGTAAGAAGGCCAAATCTGCTAAGTTAGTATAAACACTGGCTGAATCTGGTCCAAAACTGTCACTGTCCCAAAGTATTAAAGATCAACAGGAACTGAAGAGCTCTGGTTGATGTGCAGTACAAGGACTGGAGATGCCAAAACCACACATGCAGTTCTAAAAGTAAAAATAAGAATTCATCATACTGGCACCAATATACCACCAAACAATCATAAAAAAAACCCTCAAATACCTATCCAGTAAACCAGATAAATCAAATACCGTCAAACAAATTCAAATACCACCACACGCAATTCAATAAATTTTGCACACAGTGTAGAATCAACGCAAAGGCAAGGCAAAATAAAATTGCAGTGTAGAATCAACGCAAAGGCTAGGCAAAATAAAATTGCAGAGGCAAGCAAAAGTCACAGTGGTTTGAACCAATTCGAAGTCAAGGCATAGGCAAGTTAGAATAAAATTGGAAAAGCCCGCCAAAATCACCAAATTCTTGACACTTTGTTGTGTCTGCCCGAAAATGTTTAATGAAAGCGAACTATAAAACGACCAATGACCAGCACACGACACAAATAATACGGTAAGTGTATTCAGGTAAAGCCTGGGCGAATGGATATCGCCCGGTTTATAACACACTTCTAAGGGGTGTTGGGGCGGGGCAGGAATGGGTGACTCTGAGAGGCAGGAGACCAGGTATGACGCCGAGCCTGTGGCGTCTCGTCACGGGATGCGGGCGGCGGCCCCCTGGGGTACCTAGAAACTATTGGCACGAAAACAACAAGCGCCCCCAATATACCCGCAGGCAAGATTCCTGCAGGCAGTGAAAAAAGACAGGCAACGGATCAGCAGCGTCAAGCCCTCGGCAGACGCCCTGCCGGCACGAGCTCTCTCCTAGCGACGGGGCGGGCTGCTGGAGAGATGGAGCCAAGTGGGGCTGGCGATCTACTTCTGACCCCTCCTGTTGGACATGCCTGCTGTAGAGAATAACACAGAGATTAGAAGTAGGGAAAGGTAGTTGTGGATTGTAGTTTTTCACCCTGATAGGAGTTTCATATTGTTGGACAAAGGATATTGAGATGCAATGGCCTTTTAAGGCTTATGGTTACATCATATTTATGTTTTGCGTTTTCATGATTTTGTAACCTTTTATGGTGATTTGGGTTTAGGCCCTTCTGTGTTCAGGCTACCCAGAGTGCTGGTTCCTCACTGGACATTTGGATTTCTCGAGAGTCTGTTAGCTTAGGACTCTGTTGCTACTGCTCACGGCTCACCTTTTCCTGGTCACCAATGGCATTTTTACAGGTTTTCAGTAGCCTGTAGCTAGGGAGTCCCATATGTGAGGACTGACTTCCTGCTCGTTCCTGGATAAAGTATAGTTACATGTAACAGGTGTTCTCCGGGGACAGCAGGAATCAGCCCTCACAACCCTTCCCGTGGAGCTGCTTCTTTGTCATTTTTTTTTTTTTTTGCTGTCTTTAGCTATGTCGTTTGACTGAGGCAAGATAGCACCTTTGGGCGGGAAGGGGACGACACATGGGTGGTGCATCTCCCAAAGGCTTTCTTTGAAAGTGGGGAGAAGCTTCCGCACAGGCTCTGTCGGCGCCAATGTCACCCATATGTGAGGACTGATTCCTGCTGTCCCTGGAGAACACCTGTTACAGGTGAATAACTATGCTTTCATCGTGATTTCAGTTCCTCCAGATCACCATCATTTAAATGCATTTCTGACATAAGTGTCTCCCCAACCTTCTCAAGATCGAAACAAATTATTCATTTAGTCTCTCCTCTGTGACCTTGTGTGCACTGTTTACCCCTAGTCAGAAAATGGTCCAACCATATAGGATAACATCAGCAATCTAATTATCTGTTTCCCTCTGCTGATGGAGGCACAAAACACATACATTTGGACTGATCTGGTAGGACTCAAGGAAATTTCTTCCTTTTGAAAGAGTTCCTTAAAGAACAAGCTACGTAATAGCACGGAGCAGCAGTTACAACCCAAAGTAAAAGTATATCTCCAGGAATAAGCAGGAATGCAGTCTTCACATTTGGGTGATGTCCCCTGATGGAACCCGCGCAGGAACACTTCCCAGCATCCAATAGGAAGGGTTTGGGAGCATCCCTCTGCATGCTTGCATGCCTTCCCATCTTCCCAGTGCTTTGCCTTAGTTTTTCCACAGAGCCCTATGGGTGCTTGTCCTGTCACCACAGTTAACTTTTTTTACCGTGCCCTTCGGGGTGCTTATTCTTTCTTTTTTTCCTTCCCATCTACTTCGGTGCCCTCGCGTGTCAGTGCCAATGCCTTTTCTTGGCACTTCCCTTAACTTTTATTTTCTCTTACCTTGCGGTTCCCATTGGGTTTTTTGTCGGTACAGGCTGCCATTGAGTCTTTTGACTTGGCAAAGGCTGTGTTTCCTGACATAGAGAGACTAGCCAGCAGTTTTAAAAAGTGTACTAACTGCAACTGCACTATTTCAACTACCGACAAGCACAATTGGTGCTTGGGCCCTGACCATAACCCTTACTCTTGTCATTTGTGTTAGCAAATGACAAGAAAAGCATTCAAAAACTGGGAAAAGCAATGCGAGTGTCTTTTTGGACCTGACTCTGCAGCCTCAGTACACTCTTCTTTGATGTCGACACCCTCTCGGGGCTCCTGTTCGCATGATTCCCGTGCTCCCTCTGAACCGAAAAGCCATGGTAAGAAACAGCCAGCCACCGAAGCCGCATCAGCTCCCCTCGGTGGAACTCCGATCCTGAGAAATGAGAGCAGAAGGAGGAATCCACTTCCAAAGCACAAGAGGGGCTCCGGAGTGCTACCCCAGGCTTTGACCTCGGGAGAGCCTCCGGTTCCGTTGTCTGGGATGGTGATCTAAAATCCTGCACCGGAGTCCATCCAGACATCCTACATCTCCTTCAAGCAGCGCATGCTGACCATCAAGAGGAGTTTGGCTGCGCTCCTGGCGGTATCCGTGCTGGTGGCTTCAAGGCCCTTGGGGGCCAGGTCTCGATTCTAAGCCTGGAATAGGGCATTTCAAAGCCCCCAGTAGCCCGGGTCTCAATGCCGAGCCTGGAACCACTGCCATTGGGACCCTCGGGGTCCATGCTGAGCCTGGAACTGGCCGAATCCCATCAGCTACAGCAGGACAGGCATCGAGCTTCTACAGTTCCGATGCCTCAAGGCATCGGCATCGAGATTGTCGGTCGACATCGGATCAGCAGCAGAGACGCAACAGTAAGCGTCACTATTTTGACTTCCATTCCGATTCCGATGCCTGGGAATCGGAGGCAGAATACCCTGTTTCATCGGACCCTTCACTGCCTCACAAGCACAGTTGGTCCTGCCGGAGGACAATGTACATTCAGATACTGTATATATAATTCCCTTGTCCCCGAAGGGCTCACAATCTATGTTTTTGTACCTGAGGCAATGGAGGGTTAAGTGGCTTGCCCAAGGCCAGAAGGACAACTTGTGGGACTAGAAACCCCAGTCCTTCTGGCCCAAGGTTGCTGTCCTCTAGCGGGATTCGAACCTTTGACCCTCTGGCCTGAGGTAACTTGCCCCAACCACTAGGCCACTCATCCCACCCCCTCCTTTATCTGGGACATGGCCAAGGCTCTCTCGGTCTCTGTGGGCACCGAGATGGAACCAAGAGCCGAGTAAATAAAGATACTCCAATATCTCTGACTTCTAAGGAGGCTGCCACTCTTCCAGTCCATCGTATTTTACAGGACCTCATGTTTCGGATGTGGGAGACTCCTCTCTCCGTTCCCTCAGTCAGTAAGAAACTAGACCCCATGTACAGGGTTCCCGATTCCCCGAGCTTCCAGAAACCTCAACTTCCTTACCATTCTATGCTGGTCGAGTCAGCAATGCTCCGGCTCAAGAATACTAAGAACTTGGTTCCTCCTGGTAGGGAATCACATAGTCTTGATGCCTTTGGTAGCCAATGCTTTCAGGCATCAATGTTGGCTTTCTATATTCCTATATGCTTTATATGGGCATGTTCCTCAGAGACACTGTAAAGGACTTTGATGAGTTCTCTGATGTGATCCTTTCAGCGAAGTAAGAGGCCTACTGGGCCTTAGTTAAGCATGGTCAGAGCTGTTCTAAATTCATCACTAGAGCAGCTTTTGACTCGAGTCTACCAGCAGAGCTGCAGCGATAGGCAATGGAGCCAGAAGGCTAGCTTTGTTGCAATCTTCAGACCTGGAACAGTGGGTCCAAGACAAGCTAGCAGACATTCCCTGTAGAGATGAAAAACTCTTTGGTAAGGGCTGAAGAGAGAAGGTTGATGAAATCAAGACAGATGACCTTACCATGAAGCATCTCTCTTATAAAACAGCAAATCCTTCTAGGAAGAAGGCCTCTGTAATGAAGTCCTTCTTTCCTAAAAAGAAGTATTACCCCTCTTATCTAGCATATACGTCCTACCATACTCACCAAAAACCTCAGGCTCTTTGCCAATCCAAGATGCCTAAACCTCCTAGGCCACAACCAGCTCTGGACAGTTTCCTGAGAACATTGCCACTCTTCCCCTGAAGGACACCCAACCTTCTCACATTGCAGGCAGGCTGGTCCACTTTGCTCACAAGTGGCCCCTCATAACATCAGAGCCATGGGCTCTACAGGTCATTCTCAAGGGTTACCTGCTCCTCTTCGCCCAGTTACCTCCTCCCTTCTTTCCAGGGGAGTACATTTTTGTACCTGAGGCAATGGAGGGTTAAGTGGCTTGCCCAAGGCCACATGGAGTGCCTGTGGGGCTAGAAACTCCAGTCCCTCCAGCCTGAGGTTGCTGTCCTCCAGCGGGATTCGAACCCCCAGCCCTCTGGCCTGAGGCATCTTGCCCCAACCACTCCTCCTCCCCTTCTCAGGGAGGAATGCTTTAGAACTTGTTCCCTGTGCACATGAAAGTTTAGGGTTTTACTCCCGGTATTTCCTTATTCCCAAAAGGTCAGGGGGTTCTGTCCCATTCTAGATCTCTGGAACCTCAACAAGTTCCTAGTATGAGAAAAGTTTGATGGTTCCTCTAGGAACCCTATTGCCCTACTTTCAGAGGAATGATTGGCTCTGTTCTCCAGGACCAAGCAGGAAGTCAGTCCTCACATATGGGTGACGTTGGCACCGACGGAGCCCTCGTGCGGAGCATTTCCCCAGCTTTCAAAGAAAGCCTTTGGGAATTGCAGCGTGCATGCGCGGTCCCCTTCCCGCCCAAGGGTGCCATCTTGCTCAGTCGTCTTTTTTCCGCGGAGCCCGATGGACGTAGTTCATTTTTCCCCGAGGAAAAAGTTGATTTTCCCTATTTTTTCTCTTTTTTCTTCGGTTCGACGCCGGATCCTTTTCCCGCCTTGGACCGATACGCCGGTATCGAGTCCTCTCTCTCTTTTTCGGTTTTTGTCCTTTGTGACTAGCATTCGCGCCATTTTTCTTTTTTCCCTGGCAGCCCGGTCTTTTGACCTCGCAGGGGCCCTTTTTCCCCCGATGGCTACCAGCGGGTTTAAAAAGTGTGATCGGTGTAAGAAACGTATGTCTCTTACCGACACACATGACTGCTGTCTCCGCTGCCTCGGTCCTGATCATGACCCGATGATCTGTGGTCCGTGTGGCAAAATGTCCTCGAAGGCGTTGAGGAGTCGGCAGCACCAAAAGGATAGGATCTTTTCAGACTCCGCGTCCGGACAGGCCCGGACCTCGTCAGAGGCCTCGACGTCTCGGGACTCCGGCCCCGAGCAGCGTCGGGGTTCCTCTGAGTGGGGGTCTCCTTCGCGGGAACATTGCAGGAAGAAGAAACCCACGAGGGCGGCGTTGGTGGACGCTCCTGGTTCCTCGAGGGCCAGGTCGCATAGCCCCGATAGCCGTCCCGGGTCTTCGGAGTCTGAGAGGCCTGCCAAACATCCTCGTATTGAGATAGAGTCTCCTGGACACATAAGTGCTGTAGTCCTCGTGGACTCTCCTCCAGGGGAGCCGACGTCGGGCCCGACGCCGTCGGGGCCCGAGTCGGGGGCTGCTGGGTCTCCTGAGCTCGGACTCAGGTTGACGGCCTTGGAGAGCAGCGTCGCTGCCTTCATGGAACAGCAGCGGGCATTGATCGTCGGTCTCACCGGTGCATCTGCCCCGACCACCGGGACCTCGACGTCCAAGTCGACCCCAGAGGCCGAGCCGATCCTCGAGTCCATGCGGGCTCGAGTCGATCCTCGGCCACGGTCTCCCTCGGCCTCCCGTTCGGGACCGAGGTCATCGACGCCGGTACCCTTGGCGTCGGGGCGGAGGGCATCGGTGCCCGCTCGACCGGAGCCACTCGATTCCTCCTCCGAAGAGTCGGGCTGGGAGATGGAGGACGAAGAGTCACCCGATACTTATCAGACTCGCTGTGTCCCATCGGACTCGCCGGAGTCCGAACCTCGGAGACGATCCCCACCGGAGGATACCCGGTTCTCGGACTTCGTGCGGGATATGGCCAAGGCCTTGGCCTTCCCCGCCCCCGTGGATCCCGAGGAGGAGACTCGAGACGAGGAGCTCGAGTCCCTTCAGTATGACTCTCCCCCGAAGGAGGCCTTTACTGTTCCGGTTCCTCCGATGCTGGAGCGGCTGCTCTTCCGCATGTGGGAGACCCTGGCCTCGACGCCGGTGTTAAGCAAGCGGGTCGATTCAATCTATCGAGTCCGCAAGAGCCCCGGGTTCCAAAAGGCGCAATTACCGCACCACTCCATGGTTGTGGAATCAGCCATGCATCGACTGAAAAGTCAGAAGATGCACTCCTTGGTGCCTCCCGGCCGGGAGGCCTGGAACCTGGATGCCCTCAGTAAGAAGTGCTTCCAGGGCTCTATGTTTGCTTGCCGTGTCCAGACTTACCAGCTCTACATGGGCATGTACCTCCGAGACCTGGCAAAGGAGAATGCCGGGTTCTCTGCTGGTCTCTCCGAGGAACCTTTGCAGAGGTTCCAGGCCTTGTCCACTGGTATTCGAGAGTGCTCGAAGTTTATCTCTCGAGCAGCCTACGATGGCTTCGAGGCTTCGGCCCGAGTAGCCGGGGCCGGCATCGGTGCCCGCCGACAGGCTTGGCTACAGTCATCCGACCTCGAGCCATGGGTGCAGGACAAGTTGGTCGATGTCCCCTGCTGAGGTGAAAACCTCTTTGGCAAGCCCATGGCTGAGAAGGCTGCAGAACTCGAGACCGAGACTCTGACCAGGACTAGGCTGTCCAGAAAAACCTCTGCCCCTTCTCAGAAGAAGAAGGGCTCGGGGAAAAAGCCCTTTTACCCAAGGAAGTCTTCTGCCTATAAACCATACCCTCATTATCAGGCCTCTGCAGCTCCCCAACAGGGTCAGCAGGCCAAGGGGCAGGGTCAGGGGCCCCGTAGGCAGAAAGCCCCCAAGCCAACAACACCGGCCCCTGCTCAGCAGGGTGGGGGTTTTTGACTCAGCAAGCATAGCCTCTTCTCCTCACCTGGCTCACATCAGCACAGGAGGCTGGCTGGCCCACTTTGCCCACAGGTGGTCAGCCGTCACATCAGATACCTGGGTACTCCATATAGTCCAAAAGGGCTATCTTCTTCATTTTCACCAGGTACCTCCCTCTTACTTTCCAGGGGAGCCTCCAAGACCCCCTCTGCACAGGGACCTACTCCTTCAGGAGTTAGCAAGTCTGCTAAAGGAACAGGCTGTGGAACCAGTGCCCCACCACCTGAGAGGTCACGGCTTTTATTCCAGGTACTTTCTGGTACCAAAAAGAACAGGAGGCCTCAGACCCATCCTAGAGTTGCGCAACCTCAACAAGTTCCTGGCAAGGGAAAGGTTCAAGATGCTTACACTTGGAATCCTGCTGCCCTACCTCCAGCAGGGAGATTGGCTATGCTCCTTAGATCTCAAGGATGCTTATACTCACATCCTTATTCATCCAGACCACAGACAGTATCTCAGGTTTGTTGTGGGGGGAAACCACTACCAGTACAGAGTACTTCCCTTTGGCCTAGCCTCCGCTCCCAGAGTGTTCACCAAGTGCCTGGCGGTGGTGGCGGCCTACCTGAGACTTCAAGGTCTTTTTGTGTTTCCATACCTGGACGACTGGCTCATAAGAGGCCAGTCGTCTCAGGAGGTCAGTCAGGCCACCCTTCGCACTGTGGCTCTGCTTCAGCACTTGGGGTTTGTCATAAACTTCGTAAAGTCCACTTTGCTCCCATCCCAGAACTTGGAATTCATAGGAGCAAGACTGGACACTCTTCAGGCGAAGGCTTTTCTGTCACTGGACAGAGCCCACAGGTTGATGGATCTAGCCAGGCAGTTTCACGGCAATTCCCTGGTCTCCGCCAGGCAATTCCTGAGACTTCTCGGCCATATGGCTTCCACGGTTCATATAACCCCAATGCCCGCCTGCACATGCGGCCTGCTCAATGGAGCCTTCGAACTCAGTGGCATCAGGCCACAGGGAGCCTTGCAGACTCGGTGAGTGTATCCACCCTGCTCGTCTCCTCTCTACAGTGGTGGCTTCATCTTCCGAATCTGGTACTCGGAGTGGATTTTCAACCCCCTCCGCATTCTCGAGTGCTGACGACAGATGCTTCTCTTCAAGGTTGGGGAGCACATTGCCAAGGGACATGTACTCAGGGTCTCTGGACTCCTTGGGAGACTGCTCAGCAGATAAACTTCCTAGAGCTACGGGCGATACGCCTAGCTCTGCGAGCCTTCTCCAACCTCACGTCGCACCAGTCTGTACTGGTCCAGACGGACAATCAAGTTGCAATGTTCTACGTGAACAAATAGGGAGGCACAGGCTCCTTCCTTCTCTGCCGGGAGGCACAACGGCTCTGCTCTTGGGCCGTCAATCACGGAATCCTCCTCATGGCTGTCTACCTCCCAGGTCAAGAAAATTACCTGGCGGACAGACTGAGCAGGATCCTGCAACCACACGAATGGAGATTGAACCCGTTGGTGGTTCAACAGATCTTTCTCAGGTGGGGCCTCCCCACCATGGATCTTTTCGCCAGTCCTCTGAACTGGCAACTCCCAAGATTCTGCTCCAGGCAACCGCATCCTCTCAGGGTAGCAGCGGATGCGTTTCTGATCTCGTGGTCCCAAGGCCTGCTATATGCGTTTCCTCCCACGCCACTAGTGTCTCGCACACTGTTCAAGGTCCTCAAGGACAGAGCCTCGCTGATACTGATAGCCCCTAGGTGGCCGAGGCAGCCGTGGTTCCCACTCCTGTTGCAACTGGCGGTGGACACTCCCCTGCCTCTGGGACTTCAACACGATCTCCTGTCTCAGGACCAGGGGTCTCTCTTGCACCCCAACCTCCAGTCCCTTCATCTGATGGCTTGGCTGCTGAAAGGGTAGTCCTGGCTCCCCTACTACTGCCTAGAGAGGTGGAAGACGTTGTCTTGGCCTCTCGGCGGCAATCCACCAGGAAGTCCTACGCTCTTAAGTGGCGTAGATTCTCCACCTGGTGTGCTCAGCACAGCGAGAATCCCTTCTCGTGCTTGGTAGCGGTGGTATTGCAATATTTGCTTTACCTTTCCAATCTAGGCCTTAAGTCCAACTCTGTCAGGGTTCACCTCAGTGCTCTCTCAGCGCACCACTCGCCGGTGGACGGGAGGCCTCTTTCCAACCACCCTTTGGTGGCTCGTTTTCTCAGAGGCCTCCTCCTGCTTAAGCCTCCTTTGCGTCCACCAGCCCCTGAGTGGGATCTGAATGTGGTCTTACAGCGGCTTACTTGTCCGCCTTTTGAACCTATGGCTACCTGCCCTCTCTGTTTTCTCTCCTGGAAAACCTTGTTTCTGGTAGCTCTTACCTCTGCTAGGCGAGTGAGTGAGCTTCAGGCCCTAGTGTCTGATCCCCCTTACACTAGGTTCTACAGGAATAGGGTAATCTTACGGACTCACCCGAAGTTTCTTCTTAAGGTTGTCTCCCCTTTTCACCTCAATCAGGAGGTGGTTCTTCCGACCTTCTTTCCCAGGCCGCATGCCAACCGGGCTGAGATGGTCCTGCATACCCTGGACTGTAGGAGGACGTTATCCTTCTACCTTGACCGTACGCGGGAGCATCGGAGGGCTGTTCAGCTCTTCGTTTCTTTTGACCCCAATAAGTTGGGGTTACCTGTCTCCAAGCGTACTTTATCCATATGGGTCGCTGACTGTATCGCCTGGGCTTATGGGGCAGCCGGCCCCTCGTTGGAGGGTCGAGTCACGGCTCATCGTGTCAGGGCGAAGGCTGCGTCAGTGGCTCATCTCCGCTCTGTTCCGTTGGCAGACATCTGCCGGGCCGCTACTTGGTCTTCAAGCCAGACTTTTGCGGCCCATTACTGCCTTGAGAGGGAATCCCGCAGGGACAGTGCTTTCGGACAGGCAGTACTCCATAATCTCTTTGGGGTTTAGGCAACTCCTACTCTCCGGCCCTGGTGTTGGGCTACCGGTCGGGGGCGTTCTCAGAGAAGATTTCTTCCTTACGTGCTGACGAGCTAGAGGGAGCTCATTTTTTCGGCTTGAGGTCTCCAGTAGCCTTAAGCTTGGGAGTCCCATATGTGAGGACTGACTTCCTGCTTGGTCCTGGAGAAAGAGTAGTTACTCACCTGTAACAAGTGTTCTCCAGGAGCAGCAGGAATCAGTACTTACAACCCTCCCTCCTCCCCTTGGAGTTTGTGATAAGGAAGCTTATCATAGCTCAGGTAGGAGCTATAGAAAAGATGATGTGACTCTGAACAAGCAACCTGTCAGTTTTGGTAGAAGTAAGAAAACAGAGTTTTCACATAAAAGACTACCAGTCCCAGAATGCACCAGGTTTCCAGCAGCCATGAGAGGGGCTGAAGTGAGAAAACGTGTGTGCAATCAAGAGAGCTATGAGGTAATCCCTAAGCACTCATCTCAAAGGGCAGGGCCTGATTCAACACAGCTGCGCTGTGTTAGGGAGGAGCACACATTAGGACAGAATAAGAATAGAGCTTATTCTTCAGATAACAGCTACAGAAAGAGCTTCAGGAAGGGAGACAGCTACAGCAACGGCTACAAGCACCAGCATCACCTGGAGAAGCAGAAGCCAAGCCAAGCGGATAGAGAGAGAAGGAAACTCTCTGGAAGGAAGAGAAGAAAGGCCATTGGCAGGTTTGGGAGAGTCCAAGGCAGTACCCATACTGGGAGGTATTCCAAGTGCCAGCAGAGTCCATTGGACTGGAGTCAGCCAGAGGAATGGAATGGCAGAGATAGGAATCACCAGTGGCTACCTAGGAGAGAGAAGACTGCACGTGGAAGGGACTTTCAGACCTATGCCAGAAGGTATGTGAGGAAAAATCCAGTGTCCAGGGATCAAGATTGGAAGGCTGGACATCAGAATTGGATTACATACTGGCCAGGCTATACAGAGAGGAATTATGATAGCAGGAGAGGCTCAGGCATGAACACTGATCCAGACCCTATCCATAATAGTGAATGGCAGCAAGGGAATAAGCATTCTCATGATAGTGCCTTAATGAAAGACTCGTCTGTGCCAATGTATGATAGTGACCCTATGCTGATTGATGAAGGGGGAGATACAGCAGATGAAACTATTCATTACATGGACTGTTCTCTATCTAAATGCTATTGCTAGCTTTCTGTGAGCAAACACCTCAGCCATCACAAAGAAACCTAACTTTGTTCTTTATTTCCACTGCAAACAGCTCATAAAGCAGGATTTGGGTTCACACAGTAGCAGCCAGCCAGCTAAAGGGTTTCAGCTGGTCAATTGATAATAATTAAAGCTGCACCTGATTGTGTGTGTGAGCAAGGGAGAATCACTGCTGGGATCTGCGTGGAAAATAAGCAGAAGTTAACCTAACAAGCAAAGTTTATTCATTTCTTTGTGCCTTTTTATTTGGTAATTATTTGCTAAGAAAACATTAGCTAATTGCCTGACAAGCTGAAGGTTGTTTTCTGGTTTGCTTTGTGACTTTATGTTATCCATTTAAACACTGCAAGCAAGTATCCTCATTTATATTGCTACCAAGCATATTTGTGCTGGGTGAATTAAACCCCATCAATAAAAGAAGAATTTTATTGGCTTTACCACTTGGTTTCACAACTCAATTATTGTCTTCAGCTGTGTTTTGAGTGAAAGAACTACATTACCCACAATACCTTGCAAGAATCATATGAATATATGCATCGTCAAGATTGTGTAAGTTCTCACCCTAGGCAGCCATCTGACAAGTTGCAGTCATTTGATTTGTTTTTGCTAATTTTTTGCTGTCTTTTAGCTATGTCATCAGACTGAGCAAGATGGCACCCTTGGGCGGGAAGGGGACCGCGCATGCGTGCTGCAATTCCCAAAGGCTTTCTTTGAAAGCTGGAGAAATGCTCCGCACGAGGGCTCCGTCAGCGCCGACGTCACCCGTATGTGAGTACTGATTCCCGCTGCTCCTGGAGAACACCTGTTACAGGTGAGTAACTACTCTTTCTCTGGATCTGAAGGGTGCGTACATGCACATCCTCATTCACCCATCTCACAGATTGTACCTTTGCTTCATGTTCAGTGGCGGACATTACCAATGCCGAGTCCCGCCCTTCAGGCTGGCGTCCACCCGAAGGGTCTTCATAAAATGTCTAGCAGTAGTTGTGGCCTATCTCCGCACCCTAGGCATCTTCATCTTCCCTTACTTAGACGACCGACTCAACAGGGGTGAGTCTCTACAGCTAGTGCATCTGTCCGTCCAACACACAGTCATGATGCTCGAACATCTTGGCTTTGTCATAAACTTTCCAAAGTGCCACCTTTCTCCCACTCAGAAACTGGAATTCATAGGGCTTTTCTCGACACAACTCAGGCTCGAGCTTTCCTGCCTGAGGACCGTCTCAAATGCCTCAAAGATGGCAGCTATCATTCAGTGCAGTCATCATGCCATGGCGTGAGGCATGCTTCGACGTCTCAGTCATATGGCCGCCATGGTCCATATAGTCTCATACACTAGTCTCCACATGTTCCAAGCACAGTGGACCCTCTCCTCCTAATGGAAACAAGTGACGGGCCATCTTCGAGACAGAATGGTAGTCACCCCACTTCTGGTGGACTCCCTTCAGTGGTGGCTGTCTCCTCAAAACCTTCTCCTAGGGTTACCTTTTCAGGTGCCTCCACCTCAACAGACCCTCTCCACCGATGTGTAAAAACAGTGCTGAGGAGCTTATCTGGATGGCCTGGACACGCAGGGCCTATGGTCTCAACCAAAAGCCTCCCATCAGATTCAACTTCCTGGAGTTGAGAGCAATAGCCAACGCCCTTCAGGTGTTTCACCATCAGTTATTACATCAATCAATCCTGGTTCAGATGGACAACCAGGTTGCTATGTTTTACATCAGCAAGCAGGGAGGCAGGGGCTCCCACTGTGAGGAAGCGATCCACCTCTGGACCTTTGTCCTGGCTCATGGAATGGTTCTCAGAGTTGTTTACCTGCCGGGAGAACAGAATGATCTTGCGGACAGTCTCAGTCAGGTCTTCCAACCTCATGAGTGCACTCTTCATCGGAGAGTAGTTGATCACATCTTCCAGCTCTGAGGAATCCTGCAGATCAACCTGTTTGCCACTCTGCTCGATGTGCAGGTCCCTTGTTTTTGCTCCAGGGTGCCGTCTCCACAACATCAAGCCCCAGATGCTTTCCTCTTTCATTACTCTGTAATTAGTTACCCCTGTTACCTCCAGGTTATCTCGTCCATGTTCAATGTAAAAACTCAATTGTCGTGTGACATTGCAGTATGTTTTTTGTTCAATTATAAACCGCACTGATTTTAATAGCACGGTATATAAGAGAAGTAAATAAATAAATAAAATAAATAAAATTGGGGAACAGGTCTGTTATACGCTTACCCACCCATTCCGCTACTAATCAAGACGCTCTTCAAGTTGCAGGCTGACACAGGTACCATAATCCTGGTAGCCCTGTTCTGGCCCTGACAGCTGTGGTTTCCCCCTGCTTCTTCATCTAGTTCAGCATCAGCCTCTCCATCTGGGATGCACACCTGACCTGATCTCGCAGCATCAGATGGCGCTGCTCCATCCCAATATTCGTGCACTCCCCCTGACTGCTTGACTGCTGAGAGGGTAATCCTTTCCTACCTCAATTTACTGGACGCCATAATGAACAGCCTGGCTTCCTGGAAGGACTCAACATGACACACTTATGCCTTTAAGTAGCGCCAATTTGTGGTTTGGTGTGCTTAGCATACCCTCAACCCCTTCAGTTGTCCGGTGGAGTCTCTCCTGCAGTACCTGTTCCACCATTCTTCTATGGGTCTCAAGACTAATTCCATTCATGTCCACCTTGGTGCCATTTCATCCACTGGTAACCTGCTTCATGCGCAGTCTCCTATTTGACTAAGCCATTGATTCAGCACCCACCTGTTGCTGGGACCTCAATGTGATTCTTGCTCAACTGCTCAAGCCTTCTTTTCAGCCTCTCGGCACTACCTCCCTCAAGTTTATTTCTTGGAAGGTCTCCTTCCTAGTTGCCCTCACCTCAGCTCGCTGCACATGCGCCCTATACATGCTTTCATCATGACACACTGGTCCTGCAAACACATCCCACGTTTCCTTCCAAAGGTTGTATCTCCCTTCCATCTCAACCAGTCAGTAATTCTTCCAACCTTTTTTCCCAAGTCATATGCATCTCAAGCCGAGGCTGCTCTTCATACCCTAGATTGCAAATAAGCTTTAGCATATTACCTTGACAGAACCAAGGTACACCGAAAATCCTCACAATTATTTGTTTCTTTTGACCCTAGTCACTTTTGGTCTCCCCATGACAAAACACACTCTTTTTCTTTGCATAGCAGACTGCATATTCTTTGCATATGCTCAGGTGGGTCAGACATTAGAGGGTCATATTACCTCTCACAATGTCCAGGCCATGGCCACATCCGTAGCCCATTTACACTGTCTCCATAGCGGAGATCTGCCATGCTGCCACATGATCCTATTACAGTCTGGAAAAGGACTCTCGTAAGGACAGTGACTTCAACCAAGCCATACTCCGACACCTCCTTGGGACATAGCTACATCTCCTTCCCTCCGGCCCTGTACCCATCCAGGCTACCTCCCCTGCCGTCTTGATGGGGGTGTGCTGGGGATGCCGAGTCTCTTAGATCCCCTGGACTTCCCATGTCTCCTGGGGATGCCGAGTCTCCTAGATCCCCTGGACTCCCCATAAGTGTCTCCCCAGCCTTCTCAAGATCAAAACAAATTATTCATTTAGTTTCTCCTCTGTGACCTTGTGTGCCCTGTTTACCCCTAGTCAGAAAATGGTCCAACCATATAGGATAACATCAGCAATCTAATTATCTGTCTCCCTCTGCTGATGGAGACACAAAACACATACATTTGGACGTTTTTTTCCATTTATAACGGGCCCTACTCCTCACCATTTTCCGGTAGCCTGGTGCTAGGGAGTCCCATATATGAAAATTGCTTTCCTGCTTGTTCCAGGAGATAGCGTGGTTACTCACCTGTAACAGGTGATCTCCGGGAACAGCAGGATTCAGTCTTCACAACTTGCCCTCCTCCCCAAAGAATTGTAGATTTTTTCCTTTTATCTCAGCTATAAACCTCACTGAGGAGAATCACTGGGAAGGCAGAGGGATGCTCCCAAATGCTTCCTATTGGATGCTGAGGAGTGTCCCCGTGCAGGCTCCGTTGAGGAACATCCATATGTGAAGACTGATTCCTACTGTTCCTGGATATCAGCTGTTATGGGTGAGTAACTACGCTTTACTAGGCAGATTGGATGGACGAATTGGTCTATATACTGCTACTGCTATTAATCATTTATAGAGCACTACAAGGCATACGCAGCACTGTACAAACATATAAAGTTATTTTAGTGAATTCTAAAGGAAACCGTATTTACAGTCAAAACAGCTGTGGATGAACTGCTAGTAGGAGCCATTTGAAATTTAGATGTTCACAAGTCTGTTTTGTATAAAGATGAATTTGGTTTGTTTAAGCAATAAGTCAAGGTTTGGCTTTGCTATTGTTACAAGAAGAAATTGTGTGACTTTCATTTATTAATTCCCTCTGTCTAAGCCTGAATTTTTAACCTATCTGAGGCAACTGTAAGTACTGGATAATTGCCTGTCGTGTTCATTTTTGAAAGGCTTCCTTAAAGAACAAGCTGTTGAATTCACAAGGAAAAAGGTTTTCAGACAGTTGGGAATGAACAGCTCATAAGAGACTTTGCACTTCAAAGCCATTTAACTTTCTTACTCTTCAAAAAAGGGAAGAGTAATATCTCTCTCTGTCATATTTCACATAAGCGATAGCACCTATTGGGGAAGGTCTAGCCATCTGCCTGACCATCCATTTATATGCATCTCTTTATTTCTGTATGTGCAAACAAACACGCATAGAGCTTCATAGTTTTCCAAGATCAGCACAGTGTCATGAAATGCTGATGGGAATCCTAGCAAGAAGCAGCAGGGCTGTGGCAAAGAAGGGAAGTGGGAATTAAAGAAAAGAAAAAAGGGACAGAACATAAGGGAAGGGGTGAGACTCAAGAGGAGGAAAGGAGAAGAGGGCAGAGCATAAGGAGAGGGATAGGCTGAAAGGAGAAGGGCAGAGCCTAAGGAAAAGGATGGGTTTAAAGGAGGAACAAAGAAGAGAGAGCACACAAGGAGGGCAGAAGGACGGGAGGGTGTGAAAGGCTGGATAGAAGGGCAGAAAAGGAGAGGGGGGAGAGTGCATGGCTGGGTGGAAGGGAAGAAGGAAGAGTGTAAGAAGGGAGGAAATTGAAAGGTAGGTAGAGAAAACAATGCTGCAAGAGGATGGGAGGAACAAGGAGTGTGCAGGAGGACATGAGAGAGTGCAAGGGAGAGAGGAGCCTACCTGCTTACAGTCGCACACATACAAAGAAGCTCCCCTCAGCATCCCACACCAATACATACACTCCACCCTCTGTCATCTCACCATCTCATCTCTGCAGATAAACAGCTAAACTCACCCCATGGAAATAGATACACATATTATACCATCAATTCAAATACACATATGCACCTCATATACACCATCAGTCTCTATGCCCACCTAGCCACACACCTCCTGCTACCCTGCTGAGTTGCACTTCAGCATGGTTGTTTCAATCAAGTTCCCTATACAGACATGCCAAATTTTGTGAATGGAGGAGAAGGAAAATATGCCATTATGTCACACTATAGGGGTGTGTATCTTTCAATTTTTTTGAGACTTGGGTGATTGTGTGCATATTGGCATTTTGATTTATTTTTAAAAATGTTTTCGCTGTACCACTTGTTCACAAATTACATAAAAACTTTCAAGACCAAGGCCCTCTGTTGTATGCCCTAAGCTTTGTTGCTTAGATTGTAAATGATATTAGACATTTAGAGCCTATTACTACTTCCTCTATAACATCAGCAAAATTCACCCCTTCCTACAGAGAAGAGCCACCAAATTGGTGAAGGGGATGGAAGGCTACTCCTATGAAGAGAGGCTAAAAAGGTTAGGGCTCTTTAACCTGGAAAAGAGACGGCTGAGGGGAGATATGATAGAGGTCTATAAATTAATGAATGGAGTGGAACGGATAAACGTGGATCAATTGTTTACGCTATCAGAATATAGAAAGACTAGGGGACATGTAATGAAGCTACAGGGTAAACTATTTAAGACAAATACGAAAAAATATTTTTTCACTCAATGTGTAATCAAACTCTGGAATCTGTTACCAGAGGATGTAGTAAGGGCTGTTAGTATAGCTGGGTTTAAAAAAGGTTTGGACAAGTTCCTGGAGGAAAGGTCCATAAACCACTATTAAAAAGGGACCCAGGATATCAATACTTGACCCAGTACAAGCATTGTGGAACCTGTGTCTTTTGGGGATATTGCTAGGTACGTATGACCTAGATTGGCCACTGTTGGAAACAGGATACTGGGCTTGATGGACCTCGGTCTGACCCAGTATGGCATGTCTTATGTTCTTATGTTCTTTCTACACACATTACTAAGACACTTATCCATTCTTTACTCATCTCTTGTTTAGAATATTGCAACCTCCTTTTCTACTCTCCCTCTGAATCATCTCTCCACTTCAATCTGTTCAAAACTCAGCTGTGCAACTAATCTTTTGCCATCTTTGATATGCTCATAGAAAGCTATCTTCTCAAGTCGCTTCATTGGCTCCCTATCCATTTCCATATCCAGTTGAAACTTCTCCTATTGACCTATAAGTGCAGTCATTCTGCTGCTTCTCACTATCTTTCCTCTCTTATCTCTCTCTACACTCCTCGAGAACGCCACTCTTCTGTCAGATCACGTCTATCTGTGCCCTTCTCTTCTGCTGCCAGCTCCAGACTTTGATCCTTCCACCTTGCTGCTCCTTATGCCTGGAACAAACTACCTGGATCTATATGTCAGGCTTCATCTCTGTCCCTTTTCAAATCCAGGTTGAAAGCTCACTTCTTTGAGGTCGCTTTTGGATCCTGATCCACTTAATCTCCTGTGTTTCCTTATCATTCCCCTAGCTATATCCTTCTCCTCAGCTGTTGTGTTGTCTGTCTTGACTAGATTTTAAGCTCTGATGAGCAGGGACCGTCTTATACATGTCTGTACAGTGCTGCATACGCCTTGTAGCGCTATACAAATGATCAGTAGTAGTAGTAGTAGTAGGACACTCTTTAATGGTGTTCCTTGTCTGTACATGTATCAGAGCTTAAAGCAACAGGCATAATTTCTTTTTTAGATAATTAAGCCAATACTTAAAATTCTGATAAGGATCTTGCTTATGTTCTGATTTACATGTCAGTCCTGAAAGTCCATAGGTGTGTGTTTTGTTTTATTTTTTTAATCTTCTCCTCTATGGCTGTTTTGGGTGTACTGCTGTATTGATCTTGCTGGAAGTCCCCACTGGTGTCTACAAAGCATGAATACAGAACAAGCAGCGAAAGAGAATGGACTCGGAAGATCATTTTTAGAAATGGTGGTTTGTCTGTTTGCATGCCATTAGTACCCCTGAAGAGAGAAGCTATCATAAGATGACAAATTGAAGATGCAAAGCAATAAGACCAGAAGGAAAAGCACAGAGGATCCTTATTTGAGAGGAAGGCCAGAGATCAACTAGAAGTCTATGGTATTGCAACCAAAAATGAATTGGGAAGACTAGATTATCCTTAATCAGGACTGTTGCCAGGGAACATAGCACCCAGTCACGATGGGTCCTCGTCAACTCTTCTCTTTTCTTCTCCTCCCTTCCAAACTGTACAGAGTCCATGGTCTGCCCCAGGCTGGGACAAACTGGACCACTATTGGCTCAGGGAATGAGTGGGCACATTAGAAGAGGAGGTGTGGGGGAGAGAGGGTAGGAAGAGTGTTGATTTAGAGTACGCAGGCACATCCTGGGGAGCAGGATATGTCTCGCCCCTCTTGCCTCCAGCACTCCCCTCATTTTGTCCTCTTGGTGAGAGTCCATCTTAACTGCCCAGATCAGTGGCCATACTAAGTTCCATTCCACACAGATGACTTACAAATAAATTGAGCATCCTAGGAAAAGACCCTAAAGTGACTGACTGGGTTAGAAATTGGTTGAGTGGGAGGTGACAAGGGGTACAGTCAAATGGAGCTTACTCTGAGGAGAAGGATGTAACCAGTGATGTGCCAGAGAGATATATCCTAGTTCTGATTCTTTTAAACATTTTTATTAATGATATTGCAGAAGAGCTGTCAGCTAAGGTTTGTCTCTTTGCAGATGTCAAAATCTGCATTAGTGAAATCACAAATAATTTCGATTATGGTCTACTTTGTGAACGTAAAATTGTCAATAAATATAGAGTCAATACGTTCAAAAAACCAAAAAATGTAATAAGCTTCTTTTTTATTTTTTATTCATTTTTTTCAATGCTCTTAAAAATACAGGAACATCCCAGGTTTTCTTCTCATGTGTAGTATCATTTCTTCAAAAATTTTTTTTTGATAGAAAGAATCCCCGAGTGAACTGCTATAGACAGGGCTATGTTTAAAACATGGGTCTCGACGCTCTACTTCGGCGCCTTAATGGCGTTTCAAAAGGTTTTCTTCAGGAGACCTTTATCATACATTTCTGCTGCCCGCGCTTTCCCTCTTTGTTTTTTGTGCGGAAAAAGTACTATCTAGTAGAACTTTGGTGACGTCAGCCAGCTGAATGGCGGCAGTTTGCTAGAGCTCCGTGAACCCGTGTTAATGGCAAAAAGCATGTACCAAGCACATACCATAGTACGGCACCCGTCAATACTGGCAGCTATGTCGGTGTGGAAAAAACTAGCAGCTTTCCAGTCTAGCTACACGCGATGGGAGTTGTCCCATGGGCGGAGTTCAGAGCGCTGGGCAGAGTTCAGAGCACTTGGCAGAGTCGATGGAGGGGAGATCACCACGAAAGGAGCCCCAATCTGGCGATGATTTAAAAAGCTGGTTGCAGGACTTCAGGAGGGACATCAAAGAAGATATAAAATCCTTTCGTGCAGACCTCCAGTGGGCCCTAGCGTCATTGTAGCAAGATATGGTGGAGCTGGGGGAGGCCGTGTGGTTAAAGTAGAAGACCATGTGGCGTGTCAGACCATGGAGCTGGAGGAACTGGGTAAAGGTTGGGTGACACTAAGGCAACAAGAAGACATGATGCAGGAGAAAATAGAGGACTTGGAGGACCGGGTCTGGCACGGCAACCTGAGGGTGAGAAGTATTCCAGAGGGGGAGAGGAATTTACAGACTGTTAGGCAGTGGCGCAAGGACTCTTTGCCCACATATTGCAACTCGGGGGAGATGGAGCTGATGCAAACCCTGCTCCGGTGGGGGTTGACAGAGTCCACCATAGTTTGGGGGTGCCTCAAGGTAATAAACCCAGAGATATTGTGGTATATGTGAGCTCCTACCCCATCAAAGAAAGACTCTTGAGCATTGCCAGGAAATTTGGTTGGATAGCCTGGCACAACAGTGAGGTGGAACTGTACAGTGATTTATCCCAGGGGACCCTGCTGCGGTGCAGAGAGATGCGGGAAATGACGGACTACTTGAGAACGGCAGGAAACCGGTACAGGCGGATGCATCCCTTTGGGCTTCTCTTAGCCAAAAAGGTACGGAAAGTGGAGGAGGCCTGGCAAGTGTTACACAAACTGGGCTTCCTAAATGGGAACAAGGGCAATTAGAAGTGCATTTAACATTAATGGCAAAAAAGGCAGCATTGCAGTGGCAGTGAGTGGTGGAGAAAGGCATGCGGCTAAAGAGACTTTTCCAGGACTGGTGCCAGCCTGAGGATATAGCTAAGTTGGACACTTGAACCCGGCTGGGGTCCAGCAGGGACTAAGTCTACTCTGATCCAATACGGGTATGGATATTGGACTTATAGGGCCTCTTGGAGGGCAAAATTGGCTGTGGAAGGGGGTGGCGGTGGGGGGACTTGGAGGGGATACAGGGGGAATTGAGTGAGTGTATGAATAAATTTGGGGAAAGATCATCCTGCTGTATCTGAGTAAGGAGGGGGGAATGAATGAGTGGACCTTGGGGTTGACTGGGGATTCTGAGTGTATGCAGATGACAGGGGGATGTGTGAGAGTAGCTGGAGCGGGGGGGAAGTACCATGGTAAGCTGGGGGACCTCACGGGAAGCGGAGCTCCGGGTGAACAGAGCAGGAATGGGAGGGGTTAAAGGATGCTTCGTATTGGAACATTCAATGTTAAGGAGTTGAATACCCCACTGAAGCATAGACGGCTATTTCGGAAGATAGAGAGAGGGCACTGGGACATCATTTTGCTGCAGGAATCACACCTCAAGGTCAGGGATGAAGGGCCATTGAGACATGGGACTTACCCTGAACTGTATTTTTCATCAGATCCACAGGGAGGGAAACAGGGGGGCACGGCTATCTTGATGAGGAGAGGGGTCGCTTTCCATAATCAGGAGCATTTTAGGGAGACAGAGGGATGGATGATGGGGGTAAGGGGCCATCTGTTGGGGGGGCAAAGAACCTACGGTGGTGTCGGTATACGCATCTAATGGGGGGGGCAGGTTGTTTTTTGGATGGGGATGGGGAGATTGCTCGTGGACAAAGCTAAGGGGAAATTGATTGTAGGAGGTGACTTCAATGTATTCCTCACCTCTAGTGGGATCGGATCTCAAGAGCCAATAATGATGGGGGCCAGAATCGTAAGGCTCTGGGCCGGGTTATGCAACGTTTGAGGCTGGTGGATGCTTAAAGGGAAGTTCAGCCACTTAGTAGGGAATATACCTTTTACTCTCACCCCTATGATAGTGTCAGTAGGATTGATATGATTTTAGTAGACCAATTGTTGATAACTGGGGTGCAGGATGCGGGTATCGAGCCCATGACATGGTCGGACCACAGGCCGGTATGGGTGGAGTTAGAGGGCCGTGAGTCAGGGGGCATTAAGTTTTGGCGTCTCAATGAGAGTCTATTAAACCTAAATGAGGTGGAGGATATCCAGGCGATGATTAAGGAATATCTCTGCATCAGTGACACGGGGGAGGTGCGAGATGTTACCCTGTGGGAAGGGCTCAAAGCAGTAGTTAGAGGGAAGTTTATTATGTGGGCAGTTTGTGAAAAGTGGCAAAGACAGCAGCGGGAAGATCAGCTTATGGGGAAAATGCGCGCCTTATCTTAGCATATCAATGCACGGGGGCAAAGCGGGTCTGGAGGAAGATGGACCAGTTGCGGATAGAGCTGCAGGAATTGCAGGTGGATCAAATAACGTTTGCCATGCAATGCACTATGCAAGTATACTATGAGTGGGGGGACAGGGCCGGCAAACTGCTGGTGCGGCACCTGAAGCGGCGAGTTATCCAAGCATCAATAAGTAATATCCAGGAGCCAGAGGGGGAGGTGAGTAGGCAGGACAATACTATTCGGGGACAGTTTAACTATTACACCCGACAGGATGGGATAAGGCCATGAGGGGCTCAAGGAATATCTAGAGGGGCTTGAGCTCCCCAGTTTTGGGGAGAAGGTTGCAGAGGAGCTAGATCAAGAGATAGCGTGCAAGGAGATAGAGGCGATCATCACAAACCTTCCCTCGGGTAAGGCCCCTAGTTAAGATGGGCTCCCAGGGTCATTTTATAAGGTTTCTCAAGAAGAGGTTAGCTGAGTGCTGCAAAAGATCTTTCATGGGATGTTGGAGGATGGGGGGTGAACTCACATCTGACATGTTTACAGCAGGGATCTCGGTGATACTTAAAGAGGGTAAGGACCCAATGAGATGTGGGTCATATTGCTCGATCTCCTTGCTTAATGTGGACACTAAAATCATGGCTGAGCAACTCGTGCCCTGGATGCCAAAGCTGGTACAAAAATCAAGGCATTCCTGCTCAGCAGAAGCAGCAGCTCTCATTTTGACTATCATCAAATACTTCCCACCTTGCAGAACTCCCATCCACATCTGCTTCCTATAATATGACTACAATATACTCCATTCTACCCCTGCTGAACAAGGGAGATTGGATGTGTTCACTAGACCTCAGAGATGTTTACATTCGCATCCCCATTCATCCACAGCACAAGACATATCTAAGATTTGTACTTCAAGTGTTACCAGTACAGAGTTCTCCCACTCAGACGTTCTCTGCACAGAGAATATTTATAAAATGCCTAGCAGTGGCGGCTCCCCACCCACACAAAGAGAGACAATTATAATTAGTCTTACCTTATCTGGAGGATTGGTTGCTAGTAGCTCCAACACTAGGGAACTCTTCTTCAGTCTCTCAGATTTATCATCAATTTTCAGAACTCCAACCTCTCTCCTACCAGCATTACGTTTCTAGGTATGGTTCAGACAATGCACTCTATAGCTTTCTTCTCCAAAGACAAAATCCAAGAACTTATATCCCATGTGCATGAAGTGCAAGAAGCACCCAGAATCTCAGTGAGATCCTACCTCCAAATATTGGGTCACATGGTGACTGCTGCCATACATGTGATCCCCTTTGGAGGATGTAGTAAAAGCTGTTAGTGTAGCTGGGTTTAAAAAAGGTTTGGACAGGTTCCCAGAGGAAAGGTCCATAAACCCTTATTAAAGAGGACCTGAGAAATCCACTGCTTACCCCTTGGACAAACATTGTGAAACCTATGTACCTTTTTTGGGAACCTGAAAGGTACTTGTGACCTGGATTGGCCACTGTTGGAAACAGAATACTGAGCTTGATGGACCTTGGTCTGACCCAGAATGGCATTTCTTATGTTTTTATGTTAGCTCATCTAAAAATGCAGGGACTATATTGGTATCTCAAATTTCATTGGAATCAATGTACCCATCCTTTGTCTTCCCTCAATTACCATCTGTCTTGATTATTTTTCATCCTTCACTGGTGGACACTCAAGTCAAATCTGACAGTGGGAATGCCTTTTGCACCCAAGCTGAATCAGCTAACCCTCACCATTGATGCATCCAGCAAAGGTTGAGGAGCCCATCTAAAGGGCGTTCACACACAGGGACTTTGGATACTTTCCGAGGCTCCTCTCCATATCAGTCATCTCAAACTTGAAGCAATTTTCTGTGCTTTTTGAATATTTCTGCAGACTTCAAAATTCATCTGTTCTTATTCAAACAATAAAGTAGCAATGTTTTATATCAACAAGCGGGGAGGGCTCTGGGTCTCCCAGACTGTTAGGAAGCAATCCGACTTTGGGATTTTCTATTAATCACATACATCTTCAAGAGATCTACATTCCAGAATCCCAGAAACAAATAACAGGTAGTCTGAGAAGAGTACCGATGCTAGCAAAAATAATGGAAAAGGAAGTTCAGAGACAAATACAAGACCACATTGACTCCAATGCACCACTGGATCCATGCCAACACGGATTCAGAGAAGCACACGGGGTTGAGACCCTTCTTACCACACTCTTCAGCAGCATAATATCAGGCATCAACAATACCCGCCAAGGCTTTGTCCTTGTCTTCCTTGACATCGCGGCGGCGTTTGATTCCGTGAACCATGAACGCCTCTTAGAACGCCTCAAAGAAAAAGGAATCTCCGGTAAAGCGCTCGAGTGGTGCAGGTCCTACCTCTCTGACAGATGGCAGCAGGTTCGATCCAAAGACACATCTTCAGAACCATTCCACCAAAGCCAAGGTGTCCCACAAGGATCCTCCCTCTCTGCCTTGCTGTTCAATATATACATGCAACCTCTCTGCAACCTTATCCGGTCCTTCAACGTGAACTGCATGATATACGCAGATGACGTGCTATTATACATGCCTTTTGCAACAGAAAACCCAGACCTCTCACCAATAACATGCTGCATAAATGAAATATCCAACTGGCTACAATCCCAAAACCTCCGGATTCAACACAAAAAGACGGAGGTCATGTTCATTACAAGAAATCGTAACTTCACTGCGCCTACAGTACTAAAGGTGAAGGAAGCTGACCTCCAGATCAAATCCGCGATCAGATACCTTGGCGTCACACTAGACCAGAACCTAAATATGCAGGCGCATATAAGTAACACTGTAAGGGCAGTATACCATAAAATCAGATCCCTCAGATACCTACGATCACTGCTGCAGCCTGACGATTTCAGGACCATCTTTCAAGCACTAATAATTCCGCATTTCGATTATGCGAATGCAATACTGCAAGGACTCCCCCAAACCACTCTGAACCCACTGCAAATGGCAATGAACACCGCAGCAAGAGTACTACACGGAGCATCCAGGAAAGACCATGTCACACCCATTATGAAACAGCTCCACTGGCTCCCGATTCAAGGTAGGATTACATTCAAGACCTTGCTACTCACCTTCAAAGCCACCAACGGTCTCTCGTCAACATCACTATCAGAGATAGTCCAGAAGACACCCCACAATAGGGACAGAAGGTCAGTAGCACAAAACACCTTGATAGTCCCAAGATCAATGACTCAATGCACCAAGTCAACATCCAGCAGGGCATTCAAACTTTATGCACCAATGATCTGGAACAGCCTCCCTCACAACATCCGAACAATCCCAGACATATTCCAATTCAGGAAGGCTGTGAAACACTACCTCTTCCTCCTACATTACCCAGAAACCAATGAAACCTCAGCACCAATTACCGAGACCTCACAAATCTCCTCTTTCTGAAACCATAAGAACACATGACCAGCCTGTAAATTGTATATATTGTTATTGTATATAGTTACCCTGTTAGCCAAGTTGATTCTCCTGTTCATATGTAAACACAAAGTACTATTAGAAATGTGTATGTTCGTTGTTTATTGTAAACCGCACTGATGCTGAATAGCGCGGTATAAAAGAGACTTTAAATAAATAAATAAATAAATAAATACTTCATTCTCACAAATGGTTTCAATCTTTCTCTGCTACACTCCTTCAAAAGTAGGGAACTCTGCATACAGATATGTTTGCCAGAGAAGAGAATGCAAAGCTTCTGTTCTGCTGCCATCGACACACTGAGTGGCTCAGAATGCTGTAGCTGCTCAGTGGCCTTGGACATTTCTTTATGCCTACCCTCCAATCCCTCTTATTACAGGACTACTGCAAGTTCTTTTGTACGCTCTCTGTTATACTCCTCTGCAACTTTTCTAAGTCTGCTATGTTTTTGAGATTGAGCAGAACTTGTCATGACATTCAAGATGTGGTCAGTACATGGCTTATATAATAAAAAATTATGCTTTCTTTGTTTTTATATAATTCCTTGCATTTTGTTTGCTTTTTGTTTCTAACTTTTGCTGCATGTTAGACTGATGCTTGTAGAAAACCATCGACAATAACTCTAGGGTAGATTTCTTTTGTAATGGCCATCTTCTCTTATCTGTTTGACTGTTTCTGTCCCCTACTCTGTCCTATTTTGTAATGGCGTTCTTTTCTTATTTCCTTATATGATGTAGTATTGTAAACCGCTCTAATACCTATGGGTCTGAGCGGTATATCAAATTTTAAATAAACATAAACATAAACCAGACAGTGTTCATCTCCGGGAGGCAGCTAGCTGACAACATTAAACGGGAGGTGGGAATCTGTGGGCAGCTCAACAAGGGGGAGGAGGGGGTACTGTTTCTCTCCATAGACGCTGAGAAGGCATTTGATAGGGTGCATTGACCCTTTTGGTTTGTGACTATGGGAAAGATGGGAGTGGGACCTCGGTTTGAGGGGTGGATATGGGGGCTATATAGAGCACCTTGGCCAGGGTTCAAATTAATGGGCGATACTCGGAGAACTTCCCACTAGGTTGAGGGATGAGATAGGGCTGCCCACTTTCCCCCATCTTGTATGCTTTGGCAGTGGAACCCCCTTAGCAAAGGTAATTCAGCAGAACTTGGGTGTTAGGGGAGTGGGGGGGGGGCAACAGCACACTATCTCCTTATTTGCAGATGATCTATTCCTGAGTGTGGTGGAGCCTAGCCAGTCCTTGCCAGAGGTAGTGGGGGCACTCTAGCACTATGGGACAGAGTCTGGATTCCAAATGAATATACAGAGGCACTGAATATCTCAGTGTCCCATGAGGTGGCAGAGGCCTTAAAGGAGTGGTTCCTCATTCGGTGGGTGAAGGGTCCTTGAAATATCTAGGGGTGAAGATCCCATCCAGAATGGAAGGCCTGTATTAGTCTAACTACCCGGGACTGTTTCAGGCCCTTGGAAACGACCTGGAGGGTTGGTTGAATATGGAAACTTCATGGCTTGGGCGTATAGCGGCTGTCAAAATGAATATTTTGCCCAGGATGTTCTATTTCTTCCAGATGCTACCAATCGCATTGCCAGTGGGTGTGTTGCAGATATTGCAAAGGAAAATTATGCATTATATTTGGAAGCGCCGATAACCTCACATATCCTGCACGATGCTCTATTAACCCCAGGAAGCGGGAGGCCTTGGGGTTACCGGATCTGTGTACTTATTACTGGGAGGGGAGATCCAACATCTGATGGATTGGAGATCGGGGGGAGAGTTGAAGCGTTATGTGCAGCTGGAGGGGCAGTATATCAAAGAGGGGAATTTAGAAGCTTTACCGTGTATGTGAGCTATAATCAGGGAGGGATAGGGCAACCTAAGCCCGAGTATGCAGCAAGCTCTTAAAATATGGGATAAGGCGAGGTTGCGTGAGTTTGGGGGGAAGGGGGGCGGGAAGGTATCGATCTTAGCCCATTTGTGGGGCGTCCCTGAATTTCTCCTGGGTTGGTAAAGAGGCGGTGTATGTCAGATGGGCATAAAAGGAGTTGCGGTCATTCGACCAATTCCTGGATGATGGGGAGTTCATTCCCTTTGAGGATTTACATGAGACCTATGCCTTGAAGGCTGGGGACTGCTTCCATTATGGACAGGTGTCATTTTCTCCTGCAGACCCTGGGGAGAGAGGGGCTTGCACAGGAATTCACGGATTTGGAGGTGGTATGGTATGGGAAAAGGAAATCTAGGGGCCTGAACTCTGCTCTATATAGGGCACTGCAGGGTACAGCCTTTCGCCAACTTCCATACATGAAGGAGTGGGGACGGGACTTGGGATGTGCGCTTTCACAAAGATTGGAAGCAAATCATAGACCAGATCAAGAGGGCCCAGTGGGGGCAGTTAATATCAAAGAAAACTGTTACAAAATCATGATACGATGGTGGTATACACCAGAACGCTTGCATTGGATGTTTCGGGAACCTCACCTCAGTGTTGGAGAGGTTGCGAGGAACTAGGGTCCTTTTGGTATGTATGGTGGAGATGCCCCGTGATACAGAACTTTTGGAAGTCTGTGCAGGACTGGACGGGACGGGACGAATGACAGGATTGAGTTTGGAACCAGGGATATTCCTGTTGTCTTGGCGGGGTGAAGGTCAGAAAGGGGGGAGGGGAAAACAGTCATGGCTTGTTTGTGTGCAGCAAAATGTGAAGTGGCGGCCCACTGGAAACAACCAGAAGCCCTGCAAATTGCACAGTGTGAAACCTGAGTGCGACAGGTGGTCGTTATGGAGTACTTGACTGCCTATAGGAAACAACGATTAGAGAATATCAGATTGAATGGGGAGGATTGATCTGGGCCCAGCGAGGGATAAGATGGGGGAGGGGAACTGAATAAGAGAGGCGTTAGGAGGGGAGGGGTTGGGAGGGAGAGGGGTGTTGTGTAGACTGTTTGAAGTTACTCTATGGGGTGTTAATGTTGTAATGTTCTTCACTTTAAAATTAAATTTAAAAAAGTACTATCTCATCAAAAAAGCTAAAATAAATATAGAGAATGACTAAATGGCAGCAATTAAAATTAGGATAACAAGATTAAAGATTTCTTAAAGATATTAAAATTCCTATTTTACAGACATGAATAATACAACTTAAGATTAACTGTTTCTTGTGGCCTATAGTCTTTTTTCCAGATAAGAAATGAAATAGAGGTGTGTTTTTTCTTTCAGACGGCCACCTGCAAAAAGGGCAAACTATGTCAAGCATGGTACCCTAACACCTTTCCTCAGTCCTTGGGAGCAGCTCACTCAGGATTGGGAACAAAGATGCAAAGATCCAGGACATGGCATCCCTCTTGCAGGTGCACCTAGTGATACCTGTGAAGACCAAATCCACGTCTCCAGTAGTTTGAACTTGGCAGGTGCAGTTGCTGCTTCAACTGAGGTGGGAAGCCTTGGAGAATCCATGTTGGATATGAAAAATGGTGCAATATCACAAGTTATAACAGGAAATGTAGAAAAAATCCAAGATAAATACACCGAAGAAGAAATGAAGAAAAATGTCTTCTGCGTAATCAGGTGCGTGTATGCAAATAATTTTAGTGCATTGGCATGGAAACCATCCCAATGATAAACTTTTAAATATCTGTGGAATTCTTTCTGGTCATTTGCACATAAATTTTAAATTCAAGTCTTCCCAGATGTCTGCCGTCATACGCAGTCACGGCGCAGGCAGTTTCTGTAGTTGAAATCACAGGTGTTGGCATTAGGGGCAACCTTTTTCCTTAAATTTCCTTGCCGTTGTGTGATTACCTTGGGGGGGGCGAACCTATATGTATAATGATGTCACCGCTTTGAAATCTTTCTTGGATTCAAAAGCGGGGGGAGATGTAAGTGTTGAGGGGGAATGATTTTTGTTGTTTAGGCTCCCTTTTGTGGGGTGTATAACCCCTTTTTTCTTGTATTTTTGATTGATTCTATTTCTTCTATTTTGGCAATTCTCCCCTTGATGTGTTTCATTTTATATGGGGGAATAAAGTTTCTTGATTGTATTTGTTATTTCCTGTTTAATAATGCTCTTACTGTATTTTCTTATTGTATTTGAAAATCCTTAAATAAAAAGTAAAAAAAAAAAAAAAAAAAGTAAACTCTATTACCAGTAATACTGTGCGACCATTACAAGAGGGTCTGCAGGACACAGAAAAGAGAGATGCTGGTGGGAATTAGCTGGGGGAAGAGAAGACTGGAGGGAACGGGCTGGCAGGAGGGAGGGAGAGAGAAAGAGCTTGAAACTGGTGGGGACTGGCTGGAAGGGGGTAGAGAGACTGATAGAGATACGAAGGGGAAGGGAAATAAACAGGGCTTGTGGGGGCAGGCTTGGCATTAAGGGGAGGGAGTCTGGGAAGAGTGGTGGAGATGAATTGGGATCCCTGAACCTTTTGTAGGTTAATAATGGGTCCAGTGGAGTTGAGTTCTTGTGGCAGTGCAGAACATTGCTAATACAGCTTTGCCATTTCAATGATGTGATATGCATCTCATAGGAACAGCCTAGAGTGCATGGGCTGGAATTCTGTATTTGTTTTTTGAAAATCCATTATATTATTGGTAAGGACCTGTGAAGTGAAATGTTCAGCCTGAGGATCCAAGTATGGTTTTAAATTTAGGGTTTTTTTAAGCTTAATTTTGATTTAAAGTTTCCAGTAGAGATTTAGAAGAATAATGACCTCCAGGTGCAGGTATTTCCTCTTAAGGTCATGGTGGATGAAAATGTACCAGGAATGCCAAACTAATTTAAATAGAATAGGAAGCAGCAGGTAGAACCAAGAATGACAGCTCTAGCAGAAAAGGGGGTCCTTCAGGGTCCAGCTGCATTGTTTAATTTATAGGTGTATCCCTCCCGTGACATATCCGAGATGGACTTTTGTGTCTTATGTAAGTGGACAGTATTAAGAAGTTCTTTCTATGTTCTCTGAATCTTCGTGTCTCCTTATCCATATTAACAGACTTCATAAAAAACATTGCCTTAAGGCTCAAAGCCAGTGTTTTTTGTTTAAATGTAGTGAAAACTCAGATTTTAGTCTTTTAATGACAATCTTGTTTAATTGTCAGGGCCGGCCCATCCATTGTGCAAGAATGTTGTTTGCACAGGGCCCCGTGTTTGAGGGGGCCCCGCGCAAACAACATTCTGCATCTGCCGGTAAATTTAAAAAAAAAAAAAAACTTGCTGCTGCTGTGGCAGTGGAAGAATCAAGCGTCCCGCGGGGCCCCCCCTGCCTGGCAGAGTCCTCCATGCGGCCTCAGCTCCCCTAAGTGCCAGCTTTCAGAGCCGTGAAGGGAGAGAGCTTCTCCCTCGCGGCTCTGTTAAGCTGCTGGCGCTGATGGGAAACTCTGAAAAGCCCGCGCTGAGGGAGCTGAGGCCGCATGGAGGACTCTGCCGGGCAGGGGGGGGGGGGCAGCAGCAGCAGCTGAGGCCACATGGAGGACTGCCGGGCAAGGGGGGTGGCAGCAGCAGCAAGTTTGGTTTTTTTTAATCTACCTGGGCTATGGGGGGGGAGCTAAGACTGGAAGTGAGCTGATGGGGGGGCTAGGACTGGAAATGGGCTGATGGGGGGGGCTAGGACTGGTAATGGGTGATGGGACTAGGACTGGAAATGGGCTGATGGGGGGGGCTAGGACTGGTAATGGGCTATGAGGGGGCTAGGACTGGCAATGGGCTGATGGGGGGACTAGGACTGGTAATGGACTATGGGGGGGACTAAGATTGAAAATAGGGTGATGGGAGGGTTAGGACTGGTAATGGGCTATGGGGGTGAGGCTAGGACTGGAAATGGGCTGGGGGGATTGCTAGGACTGGAAATGCGCTGAGTGGAAGGGGGGCTTGAACTGCAAATAGCTGATGGGGAGGGGGGCTTGGAATGGAAATGGGCTGTGAAGGGAGGGAGCTAACACTGGAAATGGGCTGAGTGGGGGGGAGCTAGGACAGGAAATGGGCTGATGGAGGGGCTAGGATAGGACTGGAAATGGGCTGTTGGGGGTGCTAAGATTGGAAATGGGCTGTGGTGGGGGCTTGGATTGAAATGGACTCATGGAGGGGCTAGAACTGGAAGTAGGCTCATGGGGGGCTTGGATTAGAAATGGGCTGAGTGGAGGGGAGCTAGGATTTGACATCGGCTGATGGTGGGGCTAGGAAAGGACTAGAAGTGGGCTGATGGGGGGCTGGGATTAGAAAATGAGCTGATGGAGGGACTCGGATAGGACTGGAAATGGATGGGGGAGCTAGGACTGGAAATAGGCTGATGGTGTGGCTAGCATAGGATTGGAAATGGGCTGATGGGGGACTAGGACTGGAAATGGGCTGATGCGGGGACTAGAAGGGAGCGGATGCTGGGTGGGACTGGAACTAGAAGGGAGCTGATGTTGGGGGAGGATTAGAATGGGATGGAGCTAGGAGAGTGAAATGGAAAGGGGAAAAATATTTTGTGTGGGAGGGAAGACAAATCTACAATTGGCCGGGTATTAGGAGAGTAAGTTGGGATTGAGGATGGAGGGTTAAAATTTGAGTGGATGAAATAGGAATGAGGAAAGAGCAAAAGGAGAAAGATTAGTATGTTAAAGCAGATGTAGAGAGAGAATGGAAAAAAAACTAGAAGAGAGAAGAAAGGACAAATGGACAGCAGACGATGGAGAGTTAACAGAAGACACGAAGAAACCAGAAGAAAGTGGCTGGAGCAATTGCAACTGAAAAAAAAAGCACAAAATGTAGAAAAATATCTCTTTATTTTGAATTTATTAACTGGAATATGTCAGCTCTGGGAAATGTGCATTATTAACGTCTGCGCTTTGTTTAGTACAAGAGGAAATTAATTTATAGTTTTATTTCTACAGTGTTTGTTGTACATTCCAAGTTTGGCTTTTGGGGTTCTCAGTTTAATTATTGCCTTCCTGTGTTCTGCATGTGTAACTGAGCAGAGGTATTCTGTTTATGTAATTTCTATTTGACATTGCCACTTGTTCTCTTTCCCCAGTAGGTCATGTATTGTTATTCTCTGAAATGTATTGGTTTAATATTTGCAGTGTTGCCTTTTGATAGGTAATGGTGCTTTGTGAGTCCTGGTAGTGCTGTTAGGATACGGCGGGTTTGCTATGGGTTCTAAATGTTGACCTTCCCTGATTGTACACGACAAAACTTATTGGTGTAGTCCCTTATCAGAGCAACTAAACTGTTAACAACACATAAAAATATGCCCCAACACTAAACTACGAGAATACGATACATTTAGGCAACAAGGTCTCAGACTAAAATGGGGTTGTGAATCAGGTCTTATCATGCCTGATAACCATACACCCTTTCGCATCAATGACCTTTTGATGTCACCTCAAAAGTATTTTTCTTTTTTCTTTTTCTTTTTCTTTCAAGTTTTTCAAAAACACAGCATTGATCTAACAAGAACAGCTGTTTGTCTTTAGATATGGGTTCTAAATGGGCTGTGTTTGTAGTAGTTCCTAATGTGCCTGGCGGTTGGCACTGGATTATAGTAATGTAGAAATCTTTTAGTCTTTCTTTATCCATACACTCATTAAGAGGCATGTTTGCTAAAAGTTAGCGTATGGTAACATTATGCAAATATTTATGCAAATGAAGCCCCACACCCAGTCTCCACACATGGCCCCGCACCCCCCTTGGGTCGCCCCTGTTAATTGTGACATCTATAGTGACTGGATGATGTGATTATTCATATTTCTTCTAAAGTATGATATCTGGGTGTCTTGCTGGATTCCAGTTTAAAGTTTATATTAGGCATGTGAACAGGAGAGTCTTTGATATGCTTAGGTTATGTGGGAGGCTCAGCTAGTTTGGTCAGCAATTGATTATTGCCAAGTCCTCTATGTGAGATGTCCAGAATATTCTCTGAAAGCACTTCAATGAATGCAAAATGCTGCATCTAAAGTAAACAAAAGAAATTATATATACAGTATATATACGCACACAAACACTCTATTGGTGGAAAGCTGATGATTGGAGTCTGTATAGGCTATAAAACCCTTGGGTGATAACAGCCACGGGGATTTTTTAAATAGCTGTAATACCATACTGTGACACTAACAGCAACATTGTGCTGTAAGCAGCCACTTACTGAGGCGCCCCTCCCCCACATTTATAAAAAAATTCTAAGTTCTTTTTATAAGCAGCTTTGAGTATAATACACTTGAGTAGTAACATTCTGGAGTGCCTTTTTGGAAGCTCTTTGATCTTTTTGATTCTGATTCTACCTTCAAGAAGAATAGGTTTTTTTGTTGAAGCTGTTCAACTTTTCACAGGTACCAAACTCTGGGAATATGTTTTTCCAGTCTTGAAGGATCTGAATTGACTGCCAATTGTAGCCCAGGCAAAGTACAAGATCCTAATTGTAATTTTTAAAGTACTCAGGATATCTGTATCTTTGCCTTTTGTTGCCTCTTTGCGTAAGTATCATCCAAAAATAGCCCTCTGTTCACAGGCTCGGGGTCTTCTGTTGGACCCGCGTTGTGTTTGGCATAAAAATCGAGGTCCTATAAGCCTAGTGTTTAGAACACTGGCTTGGTAACCAAGCAACCAGGGTTCAATTCCTACTAGCACTCCTTGTGGCCTTGGGCAAGTCACTTAACCCTCCATTGCCTTGGAAGAAAGGCCTGGCAATCTACTTCCAGTGACACTGCCAAGAAAACCCAGGAGCTTCTGGGTCGCCAGGAGTCAGGACTGAATCGAAGGCACACATTGCATAATCATGCCTGCTCTTTTGCGGTTCCACGATTATGGAATGCTCTTTCAAGGGACATGACATTTTAGATTTTTGTAGGAAGCTTAAACATTTTTATCCAGTGAATGTTTTTCAAAATGATTCTGAAACTTTAGGTGAAATCTTGACCTGCCTTAGTAATAATTTTAATGAGGTATCCATAGTGGTGGAAACTGTGTAAATGATTGTTTAGAGAGTTTTGTCAGACTATTTTGCCAATGTTTTATTGGATTCCTTTTGAAACTGGGTGATGAGTATAATATACATATGTAATAAATAATGGGTCAGTATTGGTTTGCAACTTGTCGTGTTGTGAGGGATTGTGTGCATCATTGATGCTGAGAGCTAAACCTATCAGTAGCTCAGCTACTGGCAGGGTCTCCCAAGATAGACAGGTCTCATCTGAGGTGCCAGTCTCAGACAAATCACCCATCTAGGCAGCAGCAGAATGGGACGGTGTTGGCGGTGGAGGATTACATTTCTGTGACAACGGCAATAACACTAGAATTTACCTGCACGGAAGAAAGGCCTGGCAATCTACTAACGTATCTTGCCATGAAAATCAAATGGATAGTCGCAGCAAAACAAATTGCACTATAGTGCTGGAAGATGAGACCCCCCAGGTTGGAAGGCACTCGACTGGCTACTGGGAGTAAGCTGAAGACTTTTCAGAGTAAAGCCATCATTTATAATGTGGTTGGTTCAAAGTCCTTGGGACATCTGATTGCTGATGTAGCTGTGCATGAAATGAGTCGCAAGCTGCAAAAATGTTTTTACATATTGGGACATGAAATGTACGAAGTTTAAACCAGTTGAAGGTGGTCAAAAATGAAATGGAACGTGTACAACTCTATCTGTTGGGTGTCAGTGAACTGAAATGGACTGGCATCGGGTACTTTGCATCTGATGATCACATGGTCTACTATGCTGGAAATGAAAGACAAAGAAGAAATGGTGTTGCATTTATAATTAAGAAGGAACTTTCAAGAACTGCAGTGAAATACAGTGCATTCAGTGAACGCTTAATTTCTATTTGTCTACAACTTGCCCATCAACACAACTATAATTCAGGTATATGTCCCAACAACAGCTGCAGAAGAGGAAGGGGTTGATGAGTTCTATGAGCAAGTACAAGCTGAACTTGACAGAACATGCAAACAGGATATCCTGATAGGCATGGGTTACTGGAACAGAAACGTTGGCAACAAAGAAGGTAAAGTGCTTGGAAAATATGGACTTGGCAACAAATGAAGCTGGAGAAAGACTGATATAATTCTGCAAGACCAACTATCTATTCATCTCAAACACCTTCTTCCAGCAGCACAAGCACCAACTTCACCCAATGGATTGTACAAAAATCAAATTGACTACATCTGTGGAAGTCAATGATGGAAAAGCTCTGTATCATCAACAAAGACAAAACCTGGAGTTGACTGTGGTACAGATCACCAACTGCTAGTATGCAAACTCAAGCTAAAGTTGAAAAAGAGCAAGCCACTCATGAATGTAGCAAAATATGACCTTGAGAATATACCACTGGAATTTAAAGACTGCTTGCAACATCGATTTGCTGCTTTAGATACAAATGACAGAGCTCCAGAAGAGTTATGGGATGACATCAAGAAGGTTGTGTTGGAAGAAAGTGAGAAGTCTTTATAAAAAGTGAAAAAGCAAAAACAGCCAAATTGGGTGACTGAAGGAACTCTGAAAATTGCCCAGAAATGCAGCAAAGCTAAAGTCAGAGGAGAAAGAGAGGCAATCCGAGAACTCAACAGAGATTTCCAATATGCAGCAAGAAAAGACAGAGAAGTACTACAATGAGGCATGCGAGGAAATAAAATCAGAAACTATTAGAGGAAGAATAAGATCGGCTTTCCTAAGAGAGTTAAAGAAAAAATTCCATCCTCGAATTGGAATGCTACAAGATGCTCAAGGATCCATCTTGAATGATGCAGAGAAGATCAAGAAAAGGTGGAAAGAATATATAGTCATACCATAAAGATCAAGTGGACCAACAGCCGTCTCAACCTGTACCTTATGATCAGGAACCATTGGTGATGAAAGAAGAAGTCTAAGCAGCATTGAAAGCCTTATCAAATAGCAAAGCACCGTAGATTGATGGCATTTTCATTGAAGTTTTACAACAATCAGATACAGCTGTTACTATACTTAAAAAGCTTTGCCAGGAAATTTGGAGGACATCATGGCCGACTGGAAAAGATCCGTGTTTATGCCAATCCTGAAAAAAGGTGATCCGACTAACTATGGAAATTATCACACAATCGCTCTGATCCCACATACCAGCAAGATTCTACTCAAGATCATTCAGCAGAGACTACAACCATACTTGGAACGAGAACTGTCTGAAGTGTAGGCAAGGTTCAGGAAAGGGCAAAGAACATCATCACAGATGTGAGATAGATCCTTGAAAAGACAAAAGAATACCGAAAGGATATCTGTGTGTTTTATTGACTATAGCAAGGCTTTTGACTGTGTAAACCATGAGAAACTCTGGGCCACATTATGAAGCTTGGGTATACCAGAACATCTGGTAGTTCTCTTGCACAACCTTTACATTGATCAAGAAGCAACATTTCAAATGGAACAAGGAGAAACAGAATGGTTTAAAATCAGCATAGATGTACGACAAAGCTGCATACTTTCCCTCTACCTGTTTAATTTATATTTAGAACAAATCAATCAGAGAAGCAGAATTGTAAGAAGCCAACCGATGTGTGAAGATTGGAGGAAGACTCATCAGCAATCTTCGCTATGCTGATGATTACCACATTACTAGCTGGAAGTGAAGACAATCGGAAACATTTGCTTCTCAAGATCAAGGAATATAGTCTTAAAATGGACCTGCACCTTAACATAAAGAAGACAAAGATCCTGACAACTGGCAAAATCAGTAAGGTCATCATTGATAGAGAAGAAATTGAAATAGTTGTCAACTTTTACCTAATTGGACTAACAATCAATAAAGAAACGGCAAGCAGTCAAGAAATTAGATGACGAATTGCTCTTGGCAGAATGGCTATGAAGGACCTAGACAAGATTCTCAAGAGCAGAGATGTCTCTCTCCATACAAAGATTTGACTTGTTCAAGCCATGGTACTTTCAATAACGTCATATGGATGCAAAAGTTGAACAGTGAAAAAGATAGGAAGAAAATTGATGCCTTTGAATTATGGTACTGCCGATGAATACTGTGTATACCATGGGTTGCTCGAAGAACAAACCAGTCAGTACTAGAGGAGATCAAACCTAAGCTTTCTTTAGAAGCTCAAATGACAAGACTTCGACTTTCAAACTATCAGTTGCCCCGGTTCTGCTCGAGACAGCCGCATCCGCTGAGCGTGGCGGTAAATGCTTTCCTGATCTTGTGGGCACAGGGCCTTCTCTATGCGTTCCCACCCACACACTTGGTGGGCCACACTCTGTTCAAGATTCTTCGGGACAAGGCCTCTGTCATCCTGGTAGCTCCAGGTGGCCCAGACAGCCTTGATTCCCTCTTCTCCTTCAACTGGTGATCGAAACTCCACTCCCACTGGGGGTGCAGCCCGACCTCTTGACCCAGGAACAGGGTTCCTTGCTACACCCCAATCTCAGATCCCTCAACTTAATGGCCTGGCTGCTGAGAGGGTAGTACTTGCTCCTCTACTCCTTCCCAAGGAGGTTGAGGAGGTGTTGCAGGTCTCTAGGAGGCAATCCACTAGAAAATCCTATGCGCTCAATTGGCGTAGATTTGAAGGGTGGTGTGCCCAAAATAAGGAATACCCATTCACTTGCCAAGTACCTCAGGTATTACAGTACTTGCTCCACCTCTCAGAGTTAGGCCTCGTCTAACTCTGTCAGGGTCCACCTGAGTGCGCTATCAGCTAACCACTCTCCAGTGGACGGGCAACCTCTTTCCGCTCACCCTTTGGTATCCCGATTCCTCAGAGGCCTCCTCCTCTTGAAGCCTCCGATTCGGCCACCGGCTACAGAGTGGGACTTAAATGTGGTCTTGCAGCGGCTTACTTGCCTGCCTTTTGAACCAATGTCCACCTGTCATCTCCACTTCCTTTCCTGGAAAGCACTCTTTCTGGTGGCACTCACGTCTGCTCGACGTGTGAGCGAGCTGCAAGCTTTAGTATCAGATAGACCATATACATGGTTTTATAAAAACAGGGTGGTCCTACGTACTCACCCCAAGTTTCTTCCAAAAGTGGTTTCCTCGTTTCACCTCAACCAAGAGGTGGTTCTTCCAACCTTCTTCCCCAGGCCACATACTAGCAGGGCAGAAGCGGTTCTGCGCACCAAGGACTGTAAGAGGGTGCTCGCCTTCTACCTGGAACATACACGGGGACATCGGAGAGCTTCCCAGCTCTTCGTCTCTTATGACCCTAGTAAACTGGGTCTACCTGTCTCCAAGTGCAAGTTATCCACCTGGGTGGCATACAGGGCAGCTGACCTTCAACTGCAGGGCCGAATCATGGCCCACTCTGTCAGGGCTAAGGCCGTATCAGTGGCTAACCACCGCTCTGTTCCATTGGCAGACATCTGCCGGACCGCAACTTGGTCTTCAAGCCAGATTTTTGCAGCCCACTACTGCCTGGAGAGAGAGTCCCGGCAGGACAGTGTTTTCAGTCAGGCAGTACTCCGTAACCTATTCAAGGTTTAGCCAACTCCTTCCCTCCGACCCTTTGGTGTCAGTCTACCGTGGGGATTGTGTTCTCGGAGAAAAATCCTATCACTGCTGCTGCGGCTCTTCTAGAGGGACCCATTTTTAGCTATGGGTTCTCGGTAGCCTATAGGTAGGGAGTCCCTTATGTAGGACTGACTTCCTGCTTGTTCCTGGAGAAAGCCAGGGACAGCAGGAATCAGTCCTCACGACCCTCCCTCCTCCCCTGGAGTTGCAGTCCTTTGATTACTTTTTTCTCATTTTTGCCGTCTTTTTAGCTATGTCATCTGACTGATCAAGATGGCACCCTTGGGCAGGAAGGGGACCGCGCATGCACGATGCAATCCCAAAGGCTTTCTTTCAAAGCTGGGGAATTGCTCCGCACGAGGGCTCCGTCAGCGCCGACGTCATCCATATGTGAGGACTGATTCCTGCTGTCCCTGGAGAATACCTGTTACAGGTGAGTAACTACGCTTTCTCCTGAATGTAGAGGTTTTTACAATGAGATCCTCAATGTTCGCCCCTTTACGATATGCCAACATGAGCGGTCGTTGAAAGCACTCATGAAGTGACAAAATAGGCCAATGTGATTTCAAAATACGAGTAACTGCAGTGGTGTTAGGCATATAGGGGAACACGCCTATAAATCTATCAGACTGTCTTATTTTGTTATCCGATCACAATGTGTCTTTCCACCATTCTAGATGATTATACAATGCTCTTTTGTATGCTTTATTGAGTAAATGTTCTGAATATCCCCTTTCAAGCAATCTTGACTTAAGTTCCAAAGCATGTTTGTGAAATTCTTGGAGAGTTGTACATAACCGTCTTATCCTTAAAAACTGTCCCAAGGGTAATCCTCTTCGCAAAGGGCCTGGATTATAACTGTTGTATTTTAATAAAGTATTTCGCTGGACCGGCTTACGATACAAAGTAGTATAAAATTTATTCTCCTCCTTATAAATCAATAAATCCAAAAATTCAATATAATCTGTATGGTATTTCGGTGCAAACTGTATATTGCTCTTCAACATATTGAACCATTCCAGAAACACATGTAAATCTTCCAACGAACCTGTCCATACAAAAATGATATCATCCAAAAAACATATGTAACAAAACCATGCTGATCCATAAAGGAATTGCTCCTCAAAATAAGACATATTAAAGCCTGGCTACTGATGGTGCCACCGTAACCCCAATTGCCACGCCAAAGCATTGCTGGTAAAAAATAGAATCATACATAGAATAATTGCTTTCTAATGCCAATTTCAAAAGTTGCAAGACAAACTTGTGAGGAATCCTAGGTGGTGATATTATGAGCAATTCCGCCATAATGTTTAATGCTGTTTTTCAGCTTCTTTTATACATTGATTAAAAAGGAGGATCTACTGCTGGAGAGGGAGACCTCTCATGGTGGGTGATCCGACAAAAAAAGTGATGGTAGTAATCTTATTAGATACGCACGGGAAGGTAGGATTTTAGGGAAATGCCTTGAGAGCATTTAGAACCCCTAGCAAACCCGCCGTATCATAACAGCATTATCAGGACTCACAAAGCACCAAACCCTATCAAAAAGCAACACTGCAAATATTAAACCAATACATCTCAGAGAATACCAATGCATCTCCTACTGGGGAAAGAGAACAAGTGGCACTGTCAAATAGACTACATGAACAGAATACCTCAGCTCGGTTACACATGCAGTACATAGACCGTCACCAAACAAAGAACAAGGGATCACAATTTAGAAATAGGAAGACTATTAAAACTGGGAACCCCAAAAGCTGAACTTGGAATGTATAACAACACTTGAGAAATAAAATTATAAATTAATTTCCTCTTGTACTAAACAAAATGCAAAGACATTAGCGATACACATTTCCCAGAGCTGACCTATTCCAGTTAATAAATTCAAAATAAAAACATATTTTTCTACCTTTTGTTGTTTGGGCATTTTATTTCTCAGTTACCATTGCTCCAGACATTTTCTTCTGGTTTCTTCATGTCTTCTGCTAACTCTACATTGTCTGTTGTCCATTTGTCCTTTCTTCTCTCTCCTAGTTTTTTCCATTCTCTCTCTACATCTGCTTTAACATACTGGTCTTTCCTCTTTTGCTCTTTCATTATTCCTTTTTTATCCACTCAAATTTCACCCTTCCATCCTCAATCCCCACTTACTCTCCCAATACCCGGCCAATCGTAGATTTTTCTTCCCTCCCACACAAAATATCTTTTCCCTTCTCCATCCTCACTCCCCCAGTCCCATCCCCTTCCAGTCCTCCCCAACATCAGCTCCCTTCTAGTTCCAGACCTACCCAGCATCCGCTCCCTTCTAATCCCATTTTTCCATCCCCTCGCATTAGCCCATTTCCAATCCTAGCCCACCATCAGCCCGTTTCCGGTCCTAGCTCCCCATCAGCCCATTTGCAGTCCTATCCAAGCCCACCCATCAGCCATTTCCAGTCCTAGACTTCCCCCCCCTCCAATCAGCCCATTTCCAGTCCTAGACTCCCCCCCCTTCAGTCCATTTCCAGGCCCCAACCCATCAGCCATTTCCAGACCTAGCCCCCCCCTTCCCCAAAGAGCCCAGCACTTGTCTGCTTGGCTTTAGAGGGAGCTAGGAAGGCCCCGGCTCTGCTCTCTAAAGCTGCTGAAGTAAAGAGCGCCGTTTTTCTTTACTTCAGCAGCTGTGTTCTAATGTAGGCCGCTGGCGTGCTGAGTTCCGGGAAACAGGAAATGCCTTTTGATCTCCAGCGCACCAGTGGCCTACATTAAGAACACAGCTGGCGAAGTGAAGAAAAATAGCACTCTTCACTTCGGCGGCTGTAGAGAGGTGTGCCGGGGTCTGCTGGGAGCTGAACAGTATGTTTGGGATATTGTTGGTACGGTGCTCCCTGAAGGGCGGGGCCCTGTGTGAACAGTATTCTCGCACAATGGACGGGCCGGCCCTATATGTGTGTGTGGCTAGTCATTCGCCTCACCCTTTAAAGGCTTGGGAGAAGAGCCAAGTTTTCACCCTTCTTGGAGTGAGTTTCTGAGTATGGGGGCTGCTCTTGAGAAGGCTGACTGGTGGATGATACGAACTGCCTCCTAAGAAAGGTAATAGTCTACAAATTAAAGCAGTACAGAATTGCTCCACTGTTGCCAACAAGCTACACATTATCACAAGATGTTAGTCCAGTCTTGGGTTTCATGATTTTGGCCCCAGCATGTTTGGTTCTGCAAAATGCATTGGGGTGTACCCAATGTAATCCAGAACTGGATCATAATGACATGGAGTGGCCTGATCCAGTGCCTCAATGTTAGTACTAATTGCTGTACTGACTGGAGCTGAGATGCTTAGGAGGCAGCTTTCACAGCCACTAATTGAGGAGGACATCTTCACTGTTGACAATAATGATGCATAGTGGTTGGACTTGGGTTGTATATATACCCTATTCTAGAAGGGTTTGTCTAGAGTCTGTTGTCTTTGAGGACATACCAAACAATTGTTGAGCTAACCAGAAGAGCAGATAACTAAAAGTCTGGAAAATCCTTGGATAGATGTGAATGATGACGCATTGCACGACAGGCCTAGTTGAGACCTGTTCTGATTGAGCTAGAAGCCCTGCCAAATACAAGGAAACTGGGAAGTCTATGAAATTATAGAATAATCTCAAACAGGTTGGCCCGATAGCAGATTTCTCTGCCACAAAGACATAATGAAGACGAACTAGTTATAAAATTTCTGTATCTGTTATGAATCTGGAAGAATCATTTGGGAAATGGACTCATTTAAATCTGTGGTTGCCAAAAATAGTTTGACTCCCTGTCAGAAGGAATGAAAATTTTTAGACTTATGCTCTAGAGAATATTTGGTTTTCTAAATAGTACATCTATTTCTGGTGTGGAACTATTTAAGAGCGATTTGGTGGAATGGCTACATCCCTTACCTTCCTGATAAGTTTATGCTCCAACAGACCTATTACTCCCTTGCAGACACTGTCATTCATGCAGGAATTGGAATTATCTGTTGTGACCGTAATTATTATATGTGTACCTTGTTGTGGGGCTCTCCTGATGAAATATTTCTAAGGGTTTTCTGTGGTGCTGTGTGATGATTTTTCGTGGTGTATTGTAAATGACACATAGGAGGAAAAGCTTTTTAGCTGTTTATGAAAGTTGTTAAATTAAATAACTACTTTAACCTAGAAATATCCAGCTAAATGTTATGTTTCCCTTAAAAATAGTTGTTAACATCCATATATAAACTAAATATAAAGAGCCTGATTTATTAACTTGAGGGAAGATTTGGTCATTACTGTGTGGTAATTGCCAGACTTCATATGCAGTAGTTGCAAAACTTCCATGATAACCGTTGGGAGTGTTCCCAACATTTTGTCATTATGCTGTTATGTTATGGCAGATAATGTGATGCAGTTAGCTGCATTAATGCGCAGTAACTAGCTACACATTAACTCTTAAGGCACAGTCCCCACTCATTCCTCACCCTTTGCTGACTTAGGTGGTAACGCAGAAATTAGCATGTGCTTACTTCAGAGGTACTGTTAGCTTTTAGTGTTGCACCAGCATTGTTAGTGTGTTAGCACACTAACTGCTGCATTAGCAGTGTCAACACAGCTTAGTAAACAGGCCTCAAAGTGCAAAAAAAAAGAGTGGGCTAGTTACTAAAAAGCTATCCTGCTAGGCAGGGGGATCTTGTCAAACATAAGATGAGAAAAATGAACAGCACAGGGGTTGATAATCACATCGAGCGTTTTGCTGTTTTTTCTCATTCCAAACGAATCGAAAAATGAAATTGCAGACCTGCTATAAGTAATCTGTAAACTAGCAGTAAATCATCTATGGTACCCAGAGATTGGTTCAGTGGGACAAAACCAACATGGATTTAGCCAAAGGAATTCTTGCCTCACCAATCTGTTACATTTCTTTGAAGATGTGAATAAACATATACAGCAGAGCCAGTTGATAGTGTATCTGGATTTTCAGAAAGTGTTTGACAAAGTCCTTCATGAGAGATTCTTGAGAAAATTAGTCATGGGATAGAAGCCAATGTCTTATTGTGGATTGGGAACTGCTTGAAACGTAGAAAACAGAGAGTAGGGCTAAATGGACAATTTTCTTAATGGAGAAAGGTGATCAGTGGAGTACCCCAGGGATCTATACTGAGCCCACTGCTTGCTTATTTATTTATTTATTTTATATTTAATATTTATTGAATTTATACGTAAACATCAAGACGATTCTTGAATGAACAGAGATACATAAGTAAAATTAAAAGAAGAACAAATAACAAAAAACAAGCCTTACGATCTCTGGTAGTCCACACTTAATGGAGAGAGAGAACATACAGTACCCAGAGCAGGAGAAACTCGGGCACCACTAGAGGAAAAAGAACTTTACCAAATTCAAGCTAAGAAGATATACAAGACAGACCCTGAGCACAAAGGCTAAATAATAGGAGAAATATTGACATTATCATCCTGAGACTTAGCCTTATCCGTTAACTTGGCATTAATAAATGTAGCAAGATCAGCTGGCTGAAAGAAAACATATCTTATAGACTTATATAACATCAAGCATTTACAGGGAAATCTTAAAAAAAAAAGAACCTCCAATCTGCATGACCCCAGGTTTATGGAGAAGAAAAAGCCTTCTCCTCTTCTGCGTTTCCTTAGATATATCAGGAAACATTGAGATAGAAAGACCACAAAAAGTCTTCAGTCTCTTTTTGAAGAACATTTTCAGCAACCATTCCTTATCAGTGACAAGCACACATGAAACCAATAGTAGGAACACACGTCCCAGGACCAGAATCCTCAAGCAATTCAGATACATTTAAAACATCTAAATTAGCAAGCTCTCCTGAAGCCACTGGTTCTTTTTTCCCTTGAGGAAGATAATAGACCTTTGTCAAAGGTGGAATTAAATCCGGCGGCACTTTCAACACCTCTTGGAGATATTTTTTAAACATGTCAAGGGCGGTGATACCTTTCATCTTAGGAAAGTTCAATATCCTCAAATTCATAGCCCTGGCAGCGTTTTCCAAAACTTCCATTTTGTACCGGAGCGCCACATTATCCTTAATCAATGCAGTTGTTGAGTCTGATAATGTTGCCTGCTGACTTCCATAATCTTCTACTTGCAATTTAACACGGTCACTTACAGTCTCCAAAGAAGCGATCCTAGCTGAATTATCTTGGATCTTAGATGACAAGGCCCTAGTCTGACTGTGCACTGCCTCTGAGAAAGAAACAATCGCCTCCCAAATTACCTCGAGTATGAAGACACTTTGGGTCTAACAGGAATACCAAGCGCAGGAGAGGAAGTCACCATGGAAGTGGATTGAAGAAAAGAACCTTCATCATGCAAACAGGGAGCCATCAAAGTCTCAGGAGGCAGCAGTGCACCTGAATTCTCCCCAGAGCCTCCAGGGGATGGCTGAGCCAGAACTGAAGCACTTTCCCCTCTACCGGCATCTCCACTCCCCCCATCAGAGGGAGGGGCTGCCAAAACTGCCGGGTTTGAGCTCAGCATTGCAGGGCACAGTGGTGGCAATCTCTCCCCAGGAGACAGAGAGAACTCTAGCTCCGAAGACAACGAAAAACTCTCCTCAGCCGTCGCCGCAGCACCAGAGCGAATCTCCTGTTTTTGTGCCCGAGTGAGTACCACAAAACGATCCATCGGACCGATAGACGAGAGCTGGGGCTCCGAGGGGAAAGCCCTCGACTTCCCTTTGCATTTAGAGATTCGTGGAAGGAACTAACTCAGCGGCCATCTTGAAAATCGTCACTCTCTTCCACCTCCTTTCTGATGGGGTTCCCACCCCTAGCCCACTGCTTTTTAACATATTTATAAATGACTTGGAAATAGGAACAAGTGAGGATCAAATTTGCAGATAACACAAAATTATTCAAAGTTGCTAAATCATCAGAGAATTGTGAAAAATTGCAAGAGGACCTTGAGAAACTGGGAGACTGGGCATCTCAATAGCAGATGAAAGTTAATGTGAAGAAGTGCAAAATGATGCACCTACGGAAGAACAATCCAAACTATAGCTACACAATGCACAAGGTTCCACATTAGGAGTCTGCCCCCCCCCCCCCCCCCCACCGAACTGGATAATATGTTCAAATTCTCTGCTTAGTGTGCAGCGATGGTCAAGAAAGCAAATAGAATGCTAGGGATTATAAGGAAAAAATATTGATCAAAACAGAATATTATAATACTTCTATTTCTCTGTAGTGCGACTGCACCTTACTGCTACTACTACTAATCATTTGTATAGCGCTACAAGGCATTCACAGTGCTGTACATATAGATGTAAGAGAGAGTCCCTGCTCATCAGAGCTTGCAATCTAAGTAAGACAAAACATCATTGCAAAACCGGGGACATAAATAGTATACAAGACAATGGGGAGCAGCAGGATCCAAAAGCAGCCTCAAAAGGTGGGTTTTCAGCCTGGACTTGAAAGGAGCCCGATGCATTAACTCGGGTAGTTTGTTCCAGGCATATGGAGCAGCAAGGTGAAATGAATGAAGTCTTGAGTTGGCAGTGACAGAGAAGAGCACAGATAAAAGGGATCTGCCAGAGGAGTAGAGTTCCCAAGAAGGGGGAGTATAGAGTGTGAGATAAGAGAGGAAGGTAGTGAGGAGCCGCAGAATAAATGCACTTGTAGGTAAGTAGATGAAGTTTGAACTGGATGTGGAAATGGATAGGGAGCCAGTGAAAAGACTTGAGAAGAGCGGTTACATGATCATAGTGACACTGGCTGAACATAAGCCGTGCAGCTGAATTTTGAACAGATTGAAGGGGGGAGAGAGATGATTCAGAGGGAGACCAGTGAGGAGCAGGTTACAATAGTCAACGTGGGAGGTGACTAGTGAGTGGATGTGGGTCTTAGTAGTGTGTATAGAAAGGAAGAGACAAATTTTGCCAGTGTTATAGTGAGAGAAGTAATAGGTTTTAGCTATTCGTTGGATATGTGCAGAGAAAGAGAGTAGAGTCAAAGATGACCCCAAGGTTGCGAGCTGAGGAAACAGGGAGGAGTGTAGTATTATCCACAGAAATAGAGAAAGGTGGAAAGGAAGTGGGTTTCGGGGGAAAGATAAGAAGCTCAGTTTTGGCCATGTTCAGTTTCAGGCGGCGGTGAGACATCCAGGCAGCAATGTCGGGTAAGCAGGCAGAGATCCGGGCCTGGATTCCTAGAAAGATTTCAGGTGCAGAAAAGTAGATCTGAGAGTCGTCAGCATAAAGGTGGTACTAAAAACCATGGGAGGAAATAAGTGCTCCAAGGGGACTGTGTGTAGAGAGAGAAAAGGAGATGTCTGAAGACAGAGCCCTGAGGCATATGTATTATGTGCAATTCTGGTTGCCTCATCTCAAAAAAAGATAAAGCAGAATTAGAAAAGGTACAGAGAAGGCAGACCAAAATGATAAAGGGGATGGAATTATTCTTCTATAAGCTAAAACTATAGAGGTCAGGGATCATTAGCTTGGGGAAAAGATAGCTGACAGGGGAAGATAGAGGTCTATAAAATCATGAGTGGAATGAACAGGTAAACACAAAGACTAGGGGACGTGCCATGAATTTTCAAAATAGCATATTTAAAACAAATAGAAAATATTTTTCTCTCAGCGCATAATTAAGCTTTGGAACTCATTACTTGAAGATGTGGTAAAAACAATTAGTGTAGCTGGGTTTGAAAAATGTTTGGACAAATTCCTGGATGAAAAGTCTATAAACAGTTAAGGTAGATCGGGAGAAAACCACTGCTTATCCCTGGGGATACTTAGCATGGAATTTGGCTACTTCTGTGATATGCCAAGTACTTGTGACCTGTATTGGCCACAATTTGAAGCAAAACACTGGGCTTGATGGACCTTTGGTCAGATCCAGTATGGCAGTTATGTTCTTATGGCCATAAGAGGCAGAACTGGAGTACTCTGCTTATTTTGATGTTTGTTTGTTGTATTTTAATATTTTTTTGTATGTTAGGGGTGGTTTCTCATGTATGTTTTTATAAATGTTTCATGTATTTTTACTTGTTTTATTTATATACCGTTTTGGGCAGTGCTTTTTTAAGCCAGTCATATAAATAAATTAGAACAGCATGTTAGATACTGCTCCATGTATGTAAAATAAAGAACGCCTTGTGGGGTAAGTTTACTAAAGAGTGCACCATTAGCATATCTTTGGGCCATAAAACCAGCGCAAAAGTCCATACCAACTTCAGGGGTCGTGTGCATCCCTTCCCATGCTGTTGATGCATTGCTAATGCACATCACCATGTTAACCCGGCACACAGATGCATCTAACACCACCCATTGAGGTGGCATTAAATACACCTGCGCTAACAGCAACAATCACCATTAGCATGTGCCCATCACACCCGTGCTAACCTCATTGTGTCATCAGTGCCCATGGTCTACCCTACCCACCCTGTCTGCACCCATTCACATGCTAACCTCCTAGCATAGGATTTTTAGCGTGGGACTCTGTACTATCTTATAGCGCAGTACACTTATTGCACACCGAACCCCCCATGCTAGCGGTTAGCCCAGTTTAGTACGCATGCCCCTTTTTTGTGTGTCCTCAGTTTGCCCAGGTGCTCCCCTCCTCCTCCCCCAAGGCCATTTACTGCCAGGAATTGCTATCTCCTGCCGGTCACCATTCCTCAAGTCCGGAAAGTAGCTATACTTGTTATAATAAAGGCTTCTGTTAAAGATCTTTCTTTGTATATTTATGACTTATTTTAAACAACCAGAGATATAAATGCTGCAGAGTGTAGAAACTATGAAGTGGAACAACTGCACAATTCATGTTGAACCACAAAACACAGAAAATGGCACGAGGCCAGTTGAAAGTTCCAGAAAGGGACTTAGAAATCTAAATGTCTAATGAAAGCACTCCACAAATCACTAAACTACAATTTCAGAGCTTCTTTTATTTTGAAATTGTTAAAGTGATGTATTATCATGAATGTATGCCAAATCTTACAGAATACAAATGTAGTAAGGCTCTTAGTGGGCTGTGAGTTCTGACATGTAGCCATAGTAAAATGTCTTTCTAATGATTTTAGACTAATAAAACTACTTTTATGGTAGCTCCATTCCCATTCCAGTATTTTTGTGAGCTGTAGGTTCTCCACTTTCTTTGATTTTGCATTCCAGATACTCAGCTTACAAGGAAACTGGGCATCTTATTTTGCATACAGTGTTTTCTAAAAAAGTGAATGCTTTTCCAGGAATCTTTTTGTTCAGATGGGCAATGCAGTACTGCAAGTAGTATTAAAAATATGCAATCTTTATGTTAATAACATTATTATTATAAAATATTCTGTTTTCCATTTAGGAGCAGAAAATTCTTAAAGCAGCTTTCAGCCTGGTGTCGTCCTTCTGGGAGAGTTCGGCGAGGATACCATTCTTCTCAAGTGGTGCAGCCGGAAATGAGTCCTGGAGCCCCAATTCCTCTTGTGAGCCACTATCCACGTTCCTTGGTCTGGATCAGACTGTCCCTGCTGAGAAAGGGTAGTCCAGAGTTGCATGCGATGATCTGTATTCCCACAGAGGAAGATTTGCTCCATCTGAAGAAAGACCAGCAGTATTGCGGCCCTCAAGAACCCAAGCACAGAGATATATTCAAGCGCAGGGTACTGAAACTCAAAAAAAACAAGAAGAAAAAAAATAACACACAAGGCATGGAAAGTGGTATGTCTGGTGCCTTGCAGGCCTCTGCAGCAGGAGCAGAGCATGAAGACTTGATACTTGGTTTATGGTCAGCTCCTCTTCCCGATGTGACTTCACACTGCTCTAGAATCCTTTTAGGATTCGCCACTCATGGCGACTTCTCCTTTGCTGCTGGCTGTGGTGAAGCTTTGGGTTTTGTTAGTTTGACTGGACTATTGCACATGTTAGCCAGCCAGTCAGCCGATAAAAAGGGGCTTGTTTTGGTCCGGAATCCAGCATCGTTACAGTACAGGTTTGGGAGACTTACCATTGATGTATAAGAATTGTTATGAATTTGTTATAGTGTACAGATCACCACTGAAGAAATTGTTTTTTTGGATGCTTCAGTGGTTTAGGGGTCAGATTTAAGTTTCAAAGTGCAAATAGCCTCAAGTCTCTTTTTACAGTTCTGAAGCAGTGCCCCTGAATTGTGTGCCCTAGGATTTCATGTCCTGCCCCTTCTGGGAATTCCACCTACAATTGTGCAAGGGAAAACCTGCACAAAACAATGTGAAATGTTTTCAGTCCTTAAAGGTAGCATATTTGAGTAAAAGTGCCACAATGCTTTTGTATGATTTCCCTGAAACTTTTTTCCCCCTTTCAGAAGATGCAGAAAATGAAATTCTTTAACAAGCAATATCCACTTTAACAAACTGAGCAAAAAATCCAACTTGCAGACTTTTCTACCTCCCCCCCCCCCCACACCCAAAAAAAACCCCTTCATTCTGGCCCTAAAATTTGATCTGGGAATATATTTTCCCCTAAACTGATGTAGAAAGGGGATAGAGTTGCATTTCATGAAACTAACTTGTTCGCTGAACTGTATAATGTTTACATTATTGAAAGAGCATGTCCTTAATGAGCTGCCTAATGAGCTTTAAATCAATTATGTGCAACAAGCAATAAAATATGGAACTTTTAACAGATGAAAGCAAATGAGAACCATCTTAATTTTTAACTGCAGTGAAATGTATGTCAGATTCACTTAAAATGCTGTAATCGTACTGTTCTATGAGAATGAATATCCCCTCCAATTCTGTAATTATAATATGAATGTGACATTAATGGAGCTATTGCTGTTAATTGGGTGTGCATTCTCCTCCAGTAGAATTTGGAGGCCTTCATTTCCATGCATGTAGAGGGCCCCAAACTCATCCTCAAATACCATAAACCAGTCTGGTTTTCAGGATTTCCACAATTATAACATACATGGGATCTGTTTGCGTACACTGCCTCTATTGCATGCAAATGTAATTCATGCATATTCATTGTGGGAGTCCTGAAAACTGAACTGGATTGCTGCATTTGAGGACCGTGTTTAGACACCACTGCCTCACAAGGCCATAATATGATTTGTTTAAAGATGAATTTGCTTATGAAAGAAAAGCAGGGTTATTTTTTATCTCCAAGAACAAGCAGGAATGTAGTCTTCACATATGGATATCGTCGGTACCGACGGAGCCTGCGCGGAAACGCTCCCCAGCGTCCAATAGGAAATCTTTTGGGAGCATCCCACAGAGCCTGCGTGCTGCCTTCCCACCTTTCCCAACTGTCCCTCTCCAAGTTCTTCGTTTTCCGCGGAGCCGACAGGTCGCACATCCTGTCACCGCAGAAAAAAATCCCTTCTATTCTTCTTTTTTGTGGTTGCGTCTGCCTTCCCTTGATGCTACACCGGTACCGCCGGTTCTTCTTTAAAAAAAAAAAAAAAACTTTCTTCTGGAGTCTTTCCAGTAATTTTCTCTTCAGATGCCACGCGCCATTTTGGGCACTAGACCCAACTTTTTCCTTCAAAATGGAAAAACCGAGCTGCTAAACTTAGCACCCTTTTTCCCTCCGATGCAGCCTCCATGGCATCGACGTCTTCCAGGGCTTCATCTTCCTCCCATGGATCTCAGGTAACTAAACATAAATCAAGCCGGTCCTCAAAGGGTAGATCTCCTTCTAGACATCGAGATGCCTCTGGCGTTGCCCTTGAGGGACTTTCACTGGCAAAATTGCCCCGGCGGGAGGCTTCAGCTTCCAAAGCACTAACGAGGCTCCAGGATGTTCTCGAGGCTTCAACCTCGGCAGAACTACTGGTGCCATGCTCTGGGGTACCGGCCGCTTCATCCGGTACCGATACCCAAGCATCGGCAGCGTCGATAGACCAGAGATTCTTGGCTATTGAACGCAGTCCAGCGGCTCTTCTCACGGTCTCGATGCCCCTGAAACCGCTTCAGACAATTCAACCGGCACCGACTGCATCGACATCGGCAGGTATTCTACCGGGACCGAGTCATGCATATCTATCCAGCATCGACAAGTCGGTACCGGACCACTCCGATGCCGACTTTGATCGGTACTGGTACCGTGCTTTGCACGATCACCCGGATCGGAGATACTTCGAATCCTCGGATGAATCTGAAGACTCTGAAAGCTCTGCCGATACTAGAGTACTTCTTTCTGAGGATTCCTCTTCTCCTCAGCGTAGGATGTCTCCACCAGAGGATGTGGCCCGAGGTCTTTCCATCACAGTGGCTCCTGAAAAAGAGCCTAGGGCAAAGTAATTAGAAAGCCTGAAATACCCTAAAGCTCCCAAGGAGGCAGCTACCTTACCTATTCATGAGATCTTGCATGATCTCATGTTAAGGATGTGGGAAACACCTCTAACCACATCTCTTCACTCTCGAAGACTCGACACCATATATCGAGTTCCTCCTTGTCATGGGTTTCAGAAGACTCAATTACCACACCATTCCATGGTGGTGGAATCTGCTATGAGAAGGATAAAGAGTGCAAAAAGGCATGCATCTAATCCTCCAGGATGTGAGTATAGGACTCTTGACGCCTTTGGACGTCAAAACTTTCAGGCTTCCATGCTTTCTGCTAGGATCAGTTCCTATATCTTATATATGGGGATGTTCCTTAAGGAGGTCACAGGAGATTTAGAGCTTATGAGCCCTCTCTTTCCTGATGATAAGAGGCAAGATTACCTCGCCCTTGTCAAACATGCTCAGGATGTTTCCAAGTTTGTGAATCATGCAGCCTTTGACTGCTTTGAGTGCATAAGCAGAACTTCTGCCATTGCCATAGGTGCACGTAGGATTGCCTGGCTCCAGGCATCTGACTTGGAAATTTGGGTACAGGATAAACTAGGGAATATTCCTTGCACAGGAGAGAATCTCTTTGGCAAGAATTGGCAGGAAAAAGCTAATGAGATAGATGCTGACAATATCACTTTGGATAGATTGTCTAAATCTACAGCTGATCCTGCAAGGAAAAAATCCTATAAGAAACCATTCTTCAGTAAGAAGAAGAAGTTTTATCCCTCCTATACCCAGCAGGGGCATCGTTTAGGTCAGTCTGCCCAAAAGGGATAGCAGCAACAACCTAGGCAAAGAAAGACAAAAGCAGCTAAGCCTCCACCGGCTCAGCAGACTCAGCGTCCACAGGGGCTTTGACTCCTATCTAGAGAACTTTGCCTTCCTGGCCCTGAACGGCCCAGAACCCTCCACCATCCCAGGAAGGTTATGTCATTTTGCCCCCAGATGGGGTCAGATAACAGCAGAAAATTGGACTCTGTCTATTGTAAGAGAGGGGTACAAGCTTCATTTCCTCAGCATGCCCCCTCCTACAATGGTAAGACAGTTCAATTCTCAGACCTCTCTCAACGACCAGTTAGGTCAAGAGGTCACTGTGCTCCTTGCTCAAGGGGCAATAGAAGAGGTACCCATTCCCCAACGGGGTACAGGGTTTTACTCTCCCTATTTCCTTATTCCAAAGAAAACAGGAGGACACAGACCCATTTTAGACCTCAGAGAATTGAACAAATTTCTGTTCAAAGAGAAGTTCAAAATGATTTCTCTAGGAACTCTGCTGCCATACCTTCAGAGTCAGGTTTGGCTTTGTTCTCTAGAATTCAAGGATGCGTACACTCATGTTCTCATCTATCCAACTCACCGAAGGTTCCTTCGCTTTCTGTTTCAAGGGAAGCACTACCAATACAGGGTTCTTCCCTTTGGCCTGGCCTCTGCACCAAGGGTGTTCACAAAATGCATGGCAGTGGTGGCAGCATTTCTCCGCACCCTGGGAATATTCGTCTTCCCTTACTTAGACGACTGGCTCATTCGAGCCCCTTCAGAGCCAGAGGCCAGGGTTGCCCTCTCTCGCACAATGCGCATCCTTCAGTATTTGGGACTTGTCATAAACTTCCCAAAATCCAGCCTTGCTCCCACTCAGTCCCTAGAGTTTGTAGGAGCTCTGCTGGATACCAGACAGACAAGGGCCTACCTTCCACAGCCCCGCTGCCTTCGCATTGTGCAGTTAGCTTCCCAAGCAGTGCTAAAACCTCACCTCACTGCTCGAGAAATGTTACAGTTGCTAGGCCACATGGCATCCACCGTGCATGTGGTTCCTTATGCTCGCCTCCATATGAGGGCAGCCCAGTGGACTTTATCCACTCAGTGGACTCGGGCGTCAGGTTGCCTGTCAGACAAAATAGCAAACTCAGATCGCCTTATTTTGTCCCTCCAATGGTGGCAATCACCCCAAAACCTTTTGGTGGGGTCTCCTTTTCAGCAACCCCCACCCCAAGCCACTCTAACGACAGATGCTTCACAGGTGGGTTGGGGAGCCCACCTGCAAGGCCTCTCTACCCAGGGTACCTGGACTCCACAGGAGGCCTATCTACACATCAATCTCCTAGAACTCAGAGCAATTTTCCTTGCTCTTCGAGTATTCCACACCCAGCTCAGCTACAAGACAGTCCTAATTCAAACGGACAATCAAGTAGCTATGTTCTATGTGAACAAGCAGGGCGGAACAGGCTCTCTGTCGCTCTGCAACGAAGCTTTGCGACTATGGGCCCTCGCCAGAGAGCATCAGATTCATCTCCTTGTGGTGTATCTTCCAGGCATTCAAAACTCTTGGACAGACAGACTCAGTCGCGTTCTGCTTCCACATGAATGGTCTCTCCATGCAGACCAGGTGGCCAAAACATTTCAAATTTGGGGAACCCCGGACATAGACCTTTTTGCAAGTCCACTGAATGCCAAACTTCCCCGGTTCTATTCCAGAATTCTGGCTCAGGGTTGTCAGGCCAGGGATGCTTTCCTCCTCCATTGGGGTCAGGACTTCCTGTATGTCTTTCCACCCATTCCCCTAATTCCCAAAACCCTGTTCAACTTCAGAGAGACAGAGGTCATATGATTCTCATAGCTCCACATTGGCCACGGCAAATGTGGTACCCTCTGCTCCTACATCTCTTACAAGCTCCACCTCTGGAGTTAGGATCTGCTCCAAATCTCTTTTCTCAAGAGGACAGGATGCTGTGGCATTCCCAGTCCCCAGTCTCTGCATCTCAGGGCCTGGTTGCTGAAAGCCTAGAACTCCACGGTCTTAACCTTTCCCAGCAGGTAAAGGATATCCTTTATGCTTCCAGGAAGCCTTCCACAAGACGCTGTTATGCATTTAAGTGGAAAAAGTTTACCATATGGTGCTCGCAGAAGGGTCTTAACCCTCTTGCGATACCTCTGGAATCATTACTGGAGTATCTCCTTCATTTATCAAATGCAGGGCTTAAGAACAATTCAGCGAGAGTTCATTTGAGTGCTATTGCAGCTTCTTTCAAGCCTCTAAATGGACAACCTATTTCCTCTCATCCTCTCATAGCGAGATTTATGAGAGGCCTTCTTTTAACTAAGCCTCCCATTAAGCCACCACTGGTGGCATGGGACTTAAATCTGGTTCTTGGGCAGCTCATGAAACCGCCTTTTGAACCATTAGCCACTACCTCTTTGAAATTCCTTTCTTGGAAGGTCCTCTTTCTTATTGCAATCACATCAGCACGTTACATCAGTGAACTGCAAGCGTTGGTGGCTGATCCTCCTTATACAAGGTTCCATCATGATAAGGTAGTCCTTAGGACTCATCCACACTTTATGCCAAAGGTGGTGTCACCTTTTCATTTAAACCAAGCGGTTTACCTTCCTGTATTCTTCCCAAGGCCTCACACCTCAAATGCAGAAAGGAATCTTCATACTTTGGACTGCAAAAGGGCTTTGGCCTTTTACTTGCAAAGGACACAGCAACATAGAAAGTTCTCTCAACTCTTTGTTGCTTTTGATCCTAGTCATTTAGGACTTCCAGTCTCCAAAAGAACACTGTCCAGCTGGATTTCACAGTGTATATCTTTTGCCTATGAGAGTAAAAACCTTCCTCTTGAAGTCCATGTCACAGTTCACAATGTGAGAGCCATGGCAGCTTCTATGGCTCATCTTCACTCTGTCTATATCGACGACATCTGTCGAGCAGCTACTTGGGCTTCGGTTCATACTTTCACAGCCCATTACTGCTTAGACAAGGACTCCCGCCGGGATGCCTTGTTTGGTCAGGCTGTTCTTCAAGACCTGTTCCATACTTAATCAACTCCTACCCACCATCCCTAGTAGGATGCCAGAGATCCATGGGGGAAGTGGGGCCCTTTCACAAGGGCACACAACGTCTGGGGCTTTCTCCCTGGCATCTGCAGCTAGAGAGTCCCCATATGTGAAGACTACATTCCTGCTTGTTCCTGGAGATAGCATAGTTACTCACCTGTAACAGGTGATCTCCGGGAACAGCAGGAATTTAGTCTTCACAACCCACCCACCTCCCCTAGGAGTTGTCTCTCTCTCTTTCCCTCTCTCTTTGTCTCAGCTTTAAACTCAACTGGAGAGGGACAGTTGGGAAAGGCGGGAAGACAGCACGCAGGCACTGTGGGATGCTCCCAAAAGCTTTCCTATTGGACGCTGGGGAGCGTTCCCGTGCAGGCTCCGTCGGTACCGATGATACCCATATGTGAAGACCAAATTCCTGCTGTTCCCGGAGATCACCTGTTACAGGTGAGTAACTATGCTAAATTATAGCTGGAAAAGGGCTATTCAGGCATACTGCTTTATTTTTCCCGTGACAATAGACAAACAATTGTCACTAATAAATTCAAAAGTGTTACAAATGCTAAAGCCCAATAATAAATCCAACACAGCAGAAGTGAAATCAACATATATAATAATTGCATTTTTGATTTCAGTAAGAAAAAGAATGCAAGTAATAGATCCCAAAACAGAGTAAAAGTTAGAAATAGTATCTTTTGCTGCAATACTTCAGAATGTGAATAAAGAGGGCTTTCTTTCTTTCTTTTTTTTTTTGCTTAGAGGATGCCTCTTCTGTAAAGATAGTTTTCCTTCATTAAAAGAAAAGGCAGAATAGGTCAGAGGGAGAACACAGAAAAGGAGGCATCGTTCTCCTTCCAAGAATGGATGCATTTATTTTACTGTAGTCTTCCAAATCCCTGCTTCCAAATTTGGCCTGGGGGACCCTGCATAGCCAGTCAAGTTTTCAAAATGTCTGCAGTGAACATTGATGAGAGAAGTTAGAACATACTTGGGTCCCTAGTGCTCGAAAAGGTTTTTTTTCCTATTCATTTTAGATCTCCTGGCTGTGGGGCCCACAAGAATAGGGTATGAACCTTGTCCTAAGTGCTGCTTCGTGCTCTCACCAACTCAACATTGGGAGTTTTATCCATGGACAAGCAGAATAAGTGCTCATATATGGGTGACGTCACCGACAGAGTTCCTGTATGGGGGCTCTGTTCTCAGTTCCTTCCAGAAGCTTTAAGAAGGATTCTACCTCTCAAGCATGCATATTGCCACCTGCCATCTCAGCACACCATTTTCTTCAGTCATCTTTTCTGCAGATCCTTATGAATATGTTCATATCTTTCCAATTTTTGCTATGTGTTTCCACATTTGTAAGTTTTGCTTTGCCAACCTTGTTGTCCCATGCCATATTTATAGTTAGGTATATTAGTTGTTTTAAAGTTTCCTTTATTTTTTCTGAGTCACTGCTATAAACTGTATTTAGGTCTTAGGCCATCTGCGATGTTGAATTTTTTCTGAATTTCATCATTGAAGGTTTGATTTCACAGCAACCTTTTTTCCTCATAATATGTCTCAAAAACCTGCCAGCAGGCTTAAAAAAATGCACCTAGTATTGCAGGATCCATGTCTATTATGGACACTGACAGATTGTGCCTGTAGTGTCTGGACCCTACTATATTGTTTTATTATTATTTAATGTTTCTCCTATACTGCTTTTCATATTGGCTTACTACATGCTGTCGCCTTGTCTTTTGTGCTTACAGAAGACAAAAAGAGGGCTTCAGGGTTGAGAGAAACAGTACAAATGCATTTTTTGTGCTGAGAAGGTCCGATCCATTGGTATTCGATGGCAACAGTCTCCTTGGCTTCAGGAGCTACGTCAGACACTGGCGGAATATCAGCATCAAGGAGCTCTCGACCTCAATTGGATGGAGACAAGCTCCTGTAGGTCACTCTGGCATTGATCCACCCACTAATACTGCCCTGAAGAAGAGGAAGAATCCATCCTCTTCAGCATGAAGGACGAAAGATGTCAGGCATTGGGCAGAAGCTGCGCTACATTGACACTGAGGTACTTTGGAGCACAATGCCAAGAGGACAAAGGGTTTGCAGTCTCAACCCTCAAAGCAGTCTTGAGAATTGCTCATCCTCATAGAGGAATCGTGCAAGACTCCTCGAGATGGAGACCAGCCTCCCAATGGAGACCTCCCATTCAGAGAACATCTGCTGATTCTGCCGTAGACCCCTTGCCTTCTGTGATGGCAGCCCTGGAGAGGTGGCTGATGAAATGTCTCAAAGACAGAATTTCAATGCTCTTCATTGTTCATGAACTTAAAGTTCAAACAGCTTCAACCATGGCACATCGAGAGGTAGAGGCATCATCATTGAGGCATTGAAAGGCCTTGACAATGATAATCTGACCAAACAATTTCACTCTTCAGTGCATCAGGGAATGATTGCTTCCCAAGGCGTTGGAAGTCATTTGTGCATAGGAGCTCCCGAAGGAGCCTCATCTCCCCTAGGAGATGTGGGGCCATCTAGGCAGGGACATGGACATCATTTGAATACTGCCCAAATCTGATTTGGATTGTTTATGGGAATTCGAGTATATGACTCTGATTTTCTCTGGAATTGCCCTCTGATCCCTTCCCCCTCCCCCCCCCCCCCCATGAGAGGCTTAAGTCCCCTTTTGAGGAGTTATTGTTCCATGATCATTACATTTTGGTTGGAAATGGAGAAGGAGCCCATGACAGAGGCATTGTATATCCTCCAATATTCCATTGCCCCTGAGGTAGCAGTGGTAGCGCCCATCCACTGCATCCTTCAGAGGTTTCACATGAGAATGTGTGAGACCTCCCCCCCCCCTTCTGTTCCTCCAGTGAGTTAAGAAGGTTGACTCTTGAATGTACCCTGCTTCACCCCTCACCAGCAACAGAACCTGGGCTCTTGGGCTTAATCCCTTCACTCAAAACAATGGGAGAGAGAGTAATAATAATTACTAAAACAATTCACACACACAGAATTAGCTAAAAAAAAAACCACTGTACTCTTAAGGCCTCGAGGGAAGGGATTCCACAGTCCTGCAAACTCGAGCAGTGCCTGTAAACCCCCTTACACCTAGCTAGACCAGAGTACCTCATTTATTGAGAGAAAAACTGTTGTCAGCACCACTTTTGTTACAAGTCTTGTTATGGGACAAAGTAAGCAGAGATATTGCTTAGCTGAATTAGAAGAAGCAAAAACATTCTGTCCCATTCTGCTAAACATGGCCTTGGTTTTGGGTACACATATCTCTCCAGGCTGCCAGTGAATTCTAAGCCATTCTCCTTATTAACTCTTTCAAAGGCCTCTGATACCCCATTTCTAGTACGTATAGAATCCAAAAGGCTCCCAGATTTGAGAAGCTCCAGCTGCCAGACCTCTCTATGATCATCAAATCCACACTCAAAAGAGCCAAATGTTCCAAGTCGCACTCCTCAGTGCCCCTGTGAATAGAAGCCTGGACTTTGGATTCTTTTGAACGAGAGATTTTTCAGAATGCCATGCTAACATCCTACATGGCATCCTACCAGCTCTTCATGGGCATGCACTTAAAGAACATCATGTACAGCCTTGACAATAAGTCCAGCTTTCCCTCCAGAGGAAGTCAAGCATTCTCCAGGACCAAGCAGGAAGTCAGTCCTCACATATGGGTGACGTCGGCGCCGACGGAGCCCTCGCGGAGCAATTTTCCCCAGCTTTTAAAGAAAGCCTTTGGGAATTGCAGCGCGCATGCGCGGTCGCCTTCCCGCCCAAGGGTGCCATCTTAGCCAGTCTTCTTTTTTCCGCGGAGCCCTACAGACGTACCCGTCGTGTCCCCGCGAAAAAGTTGATTTTACTCGTAATTTTCTCTTTTTTTTTTTCTTCGGTTCGACGACGGTCTTTTTCCCGCCCGGACTCGCGACGCTGGTCACGAGTCCTCTTCTTCTTTTTCGGTTTTTCTGACTTAGTCAGTTTCGTTTTCGATTTTTCCCTGGCAGCCCGGTCCTTTGACCTCGCAGGGGCCCTTTTTTCCCCCGATGGCTGCCAGTGGTTTCAAGCGGTGTGGTCAGTGTGACCGAAATATGTCACTAACTGACACACACGACAATTGCCTCCGCTGCCTGGGCCCGGATCATGAAGAAATGATCTGTGGGGCCTGCGGCAAAATGTCCTCCAAAGCGTTGAGAAGTCGGCGGCATCAGCGGGATAGGATCTTCGCTGACCCCAGCCGTACCCGGACCTCGTCGGAGGCCTCCGCGTCCAGAGGTTCCAGCTCGGACCGTTGCCGGAGTTCCTCCGACAGGGGTTCTCTCTCCGGGGACCATCGACGGAAGGTGAAACCCGCGAGGGCGGCGTCGGTGGACGCTCCTGGCTCCGCGAGAGCCAGGTCGCATAGCCCCGATAGCCGTCCCGGGTCCTTGGAGAAGGAGCACCTCTCGAAGCGACCTCGCCTGGAGTCGGAGCTGCCTGCTCGGGTAAGTCCTGTGGTCCTCCTGGACTCGCCTCCGAGACCGCCGACGTCGGGCCCGACGCCGTCGGGGCCCGAGTCGGGGGCTGCTGGGTCACCTGAGGTCGGACTCAGGTTGACGGCCTTGGAGAGCAGACTGTCTGCCTTCATGGACCAGCAGCGGGCACTGCTCGCTAGCCTCGCTGGCGCCGCTGCCCCGACCGCCGGGACGTCGACGTCTAAGTCGACCCCGGAGACCGAGCCGATCCTCGAGTCCATGCGAACTCGAGTCGATCCTCGGTCGAGGTCACCCTCGGCCTCCCGTTCGGGACCGAGGTCGCCGACGCCGACTCCCTCGACGTCGGGGCGGCAGGCGCCGCGGCCTGCCCGGGCCGACCCCACCGATTCCTCGTCGGAGTCGGTCTGGGAGTCTGAAGAGGAAGTCACCTGATTCTTTTCGGACTCGGTGTGTCCCCTCGGACTCACCTGAGTCCGAACCTCGGAAGCAGTCCCCCCCGGAGGATGCCCGGTTCTCGGACTTCGTCAGGGATATGGCCAAGGCTTTGGCCTTCCCTGCGGATCCCGAGGAGGAGCCTCGAGCCGAAGAGCTCGACGCCCTCCAGTATGACTCTCCCGCCAGGGAACACTTTACTGTACCGGTTCCTCCCATGCTGGAACGACTACTCTTCCGCATGTGGGAGAGTCCGGCCTCCTCGCCGGTCCTGAGCAAGCGGGTCGATTCTATCTATCGAGTCCGCAAGAGCCCTGGCTTCCAAAAAGCACAGCTACCACACCATTCCATGGTAGTGGAATCGGCCATGCATCGTCTTAAGAGCCAGAAGATGCACTCCTCGGTGCCTCCTGGCAGGGAGGCCCGTAACCTGGATGGCCTTGGTAAGAAGTGTTTCCAGGGCTCTATGCTTGCGTGTCGTGTCCAGACCTACCAGCTATACATGGGCATGTATCTCCGAGACCTGGCTAAAGAGCTAGCCGGATTCTCCGCTGGATTGTCCGAGGAACCTTTGCGGAGGTTCCTGGCCTTGTCCACTGGCATTCGGGAATGCTCAAAATTCATATCCCGAGCAGCCTATGATGGCTTTGAAGCATCGGCTCGAGTGGCCGCAGCCGGCATCAGTGCCTGCCGACAGGCTTGGCTTCAGTCGTCTGACCTTGAGCCCTGGGTGCAGGACAAGTTGGTCGATGTCCCCTGCCGAGGTGAAAACCTCTTTGGCAAGCCCATGGCTGAAAAGGCTGCACAAATCGAGACGGAGACTCTCACCAGGACTAGGCTATCTAGGAAGACCTCCGCCCCTTCCCAGAAAAAGAAGGGCTCGGGAAAGAAGTCCTTTTACCCGAGAAAGGCGGCTGCCTATAAACACTACCCCCAATATCAGGCCCCTGCAGCTCCCCAACAGGGCCAGCAGGCCAAGGGACGGGGTAACGGGTCCCGTAGGCAGCAAGCCCCCAAGCCTGCACCACCAGCCCCTGCTCAGCAGGGTGGGAGTTTTTGACTCCTTAAGCATAGCCTCTCCCCCTCCGCTGGCTCCTCCCAGCACCGGAGGCCGGCTGGTTCACTTCGCCCACAGGTGGTCCAGCATCACTTCAGATGCCTGGGTGCTTCAAGTCGTGCGAAAAGGCTATCTTCTCCACTTCCACCAGGTCCCTCCCTCCTATTTTCCGGGAGAACCTCCACGACTCCCTCTGCACAGGGAATTACTCCTTCAGGAGTTAGCAGGTCTTCTACAGGAACAGGCGGTGGAACCGGTGCCCCACCACCTGAGAGGTCAAGGCTTTTATTCCAGGTATTTTCTAGTACCAAAAAGGACAGGAGGCCTCAGACCCATCCTGGACTTGCGCAACCTCAACAGGTTCCTCGTGCGGGAAAAGTTCAAAATGCTTACCCTTGGAATCCTTCTGCCCTACCTCCAGCAGGGAGATTGGCTATGCTCCTTGGATCTAAAGGATGCCTACACGCACATCCTCATCCACACAAGCCACCGCCAATACCTAAGGTTTGTGGTGGCAGGAAATCATTACCAGTACAGAGTACTGCCCTTTGGCCTGTCCTCCGCACCGCGAGTCTTCACAAAATGTCTCGCGGTGGTGGCGGCCCATCTCCGGCTTCACGGCCTCTATGTCTTTCCGTACCTCGACGACTGGCTCATCAGAACAGCGTCCGCTCCGGAGGTCACCAACGCCACACACCGCACGGTGACTCTTCTGCAGTACTTGGGCTTTGTCATAAACTTCGCAAAGTCCACTTTGCTCCCCTCACAGGATCTCGAGTTCATCGGCGCAAGACTGCACACCCCTCAGGCACGAGCTTTCCTGCCTCTCGACAGGGCTCAACGGCTCATGGACCTAGCCGACCGTTTTCGCAGCCAGCCCCTGGTCTCCGCCAGGCGCTTCCTGAGACTGCTCGGCCATATGGCTTCCACCGTCCATGTGACCCCCAATGCCCGCCTGAATATGCGGCCTGCTCAATGGTGCCTTCGCAAGCAGTGGCAACAAGCCACAGGCGGCCTAGCAGACCTAGTGCGCGTCTCCGAGCCGCTGGCCTCGTCTCTCCGGTGGTGGCTTCATCGGCCGAACCTAGTACTCGGCATGCCTTTTCAGTCACCTCAGCCGGCCCAGGTGCTGACGACAGATGCGTCCCTCCTGGGTTGGGGAGCACATTGCCAAGGGGCACGTACTCAGGGCCTCTGGACCACGTGGGAGTCTGCTCAGCAGATCAACTTCCTGGAGCTCAGAGCGATCCGCCTGGCTCTCAAGGCTTTCTCCCACCTGACCTCTCACCAGTCCGTCCTCGTCCAGACGGACAATCAAGTTGCCATGTTCTACGTGAACAAGCAGGGGGGCACGGGCTCCTTCCTTCTCTGTCGGGAAGCACAGAAGCTCTGCTCTTGGGCCGTCAGTCACGGCGTTCTTCTCAAGGCAGTTTATCTCCCAGGCCAAGAAAATTGCCTGGCGGACAAACTCAGCAGGATCCTCCAGCCGCACGAGTGGCGCCTGGATCCCTTGGTAGTTCAGAAGCTCTTTCTAAAGTGGGGCCTCCCCATGATGGATCTCTTTGCCAGTCCTCTCAACCGGCAACTTCCTCGCTTCTGCTCTCGTCAGCCGCATCCCCTTCGAGTTGCGGCAGACGCTTTTCTACTCTCATGGTCGGAGAGCCTCCTGTATGCTTTTCCTCCCATCCCGCTAGTCTCTCGAACTCTTTTCAAGGTTCTCCGAGACAAAGCTTCCCTGATCCTGGTGGCCCCTCGCTGGCCCAGACAGCCGTGGTTTCCACTCCTGCTGCAATTAGCGGTAGAGGATCCCTTCCCTCTGGGGTTTCAACCGGATCTCCTCACTCAGGATCAGGGGTCTCTGCTACACCCCAACCTCAGATCTCTCAATCTAATGGCCTGGCTGCTGAGAGGGTAGTCCTTGCTCCCCTTCTCCTGCCGGCAGAGGTGGAAGAGGTCGTCCTAGCTTCTCGGCGACCTTCTACCCGCAAATGCTACGCCCTTAAATGGCGTCGCTTTTCCGTTTGGTGTACCCAACAGTCTCAGGATCCCTTCTCCTGCTCGGTGTCGGTGATCTTGCAGTACTTGCTATACCTCTCTAATCTGGGACTTAAGTCCAACTCCGTCAAAGTTCACCTAAGTGCTCTTTCAGCACATCATGTGCCGGTGGCCGGCAGACCTCTTTCCAGCGACCCTCTCGTAGCGAGGTTTCTCCGAGGTCTCCTTCTACTTAAACCACCTCTGCGCCCGCCAGCGCCTGACTGGATCTGAATGTGGTTTTACAGCGGATCACCTGTCCGCCTTTTGAACCTATGGCTACCTGTTCTCTCCGTTTTCTTTCTTGGAAAACATTGTTCTTGATAGCCCTCACTTCCGCTAGACGCGTAAGTGAATTGCAGGCCCTCGTGTCTGATCCCCCTTACACTCGGTTCTACAAAAATAGGGTAGTCCTACGGACTCACCCAAAATTTCTTCCAAAAGTGGTCTCCCCTTTTCACATCAATCAGGAGGTGGTACTTCCGACCTTCTTTCCCAGGCCACACTCCAGCCGAGCTGAAATGGTCCTACATACCCTGGACTGTAGAAGGGCATTGAACTTCTACCTTGACCGTACGCGGGAGCACCGTAAAGCTGCTCAGCTTTTTGTGTCCTTTGATCCCAATAAATTGGGACTCCCGGTCTCCAAGCGTACTCTGTCCATCTGGGTTGCGGACTGTATCACTTGGGCTTATGGGGCAGCCGGACTCTCCTTGGATGGTCGAGTCACGGCTCATTGTGTTCGGGCAAAGGCTACGTCAGTGGCTTACCTCCGCTCTGTTCCGCTGGCAGACATCTGCCGGGCCGCTACTTGGTCTTCGAGCCAGACTTTTGCGGTCCATTACAGTCTCGAGAGGGAGTCCCGCAGGGACAGTGCTTTCGGACAGGCAGTCCTCCGTAATCTCTTTGAGGTTTGAGCAACTCCTACCCTCCATCCCGGATGTGGGCTACCGGTGGGTAATAATTCAGCGAAGATTCTTTCCTTCTGTGCTGCTGAGCTAGAGGGAGCTCATTTTTGTGCTTAGGGTCTCCGGTAGCCTTAAGCTTGGGAGTCCCATATGTGAGGACTGACTTCCTGCTTGGTCCTGGAGAAAGCGTAGTTACTCACCTGTAACAGGTGTTCTCCAGGAGCAGCAGGAATCAGTCCTCACAACCCTCCCTCCTCCCCGTGGAGTTGCAATCATCTGCTTAAGTTTTTTTTGCAAATTTTTATGCTGTCTTTTTTAGCTATGTCATCTGACTGGCTAAGATGGCACCCTTGGGCGGGAAGGCGACCGCGCATGCGCGCTGCAATTCCCAAAGGCTTTCTTTGAAAGCTGGGGAAAATTGCTCCGCGAGGGCTCCGTCGGCGCCGACGTCACCCATATGTGAGGACTGATTCCTGCTGCTCCTGGAGAACACCTGTTACAGGTGAGTAACTACGCTTTATTGTTCCCTCATATGCCAAAGGAAGGAGTGCAGAAAGTACATTGTCCTTGCAACATGATATTTTCAATATATTGAGAGCCTCCTCTTTTGAGTATAAGGTCTGTCCAAAAAGAAACCAAACTTGCTAAAGAGAGCACCAATAAGCCAACACAGCAGACTCGCGATAATGGTGATGTGTATTGGTGACCTTGAGCTTTAGCCTCCCATTTGCTCAATCACGCCACATGAATTAGTTATGAACTACATGCAGTAGAGTGAACTTGTCTCATGTGCCTTTTGCTATTTCTGAAACATGTCATAGCAGGCGATCTTTCAGAGTGGATTTCAACTTCAGGAACAAAAAGAAGTCTGCAGGGGCCAAATCTGGAGACTAGAGAGGCTGTGGGACTAGAGACATCTCATGCTTCACCAAAAATTCATGGATAAGCAGCGATGAGTGATTGTGACACAGTTCGCCTTTTGCTCATCTGTCCAGAGATGTGGGTCAAATTTTGCAGCAACATGATGCATCTGAATTTTTTTCAGTCACAATTGTGTGACACAAACTTTTACTGATGCATATTTCTTCAGCAACTTCACGGACAGTTAGGCGATGATTTTCAAGAATCAAAGCACGTGCTTTTTTTAATGTGATAGTGTATTGATGTGGAAGGCCATTCAGTTTTGGGATCGCCTTTAGTGGACATTCTGCATGATTTGAAACATCTGTACCATTCGTAACATTGTTTGTGGCTTAAGCAGTCCTCTCCATAAGCTTGCTGCAACATCTGAAAAGTCTGGGTAAAAGTCAGTTTCACACAGAATTTCATGCAAACGTGTTGCTCTTCAAGATCCTTCATATTTCAACTTGCAAAAAAATAGCAAAAGACACATGAGACGAGTTCACTCTACTGCATGTAGTCCATAACTAATTCACATGGCGTGATTCGTCAAGTGGAAGGCTAAAGTGCAAGGTCACCAGTACACATCACCGTTATCGCGAATCTGCTGTGTTGGCTTGCTGGCGCCCTCTTTAGCAAGTTTGGGGGTTTTTTGGACAGATCTAGTATTGGTACCCAGAAATATCTCTGAGCTTCAGATTTTCAAGCCAGTATTCAGGAGCAACTCGCTGACATGCCATGCCATGGAGACAATCATTTCAGAGAGAAGGTGGAAGAAGCTGATACCATAATCAAGCAGCACTCTGACACCTTAAAACTCTCCAGGCACACCTCTGACCCAACCTCTGCAATATCTTAGAGGTTTCACAGCGGAGAGCAGTGAAAATCCTACTACTACTCATAAGCATAGGTATTTGCCTGCCTCCTGCTATACCCAGTCCAAGCAACTTGTTCATGCCCAACCTTGGCAGGAAAAGATTCAGAAACTCCAGCCTGCATTCAACCAAAACCAGAGTCAGGATTTTGGACTGGCTCCTGGAGAACACAGCCAATTTTTCCCATACCCTTCTCAGGCAACCTTCCAGTCTGTGGAAGGCTCACTCTTTGCACAGAAGGTGGCCCCTTCTAACTTCCAATTCTTTGGTTCTCAGAATAGTACAGGAAGGCCACAGACTTCAATTATTGACCTACCACCAAATTGTCCACCAAGGTGCCATTCCATTTCCCCTCTGCATCAGGTGGTTCTTCTACAGGAACTCTCTGCGCTTCATTCTGCACATTCAGTCAAGCCCGTTCCACTAGGGCAGCAAGGGCAGGGATTTTACTCAAGGTATTTCCTGGTGCCCAAGATGACAGAGGGGAATTCCATCCAATCCTAGACCTCAGAAACGTGAACAAATTCCTGCTCAAAGAAACATTCAGGTTGGGGTCTCTGGATCTAAAAGAGGCTTGCACCCACATACAGATAAATCCCACTCATAGAAAGTAGCTGCTATTCGTCATAGAAAACATCACTTCCAGTACCGCATACTGCCCTTTGGTCTTGTATCAGCACCTCACATCGTTACAAAATGTCTCGTGGTTGCCACAGCATTTCTATGCAAGCTGGGAGTACACGTGTTTCCCTATTTGGACAATTGGCTGCTCAAGAGTGCCTCTTAGAAAGGAGTTCATGAATTTGTACACATCACCTTCCAAGTGTTAGAGCTACTAGGGTTTGTCATCAGTTATTCCAAATGCAAATTGAACCCGTCATGTCAATTAGAATTTGTCAGAGCTCTGGTAGATGACGCGGGTGAAATCCTTTCTTGCCGCAAGACGGGCTCGCCCACTTAGTGGTGATAGTGGAGGATGTACAAAACTCAGCAGACATCAGCAAGAACTATTTTGAGGATGTTAAGTCACATGATCTCAGTGGTTCACCTCACTCCATTGGCACATCTCCATATGAGACAATCTCAGTGGACTTTGAGTACTCAGTGGACACAGGCCACTGGCAGCCTCAATGATGTAATATTTGTCACTTTTCCCCTCCAGGATTCTCTGTCCTGGTGGATGGAACATTCCAATCTGGACAGAGGTTTTCCTTTCCAAATTCCTCCCTACCAAAAACTCCTCATGACAGGCGCATTGAAGCTGGGCTGGGGAGCTCAGGTAGATGGGTTCCACACTCAGGGACATGGTCTGCTCAAGAGAGTCTCCACAAGATCAGTTTCTTGGAGGAATATTAAATGATCTAAAGGCTTTCAGAGATTGGTTAGCCAACCAAATTGTGCTCATTCAAGTGGACAACCTAGTAACTATGTTCTGTGTCAACAAGTAGAGAGGAACAGGCTCATATCTCCATTGCTGGGAAACAGAAAGTAGAACTTTGCCATCTCCCAAGGAATTGAACTCAGACTGGTGGACATGACAGAGCCTAGACCCTGGATTGGGGAGTGGGACGGCCCCTTGATAGATCTTTTTGCCATGCCTTTAGTTCTCCTTCAGGGTGGACACGCACGGCAGACTAGCCACAGATGTCTTCCTTCTTCATTGATGAGAGGGACTTCTGTTCCTCCGATTGTGAAATCTCTTCTGAAACTCAAGAGCGATGGAGGCATGATGATTCACATCACTCCTTATTGGTCTCGGTAGCTGTGATTCCCTCTCCTCGAACTTTACATCTGGGATCTGTCTGGCAATTTACCAATTCTTCTTACACAGGATCGAGGGACGATGGTGCATCTTAATATAAAGTTCCTAGCTCTCACAGTTTGGATGTTGAGAGTTAGACATTGTCCTCCTTCAGCCTTCTGGTTGGTGTTACCAGTGTCCTCTTGGCTTCCAGAAGAGAGTCTACTCAGTAGTCCTCAAAGTGGAAGAATTTTGCCATCTGCTGTGAGTGGAAAGCTTTAGATACCTTCTCTTGTCCCACACAATAGCTACTTGAATACCTTCTACATCTGACAGTCTGGTTTGAAACCAACTCTTTAAGGGCTCACCTTAGTGTAATTGGTGCTTATCTCCATCATGTAGAAGGTAAATCCAACTCTTGGTCTTTAGTGTTCATTTTATGCAAGACTTGCTTCTTGTAAAGCCTCCTCTCAGGCTTCCTGTAGTGTCTTGGGATCTCAATATGGCACTGAGTCAACTGATGAAAACTCCCTTCAAGCCACTAAATGCCTGTGACCCTGAAGCTTTTGACCTGGAAGGTCTTGTTTTCTGTGGCAGTAACTGCAATGTGCAAAATTACCAAACTCCAGGCTCTAGAAGTTGATCTGCCCTTCACAAAGTTTTTCAGGAATAGGTTAGACATATCCTAAATTCCTTCCTAAGGTGGTGTTGGACTTCCACCTTAAGTAGTTAGTCATTTTGCCAACCTATTTTCCAAGACTCCATGCTCACAAGGGAGAAAGTGTACTGGACACAGACTAAGAGTGTCTTGGCCTTCTACTTGGAGTGGACTAAGACCCATAGACAATCCAGCTAACCTTTTGTTTCATTTGACCAAAATAGTTTGGGGGCTGTCTCACCAAACACACACTGTCAGTTTGGCTCTCAGTTTACATTTCTTTCATATATGCACAGGCAGGCTTGAGCCTTTGAGGGTCATGTCACAGCTCACAATGTCCAAGTTGGTGGCCCACTTACATTTAGTCTCCATGGAAGAGATTTGCAAAGCTGCTACCTGGACTTCGAGCCATACATTTACCTCTTACTACCATTTGGATGGGAATTTCTGACATGACAGCAGATTCGGCCATTCACTACTTCAGAATCTGTTTGGGGTCTAGAATCCAACTCCATCCCCCTCCCCCAAGCCTTTGTTACATGCTGCTTTAAAAAAATAAAAAGAAGCAGCAGCAGCTTTGGATGGTTTTAGAAATATGGAAGCTGAAAGTAAGGTGTTCATCAAATAGAACCCCAAGAGAGCAAATCAGAAATTTAATTGAGATGAACAAGTTTCAGACATCATGTGATAGCCAGAGTACTTCAATTGTATTTGGGTTAAGAACCATTTTATGGGACTGAAGCCAGGTTGCTATGGAGTGTAACTTGGGGTCTACTTCGACTTGAAACATAGGGTCATCCTGCTTGTCTACAGAGAAAACAGTTCCTCACCTACTACTACTAATCATATGTATAGCACTACAAGGCATACTCAGCACTGTACAGAGACATGTAAGAGACGGTCCCTGCTCATCAGAGCTTACAATCCAGTCTAGACAGACAACATAACAACTGGGGACTTGGAGCCCCTCCCTCCTCCCCTGATGTCTTTTAGCCTAGCTAGTTACCACCTGAGGAAAATTGTGCAGTGTTGGCAGGTGGGAAGATGCACAGTAGAACCCTTCTAAAAGCATCTGGAAGGAGCTGAGAGAGGTTCCTACGTAAGAGCTCCATCACTGATGTTACCCATATGTGAGAACATTCTGCTGTCTATGGATAACACCTGCTACAGGTGAGTAACTTTGTTTCATATAGATGGCAGGTATTCTGGGGAGATTGTTTGAATGTACTGGGGTTGGCTCGCTCTCCTTCCACATTTCATGCTCCCACCAACCTAATGCACATATAGATAGAGGTAGGAGTATAAGAAAGTGCCAGATACATCTAAAAAAAATCTATCTCCATTTAAAAAAAACCTCTCTTTCTGTTCTTCAGCTCCTGTTGCCGCCTTTTTTAAAGGAAAGGGTGACTTTATTTAAAGCAGGAGACACCCTATAAACAGAAGTTTTTTTCCTGGCATGTTTTATTTTTAATCCATACTATAAAACTCTGGAAAATGAATTAAATGTCCTATGTAAAGCTGCACAATATGGTGTGAGTGTTTTTTGTTTGATACTTCATCCCTGCCCCAAAGTATTAAACTAAAGATCTATGAGCATGTGTCTTTTTGATGCCTTTTTGAAACTCTCAAAGCCAAGCACTGGTTGTCTTGGAGTATTTATTTATTTATTTAGCTGTATTTATATCCCGCTTTTCACCGGGTCAAAGCGGTCAATTGGGAGATACATTTAACATGAGGGGATATGAGACACATACACTAATACTTACAGGGAACATGGGCAGTGGAGGGTTAAGTGGCTTGCCCATGACCACAAGGAGTGCCTATAGGACTAGAAATCCCAGTCCCTCCGGGCTGAGATTGCTGTCCCCAGGTGGGACTTGAACCCCCAGCCCTCCGGCCTGAAGTACCTTGTCCTAACCACTAGACCACTCCTTTTGATATGAGCTCTCGATTAGAATGTCTCAAATCTTTCCTAGATATCCCATAGTCAGTTTTGTTTTCATGTATTGGTAAAGAAAATGCATGAGAGAAATTTGCAATATACTCTGTTTATGACATATGTAGATTTATCTTATGCATCTTCTGTGTCTGTCCCGAGAACATTAGTGGCTGTGGAGTCCCAAAACAGATTTGGGAAGCCTTGCTGTAGATACTGCTTATATTTATTTATCTATCAACTTTTTTATACTGCTATATCTACCAGTCATAGCAGCTGGATATCTCCGATGCACCTATCATTATGGCGTCTCCACCCAAGGTGTCATCACCGATGGCTGCAGCATCAGCCCCCTCGCAGATGGCGGTTCTGGAGGAATGCCATTGAGCCCTAAAAGCTCATTTGGTGGCAGTGGAAGCTTTCTGGAATGCAGGCTTCATGGCATGGAAACATTGTCACTACACTCCTTCCGGCCTATCCTGGAGACCCTTGCCCTTCCTGCTGAGGTCACAACATCTGGTGGGAGATCGGTTTCGACTCCAGTTGCTGGAGCCATCTCCTTCTCCAGTATATCAGAGTCCAAGGCCCAGGAACACTGCCATCAGCATGTTGGGTGGCGCAAGTGCCATCAACGTTCATCCGTACTCCCCTCCAGCTGCAAAGCCGGTGGGAGGAGGAGAGTCTGCACTATTTTGATTTCCTCTCGGAATCCGAATCTGAAGCCAAGGCGGAATCAATGGCATCAGACCTCCAGTCCCCTGACCTCCCATCCAATCCATCACCTCCCACCCGAATGGCATAAGTTTCTCCCAGAGAACATGTCTTTCCAGGACTTTGTTAGGGACATGGCTAAGGCCACCCCCTTCTCTTTGGAGTCAGAGGGGGAACCGAGAGCAGAAGAACTGGAACTACTCCAATGCCTCCCGGGAGGCAGTGACAGTTCCCATCCACCATGTACTATAATGATTGCTGCTGCGGTTGTGGGAGGCGTCACTCTTGTTTCCAGTCATCAGCCACCAGCTCAATTCCCTGTACCACGTCCAGAAGGCCCTGGGGTTTGAGACGCCTCAATTGCCCCACAGTTCCATTGTGGTGAAGTCTGCTTTGAAGCACGTGAAGAGTGCCAAGACGTACACCTTGATCCCGACGAGTCGCAAGGCTCGAACCCTGGACTCCTTCGGGAGGAAGTGCTTCCAAGGTTCCATGCTGATTGCCAAGATACTGGCTTAGCAGACTTACATGAGCATGTTCCTCAAGGATATCATGTTGGACCTGGAGAACTTTGCCCCCCTTATTCTCGAGGATCATCGCGAGTCCTTTAGGGGTCTCGTGGCTCACAGCAAGGATTGTTCGAAGTTCATGGTATGAGGCACCTATAACACCTTTGAATCTGTGGGCAGGGTGGTGGCTGTGGGAATAGCCGCCTGACAGATGGTGTGGCTACAGGCTTTGTGTCCCCTGTCGGAGCGAGAACCTCTTCGGGAAACCCATGGAGGAGAAAGCTGATGAGCTGGAGAAAGAGCAGACTCTTCAGAAAGATTGTGGCCCCAGCATGGGAGAAACATCACGCCAAGAAGGTATTCTATCTGTACTCAAGAGCATAGCTAGCCAACTGTTGCCCGTCGAGATACCCCCTTAGGTCAGGGGGCAGCTTGTACACTTTGCCCACTGGTGGCCCCTCATCACCTCAAACACTTAGGTGCTTCAGATTGTCCAAAGCAGATATCGGCTGCACTTCACCCAACTGCCACCTCTGTATGACCTTGGGGAGTACCCCATGGATCCCGCATACCAGAGCCTTCTGCAGACCAAGGTTGAGGCTCTATCTGACCTTGCCATTGAGCTGGTCCCACTGGTTCAGATCTTCTACTCCAGGTACTTCCTGGTCCCCAAAAAGATTCCATCCAATTCTGGACCTGTAAAGCCTCAACTGGTTCCTGGTGTACAAAATGTTCAAAATGGTCTCATTAGGGACGCTGCTCCCGTATCTTGTACAGGATGATTGGCTATGCTCCTTGGTCTGAAAGATGTGTATATGCATATTACAATCCACCCACATCATAGGCAATACCTTCTCTTCATGCTGGGCAGCCGATGCTATCAGTATTGAGTGCTCTCCTTTGGCCTGGCTGCGACCCCCCCCCCCGAGTCTTCACAAAGTGTCTGGCAGTCATGGCTGCCTTCATCTGGATCTAGAGTGTCTTTGTCCTCCTATATCTAGATGATTGGCTGATCAAGGCTAACATGCTGGCAGGTGATCGGCAGTCTACCGTGCTCACAATTCAGGTGCTCAAGGGCCTCGGCTTCAGGGTCAACTACCTGAAGTCTCACCTGCATCTGAAACAGCAGTTTGAGTTCATCAGGGCCCTCCTCTATACCACTTAAGAGTGAGCCTTTCTCCCGATGGACCACCTGCAGCATCTCATCGAGGTAGTGGGCACTTTCCGGTGCCAACACCACACCATGGTCTGTGGGCTGTTGAGAGCCCTTGGACACATGGCTGCCACAGTGCATGTCACTCCTCAGGCCCACTTCTTCATGCAGCAGGCCCATTGAACCATGTGCATGCAATGACAGCAAGTGTCAGGCCATCTGCAAGACAGAATGGTGGTCACCATCCAACTGGCGCAGTCCCTGGCATGGTGTCTTGAACTGGACAACCTGCTACGGGGCCTCTCATTTCAGCCAGTGGCCCCCCTGCAAAACTCATGACTGACATATCCAAGCTTGGCTGGGGTGCGCACCTTGATGATCTCAGCACCCAGGGGCTCTGGTCCAAGCAGGAGAGTCTCCACCAAATCACCTTCCTTGAGTTTCAGGCCATAGCGAATGTCCTCTGTGCCTTTCATGCACACCTGGCGAATCAGGTGGTCCTGATTCAAACAGACAACCAGGTGGCGATGTTCTCTGTGAACAAGCAGGGTGGAACAGGATTGCACCTCCTGTGCTGGGAGGCTGTTTGCCTGTGGAGGTTTGCCCTGCTCCACAGCATGGACCTCAGGGAGACTTATCTGCCCGGCGAGCTCAACGGCTTGGCAGATCACCTCAGCCGGGTGCTTCAGCCTCAAAAGTGGCCCTCAAGAGGGAGGTGGTGGATCAGATCTTCTGGGACTGGGGCACCCCAGTGATGGATCTTTTTGCCACAGAGCAAAATGCCCAGGTAGCCTGGTTCTGGTTTCAGCCTGTGGTCACCTGGCCTCAGATGCCTTCCTTCTCCACTGTGGGGAGGGCCTGTTGTATGCCTGCCCTTCGATACCACTTATGACAAAAACTCTCCTGAAGCTCCAGGCTAAGAGGGGGCTCCATGTTCCATGTAAACCACCTTGACATTTTTGAAAGGCAGTATATGAATACAGCTAAATAAATAAATGATTCTCGTTGCCCCATACTGGCCCAGGCAGACATGGTTCCCTCTGCTCTGCAGCTCTTGCTGAGGAAGCCTCTTTGCCTGGGCTGTGACCCAAACCTTATCTTGCTCATGGCATGGATGCTGAAAGGGTAGTCCTCACGGAGCTTGATCTCCCCGAGAGCATTACCAAAATCCTGCTGGTGTCCTGCAAGGACTTGACATGCAAGGCCTATGTGCTCAAGTGGTGGCAGTTTGCCATCTGTTGCACTGGTAGGGCTCTGGACCCCTTGTCCTGCCCCGTGGACCGGCTGCTGGAGTACCTCTTGCATCTCTCTGACTCTAGGCTGAAGTCTAATTCAGCACACATTCACTTCAGCGCAATTGAGGCTTACTGTCACAGCTGTGAAGGGAAGACACTTTTGGCCCAGCCTCTAGTGACTCAGTTCATGAGTGGCCTGCTTCTCTCGAAGCCCCTGCTCAATCTCTCCTATAGTCACTTAGGACCTCAATGTGGTCCTTGGTCAGCTGATGCGGGCTCCTTTTGAGCCGCTGGACTTGTGCCCACTGAAATTCTTGACATGGAAGGTCCACTTCCTGGTGGCCGTCACATCAGCGTGACTCATCAGGGAGCTCCAAGCTCCTCTCGCTTACCCTCCGTATACCAAGTTTCACCAGAACCACATAATGCTTCACACACCCCCCCACTTTCTGCCAAAGATGGTCTCGCGTTCCACCTCAATCAGTTCATTGTCCTTCTGACATTCTTTTCCTGGCCTCACATGAACTGCGGTGAGGTGGCCTTGCATGCACTTGACTGTAAGCGTGCATTGGCCTTCTATCTGGAGCACACAAAGGCGTACTGTCTATCCACCCAGCTATTTGTCTCATTTGGCCCCAATAAGCTGGGGGGTCACTGTCTCGAAGCATGCAGTATCCCCCTAACTAGCAGACTGCATCTTTCATGCATATTCGCTGGCTGGGTTGAGTCTTGAGAGTCATGTCACAACTCATAATGTCCAGGCGATGGCTACATTGGTGGCCAACTTTCCATTCTGTCTCTGTAGAGGAAATCTGCAGGGCTGTGACGTGATCTTTGGTCCATACTTTTGCAGCCTACTACTATCAGAATGGGGATTCCTGATGGAATAGCAATTTTGGCCAGGCTGTACTCTGACATCTATTTGGGTCTTAGATTCAACTCCTGTCCACTGGCCCTTCTGTCCACCCAGGCTACCTACTCAAAATTCCCTCAGGTCAATATCTGCTGAGGTTACTGAATCAGATGAGTCCCTCGGTGGGACTACCTCTCTGGTCTTCCTGACTTCTCCAGTTCTTGTTGCCCAGTTGGGATGCTTATCTCCTTGGATAGCTTGAGAGTCCGATATGTGAGGACTTTTCCTGCTTTTTTATGGACAAAGTGTAATTACTCACCTGTAATGGGTGTTCTCCATGAACAGCAGGAATAAATCCTCTCAACCTTCCCACCTCCCCAGGGAGTAGCCTTTTTGCCTCCTCCTATGCTATTATACTGGAGAGCATGGCACTGTGGCAGGTGGGAAGGCAAGTGCATGCGTAGTGTACTTCCCAAAAGCTTCCTTTGGCAGCTGTGGAACATTCTGTGCCGAGATTCGTCTGTGACGTCGCCCATATGTGAGAACTTATTCCTGCTCTTCACAGAGAACATCTGCTACAGGTGAATAACTATGCTATCCAGCCTAAAACCATTTTTTTTCTCCCAGGCCTTTGAGGGCTAAAATTCTGATTGGCAATGGAGTAGGGTACCTGCATTGGATCCTGAATCTCTTCTCTGTATCCTCTCTCCCTCTTATTTTTTGCTATCCTTTTTTTCCCCATTTACTTTTATCATTTCTTTGTAAACCATTATGATGTGGCAAAAAAGGTGGTATGTTAAGTTTTACAATAAACAGAAAATTCCTACTCTTTTTGGTAAGTTCCCAACATCTCCAGTACAAAGTGCTTCCAATCAGACTAGTGGTAGCACCATGAATCTTCATAAGATGTTTATCTGCAAGCAAGGCATTCAAATCTTCATCTGTTTGGACAGTTGCCTCCTGATGGCTTCTACTCAGGAACAAGCTGCTTCCATATGTTGATGCTTAATCTAAACCCTTCAGTCAGACAGTTGTGAAAATAAAAAAATATCATACTGGGTCAGACATCAAGCCCGGGATCCTATTTCCAGTAGTGGCCAATCTAGGTCACATGCCAGGCAAGATCCAGTGGGGGCCTTACTGGATATGAATCCGGCAAAAATGTTCTTTCCAGAAGCAAAATGCAGGCTTTAATATTCTCCATCTTCTCTGTACAATCAAGGAGGACTGTCACTGCACAGCCATATATGAAGATGGGAACTATGGCTTCTACAATCTACATGGTACCTTTTGCACATTTAGAGAAGGAAACTTCAATAGGAGCTCAAATTCCACTGGAAACAGCTAACTTAGTCAGTGTATCACAGAATCCATCCTTCATCACAATTTAACTCTTTCCTCAAATGATGCACTACTCAGGACAATATCCTGTGAAGTTCCCTGTTCTTCCACCTCCGCATTAATTCATTCTTGCCAAGGATGCTTCCAATAGAAGACGAGGAGCTCATTTTGATTCACACCACACTCAAGGTCTCTGGTCCAGATGAGAACAATTACCTCATCATTCATGTGGAGCTATGAGCAACCCTCAATGCGTTTCGCTTACTATCTGCAAGGCAAAGTAGTTCTAGTGTGGAGGAGTAGCCTAGTGGTTGGGGCAAGGTACTTCAGGCCAGAAGGTCAGGGGTTCAAATCCCACCAGAGGACAGCAACCTTGGGCCAGAAGGACTGGGGTTTCTAGTCCCACAGGTGCTCCTTGTGGTCTTGGGCAAGCCACTTAACCCTCCATAGCCCATGTTCCCTGTAAAATAGTTATCTCCAAGTTATAATACCCTGTTCAATGTAATTTTAGTTTGTTCAATGTAAACCACACTGATGCAGAATAGCATGGTATATAAGAGAATGTAAATAAATAAATAAAATAAATATATATCAAGTGGCCATGTATATCAACAACAAATAAGGAGGAATGTGTTCCCTACTCCTCTGTTGAGAATCTGCAGGGATCTTTGATGATAATGCACATCTTTTCCAGACCACTTATCTTTCAGGATCAAAAAAACAGCAGAAAAGCTCAGCATAGTTTTGTAGCCTCACATATGGCCCCTAAATCATAAGGTAGCTGGCACTCTGTTCCACATCTGGGGTGCTCCTCAAGTGGAATTTCTCACAAAGTTCTTCTCTTTTGTTTGAGAAGGCTTGTGCTGGTGTGATGGCTCCAGATGCCCTATCAGTCGAGTGGACCTGGGACTTGATGTATGAATACCCCCTATTCCACTCCTAGCCAAAACTATGTGCAAATTCAAGAGGACAACAAGATCCATGATCCTTATATGCTCCAATTCACCCAGAACACAGCTATGAAACTTTTTTATGGTGCAAAAAAATGTGACCATGTCTCACCCATTCTCATGGAGAAGCACTGACTCTCTGTGGTTAGCCACATTGAATTTAAGACCCTCCTTCTGGCCCATCGTGCTTACTATACAGGGCTCCCAATTTATCTTAGCCGTCTTGATTCCCTATATCCTAGTTTGCTTGTGCAGATCTTGGTGCTCTATCTGTCACTGCCTTCAAAAACAAGACTTAAATTAGCCGCCTTCCACAATAGCGCATTTAGCTATCAAGTTCCTCCAACTCTGGAATGCACTCCCCCCAAGAACTATGACAAGAGAGCTCATACAAAAAGGGTCTAAAAATTTAGGGACAGATATTCAGTAAGGTGAAGGCATCACAATGTGCAGGAAAACACACACCATGAAAGGCACAAATCATGAGTAAAGTTGATTAAACACAGGTAAACCACGAATACAAGGGCTAGCAAATGTGTGGTGGGTGGCGGAAAAGCCTGTATATGCAGTATGAACACTTATGCCATATTGGATGAATGTGGGCAATGTGCATAGGGGGACAAAATGCCCGCATATATGGGACCTAATAGACTAACTGCATATCGTGGATATACGCAATTGGGGGGGAAGCCCCTGCATTGCTCAATATGCCTTCCAATATACCCATGTGATATGGTGCAGACACGGATAATGAAAACCCCACATCACGATGCCTGGTTGTCCACTGCAGGGCTCCCCATTGGTACAATCCCTGAGTAGACCCCTCCTGAGCAGGGGTCACAGATAAAATGGCAAGTCAGAGAAGGCAGGAGAATTTCAGGAGAGAGGAGGCAGAGGCCCTATTATGCATGTTGCTGAGGTAAGAGCGGGTACTGTACCCCAGGGGCCACCACAGGGCCAATCTACAGTTGGCCACATGCATTTGGAGGGCCATCCAGTTGTGGCTGTGTGGGTGAGTATGCTATTGGTGCCAGATGGTGAGTGGGGAAGGGACATGATAGTAGGCAGGCCAGAGGAGGGTGACCCTCAAACCCATAACCTCAGCCTGCCCCCAAAAGGCTATCCATCATGCAAGGGAGAACAGTCTCTGGGAAGAGACAGTATCCAGCCTTGCAATGTCACACAACACAGGGCTGCCACTATAGCAAATAACTTGCCAGTCACCTACAAAGCAGAAACAATAGCTCAGCCTGGTGGAGCACTGAACCCAAACCAAGAAGAGATAGGTTCAAGTCTGGCATAGTGCCATAGAACCAATATGCTGCCAGGATGTTCACACCATCAGCCATTATTTTTAGCAATGCTAATCTCTGCTATGTGGCAGCCCAAAAATAAATATGTTGACTGGAGTAGTGTGTGTTCCCGGCCCCTCTATGGCCCCTTGCAAGGCTAATGATGTGGAAAGGCAGCTTTACTGAGGAGGGAAGTGGTGAACTGTGGGTGGCAGGAGAAGGTCAAGGATGGTGTGAGGGCAAGGTGAGTGCAGTAGCAGTGTAGAGTCAGGGAATGATATATGTGTTAAGGGAGGAGAAAGGGTGCACAAAGAGGCTGGGAGCCAGTTGGCCTACCACCTCTGTGTATGCACTGTAACACCAAAGCATGATGAAAATGTCTGGAGAGGGTACTGCAGGCTCTGTGGTGGAGGGATGGGTGACGGCAGTGCAGAAGGTACAGAAGGGGGCAAATGAGGCGATGGCTGTTTTGTACATTGTGCATGTGTGGTGGGGGACAGGCCCTTAGGTGCTGTGTTAATCCTAAAGGGCAGGTCCCACGTGATGCATGAGTGAGTAAGGAGGCTTCCTTGCTTGCTCCGGGGCTGCCTTGAGGATACATCAAAGATTTCATCACTGCCCTACTGCAGGAAAAGAAAAAGAGTGCTTCACAGGAAGTAGAAGGAAGGCTGCCACTGCGGGTAAAAAATAATAGTGGAACCGGCGTGCCGATATCTGTGAAAAAAGACAGGGAGAAATCCGGCAAGTCTGGGGCCTCCACATCCACGATGACGCAGCCGGCCTTGCCGGTAGTGGAGAGTGCAGACTCTGCGACTGAGGACGTCGTGAGAGAGGTGGTAAAACTGTTGGACCCCAAATTCGATCAAATCTTAAAGAAGTTGGAAGTTGTGGGAGAATCGTTAATGGAAGTTGGGCGCAGAGTAGAGGAACTGGAGCATCGAGTCGCAACCATCAAGGACGAGGAAGGATGACAAACGAGAAAGGACAGCACAACATAAGCTGATCGAAGGCCTGCAAGCGAAGGTGGAAGACCTAGAAAATAGGTCACGCTGTAATAATTTGAGAATAATAGGGGTGCCAGAAGCCACGACAGACAGCAAATTGCTGCCTTTACTCGAAGAATGGCTGCCAAAAGTATTGGGCCTAGATTGTTTGATTGGACAGATAAAAGTGGAACGAGCACATCGCATCGGCATGCGGATGGAAGATAGAAGCCGAGAGTGGTGATTGCCAGAATTCTTAATTTCCAGCATAAAACACAGTTGTTGCCAGCATGTCATAGAAAAGGGAATCTAGTTCTGGACAATCAGAGACTTTTGATTTTCCAAGATTATTCAGCAGCGGTCGCAGCAAAAAGGAAGGAGTTCTCCCCCATCTGTGCGACCCTGTTTAAGAAGCAGATAAGATTTACACTGGCATTCCCAGCAGTTCTGCGAGTGTCGACCCAAGGGCAGAACCATACGTTTGAGACAGCAACAGCGGCAAAACATTTTTTGGAAGGACTGGCGAACGAGGTAGCCCAAAGAGTTGAAGAAGGAGTTTAATCTTCCTAAGTCCTCCAGAGGAGTAGGGAGATGCTGGATGATTGTGTAGCCAGTTTTGCAGCACGGACAGACAAGAGGGGAAATCAACAGGGTTCACAACGGTTTATAATGAGCTGAAGGGAACGACGGATGAAGATGTGAAAAACATGGACGTGAGAGTACTGTTACATTTGTTAATATGATTTAAGTAAGAACTGTGATTATACAAATAGCGATGGCCTGATTGAGAATTGTGAGAAATATAAATCAGTGGGGAGTTATGTACAAGACCAGGAGGGTGGTAGGGGAGAGTCGAGGCAGTCCTGCAGTGCCCAGTCGGGGCCGGGACCCAGCGGAAGAAGGCTGGGGATAGAAGAAAGGATGGTTTCACTGGGGGAAGAGAGAGGAGGGGAGGGGAGGGGCGGAGGGGGGTGTAAGGTACGATTGTGGTATGCATGGGGGAGGGGGGGAGAGGAAGGCGCCGAGTGAAAGAAGGGAAGGGGAGGAGGGATTTGAGGGAGAACACAGGGGGGAAGAATAGCAATGAACCATGGAGGACAGAGAAGTGGTACTGTATGGATTCACTCTACAGTAAAGAGCCCGGGGCTGAGGCTGGGCAGCCCCGGGAAAAATATATGGGAAGGAAGCTGATTAAGGAAATAATGATAAATGAGACTAATGAAACATGATTTACGAATTGTCACTTGGAATGTAGGGGGGGGTGAGCACACCTATGAAAAGTACAAAAATACTGCAAGCATTAAAAAGAGGGAAAACCCAAGTGGCATTCTTGCAAGAAACGCACTTAACCCCTACAGAGCTTGAGAAACTGAAGAGAGATTGGATGGAGACAGTTTATGCTGCATCCTCGGGAAGGCGGAAGCGGGGGGTAGCAATCCTGGTCAAAAGAGGGATTCAAATAGAGATTTTCAAAGAGGAGGCGGACCCACAGGGGCGATTCCTGTTCTTACATGCCAAGTTACAAGGCGAGGAAATGCTCCTGAGAAATATCTACACCCCAAACGTATACAATCACCAATTTTTCAAGAATATCTTACAAAAGGTGCTTGGGGCTTCGAGTATACCTATAATACTAGCAGGGGATTTTAATTGTCCCCATGATCCTGAAATGGATTGGTCACAGTCAGCAGGAGCAGGAGGAGGAGGGTGGCGTAAAAAAGGGGTGGGTTATCTGTATAGAATGGGGGAACTGATTGACACCTAGAGAATATTGCATGAGGGGGAGAGAGATTACACGCATCTGTCGAGAGCGCACCACTCGTGGTCCCGTATTGACTACATATTGGTGTCAAAGAGGTGTTTTGGGAAGGTCATAGATGTTGAGATTGAACCAACTGTAATTTCTGACCATGCAATGATAAGGATGGACTGGATGGGGCGGGGGGGTGGGGTTGTTGGGAGTAGATGGACTTTCCCCAGGCACTTGTGGAAAAATGAGGAATTTCAAAAATATTTGGCAAGGTATTGGGAGGAGTATGTAAAATTTAATGAAGAGCATGCAAGTACAGTGGCTATATTCTGGGAAGCAGGGAAAGCAGTAATGAGGGGGCATATCATTGCATTTGTAGCAAAGGAAAGGAAAAGGGTTAATGAGAGCCTATTGAAATTAGCACAAGAGTTGCGGGAGCTTAAGAGAGAGGCAATGGTGAATCCGTAGTGCAAGCAGATGGGAGCCTACTTAGAGACACAAAAATGTCTGAACTCAGTGTTGCAGGAAAGAGCAGCGTATTCGATGCAGTACTATAGGCACCAATTCTTCAGATATGGTGATAAGACAGGGAAGCTTTTAGCTCGATTGGTGAGAGACTGGAGCGGCGCGAAAATGATAACCACTATTCGAGATAGGGATGGTGTAAAGCACAATGAAGCACAGAAAGTACTGCAGGTATTTAGGCAGTTCTACTTAGATTTATTTACACTGGAGGGGGAAGATAAGGAACAAGAGGAGAAATTTCTGAATGCGGTGAAACTACCGAAACTGACAGAGCTGGAGGCTAAGGAACTTAACAAGCCCATTTCGGGGAATGAAATGCAAAAAGTCATAAGAATGAGCACTCCGCATAAGGCGCCAGGGCCAGATGGCTATGGGACTGTTTTTATAAACTATTACAGATGCAGGTGGCACCAACACGTGCAGCTCTATATGGAGAGGTGATAGAGACAGGCTGCTTTTCAAAGGAAATGAGCATGGCCGCCATATCGCTGATACCAAAGCAGGGGAAAGATCCAGAGAATCCAGCTTCATATTGGCCCATCTCTCTGATTAATTATGATATGAAAATCTTAGCCTCAGTTCTCACTGCAAGGCTGCAGAAGGTGCTCCGGAATTTGGTTGGTGCGCACCAAATGGGGTTTGTGAAGGGTAGCGATGCATTCTTAAATATAAGCAAGGTACTTTTGGGAATGGAAAGATGCCTGCTTAGAGAGACCCCACTGCTACTGGTAAGTTTAGACGCTGAAAAAGCTTTTGATCGGGTCTCTTGTCCTATATGTTTGAAATTCTGCGCCGATTCAGGTTTGGGGGAGACTTCATAAAATGGGTCGGAGCGCTTTACACAGATCCGTTGGCTTGTGTTATGTTTGGAGGGGAATACTTGCAGGCATTTTCATTAGGGCGTGGCACGAGGCAAGGATGCCCCCTGTCGCCCCTACTGTTTGTGCTCCAGTTAGAACCTTTGTTGCTGTCTATTAATAAAACAGAAGAGATACAGGGGATAGAGTGGAAGAACGGCGGTGTTAAAGTAAGTGCCTTCGCTGATGATATGCTTTTATGCCTGCAGGACCCCCAGAGGTCCTTAGAGACAGCGTTGCATTGCATAGAGAATTTTGGGAAGTTCTCGGGGCCACGGATAAATAAAACTAAATCATTGGTGCTTGAAGTGGGAAGTGGAGTAAGGTTGAACTGGAAGGGCAAATTTCCGCTGAGGTGGGCAGAGGGGCAGATTCGCTATCTAGGGATTTATATTCCAGAGAAACTGTTGCAGCTTTAGAATGTAAATGTCCGCCCAATGATGGAAAAAACAATGGCTCGGCTAAAAAAGTGGCGAGATCTGCCCATATCTCTCATGGGCCGCATTGCCTTGTTCAAGATGATGGAGCTCCCTCGATAGATCTATCTCCTCCGTCATGTTCCATTATGGATAATGAGGAAAGACGTGGCACTATTGCAAAGTCACATTAACAGATTCTTGTGGAAGGGGCGGAGATCCCGAATCGCTATTGCCACTCTGATGAAACCCTTAGAGGAGGGTGGAGTGGGCCTATTACCCTTACAAACTTATAACCTAGCCTGTTTGCTGTGGCCCTTGAGAGATGTAGTGCTGGGTACTGCTGAGACGCTACCAATTGAAATGATAGATGAGATGGCTGTGTCAACAGAAAAAGCTTTGTTGGAGGGGGACAGACTGTCTTCCGCTGGCAGGTACTGGAAAGTTTATACCGGGCATTCAGGGCATAGTGGCGAGGAATTGGGCATGGTATGGCGTGCTAAATGTGGGCCACTTAAGAATGAATGGCGCTCCGGAAGTAGACTCCTACCAAGCATTGCAGCAGAGATTTAATTTGGAATCCAAGGATTGTTACTTCTATCTGCAGGCTAGACATTATGTGAGAAGTGTGCAGAAAGAGTACAGTAATAAAGTTAAATAATGGAGGTATGTTAGATCTCTTTAACAGCTTGGAGGGAAAAATAACGGCGCGTAGGTTAAGAGAGGAGTTATTCCCAGAGGGAGATCTGGGAGCTCTGGAGAAGCTGGCTGAGAGGTGGCAGCAGGATGGAATGAAAAGGGTAACAGTGGACGGGCTACGGGAGGTGTTTAAGGCAATCAAATCGGTCTCGGAATCCGTACGGATGCAGGAGACACAATACAAATTTCTTTGGAGGGCCTATGTTCATGATGTTTGGGCTGCGAAGGCTGGGGTAATCTCGACAGATGTGTGTAAGCTGTATGGGAAAGAAAAGGTGACATTCCTACACCGATTTTGGTATTGTGCGCAAATACAAATTTCTGGCGGGGGGTGTGGGCTAAACTTGATGGATGGCTGGCACATCGCTCAATCATTTTGCCAGAGTGGTGTCTGTTTGGGCTGTGGGAGGAAGGGATACTGGTTGGAATGCATCAGGGGAAACTGTATCAGAAGGGCTCTGTAGTGGGCAAGCAATGCATTTTGCGCCATTGGGTATCAGGAACCCCTCCGGAGATTATGGAATGGGAACAGCGAATGATAGATTTAATGAATATGGAACAAAAAACGGCTAGAATACTGGGAGGCAACAAGCTGGTGTGCTTTGAAAAAATTTGGGACCCAGTCCAACAGGGTATGAGGGGGTGGGGTTAGAGTGGGGTGAATCCATAAAGGAAAGGCAGGGAAGGAAGATGGAATGTAAAGAAGTCAGCAAGAATTGACTCAATAGTGAGAACTAATACTTGGTAAGGGGGAATAAGGTTGAAGGTGAAATCGAAGAGGATGAATGAATGGATGGATGGAGGGTGAATGAGTAATAGGGGTAGGGGTAAGGGGGGAAGAAGAAGGGAGGGGATTGGAGGGAGGCAGGGAGTGGGTAAAGGGGGTAGAAGCGGGTACCAGAGGCACCAGTATGGCCAAAATGGCCAAAGTGATTAACGTGGAAGACTGAAAAGCAATGGAGAGGGCAGTTGGGGATTAAAGTTGTAAAGGGATATAAACTCGTCGAAGCTTTGGTAGATAACCCCGAGGATTTAAGAGCGGTGATTGTAGCGGTTGTTAATGAACAGTATCAATATCAAGGTCTAGATATAGCATTGTGATTAATGTTAATATTAAGGTTTATAGTATAAAGGACAATGTAAGCCTGAAGTAACTATGGAAAATATAGGCAATAGTAAGAATAACAAAATGAAGCTAGGGGTACCAATGTGTCCAATGTGGATATCGTGGAATACGAATAGTCGAGGGAAAGAGTCGTTGGGGGGTTAAGATTGTAAGGGACTATGTAGCTGTTAATTCTTGGGATGGTAGCATTCAAGGCTTTAAGAGAGATAAGTGTAATTAATGGGTGCAGGACAAACTGATTGATATCCCCTGCATAGGAGAGAACTTATTCAGGAAGCCCATGGCGGAAAAGGCAGCAGAGATAGAGACCTGTGATAGGCGATGGCCTACTTCATCTTGTAAATGTAAGAATGTGGCAGAGGCCTGTCTCTGCCTGCCTGTCAGCTCTGCGTGAGTCCTCCCCCCTCCACCTCAGAGTATTATAACTGACTCTGGAATATTACAGAAATTACCAGTAGCTGTTAGAAACACTTCTCACTTTGCTTTGCCTTGATAAGAATGTCTTCTGATAAGAACGTAAAACTCTTCCACTGTTTTTGTTATGTTTTAAGCACAGATGTCTGTGTCAGTATTATTGCTTGCACACTGTGTCCTTGCTAATACACTGACCTTGTAGAGAGAAGCAGATTGAAATTCAGCAGAATATGTTATGTCTAAAGTTTTGAGCCATGGCGAGAGAGATGTGCACGGGGGGAACAGGGGGGTAAGCCCAGTCACAGATGGCTATTGGATGAAAGTAGCTGGGCCACCAAGACCAATGAGGAGGTTGACCTGTATTAGATTGGGGAAGAAAGGTATATAAACTGTCATTTTTCTGAGCTCTGGGCTCAGCCATTTTGTATGTAATCATTGTCTGAGTCTGTGCACATTAAACTGGCTTGAATTCTAGTCAATAGACTCCGGGTTTTATTGGTTGTGGACACTTCGCTATTACATATTCTTGGTGCGTTGGCCGGGAAGGCGTAATACGCAAATGGTCCGCAAGTGATACTACCACATATTACCGCCTCAAGGTTTGATCTGGCTGGGACCACAGCCGACCGACGTGGAGAGGATCCCAGGCGCCGACCAGTCCCTTGCATCGGAGGGTTCCGCCCTGCCTCGGCGGCCTGCTGGGTCCAGCTGGCCAACACCTCGAACCCAGGGGAATCCAGGATTCAACCCAAGGTGGAACTGGTTGCGCAGCGCATTAGCTACCGGATCCGGTGAGTATTGATTTTTCTGGTTCTTAGTCAGATAGCTTTGGGAAAGTCTCGAGATGAATTTGGTACAGTAACAGGTAAAGGAAGTCTGATCAACTTCCAGGGCAGCACTAGTAACCTTGCATGAGTATGCGCGGGGCGAAGCTGCTGACCCTTTTGGTTTGGTAATTTTGGTTTAGTCAGTTAGGTTTTGGAATTTGGGAAATGCTAGCATGTTTGGTTGTGTGAAGTGTGCTTGAGAGGTCTTGCAATACAGGCCAAGCGAGAGCGGACTCCTAAGTAGCGCAGTTCCTGGCAGGGCGACCTCGCCCAGGTCACGAACAGGAGGAAGCGTCTGTTGTTTGTCCCCCTCATTGTTCTGTGGGCTGTGCGGACCCCTTAACTGCAGCCATCCTACCTACCCTTTCTGTTTGCTGTCTTGTACGTTATACGTTATAATGGGAGGGGCGGAGTCCGTACAAACTCCGCTGAACTGTATGATCACGAATTTTAAGAAAGGTTTTAGTGGTGATTATGGGATAAAAATGACAGCGACCCGCTTAGGAATATTGTGTAGTAGGGTGTGGCCGGCGCTGGACGCCGGGTGGCCACCAGAAGGTACTTTTGATATCCAAATTGTGACCCGTGTGCACAAGGTAGTGCGCAGCTATAGTCCCGAACAGTTTCCCTATATAGATTCCTGGTTAGGTATATGTGAGAAACAGCCCTCTTGGATGAAGCATTGCTGTGAGGGACAGAGTAAAATTATGTTAGCAACTACCACGAGAGTCCCTGCCAAGAAAGAAAAGCACCCTATTTATGTAGCCCAAGAGTCTCCAGAGATCCCAAAGTATCCACCCGCCTTTCTGTATACTCCAGTCCCGTCAGCACCACCCCAAGTACCCCCATTGGTACCCCGAGTAGAGCCAGAGGTAGCGAGTGTACCTCCAGCCGAGGTGCCTCCACCGGAGCAAGTGAGCGTACCTCCAGCCGAGGTGCCTCCACCCGAGCAACCACCTCCAAAACTTGAAGAGCAGACCCATCCCCGCAGAAGTCGGAGCCCTAGTCCTGAGCAATCATCCCCCGAAGAATCCGCTAGTGGAGGGTCAGATGCCAGTCCAGGGCCATCCACGAGTTCAGACACCGGTAGTAGAGCCACCCCCAGGTCCGCTAATCTGTGTTACGTCCTTAGAAGCAGAAAAGCGAGCCCAAAAGAAGTCCGCCAACTGCCACTGCGGCAGGTCCCAGGATTACCCATTCAAAATGAGGAGGGTCAGGTTGTGCCCGGACCTACCAGTCTAGTCTATGTGCCTTTCTCCACAACAGATTTATTGAATTGGAAAACGCATTATGCCTCCTATACTGATAAGCCCCAAGATTTGACAGAGTTAATGACTAGTATTATGCAAACTCATCAGCCCACCTGGTCTGACTGTCGCCAGCTCTTGGCTACCCTCTTTACTACTGAAGAGCAGGCACGGATAGTGCGAGCAGCCACTAAATGGTTGGAAGAGAACCCTGAAGTTGGGAGAAACCTAAATCTAGATCCCCGACAGGCAGCAGCCGCAGATTTCCCCAATGAAGATCCCTGATGGGACCCGAATAGTGATGTAGGAGAAAAGGCCCTCACCCGGTTTCGCCAGGCTCTACTGCAGGGCCTAAAGAAGGGGGGCCAGAAAGCTATGGATATTGGGAAAGTAGCGGACGTTCTTCAGCACCCAGATGAGAATCCAGCTGCTTTCTATGAACGATTAACTGAAGCCTATAGACTTTACACCCCCTATGATCCAGCAGCCCAGGAGAATTTACGCATGGTGAATGTTGCTTTTGTGAGTCAGTCCCAGGGAGACATAAAGCGAAAACTGCAGAAATTAGAAGGATTTGCGGGCATGAACTCAGCACAGCTCATGGAAGTTGCACAAAAGGTATATGTGAATCGTGATCAAGAAAGCAAACGGGAAAGTGAAAGAAGGATGAGGAAGAAAGTGGATTTGCTCGCTGAGCACTAGTGGAAGGATGCGGAGGAGGATATCCTAACCGAAGAGCCAGAGGACGGGGAAGGGGCCGAGGGAGCTCTCGGCCCCCCTTAGGTGCAAATCAGTGCGCTTATTGTAAAGAGGAAGGACATTGGAAGGATACATGCCCGAACATGAACTCCGCCCCCTGGAGGGGACGCGGGAGCTCCAGGAGAGCGGGGGGGGCGATTCCATCAGCAAGGGGGGATGCAGCGCGCACAGTTTCAACAGTTCCAGCAAAATGAGACTGCCATGCAGGGAGTGGCAGTCACCGAAGCAGATTTCATGGATGATGAGGAATAGGCCAGACCAGGCTCCAAATTCTTCTTAGGTCTCCAGGAGCTTATGGTCAATGTAAAAATTGGAGACCAGCATATGGACTTTATGGTAGACACAGGGGCTGAGCATTCAGTAATAGCCAAGCCTGTGGCCCCTGTGTCCTCTTGATCTGTTACAATCGTGGGAGCTACAGGAACAAGAACCACGAGACCTTTCCTGCAGAACTGTGCCTGTGAACTAGGGGGGCAGCAAATAACACACCAGTTCCTGTACATGCCTGAATGCCCAGTTCCCCTTTTGGGCCGAGATATGCTTGCAAAGCTTCAAGCGCAGATATCCTTTGTTGAAGAGGGAAAAATGGAAATGACTATAAACTCAAAAGCCGCTGGCTTGATGGTGTTAACTGTCCCCCGCGAAGAAGAATGGCGGTTCTATTCACCTACATCCAAAGCAGCAAGTTCCTGTGTACTTACCAGCATTGCAGCCCCACCTGGAGTATGGGCAGAGAATAATCCACCTGGCCTAGCAAAGAATATAGCTCCTGTACTTGTTACCCTTAAGCCAGGAGCAGAACCAGTGCATGTGCATCAGTATCCCCTCCCACGACCAGCAATTGAAGGTATTCATCGCCACCTGAAGAAATTACTGCAGTATGGACTTCTTAGAGAATGCCAATCACCCTGGAACACCCCCCTTCTCCCAATCAAGAAGCCTGGGACAGGTGACTACCGCCCAGTGCAGGATCTACGTCGAGTAAACAGTGCAGTTGAAACTATACATCCAGTAGTACCAAATCCTTACACCCTCCTGGGACTGATTCCAGCAGAAGCCACTCATTTCACTGTTTTGGACTTAAAAGATGTTTTTTTCTGTATACGCCTGGCAGAGACCAGTCAGCTTTTGTTTGCATTTGAATGGGAAAACCCTACTACAGGAAGACGAGGACAACTCACTTGGACTCGATTACCACAAGGATTCAAGAACTCGCCCACTATCTTCAGTGCAGCCCTCAGTCAAGATCTGTCAAGTTACTCTGTAACTCCGGGAAAAAGAATTCTACTCCAATATGTGGATGATTTGCTCATAGCCACCAACAACGAAACTGATTGTGTGCAAGCTACTAGTGATCTCCTGCACCTTTTGAATGAAGCTGGATACAAGGTCTCAAGAGCCAAGGCGCAGCTGTGTCAGACAGAAGTGAAATACTTAGGGTTCCACCTGTCCAAAGGAACCCGGAAATTAGGACTTGAGCGAAAGGAAGCAGTATGCCGCATCCCAACCCCCACAACCAGAAAACAGGTGCGAGCTTTCTTGGGAGCGGCAGGCTATTGCCGAATATGGATACCAAATTTTGCGCTCATGGCAAAACCCTTGTACCAAGCCACCCAGGGAGTTGAACGATCCCCCCTGGAATGGGGCCCAGAACAAGATAAAGCATTCAAATCATTGAAAACAGCATTAATGTCATCCCCAGCCTTGGGCCTACCGGATGTGCAGAAACCCTTTCATTTATATGTCCATGAGTCAAGCGGAAACGCATTGGGAGTCTTGACCCAGCCTCTTGGGTCCTGGCAGCGACCTGTGGCCTACCTGTCAAAACAATTGGATCCTGTTGCCAAAGGTTGGCCACCTTGCCTGAGAGCTGTAGCAGCCACAGCCCTCTTAGTGAGCGAAGCTGACAAGCTCACCTTAGGACAAAATCTTTGAGTCACTGTACCACACTCTGTTCTAACCCTGATGGAACACAAAGGAAACCATTGGCTCACTAATGCCCGAATGTTGAAGTATCAAAGTATGCTATGTGAGAATCCGCGATTGCAATTGAGTGTCAGCCAAACTCTGAACCCAGCTACCCTATTGCCAACCGGTCCAGGCCCTCCTGACCATGATTGCATGGAAGTAATGGACACTGTATATTCAAGTCGCCCAAACTTAACTGATGTTCCCCTGAGCCTTCCAGACACAACATTCTTCGTGGATGGGAGTAGCCTCATAATTGAAGGACAGCAATGTGCTGGTTATGCAGTGGTGACTCTAGACATGGTAGTAGAATCGTTAGCCCTAGCCCCAGGAACCTCAGCACAGAAGGCTGAATTGATAGCTCTTACACGTGCACTCAGAATTGGAGCAGGAATCAGCCTGAATGAACAATGCCCGGCAAGGTCCTGTACCACCCCCAAGAGTTCAGTCAGTAGGAGTTACCCCCATGGGAAATATCCAAATAGACTTTGCAGAAATGCCACGAACAAATGGATATCGTTACTTGCTAGTCCTAGTTTGTACTTTTTCTAGATGGGTGGAAGCTTTTCTCACCAGAACTGAGAAGGCCAGAGAAGTCACTAAGGCCTTGCTCCATGAGATCATTCCCCGATTTGGAATACCATTGACTATGGGGTCTGACAATTGGCCCTCTTTTATATCACAAGTAACTCAGCAGCTAGCCCATGCCCTGCAAATACAATGGAAGTTACACACAGCCTATAGGCCCCAGAGTTCAGGGAAAGTAGAGAGAATGAATCGTACCCTGAAGTCTCAGATATCCAAACTTTGTTAGGAAGTCCACCTGAAGTGGCCCCAAGCTCTCCCCATTGCCCTTCTCCGAATACGTTCAGCCCCCACTACGCCATTAGGAGTATCCCCATTTGAGATTTTGTATGGGAGGCCCCCGCCTATAATACAGGGGATAAGAGGGGATATGAATCAGATTGGATCAGAAATCACTAGGCAAGAATTGTTTGCTCTAAGTTCTGTTTTGCAGAGCCTTCATACCTGGGTGCAGGACCAGTTGCCTATCAATCTAACAGAGCCATTGCATCCTTTCAAGCCTGGAGCCTCGGTGTGGGTAAAGGAGTGGAAGAAGACACCGTTGGCGCCTCATTGGAAGGGACCATACTTCGTTTTGCTATCCACCCCAACAGCAGTTAAAGTGGCCGAGATCGACTCCTGGATCCACCACAGTCAAGTGAAACCAGCCACAGTACCTGAGAGTCGCCCCTGGACTTCGATCGCTAATCCTGCAGCACCATTGCGACTCATGCTGCGAAGAAAAGATCCGTCATCGTAAAGGCTTTGCCAGCCTGTTCCTGAAAGAGACATCCTTCAGTTTTTGTATCACCCTATCAATCCTTATCTATCTACCTCAATCAACCAATAACTACCTCAGTAATCATCAGAGACTATAATCATGATGATTACGAATTGCTGCTATTTCCTTCTTGCGGTAGCCCTGGGACTCTTGAGAACCACTCTTGCCTTGCCCCCTTGTGCAGCCTGTATAACCACCACCCGAACTGGAATGCAAGTCACTCAGACTCTACTCTATCACTCTTACTACACTTGTACCGGTGTAGTCAGTCGGTGTATCTATAATGGTACAGAACTGAATGTCTGCACAAAGGGAAAGACTCGTACTTGTTTCAGACCTCGACAGAATCCATCTTACTCTGTCCTGGAATTGAGATGGAATGATAAAGATGGAGCCCTTATCAATGCTACAAGTCAACTCTCTGATCCCAGCCAACCTGCTTACCTGTATTTTGATGCTTGTGACTTGATTAATAGAAATAATTATTACAGGTGTGGATCATGGGAGCAAGCTTACTATTATGATGAGAAGTATATGTGTCCTGAAGGTGCATACAACTGGGGAATATGCACTGGGATACATTCCCCAACAACATATAGCAAATCCATCAGAAGCAGATTACTTCTGTCCGAAATGGGATTGTGTGTACTATGCTACCTGGTCTGGTAGCCCTACAGGACAGACTGGAGATGATCGCAAGGCGCTGCTGGAAAGATTACCCTTACTGAAACCTGAACAGTGCAAGAAAAGTGCCTGCAATCCCCTACGACTCCAGATCCTCGACCCCAGCCAGTGGAAGCAAGGATTTCGATTCGGCCTGCGCATAGCAGGAGTTGGAACTGATCCTGGAACCATTATATTCATCCAGCTGAATGTAAAGACTCATGTTTCTTCACCTTATCACATACATCATACCTTCTATGAGACCATGAAGGCAGAATTTGTTGTTCCCCACACCTCGCAGAATTTGTTCATCGAACTAGCTGGAGCTGTGGCATCCAGCCTCCAGATCTCGGACTGTCTCTTTTGTGGAGGAACTCAAATGGGAGACCAGTGGCCTTGGGAAGCACAAGAACTGAACTATTCTGTACCATATAACCAAACTGATGTGCATAACACTACCAATGAATGGGTCCTGGCCCACTCCATAGTGGATAGACTGTGTTTTGTATGAGCAGGACCACAATTAACTGCATTGGTAGGACAACTGGTCTGTTTGAACCAAAAATATTACAATGCTACAACTGGAAAGACGTCTTGGTGGTCAGGTGCCAATACTCCAGAACCTTCTAATCCTCTGATCATCTTTCCTTATTTGGCCAGGATATGGACAGATCTGGCTACACACAGCACTTGGCAAGCTCCACCTGGACTATATTGGATTTGTGGCACCAGAGCATATGCTAAACTCCCTGCCAAATGGGGAGGAGCGTGTGTTCTCGGAACAATACGGCCTTCTTTCTTTCTTTTGCCCCTTTCCCACGGAGAACAATTGGGGTTCCCTGTATATAAAAGTCGACAGAAACGAGAAGTTCTGAGAATTGGCCAGTGGGACAAATGGGATGCAACCTCTGAAGAATGGCCACCAGAGCGAATTGTTTCTTACTATGGACCTGCTACCTGGGCGCAAGATGGTTCTTGGGGCTACCGCACCCCTATATATATGTTAGATCGTATTATATGTTTGCAAGCTGTTGTTGAAATTATAACCAATGAAACAAGTAGAGCACTAACCTTGTTAGCCAAACAAGCCACACAGATGCGTACAGCCATTTACCAGAACCGCTTAGCTTTAGATTATCTGCTTGCAGCTGAAGGAGGAGTATGTGGCAAGCTGAATCTAACTAACTGCTGCTTGCAAATAGATAATGAGGGACAGGTTGTAGAAGACATAGCCAATCACATGAGAAAACAAACTTATGTCCCAGTCCAAACGTGGCATGGCTTGCAACTAGATGGCTGGTTTGGTTCTTGGTTTTCAGGCCTAGGCGGCCTGAAGACACTTGTCATACTTGTATTCCTGATTGTAACTGTTTGCTTATGTATCCCATGGTTCCTTCCCTTATGCTTGCGTATGCTACGCTCCATTATTGATAATATTCTTGACCGCAGGGAGGCAGCACAAATATTAGCAACATGGGACTACTACCCTATACCCCGAAGTGATCCTTCTACTATAGTTTAAAGTACTGCCATATATATGTGTGATTAGATTCTCACCCTTTCTCATGTGCGGGTGTGAATAATCAAAAGGAGGGAATGTGATAGGCGATGGCCTACTTCATCTTGTAAATGTAAGAATGTGGCAGAGGCCTGTCTCTGCCTGCCTGTCAGCTCTGCGTGAGTCCTCCCCCCTCCTCCTCAGAGTATTATAACTGACTCTGGAATATTACAGAAATTACCAGTAGCTGTTAGAAACACTTCTCAGCTTTGCTTTGCCTTGATAAGAATGTCTTCTGATAAGAACGTAAAACTCTTCCACTGTTTTTGTTATGTTTTAAGCACAGATGTCTGTGTCAGTATTATTGCTTGCACACTGTATCCTTGCTAATACACTGACCTTGTAGAGAGAAGCAGATTGAAATTCAGCAGAATATGTTATGTCTAAAGTTTTGAGCCATGGCGAGAGAGATGTGCACGGGGGGAGCAGGGGGGTAAGCCCAGTCACAGATGGCTATTGGATGAAAGTAGCTGGGCCACCAAGACCAATGAGGAGGTTGACCTGTATTAGATTGGGGAAGAAAGGTATATAAACTGTCATTTTTCTGAGCTCTGGGCTCAGCCATTTTGTATGTAATCATTGTCTGAGTCTGTGCACATTAAACTGGCTTGAATTCTAGTCAATAGACTCCGGGTTTTATTGGTTGCGGACACTTCGCTATTACAACCGAGTTCATGACGAGAAACAGTCTCTCAAAGAAGACCTTGGTGCAACCCCGAAAGAAATCCCCGGGGTAAAAGCCCTTCTTCTCAAGGAAGAATGCAGGTTTAACAGTACACCACATTTCCAGGCCTTCCCGGCCCCTCAACAGGGCCAGCAACAAAAAGGCCAGGGACATGGTTCTAGAAAACAAAAGGCTCCGAAGTCCCAGGTGCTGGCTCTAGCCCAGCTTGGGGGAGGAGCTTTTGACTGCCAGTGTGCAACCTCCCCACCCTCAGGGGGTCCTCCCCTGCCCACAGGTGGACAGCCATCACTACCGATACCTAGGTGCTACAAATGGTCAAGGAGGGCTACCTCCTCCACCTACAGTGGGTGCCACCCTCGTACTTCCCAGGAGAACTCACCAGGCCTCTCCTTCACCAGACCCTGCTCCTCACCGAGCTAGCAGGTCTAATCAATGACAAAGCAGTGGAGCCAGTGCCAAAACATCTCTGGGGCACAGGCTTCTACTCCAGGTATTTCCTCATCCTCAAGAGGACAGGGGACCTCGGGGCCATCCTGGACCTGCGAGAGCTCAAAGGTTTCTGGTCAGTGAGACGTTCAAGATGCTCTCCCTTGGGACTCTATTGCCATTCCTCCAGCAGGGAGATTGGCTATGCTCCTTAGATCTAAAGAATACCTACATTCTCTGGGAACAAGCAGGAAGTCAGTCCTCACATATGGGTGAAGTCGGCGCCGACGGAGCCCTCGTGCGGAGCAAATCCCCAGCTTTCAGAGAAAGCCTTTGGGAATTGCATCACGCATGCGCAGTCCTCTTCCTGCCCAAGGGTGCCATCTTGCTCAGTCTCCTTTTTTCCGCGGAGCCCTCCGGACGTTGTCCAAGTGTCACCGTGGAAAATGTTTAAAAAGTTTAGAAATTCTTTCTTTCCCTTACCGGATCGACACCAGTTCCTCTTCCCACCTTCGGCTCAGTACACCGGTATCAAGTCCGGGTAGATTTTTCAGTTTTTGCCTTCGTGACTGGCGTTCACGCCCTTTTTCTTTTTCACTGGCAGCCCGGGTCTTTGACCTCGCAGGGGCCCTTTTTTCCCCGATGGCTGCCAACGGGTTTAAGAAATGTAATCGATGTGCAAAACTAATGTCCCTCACCGATACACATGACTGCTGTCTCCAGTGCCTCAGGCCTGACCACGACCCGATGGTCTGTGGCCCATGTAGGAAGATGTCCTCTAAGGCCCTGAGAAGCCACCAGCAGCAGCATGATAGGATTTTTCCTGAATCTATATCTTCGCGAGCCCGGACCTCGTCTGAGGCCTCTACATCTTGGGGGAACACTCCGAGCCCGAGCGTCGTAGGGGTTCCTCGGAGAGGGGTTCTCCCTCGTGGGAACATCGAAGGAAGAAAAAATCCTCGAAGGCGGTGTCATTGGATGGCTCTAAACGGCCTGGTCCCTCCCGGGACCGGTCGCGGAGCTCAGAGCGCTGGCCCGGATCCTCGGAGATGGAGCATCCAGCGAAGCTTCCATATGGTGAGATGGAGCAGCCGAGGCGGGTAACAACTGTCCTTGCTGAGGACTCCACTCCGGGGAACCTGACCCGGTGGCTGTGGAGCCTTCTGGACTCAGGTTCAGAATGGTGGCCCTGGAGCGCAGAATGGTGGCCCCGGAGCACAGTATGTCTGCCTTCATGGAGCAGCAGCGGGTGCTGACTTAGATGTCAGTGGCCCTGTCAGTTCTTCCGCCCCGACCACTGGGCCACCGACATCTAAGTCGACCCCGGAGGCCGAGCCGATCCTCGAGACCATGCAGACCCGGGTCCATCATCGGCCGAGGTCCCTCTCAGCCTCCTGTTCGGGACCGAGGTCGTTGCCGCCGGTCCTCCCGGCGTTGGGGCGGTCGATGCCGGGGCCCTCGATTCCGGAGCCCATCAATTCCTCCTCTGAGGCATCGGGATGGGAAACAGAGGAAGAGCAGTCCCTGGACACCTGTTGGCACAGGGACGTTCTGTCCGATTCCCCGGTGTCCGAACCTTGGAGAGGACACAGGGTTCTTGGACTTCGTGAGGGATATGTCCAAGGCTTTGGCATTGCCCATGGAGTCCGAGGAGGATCCTCGAGCCGACGAGCTCAAGATCCTACAGTATGACTCTCCCCCTCGGGAGGCCCTTACTGTAGGCCCTTACTCTGCATGTGGGAGACACCGGCATCGGCATCGGTGATCAGCAGGCGGATCGACTCGATGTATCGAGTCTGCCGGAGTCCTGATTTTTAAAAGGCACAATTGCCGCACAACTCTATGGTTGTGGAATTGGCAGTGCGCAGGCTGAAAAGCCAGAAGACGCATTTCTCGGTGCCGCCTGGCAGGGAAGCCTGCAACTTGAACGCCCTCAGCAAAAAGTGCTTCCAGGTTTCAATGCTGACTTGTCATATCCAGGTCTACCAGCTGTACATGAGCATGTACCTGAGAGGCCTGGTGAAGGAACACGCCAGGTTCTCGGCTGGTCTCTCCGAGGGGCCATTGCAGCGCTTCAAGAGCCTGTCCATCGCCGTCCATGAGCGCTCGAAGTTCATGATTCGAGCAGCCTATGACGGGTACGAGTCGGTGGCCCGTGTAGCTGCGGCAGGCATCGGTGTAGTCGTCGGACCTCGAGCAATGGGTTCAGGACAAGTTGGTCGATGTCCCATGCCAAGGAGAGAACCTCTTTGGCAAACTCATGACCGACAAGGCTGCGGAAATAAAGTCCGAGTACATGACGAGGACACGGCTCTCAAAGAAGACCTCTGCCCATTCTCACAAGAAGGGCTCGGTTAAGAAGCTTACCCCCATTTTCAGGCCTTCCTGGTTCCCCACCAAGGGGTAGCAGGCCAAGGGACGGGGCATGGCTCACGTAAGCAGAAAGCCCCCAAACCCCAGGCACCGGCTCCTGCCCAGCCTGGTAGTGGCTTTTGACTCTCACAGCATGGCCCCTCTCTCCACAGGGGACAGGCAATGCACAGGAGGAAGGCTTGCCCTGTATGCCCACAGGTGGACAGCCATTACCACCGATGCCTGGGTCCTGCAGATAGTCCATCATAGCTATCTCATTCATCTGGCCCAGCTACCCCCTCCTTATTTCCCAGGAGAGCCCCTCAGGTCTCCCCTTCACCAAGACCTTCTTCTGAAGGAGTTGGCAGGTCTTATCAAGGATCAGGCGGTAGAACCGGTGCCCCACCACCTACAGGGCAAGGGCTTCTATTCCAGGTACTTTATAGTACCAAAAAGAACAGGAGGCCTCAGACCCATCCTCGACCTGCGCAACTTAAACAAATTCCTGGTGAGGGAGAAGTTCAAGATGCTCTCCCTTGGAATATTGCTGCCTTACCTCCTCCGCCAGGGAGACTGGCTATGCTCCTTAGACCTAAAGGATGCGTATACACACATCCTAATACACCCAGACCACAGGCAATATCTGTGCTTTGTGATGGGGGGCAATCACTACCAGTACAGGGTACTCCCCTTTGACCTGACCTCTGCACCCAGGGTATTCACAAAGTGTCTGGCGGTGGTGGCCGCCTTTCTCAGACTTCAAGGAGTCTTTTTTTCCCCCTATCTAGACGACTGGCTCATCAGAGGCACTTCAGCCAGAGAGGTCCATCAGGCCACATCTCGCACCATCCAGGTGCTCCAGCACCTGGGGTTTGTAATCAATTCCCTCAAGTCCAGCCTTGTTCCCACTCAATAACTAGAGTTCATTGGGGCCAGACTCGATACCCTTCAGGCAAGAGCCTATCTGCCGGCAGACAGGGCAAAAAGGCTTCTGGCTCTGGCACGTCAAGTGAGTCACAGATCCACAGTGTCAGCAAGACACTTTCTGCTCCTTCTCGGGCACATGGCATCCACGGTTCATGTGACACCAGATGCCCGCCTCCACATGCGAACTGCTCAGTGGTCAGGGACCAGTGGACACAGCCACAGGCTTCCTCAGAGACAGTGTCACAGTGTCCAGGCGACTAGTACAGTCCCTGGACTGGTGGCTTCAACCACTCCACTTGGAGGCGGGAATGCCTTTCCAGGCTCCTTGACACACGAGGATCCTGACCACGGATGCATCTCTGTTGGGCTGGGGAGCCCATTGCCAGGGATTTTGTACTCAAGGAGTGTTGTCCCCAAATGAGAGAACACAACAAATCAATTTCTTGGAGCTCCGTGAGCTCTAGGAGTATTCTGGCGGACCCTGGCTCACGAACCTGTCTTGGTACAGACAGACAGACAACCAAGTAGCCATGTTCTATGTGAACAAGCAGGATGGAACGGGGTCCCACCTCAAATGTCAGGAAACCCTAGATCTGTTCTCCTTTGCAGTCCGCCATGGCATTCATCTACGGGCAGTTTACCTGCCAGGCCAGGATAACTGCTTAGCCGACAGGCTAAGCAGGATTCTCCAGCCTCACGAGTGGCAGCTGGACAGGGGAGTAGTCCATTGGCTTTTTCAGGCCTGGGGTCGGTCAATGATGACTTGTTTGCGAGTCCGGTCAATCACCAGTTGCCCCGGTTCTGCTCCAGGCAACCGCACTCACACAGGGTGGCTGCCGATGCATTTCTGATATCATGGTCTGTAGGCCTTCTGTATGCGTTTCCTCCGATGCCTCTGGTGGCCAAGAATCTATTCAATATCCTCCAGGACAAAGTCTCGGTCATCCTGGTAGCCCCAAGGTGGCCAAGGCAACCCTGGTTTCCGCTTCTACTTCAGCTAGCGGTGGAGGCCCCCATTCCCCTGGGGTCCTCTCCAAACCTCCTGTCCCCAGGAGGGGGGCACTCTCCTGCACCCCAATCTCAGCTCCCTCAACCTAATGGCATGGCTGCTGAAAGGGTAATATTCGCACCACTCCTCCTTCCAAAAAATGTTGAAGAGGTCTTGCTGGCCTCAAGGAGGCCGTCGACTAGACGGACCTATGCCTTGAAGTGGCGTAGGTTTGTGACTTGGTGTGAGGAGCAGAGTGTACATCCATTCTCCTGCCAGGTTGCGGTGTTTTTACAGTACCTTCTCCACCTTTCGGATTTGGGCCTTAAGTCCAACTCAGTCAGAGTTCACCTCAGTGCCCTTGCAGCAAACCACTTCCCGGTAGAGGGGAAACCTCTCTCTGCCCATCCCTTGGTCTTTCGGTTCTTGAGAGGTCTACTTCTGCTGAAGCCTCCGTTTTGCCCTCCGGCGACCAAGTGGGATTTGAATGTGGTTTTGGGGCAGCTTACTCGGCCGCCTTTTGAGCCGATGGCAACCTGCCATCTACACTACCTTTCTTGGAAGGTGGTGTTCTTGGTGGCACTCACGTCGGCTCGGCGGGTGAGTGAGCTTCAGGCCCTTGTGTCAGACAAGCCTTACACAAGGTTCTATAGGAACCAAGTGGTGCTTCGCACGCACCCCAAGTTCCTTCCGAAAGTGGTTTATTCGTTCCACCTCAACCAGGAGGTGGTGCTGCCTACCTTTTTTCCCAGGCCGCATGCCAGTCGGGCAGAGACATTACTGCATACCCTGGACTGTAAGAGGGCGTTGGCCTTCTATATTCAGCGTACGCAGGGCCATAGAAGGGCTTCTCAGCTCTTTGTAGCCTATGACCCCAGTAAGCTGGGGATGGCTGTTTCTAAGCATACGCTGTCCACCTGGGTGGCAGACTGTATCGCCTGGGCATAAAGGGCAGCCAAGCTTCCATTGGGGGATTGGGTCAGGGCCATGGCGGCATCAGTGGCTCATTTCCGCTCTGTTCCGCTGGCAGACATCTGCTAGGCCGCCACTTGGTCTTCGGATTAGACTTTGGCAACCCATTACTGCCTGGATAAGGAGTCCTGATGGGACAGTGCTTTTGGCCAAGCTGTACTCCGTAACCTTCTCGAGGTCTAGGCAACTCCTGCCCTCCGACCCTTCTGTGTCAGGCTACCGGAGTGCTACTTTCTCAGTTAGATTCCTATTGTGGCTGCTTGCGGATCTCATAGAGGGAGCCTATTTTTCAGCTGTGGGTTCTCGGTAGCCTATAGCTGGGGAGTCCCATATGTGAGGACTGACTTTCTGCTTGTTCCTAGAGAAAGCGTAGTTGCTCACCTGTAACAGGTGTTCTCCGGGGACAGCAGGAATCAGTTCTCATGACCCTCCCTCCTCCCCTTGGAGTTGCAGTCCTATTATTATTATTGTTTTTGCTAATTTTTGTCATCTTTTTAGCTATGTCATTTGACTGAGCAAGATGGTACCCTTGGGTGGGAAGAGGACCGCACATGTGTGATGCAATTCCCAAAGGCTTTCTCTGAAAGCTGTGGATTTGCTCTGCACAAGGGCTCCATCGGCGCCAACGTCACCCATATGTGAGGACTGATTCCTGCTGTCCCCGGAGAACACCTGTTACAGGTGAGTAACTGCGCTCTCACATCCTAATTCATCCTAGCCACAGAAAATGCCTCCAGTTTGTGGTGGGGGACAGCACTACCAATACAGGGTGCTGCCCTTTGGTCTGGCCTCATCACCTAGGGTCTATATAAAGTGCCTTGCGGTGGTTGCATCCCACCTCCGACTCCAAGGGGCCTTCATCTTCCCTTATCTGGACAACTGGCTCATAAAGGAGGACACAGCTGCAGAGGCACAATGTGCCACCAGGTGCACCATCAACATCCTGTAGCACCTGGGGTTCATCATAAACTACCCCAAGTCCCACCTCACTCCGGCCCAGTGCCTAGAGATACCCTCCAGGCAAAAGCCTTCTTCTCTCAGGAAAGATCAGAACGCCTCAGGGAGTTAGCCACAGAGGTAAGCTACCTGCCCAGCTCCTACTCCACCTGTTGGGACACATGGCCTCCACCATCCACATGACCCCCATATGCCTGCCTGCACATCAGGGCAGCTCAGTGGTGCCTCTGCTCTCAGTGGGCACAAGCCACAGGCAGGCTCAGGGACAGAGTGAAAGTGAGCCATCAGCTGACAAACTCCCTTGGATGGCAGATTCCACGTCACCTTCAGGCCGGAATGCCCTTCCCGACACCCAACCCCCAGAAGGTCCTCACCACAGACACCTCTCTAATGGGCTGGGGAGCACATTGCAAGAGCCTCCAGATGCAAGAATGCTAGTCCCAAAGGGAATCCCGGATGCAAATCAACCTGCTAGAGCTCCGGGCAATATTCCTAGCTCTTCTGCCACCACCTCGAGCACCACTCGAAACTGATCCAGACCGACAATCAGGTCGCAATGTTCTGCATGAACAAATAGGGTGGAATAGGGTCATACCCCCTCTGTCAAGAGGCAGTAGCCCTCTGCTCCTATGCTGCATGCAGAGGGATGCTCCTGAGGGTGGTTTACCTCCTGGGCAAGGACAATGCTCTGGTGGACAAGCTGAGCAGGGTCCTCCAGCCACACGAGAATGGCGCCTGGATCCAGTGGTAGCCTCACAGTTGTTTTGTCTCTGGGACATCTCCTCGATGGACCTGTTCATCAGACTGTACAACATGCAGTTGCCTCAATTCTGCTTCCGCCAGCTGCACCCGTCCTGGGTGGCAGCGGATGCATTCCTCATCCCGTGGACGGAAGGCCTCCTGTACACCTTCTCACTGACACCGCTGGAAGCCAAGACACTATTCAAGGTCCAGCGCAACAGAGCATTGCTAATGCTGATTGCCCCTCAGTGTCCCAGGCAGCCCTGGTTTCCATTGCTTCTTTCCCTATCGACGGCGTAGCCGATTCCTCTGGGCCGAGCCCCAGGGGAACTCACACAGGAGCTCTGTCCTACACCCCAACCTGAGGTCCCTCTCACTCACAGCTTAGCTGCTGAAAGGGTAGCATTAGCCCCTTTCAACTTCCCATGGGACGTGGAAGAGATTCTGCTAGCCTCTCATAAGGCCTCCACAAGAAGGGCGTATGCCTTCAAGTGGCACCGATTCTCTTTGTGGTGCGCAGAAAGGTGGGCAAACCCATTCTCCTGCTCAGTACAAGTAGTACTCCAGTACCTGCTTCACCTATTGCAGGTGGCACTGAAGTCCAATTCGATCAGAGAACACCTGAGCACCATCTCAGCACATCACCATTCCATTGAGGGAAAACCCCTCTCGGCTCAGCCTCTTGTGTCCACATTCCTGTGAGGCCTCATATTATACCCCCCATCCGCCCTCGAGAAGCAGAGTGGGATCTCAATGTGGTGCTCTCACAGCTCACTAAGCCTCCGTTTGAGCCTCTGGCTACCTGCCACCTCTAGTATCTGTCCTGGAAGGTCGCCTTCCTGGTAGCCCTCACATCAGCACACACAGTCAGCATGCTCCAGGCTCTGATGGCGGAACCACCCTACATGAGGTTCTACAAGAACAGGGTGGTGCTCTGCACATACCCCAAATTTTTGCCGAAGGTGGTGTCCCCATTCCACCTCAACCAGGAGGTGGTGCTCCCCACCTTCTTTCCGAGGCCTCACACTGGAAGGGCGGAGACCATTCTTCATTGCTTTCAATGGACTCAGGGCTTCCATAAAGCACCACAGCTTTTTGTATCCTATGATCCCAGCCATCTGGGCCTCCCAGTGACTATGCAAACTCTGTCTACTTGGGTGGCGGACTTCATTACCCTTGCCTGCATTACCCTGCATTACCCTGCACCCTGCATTACCCTTGCAAGCAGGGATCTCACTGGACTAGAGTGTCATGGCACACTGCGTCAGGGCCAGGACTACTCCTGTGGCAAATCTTCGTTCTGTCCCATGACGGAAATGTGCCGGGCCACCACCTGGTCTTCGGCCCATATCTTCGAAGCTCACTACTGCCTGGAGAGGGAGTCCCTACAGGACAGCGCCTTTGGCCAGGCCATACTCCATAATCTCTTTGGGGTGTAGGCAACTTCTGCCCTCTTATTCTTCTGTGTCCAGACTACCGGAGTGCTGGTTCTCTGCCGGACACCTGGGTCTTGCGAGAGTCTCTTGGTAGGGACTCACCTGCTGTTGATCGTGGCTCACCCTTTCTAGGTCGCCGTGGTGTTTTTATAGGTTCTCTGTAGTTTGTAGCTGGGTAGTCTCATATGGGAGGACTGACTTCCTACTTGTCCCCAGAGAAAGCGTAGTTACTCACCTGTAACATGTGTTCTCCGGGGACAGCAGGAATCAGTCCTCACAACCCTCCCTCCTTCCCTTGGAGTTGCTTCTTTACTGTATTTTACTTTTTGCCGTCTTAGCTATGTCATTAGACAGAGGCAAGATGGCACTCTTGGGCAAGAAGTGGACTACACATGTGTGGTGCACCTCCCAAAAGCTTTCTTTGAAAACTGGGGAGATGCTTCCACGCGGGCTCCGTTGGCGCCAACATCACCCATATGTGAGGACTAATTCCTGCTGTCTCTGGAGAACACTTGTTACAAGTGAATAACTACGCTTTGGGGCAAGCAGTGGATTTGCCATGTCCTCTTTTAATAATGGTTTATGGACCTTTCATCCAGGAACTTGTCCAAAACATTTTTAAACCCAGCTATACTAACAGCTTTTACTACATCCTCCGGTAATGAATTCCAGAGTTTGATTACACATTGAGCGAAAAAATATTTTCTCTTATTAGTCTTAAACGGGTTACACTGTAGCTTCATTGCATGTCCCCTGGTCTTTCTACTTTTGATGACATAAATAATCTATCTGCATTTACCCGTACCACTCCATTCATTAATTTATAGACCTCTATCATATCTCCTCTCAGCCGTATCTTTTCCAAGTTGAAGAGCCCTAACCTTTTAAGCCTCTCCTTAAAGGGGTATCCTTCAATCCACTTTACCATTTTGGTGGTTGTTCTCTGTACCTTTTCTAATTCCGCTATATCCTTTTTAAGATACAATGACCAAAATTGCACACAATATTCCAAGGTGTGGTCGCACCATGGAACGTTACAGAGGCATTATAATATCCTGTTTTATTCTCCAATCCTTTCCTTATAATTTCTAGCATTCTATTTGCCTTCTTGGCCACCACTGCACACTGGGTGAAGGCTGTCAACATGTTTTTCCTGGGTGGTGGTTCCTAATGTAAACATAGTTTGGGTTGTTCTTTCCTAGGTGCATAACTTTGCATTCATCCACATTAAATTTCATTTGCCATTTGAACGTCCCAGCCTCTAGTTCATGAGGCAGCAAAACTGCCCCACAACATTATGGAACCTTCGCCATATTTAACTGTAGGAAGTTTTTTTTCTCCTTATAAGCTTTATTTCTTCGCCTGTAAACGTCTCGCTGATCTGCATTGCCAAAGAGCTCAATTTTTGTTTGATCTGTTCACAGAACATTTTCCGAGAAGGATTGTAGCTTCTCAAGGTGGGTTTGGGCAAAGATTAGGTGTAACTTTTTTATGTTTGTCTTTGAGCAGTGAGGTCTTCTTTGGTCTTCACCTATGAAGCCCTTCTTGGTTTAGTGCACAGCCTATTATACGGGTTGAAACCACCACTCCAGATTTCTCCAGGTCAACCTAAGCTCTTTGGATGTTGTACGTAGTGTTTTTCCATCAGTTTGTACTAACCTTCAAAGACTTCGATTAATTTTCCCCTTCCCACCACGTGCTGGGAGGTTCTTGACAGTTCAATGAGCAGAAAAGTCCTTAATAGCATTGCGAACTGTAGATGCAGGAATCCCAAGGTCTTTGGAGATGGCCTTGTTACCCCTCTGAAGTTTGATGTTTGGTGATAATGACTTTTCTGACAGTCTTAGGCAGCTCTCTTGTCTTCACCATTGTGAAAATGGAACAGTGTGTGAATGTGGCCATTTTTAAACATTAGTCGTCATTCAGTGGTTGATTCAAGTCATGTGAGTACTGACAATCGATCACAGCTGCATCTAATTTTACTGCAATGGGAATGAGGTTCCTCTGTTCAGACTGATTTGAATTGTTTATAAGGATGCCAACAATCACACCGAATACGAGACACTTTTGAATTCCCCGCCCGGCTAATGGATAATGAGGAAGGACTAACAACAGTTTGTGAGTAAGTATAGCTGAAATGTTTGGGTAGTAAGTGTCTGCTAAGGGTGTTTTAAGTTTTGGGAGAATAAGGTTAGAGTTAAGTTGTGGTAGATTGTTTGCTTTTATTTTTATTGCCTTTGTCCCCTAGATAGTGGTCTTTGGAGTACCATTGTTTTGGCTTGCTATGCTGATAGGACCTGATAAAAGAAGCCCCCACAAAAGCAGTGGTGAAACGCTTCATGGCATCATGCATGGCATTGGGTAGATCGGGAAAATCATCAATGTCAGATAAGTGGTGAAATCATCTGACACTAGAGTGCTGTGTATATTGTTGATGCCGATGTTGTTCCTTAGGGCAGTGAAGGCATGATTTAAGACATTTTTCTGCGACGTTTTAAGAAGTTTTCTACAAAGTTTAAGGATGGTTTAAAAAGTTTTCTGCAAAGTTCAAAAATAACATTAGAATAAAAACCACAATAAGAGGATAGGAGGAGTTTTTCAGGATCTGGTGTTCTGAGCATTTGGTGTGGGGCCATATTGTAATGCTCATACTACCAGCTCAAATGGTTCTGAGATCCTTTTCTCCTCAAGAAGTTGTTTCTGATTACACAGGTACACTAAAAAATTTTTTTTTTAAACTGCCTCTAATGTTTCGATTGATTTTTACGTTTTTTGGTGCGCTGAATCCAAATCTGGTAACCAATTTGCTCCATCACGTACAGATTTTTTGCTACATTGGGTTAGCAGTTTGACGTGAACGTTTCAGATTGAGTGCGATCGAGATAAAAGTTTCTTGGATGAATTCTTTATACTAATTGTTTAGTAGTTATTCAAATAAGAATAAAGAAAATTGTAACAAGGCAGCACATAAGAATAGAGTAATGTCAACAAAACACACTGTGATGGTAGCAAAATTGTCTGCACTTAAAACAGCCACATACATGTGCACAAACATTGAGCATATAAGAGCGAGGTTAGACACAAAGCAAAGCAAAGAAATGTGCAAAAAATGTTGTACAGGTACGTATGTAAGAATAGAAAATGCAAACCGCACCATTGCAATACATGAAGACAAACACCCGATGGTGTGAAAATAAAATTCTAATAAATGAGATCCGACACTGTGGTAATAACTAGCAAATTTTTGTTTCAAAGTTTAGTAAAAACACGATATTTGTCAACACAGTTTAGATTTTAAAGTCATTCTTGGGTCAATCAATCTCCTGGTGGGCCCGTTTCTTCTTCCCCCGAATGCTTCTCTTGGTGCGCTGCTTGGCGTATTTTTCATCTGGGGTTTCCCGCAGCAGCAACCAGCAGAAATCAGCCATCATAGTGGTGTTCCATCTTCCTTGGTACCTTCTCTCTGCGTCCTTGATGTCCTGGTGAAACCTTTCACCTTGTTCTTCACTGTACGCCCCCAAGTTTTCGGGAAAGTAGTTCACATGGGAGTGCAAGAAATGGACTTTCAGGCTCATGTTACAGCCTTGTTCTTTGAAGGCATTGAGCATCCTGGCAACAATATCCTTATAGTTCTCATCCCGCCTGTTCCCCAAGAATTTGAAAACAACATCCTTGAAGGAATCCCAGGCTTCTTTTTCCTTCTCAGACATCGTTTCAGCGAATGCTCCATCTGAAATGAGTTTCCTTATATCAGGGCCAACAAACACTCCTTCCTTTAGCTTTGCTTCAGAAAGTCGGGGGAACTTTGAGCAAAGGTACCGAAAGCACTCACCATCTTTTGGAAGGGACTTGATGAATTGCTTAATGAGACCCAACTTAATGTGGAGAGGTGGTAATAGAATTTTATCACGAGGTACCAAGCTCTCATGAAGAACATTTTTCTCACCGGGTCTCAAATACTCCCGAATTGGCCAGTCTTTTTTCCCCCAGTGTAGGTCGCGGGCCCGACTATCCCACATGCAAAGGAAGCAGGGATATTTGGTGAAACGGATTGCTTCCCTAATAGCATGGATAGAATTTTAAAGTCTCCACAAATCATCCACTTATGCTCATCATAACGAATCTTCTGAAGAATCAGGGCCAAATTCTCGTATTTTTCTTGGAGAATAACAGAGTGAGCAATAGGAACTGAAGCAAATGTGTTGCCATTATGAAGAAGAACACTTTTTATGCTGTCTTTTGACGAATCAATGAACAGCCGCCATTCAAGGCAGACTCGAATTCAAAACCCTAGTCCTAACATACAAGGCCATCCACGGTGTATCTGCAAACGCAATAATTGATCTCACACAAACTCTACCACCAACAAGATCCAGAAGACATATAGCAATAAACACCCTAATAACACCGAAGGCCATAACAACGTGTAGCCGATCAACAGCGAACAGAGCCTTCATGTTCTGTGCCCCAAAACACTGGAACTCCCTACCACCCGAAATTCGTGCCATAACTAACATATGCCAATTCAGAAAGGCCCTCAAGCATAACTTATTCATCAAATACTACCCTACATAAAGCTTCCCCACAAGCAACATCTCATAAATCCCTTTCATGTTATCAAAATTAACAGACCAACTTTCTATGTATATAGTTTTACCCCCATATTATTCGAGTTTATCGAATCCAAGTTTATCGTCCTGTTTTATGTAAAACCGAGCAGCCTGTTGTTCTGGTCTTTGTTTATCTGTGAACCGCGCTGATTGTAAATAGCGCGGTATATAAAAAACTGTAATAAATAAATAAACTGTAATTCAGCAGGATCATACTTGAGTTTAAACTTTTCCATCACTCCGTATATATCGTTGCAAAATACCAAATCTTCCTCTTTGCTGAAATACTTCAAAAATTGTGTCTCGCGGTTACGGTACCAATAAAAAGTTGTTCCTGGTGACAATAGATTTTTCTGTTTAAGCCGAGAACCTAGCAGTTGGGCAGCATCTTTTGGGAGTCCTAAATCCCGGACTAAATCATTCAATTCAGCTTGAGCGAAAAATTCAGGTTTTGGATCTGGTTCAGTTTCAAACTCGGAAGTACTGGACTCATCGGGAAAAGCCATCTGATGAGTCTCATCATGATCAGAACCATCCACACAAATATGATCCAAAGATTTTGGTGGTTCAGGCACAGGTACTTCGTTGCTATGAGGCATAGGCCTAATTGCTGAGGGAAGGTTGGGGTAACTTATTACGTTCTTATTTTTTAAGTTGTATCCCTTCACAATGCAAGAGCAAAAATAGCAGTCACTGCTGTGGTCTCTTTGTTCACGCCACATCATAGGTATTCCGAAACAAAATGCTTGTTTTTTACCTTTCATCCATAAGCGTAGATCTTCCTCACATGTCTTGCACACTTTGTGAGGAGCCCACGGTTTGTCTTGATCGCCTAACTTCAAACCGAAATAGGCGAAATATACTTTTTTAATAAATGCAGAAATGTTCCTCTGCCGCTTTTTCACGGTATATTCCCCACAAATAAAACAAAAACTGTCCGGAGAGTTGACGCAACCTCTGGCTCTGTGAGCCATCACAAATACACAGCACTGCAAACTACAACTGTAGTGAACCACTTGGAATAAAGCTGGATTACGACTGAGCAAACAAAAGGTAATAATGAACTTGCAAGAAACTGAAATTTGACAGGAACGTTCATGTCGCAACCACCGTGTTTGAGCGAGCGAACGAGGCGAGGCGAACAGGAAAGAACATGCGCCAGCGCGAGTACTGGATTTAGCCCCCCGCCTCCCAATTGTCCTGTTAATGTATAAAATGAATACAAAACACTCTAAAATATCATGAGGGAGTGTTTCTAGTTAGTTAACCATTACAACCTCTATTTTGGGCCAAGAAAATAAACTGTAGTCGGCTAAAAAGAAATTATGTGAACATTCCTTATATGGGGTAAGAAATCTAATTTTGCAAGAAAACGTGACGTGATGGAACATTTTGGCTATTTTTCCTGGATTCAGCACCCCAAAATCTATAGGAATCAGTTGCAAAACTGGAGGCAGTTTTTTGGTAGTGTACCTGTGTTATCTGGCGTACCCTATACTATTTTTGGGTGGAGAGAGTTTTGCTGATATAGATTAGTATTCATTCCATGATTGGCATTTATTGGACAATAATCATGTCCTGGCAATGTCCTAGTTTTTATACTATTTCCTTTTTAATTGGTCTTGTTTTATTTGATTCTTTTGTATGTCAAATATGTGTGCATATGTAGTCCAAAGCCATTTCATTGACCACTTTTTTTTAGGAGGTATTGGACATTAAGGGGTTTACTGCAACGGTGCCAGTAATATTGACCACAACTATACCTTTGTTATATGCTACCTGATCGCCATTTAAAAAAAAAAAGGTTTCATACATAAAATGTATCTAACTTCCATACAGCTGTGCTTGGTCTGGCTCTGTTCCCTAGGCAGTAGAGGCTTGCCATTGTTAGGCTGTGTGGGACTTGTGCAAGCATCACTGTCAGTGTCCGTGCTGACATAGCATAACAGCCCCCACTCCCTTGTATACATTGTAGCTCTGCCAGAAGTTGCCTTGCCTATCAGAGGTAAGGTGGTAGGTTCAAGGCTGACCCTTGGACAGTGTCAATGGATATGTCTGTCCTGACAGGTGCACCTCATCCTGTGAAGCATAGTTACGGCCATACCCAGGTCCTCTTCTTGCCTTGGTGCCATTGTCAGCAGAGAATAATGGATGTTTTGGGTCACATGGGGTAGCGTGTGCCCTCTCTTTATAGTGCAGCCTCAAAAATCAATCGGGGGACCATTGCTGGCTATGACAAGCACCATCCTCTGCCATGCAGGTTGTGATGTGAAGGTGCTGCCACACACTACAGTGCTGCAATACCTACTCTGCAGGCATCAACTGCAGACCTATATAGTCTCCCTAGCGATGGACTCACTTGCAGGGTTGTTGTGCAAACGAGTCACTACCATTCCTCTCTCATCTCTCTATACACTCCTCCTCACGAATGCCGCAGTGAATTGGTACTATCTATGCCCTTTTCTGGTTGTGTCCTTGTCCTTAGCTGTTGTATAGCCTGTCTTGATGAGATTTTAAGTTGTGATGAGCAGGGAACGTCCTTACATGTATCTGTGCAGTGCTGTGTATGCCTAGTAGCAGTGGTTGGAGTACATCTACATAGTTAACCTGAGACACCCCACAAATCCATGGGACAGCAGACCTTCACAGGAGCTGCTTAATGCTACCTCACAGTGGGGTCTCAGGGCCTTGTGTCATGTATATACGGCTATGTCAATGCCACTGTTAGCCGCATCTGGGGAACATTGGTTTGTCAAACTCATGTAGGATGCGCACTGAGTGTCACATGCAGAACTGTAGGTGAATATGATCAATTGGGTGCTTGGCTTTCTCATAGATAGTATGCCTGGGTACTGTGTTGATGTGTGGGAGGTGGGAATGATGGCAGGACACCTAACTATTGAGCATGGCACATACTATCTTGTACTTTAATGGATGCACTTTGAAGTACAGTGTCATGTGGCTGGTATGAGGCTTCCTATTTCTTAAACCAGTATTAACAGCAAGGTGGAAAATTCCAACTATTCCCATATGTAGCAGTGCAGCAGCCCCTATAATGGGCGGGAATGCCATGTTCTGTGACCCCGAGCAGACTGACATTGAGCCATGCAGCTGGGTTGGCAGCCACCTCAGCACTTGCCCCTTGGACACCATCCGTACTTGGAGGGACTTAGTGTTGACCATTGTATGGGCCAGATTGTGTGCCGTAACCTGTCAGAGCCCCAGTGAAGAGACGGAAGTGAAAGAGGTAAAGTGCATGTATCAGGCAATTGTCTAGGGTGTGAAAAACCCAGTGGCGTGAGAGCTCATGGCTGTCCCCATCACACATTGAAGCCAGAATTTATGAGGGGCACATGTTTTTCACATTGCCTGTGGTGCCCATGCCTCTGACAACTCGGCACCCAACCCTGAAAAGGGATGTGCACGTACCCCTGAGTCTTTTGCAACTTCAGGCCGCCCTAACTGGCTATGTGCCTCTAGGACATATTCGTCATATGTGGTTAGCTCTACATACACAGGTAGGATGCAGGATATTGAAGTGGCCCAAGCTAACAGGTTATCTCCATAACACATGTGTAGCCCAGTCCGTGATTTTGGGTGGCAAGGTGCCTTTTTTTCAAACACGCCTCTGAGGCAGCAGTTTGTGTGTGGGGGTGGCCACGTAGACCTGTGTACCTGTGCAATATCCACGGATAGGTTGTTGCCCACTTATGTCATATCTTCATCTGGGATAGATATGCATGGTTAGGCCAGAGACTCTGGATTTCAGCCATGAAGAGGACAAGGAAGCAGAACTTCTCGGCTACTAAAGTGGAACTCTCTAGTTGCCTCATCCTTAAGGAGCATAATCGTCTGTTTGGATCTGGGGATGCCTACAACCAGCAGTGTGCCTAGCATGACATTCTTTTCACTTTAGCTTCATTGAAGTTAAAAATGAAGTCTACTTTACTCCTTATTCTCCTTCTGCTGTTAGCACCATTCTCTACTTCCCTCCATATTCAATCTTATCGCTATCACATTCCCATAGGACATGTGGTCTTTTACTGTCGTCATATTTTTATGTTTCTGTATTACCTTATCGTCAAAGGAATATCTATCCATTCTCTGACCACATATTTCCAACTACCCACCATAGGGAGCAAAAAGAGCGGAGCCTGGACTGACAGCAATAAGGTAAACCTTGTTTATTGCGCCCCGACGCATTTCGGCTAACAGCCTTCTTCAGGGGGTCTTAAAAGGAGCACACCTCAAAAAGAAATAACAATAATAATAGATAACAATAATCATAAACATATATACATTAAATACAATTAAAACATGAATTTAATATAATCAAAACGGTTAAAAACATGCGATACTAGACATAACTTAAAAAGCGAGGACAATCAATTGAACATAAACATGTGAAAATATTATAAATAGAAAAAACCTAAACTTATAAATAATGATATGAACAAGAATATATCACTAAATAAATAGAGGTTAAAATGAACAGTCAAAAGCAAATTAAAAAGCACAAAGAAGAGAGACGAGGAGGACCAAAGGGGTTAATAAATACCTTAATTCTGTCAAGTAGAACGTTAAAACGTGAAGCAGACATGTAAGACGCTAAAAGCTGACAATAAATAAATAAATAAATAAGTATTCATGTACTAAACAAATAAACACCATCTAAAAAATTACATTTGTCATAAAAACAATTATGAATAACTAATATAATGACATAAAATGACAATTGTTTTTATGACATAACTACTCCCTCCCCCTCTCTTCCCCTTTCCCCCTCCCCTTTCCCCCTCCTCCCCCTTCTCCCCCTCCCCCCCTTTTCTCCCCTTTCCCTCTCTCCTTTTTCCTTCCCCCCCTCTTCCCCCTCCCCTTTCCTCCCTTCCCCTCCTTTCTTTCCCCTTCCCCTCTGCCCCCTTTTCCCCCTCCCCCATTTCCGTCCCCCCCTCTTCCCCCTTCCTCCTCCTCCCCCTCTGCTCCCCCTTTTCCCTCCCTCCCCCCTTTCCTTCCCCCTTCCCCCTCCCCCCCTTTTCCCCCCTTCCCCCTCCTCCCCCTTTCCTTCCCCCTCCCTCCTCCTCCCCCCCCTTCCCCCTTCCCCCTTCCCCCTCCCCCCTCCCTTTTCTTCCCTTTCCCTCTCTCTCCCTCCTTTCCTTCCCTTCCCCTCTCCCCTCCTTTCCCCCCCTTCCCCCCTTCCCTCCCCCCTCCCCCTTCCCTTCCCCCCCCTCATTTGTTTTTGGTTCTATTTTTGTTTTAAGATTTAATGTTTTTTGCATTTTAAATAATAAAGCTTGTAGTATGTTTTTTCATGCTCTTCATTAAGGCTGGTAGACGTTTCAATCCAGTTACATAGCTTCTGTATCTGGCTGACCTTCAACTTATACAGACGAGGAAATGCTGTCATTTAGTCGCTCATTTGCATTAGACACCATCGCGTTATTTTGAGCAGTGTAGCGGTTGACCCTTAACCTATACAGGCGGGAAAGTGCCGTTATTTAGGCATTCATTTGCATTAGGCTTCATCGCGTTACTTTGAGAAGTGTAGCTGTGCAGAACGCATTTTACGGTAAGCCTTCATCACTTCATCTACCTTTAAGAGTTCATGCATTTCTTTCATATTAATTAAATGCATTAAGTCATGGAGTTTTATGCTATATCTTTGGTACAGTTTCTAAGCTTTTTGTAGGTTGCTCCGTCCCTTAAGCGTTGTCTTTCATACTCTCTTTATATGATACATGTCGCAATTGCGGATCTGACAATTGCCCTTGGCTGTCTGTTTTTTTGGTGATGCATACATTCCTCACATAATAACACACATTATTAGCTATACTAAAATGCCTTCATAGAATGAGCTATTCAGTTTTGCGGGCCCCAACTCGAAAAAGCGGGAGAATGCCGACATTTTGGCTTGAGCGCCGTTTTATTCTTTAGGGCAAATCGGCTGCACATTGTGAGCTTTGATGCTAATATTTTGGTTTTAAGGCTTTCGTGCGTTGAACATAACATAATGGATTTGCAGTATGTTTTTCATTAACAGCATTTTATAATACTCCTCATTTGGAGTTGTTTTGTTTGCCCGGCCACCCCCTACTTTAATATGTGGGACTGTGCCGTTCCTCGGCAAAGGTTTTTTAAACAAGCGGGGCTGTCAGAATGTATCTTATGGAAAGCTTTCAAAGTTTCATCCTTAGTTTTGAGGCTTATGCACCTGTTTAATGTTGTAAACGTTAATTTATAAGGATTGATGATACAATTTCATGGTATATCCTTTTTGAAGATTAAATTGCCCCTTTTTAGAGATTAAAAGACTGGGGGTAGTTTTATTTTTTATTTTTTAGGATCTGTATATGATACACGCTTTATTGACAGCCTCGGCTGTTTATTGTTTGGTGATTATCTATAGCAACGAAGTATATGGTCTTAAAACATATTTACCTTCAACATTAGCTCATATGGTTTTGTTAGTAGTAGGTAATTTGCTTTATTTTGTGCGATACAATGGTTCGGTTTTTTGCATTCATTAATTGATTTGTAATGAAACGCACACTGTATTTTTTTGGCTGATTCTTTAGCTTTAGCTGTGAGATCCCCTCTTTTCTTGAATGTCTCTTGTATTGTTGAGCAATTGCTCAATATATTTTTGTTATCACCTTTTTTTTTTTTCTTCAAGGATCTGTTTATTGAATTCACAAGATACAAGAAAAGCAATACAAACAAAATCATTTTTCATTATATATCCATTATATATCAAGCATACCCTGGGGCAGGGCTGTGTCAACAACACAAACAAAGAAGGGCTCATGACACTACCCAAAATAATGACCCACAAACCCCCCCCTCCCCCGATTCCCCCCCCCCCCCTGCCCGGGACCACTGAATACTGCCCAACCTCTCTAATGTATCCTCTGAGAACCTGCCATATCCCCATCTACTACTACCCCAAGTTCAATATTTCACTGCAGGCTTTAGCCCCCAGTTTTTGAATATAAGGCATCCAAACCAGGAGAAAAGAGGCCCAGCTCTGAGGGCGTCTCTTCGCACTCCGCCGTTCCAACAGCATGAACTGGTGGAAACCATTCCGCCACTCCCAAAAGGAGGGGGGCGCCGCTTCCCGCCAGTGCCGGAGTATAGGGACCTTACCCACCAGACAAGCTTTCCACATAGTAGTCTCTGCCATCTGCCCTTCGGGTGGAGTGGTCCTAGTGATCCAGCGCCACTAACGGCCCCGTCCAGCAAAGCTGCTGCTGCAATAAGCCACCTATATAGTTCTCAATCCGCATCCAATATCTGCGGATATGAGAACATGTGACCCAAATCAGCCAAGGTACAGTCACATTTCGGACACCCGCCATACAGAGTAAGATGACTTCGCAGTGCGCGCTGCGGAGAAAAGTGGGCTCGGAGGATACATTTAAGTTGGACCTCCCGCCATCTAGCTCCTTCCGCCAGTCGCACAATCCGGCCTAACGCGGCACGAACCGAACCTGGGGCTATCCTACAACCCAATTCCTGCGCCCAGGAAGCTTCCTCCACCGAATAGTCTAGGGGCACATCACACGCATCCAATGCTCTTTTTAGCATCACTATAGTGGGGGGAGACTCCGTCCCTAGAGTAAAGAATTCTAAAATCTGCGTGGAATGTTCGACCAGTAATTCCCTCCCTGAGACAGAGCCCACATAATGGGAAAGTTGCAGGTACGCAAACAAAAAAGTTCCTGGGCACAAATCATATTCCTTACATAACACTCCCAGAGCCTTACATCGCCCTTCCAAATCGACTACATGTCCCAGATTCCGTATCCCCACCTGCTCCCACCGACGAAAGGGAGCGGAGTCCGAACCCAGCGGAAACCGGGGATTTCCCCGCAAAGGCAGCCAACACGAGATCTCCGGGGAGCTGCTCCACAATTTATTCAATTGCTGCCACGTTCGTCGCGCCGCTTGGATCAACACACTTTTCATCACCCGGTCCGGCAAGGCCGCACGCCGCAGATGTAATACTGCCAGTAGGGACTGTGGCGCCACAAAGGCTTCCTCGAGTTCTCTCGGGGTGTAAACATCCGTGCCTCCCAGCCAGTCCCCCAGGTGCCTAGCCTGGCATGCCAAGGCATATTTCCAGAGGTCGGGAACACCGATCCCGCCGGATCGCCATCCCCCTCTCAGTCGGCGCATCGGTATGTGTGCTCTAGCTCCCCTCCAAAGAAACCCACGAAATTCATGGTCAGTACACAGCAGATCGTGGCGTAGCAGCTACACCGGCAAGGTTTGCAGCCAGTAGAGCATCCGTGGCAAGATCACCATTCCCAACGCTGCCGCCCTACCCAATAAGGATAACGGAAGGAGAGCCCAAGCCTGCAATTGCGAGCGTACCTTAAAAAGGATTCGCTCGAAATTCCTCCTGTACAGCGCGGCCAAGTCCCTAGTTAATTCGATACCCAAGTATATAAAGGAGTCACCTGCCCACCGCAAGGGGAAACTCCCTCTCCAAGCCCCCTGAAGCCGACCCCCAATATCTAGGGCCTCTGATTTATCCCTGTTAATACGTAAGCCCACAAATGCTCCATACTGGGAAAATTCTTCAAGCAGACAAGGCAAAGACTGCTGCGGGGACAACAGATGGACTAGTATGTCATCCGCAAACGCGGCCACCTTAAAGACATGGGACCCAATACGGATTCCCCGTATGTTTAAGGACTCCTCTATCCTCCTCAGCAAAGGGTCTAAGGTCAGCACAAAGAGCAACGGGAAGAGCGGACAGCCCTGGCGCGTACCTCTCTCGAGGTTGAAGCTGTCAGACAGCACCCCGTTTCACAGAATGCCAGCCGTGGGATTGGTATACAGCAACTCTACCATTCTACAAAAAGAGTCACCCAGCCCATATTGAGGCAAAAGGAATTTCATATAATCCCAATTAATCTGGTCGAATGCCTTTTCCGCATCGAAGCTGATCAACAGGGACTGCCAATTCCGCTCATGTACCCATTCCATTGACGCCAGGATTTTTTGCAGATTGCGCACAGCATACCGTCCCCTAACAAAGCCAACCTGCGAGTCGTGCAACAAATCCCCCAGGACAGAGGCAAGCCGGTCGGCCATCACCTTGGCCAGCACTTTCAAATCAAAATTCAATAAGGAAATGGGTCGATACGAGGCCGCTTGTGTAGGGTCTTTTCCCGGTTTGGGTATTAAAGTGATAAACGCATGATTCGCTCCCCAACAGAATCTCCCCTGCTCCACCCTCCAATGATACAACGCTGTCAAGGCGGGGGTCACCTGTTCTACTAACAACTTGTAAAATTCAGCCCCAAACCCGTCCGGACCCGGCGACTTATAACAGCTGGCCCCCAAGATAACTTTGTGTACTTCCTCCTCTTTAACCGGAGCATCCAAGGCTTCCCGTTGTTCCGTTGTTAGCTTTGGCAGCTGCACCCCCTGGAGGTACGCCTCCATCCGCGTCCAAGACCCCTCACTCCCCCGGTAAAGCTTCTGAAAGAAAGAGCGAAACACTTGGGCGATCGCCTGGTTATTCTTATGTAAATGACCCTGGTCATCACGCAGCGCCACTATAGACCGGGCACCTCGGCTACCCCGGAGGCAGCGCGCTAAAAGTTTCCCTGACTTGTCGCCAAAGCGATGAAGTTGGTACTTATAGTACAACAAAGACTTCTTAGCTCTCTGATGAAGCAATTCATTAAGGGACGACTGCGCCTCCCAAAGCAGTCTCTTATTGACCCCCGTAGGAGCCCCCGCATATCGCCGCCGAGCCTTTACTACTTGCTTCTCCAATTGGACAATTCGTGCCGCCAGTAGTTTGTGCTTCTGCACCACGTATGCAATAATATCGCCTCGTAAGACCACCTTTGCTGTTTCCCAAAGCAACTCTGGCTCGTTCCCATGCTGCTCATGAACAGCCATAAACTCCCCCCAACGCTGTCCGAGATAGGTGCGGAATTCAATATCCGTGTAAAGTCCCATAGGGAACCGCCAGATTCTCTGCGAACCACCGGGATCCCCCCATTGAAGGTCCACCCAGACCGGCGCATGATCGGACACCTCAGTCAGGCCGATCTGCGCTTCCCCAACCTGCACAAAAAGCCGCTCTGAGATCAACACATAATCAATTCTCGCACTCGAACCATGGGCTCTTGATTGATGAATAAAATCTCGCTCCATGGGGTGGAGAAAACGCCAAGGATCCACCAGCCCCAGACGGAGCCGTAAATCCTGAAGTGCCTTAGTAATCGGGGTCCGCCATCTATCCCCCCTATCTCCAGATGTATCCAGCTCAACATCCAATACCCCGTTGAGATCCCCAGCCAAAAGCAAGGGAACGTCAGGCAGTTGCTCAACACTAGAGGCCAAGTGGGCATACACTGATCTGTCCAGAACATTCGGGCCATACAAATTACCCAGCACCACAGGGCGCCCTTCCAGATTGCCATGCAACAAAATATACCTACCCGCAGGGTCTACACATTCAGTCACAAGTTCAAAACGTATCCTTTTGTGGATCAAAATGACCACTCCACCTTTCTTCCCCACCGCCGGGGCACCCCAGGTCTGCCCCACCCAAATTCTCTGCAGTTTAGCATGTTCCTCAGCTGTCTGGTGGGTTTCCTGCAGCATGGCAATGTCACAGTTCAACCTCGCCAAGGCCTGCAACACCTTATATCTTTTAACAGGGTTACCTATCCCGCACACATTCCAAGAAATAACCTTCAGTCTAGGGTGCAATAACCCACCATATGTAATCCGATGCCACAAAAATGGTCGGGTGAACCCCCCCAGCCTGGGGTCCACACCAAAACGCTGCTAGGTTCCCTATCTCCATTCCCCAGCTAGTACAGTGGTCCTGTTCTACCCCGAACCCCTCCCTCCCCCTCGCTCCCCCCAGCCCCACCCCCCTCCCCTCCCTAAAATCCCCCCTCCCCTGTCTACTTTACCCGACCCCATCCCCCCCAAGTCTACTCCACTAACCTTAAGGCTTTCTCCGCCTAACCCCTCCAGAGAAAGCCCCACTGAGGCCCCTCTTTAGTACGGCCGGAACCCTCTACTACCCAAGGGAACATTTGATCCCGCAATCAAACTCTAATCGCCCTCTCCTTACCCCGAAGGCTAAGCCCCATTTTCCTACCAGGCAGGTATAGCCCCGCGGTCGAGAGCCATAAAGGCCCAGTTCATCCACAGCCCCCCAAAAGGCCCGATGTCTTCCCCAACCTACGTTATAGGCCCCCCCCCAGCAATGAAAGAGACACAGAGCGATCACCAAAACAACCCCAAGTGTTACCCCATCCAGCAATAGAGCACCAGCACCATGCCCCGTCAAAATTCTACGGGGAACGGGGACAGGCACCATGCCATAACTCATCTGACCTGTAAGTGCGTGGCATAACTGAGCCAGCAAGAGAACGGCTCAGTCAAGCTAGGCCCCTTCCCCGGCAGTTGCACTGTGAAATCCCCCCTCCCCCCTCACAGTGCTTTCTATATCCACAAACCAAGTCTAGACAGCCAGTATACCGAACTAGTACCGATTAACGCTATTTACATTCTTTCAAAGTATTATACATGCCATGTTAGAGACAGGATACAATCAAAGCGGGCAAAGCAAGAACTATCAATCAAGTTCCCTAGCAATGTCCAGGACAGGCACATTAACAGGTAACGCAGTCACTTTCCATGGCAACTGGCTGCCCCAAGACTACAATCCTGTATAGAGAGCATTCAGATTCCTTTCTTTTAAATTCACCGCGTGTAAACTATAGTGCCAGATTCTCGTTCCTCAAGCAATCTATTACTTTTGAAAAAATGGTAAGTTGTGAAAATCTGGCACTGGAGTCTTTCACATGGGGCAGAATAGGTCACACATAGGGCAGTGGCTACACAAATTTTACATACACCCCTGTCAATCTGTGTTAATGCTGCTCTGCAGGTACCGCCTCTGGGGCAGGAAGGCATCTTAAGGGTCCTTGTCACTAAAGGGCACTTTGGTGTTGCACCCGGATACTTCGATAGTGCTTTAAGCATAGCGACCTGGGAGCAACCCCACTGCGCAAAAAGGAAAGAGCTGGCAACCAACGCAATGCATACAAAGCTAATATCGCAGAAACACAGCATGTATGTACAGCACCTCCAACTATAAAAGTTATGGTAGGGGTATCAAACCAATTACTCTTCTGACAAACAACGCAATTATGTGGATTGCAAGAGACTCCCCTCACCCACCCACAACTTTAGGCAGTATAGTACTTAAATGTGCCCATGCCGCCAAAGCCCTGCACCAACTGTCCATATAGGTCCCAGCATGTCTTAACCGACACCCAAACCTGCACAATCTATGAAGGCCCTTGTGCTTACTGAGGACTGGAATGAGACAGCTGATGCAGGCTATTTAACGGTTACATATTAATAACTGTGGCCCCTCCTGACCTAAAACTAAATCAGGAAGGATAACTGAAGGGCTCGGTAACTCTAGAATCATCCGGTGCCCAAGCAACATAGTACGGTAAACACAAAAAAAAAAACACGCAACAGAAACAAGTAACAAAACAGCACACATTGAAAACAAAGACAACATCTGTTAGCTATCACAGGGAGAAACCGGTGATAAGCGACACTGGATGGAATCAAAGTGTTCCAAGCTGCACTGGGAAGAAACCAAGCATGGCCGGCTTGCTATTAATGGTGGGGTCCATCGAGCGTAAATCAGTTTAGCTGCAGGGCCTGCATCGCTCAAGAGCCACGACGACGCGCAGCCCAGGCTCACCCTCTCATGAGAGGGCCCACCTACTACAACACAGCAGTCAGCACTATTAAGTTTCTCAGTGGGGGGACGCCGATGTCGCCCTCGCCGGAGCAGCAATCTGATTTACGTAGGTCACAGCCTCCGCAGCTGTTGTGAAGGCACGATGCGCTCCTTCGTGCATCACATGTAGCTTGGCAGGGTATTGCACAGAGAACCGAATCCCGGCGCAGATAAGCTTCTCACACAAGGGGGCATAGTCTCTGCATTTCTGTCTGAGCGCGACAGAGTAGTCCTGCGCTATTCGAATTTTTGTGTTATTGTATGTAAATTCTCCCCTCTGCCGGGCCGCCCGCAGGATCATTTCCTTTTGAGGGAAGTACAAGAATTTTGCAAGCACGATTCTGGGGTGGCTATCTCGTGCCTGTTTGTTGCCCACACAGTGGACCCTCTCGATTCTCAGCTTTTCTCCAAGTTCAGTGCCCTCCAACACGTGCATGACCAGCGCCTCCAAATAGCTCCTCAACTCTTTGTTGGGGACGGACTCAGGGATCCCAGGGAACCGTAGGTTGTTCCGTCTGGACCGGTTCTCGAGGTCGTCGATTTTTGCCTCTTGCAAGCACACCTGGGCTTTTAGGCCAGCCAACTCGTCTGCCAGGGCCTTCGCCTTTTCTTCTGCATGACCCAGACGATCCTCAGCCTCCCGGAGTCTGCTCCCCAAGGTGTCCACCGATGATTGCAGCCCATCCATCTTCTCATGCAAGGCTGCTGCCACTGCTGCCGACATCTCATCTAAAAACGCGGGGGATCTAGGCGAGCTCGGCGCCGCGGCCAACTCCACCATCTTGCTGCTGCCGGCCATGCGCTCTCTGTCTCTTCGAGCCATTTTAACCGCTGTTGCCATGCCTCTCGCCGTCCGAACCCACGCTGCAGGGCTCTGCAGGCACTCCAACACACCTCGGGCAAGCTTTTAGCTCACTGCTGCGGCTTCACACGGTGCTATTTCGCCGGTTTTGGGCTAGGGGTACCGGAGCGCACACAGGATGCGACCACTACCCTGTCCGCATCACGTGACCTCTTGTTATCACCTTTTTTAACATCCTTTTATTAAGTCTTGTGTTAACTACTTTTTTTTTCCACTTTTATGAGCGCTCCTACCTATTAGTAAAAGTTTTTATTGTAATTTATTTTTAATTAGATTTGGAGAGATGGATCTCCATATCAATTGGTTTTTGACAGACGTGCTTTTATTGTTCTTCACATATTTTGTATCTAGTATTGGCTTGTCATTTTATGTCATTATACTAGTTATGTCATAAAAACAATTGTCATTTTATGTCATTATATTAGTTATTCATAATTGTTTTTATGACAAATGTCATTTTTTAGATGGTGTTTATTTGTTTAGTACATGAATACTTATTTATTTATTTATTGTCAGCTTTTAGCATCTTACATGTCTGCTTCACGTTTTAATGTTCTACTTGACAGAATTAAGGTATTTACTAACCCCTTTGGTCCTCCTCGTCTCTCTTCTTTGTGCTTTTTAATTTGCTTTTGACTGTTCATTTTAACCTCTATTTATTTAGTGATATATTCTTGTTCATATCATTATTTGTAAGTTTAGGTTTTTTCTATTTATAATATTTTCACATGTTTATGTTCAATTGATTGTCCTCGCTTTTTAAGTTATGTTTAGTATCGCATGTTTTTAACTGTTTTGATTATATTAAATTCATGTTTTAATTGTATTTAATGTATATATGTTTATGATTATTGTTATCTATTATTATTGTTATTTCTTTTTGAGGTGTGCTCCTTTTAAGACCCCCTGAAGAAGGCTGTTAGCCGAAACGCATCGGGGCGCAATAAACAAGGTTTACCTTATTGTTGTCAGTCCAGGCTCCGCTCTTTTTGTTCCCTATTGGTGTGCGGATCCTTTTGCTCTTTTTGGTACTACTACTACAACTACCCACCATAAACATCTTACAAATAGATTAATATATATCTCACCCACATATACTCTTCCTAAACATCCTACAAATTATATAGAATACCATATAAAAATTGCATTGCTAAACTCCAGATCAATCAGAAACAAAATTCCAACAATCATAGACCTCAATGATGATAAACCAAGTGTACTATGTCTAACTGAAACATGGCTAACTGCCTCTGACACAGTATTAATCAACCAACTAGCTGACTCCAACTACAACATATTCCAATGCCCCAGGGCTGGCAAACGTGGTGGTGGTGGTGGCGGCGTCGGCGTCCTAATTCTATCCAAAAAGGAACTAAATTTCTCACTCTGTAAGTGACAATATCGAGATCATGGATATTGTAATCATAGAAAATAAAAAGATTAAAATCAGCTTAATTTACAGACCTCCATCTCCCAGCCCTGACAACCTGTCCTCTATATTGGCAATGCCTGCACCTCACCACCTAACAAACTTTACATAATACTTGGAGACTTCAATCGCTCATCTCTTAACCAAGCTCATTCCTCCCAATTTATAAATGCTATGCTTGACCTAGGATTTCAGCAAATAGTTCAATTCCCCACACATAGAAAAGGAAACACCCTAGATCGTATCTTCCTCCCCAATCACATTCTGCAAGACACACATTTCTCCCTTGCAAATGCCCTCCCCCTACCATGGACAGATCATTTCCTAATAAACATCTCTATCCCTACCATGCTCACACCTTATGAACCCAACAAAACCACGCAATTCAAAAACAAGTTTAAATAATTTAACAAAAAATCTTTCCTCAATAATACCATCCCTCACATTGATTCTTCTATCACAAACCTGAATGACATCGTAATTAACTGGAACTCCACTATAATGAAAGCAGCACAAACCATAACAACGCAAAAAAAAAAAAAAAGACAAAAAGAATCTAAAAATTGGTGCATATCTGATCTACGAAAACTAAAGCAAAAACTTAGAAAATTAGAGCACAGATTGAGAGTTACGAGAACTGATATGGACAATCATCTTTACATGTCCATGCTTAAGTCTTACAAAGAAGCAGTAAACAACCGAAAAAAGAGTATCATTCTAAACGCCTTACTCGATCCCTTAACAGACCAAGAGAACTTTTCTCCATCGTAAAATCTCTCACTAAAACCCCTAACCCTGACATGAATCTCCCCCAAATTGAACCCCAACTCTTAGCTATTACATGGAAAAACTCATCCCCATACACCCAGATGATTCTCCATCAAACCAACATTACCCCAAATTCATCATCTCTAATCAGCAAAACTGTGTCACTTGGTCCACATTCTATCAAATTGACATTAAGTAACTTAAGAATACGCTAACAAACCTTAACACTACTACCTCCCCAGCTGACCCATGTCCAGTCAGCTGGATTAAATCCACTAAAGATGAGCTCTCACCAATCATACTTGAGATTGTAAACCAATCCCTAGAGACAGGACAAATGTCCTCTGCACTTAAACAGGCAATCATACGCCCCATCCTTAAATCTAATGCGACGGATAAATCTCACCCTAACTCCTATTGTCCCATATACAGTCTTCCTTTCCTAGCAAAAATCATTCAAAAAAACAGTACAAATACAACTGCAAGATTTCATTGACTAAAATGTCCCACTGGATGATCAATAGCATGGTTTTAGACCACATCACAGTGTTGAGACCCTTATGTTATCACTCTTGAATAGACTCCTCTGTGGACTTAACAATAGCAAACAAGTTTTTATGCTTGTATTTCTCGACATTGCTGCTGCCTTTGACAACATTAGCCATAAATTGCTTATCTCGAGACTCCAATAGATAGGCCTACAGGGCACAGTTTTACAGTGGTTCAAATCTTACCTTACCGAACACATACAGCAAGATCAGATTGGCACAACAACCTCCTCAACATTCAATCAGACTCAGGGTGTACATCAAGGTTCTTCACTTTCTGCCCTTCTCTTTAATCTATATATGCAACCCATATGTGAAATCCTTAAAAAACACAAAGTTTATTATCATCTTTATGCAGATGATATAATGTTTTACCACCCCATCGACATCTCAAACCCCATTACCCCCAGATCCAAGCATGTCTTACGGACATAGCTGACTGGCTTAATACACATAATTTAAGAATTAATTTAAATAAGACTGAAGTTCTTTACATATCGTGCAACCAAAGCTTCAATTCCCCCACTAAAATCCACATTAATGACACCAACATCGAAATTAAGCAAGAAGTCAAATACCTAGGTATTATCCTTGAGCAATCCTTAACCATGATTTCGCATATCAAAGCTATCTCTAAGATAATTTACTTCAAACTAAAAACAATACTGCATCTCAGACCACTCCTGGAAAGTCATGACTTCCGCTCCGTTCTACAGGCCCTTATATCTCCACACTTCGATTATTGCAATAGCATTCTTTACGGATTACCCAGAAAAACCACCCAGCAACTCCAGATGGCACAAAACCTTGCTGCCCGTATAGTCCACAAGGCTCATTACTCAGACCACATCACTCCACTGCTACATAACCTTCACTGGTTCTACAAGCTACTCCCCTAACATTGGCTGCTGCTCACCCTTATACCTTCCTGGGTCTCTTGCAATGTTCCCATGTTGCTCTGCTTCCCAGCGCCACCACTATGCCTGACCAATCATTACACAGGTCATGGCAAGTGGGCCAAAGGAAAGGTAGGCACAACATTAGTCAGTTGAGTTATTTCCACATTGGTACATTGTTCATTAAGCAAGGTCAGGGTTCATCAGATGTCCCCCTCTCCTCCCTGTGCCATGCATCCACAGGTCTTCCCTTTCTTTGCAGTCACAGTATTCCATCAATGAGGGACGGTGATCCTATGAGGTAAGTGGGGAATTATAGTTAGTGCCTCTAACATGTGCTTTGTACAATAACTTCCTAATTATCAACCACACATTTGTACACTCAGTGGTGGTCCAGCATTAGCAATACATGAATCCCTAAAACCTTGCCATTCTGTTGCATGGGCTTTCTAATTCCACCCTGTGCCATGGCCTACATTCACTGCTCCTCTGCTCCATGGGGTGGGAAATACATATCTCAGCCCACACATCCCCTACTTCTTTATCTAGGTGACTGAACACTCCCCTCATCCTAACTCTTTGCTTACTGTCTCTCCCACAGATAGACCCCCAACCATACCCTCCAATGAGTACCCAGGTCTTTCTGGAGTACACATGCAGCTGTGTCCTGGTATTCCTGAATAACCCAGCCACATCACTACATCTGCCACACTCCCCAGCCCTCAGAAAGACTCCACCGCTTCAACAACAACAACAGGAATGGCCTGGTGGTTGGAGCAAGTTACCTCAGGCCAGAGAGCCAGGGGTTTGAATCCTGCTAGAGGACAACAACCTTGGGCCAGAAGGGCTGAGGTTTCTAGTCCCACAGGTGCTCCTTGTGGCCTTGGGCAAGTCACTTAACCTTCCATTGCCTCAGGTACAAAAACATAGATTGTGAGCCCTTCGGGGACAAGGGAAGGATATATATACAGTACCTGAATGTACACCGCTTTGACTTGTAGAAAAGTGGTATGTAAGTCTAGTTAAATAAATAAATAAACCTTCTCAGCCACAAGGTTATTCCCCAGAATCTGCTGGAGCTGGAGTTCCCCATCCCCGAGCAATCCATGACACCTGTTCTGAAGCTGCTGAACAGCAGATGCTGCAAGACTGGGTAAAGATGGTCATCCTGACAAGCCTCGAGAGGATAAGCAAGGAGTTATGCAACTCAACCCAATTTATGCGTGAAGTGGCAGGAGAGGCACCAGGAGCCTTCATCTCATGCTCCTTATATTGCAGCTGTGAGCTGGGCACCTGAGGCAGATGCCCCCCTGGGGAGCAGCAGAATGAGGTCATTGACCTTCAGGCTCTACAGCCTGATGAGGCCTCAAACCTTGAGAAGGAGGATAAGACAGCTAGCAATGCCTCAGAGGCAGCACCACTGAGGCATAGTGTTCAGGTTGGGAGGAAGGTTGGAGGATCACAGGTGGAGATTCAGAATAGGAAGAAGGCACGTTAGTGATGGTGTTGGTGATCTGTACTGCATGTTCTGTGAATAAATGGATGTACTCACACTAGAAGTTCTCCCATATCAGTCTGTCTCTTGCTGCTTGCTCTACTGCTGTCACAAGCTGTCTGCCAATGTGGTCATCCTCCAGCCCCTCATTAGAGCGTTCCACATCAACAGATACCTTCTCCTGTGGCAGTTCAATCCTCCTCTATATGGCAATATTGTGGAGAATGCCGTATGCTGTAAAGATGTGGCAGACTTGTTTAGGGCTGTACAGCAACTCTCCCCCACTCCTGTCAAGACACCGGAACCTGCTTTTCAAGAGCCCAAATGCTTGCTCCATTACTACCCTTATATGCGCCAGCGCTCTCTTATAGGTCTCCTCCTGGGCAGTTTGTGCATTGCGCACTGGTGCAATGAGCCAGGTCCTCAGCAGGAATCCCCTATCACCTGTGGAGTCATGAAGGGGGCGGGGCACATTCATGTAGAGACATTGGTAGGGGATTATGGTCTGTGCAACAGCCATTCTAACAACTATGTGACACAAGATACATATGCGACATCTTCTACAACTATACTTTGCAATCCCAGCATTCTGCTACAGCTTTGGAGGGGCTGTCTAGTGCTGCTGCCCTGTCCACAGTGCTATCTGCCTCCATGTGCTTACCCCCTCTACACAGTCATCAGCATTGAGCAAACCCTGATAACTCTGTGCCCCAACTCTGTGCTGCCTGCCCCCCCCCCCCCTCAGTTGTGTTGTCAGAATATGTGCTGTCGGCACTTGCTAACACATATTCAGTGGCAGGGTTTAGATGGGACATGCCTACCTATGGCATGACTACCTTCCACCCACTCTGGGGCCATCCCCCATCCCAGCACAGGCATTGTCTCCCCATACAGGTGACCAGGTAGTCCCTCCAACATTCTCCAGTTATGTCTGTCTCACACAGACTGGACACTTCCCTGTGCCCCCAACAGGCCTTGCCAGTAGCCCTTACAGCCCCATACCCACATACAGCATGCAACCATAGCTTCAGTTATGCATCACTCACCTGATAGCCAGGCATCACCAAGTTGTCTTGTGGCAGCTGCCTGGCACAGACCAGACTGCAATAAGACAAATGCATCATGGCAGGACCAGGGAAGGATGCACAAAGGTCTGTGATGCACATGTGGGAATCAACAACAACCTGCATGTTCATTGAGTGGTATAGGCGCCTGTTTCTGTATGCCCTCTCATCATGGTCGGGTAGCCTCAGGGCAAGGGGTGAAGTCAATTACACCTAGGACCGATAGGAAGGATGCAATCTCATGAAAGGCCTGCATGGTCTGTTGTGTGGCTGGGAAGCACACGTATTCATAGAGCCGTCTGAAGAGAGTTGTTGTCACTGCCACAATGCGATATGATGTTGCTGACTCTGTGATACTTGTGGTTGCCCCCACAACATACTGGAAGCTTCCAGTGGTGAAGAAGGCAAGAGCAGTGGTCACCTTAAGAGCCACAGGTATTGCATACCTTTGCACAGTCGAGGGCTCCAGGTCACATTTCAGCATGGTACAAAGGTCTGTGATAGTGGCAGCATCAAGACGTCAATGCTGGAATATCACCTCTGTGGTGAGCTGCAGATATGTGACCCTTGGTTGGTACACCTGGGGCATCCGGTAGCATCTTTGCCCTGCCTTGGCCAATATCGTCTGCTGCTATGGTGTCTCCACCTCTGTTGCTGCATGGGTAGCTACCACATCCCTCTATCCATGTCTTGTACCTCTTGTCCAGTTTGGCTACACATGTATATGCCACTGCCAGAGCATTCAAACTGGATTTTCATCTGTCCAGTAACCAGTTAAAACCCTGGCGTAGAGCTACATGCTTTTGGCCCTTATATGTCCCTGGACACAGTCGTAGAGTATTGGCATCCTGTGTGTATGCGGATGCCATGCCCAGACTTTTCCCCATTATGCCCTCGCGCATACACAGTTACGCTTCTGCACCTTACAATAACATCCGTTCATGCGTGCACCACTCGAGATTGGGTTTTGCCTGAATTTGTGAGTTTTATGTGGATTTCGGCCGGATTTGCCTGCCCATCGGCCGCCTAAAGTTTCCACTATCGGACCCTTGGTCTTTTACTAGGGCCTTCTCCTAACTTATCTGCCTCAACATAGCTTATTTGATGATCTTACCCTTGATCCACAGTGTCTCCCTGCTATATGTTTTGTCTACAGGTTAAGGACGGTGGTGCTATTCATCACCTGCTGTTTTATGTTTTGTTATGTGTTTAGGCTGCTTACTCTTCTTTGCTGTAAACCACTATGCTGCAAAAATTGAATAGCACTTATCGAATCTTTTAAAATAATAAATACTGTTTAATACAAGTCGTATGGTTCTCTCTGCTTCTACAGTTCTCGATTCCAGAACCTATTAACACTATACAGAAACAGGGATCTCAACCTGTGTGCTCTGCTACTAACAGCCTGGATGTTGACCAGGACCTAATTTAAATATCTTCAGCTACCTTCCCAGATTCAGCAAATCTTAGTTGAAGCTAGGAAGCCCTCCACTAGAAAACTTTATATGTTCAAGTGGAAGAAGTGCTATTTGATGATGTTCCAAAGATCAAGACCTCTTTAAATACTTTAACAACTTCAGACTTGAATAGCTCTTTCATTTGTCTCAATCCAGCCTCAGAACTAAAACTTCTGTCTGAGTACACAAATATTTTATTGATCATCATGTTTTCATTGATATCTGGCTGTGACTGCTCAACATCCACTTTTATCCAGATTCATGAAAGGTCTTCATACCAAACCTCCTATTCAGAATCCTGTGGTAACTTGGGATCTGAGTGGAGGAGTGGCCTAGTGGTTGGGGCAAGGTACTTCAGGCCAGAAGGTCAGGGGTTCAAATCCCACTAGAGGACAGCAACCTTGGGCCAGAAGGACTGGGGTTTCTAGTCCCACAGGTGCACCTTGTGGTCTTGGGCAAGCCACTTAACCCTCCATAGCCCATGTTCCCTATAAAATAGTTATCTCTAAGTTATAATGCCCTGTTCAATGTAATTTCAGTTTGTTCAGTGTAAACCACAGTGATGCAGAATAGCACAGTATATAAGAGAATATAAATAAATCTGAAGGTAGATCATCATGAAGGAATAGCCTAAAGATTGGAGCAGCAGACTGAGAAGCAATGTAACCCATGTCTAAGTATACTGTCGGAGACGTTTACCAAGCTTAACCCAGATCCTGGTTGATCATTAGACAATTAGGATCTGGATTAGGCTTGGTAAATGTCTCTGATAGTATACTTAGACATTGTTTCACAGAATTTCTGGCATAAGAACATGGCAGATGAAAAATCTATGGAGTAAATCTCTGCAGCAGGGTCAATAGGTTCATAAAGCAAAAACTCCAGTTAGTGTTTTCCATAAGTTTCAGACCAGAAGAGCTATGGGTCAATCAGGAAACAGGAAAAAAAATCACCAGCTATAGAAGAAACATAGAAACATGATGACAGAAAGAGACCACATGGCCTATTTAGTTTGTCCTTCCATATCAACCACTACAACAGTCCCCTTTTTATAGAAACATGACAACAGAAAAAGATTGAGCCAGCCCCTATGGAGACATGAGAGCTCTTCTGCAAGATGCCTGCCTTTCAACCCATAAGTTACCAGTTTGAGGGGGACTGATGCCAGCCTGTAACAAAACTGGGGAGAAAACTGAATTCTGGATTTTTCAGTATTGTGTTTGAATTAAAAACAATATGAAATGAAATAGGAAATTTTGTTATTTCCCATGTCGTTTCAAATGAATGTAAATATATCATCTATAAATCTCCAAAATGTAGTGCATTTAAAATATGCAGACATACACATTTTCCGCACAGGTGCTATTGTTGCACCCATGGCTGTGCCTTTGATTTGAAAATAATGAAATTGAAAAAAAGAAATTGTTAAAAGCAAAACATGCTAACTTAACCAAAAGGTTTGTAGACATTGACTGGTCAGATCATAGATCCAGTGTTGCTTCTTCTGCTCCTATATAATGAGGTGATATTCACGGTCTCCAAAAGTACAATATCTCCTCATCCTACCTCCCACACCCCAATCCACTCAAGCAGCGCCCAACACATCACAAACAAACTAGGACAAACCTAGTCTCAGACCCATCCATTGGATGTTCAATAATATCAATCTAGGGTGTATATAACAGATCGGTGATAGTAATACTATGAATACTACCAATACCTAGTCAGGTTTGTACGTAGCACGTGGATTCGTGCTTTGTTGTTGGAGTACTTACTACCAATACCTAAACTGTAACAATGAATATGTGTTGATATATATGCTATAACGCTTACTGTAAGCAACCGATAAGACCCAGTCCTAACCATGAGGATTGGGTCTAACATCTGACATGTAAATAGTCATCTTGCCCTCTTTTGATGGTCTAATGTAAATAGTCTACCCAGTAAATAGTAAATAGTTCACCCAGTTACAACTCCAAGTTACCGCTCCTGTTCAATGTAAGCACAAGGCAGTTCTGCCTTGACTGTTCGAGAATTGTTAATTGTAAACCACACTGATAATAAAGAGCGCGGTATAGAAAAGCTTTAAATAAATAAATAAATAAAATCCTCAACTTCCAGGTCTTGTAATAACTGGATAGCATGTTGAATCCCTAATGTAAGAGGGAGCGGACATATAAAGGTTTCAGATAATCCTCAATGCCAATAGAGACCTCAATGTAAAAAAGAAGAATCTGATGAATCTCAGTTTCTAGCCACATACTGTGTAGTATTCATCACTACAGGAGAACTGCCTTTATCTGCTGGCGTGAATACTACATATAGCGCTACAAGGCATACGCAGCACTGTACAGATGCATATAAAAAGATGGTCCCTGTTCATCAGAGCTTACAATCAAGTTAGGACAGGCAATACAACAGCTGAGGACAAGGATACAACTAGGGAAAGGTAAGGAGACTAAGCAGATCAGGATCCAAAAGCAGCCTCAAAGAGATGAACCTTTAGCATGGATTTGAAAAGGGACAGAGATGAAGCCTGATGTACAGACTCAGGTAGTTTATACCAGGCAAAGGGAGCAGTAAGATGAAAGGATCGAAGTCTGGAGCTGACAGTGGAGGAAAAGGGGACAGAGAGAAGTGATCGCGAGGCCGCGGGCAGGGTCCCGGCGGCCGATTCTAACCGGGCGCGGGGACCCTGTGCGTGGCCTCGGGGGAGAGCGCGAGTGCGCCTTTTAAATTGATTGGCTCCCCGCTGTCTGGGCCGTGCGGAGCCAATCGTTTGGTTTGTTGCTGGGGGGGGGGGGGGTGAGTTGCGGCCAGCAGCCTCCATGTGGCAGTTCGAGCGGAGGCTGCTTTGGGGTGCTGGCGTTCCTTGGAAGCTCCGGGAGCAGGCGTTTTTGGCGGCGATCGGGAGCTTCGGGGTCCTATCTTCTTCGGGTGTGCTGGCAAGTGCGGGCCGGGAGTGCAGGCAAGTTCGGGCCCTGGGTACTTCCGTGGGGGGCCGGGTGTTCCTGAGGTGGGGGGGAGGAAATTGAGGGCAGCATAACTCCTCCGTTACAATAAAAGGGGCCAATTTAACCAAAAAACAAAAACAAAAACAAAAAAAACGGAAGAAAACAAACAAAACCGGAGTAGGCAGCCACCGCTGTTTTTGAAGCCCCGGCTTACTTGTGGGGGATTTTTTAAGCCTTTAGGGGCAGTGCTGGCCCTGCGGGATGCCTGCACAGTGCAGTTCAAAGGGTGCAGCCCCGGGGAGTGCTGCTGGGTCGTCTGTGCGTGGGCGTGGACGGTCTCGGTCTCAAGGGACGGCGGGGACGGGTAGGGGGTTGCGCAGCCCTGGTATGGGGTTTCTGCTGGAGGTGCCGCGTGGGGTCAAAAGGGGTCTGAAAAGGCTCGACGTCCTGGGGGGGGGTGCTGTGGCCGGCAGGGGTGTTGCACCCCCCAGTGGCTCCCTGGAGGTGCTCGGGGGGCTTCGGGGTACTGCGGGAGCGGCTGGGGGAGTGAATGTGGGGGGCGAGGGAGGTGCTGCCTGTCCAGCGGGGGGTCTGGGGGTGGTGGATGGGGTGTTGGGGGTTCATGAGCTTGCGGGAGGAGTGCAGCCTGAGGGGTCTCAGTGGGTCAGTGGCTATGGGGTGCCCGCGGGGTGGCTCCCTGGGCCTGGTGGTTTTGGGGCAGCGGGGGGACTGTGGTTGAGTGGGGGGCGGGGTCCATCTCGGGCGGATTGGGGTGGGCCTTGGCCTCGGGCTTGGTCAAGGGCAGTTTCCCCTCCCCCCCCTGTTTTTCCTTTTCTGTCTCCATAGGGGCCGATTATGACGCAGCCCACCTTGCAGTTGAGTGCCGCTGGGTGCGAGAGCTGGTTGCCTTCGGTGGCAGGAGCGTCGATGCAGCATGGACGGTCCGGGGATAGCGTGGGTGCCGAAGGTGCAGATGGTCCAGCTGCTGACGGGACAACTATGGTGTCGGTGCCTGCTCCTGGTGAGTTGCTTGGGGGTGCGGGCAATGGGGCGGGCGGTCGCTGGAGGCGAAGGCGGGGGGTGGTACGCGGAGAAAGTGCAGGCGGTCTGGTAGGCGGTGTCGGAGCTCTGACTCGTCCTCCTCTTCTTCTTCTTCGAGCGGTTCGTCTGGGGGGTCTGGTGGGTTGCCTTGTCGGCGGGGCGGGTAAGGCGGGGGGACGGTGGGCTCCAGTTCGGGTGGGGGTGCCGCTTCGGTGGTGGTTTTTCCGGAATTGTGGGAGGGAGTGCCACGTAAGCCGTGGTGCAAGATTAGGAAGCGCCGTTATATTAGGGATAGGATGGAGGTGAGCCGATTACTTTCCTGGGGCACGCAGGACATTAACCTTTGGCCGACTCAGATGTCGGCTAGGTCTAGTGCCGGAGGGGTGGGTGGGGGTAGGGGTAGTAGCGGGGCGGTGGGGGGGGGGGGTGGTGCGTTCCTTTCAGCCAGGGGCAGGTGGCGTGCCGCCGACGGCGGGCCCGGCGGCGGGCAGCAATGTGTGCTGGCGCTTCAACCGGTCCACTTGCTCCTTTCCAGACTGCAAATTCCAGCATGTTTGTTCCTTGTGTGGAGGTACTCACTTGGCCACCAGGTGCATTAAAATAAGGTGCCGCTGGTGTTGCCGGACCCTCGGCGAACAGGCAGTGAGTGGTGGGGCGTGCGCCCTCGCCGATACGGGTTGAGGCCTTCTTGGGGTGGTTGAGTCGATACCCTAGGAGGCGGGAGGCAATGATTTTGTCGTTTGGTTTGCGGTTTGGTTCATTATCCCGGTGCGCGGCGTGGTGTCGGCTCCGAATGCGTGGAACTCCCCGTCGGTACGGCGTTGGGCTGTGGTCGTTCAAGACAAGTTAGCAGGGGAATTGCGGTTGGGGAGAGTGGCAGGTTTTTTCCCGGAGCCCCCTTTTCTGGGCCTGGTGAATTCTCCGTTGGGTATGGTACCCAAGAAGGCGCCGGGGAAGTTCCGGTTGATTCATACTTTGTCCTGTCCAATCGGCGCTTCTGTTAATGATCGCATTCCGCGTGCGTTTTGTACGGTACGGTACGCTTCCTTTTACAAGGCGGCGCAGATGGTTAGGGGGGCCGGTCGGGCTGCCCTTCTGGCTACGGTTGATATTGAATCTGCGTTTCGCCTATTACCTGTCCACCCGTCTGCTTTTCCTTTCTTAGGTTTTGTTTTCGAGGGGGGTATTCTTTCGACAAGTGCATGCCGATGGGTTGTTCCGTTTCTTGCGCTTATTTTGAGATGTTCAGCACCGTCCTGCAGTGGGTGCTGGTTCAGTTGTTTTGTTTGTGGGTACGGTGCAGTCGGGGGAATGCCAGGAGCTGTTGTCTGCATTTGTTCGGCTGGCGCGGGTGTTTGGTGTACCATTGGCGGCGGGCAAGACGGAAGGCCCGACGACACGATTGACCTTTTTGGGGATGGAGTTGGATTCTGAGGCGATGGTGGCACGTTTGCCGCAGGATAAGGTGACCCGCTTGCGGGTTTCGGTGGCTAACGTATTGTCGTCTCGCAAGATTTCCTTGAAGGAGCTGCAGGCGCTGTTAGGGTCCTTAAACTTTGCGGGTCGAGTGATTACGATGGGGTGGGTGTCTTCATGCCGGCTGGCTTGTGCCCCGGCCGGGGTGGGGGAGCTTCACCACCGCATTAGGGTCACGGGGGCCATGCATGCGGATCTGATGGTGTGGAGTCGTTTTCTGGAGGACTTCAATGGGACTTCGGTTTTGGTGGAGTCTGCGGTGTCCAGCGATGCCTTTCAGTTATACACGGATGCGGCGGGGGTAGGTGTCTATTTCGGTGGGGCCTGGTGCGCGGATCATTGGCCGGAGTCGTGGCACATCGAGGGTTTGGCCAAGAACATCACCTTTTTGGAGCTCGTTCCGATTCATGTGGTTTTGGAGCTCTGGCCAGGACGGCTTCTGAACCGTAGGGTTCTGTGGTGGTGCGATGATGCGGCAGTGGTCAGTGTGGTCAATCGTTACTCTCCTAAATGCTTAAGGGTGGCGGGCTTGATGCGGGAGGTGGTGTTAGCGTGTCTCTGGCTGCCTGTGTCGGTCAAGGCGCGGCATATCACGGGGTGCACTACCGAGATCGCTGATGCTCTTTCTCGTGGTCAGTGGGATCGGTTCCGGGCTCTCGCCCCCGAAGCATACCAGGACGGATCTGTGGTCCCAGAGAGCTTGTGGAGCATTGGCCTCCGGAGATGCTAGAGCTGTTGAAGAATTCGGGTCTGCAGGGACTTGGTCAGCGTATCGGCGAGGCTGTGACTGGGTGGTTGTCTTTTTGGTGGCTCATGGGTGGCAGCCGGGCGGGGTTACGGCGGGATTGATTGATCGATATATTGTGGAGGCAAAGCACGCCGGTTTCTCGCGATTGGCGGTGCGTGGGCATCTGGCTGGGTTTAACTTTTTTGCGGGCGCGGTTGGTTGGGGCTCTCCTGCTGAAGGGGTTTTGCCGCGGCGGTTGTTGCAAGGCTGGGAGAGGGTTCAGCCTGCACCGCCGGACTACTGGTTGCCCATTACACCTGGCCTATTGGTGAAGGTTTGCGGGGCTTTAGCGCGGGTGGCGGCGTCTGAGTACGAAGCCACTTTGTTTCGGGCGGTTTTTTGCATTGCCTTTTTTGGGGCTTTTCGTGTCGGGAAGTTGGTTACGGGCTCTGGCCGGGGAGGGGGTGGTGGGGGCTGCAGGCCCATCATGTGCGGGTGGAAGGGGGGCGGTTGCGGATCCTGTTGGCAAAAATCCAGGACGGATCCGCTGGGGAGAGGTTTGTGGGTGTGGTTGGGTGAGCTTGGGGTTCCCCGGGCTGGCCTGGTGCGTGCGGTGCGGCAGTATTTGTTGGTGCGGCCACGGCTGGCTGGGGTTTTTTTTTCGTACATGCGGACTTCCGGGTCCTAACTTGTTTTCAGGTCACGGTGGTGCTGTGCCTGGCATTGCAAGCGGTGGGTGCGGACCCTCTGCGGTTCGTCCCCCACTCCATTTGAATTGGGGCTGCCATTAGTGCGGCGGCGGCGGGGTTGTCCAAGCAGATTATTTAGGGTATCGGGAGGTGGCGCTCCCGGGCTTTTCGGGGTTACGTTCGGCTGTAAGGGTTCAGGTGTGGGGTGGGGTCTTTAACTGTTTATTTCTGTTGCAGATGGGGGTGCCGAGCCTGGTGGCTGTTGGGTTGCTGGCCACTCTTTTGTCCACTGGGCGGGAAGGCATGCGGCTGCTCGACCTATCTGAGCTAATTTGGGACTGGACCCGTCGGTGGTGGCTGTGTGACATGGCTGGGTGTGAGAGGACTTCGCTGGTCTCAATTTCTACCTTTGCTGCAGTGCCATGGGAGGACACTCCGGTGGCCGAGAGCCCTGCTTGTGCATCTTGGGAGCAACGACTTGGTATCCTGGTCCTGCAGGCAGTTGATCCGGGCGGTGCAGGATGATCTGGGGGTGGTGCTTAGGATGTTTCCTGGTATTGTCTTGCTGTGGTCTGACATTATTCCAAGGCCGGCTTGCTGGGACCGGCGGCGCTGGTCCCGGGGGCTTGACTAAGATTAATCGACAGATTGGTCGATGGGTCTGTCAAAAGGGGGGTTATCAGATATTGCATGATTGGGTGGATGCTACGTGTTCGGGGCTGTATCGGGCTGACGGGGTTAACGACTGGCAGGAAGCCTTGGAATATATGTCTGTCCATGATGTTCGCTGGTCGCAGCTTCGGGTTGGGGGGGGGGGGGCGGCACATGAACAGGGTTCTGTGCCGGTGGCGGAATCCCGGAGGTTTCCGGGGTACGGAGCAGCAGGCTTCATTTGGGCGGGGGCGGGGTGCCCCTGACCCGGTTGAACCCCTGCCGACTTTTGCTATGGGCATGGCGAAGTCGGGGAGAGGGGCATGGCAACTTGCCGGGTGGCAAGTTATGGCATTAGCGGTGGCGGGCACTTTGCTAAGGTATGGCTGGTGCAGCCGGGTTCCGCTAATGGGGGTTTTGAAAGTTGATGTTGTTTTATTCCAATTGTTAATGGTTAATAAAGCTGCGACCAGTGGTGTTCCATGAAAATATTGGTGTCATGTCTTGTTTTGGTTGGGGGGGGGGGGAGAGTGTGTGTGTGTGGGGGGGGGGGGAATGGTAGGGCCTGGAGCGCCGGGTCCGCCTGCCTCGGTTATCCACAGGAAGAGTGAAAAAATATTTTCTCTTATTACTCTTAAATGGGTTACATTGTAGTTTCATTGCTTGTCCCCAACGTTTTCTACTTTTAGATGGGTTACAACTGCTGCTGTGATAGTTGGAAATGAAATGAAAGTGATAAAGGACTGTTCCATTGCCCTTGGCTATCATAGACTGAGTAGCTTGCAGCCTCGGATTTATAAAGGCCTTTCCAGTCTACTTAAAAGGATAGCTGCCAAGAATACACGTAAGATCCATTTGGTCCAAGGAGCAGGTAATTTGCACATTTGCTTATTCTCATAACCAGAACTGTTGGGGGGGGGGGGGGCACAAGTGCTAGTTGCAAATATTTTAGATCAGGAGTTTCTCAGCTCCTTGAAAGCCATAAACAATCCTGATTTTTGGGCTGTCTACAGTGAATATTCAATTTCAACAGATATGTTTGCAGTCATCTGGTGCTCAGACTCGGTTGTCTGTGGCTCTGGTGGACCTAAAGCAGAAAGCCTTTACATTAGGGGTAAAACCTTACATACATCTTTGCCTTAGTCTTAACTGGAAGCTGTACACTAGATGGCCCCATAAGAAAGCACAATTGCATATTAAATCTGGGCCGTCAGACATAGGCTTGTAACTTGGCACTCAACTACATTGTGCAAATTAGAAAACCCATCCTTTCCTGGAACTTAAAAGATGTTACTGATCTCGTGTTCTATGCTGTCCAAAACAGTTCAATCAATGCAAATATTACTGTTTTATGCAAACTTCAAAAGAGCTCAAGTAAAGTCTTTAGTAAATAGAATTTGACAGCTAATTGTCTCTTGAGTTTTCATTTCTCTTCTCCCTTTCCCCCTTTGATTTTGTCTGACATATCATGCTTTTATTTCTCCTTTAGTTTTTCTTTATTGGTGTACATATATCTGTGTATCTGCCTGCTTGTGTTCGGGGCTCATAGGTCTTCTGTTTTTCAGTGGGGGGGGGGGACTTCTATTTATAGCTAAAACTAGAATTGAACTGGGGATTTCATCTGCTTATTTTTAGCCAGAAAAACAGCATAAAGAAGCAATGCATGTTCAAAGTAAAGAAAAAAGGAGGATGAGGGGTTAGTGGGTGGAGTTAACATTTTCTTACTTTCATTGCCTTGGTTCTTGTCTCTACTGTAAATATTAACGAGTCAGTAGCTGAAATATATATGGATTTATATAATGTGTGTTTCAGAATAAATGTAGATAAATACAAAAGGAAAAGCATGAAACATAAAATATTGACCTAAATATGTACAGCCTAGAAGAGAAGAGGAAGGGGGCAATATGCTAAAGTTATTGAAACAGTTCAAAGGTATTGATAATTCACAAGCGCTAAAGTAGCTATAAATGATGGTTGAAGCTGGAAGTCCAAAAAAGAAGAAAATTGTGTCCTGCTTCCAAAAAAATAATCCTCTGCCGTGCATGACACATTGCACACTTGCTGCTTCTTTTTAATGTCCTGTCTAAGAGTCTGTATTGGAAGAAACAAAAGAAATAGTGGTCTCTTCAAACCAACAGATTGGACAGGGACTTTTATTCAAAAACAATTTTTAAAACTGTATCACATCAACACAAAACATTGTTAGCATAAACCTGACATGTTTTGGTTTGCGCCTGCCTCAGGGATTTATGCTAGCAATGTTTTATGTTGATGTCAGGGCCGGCCCATCCATTGAGCAAGAATGTTTTTTGCACAGGGCCTCGCGTTTCAGGGGGCCCCGCGCAAAGAACATTCTGCTTTTTAAAAAATTAAATTAAAAAAAAAAAAAGCTGGCTGCTGCTGCTGCTGCCGCGGCAGCAGCAGAATGGAGTGTCCCGCGGGGCCCCCTCTGCCCGGCTGAGCCCCTCTGCGCCGGCTTTCAGATACACAAAGGGAGAGTGTCTCCCTTGCGTCTCTGTTAAGCCTGCAGGGGCTGATGGGAAGCAGGGGCTGATGGGAAATTTCCCATCTGCCCCTGCAGGCTTAACAGAGACGCGAGGGAGACACTCTCCCTTCGCATATCTGAAAGCTGGCGCAGAGGGGCTCAGCAGGGCCGGGAGAGCTCAGCTGGGCAGAGGGGGCCCCGTGGGACACTCCATTCTGCTGCTGCCGCGGCGGCAGAGGCAGCAGCCAGCTATTTTTTTTTTTTTTAAATTTTCCATGAGCCGATGGGGGAGGGGTTAGGACTGGTAATGGGCTATGGAGGGGGTTAGGACTTGACTTGAGGTGGGCTGTGGACTGTTGGGGGGGTTAGGACTGGTAATGGACTATGGGGGGGTTAGGACTGATAATGGGCTATGGGGGGGTTAAGACTGGTAATGGGCTGTGGGCTGATGGGGGCTGTCTGGAAATGGGGTGATGGGGGTTAGGACTGGTAATGGGCTATGGTGGGGTTAGGACTGATAATGGGCTATGGGGGGGCTAGGACCGGAAATGGGCCGAGGGGGCGGGATTAGGACTTGAGGTGGGCTGATGGGGTTAGGACTGGTAATGGGCTGTGGGCTGTTGGGGGTGGTTAGGACTGGTAATGTGCTATGGGGGGGGGGTTAAGACTGGTAATGGGCTGTGGGCTGATGGGGGCTGTCTGGAAATGGGGTGATGGGGGTTAGGACTGGTAATGGGCTATGGTGGGGTTAGGACTGATAATGGGCTATGGGGGGGCTAGGACAGGAAATGGGCTGATGGGGAGGGATTAGGACTTGAGGTGGGCTGATGGGGTTAGGACTGGTAATGGGCTGTGGGCTGTTGGGGGTGAGGACTGGTAATGGGCTATGGGGGGGTTAAGACTGGTAATGGGCTGTGGGCTGATGGGGGCTGTCTGGAAATGGGGTGATGGGGGGTTAGGACTGGTAATAGGCTATGGGTGGGGGTTAGGACTGATAATGGACTATGGGGGGCTAGGACAGGAAATGGGCTGATGGGGAGGGGTTAGGACTTGAGGTGGGCTGATGTGGTTAGGACTGGTAATGGGCTGTGGGCTGATGGGGGGGTTAGGACTGGTAATGGGCTATGGGGGGCTGACTGGAAATAGGCTGATGGGGTTAGGACTGGAAGTGGGCTGATGGGGGGTTAGGACTGGTAATGGGTTATAGGGGGGGCTTAAACTGAAAATGGGGTGATGGGGGGTTAGGACTGGAAGTGGGTTGATGGGGGGCTAGGACTGGTAATGTGTTGGGATGTTGCTAGGACTTGAAATGGGCTGAGTGGAAGGGGAGGCTTGAACTGCAAATAGCTGATGGGAAGGGGCTTGGAATGGAAATGGGCTGTGAGGGAAGGGAGCTAGGACTGAAAATGGGCTGATGGAGGGGCTAGGATAGGACTGGAAATGGGCTGTTGGGGGGAGCTAAGATTGGAAATGGGCTGTGGCGGGGGCTTGAATTGAAATGGACTCATGGAGGGGCTAGAACTGGAAGTAGGCTAATGGGGGGGGGGCTTGGACTGGAATTGGGCTGAGTGGAGGGGAGCTAGGATTTGACATGGGCTGATGGTGGGGCTAGGAAATGACTAGAAATGGGCTGATGGGGGGGCTAGGATTGGAAATGAGCTGATGAAGGGAGTCGGACTGGAAATGGATGGGGGAGCTAGGACTAGAAATGGGCTGATGGGGGCTAGGACTGGAAATGGGCTGATGCAGGGACTAGAAGTGAATGGATGCTGGGTGAGACTGGAACTAGAAGGGAGCTGATGTTGGGGGAGGATTAGAATGGGATGGCGCTGGGAGAGTAAAATGGAGAGGGGAAAAATATTTTGTGTGGGAGGGATGAAAAATCTACAATTGGCCGGGTATTGGGAGAGTAAGTGGGGATTAAGGATGGAGGGGTAAAATTTGTGTTGATGAAATAGGAATGAAGAAAGAGCAAAAGGAGAAAGATTAGTATGTTAAAGCAGATGTAGAGAGAGAGAATGGAAAAAAAACTAGAAGAGAGAAGAAAGGACAAATGGACAACAGACGATGGAGAGTTAGCAGAAAACATGAAGAAACCAGAAGAAAGTGGCTGGAGCAATTGCAACTGAAAAAAAATGCACAAAAGGTAGAAAGATATCTCTTTAGTTTGAATTTATTAACTGGAATATGAAAGCTCTGGGAAATGTGCATCATTAACGTCTGCGCTTTGTTTGGTACAAGAGGAAATTAATTTATAGTTTTATTTCTACAGTGTTGTTGTACATTCCAAGTTTGGCTTTTGGGGTTCCCAGTTTAATTATCGCCTTCCTGTTTCTAAATTGTGATTCCTTGTTTGGTGATGGTCTATGTTCTGCATGGGTAACTGAGCTGAGGTATTCCGTTTATGTAATTCCTATTTGACATTGCCACTTGTTCTCTTTCCCCAATATTCTCTGAAATGTATTGGTTTAATATTTGTAGTGTTGCCTTTTGATAGGTAGGGTATGGTGTTTTGTGAGTCCTGGTAATGCTGTCAGGATACGACGGGTTTGCTATGGGTTCTAAATGGGCAGCATTTGTAGTAGTTCCTAATGTGCCTGGCGGTTGGCACTGGATTATAGTAATGTAGAAATCTTTTAGTCTTTCTTTATCCATACACTCATTAAGAGACATGTTTACTAAATGTTAGTGTATGGTAACATTATGCAAATATGTATGCAAATAAGGCCACTTATGCAAATGAGGCCCCGCACCGAGTCTCCGCACATGGCCCCGCACCCCCCTTGGGCCGCCCCTGGTTGATGTGATGTATATTTTTTAAAACTTATTTGAATAAAAGTCACTGTGTATCTGCTGATTTTGTGAGACCGCTGCATCTTTTGTTCTTGCTGTTTCTCTGTGACTGGAAGACCTCTTGTTCTTGGGTATAACAATTTGTATTGACAAATCAAGAGAAAGCCCAGAATGTTTTAGGAAGTAGATAGACAAAAATGTGGATGGGCTCGAAATGTCCCTAATGGCTTGGAGCCTTTGGGATTGTCTACTCATTGTGTCATTCTACTAGTTGGTTTCATTTTCACATATGTATTTGCACAAATCAATCTGACTTGTAGATCTAATGAAAACAAATCTATGTCATACATATTAATTGGAGTACCACTGTTCTAGCCCCAGCGTTGCCAACTGGAGTCCTTGTCCTACAGGATATTCACAATAAATACTCATAAAATGTGATTCTTAAAATAAGTCCACAATTCATCTTTTTCAACTTAGCTGGAATTATCCTGTTTTTCTCTCCTTTCATTTGTATCTTTTTAACTTTCCTTTTTTTAAGTACCTGTGGAAACTAACTTGTTGGTTAATCTCAAGCCTTCTAGACCTAAATCTGTAACTTTATTATTGAACCGAAAGTGCATTTCGATGGTACTGGTCCTTAAACAGGTCCTTGGGAACCGCACAATTAGTTGCCAGGAAAGCCACAATGAATATGCATGAGATATATGTGCATGTACTGTGTCCATTGTAAGCAAATGCAAATATATCACATAGGTATCTACTGTGGCTGGGCGCTCCTCTAGAAGCGAGTTGCGAGCTGCCACATAACTAGCTGAACTGGTAGGAGCACTGAATCCTTGTAGCCCAATTCCTTGCTTTTCTCCCTGTTCTTCGCTCTATGAATCCAAATTATATAGTGGGGATTTTCAAATCTAGCCCTAGAGGACTGCCAACGGGTTTGATTTTCAGTGTAATGGACCTATGCAGATTAGTCTTGCTCTTGGACTGTATGTCTGATACATTCTCATTTTGCATATCCTGAAAACCAGAACTGCATGTAGCCGCCTTCACTCAGAATCACTGGTGTATGGACAGTCATGCACCTACAGCTGGACTAGGTGACTTTAGCAGATCTTTGTACAATCGATGCTTAACAGAGAAGTACAGCAAACAACACAGTATCAGTTCTCTTTTTGCATAAATACACACACAAGTATACTTCTTTTTAATTAATCTAAGTTTTATGACAGGTATAAAACTGAGGTCGTATTTTAACCTACTACCTTTGAATGAAACCCAGTGCACATGTTTAGGCTGTTACCTCGGCAACCCAGATTATTCCAGAAGATAAACCATCTCAAAAGATGAATTTTCTCTCCAAGTAATTTTGTCAGCAAAGCAATTGCATCCAGGTTTTCTGACTGCTTGCTGCATGCAATAATTCTGGCAGTTTAGCTGGCCAGCGCAGTGAGGGTTTGTAAACGATATCACAAATCTGGCTTAGATTAAATCAGGTATGAATAACAGCCAGAAAGCTCCAGAGGGAAGACATATTTTAAAACAAGCCTTAAGGCAAAGCAAAATGGGCACACGCTCCCAAAAATAAAAATATGAGCAAGAATTTGTCTTCTGGTGAAGGCTGATTAGGGTTTGTAAGCCACAAGAATGCTGTGTCTCTTAGGAATAATCCAGTGGTTAGAGTGGTAGGGAAGCCAGGGCTCAATCCCACTGAGGCTCCTTCTTACCTTGGGCAAGCCATGTAACCCTCCATTGCCTCAAGTACAAACTTAAGGGCCTGTTTACTAAAATGTGCTAAATTAGCATGCGATTGAGCCTAGCGTGGAGGCTTGTGCTATCCTCAGAGGGCATGTGCCTCTGTCCACCTGCTGTTAGCACTTTGTCGCCATGCGGCACTGCATTAACCAGCACACAGCTGTACTTAAGGGCACCTATTGAAGTGGCATTAAGTACATCCATGTTAACAGCAACGGCCCCAGCTAGCATGCGCCCAAGACACCCACAGTATCTTCACTATGGTGTCAATGAGCTCATTCTGTCCCCTCATGCTAATGGTTAGTGCACTTTAGTAAACATGCCCCTTAGATTGTAAGACCTCCAGTGACAGGAAAATACCTGATGTAACTGATTGTAACATGCCTTGGACTGATACTGAAAAAGCGTGTGCTAAATCCAAAATAAATGGAATGTTTCAGAGACTTCATCCAGAAAAGTACTATGTAGCTAGAGATTAAAAAGAAGAGATTTTATTTTTAATCAGTTCCAGGAAAACATGATATGGTTCAATAAAAGATTGTGAAAAGTCTGTTAGAAAGTTGCAGGCTGTTCTTAAGGTCCTTCGAGCAAACTATGCAGAAAATATTCTGATTTTTTAGACTAATTTATGGTTAAATTAATTGGGATTATTTTTTTAATAGTTAAGAAACTGGTCATTAAGAGATGTGTGAAAAATTTGAAATCAGACTTCAGCCTATTTCTAAGTTGTTAGATATTTTGGATTTTCCTCTTGTTAGCTGAGAAATGTGTTTTATTTCATGATAGAGATTTTTCAAACTTGCACTAATTCAGTTTTAAAGGCTGCATATGTTACTATGCCCAGTATGGGAGCAGTTTTTTCTTTCATTGATCAAGTCTCAAGAATAACAATATAGACATGGCAACTATACAGTGAAATGCTGTGTCACTCGAACTAATACCAACTATTCCACTCTCTAGCAGATGTCCTATAATACTGACCTATATTATAAACAAGAGTTCACCAACTCTAAAACATATCCCCCCAACCTAACCCTACCCACGCCCACATCTGGGGGCAAATTTTAATCTGAGAATGTATCCATCTACTTTTGTGGGTAAAATCTTGAAGGAGAATAACATGCATAGATTTGAAAGTACGACCCTGTCCATGGGCATGCTCTTCCTTCTCCTGGCCAAAAGCATGCAGACTCTGGAACCCAGCCTACTGGAGGGCAAAAGACAGCTAATTTGCCCAGGTTACTCACAAATAACTCAGAGAAATGGCTTTGAAAATTATTTGCTCTGTGGGGTATTTCTCTTACCCTTTATAAAGCTTACTGTCCTCCTTACGTTTCAGGCCTAGCGCAGGGTGCTGCAAGCTGTAAAATCATCATCAGCATAACAGAATTTCACGGCTGTTGAAGAATCTGAAGGGATTTCCTCAAACTTGTTTTGTGCGATTTGCACAGGTCTACCTGAAACAGACTGCGGGCATATTCATTGGATTACATATTGGTATTAACCCTTAAAGTTCTGATTTTCAGGCTGTTTCTAGAGTAGCCCCAGCCAAGTGGGATTTCAGGATATCCACAACGCATATGTATGAAATAGATTTGCATGCAGTGGAGACATGTGGCAATGCTGAAAGGTGTGCACATGTTATTTAGAAGCAGGGATGACGGAATGCTGTTTACTATAGGGGAGGTCAAGTTCCACCCTTCAGCCTGCCAAACCACATGAGACTGAGATTGCTGGCCTTAGCTTCCTGTCTGCCTATGGGGATCTGATCTCCCATGGGCAGACATGAGAGGAAGGCTGACAATCACCGTGCTCTTCTGCCCATAAGGGTTGGGATCCCACAAGCAGCCTGCTGCTGGGTCACGGCCTTCCCCTCATATCTGCCCACGGGACATCAAATCCCCACAAGCAGAAGTAGGGGAAGACTTTAATCGCAGCAGCAAACTACTTCTATCTATGCCCTCCACTCCTATTGCTAACTCCAGACTTCGGTCCTTTCACCATGCTGCACCTTACGCCTGGAACAAGCTACCAGTGTCTGTACGCCAGGCACCCTCTCTAGCCCTCTTTAAATCCAGGTTGGAATCTCACCTCTTCACTGTTGCTTTCAGATCTTGACTTCTGTGTTTTGTCGTGACTAGATTGTAAGTGCCGTGTTTTTGTCTTGACTACATTGTTAGCTCTGTGTTTGTCTTGACTAGATTGTAAGCTCTGACGAGCAGGGACTGTCTCTTACATGTCTGTACAGCGCTGCATACGACTGGTAGCGCTATAGAAATGCTCAATAGTAGTAGTAGTAGCAAAGTTTTGGTGGGGCCAGGGCCCATGTAGCCCACCCCTTTCTGATGCCTGTGTTAAGAAGAACTGTAGAAATATGCTCAACCCACTATATTTAGACAAATAAGGGAGGAGGTGAAGCATACAGGGCATGGCTCATTAAATTCTCTTCAACCCTTCTGCCTACGACTACATGTGTGTGCACATGTATGGAAAGAATAATAAAATGAAACAACGGGCTCCTTTTATTAAAGCCCACTAAGGATTTGCCATTAACGTGCTAATCTCACACATGTTAGCTGTCGAGAGCATGACCAGCTAATACACGAAGGGTTTGCCTAACATGCACTCGACTACAATGGGTTCACTTGGTGACTCCTATTAGAGGTGTCATTATGTGAACCCATGTTAGGCGACACATTGCAGCAAAATGCACAGCGATAGCCCAGGATCTCACAACAATGCACTTTCCAAGTCCATTCATTGCCCAATTCCCACACCATCCCGTCACTGCCAATTACCAGTTATTTGAGCATGCGGTAGCAGACCCTATAGCATGCTAGTGTTCCCAACTGCCAATTGCCATGTGTTAAAATGTCTGTTAACCAGTTAATGGGTTTTAATAAAAAGAGTGCTAAGTGTGGCAATATATCTACCTATTACATGTCACTGTCAACATATTTGAATGATGTAATCTACAGTTTAGCTACAGACTGCCATTGAATCAACTCGGCAGTTATTGCTGTGTATCTCCACCACCGAGAGTCAGTACACACAGTAACTAGCAGCAAGCCATAGCATACATTCAGTAGGGTAACTATCATGAAGAAAATTATATGATTCATTCACTAGGTATCACATAATTTACAACAAAGAAAATGAAATACACACCTGAATCCTTAAGAGCCAGGCCAGCAGGCAAAAGGGAGGGTTTATGTGTTTATTTGTGTCTGTCTATGTATGTGTCCATGCATTTGAATATGTGTGTGCATGTGTATATGTTGCTTTGGGTTTGGGTCAATGTGTGTCCGTACTGTATGTATATTATTGTATCTGTATTGCTTTGGGTGTGTGAACAGGAGAGGAGATGCAGTTTGAAAGGAGCATTTCCTAAAGTGCTGTAATACCATGTGTCAATGTTTCTATTCTGCAGCTGCTGAAACTGCCTCTCCCATAGAAATGCATTGGGCCATTTATTAAGGTCTTTATTTCTCCTGAACCAGTGCTCCAATCTGGCTAGTTTTCAAACATGTTATGATTTTTCCTATTCTGTAAAGTTCTTAGAGAGTTCTTTTGTCCACAGAGGCTTTTTGAATTGTTTCTAAATATATATTACATTGTACTCAATTTTTATGTTCTTTTTAATATTGTTTGGCCTTTTTAACTTTATAAACTGCTTTGATGATAATGTATTATATCAAATGATACAATAAAGTATAGAGAGATTTTCAAGCCCCTGTGAAAATCTTTTACAACATTCCATTGTGATGGAAAGAATAAAAAGAGACCTGGGAATAAGAATGAAGAAGACAAAGATAGAACCAAAAGCACCCACATTGATATTCTGAAGACCACTAGCTTTAATGATGCTTTAAGGTTCCCTGTCTTTCATTCTGATTTGTATTTCATTTGTGATATAGTGTTGGTGCTAACTTTTTACAAAGTTCCTTTTACTAAGTCACTCCCAGCTTATGAATCTAAGGGAATCAGGGCTGTATTGATCACCAGAACCAGTACAGGCAAAATTATATAAAACTATAGCCTAAATGACTTGAAGGCACACATTGCATTTGCAACTGGAGAGTGAGCTCAGGGAAATGGTGTTAAAAACAGGGTGGACTGACTACGATGAAAGGTGCACACCTTATATTCCAAACAATTACAGTTGTGGTTAACATTATTGGCACCCTTGCAGTTCAACCCCTTAATGTCCAATATTTTCTAAATAAAAGTGGCCAGTGAAATGGCTTTGGACTATATATGCACACATATTTGACATATAAAAGAATCAAATCAAACAAGACCAATTAAAACAGGAAATAATAGGAAATAGTATAAAAACTAGGACATGGCCAGGACATAATTATTCTCTCTATTCAAGAAGACCACCGTTCATCCCACAACTAATATTCTCAATAACAAAAGAGATAAACCCACTGTGTCCCAGTTTTTATCCTAATTTTTTTGTCGGAGAATTTACCATGAGCAGGAAAAACCTGCTCTCGTAGTAAATCGTCCTTTTATTCAATTTAAGAAGGGAACGCTCCCTCTAACTTAAAATCCAAGGGATAATACCACAATTATCCTTAAGATGTGCTTATCCAAACAGAGGCGCTCTGTAGTCATCAGCATTTAAAGCCTTAATTTCGGCGCCATCCACCAACACTGCTTGCGTAGCTGTCATCCATTACTGGCCTGATCAACTCACGCATCAAATACAAAACAATCATAAACATATTTAAGATCAAACAACACTCTTCAGCCAACAGCCTACACACCCTCATACAACCAGACACCAGCACACGCCCAAGAAGAAAAGGAACCTCCAACCATGTTAACACCCCTAAGGAATTCAGAAAAACATGCAAGGACACCACAGAACAAGCACTATCCCTGGCTGCTCCAACAATCTGCAACACCCTCCCAGACGATCTGAGAACAACGACGGACCTTAAAGACTTTCGCAAACAGCTGAAGACAACGCTATTCACAGAGCACTATGGACATGACACATGATCCACTAACTTGCAAGAACAACTAACATACCCCCCTCCTGACCCACGGATAGAAGAATGTATAATAGCACATGATATATCATAGCACACAATGTATAGAAGAATGTATAATAGCACACGATGTATTATAGCGCACAATGTACATAGCTCCAACTAATCAAACGCACTACCCATCAGACACACCAAAGACGATATACCCTTCACTGCATGAAAACACATGATCACTCCATTGATTGCTGTGAAAACCGCTTTGATTGTAGGAGAAGACGGTATAGAAATACTGTTAAAAAAATAAATAAATAAATAACAAGCGCTCCCTGTAATCATATAATGAAGATATTGTAGAATTTTTCATGATGGTTAAAACTCCTGTATATCATGTCGTGATTCAAGCCTTGATACTCCCAGCCCTTCTTCCTGCATCTTACATCATGTCCTTATTCCCTCCTCCTTCTTATGGTTATACCCCTGGTCACCTGATCTACCAACCAAGCCACCATTGGTTATGATTTGAGAAATCAAAGATAAGCACTGTCTTAACTAGTAGCCAAGCTCCACCAATCTAGGGCAAGATTCAAACCTTCAGGAGCAGTGGTGTGCAGACGATAAATCCAGGATTGCTTTTTATAATGTAATCGGGACTGACGATCGCCCCCCCCTCCAATTAGATTCAGGAACAAAATCAATTACATGCCAACGTAAATCCTGGAAGGAATGGTTATGCTTTTGACAATGAGACACAACAGGAGCTACACTCACACCCGTACTTATACGGGATTGATTTTCCTGTAGACATTTTTTCATTGGGTGCGATATGCGTCCTATATAAAGTTTATTGCAGGGGCAGCTCAACAGATAAATAACATAGTTACTCAGACATGTAGTGTGATATTTACTAGTGTATTTAATACCAGTCACGGGATGCTTCCAAACCGGACCCTCCCAAGTACTATTACAAAAGTCACACATTCCACATTGATAGTGACCCTGAGGCAAAGAAGTCGCAAGAGTTTGAGCCCTGTGTATAACCCTATCTGCTATATTATAACCTCTTTGAAATGCCAACATCAGCAATTTCTGAAAGCATGGATATAATGTTAACACTGACCAATTCTTTTCCAAAATATCCATCACTGTTGAGGCACTTGGCATGAAAGGTAAAACACCTACATATGAAGTAGCAGATTTTGACTGAACTGAAGAAGGTGCTGAACCATCTCCCAACCAATCAGGATGGCCAAAGCGAGCTCTTCTGTATGCCAATTGGATCAATCGAGAGGGATAACCCCTAGCTGCTAGCCATAACTAAATCACCAGCATGTAGTTTAAGTTGTTCTAGCCACTTTATGGGGACGGGAGAGAAGAGGTGTGCACCCAATGTGCAACTTGCTGGCACACTAAGCAGGTCTGGACCCTCCCAGAGAGACCAGACCTGCTTAGTGTGCCGGCAAGAAGACTTAAGGGGTGCATTTCGGCTCTCTGCTGCTGCCTGCCACCGCTAAAGTGGTGGTGGCAGGCAATGGCAGAGAGCCAAAATGTGCCCCTTAAGTCTTTGCGCCCTGTGCGGCCGCACCGCTCGAACAGGGCTTTGTACGGTCCTGGGTGTGAGTGCAGCTCCTGTTGTGTCTCATTGTCAAGAGCATAACCATTCCTTCCAGGATTTACATTGACATGTAATTGATTTTGTTCCTGAATCTAATTGGGGAGGCAATCGTCAGTCCTGATTACATTATAAAGAGCAATCCTGGATTTATCGTCTGCACACCACTGCTCCTGAAGGATTGAATCTTGCCCTAGATTGGTGGAGCTTGGCTACTAGTTAAGACAGTGCTTATCTTTGATTTCTCAAATCATAACCAATGGTGGCTCGGTTGGTAGATTAGGTGACCAGGGGTATAACCATAAGAAGGAGGAGGAGGGAATAAGGACATGACGTAAGATGCAGGAAGAAGGACTGGGAGTATCAAGGCTTGAAATACGACATGGTGTACAGGAGTTTTAAACATCATGAAAAATTCTACAACATCTTCAATATACATATGATTACAGAGAGCGCTTGTTGATCAGGCCAGCAATGGATGACAGTTACGCAAGTGGTGATGGTGGATGGCGCCGAAATTAAGGCTTTAAACGCTGATGACTACGGAGCGCCTCTGTTTGGATAAGTAAATCTTAAGGATAATTGTGGTATTATCCCTTGGATTTTAAGTTAGAGGAAGGGTTCCCTTCTTAAAACGAATAAAAGGATGATTTATTACGAGAGCAGGTTTTTCCTGCTCATGGTAAATTCTCTGACAAAAAAGTAGTATAAAAACTGGGACAAAGTGGGTTTATCTCTTTTGTTATTGAGGACATAATTATTGGCACCCTTTTGTTGTTGTTGTTAAGTGCCATCGGCTCGGTGTCGACTCATGGATAGTTGTTCTAAATTGTGTTCTGTCTTCAGTCAGGCAGCTCATTGTTGACAGACTGTCACCCGTAGCTGCAGTTATTGTATTGATCCACCTTATAAACAAGGGGGGGGGGGAGAAGAAAAAGAAGATATTCTTCCGAAGGTGGACAACCAGAGGGGAGCAGCGGAAGTATGACCACAGCCTACCAAATGATAATCAGTATTCTTTATTGGGTCCTTAATAAAGACTACTGATTATATCATTTGGTAGGCTGTGGTCATACTTCCGCTGCTACCCTCTGGTTGTCCACCTTATAAACAATTCAAATCAGTTTGAACCAAAGAACCACATTCCCATTACAGTAAAATTAGACGTACCTGTGATTAATTGTCAGTACTCACATGACGTGAATCAACCAATGAATGATGGCTTTAATGTTTAAAATGGCCACATTCACTCCTTGTTCCATTTTCACAATGGTGAAGACAAGAGAGCTGCCTGAGACCATCAGAAAAAGTCACCAAATATCAAACTTCAAAGGGGTGCAAGGCCATCTCCAAAGACCTTGGGATTCCTGTGTCTACAGTTTGTAATGTTATTAAGAAGTTTTCTACCAATGGAATTATCATGAATCTCCCAGGACTTGGTGAGAAGAGGAAAATTAATCGAAGAAGTCTTCAAAGATTAGTGTGAACTGTTGGAGAAACACCATGTACAACATCCAAAAAGCTTAAGGCTGACCTGCAGCAACCTGCACCATACACCATACACTAAACAAAGAAGGACTCCATAGGTGAAGGCCAAGGAAGACCCCACTGCTCAAAGATAGACATAAAAAGGCACTCCTGATCTTTGCCCAAGCCCACCTTGAGAAACTACAATCCTTCTGGGAAATTTTCTGTGGACAGATGAAACCAAACTTGAGCTCTTTGGCAATGCAGACCAATGATACATTTACAGATGAAGAAATGAAGTCTATAAGGACAAAAACACCCTTCTACAGTTAAATATGGTGGAGATTCCATAATGTTGTTGGGGCTGTTTTGCTGCCTCAGGAACTGGAGGCCTGGAGCGTATTAAAGGAATCATGAAGACCCAGGACTACCAAGGTATTTTGGAGTGAAATATGCTACCTAGTGTCAGAAAGCTAGGTCTGGGTTGAAGGTCATGACTCCTCCATCAGGACAAAGAAATGGACTGTTAAAAAGGAACAAATGGACTTTTTAAACTGGCCAGCAATGAGTCCTGATCTCAATCCAATCAAGAACCTTTGCAAAGAGCTGAAACTTGCCATTGGTAAAAGGAATCCTGGAAGCATAGATGGAACAAATCACAGTTGAAAAGTGAAAGAAATCACCAGCAGACAGATGTACGAAACGTATAGATGATTACAAGAAATATTTGGAGGCTGTCATCACTGCCGAGGGCTGTGCAACCAAATATTAGTGAAGGCTGTCATTAATCCTGTCCAGGTCATATTTTGCTTTTTTCTCAGAAATTACTATGACATCTTTGTTTTGTTGTATACCTTTGAACAAACTATTAAAATCTTTATGCAGTTGGAATATTCCCAATTATTTCTTAAGATATTGCATACAACATACCTAAAATTCAAGGGTGCCAATAATGTTGACCATAACTGTATAAGCAAATGACAAGCAAAATAGGAAAACAAGAAAGTAAAGCTAGGCACAACAGCAACTGTAGAAGTACTTTTTTTTAAGTAGATGTAAGGAACAGTAAATTTAGTTTGAAGAATCTGGTGACTATTGCTGATTAAAGGAGAGCCATAATTCCCTTCTCAGAGGAAAGAGCCATCAGTTCTCATTGCTCTCGCCTATTAATTTCACAGAGTTTGTTTTTTCTATGCTTAAGTGATTAAAAAAAAATCCACATGCATGAAAGCTGCTTTACGGATCGTTAGTCCAGTAAACATAAGTTAAACCTGTTTTTGATTAATGCTCAAAATACTTTTTCCATAAACACGAAGTACTAGAACACTGTCAGAGAGTCCTGCTGGCAAGATGCAGAAAGGTGTGTAGTATTTATATAGGCATAAAGCAAGTTAATAGACATAGAAAACCATCGATCAGTGATTTGTGTCTCTGCAATATTTACAGATGTATTCTTCTGAAGCCAGCAGTGTTTGATATAACCCTGTGAGTTCAGCAGAATACCCCCTACAAAACTGGCCTGGCCTTGGTTCTGCAGAATTCTAATAGCTGTACTGATCCTAGAGGCAAAAAGTCTTCATAGGATTAAGATAAATGTTATAGCATCAACAACAAGAAGAAAAGATGTTTCACGTGAGATTTCTAGACCAAACATCTTAACCTGTTTGACCTCAGAAATTCATGCACAATATAAGGTATCAGAGCCTCTGTGTTATGTATGAATCAGAGGGCGTAAGGGCTGCTAACCATAGAGAACTTTCATTGCAACTACATAAAGATACAGCTCTACAATTGCTGAGCTGTTTAGGATGCCGGCTCAAATACACGTGAAACTGCATGCAGTTTTGGCACATCCATGGTAAAAAGTTATTCTAAAAAGATTAGTCTTTGGGACTAATGATTAAAATTATATAGGGTACAGAATGTTGTTGTATATCAGGGGTGTGAAATTCATTTTGATGTCAGACCGCTTTAGAAAAAAATGAACATTAGGTGGGCCACCGCCTTTTCCTGGGTCCACTCCCCAGAAATACCTTGCTAACAGAATACTTGGCCTCAGTCACATGCATAGAACATAAATACAGTACACAACCCTCACTAAGTACAGAAAAACTTACCACAAGCAGAAATGAAGCTGAGACTCTAAAAGATTCTGCATGACGTACAACATTGGAGAAGTAGATACATTTGTCCTGTACTGTGCAAAATATAAAGTTAGCAATGCATACTCTAAAAGCTGACATATCCCATCCACTAAATTTGAAAATAAATTATTTTTTCTACCTTTGTTTAGCCATTTCATTGTTTCTAATCAAATTAGCCCCAATCTCCTATTTCTGCTTTCCTTTGTCTTCTCTTAATTATCTCCGAGGTCCTATGTCCATTTGACATTTTTTCCCTCCTGTTCTCTGTAGGGTTCCCTCTTATTCCCTGGTCTTTCACTGTCTTTTCTCTCTCTCTCCCCCTCCCTGTCCAGCATCAACTCCCCATTTAACATCTCTCCTCTCTCTCCCTCTCCATCCAGTTTCTTCACCCCTCTCCCTGTCCCTCTTCTATCCACCATCAACCCCCTTTCACCATATTCTATCCAGCATCTCTCCTCCCTGCTATCAGCATCTTCTCTCTATCCCTCCCTCTCTCCATGATCTAGCATCCTCCTCCCTCTCTTCCTTTCCCTGTCATGATTCACCATCTCTCCCTACCATCCCTTTCCCTCCAGATCTTCCCTCCACAGTCCAATATCTCCTTTTCTCTCCTGAATCCCGTCCTAGTCCAGCATGTCTCTTCCCCTGCAACCTCCAGCTGACACTCCACAGGATGTGCACCAGTGGCAATAAAACAGTAGGAGTGCACAAAGCCTTTGAGCCTGTGCTGAAAGCCCTGCTGCTTTCGCCCTTCCAATGCAAACTTCATGTTTCTGAGGGATGGACGCAGCAAACCTTTTAGTGCATGAATAGGTTCAGTGGCCCTGCGCTCTCCTATTGTTTTATTGGTACTGCAGCATGTTCCAGGGAGCTGCACATAATGGAATGTGAGACTGGATGAAGAGGCTTTTGGCTGGAAACAGCTCTCAGACCTTGTTTGACACCTCTGTTGTACGTCTTACCTTATGAGGTCCCTTAAAATTCATATAGTTTTGTGAGCACTTAGCATTGTGGATATTTTAATGGGTACCGTTTGCTTGTTCAGTGTTGCATGGCACTCATCACGCCAATATTGTTTGATATTATGGAAAATTACAGATTTGCTATAGTCAAGTTTATACCTACACATGCACCCAAACCCATTCAGCTTATTCAACAAAACATGGATTGAAGATTGAAGACCTAATCTATAGAACAAGATGTTAGCATCTAAGAGATAAGGTTATAAAGTCATTTCTCTAGGAAAAAGCAGGAAGTCAGTCCTCACATATGGGTGATGTCGACACCAACGAAGCCCGCGCGGAGCAAATTGCCAGCTTTCAAAGAAAGCTTTTGGGAGTTGCTACCACGCATGCATGGTCCCCTTCCCACCCAAAGGAGCTATCTGTCTGATTGTTATGTTCCATGTAAACCGCGCTGATGCTGAATAGTGCGGTATAGAAGAAATGGTAAATAACTAAATAAATAAATAAAATAAATAAATCTTGCTCAGTCTCCATTTTTCCGCAGAGCCCATCGGACGTAGTCTGTCCCTGTCTGAGAAAAAGTTGAATTTTCTTTCCCTTTCTTCTTTTTTCCGGTCTCGCACCAGTACCTTTTCCGCTCTTGTTCCTCACTGGCAGCCCGAAGGGTCTTTGACCTTGCTGGGGTCCTTTTTCTCCCCAGGGCTACCAGTGAGTTCAAAAAGTGCGATCACTGCAGAAAGATTATGTCCCTCAGTGATACGCATGACTGCTGCCTCCGGTGCCTCAGCCCGGACCACGATCCGGCGGTCTGTGGCCTCTGCAAAAAGATGTCCTCAAAGGCCTTGAGAAGCCATCAGCAGCAGCATGAAAAACGTTTTCCTGATTCCCCCAAGCCCCTGAGAGTCAGGATCTCGTCTGAGGCCTCCACGCCTTGGGAGGAGCACCCCGAACCCGAGCATCATCGAGGGGCCTAGGAGAGGGGGGTCTCCCTCGAGGGAACTGAAAAGAAGGAAAAAATCCTCGATGGCGGCGTCTCTGGATGGTTCGGAATGGCCAGGTCCCTCGCAGGGCCAGTCGCAGAGCCCCAAGCACTGGCCCAAGGCGTTGGAGAAAGAACGCCCAGGCAAGGTTCCCTGAAAGGACCCGATTGTGGATCGGCCCTGGCATGTACATCCTATCCTAGTCGAGGACTCCCCTCTGGGGGAACCAGCTTCGGGCCCGAGCATGTTGGTGCCCGAACGCAGGATCACTACCTTCCTGAAGCAGCAGCGGGCGTTGGTATCTGGCATGTCCGGTTCCTCCTCCCCAACCACCAGGTGTTTGACGTCGAAGTCGACCCCATAGGCCGAGACGATCCTCGAAGCCCTGTGGGCCCGAGTAGATCCTCAGCCGAGGTCACTCTCAGCTTCTCGTTCATTGGGACTGAGGTAGTCGCCGGCAAGCCAGCGAGCGCCGGGGCGGATGGCGCCGGGATTCTGGGGGCCCAATGAGTGCTACCAGTCTTCCTCGGAGGCCTCTGCTTAGGAGTCTGAGGACGAGGAGTCACCAGACACCCACCATCACCAAGATGTCCTGTCCGATTCCCCAGTATCGGAGCCTCGGAGAAGGTCCCCACCGGAGGATATGGGGTTTCAGGACTTCACTCGAGATACGTCCAAGGCTTTGGCTTTCCCTACGGATTCCGAGGAGGACCCTCAAGCAGACGAACTCCAGATCCTCCAGTACGAGGATCCCCCTCGGGAGACCCTCACAGTGCCCATTCCTCCTATCCTGGAACACCTTATGCTCTGCATGTGGGAGATGCCGATGTCAAGACCGGTGATCAGCAAGCAGCTAGACTCGATGTATCGGGTCTGCCGGAGCCCTGGGTTTCAGAAGTCACAACTGCCGCACAACTCCATGGTGGTGGAGTCAGCCATACGTTGACTGAAAAGTCAGAAGACGCACTCCTCGGTGCCACCCGGCAGGGAGGCCTGCATCTTGGATGCCCTTGGCAAGAAATGTTACCAGGGCGCAATGCTGAATTGTCGGATCCAGGCCTACCAGTTGTACATGGGCATGTACCTGAGAGACTTGGCAAAGGAGATCGCCGGGTTCTCAGCTGGTCTCTCCGAGGAGCCTTTGCAGCGCTTCAGGGGCCTATCCAAAGCTGTCGGTGAATGCTCCAAGTTCATGTCTCGGGCGACCTATGACGGGTTCGAGTCGGCGGCCAGGGTAGCCGCGGTGGGCATTGGTGCACGCCGCCAAGCCTGACTACAGTTGTCAGACCTCGAACAATGGGTGCAAGACAAGTTGGTCGATGTCCCATGTTGGGGGGAGAATCTTTTTGGCAAACCCATGACCGACAAGGCCGCAGAACTGGAGTCTGAGTTCATGATGAGGACTAGGCTCTCTAAGAAGACCTCTGCCCCTTCCTGAAAGAAGGGCTCGGGTAAAAAGCCCTTTTACCTGAGAAAGTCCACTGCTTACTGCTTACTATAAAAGTCCACTTACTTACTATAAAAGTCCACTGCTTACTGCTTACTATAAAACACTAGTTGTGACTTGGGAACCAGGAGGCCACTGGCACTCCTTGTGGCCCTGGGCAGGTCACGTAACCCTCCATTGCTTCGGAAGAAAGACCTGGCAATCCACCTCCGCTCACACTGCCAAGAAAGCCAGGACTTGCACTGTCTCGGACGGAGGCGCACACTGCATTTGCATGCCAGTGTGGAACGGTTTCTGATCAAGTTGCATTGGCTTCTCTTTGTTCCTCCTTATGTGTCTTACAGTAGACTTTTAGGGTACTTTTTATTTTGTATTAGTGTTAGCCCTCATGTGTAGTCCTTTGTCCAAGCCCAACTGACATTTGTATTTTCTTTTATTGCATCGCTGTTGTTTCTACGAAAGACATAAACATATTCCCCCAAAACCCAACAGGCTTATTTACAGTCGTGTATTGTATGCCAATGTTTGAATCATTGGAAATTATTTATTCCAATATCTGAAAGCTGTTGAGAGATTTCCAAACCTTTTCTGGAACCTATGAAAAATGGATAATATGAGCAGGGCCAGCCTGTCCACTAGACGGCTGCCTAGGGCAGCAGATCTCTCTGGATGGCAGGCATGTACTTCTGCACACATGGCCTGCTGCCCCCCCCCCCTAAGCTGAGCCATACCGATTCTCCCCCCCCCCATGCTAAGCTGAGCCATACCGATCCCCCCCCCCCCCCATGCTGCTGATTCCAGCGGCAGAGGGGGACAGCTAGACTCAGCGGCAGGCTATGTGCTGTTCTGTGCTTTGGCACACATGGCTTGCCATTCTGAACCTCCAAACTTATGTCAGAGGACGGTCAAAAACAGCAGGCTATGTGTGCCAAAGCACATGGCCTGCAGTCAGCTGCACCATCAAACCACTTCGCTGGAATCAGTGATGGCCCAGCTCGGGGGGGGGGGGGGGGTATTCTTTTGAAAGAGAAAGGGACCCTTTTACAAAACTGTATTAAATAGGTAATGTGAGATTTAGTGTGCTAAGTTAGTGTGGGTTTGTGCTCATGGTAACCATTCTCTAAAAACAGCTAGTGCACTAAAATTCACATACTGCATGTTATGGGCGGAGAATTTATGTTGACTGCATGTTTTGTTAGCGCATGATGCTTTACCACACACTGTCACTTGTGCTGTTAGCATGGGTGCATTTACCACCTGCTCAGCAGGAGGCATTAAGTGCACCTACGCTATTGCATTTACCCTTAACACTCAGTAAAGAACTTGTCTGTGTGGTAATTGTAGGGGACTTGCTGCGCACACCCCCAACTACACACAGCCTTTGCACTTAGCACCCATTAATTTTTGCACCTGTGTGGCAAGTGCAGAAAATGTACTGAACTTTGACAGCTCTCCAAACACTTTTTCCCCTCGCATGATTAACATATGCCCTTGTGACAATGTCGTTTCGGGGAGGGGGGGGGGGGTTGAAAAAGATCTGTGAACTTTTTGTCATTTCAATTAATTTTACAGATAATTGCAGAATAAGCAAGTGACCTTACTAGCAGGAAGCTAGTGTCATGTCATGTCATTGGCTGATAGTTATCACTGCCCTGATAATAAATTAAACAATCAGACTCAGCATGAAAAAGGATAATCAACTGATCGCTCAGAAGTACCCACTGAAATAGAATTAAGACCCCCAGTGTAAATAAGATGTAGATATGTCCTACCTGAAATCAGGTACCAGTGTAATACAATGTATATAGTTATACAATGTACATAGTTCCCCCAGTTACTGCCAAGTTGATCTCCCTGTTTATTGTAAATACAACTCAAATTTCCTTGTGTTGTATAGTTGATGTTAAATGTAAACCGCTCTGATCTAAAATAGAGCGGTATAGAAGAACTGTTAAATAAATAAATAAATACTGAAACTACACCCCTTACCAGGCCTCCCCAGCTCCCCAGCAGAGGTAGCAGGCAAAGGGACAGTGGCATGGCCCACGTAAGCAGAAGGCTCTCAAGCCCCAGGCTCTGGCTCTGGCCTAGCCTGGAGGGAGCTTTTGACTCCTGCAGCATGGCCCCTCTCCCAACCAGAGTTTGGCAGCCCACAGGTCGGCTTACCCTGTACGCCCACAGGTGGGGAGCTATCAGGGGGAGGAGTAGCCTAGTGGTTGGGGCAAGGTACTTCAGGCCGGAAGGTCGGGGGTTCAAATCCCACTAGAGGACAGCAACCTTGGGCCGGAAGGACTGGGGTTTCTAGTCCCACAGATGCTCCTTGTGGTCTTGGGCAAGCCACTTAACCCTCCATAGCCCATGTTCCCTGTAAGTATTAGTGTATGTGTCTCATATCCCCGCGTGTTAAATGTATCCCCCAATTGTGTTGTGACCGCTTTGATTGAAGGATAAGGCGGTATACAAAACTGTCTAAATAAAAAAAATAAATAAATAAAAATCACCAATGATGCATGGGCATTACAGGTGATCAAGGAGGGTTACCTCCTCCACCTAGCCAAAGTGCCTCCACATTATTTCCCCGGAGAGCCCTTCCGGCCTTCCCTTCACTGGGACCTTCTTTTGAAGGAGTTGGCAGGTCTTCTCAAGGACCAAGCGGTGGAACCAGTGCCCCACCATCTCAAGGGCAAGGGATTCTACTCCAGGTACTTCCTCGTGCCAAAGAGGACAGGGGGCCCAAGGCCCATCCTTGACCCGCGCAACCTCAACAGATTCCTGGTGAGGGAGAAGTTCAAGATGCTCTCCCTTGGAACATTGCTGCCTTACCTCCGCCAGAGAGACTGGCTATGCTCCTTAGATTTAAAGGATGCTTATACACACATCCTAATCCATCCAAACCACAAGCAATACCTATGCTTTGTGGTGGGGAGCCATCATTTTCGGTACAGGGTGCTTCCCTTCGGCCTCACCTCGGCCCCCAGGGTATTCACAAAGTGCCTAGCGGTGGTCGCCGCCTTTCTCAGGCTTCAGGGGATCTTTGTCTTCCCCTATCTTGATGACTGACTCATCAAGGGCACCACTGCCCCCAAGGTGCAGCAGGCCATGGCACGCACTATCCAGGTCCCTCAGCACTTGGGTTTCATTATCAACTATCCCAAGTCAAGCCTTCACCTGACTCAAGAGCTGGAATTTATTGAGGCAAGATCAATACCCTTCACTCAAGGGCCTTCCTACCTGCTGACAGGGTAGGCAGGCTCATGGCACTGGCCAAAGACATACAGCGCCATCCCTCTGTGCCAGCAAGACACCTGTTGCACCTCCTCGGGCACATGGCCTCCATGGTCCATGTCATGCCAGATGCCCGCCTCCACATGCGAATTGCACAGTGGCATGAGGCATCTCCAGGACAGAGTCAAAGTGAGCAGGCACCTGGCGCAGTCCCTGACCCGGTGGCTCTCGCCCCATCACTTGGAAGTGGGGATGCACTTTCAGGCCTCTCACCACAGATGCCTCCCTACTGGACTGGGGAGCCCATTGCCAAGTGTACCACACCCAGGGCGTTTGGTCCCCAGACAAGAGTGCTCAACAGATCAACCTGTTGGAACCGCATGGAATCCATCTTGCCCTAAAGGCGTTCTGGCGATCCCTGAGCCACAGGTCCATCCTGGTCCAGACGGACAACCAGGTTGCCATGTTCTATGTGAAAAACAAGGGGGCACGGAAGCCCTGAACTTGTGCTCATTTGTGGTCCGACAGGGCATTCTCAACAAATAGGGGTGTCCTACACGGAACGATGGGTTTACCCCTAAACAAAGACATGGGAAGGGGTGGCCTGCACGGAGCGGCAGGTGCACCTACTCTTGCCATCTTACTGGGCAGACTAGATAGACCATACTGGTTACTATACTTAAAGAGAAATATTGAACAAACAAACCTCTTCCAAAGGCAGGGAAGCTGTAAAACTAGAGGGCATAACATGAAGCTGCAAGGTGGTAAATTGAAAGGCAATGTCAGGAAATACTTTTTCACTAAAAGGGTGGTGGATGCTTGGAATGCCCTCCTGACGGAAGTGGTGAGGGCAAACACAGTGATGGAATTCAAAATGGCATGGGATAGACACAGTGGATCCCTTTACAGCAACAGGATAAAATCAAAATAAATGGAACCATCTAATTTCTCAACAAATAGGAGTGTCCTACACGGAGCGATGGGTTCACCCCTAAACAAAGACATGGGGAGGGGTGGCCTGCACAGAGTGGCAGGTGCACCTACTCCTGCCATCTTACTGGGCAGACTAGATGGACCATACTGGTCTTTATCTGCCGTCATTTACTATGTTACTATATTACTGGTCTTTATCTGCCATCATTTACTATGTTACTATATATTCTCCTCAGGGCAGTGTACCTGCTGGGCCAGGACAACTGGCTGGCTGACAGACTCAGCAGGCTGCTCCAGCTGCATGAGTGGCAGTTGGACCCAGAAGTGGTCTGCGGGCTTTTCCAGATTTGTGGGGAACCAGTGAAGGACCTGTTTGCCAGCCCAGACAATCACCAGTTACCCCGCTTCTGCTCCAGGCAACCACACTCTGCCAGGGTGGCCGTCGATGCTTTTCTAATTTCATGGTCGGTGGGTCTTCTGTATGCATTTCCCCCAACATCTCTGATCACCAAGACCCTGTTCAAGATTCTTTGTGACAGAGCTTCAGTCATTCTGATAGCTCCACATGGCCTCAGCACCGTGTTTCCCACTCCTCCTGCAACTAGCGGTGGAGACCCTCATCCCCCTGTGGACAGCTCCTTTCCCAGGAGGGGGGCTCTCTCCTGCACCCCAACCCCAGCTCTCTTTCACTGATGGCGTGGCTACTGAGATGGTGTCACTAGCTCCGCTCCTACTTCCGAAGGATGTGGAGGATGTTCTGCTGGCCTCATGCAGAATGTCTACCAGATGGGCTTATGCCTTTTAGTGGCACAGGTTTGCGCTTTGGGGTGTGGCATGGGGGGTCGACCCCTTTTCTTGCCCGGTGGTTACGGTATTGCAATACCTTCTCCACCTCTCTAGCACGGGGCTCAAGTCCAACTCTGACAGGGTGCATCTCAGTGCCCTAGCGGCGAGCCACCATCAGGTGGATGGGAAGCCCCTCTCGGCTCACCTAACGGTGTCCCAGTTTCTTAAAGGGTCCACCAAAAAACAGCAAGCCGCCACGCAGGCAACTAGGAACCAGTCAGAAAAACGTGGCAGGGAGTTCTAAAATCGCCTTTATTGTTCCATGGATCAAGTGCGACAACCCGACACAGGCCGTGTTTCGTACACCACTTCCTCAGGGGTTGAGGGTTCACTACAAAACATATATATAAATATATATTAATTAAAACCACAACAAACGAAGACATATACAATAATATCATAAACATAAAACAGTTAATACAATACATTTCATCATAATAAATAAAACAATAAATACATAAATAATTATAATGTGATAAACCAATGATAAACTCAATATGTTGCAATAAATAATAAATAGTCATTGTCATTAAAAAACATAATATAAAAATCATATCTCATGTTCTATAATGCACAATAAATATACTAGTAGCAAATCTATACAAGGAAACAACGATTAAACAACAATTAAAATCACGAGAAAGAAGGAGAGAGAGGAGGAGAACTAGGAGGGTGTATTGAAATACACAGTGCATTAAATACATTTGGAAATAAACCTGCTGCAGCCTATTTCGAAACAGGAGGAGATAGGAGGTGACTCAGATGACCATAAGAAATATAAATTGTTCAAATTGACTATATAAAAATATAAATTATAAATTATACCTATAAAAATGTAAAATATAAAATGTGAAATAAAATAAAGAAAACCCATAGCGTGTCATGTAAAAACCTACCACTGTTATCCTGCCAAGAGAAGCACTCTCTGATTGGCAGGAACGTGGAAAACTCCTGCCTCACATACGCGATGTAGAATGAACTCTATATAAATAAATAAATAAACAAATAGAAAAATAAGAACATTATCATCGCGCCAAGCAAGGGTTATTATATGTGAACTTATGCACTAATAATTATGTGTCTAAGCCCGGCGCCAAGGAATGTATAACCTCTAGAATCCAAAGAATGAACAGCATCCTGTGTATCAAAGGAAGGAGATTACCTAAAAATAACCGGCGATCATACTCACAATGATAGGTAGCCCTTTGGTAAAATGCTAAAAATTAAAATTAAAATTAAAAAATAATAAATAATAAAAATAAAAATAAAATCAAAATTAAACAACTCCATATACAGTCGTAGTAATTTACTAAAACTGTGAATAAAAGGAATAAGAATATACAAATACAAAAGCAGTTAAATATCGCCAAACGGGTACCACCTCTAGCGCCGCTGTTAAATATAGGGGAAAAATGCTCATATAAAAATCTCTTTAACAATGACCAACGCATCCTTTCTGGCACCCCAATGAACTAAGAACCAAGGGAGCAAAATTAACTAAGAATACAGTTAATAATTAAAATGAGGACCAGCTTAAAATGTAAACCGAACATATGCACACTTAAAAAGACCGGAGCATATGCACTCGGGCAAATAAAGCGATCGCGATCTGTTATAGAAACTTATGAATGAACCCCTGCCTGGTAAGCATACTTATACCAATAACCATTATCAATTCTTCAGGGTATCCATTTTATTAAAGACGATTAAAAGACAATAAAAATGGTTATAAGCAAAACAAGTAAAAAAGTGACAACCGCCATGCACACCGATGTCCCGCCCGGATGCTGAACTTAAAACCATATCCAAAAAGGCTACCAAAAGGAATAAATATATATATGGTAAAGGACATGTTCCATTATATGCCTTGCAAGAATTTTGAACCAACCAAACCACTTCTGAAATAAAACCATGTTAGAAATACATGAAACGCATAACCCACCGGTTAGATAAAAAGCATACCGACATCCAATTAACGCGGTGAGGTGCTACATACAATCACACACCATCACGAAACATAAATAAATAGCCCTCACGAAAACTATTCAGCTCACAAACATCAAGAAAAATATAAAAAGGATAGCCCTGAAAATTATATCATAGCAAAGGTCAGAAAAACCTGAATCTTGTTGAGAAAGCGTCTGCAGCCGGTAGGTACCGTACAACGTTCTAAGCTTAGGGGATGATGCACTAGAAAAACGTATTTCTCAGGAATCCCTGACCAATTCTGAAGATGAAAATCCCATTGACTACACACACACACTTTGGGAAGATGTAGTTCGATTATCGCAACGATTGGTCAAGGAGGAATTACATGCGGCCTATCTCCTCGAATGTTGCAAGTCCAAGATAATACCACGAGGAGGATTAAGGATGAATAAGGCTCCAGGCCTTTACCAGAGTGAACAAGGATTTGTAAATTGCTGGAATGCCATATTAAATAAATGTTCACTGGACTTAATGATTCTGTTGATCACTACAGCGAATAAGAAAAGTGAATTGCATAAGGTGGAACTTGACGAGAAGTTGAATGAATTAAAGAAATGTGATACCCTTTTTGATAAAATATATGTTGATCATGACAAAAATATGGCACAATATAGGAAGGATTTGAAAATTAAGAAATTAGAGAAATTTCGGAGAGATGAGGAGGACTACAGGAGTGGATATGTTTACCATTGGTGTAAACGGGTAGAAAATGAGCGCATTTGGATTAAGAGGAAATCTACGTTTTTTGATCGGGAAGATAACCCCGCGGAGGAACCAGAGGGATCCTCCCCGGTGGGGCAGAAAAAGAAGAGGAGTAGGAGTGAATCAGGGGATCACCGTGATTCTTCGAGCTCTCTAGTCTCTGCTCAAAATGATAAAACAGAATACCTAAAAGGAAAAAGTAAAGATAAAGAGAAAGATAGTCATAATGAGAAACATTTTTTGAACATCAACTCACTATGGAAGGGAGGGGGCCGGGATGCCTCTCGGACCCGGTTGCCCTCGCTTCAGGACCAACACAAAGCACGAGGCCAGGCTCTAGACAGGTCACATTTTGCCCACAGAGGTCGCGGTCGGGGTCGCGGACGGGGGAGAGATCAGTGGAAAGGGGACCACTCCTACGAGAGGGACTTTTGACAGATGACATTGTTGTAAATATTTCAAGACATCAGTTGTCATCAGATGAATTATCTGTTTTGAATAAAGGGTTGTCGTTTGTTCCAAATAAACAATTTGATCCTTTTGAAACCCATGTAGATTTGTATAAATTCTTCAGGAAAATCCGGATCCAACATTTTTTTAGTACCCAAGCAACCCCTGCTGAGAATGTGTCTGTCATTAGTAGAAAATCTAAATGGATTCCCCCTCCACAAACAGACCCCCTTATTGAGGCTTTCGAACGTGTGGTGTTGCAACAAGTAGAGGCAATTAATGTGGGTAAAAAGTTACCTTACCATAATTTGACATTAGGCGAGAAACGGGCTATTAAATCTTTACAAGAAAATCCTAATATAGTGATTAAACCAGCCGACAAGGGGGGCGCAATAGTGGTTCTAGATAAGGATATGTATATAGGCGAGGTTAATAGACAACTTAACGACAGATCCTTCTATCAAAGGTTGGACAATGATCCCACTGATGCACTTAAGAGCTGTATAGATAACCTGGTATTAAGTGCATACGAAATTGGATATATTACCAAAAAGGAGAAGGAATTTCTCATAGTAGATAAACCTGTCATTCCAACGATATACGTTATTCCGAAGATACATAAATCCTTGGACAATCCACCAGGCAGGCCTATTGTGTCCGCTATCGGCTCCCTTTTGGAACCTCTCTCACAGTTGCTGGATGTTATCTTGCGTCCCTTTGTTACGCATATGTGGTCCTTTGTACGGGACTCATCCCATGCTATAGAAATTTTTTCCTCCTTTCGGGATTTAGGATCAGATATTATGTTGGTTACGTTAGACGTTGAATCACTATACACGAATATCCCACAAGATGGGGCTTTAGAGGTCATTGAGCATTTTTATTGCAAAGAGAGGTTCACAAATGGATTCCTACCAGTGTCCTTCTTTTACTTGCCGAACTTGCTATGTGTAAAAATTATTTTTGTTTTAGGGAGCTTTTTTATCAGCAAATAAAGGGGGTGGCCATGGGGTCCTCCATGGCCCCCGATATTGCTAACCTTTACATGTACCGGTTCGAGGAGAAATTTTTGAAGGAACATCCTTTTAAGAATGAGATTTTGGGGGGGCGGAGCCTGATGTCCAGCGGGTAGGACGCTTTGCGTTGAAGCTCCCGAGAGGCCTACTTAGAATCCTGACTTAATACCTATACAAACTTACTATTTTGCTCCGAGCTGACCGGGGTACCTCGGGGGGGATGGCGGCCCATAAACCAGCGCGCTTGGACTTCGGGTCTCCTTCTTCTTCTCACGGAAAACGCTCCAAAACAGAGGTGTCCTCCCCACAGAAGATGGTTCCATTTCGTGAAAACCCTGAAATGCACCTGGAGATTTTGGAGGAAATACGCGGCGTGAAGGAATTGGTGCAGTCCAATGGAGAAGCGCTTCGAGCCATGCGAGAAGACTTTGGAGTGCTCCAGGACCGACTTGAAAGTCTTTCATTACGGCAGGACAACATGGCGGGGGTCCTCGACTCGCACGCGGTGCGCTTGGGCAAACTGGACAAGGCTGAGCGCCAGATACAGAATCTTCAAAAGGAGTTAGAAGATAGCAATAATCGAGCCCGTCGCAACAATGTGAGGCTCCTCGGAATGCCGGAGGGGGTGGAAGCAGGAGATATAAGAGAATTCTTGCTCAAAACTCTTCCCTCCTTGCTGAAGATCACTTTTCATAGAGAACTGGAAATCGATCGAGCACACCGTGTTCCTGCCCACATGGCGCCCAACCGCACGACCCCCCGGCCTATTATCTTTAGCTTGCTACGATATCAACAAGTGGAACAAATTTTAAATGCTGCCCGAGCGAATCATCATTTGGAATTTGAAGGTCGTAAAGTCTCCTTCTTTCCTGATTTGGCAAAGCCTACCGTTGACCGTCGGAAGAAACTCCTTGCTCTTCGCCCTCGACTTCAACAGCTACAGGCTCGCTTTGGCCTGTTGTATCCAGCGAAGCTCCGAGTGACTCTCCACAACCAAACCAGGACGTTCGAAGATCCTGATCTACTATCAACATTTTTAGACTCCAAAGAAGCAGAGCAGATGCGCTAATCCCAAATCTTGGACTCTTATCTGTCGGCTCTGTCCGCCATTTTGAAGGGCCCGATGCGGCGGTCATAGCCAAGCACAGAGATTGCCTGGACTTTCTTTCTTTCTCTATATGACTTCTGTTTTTTTGGTCTCCTATCCCTTCATGATGTGTGCCTCGGTCGGATTCGGAGCACGCACAGTCCTACAGGTTATGTGTTTTTTCAATTTCGGCCTTCTCTGGGGTTTCTCCCCGCAGACACATGGTCGCCAGTAATTTTGGGGTTTTGCTTCTCCTCTACCTTACTGCGGTTTTCTTTGTTAATGTGGGGCGCTTCATTGTATTATATTAGCTTATTTTTCTTATGTCATGTGTACAGCCAGATACAGTCAGTTTGAGGGACATAGTGAAATTATGTGTGCTATAATGCTCAGAATTTTTAACTTTTCTGAATGGCCTTATGTAAAATCTTATCAATCACCGTAAAAGGCATTAATGGTCCACTCAAAGGAAAGACAATCCTTAGCTATCTTAGCCATGAGCATGTTGATTTAGTGTTTCCTCAGGAAACGCATTTAAACTTTGCTGAAACACTGAAACTCAATGCTAAGCCTTACATGGTAGCTGCCTATTCTCCCACCGTTTCCAAATGGTACGGGGTAGCCATTCTGGTTAAGAAGTCTTTGCACGCTACAGTACTTGATATTAGCGTTGACAAAGAGGGTAGATGGGCCCGTGTACACCTTGAGGTTGGAGATAGTGAATTCACGTGTATTTGCATTATGCCCCGAATGTGGACAACCCTGCTTACTATGCAAGTATTGCGCAGTTGGCATTGGCCTCTGCCAAAGCTCCATTAATACTTGGTGGCGATTTTACTCCAGTGTTCCCTCAATCTTTTCTTCTCAAATAAGGCGCTCGTTGGCTGGAAGATCCAGTACCGAGTAGACCTGTGTGGCTAGATATAGAAGCGGGCCTTTGCAAACCGATTCCTCTTACTTTTCTCCCTGGTATGACTCTCCCATCAGACTCCCACTATCCACCAATGCTTTTAGACACTTTTGGTGCCTTTAATACTCTTATGCAATCTTTAGACTCCCGACTCTGGTCAGTGCAACTTCAGCATCGCCTTCGGAGTACTAGGGTACTCCCGCCATCGGCATTCTCTACATAAGGTTGATTGGAGACTTTCCGATCTATCGGTAGTTCACCGGGTGTAGCATCCAATTTTTACTAAACCTTATGTAATGCTATAACTAGAGATACCCCTATAGCGCAGAAAGTATGGGAGAGAGAATTGCATGTGACTTTGACCTCGGAGCAATGGAGCCTTATCTGGAGTAGAGGGACACGGGTTCCCGATCCGCCTCACTCACTCAGACCCTCTTCTTTCTAGCCCACCGGTGTTTTTACACTCCTCACAGATTAGACAAATGGAACACTACTCAGGGCAATGGTTGCTGGACATGTCCTGCGGTCATTGGTTCATTGCCTCATGTTATGCATGAATATCCCGCACTACAGTATTACTGGCGTCGGGTCTGGGGTCGTATTTAGTCTATCTCGCACTCTCAGGAGCCCCTTTCTTGGAGGATAGTGGGACTTCGCCCAGTTGCGGGGATCCCCTCTCTCCCAAAAATGGCTTATCTCCTTTCGAACTTTATGCTTGGCATTGCTATTTCCCTAATTAAGTAATACTGGAAATTTAGCTCCCATCTGAGCCCCAATGAATGGTGGAATCATGCCTGTCTTTACAGTAAATATGCACAAATACCTCGTCTGTTCGCTTCCCCTGTTCAGACTCCTTCTCATTGGTCTCAAAGGAAGATGCTCAATGACTATGTACATTTTGCTAAATGCTCTCATCTGACTGTCTAACTTTGTATATATCTCTGTCCCATGATCATGCTGTATCGTAGATGCTCTTTTGATTGTTTGATGTATAATCACTGTTAATTGGAAGCGCCCACATGCTGATCTAATCGGGTAGAGAAGAAGCATCGGGGTGGGGGGTAATTGGGTTTACTTTTCCTTGTTGTATGCTTGTTTTGTCTCCTTTGGTGTGTTGTTTCTTTTGTTTGTTGCAAAATGAAAATAAAAGTTTAAAAAAAAAAAAGAATGAGATTTTGGTGTGGGTCCGTTATATTGACGACATCTTTATTCTCTGGAAGGGCTCGATTGACACACTCTCTGAATTTAATAACTGGGTGAATGGTCTGGATGATAACCTAAGATTCCAGCTCACATATGATCCCATGCGTATTCCCTACTTGGACCTTCTCGTCCAGAAGGAGGATGGTCAGTTAACCACAACACTTTATAGAAAACCCACAGATAAGAATCAATTTCTTCATTACACAAGTTTTCACAATCCCTCCCTTAAAGCTAATCTACCTGTGGGGCAGTTTCTTAGGTTGAAAAGGGTTTGCACTAACACTCAGGAGTTTGAACATCATGCAAGAGATTTGACACAAAGATTCCAGACACGCCAATATCCTCTTCATTGTATTAAAAAGGCTTATACTCGGGCATGTGGTGAGTCACGTAATTCTTTACTGATGTCACGGGTAAAGAGTAGTCAATCAATGCTAGTGTGTCCCCTTTTGTACTCCTTGCAATCACAAAAAATAGTGCGTATTCTCAAAAAGGAATGGCATCTCATTCAGACCCTACCTAGTTTTCACAATACTTCTCTCATAGTGGCACATAAGAGGAATGTCAACCTTAGGAACTTGTTAGTTCCCTCGGCACTTACCGAACGGAAGAGATTAGCCAAATATAAGGGTCAGTTCCAGTGTGGCCACTGTTCCGTTTGTCTTAATGTTTTACCTGTGCGTAATTTTTTCATCCATCCAGTCTCCCAAAAATTTTTTTATGTGAATGATTTTTCAAACTGTGAGACAGCAAATGTCATCTATACTATCCAATGCCCCTGTGGCAAGCTTTATGTGGGCAAAACTAATCGTTGTATCCGCACTCGTATAGTAGAACATAAGAGTTGTGTGAGAAGGAGATTGACTGACAAACAAATTGTGCAACATTGGTTGGACATGGGCCACACATTAGCTGATATTAAATTTTTTGTTTTAAAGAAGGTACATTAAATTGGCGAGGGGGTGATCTGATCAAAACCACTGTTAGGTTAGAACAGAAATACATTTTTTTGTTGAATACCATGGTACCACATGGTTTAAATATGGACCAGGATTTATCATTGTTTTTATAATGAGATACATTTGTATTGGTCTTAGCTTCAGGCGGTGGCTGTATTAAGGTTTTGTGTTATTTCAATTGGCCCATTTTAGTTAAGACTATTTTTTTGGATTTGTCCACTGTTTTATATGATTTCTTTTATCTTTAAGCAGTTTAGTGCTAGAGTTTTGGAAGTGGTTGATTTGTTTGACTCTTTGTAATAATTTCTCTCACACCAGTGTGTGTGTGTGCATGTGTAGTGGGACCGTTTATACATTTTTTTACAATCCCCTTTTTTAAGTTCCTCAGTTTTAATAGAGGATATATCATTTAATTTATCCCTTTTTTATGGGATCATCTTATCCCTTTAGAAGTTTGTTTTTAGTTGTTAGAAGGATTCAATGATTGGCATGTTTAGTTTTTTTAATTTCCCGCCAAAGAATGTTTTTAAGTTAGTGCACCTGTGCGGGCAGTTGCGATCTAAACGTTGTACGGTACCTACCGGCTGCAGACGCTTTCTCAACAAGATTCAGGTTTTTCTGACCTTTGCTATGATATAATTTTCAGGGCTATCCTTTTTATATTTTTCTTGATGTTTGTGAGGTGAATAGTTTTCGTGAGGGCTATTTATTTATGTTTCGTGATGGTGTGTGATTGTATGTAGCACCTCACCGTGTTAATTGGATGTCGGTATGCTTTTTATCTAACCGGTGGGTTATGCGTTTCATGTATTTCTAACATGGTTTTATTTCAGAAGTGGTTTGGTTGGTTCAAAATTCTTGCAAGGCATATAATGGAACATGTCCTTTACCATATATATATTTATTCCATGCAAAATACAGGCAAGTCAGTCAACAAATGCTGGAAAGCAATGAGCACAAATGCTCGAAGCCTAGCCAACAAAGTTCGCTATCTGGAAGCTCTAATGGTGGAAATGGACTTGGACATTGTGGCCAGTACAGAAACATGGTTTAACGAGTCACATGAATGGGATATAGCCATAGCTGGCTATAATTTATTTAGGAGAGATAGAGAAGGCAGAAAAGGAGGAGGAATATCCCTATATGTCAAAAATAATACTTAAGCTGCTGAAATGCAGGGGATTTGGGGAAAAGAAGAAGCACTGTGGATTGTGTTGGAAATGCTGGTGTAGTCTACAGACCTCCTAAGTGTTCAAACTGTATTCTAGCTCTTCTAATGAAGAAGAGTTCATTGGGTGGGTACTGTGTCTAAGTTTTTGTGGTTTTAGCATTTTAGGAATGGATTGTTTTTGGGTGAAACTTTAGAGAGTGGTATGTAAAGTGTAGATGACGTGAATCAACAGAAGCTTCCTTTGGCCTAGAGTTGGACAGTTATATTAGTAATAAGGGAAATTTTAATGTTTTCTTTTGTGTCTTGCCGTTTGTGTAAATCCTGCCGTTTGTGTGATTGGTGTGGATTTTCAATGCAATAGAGAAAATTGAACCTTGATGAAACAATTACAAAATGCCTTTGGATGTCCTATGTGGCATTGGGTCCAGCTGGGTGAAGTCCATGCTCATACAAATTGCATTTGGCATAAAATAAGTGTGATTTGATAAACTGCAAGACGAGCATGCTGATTTTACAGCAGTGAGGTGCTGAGTTTACAGCATTGAAATATTTTTGCAAGGTTATATGCTCTTTGATACGGTGGGGGAGTTTTTTAGGATCCCCGATGTTAATTTATTTTATTTTATTTATTTATTTATTTTATTTAGCTGTATTTATATCCCGCTTTTCACCAGGTCAAAGCGGTCAATTGGGAGATACATTTAACATGAGGGGATATGACACACATACGCTAATACTTACAGGGAACATGGGCAATGGAGGGTTAAGTGGCTTGCCCAAGACCACAAGGAGTGCCTATAGGACTAGAAATCCCAGTCCCTCCGGCCTGAGATTGCTGTCCCCAGGTGGGACTTGAACCCCCGGCCCTCCGGCCTGAAGAACCTTGTCCTAACCACTAGGCCACTCCTCCCTCCTCCCTCCAGTCTCAGGCCTGGATTGATAGCCGAGACATGATGACCCATGGGTACTGAGATCCTTTTCTCCCCCTCCGTGTGTGATTCAGTTTTCCCTGTTTCGTGCATATGGAATGAAGTTTTTTGATTGAACAGTTTCATCAATGGCTGAACAAATTGGATTCTCATATTCAATTTTTGATTGTTTATGATAGAACTGCTATCTCTTTTTTGGATGTAGATATCATTAAGATCTTTTTGGGATTCCATACCTCAGTACATAAGAAGATTATTGATAGAAATGCATTTTTGTACTATGATAGTGCTTACCCAATTCCTCTTTAGAATGGACTTCCATTTTCACAATATTTGCGCTACCGAAGAAATTGCAGTTCACCGTTGGAGTATAAGAAGAAGTCGCTAAATTTGGCTCAGGCATTTAGTGAACGGGGCTATCCACTTCACATTATCAATAATGCCCGTAAGCATGCATTTTTCATTGACAGAAGCTGGTTACGGTCCAACTCTAGGCCAAAGGAAGCTTCTGTTGATCACATCATCTACACTTTATTACTAAATACACACCATTGAGTTGTCAATTACAATGTATTTTTAATTTACATTTTGATGTGATTCGAACAATACCTGGCTTGTCTAACTATGACCTGCGGTTTGGTTTTTCTTGGGGGCATAATTTACGGGATCTTTTATATCCAACCATCCCTAGGGTGATATTTGAGAGGTCTTCTGGTATTGGCCATCAAGTGTGTGGGTCTTATTCTGTGTGTGGGATCAAGGTGTCAGGGACTACTTTCATATGTCATGATCATTACTACAGTACTTAGAAAAATATCTGCTGTGTTCTACAATTCGTTCCTATGAGTGAGTGTATGTGTGTGGTTTGAGGGTTGCATGGGTGGATCTGGTGTGCTGATCTGCAATTCAGGGAGGACATGAATGCCTGGCCAGTACCTGGACCTTACAGATGACTGTAGTGTCATGGGGTGTCAGTGTGATAGGGCAGCCATACATCAGCCGTGCCAGGTACTGGTAGACATAACTGATGTTGTACCAACATTCCTCAGATTGTGCCATGAGGCCTGCATACTTACCCAGTCCGGGATCTATGAAAGCTCTGAGAGTGGTGACATATCTGGAGGCTGCCTATTTGGTATGATGGCACAGGGATCCCCCCTCCCATGCCCACACAGGTCTGACCATGGGAAGGCAGACAGGGTTGCCCCACAAATAGCAGATGTATACAGACCAAAATAAGCCAAGATGGAGAGTGGCGATTGAATGGGACAGGCGTAGCCACATATACGGAGCTGCTGTGAGAAATGCCAGTACCTAGATATGTGGGAAACAGATGCCCTAGCCAGAAGGCTATAGTCATTAAAAGAGCACACTTTTGTAGGTCAGCAATATTATGCATCCTTTGGAGATCTGCAAAATTAGTTAAGGTTTTGGTGAAATTAATGAGTCCATACTTAGCATTTTAAAGAGTGTTTTAGAGATGATCAAGAATAACTGAAGCATTTTTATACTGCCAAGTACTTTTTGATGTAAGGTATATCATGACAAACATATTAATATTTACTTCCTCTTATAATATATTAGAGTGCACTGAGATTATTTAGCACTTTTCTGGGAATGACAAAGACTAGTGTATAGTATAGTTTTCATCAGCATTCATTTATCATTAGTATTTATGTCTAGTTTGCATCAGCAAAATACTGTCAGTGAAAACAGCAGCTTAGAAAATGCATGTTTTAACCAAGGAGGCGTGGCCATCAGAGGCGTCCACAAGTACATCCCAGAGATGGGCACCATCGGAAATATGCAGTTGTCCAAAATATGGTAAAGGCAGGGACGTCCAAAACCATTTTGACACCTATTTGTGTCCCATAATATTAGTGGGGCCGGGTTTCTCCACTTCACTCTATGGCCCATGCCTGCACCCATGCGTGGCTCTTGCTCTGAATACAAGCACAGGTTGGCTGAATTGCATGTTGAACGTGCAACACTGGACATGTGCCAATTCCATAAATGTGGGCACATCCATACACACGGTTGCGGAATTAGGACTGAATCAAGCCTGTGCCCGATTTAAACGTGTCCGCTAGAGCTACCCGGCCTATATGGAATCTGCCTCAGTGTTTTACAAGAGGCTCTGCCAAACATAGCGTGCTTGTAAATTAGATGCAGGATTGCATGTGTATGTCTCTCCATTTCCAGTAGGAGCAACAATTTTAAAAAAATGCACATGGGCTAAAAAACATAGAAATAGCCCCAAATATACATGGGAGCAACTTTTAAAATCACAAGTCCTGCTGTAGATGGGCAGCCAATCCTGCAGCACCATAGTAACATAGTAACATAGTAAATGACGGCAGATAAAGACCAGTATGGTCCATCTAGTCTGCCCAGTAAGATGGCAGGAGTAGGTGCACCTGCCACTCTGTGCAGGCCACCTTTCCCCATGTCTTTGTTTAGGGGTGGACCCACCGCTCCATGTAGGACACCACTATTTGTTGAGAAATTAGATGGTTCAGTTTATTTTGATTTTATCCTGTTGCTGTAAAGGGACCCACTGTGTCTGTCCCATGCAACTTTGAACTCCGTCACCATGTTTGCCCCCACCACTTCCATCGGGAGGGTATTCAAAGCATCCACCACCCTTTCAGTGAAAAAATATTTCCTGACATTGCCTTCGAATTTACCACCTTGCAGCTTCATGTTATGCCCTCTAGTTTTACAGCTTCCCCGTCTTTGGAAGAGGTTTGTTTGTTCATTGTTTCTCTTTAAGTATTTAAAGGTCTGAATCATATCTCCCCTATCCCTCCTCTCCTCCAAAGTGTACATATTTAGGTCTTCGAGTCTCTTCTCATAAGGCTTCTGACACAGGCTCCATATCATTTTGGTCGCCTTCCTCTGAACAGTTTCCAGTCTTTTTACATCCTTTGCAAGATATGGTCTCCAAAACTGAACACAGTATTCCAAGTGAGGCCTCACCAGTGACTTATACAGTGGCATTAGTACTTCTTCCTTTCTGCTGGTAATTCCTCTTTGTATGCAGCCCAACATCCTCCTGGCTTTTGCCACCACCTTGTCGCACTCTTTTGCCGCCTTGAGATCTACAGAAATAATCGCACCAAGGTCTTTCTCCTGATCCGTGCACACCAACCTCTCGCCGCCTATCGCGTACATTTCCCTTGGATTTCTGCTACCCAAGTGCATGACTCTGCACTTCTTTGCATTAAATTGTAATTGCCAAGCATTAGATCATTCTTCCAGCTTTTGTAGATCTTTCCTCATGTTAACCACTCCCTCGAGGGAGTCTACTCTGTTGCAAATTTTCGTGTCATCTGCAAAAAGGCATACCTTTCCATTCACTCTTTCAGCAATATCACTCACAAATACATTGAACAGTGCTGGGCCCAGGACCGAATCCTGGGGCACCCCGCTAATCACCTTCCCCTTATCCGAGTGAGCTCCATTTACCATCACCTTCTGTCGTCTGTCAGTAAACCAATTTCTGATCCAATTTACCACCTTGGGATCCATCCCCTAACTACTGAGTTTATTGATCAGCCTCCTATGAGGGACAGTATCAAAGGCTTTGCTGAAATCCAGGTAGATGACATCCATCGCATGCCCCTGATCTAGTTCACTGGTCACCCAGTCAAAGAACTCAATCAAATTTGTTTGGCAAGATCATCCTTCGGTAAAACCATGTTGCCTCGGATCTTGCAACCTGTTGGTTTTGAGAAAGTTCACTATTCGCTCTTTCAGGAGCGCCTCCATTATTTTTCCCGCCACCGAGGTAAGGCTCACGGACCTGTAGTTTGTCACTTCTTCCCTGTCACCACTTTTGTATAGAGGTACCACATCGCCATTCTCCAGTACTGAGGAACTTCTCCTGTTTCCAACGATCTATTGAAAACATCCTTTAACGGCCCTGCAAGAACCAGTCTGAGCTCTTTCAGTATCCTGGGATGTATCCCATCCGGTCCCATGGCCTTGTCCACTTTCAGTTTTGCAAGATGTTCTAACACGTTATCTTCTGTGAGTGGTGTGGTATCTACTTCATTCCCATTTTTATATTTGGGAGTCACAGGTGGTCCTTCTCCTGGATTTTCTTTAGTAAAAACAGAGCAGAAGTATTTGTTTAGCAATTTCGCTTTTTCAATGTCACTTTCCACGAGTCCGTTCCCAGCTCTTCTGAGTCCTGCAATTCCACCTCTGATCTTCTTCCTTTTCCAAATATACCTGAAGAAAGTTTTGTCGCCACACTTCACATCTTTAGCCATCTTTTCCTCTGCCTTTGATTTTGCTTTCCTTATTTTTCTTTTTGTCTCTTTGAGTTTGATCCTGTATTCATTTCTGTGTTCCTCTGTTTGCAAGCTTTTGAGTTTTGCGAAAGCTGTCTTTTTTGCTTTTATTTGAGCAGCCACTTCTTTGGAAAACCAAATAGGTTTCCTTCTCCTCTTGTTTTTATTTACTTTTCTTATATATTTATCTGTTGCCCCTTTTTTGCCACCTTTAGTTTAGCCCATTGCAATTCCACTTCCCTTATCCCCTTCCACCCTGCCATCTCCTCCTTTCGGTACTTGGCCATTTTACTGAAGTCAGTGTTTTTGAAGTTTAGGACTTTGAGCTTGCTATGATTGGACTGCACCTTGGTTTTTATCTCAAACCACACCGTGTGATGATCGCTGCTGCCCATAGGGGCACTCACCCAGACATTTGACACGCTATCACCATTGGTGAGCACTAAATCCAGCGTTGAGCTTTCCCTGGTTGGTTCCATCACCATTTGTCTAAGTAACGCATCTTGGAAAGCATCCACAATTTTTTTGCTTCTTTTCAGATTTGCAGAAGGAGTAATCCAATCCACATCGGGTAGATTAAAGTCACCCAATATGATCACTTCCCCCTTTGTGGCTATCATGGCAATATCTATAATCAATTCATCATCTCTCTCTTCAATTTAAGTCGGAGGTCTGTAGACTACAGCAGTATGGATGACAGTGCCATCTCCTCTTTCCAACATAATCCAGAGCGCTTCTTCTTTTCCCCATGCCCCCTGCATTTCAGTATCTTTAATATTGCTTTTGAAATACAAGGCTACTCCTCCTCCTTTTTCATTTTCTCTGTCTCTTCTGAATAGATTATAGCCAGCTATGGCTATATCCCAATCATGCGATTCATTAAACCATGTTTCTGTAATGGTCACAATGTCCAAGTCCATTTCCACCATTAGGGCTTCCAGGTCCGGAACTTTGTTGGCTAAGCTTCGAGCATTTGTGCTCATTGCTTTCCAGACTTTAACTGGCTTGCACCAGTACTCCCTGTTGTCTGAATCCCTTGGACACTCACTCAGACCATCTGATCTCTCCAAATAAGGGAAAATGCAATCTGACCCCTAGTAGTAAAACCATGAGATTACATCTGGGGATCCTGGCAGCCAGTTTGAATCTAGGATTACCAAGATGAGGAGCGACATGGGATTTTTCCTGTCCACTAGGCATGAGGGATACCTAGTAAAGCCAGGAATGGGATTGGGGAGTGGAGATCTTCCAGCAGTTGGGTAGGAGGCTTCTTGCAGGGAAGATTGGATGTGAGGGGGAAGAGGGTGCTGGCCTGAGGTGGTCATGGAAATTGCCTCTCAAGAAGGTCCAGAGGGAAGCAGATGTTGGCAGGGGTAATTGGAGGAGGGTGGACTTCCAGCAGGCACTTATACATGCTTTGGGGCAACTGTAAATGATAATGTCTATGCTTTTCCCTAGAGATGTGGATTCCCTATGAGAAATGAGGCATCCATGTCTATATTGTAGGGAGATAAAGTTTCTAGATGAAATAAATGGATGCTTCTTGGAGCAGCTGGTTCATGATCTGACAAAAGGGGAAGCCATTTTGAACCTAGTCCTTAGTGGAATGGAAGATCTGGTGCAAGAGATAGGGGCGTTGGGGCCACTTGGCAATAGTGATCATAGCATGATCGCATTTGATTTAAAAAATGGAGGAAGGCGGCAAGGAAATCCAGGGAAACTATGATAAAATGAGGAAAATAGTTAAGAAAAAACTAAAAGGAGCAGTTGCAAAGGTTAAATATTTACATCAAGCATGGGTATTGTTTAAAATATTATCTTGGAAGCCCAGACCAGCTGTATTCCATGCTTTAAGAAAAGTGAAAGGAAGTCCAAAAAACTGCCAGCATGGTTTAAAGGTGAGGTCAGAGAGGCAGTTATTGCCAAAAGAGCATCTTTCAGGAAATGAATAAAGGAACCAAATGATGAAAACTGGAAACAACATAAGCATTAGCAAGTTAGATGCAAGGTATTGAAAGGCAGGTAAAGATAGAATTTGAGAAGAAGCTTGCTGTGGAAGCAAAAACACATAATTAAAACTTTTTCAAGTACATTCATAGCAGAAAACCTGTGAGAGAGTCAGTTGGACCATTAGATGATAGAGGGATAAAATGCCACTAAGAGGGGACAAGGCCATAGCGGAGAGATTGAATTAATTCTTTGATTTGGCCTTCACTGACGAAGATGTAGAGATGGTACCCATGGCTGAAATGGTATTTAAAGGTGATGCTGCAGAAGAATTGAAAGAAATATCGATACACTGGGAAGATGTATTACAACTATTTGATAAACTGAACAGTAGCAAATCACCTGGACTGGATGGTATACATCCAAGGATGTTGAAAGGACTGAAATGTGAGATTGCAGACCTACTATTAGTAATCTGTGAACTACTACTACTACTACTACTGAGCATTTGTATAGTGCTACCAGTCATACGCAGCGCTGTACAGACATGCAAGAGACAGTCCCTGCTCATTAGAGCTTACAATCTAGTCAAGACAAAACACAGAAGGTGTAAGCAGGGGTAAAACAAGGGGAAAGAAAGGAGATCAGGTGAGTCAGGATCCAAAAGCAGCAGCGAAGAGGTGAGCTTTCAACCTGGATTTGAAGAGGGTTAGAGAAGGTGCCTGGCGTACAGACACAGGTAGTTTGTTCCAGGATTAAGGGGCAGAAAGGTGAAAGGAGCGAAGTCTGGAGTTGGCAGTAGGAGAGAAGGGCACAGATAGAAGCATTTGGCCAGAAGAGCGGAGTTCCCAACTATCATTAAAATCGTCTGTAATACCTGAAGATTGGAGAATGGTCAATGTAATGCCAATTTTTAAAAAGGCTTCCAGGGGTGATCCGGGAAAATAGAGACGTGGTAGAAACAATTATAAAGAACAATATTACTGAACATGTAGATAGTCATGGCTTAATGGAAGACAGCCAACACAGCTTTAGACAAGGAAGATCTTGTTTTACTAATTTGCTATATTTTTTTGAAGGTGTGAATAAACAGGTAGACAAAGGTGAGCCAGCTGATATAGTGTATCTGGATTTTCAGAAAGCCTTTGACAAGGTCCCTCATGAGAGACTCTTGATGAAATTAAAAAGTCATGGGATAGGAGGCAGTGTACTATTGTGGATCAGGAACTGGTTAAAAGATAGAAAGCAGAGGGTAGGGCTAAATGGCCAATTTTCCCAATAGAGAAAGGTGAATAGTGGAGTACCCCAGGGATCTGTGCTGGATCCATTGCTTTTCAACATATTTGTAAATGGGAAATGGGAATAAAAAGTGAGGTAACCAAATTTGCAGATGATACAAAATTATTCAAAGTTGTTAAAACCCAAGAGGATTGTGAAAAATTGCAAGAGGACCTTGATAAATTGGAAGACTGGATGTTCAAATGGCAGATGAAATTTAATATGGACAAGTGCAAAGTTATGCACTTAGGAAAGAACAACTCAAACTATGGTTACATGATGCAAGGTTCCACATTAGGAAACACCATCCAGGAAAAAGATTTAGGCGTCACCTTGGATAACATGTTGAAACCCTTGGCCCAGTGTGCAGCGGCGGCCAAGAAAGCAAATAAAATGCTAGGAATCATAAGGAAAGGAATGGAGAATAAAACAAAGGATATTATAATGCCTCTGTATCATTCCATGATGTGCAATTCTGGTCGCCGTATCTTAAAAATGATATAGCGTTCTTAGAAAAGGTACAGAGAAGAGCCACCAAAATGGTAAAGGGGATGTAAGGATACCCCTATGAAGAGAGGCTAAAAAAAGTTAGGACTCTTTAACCTGGAAAAGAGACGCTGAGGGGAGATATGATGTTGTTGTTAATGAATGGAGTGGAATAAGTAGGTTTAGGTTTATTTGGCTTGATATACCGCCATTCGTTACAGCAGGGCGGTTTACATACATAAATCAAAATTGGGATGGGGCACAGGACCCCATAGCAGGAAAGGAACTACATATTCTGGACAGGAAAGAGAAGAAAGGAAGAGCAAGAATCAGGACAAAAGCGAGTGGATTGTGGCAGGCTATGGCTTATAATAGTTTGTAAATGTGAAAGGCCTGTAAGTTAGGCCCTGATTCCAACCCCCATCTCAGTAAAGAACCAAAGTCTGTAAAAGTTTGAGAAAAACTGTTTAAAAATGCTTAATAAGAAGTTTTCATGAATGCGTAAATCTTCCATTATTCTCTTGTGCTGTGAAAATGGAAATGTTTCAATACTTGCAATCCTAGAGCTAGAAACGAGCTGGAGGAGGCGTAGATCCTGGAACTTTTATACATATACAGCTGAATGCTAAGACTCATGCATCTGCACCTTATCGAATACATCACTCTTTCTATGAAGCCATGAAAGCGGAGTTTGAGATTCCTCATGCCTCTCAAAACTTGTTCATTGAACTCGCCGGGGCAGTAGCATCTAGTCTCCACATTTCGGACTGCCTCTTCTGTGGAGGGACTAAGATGGTAGACCAATGGCCCTGGGAGGCACAAGAAGTGAACTATTCTATGCCTTATAATCAGACTGATTTACATCAGACTACTAGTGAGTGGGTATTGGCCCACCTCATTGTTGGTAATTTGTGTTTTGCTCGCTTTGGACCACAGTTTGCTATGGAAGTTGGACAGATGGTCTGTCTCAATCAGAAGTTTTACAACAGTACCACTAAGAAGATGTCCTGGTGGTCAGGAATCAACGCTTCAGAGCCCTTCAACCCTTTAGTTCGTTTCCCTAATCTTGCCAGCATCTGGACTAATCTAGCATCTTATAATTCCTGGCAAGCACCACCTGGACTGTACTGGATTTGTGGAACCCGAGCATATGCTAGGCTTCCTCACCACTGGGGAGGAGCATGTGCCTTGGGAACCATACGACCTTCCTTCTTCCTGTTGCCTACGTCCCATGGAGAACAACTGGGTTTTCCCGTGTACAGGAGTCGACAGATACGAGAAGTCTTGAAGATAGGCCAATGGGACAAGTGGAAGGAGGAGGAGTGGCCACTTGAGAGAATTATTTCATACTATGGACCTGCTACTTGGGAGCAAGATGGTACATGGGGATATCGTACTACTGTGTATATGATAAATCGTATTATACGCTTACAAGCTGTTGTTGAAATAATAACCAATGAGACCAGTAAAGCACTAACTCTTTTATCTAAGCAGAGTACACAAATGCGTACAGCTATTTATTAGAATCGTTTAGCTCTAGATTATTTACTAGCAGCTGAAGGTGGAGTGTGTGGAAAATTGAATTTAACCAACTGTTGTTTGCAGATTGATAATAATGGACATGTTGTTGAATATATAGCTACTCAAATGCGCACACAAGCTTATGTGCCTGTTCAGACCTGGCATGGCCTGAAGCTTGATGGGTGGTTTGGTTCAACATTTTCATGGTTAGGTGGTATGAAGACCCTTGCACTTATTGTATTACTCATATTGGCTGTATGCTTGTTTCTCCCATGTCTCTTACCCCTTTGCTTATGCATGATAACCTCAGTTATTGATAACACTGTAGAATGGAAGGCAGCTACGAAAATATTAGCTATGTGGCAATATTCCCCAATATCCCAAGATGATGCTGTTAGGCAAGTTTAATATGTGATGTAATTCTCACCCTTTCTCACTAGCGGGTGAGAATAATCAAAGGGGGGAATGTGGCAGGCTATGGCCTATAATAGTCTGTAAATGTGAAAGGCCTGTAAGTTAGGTCCTGATTCCAACCCCCATCTCAATAAAGAACCAAAGTCTGTAAAAGTTTGAGAAAAACTGTTTTAAAATGCTTAATAAGAAGTTTTCATGAATGCATAAATCTTCCATTATTCTCTTGTGCTGTGAAAATAGAAATGTTTCAATACTTGCATTCCTAGAGCCAGAAACGACCTTGCAGTAGAGAAGTATCCAAACCTAGAAACTGCACCATTGTTAGAACAGTCTTAGAGGAGGGAGCTGGGTGCTAGGCCCAGGAGGGATCTCTGATTGGACAGGTGCAGGGGGCGTTGGGACCAATAGAAAGTTTGCATGTATCAAGCTGAAGAAAAATGCATAAATGAATATGTTTCTGTAAGAACTTTGCTCAGTCATTTTTGAAGCTTTGACTAACTGGGCCTTGTGCACAATAAATTGGCTTGGACCCTGTAAATTGACTCCTGGATTTATTCATTGTCTGCACTTCGCTGCTACAGGATGACAAGACAAACATGTACATAGATAAACCAGGTCAATTGGATGCGGCCAGCAGGTTGTATGCAGTGGTAAACGTAGATCAATTCTTTACGCCATCAAAATATAGAAAGATTAGGAGACATGCAATGAAGCTACAGTGTAATCTATTTAAGACTAATAAGAGAAAATATTTTTTCACTCAACGTGTAATCAAACTCTGGAATTCGTTACCGGAAGATGTAGTAAAAGCTGTTAGTGCAGCTGGGTTTAAAAAAGGTTTGGACAAGTTCCTGGAAGAAAGGTCCATAAACCATTATTAAAGAGAACCCAGGAAATGCACTGCTTGCCCAAATACATGCATTGTGGAACCTGTATCCTTTGGGGAAATTGCTAGGTACTTGTGACCTAGATTGGCCACTGTTGGAAACAGGATACTGGGCTTGATGGAACTTGGTCTGACCTAGTATGACATATCTTATGTTTTTATATTCTTATTGTAGGCCAACCCAAACAACTCCCTCTCCCTGTCCTAGCCACACCCTCTAGACATCTAAACGTACTATACATCCCCAAAATTATATAGTTCCCATTATAAAATGGCATGTACACATGTATGCCAATCTGTTCATGTACTTGGTTATTTTTTTTTAATGTTTCTATTTTGTTCACTCCTTTTTTCTCACATTTATGTTTGATACAGGGTGATCAAGATATCTGCGTTTAAAACACAGCATTATTTGTCTCAAATACTGATTGAACATGTGCAATAGGCCAGAACATCCATGAGCACCTCAATGACACATTCCAATAACTCAGTAGATACAGACAGCTTGTACTTTCTAATGCCAGAGAAGCTTCACATTTCACATTGACTCTTTGAACAGAAGGGTTGTTAATCTGAATTATTCTCACCTTACAAAACATGGGCCCAGATTTCTCGCTAGGCAGTATACAGGGCCAGTACAAAGGTAGCAGATGCCCTAGGCAAACTCTCGGTCTTACACCCATTCCTCTTCCCCTCCAATTATCTTTTAGATTGTTAGGCCCACAGGAGATTTTGATAATTAAGCTCAGTGATGATCACCCCAAAACTGCCTTTCTCAGAATGATCTTTTAAAAATACATAATTGGACATAAAGGGCCCGATATTCAGCGCCGGCGGCTCGTGCTACTAATATGGCACTGCTAGCCACCGGTGCTGAACAATAAATCTAGATATTCAAGGTCATATCTGGCCCCGGTATTGAATATTTGGGTTAGCTGCTCTTGCAAATCGGTAACCAGGCAGGGGCAATATTGAGCTGTTGCCCTGTTAGCGATATGCAGCAGACATTAGGACAGGGTTACCTGTGCCTGGCTTTCACCACATAACGCCCCTGAAACATCCCAATGCTAAGTGGTTAGCATCAGGGCGTGTAGAGCCGGCAGCTGCAGATATTGCTGAATACCCTGTTCACCACAATTAATGTGGTTAGTAGCTCTCCTAACCAATTTAATCACTTTAAATATCGGGACTGATACTTTTAAATATTAAACTTTTTTCATACAATTAAACATATGGAAGGCAATTTAAAAATTACATTTTTTTCAATTATCTACCTCCCAGTTGGATGAGGGTTCTCAACCTAGTCCTCGTGACACACCTAGCCACTCGTTTTCTCAATGAATAAGCATGAAAGAAATTTGCATGCACTGCCTTCCTTGAATGTAAGAGTCTCTTGTGCATATTCATTCAGGCTCATTCCATCCCAGACATACACCTCCTCTGTTTGTCTGGTTTGAAGCGGAAGTACAGAGGGGGTCGCGATTCTGATCCCGTGCGGCACATCTAGCCCCATGGGACCAGAATCGTGAACAGCCCTGTACGTGCAGGCTGGGACTGCGATTCAGCTCGGCCTGCACGTACAGGGAAAGCCTGACTAACTCAGTCAGGGCTTTACAATGAAACCGTGGAGCCATGGCGTCCGGTTGCCATGGCACCCCGGCTCCATTGTAAAACCATGATCCCAACCGCCAGCTCAGCAAAAGCTTTCCCAGCAGCTCGACCCCCGATCCAGCCTTCTAAGGCCAGGGTCAGGCTGTGGGGATGTCCTCAGGCCCTCCCTGCTCCATTCGCGCCCCGGGCCCACCAAAAGAAAACGCCCAGGGAAGTTATTCCATCTCAGAGGTGGAATAACTTCCCTGCACAAGTTGCCAGTCCTGGACATATAGGGCTGACATTAGAATCGGCCCTGTATGTCCAGGGCTGGCGACCGCCCACTGCCCGCCCTAACTCCACCCCTTCCCTGCCCCAATCTAAATTCCCCGTACAACCGGTGGGGAGGTTAGATGCCGGCAGGGAGGGCACGAATAGCGGGATGGACGTTAGGACAGAATCGAGCCCATTGTGGTTATTATGAAAAAAACTAACTAGCTTGGTGTGTCCCAAGGATTGAGTTGAGAATTCCTGCTGAAAGGAAAAGTATGTACTTTTGTGTCTTTTAGTTTGTAGGACTGTCAGGAGCTATGGTTTTGCTTTCTCTTTGCCACTCTCCAGAAGCTTCTGCAGTGGGCAAATGCCTACTCCACCTAATGGTTAAGCCAGACTTGGCAGGATAGGAGCACGGCCGTGAAAGAGCCACTTTCTTTTCTTACCCAGCAGCGCCATCTCCCAAGCAGTACCCAGTCCAAGCAGCAGAGCCCTGTCAGATTCCATCCCATTAAAACAATTAGGGGCTCGCATGTTGGCAGTATTTGCTGCCGGCTCACACATGCTGCTGTAAGAAGGGAAGGGCATTGACTGGAACGCTGCCTGCTGAGCACCATCTAGACATACTGTAGGTGTGTCCCTTTCATCATGACTCATCTTCAGAGGAAAGAGGATAAAGAACCATTCTCATTCCCTCCTCGTCATTCTCACATCCTTAAGCAGAGGCCATCCAATTCCCAATTTCTGGGCTGACCCATAACACACCTCCCCACAAGGGGAAAAATCTCCCTCCTGCATTCAGGGATACTGAAGAGGTAAATCAGACCTGGACAACACAAGTGAATATTTTAATAGCACCAATGTGAACCCACTGTGGTCCTGTGCCCTAGTTTAGGTCTTATTAGGAAGGGGGCCCAGCAGTAATACTATTTTAAATGTTTATACAGCCCATATTCTATGATGAAAACCGCAAGGTGAAGTTAGTTACTCTTGCTTCCCTTGACTTTTTATTTTCCTAAACTGCTGTGGTGCACTTACTTTTTGACAGAGGTGCTGTTACTTGCCAAGGAAACAAGATATTGGGGGAACAGTGTGTAAAAAGCTGGAGGGGTGGGGGAATTGGAAGAGATTTCATAATGATGTAGAATCTCATGAAAAACAAATTGACTGTAATAAGCAAAATGAACATTACTTGGCTCAAATAGGCCCAAATGTCATGATAGCCTGTGCTAGTGATGAACAGAAAAATAAATGAAACCATAAGGGGAACATATAAATATGAACAAAACATGGCATATGGGAATAAACTTAGCACTGCTTGTCATAGAAAATGCTGCATGTAAAAATGTGCTTTCCTAGGCCAATATAAAGCAGCAAAATAATAAAAACTGTGTCCAGCGAACAACTCTTTAAACTGGTGCTATTCAATGTATAAAATTGCAGAGACTAAAAGAACAAACACGGGATGCTTTTTAGTTCAGAGTGGAAAAAAAATCACAATAAGGGGGTAATTTTATAAAGCTTTTCCCATGTGTAAAACCTGCTTTGTATATGGAAAAGCGCTTTAGTAAAATGACATGGCTATGTATGCACCTCAGCTTAATCAGAGCAGAGGAAGATGTGCAGCACACATGTGTATTTTGTGGGGATGGGCTTTCATTTACTTTATCATGTTTGCCGCGCTGGCTCCGCTCTCGTAAGTCTACCGCTGGCCAGGCGGCTGTTCATCGCTGGGCTGAAGTCTCACAATAAGAGCCACACCGCGACACTTAGACCCGATGGAGAATAGCTGCTGGGCCTGCGGCAAACTTACTAGGGCAGATACAATGGGGAGCACTATGCAAAGGTTTGCCTGGGGGCCCCTCTTTGTAACCTACGCCACTGTCTTCCAGATACAAAAATGAAAACTGAGGAAAATGTTGAAGTAAATGCACATGTCAGAGAAAATGCAATAGACTGAGAAAGACACAGCTCACTTATTATTTAGCCATATTTTATCATCTCACGGGCAGAGGGGAAGGAGTGTCAGATGGGCCAATACAGGGAAGTATTAGATGAGTATACCAGACTGAAATTAGACAGAATCAGGGAGAGTGAGAGAAAGGGCCATGGCCCAGAGACCTTGGAATCAGATTTAGGCCGCATCTCAGAGATCAAATGTGAGCGGTAGAGCAAACAGAAAAACAACACACTGGTTTTAGAGTGCTGGATAAGAGGGACTAGCTAATTGGACAATTATATGTTATACTAAGCTGCTTCCTGCTGATAATAAAAGAAACAGAGAACAAAAATTTACATCTCTCCACTGTCACTTTAAATCAAAGCATTAGCAGTTACACTGTTTATTGTGTCATAGTGAGGAATAGCTATTAACTTGACAATAAAGTCTTGTATGTGGAGATTATCCCTGATACTCTCTTAAGGCTTAATGCACTCAAACTCTTTCTTGCCTTTGAAAGGTAAATGTCAGAGAAAACATGAAAAGCAGGTATTTGGAAGATAATCATCTGAAAATAAACATTTGGATGAAAAGAGATATTTGGGAGAAGGGAGGAAGGGGCCGCCATAGATAAGAACACAACAAAAGATTTGCTCTACTGGGTTCATTGTGCCCGGTACTCTTAGACTGTAAGTCTTCAAGGGGCAGGAAAATATCTACTGTACCTGAATGTAACTCACTTTGAATTCCTGAGGAAAGGAGTGAGCTAAATTCCGTTCCCTTTTTCTATCCTGTTTCCAACAGTGACCAGTCGGGTCTCAAGTACCTGGCAGGATCCCAAAAGGTAGATTCCAGGCTTTCCCCAGTTCCAACTAATAATGGTTTATGGACTTTTCCTCCAGGACAGTGATGTAAATTCTGCCAAAGCAGCCCCTACAGTGTGGGGGAGGGGGCGGGGCTCCTGTATCTTCTGAAGTGGACTCCCCCTGCTTTAGGGGCCCTTTAAAAATTGTTGTTTGGGGGCCCATAAGTTGAATTTCTGCCACTGCTCCAGGACTATGCAGAACCTTTTTTAAACCCAGCTACACTAACGTGACAGTGGAAGAGTAGCCTAGTGGTTAGAGCAGTAGCCTGGCATCCAAGAGACTAGAGTTTAATCTTCATTGGGATTCGTTGTGGCCTTGGGCAAATCACTTTAGCCTCCATTGCCTCAGAAGAAAGGCCTGGCAATCTACTTCTGGTCACACCCTGCCAAGACAACTCAGGGGCCGCTGGACCACTAGGAGTCAGCATTGATTCAGCGCACACTAACAGCTTTTTCACATCCTCCAGCAATGAATTCCAAAGCTTAATTATACACTGAGTAAAAATATATTTTCTCTGATTTGTCTTAAATATACTACTTTGTAGCTTCATTGCATATGCCCTAGGCTTCGTACTTTTGAAACAGCGAACAACTTATTGAACTTACCTGCTCCACTCCATTCATTATTTTATCATACCCTCCCTCAGCAGCCTCTTCTCCAAGCTGAAGGGCCCTACCCTTTTTAACCCTTCCTCATAGGGGGGAAGAAGGGGATGTTCCATCCTCTTTATCGTTCTGGTTACCCTTAGGGTTGCCAACTTTTTGAAAGAGAAAAATCTGGCACCTGTGGCTAGTCATGGTCCATCTATGCCCACCTCCACCCCGCCTTTTCCCCACCCCCTGTTGCACCCCCACCCCCACCCCCACCCCACCCTTGCCCTACCCCCTGTCCCCAAAAAATAATAGTCCAAATAACATCCCAGGTATCGGCTCAATTCCACTCCCAGTGCTACCCTTGTGTCAACTCCCTTCCAGTCACCCTACCCCTACCCTCTGTCCATCCCCTTTCCCGTGCCATCCCCATGTGTTTGCTCCCTTCCAGTCCTAGTTCCCCCTCCCTTCTAGCCTCCTTCCCATTACCCACCAACCTACAAGTCCCCTCCCCAAGTGTCAGCTCCCTCCAGTACCATCCCCAGGTGTCAGCTCCCTTCCTGCTACCTCCTTCCTCCCCCCTGTGACAGTTCCCATCCAGCCCTCACCTTCCCCATGTCAGCTCTCATCCAGCCACCTCCTTCCCCCCTCTTTCAGCTCCCTTCCAGTCACCTCCTCCCCCCCTCTTTCAGCTCCCTTTCAACCACCTCTTTCCCCCCATGTCAGCTTCCTTCTAGCCACCTCCTTCCCCCCTCTTTCAGCTCCCTTCCAGCCACCTCCTTCCCCCCTCTTTCAGCTCCCTTCCAGCCACCTCCTTCCCCCCTCTTTCAGCTCCCTTCCAGCCACCTCCTTCCCCCCTCTTTCAGCTCCCTTCCCAGTCCCTCCGTCCCCCCTTTCAGATCGCTTCCAGCCTCCTCCTTCCCCCCTCTTTCAGCTCCCTTCCAGCCACCTCCTTCCCCCCTCTTTCAGCTCCCTTCCAACTACCTCCTTCCCCCCTCTTTCAGATCTCTTCCAGCCACCTCCTTCCCCCCTCTTTCAGCTCCCTTCCAGCCACTTTCTTCCCTCCTCTTTCAGCTCCCTTCCAGCCACCTTCTTCCCCCCTCTTTCAGCTCCCTTCCAACTACTTTCTTTCCTCCACTGTCAGCTCCCTTCCAGCCACCTCCTTCCTCTCTCTTTCAGCTCCCATCCAACCACTTTCTTTTCTCCACTGTCAACTCCCTTCCAGCCACCTCCTTCCCTCCTCTTTCAGCTGCCTTCCAGCGACCTCCTTCCTCTGTCAGCTGTGACTCCTGCTTCTTACAGAGCAGCGCCTGCAATAACACTAATTTAAAAACAAAATAAAACCGGTGTGGAGCCCTCCGGCCCTATGGAACCCCTGCTGCAGCGTCCCACTCCTGTGCTCAAGAGGAAATGATGCTTAAGGGGGCGGGACGCTTCAGCAGGGGTTCCATAGGGCAGGAGGGCTCTCCACCAGTTTCCTTTTGCTTTTAAATTAGTGTTATTGCAGCCATTGCTCTGTAAGAAGCAGGAGCCACGACTGCAAGGGGAAGGAAGTGGCAGGAAGGTACTGACAGCAGAGGAAAAGGCGCTGGGGGGGGGGAGGGGGGGGAGAAGGACTCCTGAAGAAAACTGGCTTTTCAAGGGCCGATTTTAGATCTCTGCCAGCAGCCGGCCTGACCATGTAAAAAATGGCCAGGTTGGCTGAAAACCAGCCGGTTGGCAAACCTAGTTACCCTTCTATGTACCTTTTCTAATTCCACTATATTTTTTTGGAGATGTAGCGACCAGAATTGCACAAAATACTCAAGGTGCAGTCACGCCATGTAGCAATGTTTTATTCTTCATTCCTTTCCTTATAATCCTAGCTTTCTATTAGCTTTCTTGGCTGCTGCTGTACACTGAGCAGAGGATTTCAATGTATTGCCCATATGACACCTAGATCCTTTTCCTGGGTGTTGATTCTTAATGTGGAACCTTACTTCATGTAGCTATAGTTTGAGTCATTCCACACCCTCCACTCTAATCCTAGCCCTGCCCACAAAGACTAACTCACCAAAATAGAGAGATGCCTTTTATTTACCTCTGACAGCCCTCAAACCTAAATATGTCACTTCTCTAGCTTTGTAGAAAAAGAAAATCTTGTTCTATCAACCCTCACTTTAACTGCAAATCTCCACCTAAAGATTTTGAAAACAATTCTTCTACCTCTTTGCAATTTCCTAGATTTTCCATTTGAAAGATGCTTTTAAAGGCCACTACTATTTTTCCAAGCCAGTGTCAAGGGACTCGCCTGTTAAAAAGGCTACTTTCCTCTTCAAAAATGAGTTTTCGTAAGTCAGGGAAAAGAAGAATTCTGGAATCTGAAATCAGTTTCTTGGATACCCAAAGATCACTCTATGGTCCAGGCAACCAATTTGACACTTCTAGTGCTGGACAGAATCAAGCAATGGACAAACAGAATCTCCAGTACTAAATTCATTTCACACCTGCAGATTTTACTGTGTATGGTCTTCAGAGGATATGCAAAGCTATGCTAGCCGAAAAGAACATGACCTCAATACAGAATGTTGTGTGCATGGAAACAAAAACAACGGATCACAGCAATAAATAAAGTGTCCTTTGGGTTAGCTGCAGGTTAAGCTGCTTTCCTCTCCTTGCATTGGCTGTCAACAGAGTCATCGGTATTTTGCAAAGCACCATATGAGAAGCTGTTCGAAGCTGGTTGTATTGTACCTGTCATTGATTTCCCTGTAGAAAGGAAAAAAATTACAAAATTATTACAAAGGATAAAAAGCAAATTGTATTTATTTACAAATACCTAGGAACCTTTGTTGCCTTTATAGAAAGCATAAAACAGATGCCCTTTTGTTAATTTGACACAGATACCCTCTTATAAATCACTCCCCATGTAATCATATGTGAGACAGGAGAAAAACACCTCCTGATATAGATAAAATTGAAATAAATTTTGATGTAAAAGTAAATAATTAATTGTCAAAGAAAATACCAGAAGCCAGCAGAAAACGCAACTTATTTCTTATTAAGCCATATTTTATCCTCTCGGAAAACGTCCAAGAAATTACAGGGAAAAGAACCTGCAATGTGCAGCAGGTACAACCCTAAAACCACCAAAGACATGGGGAAAGTAGCCTGCACTGCATGGCAGTCACAGCCTAATCACCCTACTGGGTAGACTGGATGGGCCATGTTGGTTCTTATCTTCCATCATCCACTGTTACTATATATTACTATATAGATCTATGTAGTGCATTTTATCCTCTCAGATGGCGGAAGATATCTCGGAGATATCCGCCTGGACGCCTAAAGATTTGTGTGCAAAGGTTTAGGCACCTTGGTCAAATATATATGTTTCAATTAAGACCTAAGTAAACATAAAATTGTACAGACTCTATTTGGTACAAAATTAAACATTATGGGCGGCATCTTCTATCTATTTGTGTAGGTGCCTTTGGAAAATCCCAAATAAGCCCCTAACACGCCCAGATGCTATGTGGTTAGCATTGGGGAGTGTTGGGAGCATTCCGAGGTGGAGCGGGACAGAGGAAAGGGCTAAATGGGTAGCAGCAATTTTCAATGCTACCCGCTTAGCCCTCTGCGCCTTAAAGATAGGCGAGGTTTTTAGTTGGGCGTATAGCCTGCCCAACTGAAAATTGGACACTACATCTTTCCACAATTTTTAATGCAAAATTACTATAGACTTGCTGATGTTAACAAATTGAAAATAGTAAAAAACTGAATATGGCAGGTGCAGTGGTTTGGACAACCTTCCACTTGATTCATTACTACTTAAAAAAAAAAAGTTGTTAAAGCCCAAAATCTTGACTGACTTGTTAGGTCTTCAATTAGTCAATTAAAGACAATTCCATAGTTGAAAAAATATCTTGTTCTAACTTCTCAGCTTCTGACTGCTTTTCTATCTGCTTTCATCAGGCATGAACTTCTCTAAGCAGCATTTTGAGCATTTGAAAATGAAGATGAGACGTCCAGTGATGGCACCGGTGGACATGGCCGCTTTGAACAAGAGCTCCAGACGACCTTGCTGATCCCCCTGGTTTTGAAGGTGAGAGTGGAGTGAGAGAACTTACCCTGTGGTGCAAATGGGTGCAGGAGCTGGAAAGCAGGTGAAGTGGTGAAGGCAGAAAAGTGATCAGGAGTGGATTTGACAAATGCAGACAAGGTCCCGGCCGGTGAGGCCAAGATTGCATGCGGTTTGTCACATGGAGTGCAGGAGGTCTCTGCTACTATTGGTGTGGGACAGAGCAAGGAAAACAGGTGAGCTGGCCTAGCTAATAGAGGAGATGAAGCACTGGTTGAAGGATATAACAAAGGATACTGTATATCGACTTCTAAAAATGAAATACATACTTGGATTGAAGTCCTGAGTCTGACCTTGTGGAAGTTGGAAATTGGGTGGACGGCATGGAGATAAAGCTGGAGGAGCAGGAGGATGTCTTGCTACAGGTCAACAAGAAAGGGGAGGACCTTGAGAGAGGTAGCATGGAGCTTTGGGGAAAAATCAAGGACATGGAAAGTAGAGCCAGCTGCAACAACTTGTGGATTCAGGGTTTCCCGGAGGAGGATGAATGGTCAGACTATGATGCACTGGGCCAAAACATCTGTGGAGCAATTCTGCAAGTAGCGGACCATAGTGCCTGAGACTTGTGCTTACAAACTGAAAGAGCACATAGATCCCTTTGTTCGAGGCAGGAAGGAAGGCTGAGGGACATTGTGGCTTTCTTCCAGGAGCATCGGGCCAAGGAGGTGGTTTTAATGGTGGCAAAAATGCTGGGCCAGATCAAGTGGGAGGATTGTATGACTGAAGCATACTTTGATCTGTCAATAACATCTTTGAAAAATTGTCAGGACCTTAAAGGTGTCACCAATAGGCTGCGGGCAGAAAAGGTACAACCTAAGTTTGTACCTGAGGCAGGGAAATATCTACTGTCCTTGATTGTACCTTGCATTGAGCTTTCTGGAAGGGCATGAGCTAATTGATACCAAACAGAAATATAGCCATTTTCTGCCTACAGCCTATTGGTGACACCTTTAAGTTCCTGACAATTTTTCAAAGATATTGCTGACAGTATACTTTAGAAATATCTGACTGTATACTTCAGTCCTCCCATTTTTTCTGGCCCAGCTATTTTGTCAACACAATATTTGCAAACCGTAACAAAGGCTCAATTAGAAATCAAATACAAGAAGCCTTTGATAGATATTCAATAATCCAAAAATTAATAAATCTACAATTTATCTAGGTATATCTCAAAGGGATGTGAAAACATTTAATGTTCCAAATATAGACCTAATTAGAAATCCAATTCAGTTTATAAATCTACATTTAACAAACATTAAGAAAGAGAAGAAAAAGACCCCAGTACCATTCAATATCCCCCTATGTGGCAATAGAAAACTTTGCCCAAAGGAGAGTTGCCATTTGTAAATATCACCGGTCTAAAAAACTCCCCTTATATTTTAGACCAGTGATTTTTTATTTTTTTATTATTTCTCATTATAATTCTTTAAAATTCTGGAACACTAATATAATTTTATATATTTATTTATCTATTCAATTTTATATGGAAACTCTGGCATCCCATTATACTGTATAGCAAACTTAGCAAAATAGCAAGCAGCTACTTAGCATTAAATATTTATATCAGCGTCCATCGGAGACTTCTCATCACCATCCAGCCCTACGAAGATCTCCGTTTTGCCGTATGTAATATTGCTGCTGCCCGGTTATCTCTAAGTGCTTGCAATTTAGCAATTTTTCGACCGTCAGAAACATTTATTTATTTTTATTTATTTATTTAACTGTATTTATATCCCGCTTTTCACTGGGTCAAAGCAGTTACATTGTTAAGAAATGGAATTTACATAGAGCTGTTGAACTCAAGGCAAGATCTGGAAGACCAAGAAAAATCTCAGATAGAGCTGCCCAAAAACTAGTCAGATCTACAAAACAGAACTCACTGATCACTGCAAATTATCTGCTGAAAAGCTTGTCTGATCTGGAGTAGTCGTCCACAGTACAGCAGTTCTTACAGAACAATGATCTGCATGGCAGTTATCAGAAGGAAACCTTTTTTTAGCCCCCATTACAAAAGTCTTCATCCAAAGTAAGCCTGAAACTTTATGGAGCAAAGCTTTTTGGACTGATGAAAGAAAAATTGAACTCTTTGACTACAATCACACAGATCTATTATGCTTTTGGGTTATATATGGCAGCTGGTGGCACAGGAAATATTGTGCAGGTGGAAGTAAGAATAGATTCAATTAAGAATCAACATATCCTAGAAGCTTATATCCTAGTCATTGAAGAAACTGAATATAAGATGTTAATTTGGCTATTCCAGTAAGACAGCGATCTGAAGCATAGGTCAAAATCAATCATGAAGTACTTACAGGAAAAGAAAGATGAAAGTTTTGGAATGGCCAACACAGTCTCCAGACTTGAATATTTTTTCGTTTTATTGTATTGTTTTAATTATACATTGTTTTAAAGAGAGACCCGATCATGGATATTCAACAGCTGTGAATGAAAAGGGAATGGTCTAATGCTTGGACGTTTAGATTTAATGCAACATAGTGCAAAGTGATGCACTTGGGCTGTAAAACTCCTAAGAAACGGAATGCAATAGGTGGGTGAGAGGCTAACAGGTACGGACCGGGAGAAAGACCGCAGGGTGATAGTGTCTGAGGATCTCAAAATAGCAAAACAATGTGAAAAGGCGGTAGCCAAGGCCAGAATGATGCTAGGCTGCTTAGAGAGGGGCATAACCAGCTAAAAGAAGGAGGAGATAATGCCCCTGTACAGGTCACTGGTGAGGCTTCACTTGGGGTAATGTGTTCAGCTTTGGAGGCCGTATCTCACTAAGGATATAAAAAGACTTCAAACACTTCAGAGAAAAGTGACAAAAGTTATATGGGGTATGCACTGGAAGAGACTTGAAAAAAACCCTGAATATGAATACCCTAGAGCAGGCGTTTGCAACCCAGTCCTCAGGACACACCTAGCCAGTCAGGTTTTCAAGATAACCATGATGAATATGCATGAAAGAGATTTGCATACAATGGAGGAAGTGCATGAAAGTCTATTTCATACATATTCATTGTGATTATCCTAAAAACCTGACTTGCTAGATGTGCCCTGAGGACTGGGTTGAAAACCACTGCCCTAGAGGAAAGGAGGAACACAGGAGATATGATACAGACCTTTAAGTACTTGAAAGCTATTATGAACAAACAAACCTTTTTCAAAGATGTGGAAGCTATAAACTAGAAGACATGAAATGAAGCTCGTGTACAAGGAGGCAAACTTAAAAACAACATCAGGAAGTGCTTTTTCATGGAAAGAGTGGTGGATGCCTGGAATACCCTTCCGGTGGAAGTCATGGGAACAAAAACAGTGCCTGAAATCAAAAAGACACGGGATAAGCACAGAGTCTGATCCATACATAGCAAGAGGAGCTTTCCTGCTCAAAGCAAAACTTTCTGAAAAGGCACAGAGCAGGAGTAACCTTCAGGGAGTGGCTGTAACCACCCACAGTAAAAGCACCTTCCTGGGCAGACTGGATGGACCATGCTGGTCTTTATCTGTCGTCATTTTCGTAACAACGTTTAGTCAGTAAGGCGACATAAAAATTTGTTAAATGAAGAAATATGCAGTGCCTAAGAATATTTCTGAACTAGACGAGTTATGCAAGAAACAGTAGGAAGATTTTCAAAAGCAAGAATAAAAGAAATTTTAATTGTTTACAGGAAATTTTTGGAAGCTGTTATTTCTACCAAAGATATTGCAAAGGACAGTGAGGAGCAAAAATGTGTGAAACACTCTGTTCAAAAGATGGTTGGAGGTGAAAATAGTGTGAGTTGCAGTGGGTTGAGGTTTTTTTTTCTAAAGTACAGTCTTTTTTTCAAATGTGTAGTCCATTTTGTTTATTTTTCAAGTAGATTTCATTGCAGTTGAATTTCTTTTCAAGATTAAATATACAGGAGAGACAAAGGTTGGTTATTGTGTATGTGTAATAGTGGTAATGTTTGTTTTCACAATAAATATGGTGCATAATAAGCAGGGCAGTACCAAACGTGAATCGCGCCCTATGTGACTTGCACATCGGGCGTGCACCCCTCCACCGCACCTCCATCCAGCCACTTTCTGGACGGTGACTGGAGAGAAGAGGAGAGCCCGATGTGCAGTCGTCGGCACTCTAAGCAGATCTGTCCTTCCCTGCTCTGATGTCGCATCAGAGAAGGGAGAGACCAGACCTGCTTAGAGTGCCGCGAGAAGGCTTAAGGGGTGCATTTCAGCTGTCTGCTGTTGCCTGCCGCTACTGAGTGAAGAAAAGGTGGCAGCGGCAGGGAACGGCAGATAGCTGAAATGTGCCCCTTAAGCCTTTATTTATTTTATTTATTTATTTAGCTGTATTTATATCCTGCTTTTCACCGGGTCAAAGCGGTCAATTGGGGGATACATTTAACATGAGGGGATATGACACACATACGCTAATACTTACAGGGAACATGGGCAATGGAGGGTTAAGTGGCTTGCCCAAGACCACAAGGAGTACCTATAGGACTAGAAATCCCAGTCCCTCCGGCCTGAGATTGCTGTCCCCAGGTGAACCCCCGGCCCTCTGGCCTGAAGTACCTTGTCCTAACCACTAGGCCACTCCTCCCACAATAAGCCTTTGCACCCTGTACGGCCGCACCGCTCGCACAGGGCTAGGGACGGTCCTGATGATGAGAGTCAGATATAATGGACTGTACAATACATGAATACAACCAGCATGTAGGTGTACATATGCTGACCATATAAGAAATCATTAATTTCAAGCTTTGTGAGTATGAGTGGTCTAGTGGTTACAGCAGCGGTCTGGTGACTAAGAGACTGGGGCTTGATTCTCACTGGTACTCCTTGTGCTTTTGGGTAAGTCACTTTACTCTCCATTGCCTTGGGAAAAAGGTCTAGCAATCTACTTCTGGTCCCACCTTGTCAAGAAAACCCAGGGGCTGGGTCAGCATTGACTTAACTGCATTTAAAAAGGAAATATGAGTTTCTGACTAAATAAGAATTAAATGGGACTAAACCACCTCTTCCTAAGTCCTGCAGGCTACTATTCCCCCATAATGGGCAGTTATTAGTACTTGTTAACTAGGAACCACCACATCTTACAGTTTATTATATTTAATATACCATCTTTAGTAGGCAAGGCAAGACAGTCTACAATTAAAATTTCAAAAGAAAAAGGAAATGAACTACAATAAAACCAGGAAAGATAACACAAATATAAGAAAATAAGAAAGAGATACACATGAGGGGAGATATGATAGAAGTCTATAAATTAATGAATGGAGTGGAACGGGTAAACGTAGATCGATTGTTTACGTCATCAGAATATAGAAGGACTAGGGGACTTGTAATGAAACTACAGGTTAATAAGAGAAAATATTTTTTCACTCAACGTGTAATCAAACTCTGGAATTTGTTACCGGAGGATGTAGTAAAAGCTGTTAGAGTAAGTGGGTTTAAAAAAGGCTTGGACAAGTTCCTGGAGGAAAGGTCCATAAACCATTATTAAAAGGGACCCAGGATATCACTGTTTGACCCAATACAAGCATTGTGGAAGCTGTGTCTTTTGGAGATACTGCTAGGTACATATGACCTAGATTGGCCACTGTTGGAAACAGGATACTGGGCTTGATGGACCTTGATCTGACCCAGTATGGCATATCTTATGTTCTTATGAACCATGAAAAGCCACCTTACACTTAAGACTAAATTCAGTCATAAAAGTTCCGGAGACTGAACGAGCACCACCATTATTAACTGAAAGCTATACCTAACAAATGGATTTCAACAGAGCCTTAAAAATTTAGTAAAAGGCTGCACCAGTAATGTGTTCCACAAAATTGGTGAAAGAAAAAAAAGCAGATTGATGGGTACTTTCCCGTTTCACCTGAAATGCAGAGGGAATGTGTAATTTTTTTTTTATCATAGACGGAACGAAGTATTTAGTCACAGTATGAACTGTTGTCTGAGAAGCAAGATAAGGAGGGGAACCAATATAGAGAGCCTTGTGCGTCATATTAAAATCTTACACTGAATGGGATATACCACAGGCAGCCAATGCTGCTGATAAAGCGACGGTGTTACAGGGTCGAACTTAGAGGCACAGCTGAAAATCTGAACTGCTACATTCTGCACAGTCTGCAATTGTTTAAGGGCGGCAACTGAAAGATCAGCATAGATTATGCTACAGTAGCCTAACCTTGAGACAATGTAACTGAGAGCAATGTTTTTTAGCGCAGCAACATCCAGGAAAGGAGGCAAAATTTGAAACTGCTGAAGGGCAAAAAATGAGCTCTTACAAACACCAGAGTAAGATCCCTATCTAAAAACACCCCCAGATATTTCAAATAAAGTGGCAACTGTATGAGTATATCAAACAGTAAAGACGCCAAGCTTGGAGGTCTAGGCCCTTCTGTAAACCAGATCACTGCTGTCTTTTTTTTTTATTTAAAAAAACAGAACAAAAGCAAAAATACTCAACCTTCTATAGAAATTTACAAGAAAAAACCAAAAGAGAACAATCATTTGCACGGGCATTCTAGTTCACTTCAAGGAGAAGAAAAGACCAAGAAAAGCAAAGCTAACAAAGGTAATCACAAGGGAGGTGCCCTGATGTGGGTAATCCTACCAACTAAACCCATCCTTACATCGGGTAATATTATGATCATTCAAAAATTTCTCCAACACAATTGACCGCTTGAAACGTAATACGACATTTACAAGGTAAACTTAAGGAAAAATGTTACCCCTGAAGCTAAGATTTCAGCACGATGGGACAAAAAGGATTTCTTCCTGATCTGTGTGGCACGAGATTCATCAGGAAAGAGTGAAATCCTCTGCCCACAAAAAAATTGAATCTTTCTTTTTAAAGAAACATTTAAGATGCCAATTTTTTATCAATCTCTGTAACAAAAGAAACCAATAAGGCTATCTCATCCTTAGAATCTTCCAGAAACTGAGTTAAATTACTAGAAGAAAAAGGAGCTAGCTCATCTAAATCCCCTTCCACCACAGTAGTCTTGCTAGCTTTCTGAGGTATTTAATATAAATATGAAATCATAATCTCATCAGATTTTGAACGAATGAGAACTTCCATAAAATATTTCCTCAATAAAATTTCTGGGGAAAGTAACCTAGATACTGGAAAATTAAGAAAATGCAAGTTTTTACTTTTACAACCATTTTCTAAAGCTTCAATCTGATTATGTATCAATAAACTATCTGTAGCCGAAGAAACTATGGCAGACTGCTAAGAGAGAATCAAAGGCTCAAGTTTGGTAATCTGCCGAGACATACTAGAAATGTTCTCATCTAACTGTGAAAACTTTACTACAGTGTCTTGAGGGAACAAACCCAACGTAGGAATAGTGTCATTCAGTTCTAGCAACCGCCTTCCAAATATCAGCTAGAGAAATATCAGCTGGAAGCGCTGCAGTGGGAGGGGAAGAGGCAAAACAGTCAGGCAAATCCACAGTTTTAGGGGAACTCCCAGAGCAGGTAATGAACTATGCAACAATGCAGAGGAATCCATAGAGATCTCCGTCACTAAATCCATCCTAACTGCAGTGGCGGGCGCTGAGGGATGCTGCTCGGGAGAGCTGAGAGAGGTTCCATCTAAAGACACATCAAGCAATGCAGCACCTTGCACTGAAGCTGGAATCAGCTGCCTATCCATCGGGCCTGAAGTGTTTATAGCAGAAGATTTTACCTCTTCCCTTTAGTTTTCCGTTTCCCTTTCAGCATCCAAATCAGAAATTAAGGGAACATAGCCAAATATTCCACTCCTCGGCACTCCTAGGTGCTCCAGAGGGGCAGAACCGGCCCCTTAGGTCACAAGTGTGGCAATGTGCCGTGGCACTTGAGATTTTAAAGAGCCCCGGCAGCTCTCAATGCTGTCATCGGCTGCCACTGCCGCTAGCAGGCCCCTGGATGGCTTCTCAAGGGCCTGCAGTCTCATAGCCAGTCTCTGCCCCCACACCACTGCTGTCTTGTTAAGTTTAACATGGTTATCCTAACACATGGATCAGGCATAATTTGTATACTGTGTTTGCATCATCATGCCGAAGCAAAGATCACAGCACAATCTGGAGCAGTATTCACAAGTGTGTGTTCTCCGTTGTACTGACTGAAAGGATGCCCAAACTTTGCACTTGCCATACTGACTGTTTCCCTAGTTTGAATCTGCAAGACAACAGTAATAAATAGTAATTATCACATTTAACTTTGCACCATGTGTGAACTTCAGTTCACCTAGGGATTCACATGCATTTGACCAGGGCAGGGTCATACCAAGGGCATGGATGACATCACCGGCTTTCAGGAAGTGCAAAAAGAGTAAGTTACTGCATGTGGTTGGTGTGGACAGAGGGCACCAGATTTTTAGTCACATGCAGGGCTGAGCCATCCAATAGGCAAACTAGGCATTTGCCCAGGGTGGCAGGCCCTAGTGGCAGCATCATCCCCCTTCCCCCTGGCAAAGTGGCAGTGCAGTGCCACCCGACCCGAGCTGCCAAGCTGCCGCCCGCCTGGCATCCATTTTCTCACCAGGGGGAGGGAGGGTGGAACGTTGATCCCTCCGCTGCATTGGGCTTTAAAGTGCCCACTCTGGCACGCTCACAGCCTGCCATTTCTGCCCTCCAACAAGAAGTTGTGTCAGAGAGGGGCAGGAGTGGTAGACCATTAGCATGCCAGCGCAGACATTTTAAAGCCTGAAGCAGCGGAGGGATTGCCATGCCGCCTTCCCGCCCCGAGGGGAGAAGATGGATGATGGGGGATGGGCGACATGGAGGGTCTGCTTAGGGTGGCAGAAAGGGCCAGCCTTGGTCGCACAGAGCACATTTCTGGCTTGATACGGTCCTGGACCAGGGGTGCATACATCTGGGCATACAACTGTATCTCTACACAAACACAGGAGAAAGAGAGCTGAACACACATCATTTGAGGTGACCTAGAAACAACTTACCATGCGCTTTATCTTACATTACTGTAATTCTTTGAAAAACATTTGACAAACAATTTGAGGAGCCATTACAAATCTGCCTGAAAAGAAGAGTCATTTTCTCAAGCATGGGAAACAGCTGTTTCTGCCTCAGTTACAGATGTGCATTCCTTCGCTCTATCCATGTACGTAAGTAAATGACATGGAGATGGGCACTGACATGCAGAGTGTAGGCTCTCGCTATTCTGTAAATACCTGTGTCCGGGCGATGGCGTGTACTTTTGGAGTGGGCAAGCAGAGGGGCGGAGCTTGGGCAGAGCGCAAATTTATGTGCATATAATACAACTTGCACATGTTTGCTAGAAATCTAGTTAGGGGAACATACGCCCCTATTCTATAAAGGATATGTATGTTTCACTTATAGAATAGTTGCTACATAGGTATGTGACAACGTGTGTTAAACTGAGAGACCCTTACAGAATTACCCTCCATGTGTGCTAGTGCACCTTAAAAAATTTGATGCACTCTAAATTTAACACACGTTAACCTATGAATTAATGCGCCTTAAATTGAATGCAGAAGCGAAGCGAAGCAATGTGTGCCTTTAAGTCAGTGCCAACACAGAAGCTCTTGGATTTTCTTGGCAGTGTGACAGGAAGTAGATTGCCAGGCAATGAAGGGTTAAGTGACTTGTCCAAGGACACAAGGACTGCTAGTTGGAATCAAACCCTGGTCTCTTGGCTGTCAAACTAGTGCTCTAGCCACTAGGCTAGTCCTCCACTCCATGTATGCTAAAATATTCTATGTGTTAACAAGTTTTTTATTAAAATGAATGTGTGAAAAAAGTCCAAACAAACAAAAAATGAACTGATCATTTTTACCCTGTGCACTTCTCTAACCTTGTCGTCCCCCCTCCCCCCCCCCCCCCCCTGCTGTTACAAAACACATCCAGTTTATAGCAAATGACTTGGGAGGCCCCAGACAAAGCAGCATTTATTGACAGCATATACGCACCAGGAACTTGGCCAAAGTTAATATAGGACACTGGTAAATCTTCTTGTTCGCGATTTCTTGTTATTAAAAACACTCCAAGGAAGGACAAAAGAGATCTGTAGAGATACAAGTTTACTGTATGGTTAGAAGCACCTCGTTAAAAAGATTAAATCCTTTGAGTTACTAACCTTTAGCAACATACTGCCACAAATTGAAACAAGAACAGGCAGAATAAAACAGATTTAGTAGCAGTTGAATCCTTGAGGAGTAGGGTTAGAGGACCTGCTGTGGGAGCTGGATTTAGTTTCCTATAAAGGAGTTGAGGGAAGATGCATAGTTAGAAAGAGCTCACACAACCGATCCCGAGATGGCCCAATGCTCAGCATTTTCTAACTTGTCTTCTGCATTTTTAATAAAACAAATCAGGGAGGATGTACGTATATGACTTTTATCCCCTTCAGTCTCCTCTACCCATGTGCAAATTTTGGCTCGATATATAAAAACACGTATCTGAATAGCAGTACCTGCTATCTGGATAAGTGCCGCTTGCTGGGGCTATGTGGTGATTTTTGGTGGCACTTTTTGGATATTGCCACTGAAAATCATCCTGACCGCCCTGCATGATCTGTACAGTGCCAGGGAGGAGCACAAACATTTAACATAGTAACATAGTATATGACGGCAGATAAAGACCATTTTGGTCCATCTAGTCTGCCCAGTAAGATGGCAAGAGTAGGTGCACCTGCCGCTCTGTGCAGGCCACCCCTCCCCATGTCTTTGTTTAGGGGTGAACCCACCGCTCCATGTAGGACACCCCTATTTGTTGAGAAATTAGATAGTTCAGTTTATTTTTTCTCCTGTTGCTGTAAAGGGATCCACTGTGTCTGTCCCATGCCATTTTGAATTCTGTCACTGTATTTGCCCCCACCACTTCCATCGGGAGGGCATTCCAAGCAACCCCCACCCTTTCAGTGAAAAAGTATTTCCTGACATTGCCTTTCAATTTACCCCCTTGCAGCTTCATGTTTTGTCCTCTAGTTTTACAGCTTCCCCATCTTTGGAAGAGGTAATTATGCAAATAGTGTTAACATTCAGTTCACTATTCAGATAAACTATCCAGATAGCTTATGACAGCCAAAAGGCTACTACATTATCTGGGTAGTGTGATACCGCAAGCCCTCTGATGCAAGAAAGGAAACTTTTAAATCTTGAAAAAAACAGGATTTGCCTGCAATTACGAGAAGGGACACATAGAGGGAGCAGGAGAACAAACCTGAAAGTGGAAGAACCACACCTCTATGGGCAGGACTCAGAAGCAGCTGCTCTGGATTTAAGTAGGAACAGAGCACTGCAAGAGAGAGAGCCAAAAGAGGCAAAGGTGCCAGGAAGGCAGTCAAGAGAGCCAGAAAGGCAACAGAGAAACCCCGAAGGGAAGAACCCAGAGGAGAAGCACAGGAGGAGGCAAGGAGCTTGGCAGAGACCTTCATGTGGAGAACAGGAGGCAGTGCCAAGGGAAGCTCCAGAGGCCAGACTCAGAGACCGAGGTGAGGTCCCTGACAAACCCAGCAGAGCTAAAGGAAAGGAAGCTACTGGGAGAGCAGGCCTAGAGAAAGGCCATACACAACTTCAAGGGGCAGTATCACGGACTGCAGCCAAGGAAGGAAGTGCTTATCCCTCCAGTTGGAGAAGAAACCTTCAAGAGAAAAAAGGTACTTTTAAAAGCTTTTACAAAAGTAACTTGAAAGATAAAGGAAAAGTTCATAGCCTTGAGAGAAAGGATATACCTGGAGCACAAAACTCTCAGACTAGGCCTCAAGCCTTTTTCAAGAAGCCTAGAGAGGAACAAAGGGCTAGTTTTTATCTGGACAATAAGGACTGTTTTAAACCAGATATAACTGATAAGTTTTACAGGAAAAAGTTTAATGTTGCCAGAGAATGGAAGGAGCAAACTTTTAGTCCTGAAACAACAGCAAGCCCAGGGAGATATACTAGACCTAAAAGCCGACGCCCCAAACTCCCAAGCCAGCACTGGGATACAGTATGGCATGCTTTTAGGAAACCAGGTTTTAATATCCAAGAGATCTCAGAGACCTCAGTTTCAGATCCCATAGACATGGAATGGCTGCCAGGGGAATCTGAGAGCACTGAAGATATAGAACCAATGGAATGTGACTTTTGCACAAGAAGATATCCTTGAGTAAAAGGCAAACAAATCTAATGTGTGCAAACTGTACTGGAAAGTTATGCTTTAAGTTGGTGAAGGAACCATGTTATTTTGAGTGTTTTGCTGACTCACGTTTTGATGCAACTGAATTTATGTTCTGTTACTCATTACCTCATATTTTGAATTTCTTCATGCGAAAAGGGGAAATAAAAGCCTTTTTGTACCCTACACTTGGCAAGAGTTACTTTTTTAGGTTGTTGACCCCGAGGCTGACAATGTGACCTGCTATCCCATTGACCCTCACAACAGATCAACCCTGAACCTTTTTAATTCTTATGCGCTCCCCAGCCCCTGTGGAACCACTACGCCGCCACTAGAGGGGGCTGCGGGGGACAGTAGTCATCCTGATAGCGGACTGAATATTGCCGCAATCTAGATAATTGCTGTCAGTGATTGCACTATGCGTATATTCAGCACCAGCCGCGATCCGGATAGCAGTGCTAAATACTGTATATGTACTGTACTTTATTTAATCACTATAGCAGGTATTTAAAATCCAGCAAAGATGACTGATTCAATCTGTTTAATTTTACAATAAGTATGAAATACTGTGGCTAATATATAATGGGTCAATATTTAAACTCTGCGGTCATTTTTTAAAGTGTAGCTCGCAGCATTTAAAGTGAAACCGATTCTCGGCACAAGAATCTGGATATCTTCCAGCACTGAATATCTGGTTTCAGCACTGAGCGGTGGCACTAGCTGGTAACAGGAATATTCAGCCGATCTCCAGACAGCAAGTTGAATAAAGTCCGGAGCCTGTCTGTTTTGTGGCTGAACGTTATATGTTTTGTTATCCATTTAACAGACTGAATTTCGCCACTTACTGGATAACTATCCAGACAAATGAAGTGGAGATCTTCAAGTCTATATAGTCATAATTGTTTATGCACCTATCTTCCCTAAACTTGTCCAAACCTTTAACAAACTCAGCTAGGGATCAATATTCAAATGGGTTATATGGCTTTCAGGACCTGCAAATCACATAAACCCTGCTGAGCAAGATATTCAGCAGCACTAACCGGATAGTGCCGCTTAATATCCCTGCAGACCGCCTTGACACAATCTGGTTAGTGGTGAGATGGTCCATAGGCAGGGCCAGGGCATTCCCAGTAGCTATCCCCTCACCCATGCCAGTTCTATCCCTCTTACTCTCACCTCATGGCTCTTTCCTTCCTGCCTGCCTTCCTCCCTCTGAAGGCCCTTTTCCAAGTGTTTTCCATTCAGCAATACTTTACCCCTCCTGCTCTCTACCCTCTGTTGTCCCACTTGTCCTATTTTTCCTCACCACCACAGCTAAACTACAGATTCACTGCAGCTTTTCTTCCTGACTGTAAAGTCGGCAGAGCAGCCTTAGCAGATGCAGCAGTGCCTGGCAATGTTCTTCAGGTTATCATCCTGTTTGCTTCCTCCTGTCATAAGGAAAATCAGCTAATGAAGGTGTTGGTGGCATCATGATTTTTGCTCCTCCCCTCCATGTGGCTTCTAGCTCCTGGTGACAGTTATCAACCCTTCTATCCTCCATTTGTCTTCATCCTGTTCAGGCTCATGATGGTGGCAATCATCCCAGCTTCCCCTCTATGATGACTCAGGTTCCTCATGGCGGCAATGAGTTGCACTCTTTCTCGCCTTATCTCAGAGGCTTCAAGGTCCTGGTAGCAGCAATCCGCTGCAATCTTCCCCTTCTCCCTGCACAGATTTGGGCTCCTTGAGGCTGCAAGCTTCCCGTCTTGGCAACAGAAGCATGGGATTATGCAGCAGCATCAGTCCATAGAGATGAGGTCAGCCTCTGTTCTAGAGGACCCCCTATGATGGTCTCACGGTGCCCCAGGGTTCCAGGGACCCCAGACTGGGAACCAATGTTCTACACCACTCACGATACTGTACATCTCTATCCTATCCCCTCTTTCGCTTCTTCTTCAAGATGAAAATCCCTAAGTTGTCAAGGCTTTATCATTTTTATTGCCCTTCTCTGCACTTTTTCTAGTGTTGCTACATCTATTTTTCAAATGTGGCAACCAGAACTGCAGACAGTACTCAAGATGCGGTCATACCATGGATCAAGGCAGAGGCATGACTTCATTCCATAATTTGTTTTCTATTCCTTTCTGAATAATTCCTAACTTTCTGTCTGCTTTGTTTCTTTGCTGTAGCACACTGAGTTGATGCTTCCAATGTGTTTTCTTCAAGGACTCCAAGATCCTTTTGCTGAGGGGTAACTTCTACTAAGAAACCCAGCATTGTGCACCTCTAGCATAATTAGAAGTTTTTTCCCCATGTGCATCATTTTGCACTTGTCCAAATTAAATTTGATCTGCTTTTTAGATAATCGATCTCGCAATCTTGTAAGTTCCTCCTGCATAATTTCCTCATTATAAAATTACTGTCAGTAACTTTGTGCTGTCTGTAACTTTAATTATCTCACTCATTGCTTCCTTTTTCAGATCATTAATTGGCACTCTAAAGAACACTGAACAACACTCCAACATTCATCTTACTCCACTGGGATAACTGACCATTTAGTCCTACTCTTTTGGGTCGATGCAGAAAGACTAGTGCGCCCTTTGCACACAGATAACACAAACTATATGCACAAGTTCCACCACACCAAATGCAGAAAAGAGATTGCCACGCATGTAAACAGCAAAAGAAAAGTATGCGCGCACAGCAATGCCAAGTGATTTAAATAATATGCAATTGAGCTGTGCATATTAAAATGGCATGCTAATAAGGTCTGCACCTAATACAGAGAAATGCATAGAGGATTACATAAGCATCAGGAGCGCCAATATCTCTACGCCTGGTCTGAGGTGACTTTAACATCTTGCATGTGTAGGGCAAGACAGTTTCAGGGTATGTACCGGTGAACAGTTACCTTTGATGTGAAAATTTTCAGCATGTATCTTTCAGTGTATTAGCGAAAGTTTGGCGTTCGAGTTTGAACTCACTTATATCATTCTCCATTTACTGTTAAGTCTCTTTGTTGTTATTTCATAAAATAATGTTTTTGGGCGAAACAGTGTTGATTATTTTGGGTTGAGTGCCAAAAGAACATGCGCATCCTGTGCACATAGCATGAGCGTTTGACATTTATGTGCACGCGCACACGGCCACTTGTAGCACGTCTGTTATTTGCGCATGCATTGGCTCCCCTCCTTTCAACTTTACGTTGAAATTTTGTGCATAGCTTATTTGCATACATACCCTTTAAGCACCGAAGTCTCGCGCTATCGGTGTGCTACAAAAATATGTACACAGCTAACAGCGTTTGACTTCAGCACCAGCTTTCTGCACTGGCCTGTTTGTTTCCTATCTCTTAACCAGTTACCAACCCACAGTAGGACACTGTTTCCTGTCTCATGACTTTTCAATTTCCTGAGGAATTCCTCATATGAGACTTTGTCAAAGCCTTCCGAAAATCCAGATATAGTATATCGGCCTTATCCACATGTTTATTAAATCTTCAAAAACATCTAATAGATTGGTGGGGCAAGACTTCCCTTTGCTAAATCCATGTTGGTTCTTCCTTATTACTTAATGTCTGTTCTTATTACCAACAATTAATTTCCTTAATTATAATTCCAACCATTTTTTCTGGCAACAACATTAGTCTCACTGGTCTGTAGTTTCTTGGATCACCTCTGTAACTTATCGTAAAAAAAATGATGTAGCATTAGCCACACTCTAATTCTCAGGAACAGTAGATGATTTTAATCATAGGTTCAAGATTACTAGTAGCCAGCCGTAATATCATCAAGATCTGGAGATCTGTTACTCTTTACTTTGTCAATTTGCTCTAGTCAGCATCAGGCATCGAAAAAGAGACAGAAGCAAACAGCCCTGCAGCGCCAAAGTTTAAAGGCAAGCGCCTCGGGGCTGTTTGCGGGATGGGAACAGCTGGGGGATGTAGAAAAACAGTGGGCAAAACTGAAAGGGATATTTTAAGGGCAGCCAACATTTTTGTTAGAATGGTATATAAAGGTAAAAGGAAAAGGAGACCACTATGGTTCTCAAAAGAAATAGCTGAAAAGGTGAAGAAAAACAGGTAGGCCTTCTTGAAATACAAAAGATCATAGAGAGCGGAAGACAGGCATCTATATTTGGAAAAACTCAGAACAACTAGCAAAGCAGTCAGAAAAGCAAAGATACAAAAAGAAGAGGAAATAGTCAATGCAATATAATTGGGGGATAAGACATTTTTCAGATATGTTAGTGAGAGGAGGAAAGGCAAAAGTGGTATTGTCAGACTCAAGGGTGAAGGGGGAGGAATATGTAGAAGCTGATGAGGATAAAGCGGAATTGCTTAACAAATATTTCTGTTTTGTGTTCACAGATGAAGGACCGGGAGTAGGACCTCAGACAACACCCACAAACAGGAAAAAAGCGAGGGGCATCTCAAACGATTTTCAGAAGACTGTGTTCATGAGGAACTAGCTAAACCAAAAGTGGACAAAACAATGGGACTAGCTGGGATACATCCAAGAATACTGAAGGAACTTGGGGACGTTCTAGCAGCTCCACTGACTGACCTTTTTAATGCCTCTTTGGAGCCGGAGGTGGTGCCAGTGGAATGGAGAGAGGCAAATGCAGTCCTTTTACACAAAGCAGCAGGAAAGATGTGGTTGAAAACTATAGACTTATTAGTTTAACCTCAGTGGTGAGTAAATTATTGGAAACGCTGCTGAAAGAGAAAATAGTGGGGTTTCTGGAGTCAAATGGATTACCAGATCCAAGGCACCATGGATTCACCAGGGACAGGTCTTGTCAAACAAATCTGATTGACTTCTTTGACTGGGTGAACAGGGAGTTGGACCGAGAGAGAGCCCAAGATGTGGTGTATTAAGATTTTAGTAAAGCATTTGACACTGTTCCACACAAGTGACTTATAAACAAACTGAGCACCCTAGGGATGGAATCTAAAGTTACTGCTTGGGTTTGAAATTGATTGAGTGGGAGGCAACAATGGGTGCAGACAAATGGAGTTCACTCTGAGGAGAAGAAGTTTACCAGTGGCGTGTTGCAGGGATCTGTCCTTGGTCCGATTCTTTTTAACATCTTTGTTAGTGATATAGCGGAAGGGCTGCCGGGTAAGGTTTGCCTCTTTGTGGATGATACCAAAATCTGCAACAGAGTAGACACCCAGAAAGGTGTAGATGACATGAGGAGGGATCTAGCTAAGCTTGAAGAATGGTCTAGAATTTAGCAGCTGAGATTTAATATTAAAAAATGCAAGGTCATGCATTTGGGCTGCAGCAATCCAAGGGAGCAGTACAGTATACAGGGGGGATAAGTACTTCTGTCCACGAAAGAAGAATAGGAGCTAAGCATGATTGTGTCTGACAATCTCAAAGTAGCTAAACGGGTAGAAAAGGTGATGCTTGGGTGCATAGGGAGAGGAATGGCCGGCGGAAGAAAGGAGGTGATGGTGCCTCTGTATAAGTCTTTGGTACGACCTCATTTGGAGTATTGTGTGCAATTCTGGAGACCGCACCTTCAAAAGGATATAAACAGGTTGGAGTCAGCGCAGAGGGTGGCTACTAAAATGGTTAGTGGTCTTCATTATAAAGCATATGAGGACAGACTTAAGGATCTTAATATTTATACTTTAGAGGAAAGGCAGGACAGAAGTGATATGATTGAGATGTTTAAATACCTCAGTGGCTTAAATGCACAGAAGAGGAGCCTCTTTTGATTGAAAGCAAGCTCTGCTACAAGGGAACATAGGATGAGGGTGAAAGGGGATAGACTCAGGAGTAATATGTGGAAATATTTATTTATGGATAGAGTGTTAGATGCGTGGAATAGTCTCCCAGTGGAGGTGGTAGAGATGAGGACAGTATCTGAATTCAAAAAAGCATGGTACAAACACAGAGGATCTCTAAAGGAAAAAAGGGGACTGTTGTAGTTGGTGATATGGAAGGGCAGATTAGATAGGCCATGTGGTCTTTTTCTGCCGTCATGTTTATGTTTTATGTTTATGTAATTTCTTGATATACCACCCAGGCTGAAGGGCATCAGAGCGGTTTACAATCACTATAAGCAGGTACTGGATACATTCCCTCATCCCCAAAGGGCTCGCAATCTATGTGTAGCTGAGGCAACGGAGGGTTAAGTGGCTTGCCCAAGGCCATAAGGAGTGCCTATAGGACTAGAAACCCCAGTCCCATGTTTCTTTATTTTTATGTTTCTATGTCTCAGAGAGGGGTGGTAGCAATGGGCATTGGAGGGGGAGGGGGAGCACAAGGGATGAGGTTGCCTGGGGTGCCTCTTCTCCTTGCACTGGCCCTGGATCTCCCCACATACTCCTGGGCACCCTCTGACCACTGATGCTCTAGACGACTGTCTAGTTTAACTAATGGTCACACAGGCCCTGCCCGTGGGCACGCATTCATAAGTTCTGTCTCATGCAGGGAATTGTTGAGGGGTAGAGATGCTCTGGTGCCTGCATGCAGACCACAGGCTGGTTCAGTCCCCATGGATGCTGAAGCTGGGGCACAGAAAGAAATGGAAGAAGGAACAACTCATTCTGGGTTCTCCTCAGATGAGGAAACTGGAGGTCAGTAGGGCACAATCAGAGGTCTGCTCAAGGGGGGAGGGTTGAGAAAACTGGAGGTATGTTTGGACAGTGCTAATGATAGGAGGGAACACAACATCTGCACTGGTGGAGGGTAACTTTATAACCAGGCTATCAAGGTGCACAGATGCATATGTTGTACTTATTTTAGATGTGCTAAAATAAAGCTTTGGCGAAAGAGGGGCTCGTGCAGTAATGAAGCTCCATGATGCAGATGATACACAGTATGTCTTTGAACATGTGATGTGTTGGAGGACACTATGAACTTCTGAGATAAATTTTCTAATGTAAACAGTACTTTGAATAATGTAGCCAATAACGTGGACCAATGCTAAAATTTTGAGAGCTTGAAGCAAATGAGTTTGCTCTCATATGAATTTTGATGGTTCTCAAAATATCTTTAGTGCTTATAATGTACGCTAAGTTCATGTGAAATTATTTGGATCTTAGCTGAAAGAATATTGATCTTAGCTGAGAGGATATCGAACGTATTCCATACCTGTAACATATGCGCCTATGTGCTTTAATAAAATCAACCCAAGGAAAGTAGACAAACACATTAATTAATTAATTAATTAATTATACTGTTAAATGTAAAAAGTTAACATCTGTTTCATGTAAAACGTCTAGGACATGTACTTTCATGTACCTTAACAACTTTTCTGTTCAATGTAAACCGCACTTGATACCTGGGAAAGAGCGGTATATAAATGTGTTCTAAATAAAATAAATAAAATAAAATTTATCCTTACTCAGAGACAGGTGTAATTGTGTGTGTGTGTGTGTGTGAATGTGCTGGAAAGAATAGGCACACATGCATGTATTTTATAACACATGTGCCTAAGTGCCAATCTCACTCCAGTTTTGCTTAATCTCCATCCTTGGGAAAGCCTGTTTACAAGTATATACTCCTTGAGCTCATGAAATAGGGTTCTACATGCTCAGGCTCCTTATAAAATTACTCCCATATTGTCCATGTCAAAGTTGCAATAAAGCACCTACTGTACTTTATAAAGGCCACATAGGTGCCTGTGTGCCTGTATTAGACAAGATTAAGCACACAAATTCACACATACAAACACAAGCCCTCTCTGAAGAAGGTGTAATTGTGTACATGTACACATGCAGATTATAATATACATATGCATATCTTAATTCTGCCCTTGCTGCACTCTAACTATGCCCCTAGGAATGCCTAAGCACAGTGCTCATATAAGCAGCAGCGTCTTCACGGCGCGCACTATTATACCCATGTCAGTTTACAACAGTCTTTTCTACGTGTAAAACATGCTTCACATGTAGAAAATATAAAAACTCTCAGGTGCCTATGAGTTCTTATAAAATACTGGCCAAATCCATTACTAAGAGGCATGTTTACCAAGCTCTCAACCAGTAATGCACATGTGGGCCACGTCACCAGCACGGATTTTCTGGCTAACTGCAGAGGGTGTGGACATCCATCCCCTCTGCAGTTAATGCAGGAAAGGCACATGGTAGTGTGGACACTGGGCTGTGGCTGTGTGTTGCCAGGGTGGAACGGCAACAAAACCTCCCACTAACCCCATGCTAGTCTGGTAGAGTGGTTTATTAAGCACACCCCAATAAAGGCCATGGACATTACACCTGCTTGAGAGCATGCATAAATATCCGCTCATAGAGGATGCAAATATGCATGTAGATTAAGATATTTTATAATCAATGTGCTTACTATATGTCTCCGCTCTACCCAGATTGCACCCCTGGCAACATCTACAGTAAAAGTATGGAGCATGCATACTTTACGGCTGACCTAATTTTTTTATAGCCATTTTATATGCTTATATTGACATATACACACTAAAATGACTTTATAAAATTACCCTCATAGTGACTAGGATGGCTGTGTTAAGAGTTATGGGATGAAATCAAGAAGGTTGTGTTGGAAGAAAGCGAGAAGTCTCTACATAAGGTGAAAAAGCAAAAACGGCCAAAATGGATGACCGAAGAAACTCTGAAAATTGTCCAGAAATGCAGAGAAGCTAAAGTCAAAGGAGAAAGAGAGGCAATCGCAGAATTCAACAGAGATTTCCAACGTGCAGCAAGACAAGATAAGGAGAAGTACTACAATAACACATGCAAGGAAATAGAATCAGAAGCTATTAGAGGAAGAACAAGATCAGCTTTTCTAAAGCTACAAGAGTTAAAGAAAAAATTCCAGCCTCAAATTGGAATGCTACAAGATGCTCAAGGATTCATGTAGAATGATGCTGAAAAGATTAAGAAAAGCTGGAATGAATATACAGAGTCATTATACCATAAGGATCAAGTGGACCAACAGTTGTTTCAACCTGTACCTTATGATCAGGAACCATTGGTGATGAAAGAAGACGTTGAAGCAACATTGAAAGCCTTATCAAAGAACAAAGCACTGGGCATTGATGGCATTCTTATTGAAGTATTACAGCACTTGGATGAAGCTGTTACCGTACTTACAAGGCTCTGCCAGGAAATTTGGAAGACAAATTCATGGCCAACTGACTGGAAAAGATTTGTGTTTATACCAATATTGAAGAAAGGTGACCCGACTGACTGTGGAAATTATCGCACAATCGCTTTGATCCCACATGCCAGCAAGATTCTACTTAAAATCATTCAGCAGAGACTACAACCATACCTGGAACAAGAACTGTCTGAAGTGCAAGCAGGGTTCAGGAAAGGGTTAGGGACATTATTGGGATGTGAGATGGATCCTTGAAAAGACAAAAGAATACCAAAAGGATATCCATATGTGTTTTATTGACTACAGCAAGGCTTTTGACTATGTAAACCATGAGAAACTCTGGGACACATTAAGAAGCATGGGTATACCAGAACACCTGATCGTTCTCTTGCATAACCTTTACATTGATCAAGAAGCAACAGTTCAAACAGAACTAGGAGAAACAGAATGGTTTAAAATCAACAAAGGTGTACAACTAGGCTGCATACTTTCCCCCTACCTTGTTCCAGATAGTCTATGACCACATACCTTAATCATGACTGTCACCCCCCCCCCCCCCCACCACCTATGTAACTGTTAGATACATCTTCTGGCCAGCCTATATTTAGTTCTCACAGTTCTCCCCTAAATCCCCTCCACTCATCCAAGTTCATACCCCGATTAATGTTTAAATGTTAAGCATTTGTTCCTGTTTAATAACTGTTCTATATAAAATCTGTTCTACTGTTCACATTCTATGTAAACTGCACTGATTTTGACATAGTGCAGTATAGAAAAGCAAATAAATAAATAAATAAAATACCTCTAATTTATATGCAGAACAAATCATCAGAGAAGCAGGACTGTATGAAGAAAATTGAGGTATGAAGATTGGTGGAAGACTCATCAACAACCTTCGCTATGCTGATGATACCACATTACTGGCTGAAAGTGAAGACGATTTGAAACATTTACTTCTCAAGATCAAAGAATATAGTCTTAAAATGGGTCAGCACCTTAAAGTTAAGAAGACAAAGATCCTGACAACTGGCAAAATCAATAAGTTCATCATTGATGGAGAAGAAATTGAAATAGTTGACAGCTTTAACTTACTTGGATCAACAATCAATAAAGAAAGGACTAGCAGTCAAGAAATCAGATGATATATTGCTCTTGATAGACAGTGAAAAAGATAGACAAGATGAAAACTGATGCCTTTGAATTATGGTGCTGGTGACGAATACTGTGTTTACCATGCACTGCCCGAAGAACAAACCAGTCAGTACTAGAGGAGATCAAACCTAAGCTTTCCTTAGAAGCTCAGATGACAAGACTTTGGCTTTCATACTTTGGACATATCATGCAAAGAGAGAGATCATTGGAGAAAGACATAATGTTTGGCAAGGTAGAAAGTCATCGTAAAAGAGGAAGACTGGCAATGAGATGGATTGGTACAATAGCAACAGCTATGGATACCACTCTATCAAAAATGAGCTGCTTGGACAAAGACCAAACAAAGTTTAGGTCAACTATCCAGAGGGTCACCATAAGTCGACACCGACTCGACAGCACTTAACAACAACAATGATGTTTTAAATAGTCTTTTGGTATGAATTATTGATATGATTTGTCAAGTGCTTTATCTGGGGGAGTGAGGGTTGTATTTAAAAAAGATAATTGTGATTTTTGATTGGTTAAGATGCTTCCTGGATGAACTTTTGTAATTGTGTATTTATTTCAGTGTTGGGAGCCCAATTATGGAATGATCTTCCAAAAGACGTAGCGCTGAATTACATTACATGCATGTGTGGTACCTGTGCCTGCTGTTTCTTGCTGTTGATAATTAGTTTTGAATTAGTATCCCATATAATTTTGTATTAATTTGTGTTTTAATTGTGAATGTTGTTTTGAAACTTGCCTAGAAATTTATGATAGGCAGGATATCAATACATTACATTTTAATTTAATTTAATTTCTGGGGTTCTGTTTACCTTGCAAATTACCATTTATGATGTACTGCTTATTCTCCCTATTGCAGCTCAGCTGAGTGAAACATGGCTCGTGTTGGACATTCTTTATCCTTTTAGATAGAGGTGTCAAACTCCAGTCCTGGGGGACAACAAACCAGTCAGGTTTTTAGGATATCCCTACTGAATATGCATGTGATATATTTGCATGCAATGCCCCAATTGTATGCAAATATATTCCATGAATATTCATTATGGACATCCTAAAAACCAGACAGGTTTGACCCCTTAGAAGCCTATTTACTAACTGGCAGTAAGCTTTTCTACTTCAAGAATGTCAAGTACAACACCTCTGTGGTAATACTGGGGGAGTTCTCAGCAATTTGGGGAAGACAACCAGGCGGCTAACACAGAGCAGTGATTGTTAACGCATCCTAATGGCATGGCCACTAATGCGGGATGCAATTAACTACGCCTCCAAAGGTATAGTTAGCCCTTCCTCATTCTCTGCTGCATTACCAGTTAAACACGCAGTAATGACACCCATGGTAATTGTAAAGCATGCTTCCTGCTCCCAGTATGCATTTCCATCTTAGGAGTTTAATGCTGTTAAACCCACATGACATCCCTAAGGCGGTTTAGTAAATAGGGCCTTTCATCATTTTTACCCTTATTTTCTTGATCTTAATTACCATGATGATAAATCCAATAAACCTCTCCTTCAAACAAACGTCCATAAACCTATGTTTGAGGGCAGACAGGCAATTGCGATCATTGACTGAGATTTTTGGTCCATATCCATTTTTCAGTTTTTCTGATGTCTTTTCTGCAAGATGACCACTTGGCTTCAGGTCACAAAAATCAGCTCCGGCTTTTCTATTCCCACTTCAGAGCATTCTAGAAGCTTCGCCATTTGAACTGTTTGCTCTAATTCTAATTCCCCTTCTACAAATACCCATGTTTAGTCTTCATGCATTCATCATCTTTACTGAAAGAACTTTGAAGTCAGATTGTACCATTATTAGCCTTTAATTACAATTAATATTAGCCTTAAGATTCCAAATTATTGACTGTTGCGTGCCTTCAACCTTTTGCTTGGGGGAAGGGTGCAGAGAAGTTTCCATTTGCCTATGAAACAGCATTCTTTAGCTCAGACACTTTTCCACCTAAAGGCACAGACCCTGTCAATACAACTCACCCCTGCCTTTTTAGAATGTTGTCAAACCACCAAGAGTTTTCAAGACAGGTTGTCCTCTTTCATGTACAGGTTTTGTTGCTTTCAGTTGGTATACTTACCCAAAAAGAAACATGAGCACATTCAGAAAAGATGAACCATGGAACTCTTGGTAAAATACAATTCCTAATAAAAGAAAGAGATAAACATTTCTTGAGAATTATAAGCACAATTTGGGGACAATTTTATAAGAAAGTGCATAGTTTGAGGTGCCAACAGTGTCTGTAAATGTTGACATTTTAGTTATTTACCAGCTAGCGTAAAAGTAGGCATATCGTTTGCATGGCGCTTACTTTCACTGTGGACGCGAACAAGAGTAGAGTTTGGGCAGAGCCTAGATCAGCGATGGCGAACCTATGGCACGCGTGCCAGCTGTGGCACGCGAAGGCCTTGCAGCTGGCACGCGGGCCATAGGTCCGCAAAAAAAAGAAAAAAGCTGTCTCTGACTGCTGCCGCGGACGCGGCAAGGGCAGAATGCAGCGTCCCGCGGGGCCCCCTCCGCCCGCTAAGCCCCTCTGCAAGGGCTTTCAGATTCGCGAGGGAGAGCGTCTCCCTCGCGTCTCTGTTAAGCCCGCAGGGACTGATGGGAAATTTCCCATTAGCCCCTGCGGGCTTAACAGAGATGCGAGGGAGACGCTCTCCCTCGCGAATCTGAAAGCCCTTGCAGAGGGGCTTAGCGGGCGGAGGGGGCCCCGCGGGACATTGTAATCTGCCGCGGCAGCAGCCAGAGCCTGCTTTTTTTTTTAAAAACATTTGCCGGGGGGGGGGGAGGGTTCGGACTGCTACTGGGCAGGAGGAGGGGGGGGGGGTTAGGACTGCTAATGGGCAGGAGAGGGGGGGGGGGTTAGGACTGCTAATGGGCAGGAGAGGGGGGGGTTAGGACTGCTAATGGGCAGGAGGAGGGGGGGGGTTAGGACTGCTAATGGGCAGGAGGAGGGGGGGTGTTAGGACTGCTAATGGGCAGGAGGGGGGGGTGTTAGGACTGCTAATGGGCAGGGGGGGTTAGGAAAGCAAATGGGCAGGAGGGGGGGGGTTAGGACTGCTAATGGGCAGGAGGAGGGGGGGGGGTTAGGACTGCTAATGGGCAGGAGAGGGGGGGGTTAGGACTGCTAATGGGCAGGAGAGGGGGGGGGTTAGGACTGCTAATGGGCAGGAGGAGGGGGGGGGTTAGGACTGCTAATGGGCAGGAGGAGGGGGGGTGTTAGGACTGCTAATGGGCAGGAGGGGGGGGTAGGACTGCTAATGGGCAGTGGGGGGAGGGTTAGGACTGCGAATGGGCAGGAGGGGGGGTGTTAGGACTGCTAATGGGCGGGGCGGGGGGGTTTAGGACTGCTAATGGGCTGGGGGGGTTAGGACTGCTAATGGGCGGGCGGGCGAGCGGGGGGTTAGGACTGCTAATGGGCAGGAGGGGGGGTGTTAGGACTGCTAATGGGCGGGGGGGTTAGGACTGCTAATGGGCGGGCGGGCGGGCGGGCGGGCGGGGGGGGGTAGGACTGCTAATGGGCTGGGGGGGTAGGACTGCTAATGGGCTGTGGGCTGATGGGGGCTGTCTGGAAATGGGGTGATGGGGGTTTAGGGCTGGAAGTGAGTTGATGGGAGGGGGCTAGGACTGGTATTGGGTTGGGGGGTTGCTAGGACTGGAAATGGGCTGATGCAGGGACTAGAAGGGAATGGATGCTGGGTGAGGCTGGAACTAGAAGGGAGCTGATGTTGGGGGAGGATTAGAATGGGATGGGGCTGGGAGAGTAAAATGGAGAGGGGAAAAATATTTTGTGTGGGAGGGATAAAAAATCTACAATTGGCCTGGTATTGGGAGAGTAAGTGGGGATTGAGGATGGAGGGGTAAAATTTGAGTGGATGAAATAGGAATGAGGAAAGAGCAAAAGGAGAAAGATTAGTATGTTAAAGCGGATGTAGAGAGAGAGAATGGAAAAAAAAACTAGAAGAGAGAAGAAAGGACAAATGGACAGCAGATGATGGAGAGTTAGCAGAAAACATGAAGAAACCAGAAGAAAGTGGCTGGAGCAATTGCAACTGAGCTGAGGTATTCTGTTTATGTAATTCCTTTTTGACATTGCCACTTGTTCTCTTTCCCCAGTAGGTCATGTATTGTTATTGTCTGAAATGTATTGGTTTAATATTTGCAGTGTTGCCTTTTGATAGGTATGGTGTGGTGCTTTGTGAGTCCTGGTAGTGCTGTTAGGATACGGCGGGTTTGCTATTGGTTCTAAATGGGCAGTGTTTGTAGTAGTTCCTAATGTGCCTGGCGGTTGGCACTGGATTATAGTAATGTAGAAATCTTTTAGTCTGTCTTTATCCATACACTCATTAAGAGACATGTTTACTAAAAGTTAGTGTATGTTAGCATTATGCAAATATTTATGCAAATTGACGTGCTGGCACTTTGAGGAAATTCTTTGGTTTTGTGCGGCAGTTTGGGCACTCGGGCTCAAAAAGGTTAGCCATCACTGGCCTAGATAATGTGAGGAAGTGTGTGTGTTGACTATAGAATATCATAATTAACATGAGTTTCTGCAAAAAGTAACCATGGTCTCTTACACTAGCTCTCAGACTGGTGTAAATGATCACACCTTAATTGAAGACGCGCTCTCTGCCACTTACCCTAGTACTTTATAAAGTCAAGTATGCATGTACTCGACTTTATAAAGCTGGTGTCAAATGTCCATTAATTAGGCGCAACTTTATAAAATTACCCTCTGTAAGTCAATAATTCCAACCTGCAGTTACATGAGGTCCTCTATAGCTACAGAATATCTTGGTGATCAACTCCAGCATTTTGATGTATTAATTACTGAGTTATCATTTTTATGATAATTGTTTTTAAAGTTAATATTTTATAACATTAACTAACACAGCCAGCATGCTTCTGTCACAACTCCATCATAACAATCCATATTCCAAAGACCGCAAACACAGCCCTCACGTCCCCAGACATTGTTTCCTGATAATCCCAACACACTTTATCCCTCTCCTCTTCCCCCAAACTAACAATTAGTTTGTTGTTTTCTTCCCATTACAGACAAGTTTAAAACATAGCCATAGTTCTTCTACTAAAATAAGATTTAGAAAAATATCATATTATTATTTATTATTATTTATTTATTTATTATTTATTTAGCTGTATTTATATCCCGCTTTTCACCGGGTTGAAGCGGTCAATTGGGAAATACATTTAACACGAGGGGATATGACACACATACGCTAATACTTACAGGGAACATGGGCAATGGAGGGTTAAGTGGCTTGCCCAAGACCACAAGGAGTACCTATAGGACTAGAAATCCCAGTCCCTCCGGCCTGAGATTGCTGTCCCCAGGTGGGACTTGAACCCCCGGCCCTCCGGCCTGAAGTACCTTGTCCTAACCACTAGGCCACTCCTCCCACTTATAATAAGATATAATTATTAAATAATTGCATTTAAGGATAAAATAAAGTAGAATAAAAGAAAAAGAATTCCATCATAGACAAATGAAAGACAGGACGCCAGATTTTCTGAAATGGACCCAGACATTGTTTCCTAATATCTATAATATTGCATATTTTATATAGATACCAAATAAGCTTAATTACTATTCACCTTTGTGGTAGTTAGGGCTCATTCTGATGTAACAATATTTTGCATCAGGTAGCTGCAATATATACTAAGATAAATTTCCCCATGTGAGAATCAATACTCTCTCACAGAATGTTCAATAAATAACATCTAAGAGTCTGTCACCAGTTCCAATTGCATCACCTCCTCGATCACCAGTTTCACCCCCACCTCAAAGAATGTTTGTACTCATGGACACTTCCACCAAAGATTAAAGAAACTCCCTATTCACCCATATTTTCACCAACAGTATTCATCTACAGTCTTAAATATCTTAATTAATTGTTCTGGGGACATGTAAGCATGATATGTAACCTTAGACCCATTTTCCAATAAATTAGCAGTCATCGAGAATTTAGGGGGGTCTTTTACTAGAGAGCACTATGATGTTGTACCAATCAGGCCAATTGCATTCAAAACCATAGTGTGTCAGGTGCAACAACACCGTGCTAACTTTTGGGAGCATGGAAAGCTTCTTCCCAGCAGTTAATGTGGTGCACCCTGCCCTAACATGGCCTAAAGAGTTAGTAACATGACCTACGGAGGTGGCAGTAAGTGCACATATGCTAATCTCACACCTTGCAGTTAATGCAGGGCACGCTGACGACAAGGCACTCACCCAACCCACTTTCCTCCCCTAACCGACCCACTTACCACCTCAAAGGGCGTAGCACAGTTAGCGTGGAAATTGGGCTGTGCTGTGCTGCCCCACACTAAGCGGTTAGCATGGGTCACAGCGCATGATGTAACCCATGCTAACCACTTAGTGCCCTTTAGTAAAAGGCAATCACTCAAATTTATTTATAAGCCACCAATCAAATGTTTCTAGGCGATTAACAACTCAACATACATAAATAACCAAACATACAAACGTATCACATTATGGGGGTTATTGTAGAAGTCCTATTCGTGCTTTGGATGCCAATTCATGCCCACAAAATAGTAACGCCCCGGGCATGCCTCCACCACACCCCTGTGTGACATGGATGTAATCACACCAGAAACATGTACATTTGGGGTTTTCTAAGATAGCTCTTGGAATGTCAATTTGATTTGCATTTCTGAATGGGCATTTTCAGACATGGACATCACAAATCCAGCTTCTAAAATGACCTCCTTAATTGAATCCGGTATTTATTTGAAAGCCAATGTAATGAAACTAACGTGGCAGTTATACAATCACATTTCCTCAGTCCATAAATAATACAACTGATGTAAATTTACCCAACTAGATGGTAATCCAAGGTACACAATATTATAGTAATCAAAATCAGGTAAAATTATCACTTGCACCACAATTCAAAAATATTTTACATCTAGTACATACTTCAGCTTTCGAATCTTTCTCAGCTTAAAAAAAATGCAGTCTCAAACACTTTTTGCATCCTCCTCCAAGCTCTAATATGGGCTGTCTTACTCTTTAGAGAGTGTAGGAGCACAGCATAAAATCAGGAGAGCATCCCCTCTCATTCCACAATGTTTATAATAGAGCTCCTCTGTAGTTTCTCAGATCACCCCTGGAATCCTTTCTAAAATTTGGAGTTACATTGGCCACTCTCCAGTCTTCAGATACTACAGATGATTTTAATGATAGTTCACAGATAACTAATAGTAGGTCTGCAATCTCATATTTTAGTTCTTTCAACACCCTCAGGTGTAAACCATCTGGTCCAGGTGATTTTCTACTTTTCAGTTATCAAACAGTTGTAATCCATCCTCCTGGTTTATCAAAATTTCTTTCAATTCTTCTACTATATCACCTTATATACCATTTCAGGCACAAGTAACTTCACTACATCTTCAATAAAGACCGAAGCAAAGGATTCATTCAGTCTCTCCCCTATGGCCTTGTTCTCCCTTAGTGACCCTTTTACCCCTCTCTCATCCAATGGTCCAACTGACTCACAGGTTTTTTTCTATGAATGTACTTGAAAACATTTTTATTATGCATTTTTGCATCCATGGCAAGCTTCTTTTCAAATTCTCTCTTTATCTGCCTTATCAATGCCTTGCATCTAACTTATGTTGTTTCTGGTGTTTGTCATTAGGTTCTTTTTCCATTTCCTGAAAGATGCTTTTTTGGCAACAACAGCCTCTCTGACCTCGCCTTTAAACGATGTTGGCAGTTTTTTGGCCTTCCTTCCACTTTTCTTAAAGCGTGGAATTTAACTGTTCTGGGCTTCCAAGATTGTACTTTTAAACAACTCCCATGCTTGATGTAAATCTTTAACCTTTGCAGCTGCTCTTTTTAGTTTTTTCTTAACTATTTTCCTTATTTTATCATACTCTCCCTTTTGAAAGTTAAAAGGTAGTACTGTGGATTTCCTTGCAGTCTTTCTTCCATTTATTAAATCAAATGCGATCATGCTATGATCACTATTGTCAGTGGCCCCAAAATCTTTCTCGCACCAGATCCTGTGTTCCACTAAGGACTAGGTCTAGAATACCTTCCCCTCTTGTCGGTTCATGAACCAGCTGCTCCAAGAAGCAGTTATTTATTTTATCTAGAAACTTTATCTCTCTAGCATGTCCTACTGTGACACTGACCCAGTCAATACTGGGGTAATTGAAATCATCCATTAATACTGTGTTGTAACTTTTGTTAGCTTCCCTGATTTCTTTCAGCATTTTATTATCCTTCTGTTCATTCTGGCCAGGCGGTCGGTAGTACACCCCCACTGCCATTGCCTTCCCCTTTTTACATGTAATTTCTATCCATAGAGATTCTACAGGGTATTTTGTTTCCAGCGAAACTTTAATCCTATGTGACTCAATGCCCTCTCTAACATAGAGCGCAACCCCTCCACCAATTTGATCTATTCTATTATTACAAAATAGTTTGTACCCATGTATCGCAGTGTCCAATTGGTTGTCCTCCTTCCAACAGGTCTCTGAGTAGTCAATCATATCTAAGCTTTCATTTAGTGCTATATATTCTAGCACTCTCATCATATTTTTTAGATTTCTAGCATTTGCATACAGGCATTTTAGAGGTTGTATTTTATTCATATTAATCTGGTTATCAGTTGATAGGTGCAATTTGGAATTGTTCGGCTCTGCACTGAAGGACATCTGTGGTGGAACCTCTCTGTTGAGATGCTCTAACTTCCCTGTTTTGCTAGTATTCTTCAAGGATACATCCTTCTGAACCATGTGCTCCTGGGCAATTGTCGGCTTTTCCCTATTATCTAGATTAAAAGCTGCTCTATCTCCTTTTTAAAGGTTAATGCCAGCAGCCTGGTTCCAATCTTGTTTAAGGTGAAGCCCCTCCCTTCCCCAGAATTTCACCCAGTTCTTAACAAATCCAAAACCCTCTTTTTGCACCATCGTCTCATCCACACATTGAGATTTTGGAACTCTGCCTGCCTTTTGGGTCCTGTGCATGGAACAGGAAACATTTCAGAGAATGCTACCCTGGAATTTTTGGATTTTAGCTTCCTACCTAAAAGCCTAAATTTGGCCTTCAGAACCTTCCTCCCTCATTTTCCTATGTCATTGGTGCCAACATGTACCAAGACAGCAGACTCCTCCCCAGCATTATCTAAAACCTTGTCTAGGTAGTATGTGTGGTCTGCTACCTTTGCACCAGGCAAGAATGTTACCAGGTGGTCCTCACGTCCACCATTCACCCAGCTATCTACATGCCTAATGATCGAATCGCCAACTATAACAGCTGTCCTAACTCTTCCCTCATGGGCAAGTTATCAATGTCCCTGTTTAATGTACATTACCAAGTTTAAGTTACAATGTAAACAGCTTTGATTGAAATGATAAAGTGGTATAAAAAAACTGTTAAATAAATAAATGGGCATATGGCCCTAGAGAAACATCTTCAGTGCGAAAGGGTTTTACTCTCCTGGCGGACAGGTTCTAGCTACAGGATCACTTCCTGCCACACCAAAGTGATGCTCTCCTTTCACATGACCTCTTTCCTCCATGGCAACTGAGAGGCTCCCAGGTGGGACTTCAGTACTATGTCCTTATAGGTCTCATTTATTTACCTCTCTGTCTTCCTTATGTTCTCCAAGTCTGCTACTCTAACCTCCAGATATCGGACTTGTTCCCTGAGGGCAAAGAGCTCCTTGCACCTAGTGCACACATAAGACACCTCACCAACTGGGAGAAAATCATACATGTGACATTCAGTGCAAAAGACTGGATAGCCCCCATATTGCTGCTGAACTGCTGTCTGCATCTTAGTTTTAGGGTTTTGTTTAGCTATTTAAGTTGTTTATTTAAAGTTGCTAGGGATACTTGTACTGATACAACTATACCAATTACCTTTAAGGGACTTTGTTCAACTGAAGATTAACTTCAGGGCCTTAGTCTATTCCTGATAATGATAACCAGTTGAACTTGAAAGTGAATTTGATTAAGAGCCTATAAATCTAACATTATGCTTGGGATCAGAGGGAGTCAGGGTGGGTGAAAGGGAACTAACACTTAGTAAAGGCTGGCTTGCAACACAGGTCCCAGACCTGTGCTTCTAAGGTAATCTGTTAATAATTTCCTATGTGATTCATGCAGCTCTTGGTTTGATAGAGGGATCCTTTCAAATTACCCCTTTGACCTTTCACTTGGCTTTAACACCTATTTAAAACAAATTCCCAGATCTCTTGTCTCCAAAGTGAAAGGCCTCTTTGTAATGGTATCTAGAAACAATGTATTTCTTTGAACTCAAAACATATTTTACCTTATTCTTCCTTCTATGCTAAGCTATACTCTGATTTGATTTAAATTAAAAGCTCTCTGTTGATGCCAAGCCCTGACAGATTTAAACTAAAAGCTCTCTGCTGTTTTTACATTTAAACTAAAAACTCTCTGCTGATACTAGGCTCTGGTTGAGTTTTAAATTTAAACTTAAAACTCTCTGCTGATACTAGGCCCTGACTGAGATTTAAATTAAAACTAAAAGCTCTCTGCTGGTTTTATATTTAAACAGAAGCTCTCTGCTGGTTTTGAATGTAAACTAAAAGCTCTTTGCTGAGTTTTAAATTTCAACTAAAAGCTCTCGGCTGATGCTAGGCTCTGGCTGAGTTTAAATTTAAACTAAGAGCTCTCAGCTGATTTGAAATTTAACCTAAAAGCTCTCTGCTGGTTTTAAATTTAAACTAAAAGCTATCTGCTGATACTAGGCCCTGACTGAGTTAACAAATCTACTATATTCTAAAATACACAGATTTATCAGTTTTAACAAAAAGAATTTCCTTTTCCCAGAGAATTACAGAATTTCCCAGAAGTAAATACTTACAAGTGCAGAATCTTTCCAGCACTCCCTTTTGGTAATCCTTCATGGATTCACCATGAGATTGAAATCATAAGAACATAAGATATGCCATACTGGGTCAGACCAACATCCATCAAGCCCAGTATCCTGTTTCCAACAGTGGCCAATCTAGATCATTAGTACCTAGTAGTTTCCTCAAAAGCAGGTTCCACAATGCTTGTATTGGGTCAAGTAGTGATATCCTGGGTCCCTTTTAATGATGGTTTATGGACCTTTCCTCCAGAAACGTGTCCAAACTTTTTTAAAACCCAGTTACACTAACAGCTTTTACTACATCCTCCGGTAACAAATTCCAGAGTTTGATTACACGTTGAGTGAAAAAATATTTTCTCTTATTAGTCTTAAATAGGTTACCCTGTAGCTTCATTGCATGTCCCCTAGTCTTTCTATATTCTGATGATGTAAACAATCGATCTACGTTTACCCATTCCACTCCATTCATTAATTTATAGACCTCTATCATATCTCCCCTCAGCCGTTTCTTTTCCAGGTTGAAGAGCCCTAACCTTTTTAGCCTCTCTTCATAGGGGTATTCTTCCATCCCCTTTACCAGTTTGGTGGCCCTTCTCTGTACCTTTTCTAATAACGCTATATCCTTTTTAAGATACGGTGACCAGAATCGCACACAATATTCAAGGTGCGGTCGCACCATGGAACAATACAGAGGCATTATAATATCATTTGTTTTATTTTCCATTCCTTTCCTTATGATACCTAGTGTTCTATTTGCTCTTTTGGCCACCGCTGCACACTGGGCAGAGGGTTTTAACATGTTATCCACAATAACGCCTAAATCTTTTTCCTGAGCGGTGTTTCTTAATGTGGAACCTTGCATCGTGTAACCATAGTTTGGGTTGTTCTTTCCTAGGTGCATAACTTTGCACTTCTCCACATTAAATTTCATCTGCTATTTGGATGCCCAGTCTTCCAATTTTTCAAGATCTTTTTGCAATTTTCCACAATCCTCATCGGTTTTAACAACTTTAAATAGTTTTGTGTCATCTGCAAATTTGATAACCTCACTCGTTATTCCCATTTCCAAGTCATTTATGAATATGTTAAAAAGCAGTGGACCCAGCACAGATCCCTGGGGTACTCCACTATTCACCTTTCTCCATTGGGAAAATTGGCCATTTAGCTCTACCCTCTGTTTTCTATCTTGTAACCAGTTCCTGATCCACAACAGTACACTGCCTCCTATTCCATGACTTTTTAGTTTTGCCAAAAGTGTTTGATGAGGGACCTTGTCAAAAATTTTCTGAAAGTCCAGATATACTATATCAACTGACTCACCTTTGTCTACCTGTTTATTCACACTTTCAAAAAAACATAACAGATTAGTAAAACAAGATCTTCCTTGTCTAAAGCCATGTTGGCTGTCTCCCATTAAGCCATGACTATCTACATGTTCAGTAATTTTGTTCTTTATGATGGTTTCTACCATTTTTCCTTGTACTGATGTTAGGCTCACCGGTCTGTAGTTTCCCGGATCACCGCTCCCACAATCAGAACATCATTCACAATAGCAGTCTGTCTTGACGTTCCTCAAAAAGCTCTATAAAATTATAAGTGGAGTGGAACAGGTAGATTGGTTGTTTACTCCTTCAAAAAGCAGAAAGACTAGAAGACACACAATGAAGCTATAATGTAGCACATTTAAGACTAATTGGAGAAAATATTTTTTCACTCATTGATCTTGGCAGAATGACTATGAAGGACCTAGAAAAGATTCTCAGGAGCAGAAATGTCTCTCTCCATACCAAGATTTGACTTGTTGAAGCCAAGGTACTTTCAATAACATCATATGGATGTAAAAGTTGGACAGTGAAAAAGTTAGACAGGAAGAAAACTGATGCCTTTGAATTATGGTGCTGGTGACAAATACTGTGTACAGTATACCATGAACTGCCCAAAGAACAAACCAGTCAGTACTAGAGGAGATCAAACCTAAGCTTTCTTTAGAAGCCCAGATGACAAGTCTTCAACTTTCATATTTGGACACATCATGCGAATAGAGAGATCATTAGAAAAAGACATCATACTTGGCAAGTAGAAGATCAACACAAAAGAGGAAGGCTAGCAATGAGATGGATGGATACAATAACAACAGCTATGAGTGCTAGTCTGTCAACAATGAGCCGCCTGACTGAAGACCGAACACAGTTTAGGACAACTATATAGAGGGTCGCCATGAGTTGACACTGGACTCGATGGCACTTAGCAACAATATTTTTTCACTCAACATGCAATCAAACTCTTGAATTCATTGCCGGAGGATATAGTATGAGATGTAGTGTAGCTGAGCTTAAAAGAGGTTTGGAAAAGTTTCTGGAGGAAAAGAATAAACAGTATTAAAGTGGACTGGGGAATCTACTGCATACTCCTGGGATAAGCAGCAGGATCTCTCTCTACCTTTCTGCAATCTGACAGGTACTTGTGACCTGGATTGGCAACTGTTGGAAACACGATATTGGGCTTGATGGACCTTTGGTTTGACCCAGAATGGCATATCTCATGTTCTTATGCTAACGCAGTAGATTTCCTTGCTGTCTTTGCTCCAATTATTAAATGAAATTTCATCATATTATGATCACTATTATCAAGTGATTCCAAAACTGTAACCTCTTGCATCAGATCCTGTATTCCACTAAGGACTATTTGTGTTGGTTTCTGTCCCAGCTGCTCTATGAAATAGTCATTTCTTTAATTTAGAAACTTTATCTCCTTGCATAGCATGTCTTGATATGTTGGCAGTTTTATTAGCTTCTTTTTCTGTTAGCATTTTATTATCTGTCTTTTCATTCTGGACAGGCAGATGATAGTATACCCCCACTGCTATTCCCTTCCCGTTCTCATATGGAATTTCTATCCACAAAGATTTTACAGTGCATTTTCCTGGAGAACTTTTATTCTGTTTGACTCAATGCCTTGTTTAACATATAGTGATCCTCAACCAATTTGATATAATTTGTACTCCAGAGTCACATTGTCCCAGTGTTCTCTTTCCCCTAGGTATCTAAGATGCCAATTATATCTACCTCCTCATTCAGTGCTATATATTCAAACTTTCACATCTTATTTTTTAGACTTCTAATATTTGTATTCAGGCATTTCAAGGTATGCTTTTTGCTCATATTGACAACCTGCTTAACAGCTGATAATGGTAATTTGTTAATTTGGAATCTTTCAGCACTGTCTGCTTTTTATTTAAAGGCACCTGGACCACCTTTACCTTTATTGCAACCTCTCTATCAGGATGATTTAACTTCCCCGTTTGGTAGTATCCTTCTAAGATACATTATTCAAATGCTGAGCTCTTGGGCAACTGTCAGTTTTTCCCTATTATCCAGTCTAAAAGCTGCTCTATCTTCTTTTTAAAAGTTAGTGACATCAGCATGTTTCCACCCTGATTAAGGTAGAGCTCATTCTTCCAGAAAAGACCCCCTCCTCCTTCCTCAGAATGATGCCCAGTTCCTGACAAATCTAAAGCCCTATAAGAACATAAGACATGCCATACTGGGTCAGACCGAGGTCCATCAAGCCCAGTATCCTGTTTCCAACAGTGGCCAATCTAGGTCATACGTACCTAGCCCTGTTCCCTGCACTGTGACATCCACATCCTCTTGGGTCCTGAGTATGGAACATACAGCATTCCTGCTACCCTGGAGGTCCTGGATTTCAATTTTCTACTTAAAAGCCAAATTTGGTTTTCAGAAGTTCCCTCTTACACTTTCCTATGTCATTGGCACCTAAATGTATCAAGACAGCCCTCTCCACTCCAACACTGTCTAGAATCCTATCTAGGTGATATGTGAGGTCTGCTACCTTTGCATCAGGCAGGCAAGTGACCAAGCGATCCTCACACTCACCAACCACCCAACTATCTACAAGCTTAATGATCAAATCATGAGCTAAAATGGCCATCTTAACCCTTCCTTCCTGGGCAGAAGCCCCTGGAGATACATCCTCAATGCACGTGGATTTTGCATCCTCTGGAGGATAGGTTCTGGCTACAGGATTATTTCCAGTCACACCAAGTTGATAGTCTTCTTCCAAGTGACCTCTCTCCTTCAAGGCAGCACTAAGGCTGTCATAATGGCGGTGAGGGCCAAAAAGGGCGTGCAACATAAAAATAGTGATGGTGGGGGCCAAAGGGGTGTGCAACATAAAAATTCACTAGCAGTTGTTAATGAATTGATTTGCATCTCTTAGGGGAAGAGAATAAAGTTCCCTCCTCATGTCTTGCTGAGTACCTTCATGTGGCGATCCCATTGTACAACATCTATACTAAATCTCAGCAAGGCAACACTACAATTGAAGTATGGTAGGAATGAAAAAGAAAAATACATACTGGCCAGACATCGCCCAGGATAAAAAGGTTCCCACCCATAGCTTACGCACTAGGGCGAATGATGTTGATTGTGATAGTGCAAGCACTGTCAATGTAGATAGCATCCCTGCCACAGATAAAAGCCATGGTGAGCGTGTTCATGGACCCTCTGTAGCAGGAGATAAACCACAGAAATTAATGAAAACGTTCAGAGGATTAACTATGGTTAAGGAGACTTCTGCAGATAAAGAGGAGGTGTGGCCTAGTGGTTAGAGTACTGTCTTAGTAACTAAGCAGCAAGGGTTCAATTCCCACTAGTGTTCCTTGTGGCCCTGGGTAAACCATATAATTCTCCATTGCCTTGGAAGAAAGGCCTGCTAATCTAGTGAAGTGGAGGTGTAGCCTAATGGTTAGAGCAGTGTTTTTCAACCTTTTTTGTGCAAAGGCACATTTTTTTCATGAAAAAAATCACGAGGCACACCACCATTAGAAAATGTTAAAAAAATTTACCTCTGTGCCTATATTGACTATATATAAAGTAATTCTCTTGAATAGGAATCAAACACTCACACCAACCCCCCTCCCCTGCTGGTTCACTCACACCACCCCCCCCCCTCCACTGCTGGTTCACTCACCCACCCCTCCTGCTGGGTCACTCACTCACTTACCCCCCTTCCCCTGCTGGGTCACTCACACCATCGCCCCCCCCCCCTTGCTGGTTCACTCACACCACCCCCCCCCCTCCACTGCTGGTTCACTCACACCCCCCCCCCTTGCTGGTTCACTCACACTCCCCCCCCCTTGCTGGTTCACTCACACACACACACACACACACACACACCCTCTGCCCAAGCCGCTGCTTCTGCTTTGTACAGAGCAGCGGCTGCACTACACTTACATTGAAAAGTAAAGAGAAACTGTGTCAGGAGCCCTCCGGTCATCGCAGAGCCCGAGGAAGTGATGTCATGGGGGCGGGCTCCTCACAGGCTGTCTTTCCTTTTCAAATTAACTTTATTGCAGCTAAAGTTAATTTGAAAAGGAAAGACAGCCTGTGAGGAGCCCGCCCCCATGACATCACTTCCTCGGGCTCTGCATGATCGGAGGGCTCCTGACACAGTTTCTCTTTACTTTTCAATGTAAGTGTAGTGCAGCCGCTGCTCTGTACAAAGCAGAACCAGCGGCTGCACTGCTATAGGGAATCGCGATCGCGTTCGTGCCGCGGACTTCGGCACAAAAGCCGGTTTTTTGCTCTGGCCGCTCCCGATCTTGCGGCCAGAGCAAAAAACCGGCTTTTCAATGGCCGGTTTTACAACTGTGCCGGCAGCCGGCCTGGCCATGGAAAAACCGGCCAGGCCGGCTGAAAAACGGCCGGTTGGCAACCCTAATTTGTGAGCCGAGGCCACATGTTACGGATGAAATTGGAATTTTTCCCACGGCACACCAGACAATATCTCATGGCACACTAGTTGAAAAACGCTGGGTTAGAGCACTGGCTTAAGAAGTTCAATTCCCATTAGCAAAACTAGCCTTGGGCAAGTCACTTAACCCTCCATTGCCTCAGGAAAAATCAAAGCTATCAATGTCCCTGTTTAATAAACATTACCAAGTTTAAGTTACAATGTAAACCACTTTGACTAAAATGATAAAGTGCTATAAAAATCCAGTTAAATAAAATAAATCTATTTCTGGTCACACTGCTAAGAAAGCCCAGGAGTCAGTATTGACTCAAAGGCACACATTACAATGTACCGCTACAAACTCCATATTTATATCAAGGGGGTATACAAAGAGAATCTATCAAAAACTAGAAAAAAGAGGAAAATTGCCACAATAAAAACTGCAAAAAACAATGGATGCAAATTTAAGATTTTCAATTTCACAGATCAAAGTAAAGAAGTATGTGAATGATAACGTCTTGGAGCAACTAAGGGCTTCCATGGAAAAAGAAATACAAGGAGGAGGAGGAGACCTAGGTGAGAGCACCAGGAGAAAGGAATACACAGAAAATGAAAGAGTATTTGAGGGGGAGATGGAGCTTAGAGATCTGGAACTGCAGGAGAGTGAGATCAACAATGTATATAGATCCATCATACCACCCCCCTAATACGTCCACCCCCTATCCCCTAGCTCTTTTACTCCATTCTATACTCACTGTTCCATCTATAAGAAGTTTAATGTTCTATGTAAAGTGCCTTGATAATCTGAAAGGCGGTATAAAAGAAATGTTAAATAAATAGATAAATACGGGAGGAGAAAGACCCAGAGGTGGAGGAATTAGTGAGGTGGAACTTCTCTGCTATGTCTCTGTAGGTCTCTGTGTGCCTCTCTGTCTGCTTCAGCTCTGCCAAGTCTGCTGCTCTAGCCTCCTGAGACTGGACGTTCTCGGAGAGCCAGTATTTCTTGGCACTGAATGCACACTTACTACCTGTCACCAGCTGGGAACTAATCAGACATGTGGCACTCAATACAGAGTACTGGATAACTCTCACCCCCCTGCTGCACTGCTGGCTGCTTCTTTGTGTTAGTAGTTTTAGCTGGTTAGAGTTGATCTAGGGATACCTAAATTAAAACAAAGGCCTTTAGGCTTATTTGGCATATTTTATGCTATTATTTTGTGTTTGCTTCCCAGTGAATGTCTCATCTGTTAAGAGGATGCTGGGGAAGGGATAGAGAACTCAAGCCATCTCTGACAGCTCGTGGCACGACTTAAGAATCTGTCAGCCAGGTTGAAGCATGGTGTGTAGCCCCTGGCCGAAGACTCTGACTGAGACAGCAGGATTGAACAGGGAGGGGAATATACGAGATGAAGGAAAAGAAAAGAAGTGGGTAGTATGCTCATAAGCATTGGCCTCTATTATGTAAAGGACACATCATTTTCCTGTGTTTATCTAAGCTACTCTAATTACACAGCTCATAATCATAATTATTTTAATTTCTTAAGCATCTTTCATCCAAAGAACATCCCAGCTGGCTTCATATTATAATTTGGAAACATCTATGCAGGTATCTCTGGGGTGGAAAGTTTGGCAGTTGGTATCTGATCTCGTTCAAAATTCCAAGCAGAGAAATAAGGATGTTGCCTTTAGTACTGTTTGACTTCAGTGCTGTGACCCGAGGCATAGGAAAAGGAAATGTTTGAAGAGAACTGCACACAGATCTGGATAATACCCACTTTGAAGCACTGCTGCCTAAATGCCAGGGTCCTGTAATTATCTCAGCACTTAAACTGATAGCCTGCTCCTTATTCCTTCTGCATGTGTGTACTTAGCACGATGGAAATACATTTGCAACATTCTGCTGGTGCACACTGCTGCTGCCAGACTGTTTAATCAGAGGCTGAATACGAACTTGTGGCTAAATGACTGCTATTTTCCAACACAGGGTTATTTTAAACAGTCAACTAGAGCACACTCAGGAAAAGAGATCTTAAAGAGCAAACCCCATATTATATAGACGTACTAGAAACAGATGGATCAATATTTAATGGAGGCAGGCAGAGGAGGTTTTTTGAACGGCAGTTACCATGGTGAAATGTAATTCAGGTATAAATATTCTTAAATGGAAAAATATTCAGCACTGGTATCCAGATACTGGCTGATGCTGAATATCCAGATTTTCTATAAATACAAAAACCCTAATAGTGTCACCACTAGAATATATCCTTAAAGAAGGTACACATCAATTAATCACTAAAATTACCAACTATGAACTCCCGTGACATAACGGACAGAATCTCCCTATTCACTATATTTATGTTATTTTTGTCGGATCGTCTGTTATGAGGATGCAAAAGCATACTCTTGCAACAGACTCTCCATTTTATTCAAATTTAAAAGAGGCCAACCGGCCAACCTCGTGTGAGGTTATATGGTCCTATGAACCAGCCACCGCAAACATAAATTGCTTTAGAACATCCTCGTTCAAATCACATTCATATCTCAGTTCAATGAGGACACAATTTCAAATGTCCAAAATGGTATCAGTGTCGCCCAAAACAAATGTATATACTCATCTGAAGATGATGACAATCAGCATACTATGAGCAGACTCGAAGGCTGAATGATGTAACTTTCCTTCAATTAGACAAGATCGCCTTCCTAGCTCAAAGACCGCTCAGGCTATCATCGTTCCTTGCAATGAAATAATACAGCTGGGCGTACAAACATTCAGTTTGAACTGAAATATGAATGTGATTTGAAAGAGGATGTTCTAAAGCAATTTATGTTTGTGGTGGCTGGTTCATAGGACCATATAGCCTCACACGAGGTTGGCCTGTTGGCCTCTTTTAAATTTGAATAAAATGGAGGGTCTGTTACAAGAGTATGTTTTTGCATCCTCATAACAGACGATCTGACAAAAATAGCATAAATATAGTGAATAGGGAGATTCTGTCCGTTATGTCACAGGAGTTCATAGTTGGTAATTTTAGTGATTAATTGATGTGTACCTTCTTTAAGGAATATACGGATTTAGCAATCAGCACTGGCACTATCCAGATAGTGATGATATTCAGCAGCTAGCAAGACAGGCAAACCACAGGACAGTTCTCTTTTACATGGGGTAAGTGTGGTCCTATAAATCCCTGTCTCTTACTTGTGAGCTGTGTCTGTACAAACACAAGGCAGTGATGCTAGAGGGGGAATACAGTGGTTTCCTTTTTACTCCATATTGGAAGGCATCTAAGGTCTGGTGGATTCAATATAGTGGAGCAGCCCAGATGTTTCCCTGTTCTTTTCCTTATGGATCTCTTCCGTGAAGGTGACCAGGGACCAGAGGAAACTTCGAGGAGAGAGTCTGCTTGGAGCTGCTGTGAGGAACTTTGAGCAGGAATCGCATGTTTTGTTTAATTTAATTTAATAAGGTATTCATATATTTATCCAGTTACCTGAAATAAGGCAGTATACAATCAAGTAAATAAAATACACATAGTAAAAATAAAGGGCTCGATATTCAAAGGCACTTATTTATTTAGCAGAACCTACTAATCGGACGAGTACTGGTGAGAGAGATATTCAGCACACTATCTAGATAGTGCCTCAGAATATCTCCTCTCACCACCATGGCAGTGTTTGGAGAGGACAGGGTAGTCCATGGGCAGGGCAAGGATGGTCCAAGAAGTTATCTGGTTAGCAGTGATTTTCACTCTGTTAACTGGATAAGAAACCACAAAGTTAGGCCAGACCAGATGTATTCCACGCTTTAAGAAAGGTGGAAGGAAGGCCAAAAAACTGCCAGCATGGCCTAATGGTGAAGTCAAAAAGGCTGTTATAGCTAAATGAAAATCTTTCAGAAATGAAAGAGAGAGCCAAATAACAAAAACAGGAAAAACATAAGTACTGGCAAGTTAAATAAATGCAAAGCATTGATAAGGCAGGCAAAGACAGAATTTGAAAAGAAGCTTGCCAAGGAAGCAAAAGCATATAATAAAAACATTTTCAAGTACATTCATAACAAAACACCTGTGAGAGAGCCAGTTGAACCATTAAATGATAGAGGGATAAAAGGGGCACAAAGAGAGGACAAGGCCATAGCGGAGACACTGAATGAATTCTTTGCTTCAGTCTTTATAGAAGAAGAAGTAGGAAACTTACCCATGCTTGAAACAATATTTAAAGTTGATGTATCAGGGGAAATGAAACAAATCTTGATAAATCAGGAAGGTGTCATAAGTTTTTTGATAAACTAAAGATCAGAAAATCACCTGACCAGATGGCATACATCCCCAGGGTGCTGAAAGAACTGAAATATGAGATTTCAGACCTACCTTTAATAATCTGTAAACTATCCTTAAAATCATCTGTAGTACATGAGGATTGGAGAGTGGCTAATGTAACACCAATTTTTAAAAAGGGTTCCAGGGGTGATCCGGGAAACTACAGACCGGTGACTTTGATGCTTGCACCAGCCAAAATATTAGAAACCATTATAACAAAAAAAATTTGAACATTTTATTTATTTTATTTATTTAGCTGTATTTAGCTGTATTTAGATTTTATTTATTTAGCTGTAACATGTAGATAATCATGGCTTAATGGCAGAAAGTCAATATGGATATAGCCAAGGAAAGTCTTGTCTCACTAATCTGTTATATTTTTTTGAAGGTATGAATAAACAGATGAAATCCATGGTGCTAGCACAGGTATCTCAGAACATGGCCAGAAGGGGCGGACCAGGGGCATGGTCAGCCGTAGAGATGTATAAAGCATATTCAGGAAAAGTCCGTGTATGTATTAAGTGTTTCCCAGAAATGTCCACATTATTCCTGCTGAAATGTGGAATAAGGCCAAGACTTAGAAAAAATTCTGCTTTTCTCTGCAATGCATCTGTCACAAACCCTCACAGACTTAGGCCAATTCCAGCGCAAGCTAAGAACTTCCCTCTTTTTGGAACACTTTGGCACAGACTCTTAGCCACCCTCCAACACATCCTCACATGTACAGTATATCATGCAGCACCAATTCAGCTCTATGTAAATAGTTATGTTACACTCAGTTAAGTTATTTATTGTTCCCTATGTTCGATGTAAGTTACTTGTTCTTTTGTTCCATGTAAACTGCTGTGACTGGCAGATACAGCGGTTTAAAAAAGTTGCTAAATAAATTGAAGAATGGATGTGAAAGTATGTTTTGAACTGGTGTGACTATAGTCTGGAAAAAAGCAAGATGCAGTTGCAAGGTACAGAGAGTAGAGGTGGGAGAATGTTGGAAGTATGGACACATTAATAAACACTCTTACAGAAATATTAAGAAGACCAATAGTGTTTTTTCTGGCTATGCTTAAATGTACTGTTTGTGCTAAAGGAGCCAATCTAGGGGATCCTAACAATTCCCATGTTCTAAAAAAGGTGACTGCTGATGTAGGGATAGAATGGGCATGAGCAGGGAAAGGATTCTTGTTTGGCTGAGAAACAGAGATCATATATTTAGTCCTGGTACCAATGCTACTATGTTATGTCATAGCTGTTATGTATAGGTTCAAGGCATCCTTTTGACAGAGTTATGTTGTTGTGACAGAAAGTGAAAGTGTGTGTGTGTGAGTGTGTTTTGAGGGGTGTCTGGGATTTGGTGTGCTCATCTGCATGCAGGGGGGACATGAAAGCCTGGCCAGTACCTGTACCATATGGATGATTGCAGTGTCACCAGGTGCCAGTGTGATCGAGCAGACAAAACCAGAGAGCTCAGTATAGCTAAGTGTTAAAACATATCCCTGTGTCAGGAACTCTCAGAATAATGCACATTTTGTGGGACCTATGGTGTTGCTTTTGAGCATGAATTAGTACTGTTTGCATTGCTGAATGCTCTTATTCTGAGGGTCCCTTATTGACAGGGATATGTTTTGACATTTGCCATAGGGAACCTATGTGATTCCTTATGGATTATTTTTCATAGGATACTCTAATAAGATCTGATATTGTTAGCAGTGTGATAGGACAGCCATACATCCGCTGTGCCAGGCACTGGAGACATGACTGATGTTGTGCCAACATTCCCCAGATTGAACCATTCGGCCTAAATCCCTACCCAGACCTGGATCAATGAGAGCTGCGAGAGTATTGATATATCTGGAGTCTAGCTACTTGATGTGATGGCACAGGGATCTTCCTTCCCATGCCCACATAAGCCTTAGGGGAGCAGTGCCTCAAAGCTGGCTGTGGGAAGGCGGATAGGGTTGCCCCACAGGTAACAGATGTATACAGACCGACATACGCCACGATGGGACAGATGTAGCTGCTGTGAGAAATGCCAGTACCCAGGTAGGTGGGCCTCAGGTGTCATAGCCAGAAGACCCTACTACTACTGATCATTTGTAGAGCGCTAAAATAAAATAAAATAAATAAATAAGGCATACGCAGCGCTGCACAGACACACATAAAAGATGGTCCCTGCTCAGCAGAGCTTACAATCTAGTCAAGACAGACAACACAGCAGCTGTGGACAGATTACATCCAGGGGGAATGGTAAGAACACACAAAGGAGCTTACATCCAACAGCAGCAACAAAGAGGTGAGCGCTCAGCCTGGATTTAAGAAGGGCCAGAGATGAAGCCTGACGTACAGACTCAGGAATGTTCCAGGCATAAATAAGGAACAGCAAGGTGAAAGGAGCGATGTCTGGATTTGGCAGTAGAAGAGAAGGGCACAGATAAAAGCAATCTGACAGAAGAGTGGAGTTCCCGGGGAGGGATGTAGGGAGAGAGCAGCAGAATGAGTGCACTTATAGGCCATATGCACAAAAAGGGCATACATTTGTTGCTCAGCAATATTATGCATTCTTTGGGGAATTGCAATGTTAGTTCCGGGTTTTGTGCACTTGATAAGGGTACTCTTAAGAGTTTCATCTCTGAGAATTCCTCTGACAGGTCAAACTGGTAAAGAGCCTCTCCTGCCACCCTCTTTGGGTGCAGAACCTCCTCATATACAGAACATTCACTCCCTGGAGCCTGGCCTTCTCCAGGATTCATTTCAACTTTCACTTTTCTCAGCAAGTCAATATTGAAATTCCATGGTGACATGGAGTATGGAGACTATTTCCTTTCCTTATGTAAGCTGTTTCTCAGTCTTTCCAGCAGATATTCAGACTGTGGTGGTCAGTGTTTAGCAGTTTTAAGTGTGTTTGTAGAGATGACCACGGCAGGAATCACTAGGGCCAATTCCTAATGCCACATAGCATTTGATGCAAGGTATGACCTGATATACATGTTCATATTTACATTCTCTTATGCCATATTAGGGTGCAGTGGGATTACCTAACACTTTTGAGGACATGAGGAGAACTGGTATATGTCTAGTGTGCATCAGCAAACTACTGTCTGTGATGAGCAGTTGGGAGATGCATGGGTTTTCCCGAGGGGTGTGGCATTCGCGGGTACATCGTGGGGACAGGCAGGATCTGAAATGCGTACCTTTTCTGAAAATGGTGGGAACGGGGACATCCACAATGTGTGCATGGGCCAGCTGAATAGCACTTTGCCTGTGCCATGCTGACCATGTCTATCTCCCTGATTCCGGACCCGCAGGCACATCCAGGCCCATGGATGTGGAATTAGGTTCAAATGACAGCCATTTTAGATTTAGACATGTCCGCGGGCCGAATGTGCGCGTTATAGAATTGCGCTCTTAGAGAAAAACAACCCAAACTACAGTTACAAAATTCAAGGTTCCACATTAGGAATCACCGCTCAGGAAAAGCATTTGGGCTTTGAAACCCTCTGCCCAGTGTGCAGCTGTGACCAAGAACGCAAATAGAATGGTAGGAATCATAAGAAAAGGAATAGAAAATAAAACCAAGAATATTATGATGCCTCTGTATCGCTCCATGGTGTGACTGCACCTTGAATATTGTGTGCAATTCTGGTCGCTGTATCTTAAATAGAATATATAGCAGAATTGGAAAAGGTACAGAGAAGAGCGACCAAAATGGTAAAGGGGATGGAAGGATATCACTAAGAGGAAATGCTTAAAAGGTTAGGACTCTACAATTTGAAAAAGAAATGGATGAAGGGAGATATGATAGAGGTCTATAAAATAATTACTGTGTAACACAATTTTTGTTCCTGGGTAGTGACTGTTAGTTTCTAATTGCTTATAACATAAAAGTATGGAAGATGGTTATAATTTTCATTAAATTTTGCTTTTGTGAACAGGAGATTGATATTTGTGAAATTTACATATTCCCATTGTTAAAACAGGCTTACTTGTGCTTTTTTGTTCACATAATTTATTTATTATTTATTTATTTATTTATTGCAATCTTTTATATACCGCGCTATTCGGTATCAGCGCGGTTTACATGAAAACAAAATCAGCAGAATGACAAGCTGTTCTGTGTTTACAGAGAACAGGTGTAAAAACTTGGGTAACATAGGGTAACTATTTACAAGTATTAATTACTGTCAGTTACGTTCCATGTAAACCGTCTTGAATTGTAGAAAGACGGTATATAAAAACAGTTAAATTTATTTATTTATTTAGCTGCATTTATATCCTGCTTTTCACCGGGTCAAAGCGGTTGGGGGATACATTTAACACGAGGGGGATATGAGACACATACACTAATACTTACAGGGAACATGGGCTATGGAGGGTTAAGTGGCTTGCCCAAGACCACAAGGAGCACCTGTGGGACTAGAAACCCCAGTCCTTCCGGCCCAAGGTTGCTGTCCTCTAGTGGGATTTGAACCACCGACCTTCCGGCCTGTAGTACCTTGCTCTAACCACTAGGCCACTCCTCCCTATAAATATAAATAAATAATTATATACAAGTGTCATGACAAAATCACAGTGATCCTAGATATTGTACTGAGCAGGTTGATGAGGCTATCTGATAATGAAGGTGTGGCTATTTTGTTGGTGGAATTGGATTGGGGTATTGCTGAGTGGGTAGTATTTGAGGAATAGGTGATATTTGAGTGCTTTCCTGAACTGGGTTAAGTTGGTGATAGCATGAATGTTCGATGGTAGAGCATTCCAGCATCTTGGGGCACAAAATCTGAATGCCCTGTTTGCTGTTGTCTGGGCGCATTTTGTTACTGCTTTCAGAATTATTAGCGTGTTTATTGCTGTCGGTCTTCTGGATCTATTAGGTGGAATGGCGTGAATGAGTTCAGTTAGTGAGGAGGATGAAAGGCCATTGATGGCCTTGAAGGTCAACAATAAGGTCTTGAAAACGAGCCTTCCACATAAAAAACACAACATATATTATTTACTTATATTTAAGTAATTCAAGAAAGGCCATAAAACATTTAGAAGTGAGTAGATTTTTGACATTTACGATTATATTGCAAATCACTTTTACGAATAAGCCCCCAGAAGTAGTCTCTCATCATGTTCTCGTCATACTGTCCTTGGTAGCGGCGTTCAAATTCCAGTACATCCTGGTGGAAACGTTTGCCTTGTTCCTCTGAGTATGCTCCCATGTTCTCCTTGAATTTATCAAGATGAGCATCAAGGATATGGACTTTGAGAGACATCCTTCAGCCCATTTTGCTGTATTCTTAGCCAGAGTCTAAACCAGCTCTACATAGTTTTCAGCCTTGTGATTTCCCAAAAAGCCATGAACCACTGCAACAAAGCTGCTAGTAAGCTGCTTGGGAAATTCCATGCACTCAAGAATCTTTGTTATTTGTGGTCCAAAAAAGATACCAGCTTTGACCTTTGCCTCAGTCAGTTTAGGGAAGAAGTCTTGAAGGTACTTGAAGGCTGTCGACTCTGTCTCTAGAGCTGTGACAAATTGTTTCTTAAGGCCCAATTTGATGTGCAGTGGTGACATCAGCATCTTCTGTGGTCCCACTTCATGTTCTTTGTCTCAACAGAAAATTCAGTTTGCTGTGGCCAGTCCCGCTTGTGGTAATGCTCCGCAATGTCCCTGCTGTCCCAAAGACAAAGATAGCAGGGAAATTTGGTAAAACTGCTTTAGAGACCTATCAGAAATGCCACCATTATAAAGTCTCTGATAACCTCCCAGCCATACTCAGCATACTTCAAGGCTTCTAGCAAGGTCTTGATGCTGCTGTAATTTTCTTTGAGGCTCACTGAGTGAGCTAGGGGAAGAGACAGGTACTTGTTCCCGTTATGTAGCAGCACGACTTTGAGGCTCCTGGAAGAGTTGTCAATGAACAGGCACCACTCCTTCGGGTTACATGCAATTCCAATAGTGTCTAACAGGCCGGTCACATTGTGGCAAAAGCAGAGCCCAACTTGACTAGTGAAGAAGCTAGAAAAAGTGTGGTGATGCTTCCTTTGACCTGTGACTTGCACACTTTCATCCAACAAGTTACACTGCTTGAACCTGGATGTCAAAAGCTCAGCATTGAACTTGGTGAGACCAAGAACTTTGACCAAGTCATTGATGTCATTTTGGTTCAGGTAGTAAGAGTGTCTCTCCTCAGCTCCACCTCTGATATTGTAATCTACATTTGCAACGTCTTCTTCATTTTGTGAATTGTTGCTTTCTCTGCAGAGGAGTGGGTACAGGGAGCTCTGGGCAGTGTGGCACTGGGGTAATGGATGAAAGAATGCTCAAATACATGACGGAAGGAGCATTCTTGCCAGTCCAATGTTTGGAAGGATCCACCATGCAGAAGTAGCAATTGCTGAAGTGCTCAAGTGGTCGGTGGGTTCCTGCCAAATTCTTGGGATAGCAAACTTCATGACTCTCTTTTCCTTTCTGTACCATCCTACCAAAGAAACAATAAAAATGTGGAAATAAGAAGATAATTATATATACAATTATGATGAAGCAATTAATTTGAATTAATGATGTTCTTGCTAAATATTTCATACATTATGTAAAAATTCAGTAAAAATAAAGATTTTATAGCATAAAATACCACAGTCTAAGTCAGCATCAATTGTCCATCTTACCTTCCAGATTTTTCTTGTAGTGCTCACAAGTAAAATGAGGCGCCCAGGGTTTATCCTGATCTCCAACAGGCATGCTGCAATATGCCTTGTAAACTTCACACGTCTTGGCAGATGCTTTCATGGAGTACCTTTTCGCTTTTGTCTTGATAAAATCACCACAGACATAGCAAAATGTGTCTGCCAGATGCTTACAGCCTCTTGATGCCATGCCAGTCCACTTAAGAAGCTATAATGAAAATAAACTGGTGAGCTTAAAACATGTGTTGCTGTTGCTCGTCCTAGGTTTCCAGTCAGTAAGGAGGCTGCTGAACGACTGTGCTCACTCCGCACAAATCCATTGTTTATATAGACGCGAGGCAGAAGTGACGTTGTAACAGTCACCAAAGGCTTTTATTAAAAGTTCTCGAAAGTTATACAAAGTTCCAAAAGTTTTGCAACATTCTGGAAAGCTCTAGAAAGTTCTAGAATTTTCCAAAAGGTACTCCAAGTTTACTTTGCATTAAATCTATCTAGAATGTCCTGCAAAATAGGTAATTTTCAAAAATAGCACTCTGGTCCCAAAAGTAATATTTGTGGGCCATAATTACCATTTTCTATGGGTTTGAGATATAACATATTGGAAAATAATACTTATTACCCAGGAACAGGAAAAAAGTAAAAATTTGTTACACAGTGAATGAATGTAGTGGAATGGGTAAACGTAGAGCAGTTGTTTACTCCTTCAAAAAGTAGAAAGACTAGAGGACATGCAATGAAGTTACAAAGTAGCACATTTAAGACTAATTGGAGCAAATATTTTTTCACTCAATGCATAATCAAACTCTGGAATTCGTTACAGGAGGATTAGACACTATTGACCACAATCTTCTCCTTGATACTCTGTCCTCGTTTAGTTTTAAGGGTTCTGTACTATCCTGGTTCTCCTCTTATCTCTCCCATCGCTCTTTCAGTGTTTGCTCTGGTGGATCCTCCTCTGCTGCTATCCCGTTCTCAGTTGGTGTACCCCAAGGATCTGTCTTGGGTCCACTCCTTTTCCCTTAGTGCACTCATCTCTTCCCATGGCTTTTAGTACCATCTTTATGCTGATGACTCCCAGATTTACCTCTCTACACCTGAAATCTCTCTGGCAATCCAGACCCGGATCTCTGCCTTTCTGACATTGCTGCTTGGATGTCTCATTGTCGCTTAAAATTGAACATGGTCAAAACTGAGCTTCTTATTTTTCCCCCTAAAACCTCCTCTCCCCTTCCTCTTTTCTCAGTATCTGTGACTAATTCTCTACTCCTCCCTGTTTCCTCGGCTCACAACCTTGGGGTCGTATTTGACTCCTTTCTCTCCTTCTCCAAACACATCCATCTGATAGCTAAGACCTGCTGTTTCTTCCTCTATAACATCAACAAAATCCACCCATTCCTTTCTGAACACACTACTAAGACACTTATCCACTCCTTAATCACCTCCCGTCTGGACAATTGTAACGTACTCCATGCTGGTCTCCCTCTGAATCATCTCTCTCCCCTTCAATCTGTTCAACACTTTGCTGTGCGGCTAATCTTCCACCAGCCTTGTCAAGGTCATATTATCCCTCTTCTCTTCCAGTTCAAGATTCTCCTGCTGACTTATAAGTGCATTCACTCTGCAGCTCCTCACCACCTTTCCTCTTTTATACCTCCCTACACTCCTCCCTGGAAACTCCGCTCTTCTGGCAAATTGCTTCTATCTGTGCCCTTTTCTTTGCTAACTCCAGATTTTTGCTCCTTTCACCTTGCTGCTCCTTATGGCTGGACAAACTACCTGAGTCTGTATGTCAGGCGCCTTCTCTGGCCCCTTTCAAACCCAGGCTGAAAACTCACCTCTTTGCTGCCGCTTTCGGATCTTGACTCACCTGATCTCGTTTGTGTATCCTTACCATTCCCCCTAGATGTATCCCTCTCTACACTACTCTGTTGTCTGTCTTGACTAGATGGTAAGCTCTGATGAGCAGGTACTCTCTCTTACATGTCTTACAGTGCTGCATACATCTTGTAGCGCTATACAAATGCTCAGTAGTAGTAGTAGTAGTAATGTAGTAAAAGCTGTTAGTATAGCTGGGTACAAAACAGGTTTGAATGGCTTCCTGGAGGAAAAGTCCATAAACCATTATTAAAGAAGACTGGGGAAATCCACAATTTACCCTGTGACAAGCAGTATGGAATGTGTATACCTTTGGGACCTCAACAGGTACTGGAGACTTGGCATGGCCACTGATGGCAAAAGAATACTGAGCTTGATGGACACTTCGTCTGACCCAGTATGGCATATCTTATGTTCTTATGGCCACAAAATAGCAGGCCTAATTTCATGCAATTTTGCCACTCAGATATAAACTGAATATTGCCTTTTTCTGGACAGCCTGCAGCAGTCACTGCTGAAACCACGGCGGCCAGCATCTAAATAAACACTGACCACCACAGTCTGAATATCTGCTGGAAAAACTGAGAAAGAGTTTGTATAACGAAAGGGAATAGTCTCCATACTCCATGTCACCATGGAATTTCAATATTGGCTTGCTGAGAAAAGTGAAAGTTGAATGAAGGAGAAGGCCAGGCTTCAGGGAGTGAACCTTTGTATAGGAGGAGATTCTGCACCCAGAGAGAGTGGCAGAAGGGACTCTTTACAGGGCCGGCCTGTCCATTGTGCAAGAATGTTGTTCACACAGGGTCCCGTGCTTCAGGAGGCCCCGAGTGAACTTCATTTTTACACAATGGGTGTCTTCAGAGGTGAGCTGGGAAGCCCACGCGAGTCCCTGGTTTACCTCTGTACGGCCGCCAGCGTTAAGAGTGGTGTTTTCCCTCACGCTGGTGGCTGTATTACTGTGAAGTGCAGGAGTGCCAGGAAATGCCCTTTAACCTCTCCTGGCATTCAGCACACTTCACAGTAACACAGCCGCTAGCGTGAGGGAAAACACTGCTCTTCATGCTGGTAGCTGTGTAGTGGTGAGCTGGGGCTTCATGTGGGCTTCCCCGGCTCCCTCTGCAGCAGCCTAGACATCTGCGGGGCTCTTCAGGAGGGGGGTCTAGGATAGCACAGGTAACGCAAATGGGGGGCTAGGATTGTAAATGGGCTGATGGGGGGCTTGGACTGGAAATGGGCTGCTGGGGGACTGGGCTAGGACTGGAAATGTGCTGATGGGGAAGGGGACTTGGACTGGAAATGGGCCGATGGGGGGCTTGGATTGGAAATAGGCTGATGGGGGACTGGGCTAGGACTGTAAATGAGCTGATGGTGACTGGAATAGGACTGGAAATGGCTGATGGGGGCTAGGACTGGAAATGAGCTGATGGGGGGCTACACTTGGAAATGGGTGGATGGGGGGCTGGAATAGAACTGGAAATAACTGATGAAGGGCTAGAACTGGAAATGGGCTGATGTGGAAGGATGGGAGAATGGAACTAGAAGGGAGCAGATGCTGGGTGGGGCTGGAACTAGAAGGGAGCTAATGTTGGGGGAGGACTAGAAGGACATGGGGCTGAGGGAGTGAGGTTGGAGAGGGGAAAAGATATTTTGTGTGGGAGGGAAGAAAAATCTACGATTGGCTGGGTATTGGGAGAGTAAATGGGGATTGAGGATGGAAGGGTGAAATTTGAGTGAATGAAAAAGAAATAAAGAAAGAAATGGAGGAAAGAGCAAAAGGGGAAGATCAGTATGTTAAAGGAGATGTAGAGAGAGAATGGGAAAAAATCTAGAAGAGAAAAGAAAGGACAAATGGACAGCAGACAATGGAGAGTTAGCCGAAGACATGAAGAAACCAGAAGAAAGTGAGTGGAGCAATTGCAACTGAAAAATAAAATGCCCAAACAACAAAAGGTAGAAACATATTTTTTTTATTTTGAATTTATTAACTGGAATATATCAGCTCTGGGAAATGTGCATTGCTAACGTCTTTGCGGTTTTGTTTAGTACAAGAGGAAATTAATTTATAGTTTTATTTCTCCAGTGTTGTTGTATGGCCTCTGGGGTTTCTTTCTGTTTCTAAATTATGATCCCTTGTTCTTTGTTCGGTGAAGGTCTATGTTCTGCGTGTGTAACCGAGCTAAGGTATTTTGTTTATGTAGTTTCTATTTGTTAGTGCCACTTGTTCTCTTTCCCTAGTAGAAGATGTATTAGAATTCTCTGAGATGTATTGATCTAATATTTGCAGTGTTGACTTTTGATAGGTAGGGTTTGGTGCTTTGTGAGTCCTGATAGTGCCGTTATGATACAGCGGGTTTACTGTGGGTTCTAAATGGTCAGTGTTTATAGTACTTCCTAATGTGCCTGGCGGTTGGCACTGGAGTATAGTAATGTAGAAATCTGGTAGTCTTTCTTTATCAAGACACTCATTAAGAGGCATGTTAACATTATGCAAATATTTAAAACATAGAAACATAGAAAAATGACGACAGAAAAAGACCACATGGCCTATCTAGTCTGACCTTCCATATCAAAAACTAACAAATCGGTTCTTCAAAGAACACTCTAGACAATAAATACTTAAGAAAAAGTGCTCCAATGTCTAGCGATGAGAATACAATAAATTGGTGAAAAAAGGTCTCAGACTAACATGGGGTGATCTGTTAGGTCATAATTCGCCCAGTCTGAAGATCCCCCTCATTTGCATCAAGGACCTTATATATTTTCACCCTTAACTCTCCTATCTTATCATTTTCTTGTTTTTTTCTTTTTATCAAAATTTTAACATGTGTATAGAATATGTCCACATGAAACGAGTCTCTTTTCCAAAAGTTAACAAAAGATGTGCTTATCTTATTGAAGATTGAACCCCAACGCCAACTCCCAGCGCTTATGCGTTTCACCGACTCATGCGGTTTCCTCGGGGGGTGTGATGAGGCACTTGTGAACATACAAGATCTCAAGATCCGGACACTCCGACACCTTCGCTCCTTGCTTGATCCTGAGGACTTCCGGACTATATTCCAAGCTTTAACCCTACCGCACCTCGACTATGCTAATGCCATTTTTCAAGGCCTCCCACACTCCACTTTAAACCCTTTACAACTTGCCATGAACACCGCTGCCAGAGTCCTCTACGGAGCATCAAGAAGAGACCATGTAACACCTATTCCAAAGCAGCTTCACAGGCTCCCCATACATGGGAGACTGTTGTTCAAGACCTTATTACTCACCTTCAAGGCTATCAAAGGCATCACCTCCTCCTCATTAATAGACCTCATTCAGACCGTTCCACCCAACAGATCTAGGAGAACGATATCTACAAACACGCTAGTAATCCCTAAGGCAGCAACAAAATGCTCACTAGCGACGTCTAACAGGGCTTTCAGCTTCTATGCCCCTAAGTCAGGGGTTCTCAACCCTGTCCACGGGACCCACCTAGCCAGTCGGGTTTTCAGGATAACCACAATGAATATGTATGAGAGAGATTTTCATACACTGCCTCCTTTATATGCAAATCTCTCCCATGCATATTCATTGTGGTTATCCTGAAAACCCGACTGGCTAGGTGGGTCCCAAGGAATGGGTTGAGAACCCCTGCCCTAAGTGCTGGAACACATTACCACCGGAGATTCGGGCTGTCACCGATCTAACTCTTTTCAGAAAGGCACTCAAATCCCACCTATTCCCCCAATATTACCAGACCAACCAAACACCGACCTGACCGCCCTTCCCCTTTTGAACACCTGTTCCACAGGACCCAACTCAATCTAAGAATAAATCCTGCTGTATATACATGTAAATACATATGTAAATAGTCTCAGTTAACAATTTCCCCCTTGTTTATCCAAGTTCTCATACCTGTTCTATGTAAAACCAAACAGCTTGTTGTTCTGGTCTATTGTTATATTGTAAACCGCGCTGATGCTAAATAGTGCGGTATATAAGAGCCTGTAATAAATAAATAAATAAATACAATGAAACTTTCAGACTTTCAACTCTTTTACGAATTTTCAATAGCGGCTGTCAAATTTCCAATTTTTAAATTTTCTGAAAGAAAAAGACAATAGTCTAACATCGCAATTTCTCTAGATTTAAATAGATTATATCCATTGGCAAACCATTTAAGACTGAATGAAGAGCTAACATACCTGAAGTTCTTCAGATCGTGAATCCTATATTCTAAAGAAAATGCCTTTTTATGGGGGAATTTGAACAACAGTGGATACAGTCATCACCATATCAGCAAAACATTAAGTGTTGGAGTAGATTCATTGATAATATTTTTTTATTATGGGTGGGAGAACAACGACAGACGAGTTTTTGAGTTGGTTAAATCAACGAGATAACTGTATACAGTTCACATCCTCATACCACAAAGATCAAATAACTTTTTTGGATGTGGTTATTAAGAAAGGAGATCGCACATGGATAACTTTGATTCATCGGAAGCCGACTGATAGAAATGCTTTCTTGCACTATGATAGTGTTCATCCAATTAAATTGAAAAACAGTTTACCCTTTTCACAATTTTTGCATTATAGACGCAATTGTTCTGAAGATATAGATTTTAAAAAACAATCTAAGATCTTGAGGCAAAATCTACAACATAGAGGCTATCCACCCTCGGTGATCAGAGGAGCATATAAAAGAGCTTTTTTCAACAACAGAAATTTACTTCTACATAGCACCAATGAACTTCAACAAGATGTGGAGAAAGTAAATTTGATAACAAAATACTCTCCATATAGTTTTCAGATTAAAAAGATTTTGAAAAGACATAGTAATGTAATAAAACTGATTCCTGGATTGGAGGACAAAACTATCCGATGCGTATGGCAACAACATAAAAATTTGAAGGAACTTCTTAGTCCAGCCGAGTTGCGACCAATAGAAAATCTACAGATCGCAGATCCTCCTGGTCATACTAAATGTGGCAGTTGCAGAATTTGTGACGTTACTCTAGAATTAATTGAGTTTAGATATCATGACAAACTTTATCATTTGAAACAACGAACGTCCTGTGGGTCGTCTTATGTAGTATATGGCATTCAATGCCCTTGTCACCTATTATACATAGGTAAGATCATCCGCTCTTTTAAATTGCGAATGGGTGAACATCGGAGTAAATTGCGCTGTAAAAGAAGAGAAGTGCTGATAGTGGAACACTGTCTGGCTTTAAATCATCCATTTGAAGAGCTTCGTTGTTTCTGCATAGACCAAGTATGCACAGGTTCTAATGGAAGAACTAGGGATCAGAGCATATTATTCTGTGAACAGCGCTGGATTTATCACCTTCAAACAGTCCACCCTAATGGTCTGAACGCACAAATTGAATGGACAAGCTGTGTGTGATTCGCAGATTAGGTTTCATGATTTACAGCTAGTTCACGTATTGAACTTTAACATCAACATTCAAACACATAACAAAGGATGTCATGATAATTATTTAAATTCAGTTGAGAAACCAATCCCTTTAAATGCGCCATCTGTAGCTGCCAGTCCGCATGCGCGGCGTTTTTCTTAGAATGTAGGATTCACAATCCGAAGAACTTCAGGTATGTTAGCTCTTCATTCAAACAGTCTTAAATGGTTTGCCAATGGATATAATCTATTTAAATCTAGAGAAATTGCGATGTTAGACTATTGTCTTTTTCTTTCAGAAAATTTAAAAACTGGAAATTTGACAGCCGTTATTGAAAATTCGTAAAAGAGTTGAAAGTCTGAAAGTTGTCATTGTATGTTCACAAGTGCCTCATCACACCCCCCAAGGAAACCGCATGAGTCGGTGAAACGCATAAGCGCTGGGAGTTGGCGTCAGGGTTCAATCTTCAATAAGATAAGCACATCTTTTGTTAACTTTTGGAAAAGAGACTCGTTTCATGTGGACATATTCTATACACATGTTAAAATTTTGATAAAAAGAAAAAAACAAGAAAATGATAAGATAGGAAAGTTAAGGGTGAAAATATGTAAGGTCCTTGATGCAAATGAGGGGGATCTTCAGATTGGGCGAATTATGACCTAACAGATTACCCCATGTTAGTCTGAGTCTTTTTTTCACCAATTTATTGTATTCTCATCGCTAGACACTGGAGCACTTTTTCTTAAGTATTTATTGACCTTCCATATCAACAACTACAACACTCCCCTTTTTTCCTTCAGAGATCCTCTGTGCTTGTCCCATGCTTTTTTGAATTCAGTTACTGTCCTCATCTCTACTACCTCCACTGGGAGACTATTCCACGGATCCACTACTCGTTCCATAAAGAAATATTTCCACATATCACTCCTGAATCTATCTCCCTTCACCCTCATCCCATGTCCCATGTGCATTTATGCCACAGAGCTATTTAAGCGTCTCAATCATATTACCACTATCCCGCCTTTCCTCTAAGGTGTACATATTAAGATCCCTAAGTCTGTCCTCATATGCTTTATAAAAAAGACCACAAACCATTTTAGTAGCCACCCTCTGTACCGACTCCATCCTGTTTATATCCTTTGGAAGGTTCGGTCTCCAGAATTGCACACAATACTCTAAATGAGGTCGCACCAAAGACTTATACAGAGGCACTATCACCTCCTTTTTTCTGCTAGCCATTCCTCTCCATATGCACCCAAGCATCCTTCTAGGTTTTGCTGTCACCTTTTCTACCTGTTTAGCTACTTTAAGTTCATCAGATACAACCACGCCTAGGTCCCGCTCTTCTTCTTTTTTTTTTTTTGTAATTTTATTTATAGAATCTGAATACATAGATACAAGGAAAAAAAACAAATAAGAAAAATTATACATTTTTGTATCGCACAAACTCATGTATCAAAACTAGTCAACATCAAGGGGGGTGTGGTTTAAAATGTAAGAAATAAAACCTAAATGGTCCTGAATATTAACAAAAGACTCCTAATTCTAGCAGAGTCAAGAAAACAATTTACAGAAAAAAGAAAAAAAAGGGTCCCTATGTCCTACTCCAAAAAAGTAACCAAATGATCCACTTCAAGAAATGCATATCTTTTGCCCTGAAACCAAATATGGCACTTGCAAGGAAATTTAAGGTAAAAAGATGCCCCCAGGGCTAAAACCCGTGGACGCAGTTCCAAAAAGGCCTTACGTCGCTTCTGAGTTGCCCTGGAGACATCAGGAAAAATTTGTATTGCTTGGCCTTTTCTACCTGTTTAGCTATTTTAAGATCATCAGACACAACCACGCCTAGGTCCCGCTCTTCTTTAGTGGACAAAAGTACTTCATCCCCTATACTATACTGCTCTCTTGGATTGCAGCAGCCCAAATGCATGACCTTGCATTTTTTAACATTAAATCCCAGCTGCCAAATTATAGACCATTCTTCAAGCTTAGCTAGATCCCTCCTCATGTTATCTACACCTTCCTGGGTGTCTATTCTATTGCAAATTTTGGTATTATCTGCAAAGAGGCAAACTTTATCCGACAGCCCTTCCGCTATATCACTAACAAAGATGTTGAAAAGAATCGGACCAAGGACAGATCCCTGGGGCACACCACTTGTAACTTCCTTCTCCTCAGAGTGAGCTCCATTTACCTGTACTCCCACTCAACCAATTTCTAAACCAAGCAGTAACTTTAGGATCCATCCCTAGGGTGCTCAGTTTGTTTATAAGTCGCCTGTGAGGAACGGTGTCAAAGGCTTTACTGAAATCTAAATACACCACATCTAGGGCTCTCCATTGGTCCAACTCCTTGGTCACCCAGTCAAAGAAATCAATCAAATTTGTCTGACAAGACCTCCCTCTGGTGAATCTATGCTGCCTCAGATCCTGTAATCCGCTGGACTCCAGAAACCTTACTATTTTCTCTTTCAGCAGCGATTCCAATATAATTTATTCACCACCAAAGTTAAACTAACTGGACTGCAGTTTTCAACCACATCCTTATTTCCATGTTTGTGTAAAGGCACCACATAAGCCTCTCTCCAGTCCTTTGGCACCACTCCCGACTCCAACGAGACATTGAAAAGGGCAGTCAGTAGAGCTGCTAGAACGTCCCCAAGTTCCCTCAGTATTCTAGGGTGTATCTGATCCGGTCCGGTCCCATCGCTTTGTCTATTTATTTTTATTTTATTTATTTAGCTGTATTTATATCCCGCTTTTCACCGGGTCAAAGCGGTCAATTGGGGGATACATTTAACACGAAGGGATATGAGACACTTACAGGGAACATGGGCAATGGAGGGTTAAGTGGCTTGCCCAAGACTACAAGGAGTGTCTATAGGACTAGAAATCCCAGTCCGTCCAGCATGAGATTGCTGTCCCCAGGTGGGACTTGAACCCCTGGCCCTCTGGCCTGAAGTACCTTGTCCTAACCACTAGACCACTAGAACACGTCTAATTTAAGTTTAGCTAGTTTCTCACGAATACAATCTTCTGAAAATTGTTCAAGATGCCCCTTGCTTCTGTTCCTGTTCCTGGTTCTTCATCTGTGAACACAGAACAGAAATATTTGTTAAGCAATTCCGCTTTATCCTCATCAGCTTCTACATATTCTTCCCCTTCACCCTTGAGTCTGGCAATACCACTTTTGACCTTCCTCTTCTCACTAACATATCTGAAAAATGTCTTATCCCCCCATTTTATTGCATTGGCTATTTCCTCCTCTTTTTGAATCTTTGCTTTCCTGACTACTTTGCTAGCTTCTCTAAGTTTTTCCAAATATAGATGCCTGTCTTCCTCTCTCTGTGATCTCTTGTATTTCATGAAGGCCTCCCTCTTTTTATTCACCTTTTCAGCTACTTCTTTTGAAAGCCATAACTGTCTCCTTTTCCTTTTACCTTTATTTACCATTCTAATGAAAAGGTTGGTTGGCCTTAAAATATCACCTTTCAGTTTTGCCCACAGTTTTTCTACATCCCCCAGCTGTTTCCATCCCACTAACGACTCCCTGAGGTATTGGCCCATCTTGGCAAAGTTAGTTTTCCTAAAGTCTAAGAACCTCACTTTTGAATGGATTCTAACAGTCTTAGTCCTAACACTGAACCACACAATCTGGTGATCACTGGATGCAAAATGACCTCCCACTATAACATCAGAAACACTTTCACCATTGGTAAGCACCAAGTCCAGTATGGCCCCTTCATGTGTGGGGTCTGTTACCAATTGCCTGAATAGTTTTCCCTGTAGAGAATCCAGGATCTCCTTACTTCTAGATGATACTACAGCAGGAGTGTGCCAATCAATATCTGGCATATTGAAATTGCCTATAAGTAGCTCTTCCTCATTCCTAGCAATGCTGCATATGTCTTCAATTAACTCTCTGTCCATCTCTTCCTCGGAGGTCTGTATATCATGCCAATGCAAATAAATTCTCTTTCCCTCTTTCTAGTTTAACCCACAGTACCTCCTCTCTCCATTTTAAGCTCTGTAATTCCAAAGCTTTAATATTATTTTTACATATAGTGCCACTCCTCCTCCCCTGTCCTTTCTGAATATAGTATAGCCTGGTATAGTTACATCCCAGTCATGGTTTTCTGTGAATCATGTTTCTGTAATTGGCACTAAATCCAAGTCAGCCACTTCCACCAAAGCTTCAACATCAGGGATCTTATTTCCCATGCAAAGGGCATTTATACACACCGCTTTCCATATGTTACCCCTTTTATCCATTTCCATAAAGGTATTTAATGCTTCACTTATCTGGGGGCTTTCACTTACCTGGGGGCTTTCTTCACCCATCCCCAACGAATCTAGTTTAAAGCCATCTTCAGTAGATTAGCCAGTCTACTACTGAAGACGAGTCAACCTTTCTTGGACAGATGGATGCCATCTCTGCTCTACAACCCTTGGAACAGCATCCTATGGTCTAGGAAACCAAAACACTCTCGATGACACCATCCACACAGCAATGCATTCATCTCCAGGATGCGAGCCTCTCTGCCTTGGCCTTTACCCTCAACAGGGAGGATTGAAGAGAATACCACCTGTGCACCTATCTGTTTCACCCTCTGTCCCAGAGCCATGAAGTCACTTTTGATATGCTCAGAGGGATACCTGGCAGTATCATTTGTTCCGATATGGATTAGCAACATTTGGTAATAGTCAGTGGGATTGATGAGTCTCGGCAAACCCTCTGTAACATCTCGGATTTTGGCACCTGGCAGACAGCATACCTCTCTGGACATCAAGTCTGGTCAGCAGATGGACACCTCAGTACCCCTCAGAAGAGAGTCACCAACCACCACTACCCTTCGCTTCCTTGTGGTCACTGATTCTGCAACTTTGGGGTACTTGAGCTCTGGTTCCTCCCTTTCCAGGGACACTTTCACCTCCTCCACTTCAAGGGCTGCATAATGGTTCTTCAATTCAAGGGCTGGAGAAGTTGGATTGGTGATTCTGCAGGCCCTGGTGACTTGTGTCCAACCTTCGTCATTTTGTAGGCACCCATCGTCTCCTCTGCTGGAGAGCTTGGATATTGCAAGAAGCATCTCATCAATGTACTTCTCATTGTCTTGAATGCTTCTCAACCTCGCCACCTCCTCTCTGAGGTCCTCCACTTGTTTCCTGAGAGCTTCAGCATGCAGGCACCCTGCACATGGAACCAGTCTTTCAAATGGCATTGGGACCTCTGTGGACAGAGGCAGAAGCTGTAACAGGGACAACAGCTTTAGTGATATGATTTTTCCCAGCCATTGTTCTGTTAGTGGAGCTTAGGTATCTGTTAAAGCAAAAGAGAGAGATCTACCAAAGTACCAGCCGGTTTCTCAGCTGTCCTTTCAGAGAACAAGCAGTTAAATCTCTTTAATTATATTCAAAATGTGCTGTTCCAATTCCCTGTGGTTTGTTAATTGGGGAGGTGCTTATAAAGCAAGACTGATTAGGTGTCAGTAGCTTTAAAGAGCTGAGAAAGTTTCTAAAGCAGAGTTTTAAACCTACCCCACTAAAGAAAATATGTTTCCTTTTAAACTAAAGCACACAAAAAGAATGTAACTTTGTTTTAAAACTGTACCAAAACCCTTTTAAGAACTCCCAGGCAGAGAGCTAGCAATTAAAAAAAAACACAAATTCTTACCTTTGTTTGAAATGTATAGCCCCTGTTAGGAATTCCTCAACGGTGCAGGGCTCTAAAGCCTTTTATGCAGGCCTCAGCTGCTCTCATTTCTTTCACAGGCTAATCAGGCCCACTAACTCTTGATTAGTTGTCAGTAGCACCAAAGAGTTGAGAAAATTACTAAAGCAGAGTTTTAAGCCTACCCCACTAAAGAAAATATTTCTCCATTTAAACTAAAGCACCAAAAAGAATGTAACTTTGTTTTAAAAATGTACCAAAACCCTTTTAAGAGCTCCCAGGCAGAGAGCTAGCAATTAAAAAAGCCACAAATTCTTACCTTACCAAATGAGGCCCTTTATGCAAAAGAGGCTCCACAATGAGTCTTTGCACATTTTATTTATTTATTTACATTCTCTTATATACCATGCTATTCTGCATCAGTGCAGTTTACATTGAACAAACTGAAATTACATTGAACAGGGCATTATAATTTGAAGATAACTATTTTACAGGGAACATGGGCTATGGAGGGTTAAGTGGCTTGCCCAAGACCACAAGGAGCACCTGTGGGACTAGAAACCCCAGTCCTTCTGGCCCAAGGTTGCTGTCCTTTAGTGGGATTTGAACCCCTGACCTTCTGGCCTGAAGTACCTTGCCCCAACCACTAAGCACATGGCCCCACACCCCCCTTGGGCTGCCCCTGCTCTTTACCAGTATGACCTGTTAGGGGAATTCTCAGAGATGAAACCCCAAGAGTACAAAAGGTCTCATTCTTGTGCCAGAGAAGTGTCCTATATGTGCTTAGAAGAATCCTCAGTTGAAATCAGGTGCCAACAAAGGAAGGACCAACACTTGTGAGTTTTTCTAAAAGATGTCCTGATATGGATCTGTGAATCAGAAGAAACCCCTGTTGCTGATTTATGAACTAGTTTGGATTTTTTTTACTGTGTGGATTTTAACAGAAGAAGGTGTACAACTACAGTGTCTGCCAAGTTCTCACCATCAATAAAGTTTTGGGTGTATGGTTTGTGCAGAAGCTAACTAAGCGTCTTGAAACAATCCCCCCTCTTCCCCCCACCAGTGGATGAACTTGAGAGCTCCATGCAGGGCCTGCTCAAGTGGTTGTAGCACCCTGAGCCAATTTTTGCTTTTGACCCCCCCCCCCCCCCCCCCCCGCCCCCTTAGGTTCGATCTTGCAGTGCAAGCTGCTCAAACAGGAGTAAATGTTCTGCCCACTGGCTTGTTAAATGCCACCCTCCCAGTTGACTTAATTTGTGTATTCTGTGTCACTATCCATATAAATAGCATGCTGAGTATACAGACAGTGATGCCATGGTCATTGTATTATCTATTTAGGCTAGGCCTGATATTTTGCAGACCTAAACTAAATGTATAACTTACCTGAACAGTGACTGAGTATTACCATTATCTGGATAATTTTCTAGCTTACTCTTGGTTCTCCCCTAATATATCCCACAAGTATACAGATAAAATCTGGCCATTCTGCAATTAAAAAGCCTGATATTTTCTTTATATTTTTTGAAAATACACGATTAGACTAATTATGCATTTGCCAGCAAACGCCTAATTGCCTTTGAATACTAGTCTGATAGGGCATAATTATTCATTCATATAGAACAATCCCAGACTCACCAACAAAACACTCCCAACAACAGATGCAGTGGAGAAGTAGGGTGTTTCACTTTACATCTCAATATACAGCAAAATTCATTTCCAATTCTAGTCTGACATCAGTGCAACATCACTAACTCCTTCCGCAGCTAGACACTGTGCATCATAACACAAAACCTTGCAAATAGACACTCAAAACCAGCATCAAGAACTCAAATTGTACCAACCCTGCCTAGGGAAAATCAGCACTTCCCCAGTTGGAAAAGAGAACAAACTGAAGTATTATAGATTCCTAGAGAGAACCTACATCTTAACAGAATCCCTTAGTTTGGCTGTACATGCAAAACATAAACCATCACCAATTAAAGAATAGAAAACTACAAAAGACAAAAATTGAAATAGAAAACCCCAAAATCAGACACCAAACTGTGAAACATGGCAGAAAGAGGAACAGAAATGTATTTTTTTCCTGTAACAAACTATAAGCAATGCACATTTTCAAAGCTGACATTTTATTCTCTTATTTTTCCAGTTGAGTTTGTCCCAGTCTCTCTTTACTAATTCCTCATGTTGATTTTCTTCCAAGTCCTTTTCCAAGATTTCACTTCTATTTTCTGTTTGTTCACACACTCTGTCTTCTTCATTCTTTCCTTCACTACATCTCTCTCTGACATTGAGCCTTCTATTTCTCTCATTTGCCTTTTACCTATTACTTCATTCCATTCCTCTTTCTCCTTACTTCATTCTTCAGTCTTCATCTTTTCACCGTTCACCTATTTATCAGCTTTTCATTTCCTAATCTTATTTCTCTAGTCCTTCCATTCCACATCGGCGTATCTTTTTGCCAGCATCCTACCCACCCTTCTTTCACCCACTTTCTAGTCTGCTATTTCCTCCCTCTGTACTCATCTCCTCCCCAGCCTCATTTATCATCTTCTGCTTTTAATCTCTTAATCAGCTCCAGCTCATTCCCTAGTATTCATCCGATTTCCACCTCCAGGCTCTTTTTTATGTCTTATCCCCATCCATATGCACTTTCACTTCTCCCATTTTTATCCTCTTCCCCCTTCTTCAAGGAAGACCTGCCCCTTCCTGTGGCTCTCTTCTACTCCATAGCACTCTATCCTCTTCAATTGCCCCAATCCCTCCCCAAGCCCTCCAGGTTTTTCAAACCATCTCCCCTCCCCATATTTCTGCATTTGGTCTCACAACCCTACTCATAACCTCCACCCAATCTTGTCCCCACTGTCCTCTTATTCTCTGGTGAAGTTCTTAGTCCCCATGATCCCCCCAAGCAACACCAAGTACCCACTCACAATCCCATCCAAGCCCCAAGTCCCCACTTAAAATACCAATACCCAGCCTATCTTAGAGTCTTTCTTTTGTTTTCTCACCCAGTCTTAGAGCCTCTACCTGTCAGAGTCCTTAGTACCTGCCCTCCTGCTTCCTACTCCCCTTCCCCAGCACCAACCCATTTATGTCCTTCTCCAATATTTGTTAACCTTGTCTTTCCTCCTTCTTACCCCAGCATGCATTCTTATACCCCTCACTCTCAACCTTCCCTTGGTTGACTTTGCTTCTTCCCACTACCCACAATATCTGTCCTCCTCTCCTTTCTCACTCCCCCAGTATCTTCCTCTTTTTCCTACTTCAACTCTAGCATTTGTTAGCGTTAGCCCCCTTTCAATCCCAGGACCCCAGCCCTAGAATTAGCTCCCTTCCAGTCCCAGCCCTTTTTCAGTCCCATCACCCCAAACCTAGTATCAGCCCATTTCCAGTTCCCCCGTTCCAATATCAGCCCATTTCCAGTCCCAGCCCCCATTCCCAATATCAGCCCATTACCAGTAGCAGTCAGCCTCTCAGTCCCTGTATCAACCCATTTTCAGTCCCCCCAGCCCCAATATCAGTCCATTTTCAGTATCAGTCCTCAGCCCCAGCATCAGCCCATTTTGAGTTCCTACCCCCCATTCCCAGTATCGGTCCATTGCCAGTATTAGTCAGTTCCCCCAGCCATAGTATTAGCCCAATTTCATTCCCCCCAGCCCCAGTATCAGCCCATTGCCACCAAGGCACCCTACGCAGATCCAGCCCTCCCGCCACGGAACAAGCTCACGCACCAAGTTCAACTCTCCCCAAGCAGACAACAGACGAAGTCTCAAGAAAACAGGCTTCACCCTAACAGAACATCACAAGGGGAAAAAAAAAACATGCACGCCACATACTTCCTACCACTCTACCTACTAGTCACACAACTCCTCCCACCAACCACACACCTCCACTACCCACAAGCAAACACAATATGGCATCCACCAACTGCATTACCATATTCAGAACCACAGCACACACACAAAGAGACACTCAGGGCTTACCAGGCAAAGCGACCAAACAGACACAAATCAAACTCCCACACATGCACAAAGGAAACTCATGGAACAGCAACCTCAGCAACGAAAACAACAACGATTGAGCTCATAAACGCCAGATCCGTCTGCAACAAGATACACACTATTGTAGACCACATAGAAGAGCGACAGCCCGACATAATATGCATCACAGAGACATGGCTCAACCCTACCGACAACGTACTACTCAACCAACTAGTACCGGACAACTACTCAGCGTACAACTGCCCACGCACCCACAAGCGAGGAGGAGGAGTCCTGATAATAGCGAAAACAAAGCTAAAGTTCAAGACACAGAACTTCACCGATACACAGCAATGTAACACAATTAGCATCAAAAACAAGAACATTGCAATCTGCCTAACCTACAGAGCACCCAGAGCTCCACCCGATGAACTAGCCCTCACTCTCGAAGAAGCCTGTACCATAACAACAAACAACAAACCAGCACTAATGATTGGAGACTTCAACCTCAAGTCCACCAATGCCAAAGACGCAGAGGCCTTCCTTCAAGCAATGACCTCACTTCAATTCACATCAATGCACCAACACACAGACATGGATCATCCCCAGACCTCATCTTTGCATCCAATTACCTAACATCAAGAGACCTAATTTCTCCACCCACCATTACCCCAGTGCCATGGTCTGACCATTACTTAATCGAGACCAAGCTACGATATCAAGAGGACCAGACGAACGAAAGAGCTAACATCTCACACACACAAAGACGATTCAAGCATTTCGACAGGGACGAATTCATACAGGACACAATACAACACTTGAACGTTACCACATACGATCTGGAGGAACAAGTTTCCAGCTGGAACAGCATTCTAGCTAACGCCGCCAAACCATCTGGTGACGGGATCAAGAAACAACACCACAACAAGAGACAAAACAAGCCATGGTACTCAGCAAAAATACGACAGGAAAAGAGAGAGCTCAGGAAGATTGAACGGAGATGGAGAAAAAACAAAGCAACCGCCGACCAGCATCTTTACCTAACAAAGCAAAAACAATACAATGAACACATCAACCAATCAAAGAGGGAATTCCACACAAACATGATAAATACTTCCATCAACAAACCCAGAGAGCTTTTCGAAATAGTAAAGATCCTCACAAAAGAGCAAACAACAGAAGGCGAAGTACAAGTTGATCCACAGGATTTCGCCGATCACATCAAAGACAAATTTCACTCCACAGAGCGAACAACAACTAGTAGGACCACCAGGTCGGACGTACACCCCAAAACCTGGGGCACATTCTACTCACCCTCAACAGAACAGATATCCCACATCATCTCTACAATCAATACAAGCACTGCCCCTACAGACCCGTGCCCAGTGTCATGGGTCAAAACCACCAAATCCTGCTTCATCCCCACCATACATAAAATGGTACACAACTCACTCACTCAAGGACTCATGCCAAAGCAACTAAAGCTTGCCTCAGTAAGACCAATCATAAAGAAAACAAATCTCGACAAAAAAGATCCAGCAGCATACCGACCAATCTCCAGCATACCCTTCCTTGCAAAAATCATCGAAAAGACGGTTCAACTACAACTTCAGGAACACATCGACAAACAAGAAACACTCGATGACAACCAACACGGATTTCGTCCCAATCATGGAGTCGAAACGCTACTGATCTACCTCTTCGACAGCATCCTAAGAATAATCAACAACACCAAGAATGGAATCATAATGATCTTCATCGACATCTCCTCAGCCTTCGACACAGTGGACCACAATACCCTCCTGGAAAGACTAAAGAACACCGGTATACACGGTATCACATTAAAATGGTTCCACTCGTACCTAACCGAAAGACAGCTACAGGTCAAATTGGGACACAACACCTCCCGACCCATAATCGTCCGACAAGGAGTACCTCAAGGATCCGCATTCTCAGCACTCCTATTTAACATCTACATACAACCAATATGCAACATCATGAAAAAGAACAACATTCAATACACAATATATGCAGACGACATAATGATATACACCCCGATATCAATCGACAACCCGGACTTCTCTAAGATAACAGACTGCCTCACCCAAGTGGAGAGTTGGTGTCAAAACAACAACCTAGCAATAAACTACAACAAGACCGAAGCCTTATTCATCACCCGGAACCAAAGCTTCATACACCCACCAAATTTAAAGATACAAAGCACCACTATACCAATAAGATCAGAAGTGAGATACCTCGGAGTTACTCTGGACAATAAACTCAATCTCAAACCACACATAGACAAAACAATCCAAAAAGCCTACTACAAGATGCGAATCATCAGGAGACTGAAGCCGCTCCTCGCCCCGGAACACTTCCGTACCGTTTGTCAAGCACTGATAACCCCACTACTGGACTTCTGCAATCCGATATACCTTGGACTACCGAAACAAGCCCTCAAGCCTCTACAACTAGCACAAAACACTGCTGCATGAATCATATCAGGAACTGCAAGACAGGAGCACATCACACCCACCTTAAAGGACTTGCACTGGCTTCCAATCGGTGCACGCATCCAATACAAAACTATCATAAACCTATTCAAGATAAAACACCACACATCAGCCAACAGCCTACACACCCTCATACAATCAGACACCAGTACGCGTCCCAGAAGAAAACAAACCCACAACCGAGTCAGCACCCCAAGTGAATACAGACACACACGCAAGGACACAACAGACAGAGCACTCTCAATGGCCGCTCCAACAATATGGAACAAACTCCCGGACGAATTGAGGGCCGCTACAGACCTCAAAGACTTTAGAAAACAGCTGAAAACCATGCTGTTCATAGAACACTATGGACACATCACATAACTTCAGAGAATGAATAACAGCACATGATTCCGCCTAACCAATGTATGTATCGAATATGTTTTTGCACCACTGTATATAGCCCACTCTGTACATAGCTCATACCAATCTAGCACACAACACAACACACACTCAATTTCCCCCCCACTGCATGTATAACACACTCACTTGACCTGATTGTTTGCTGTGATACCACCTTGATTATTAAGATAAGGTGGTTTAGAAATACTGTTAAATAAAATAAATAAAATAAAAATCAGTCAGCCCCTAGCCTTTTTATCATCCCATTTCTAGTCTCCCCTAGCTCCAATATCAGCTCATTTCCAGTACCAGTGCTCTCTATCATCTCTTTTCCAATACCCCCAGCCCCAATATCAGCCCATTTCAAGTATCACTCCACAGACCCAATATCAGCCAGCCCCAATAACAGTCTGTTTCCAGCCCCAGCCCCCCGTTACCAGTATCCACTCATTGCCAGTATCAATCAGCTCCCCAGTCCCTGTATCAGCCCATTCCCAGTACCCCAGCCCCAATATCAGCCCATTGCCAGTCCCTGCACCTCCAGTCTCATTATCAGCCCATTTTCAGTTCCCCAGCCCAGATCCTGCCTCCCCCATAGCCCCAGTATCAGCCATCCCTCTCCCTCTCCCCTCCCTGCAGCAAAACAGCTGTGGGAGCATTTGCTTTTGCTCCCGCAGCTGTACTGAAAATTAATACAGCCATGACAGCAAAAGCCAATGCTCCCCCAGCTGTATTGAACATTAATGCAGCCACAAGGGCATTTTGTTTTTGCTCCCCTGGCAGTATTAATGCTCAGCACAGCCACAGTAGCATTTACTTTTGCACTAATGGCTGTGCTATACTCAAGCTATGGTATTGATGGCTTGAGTATGGCACAGCTGCAGGAGCAAAAGCAAATGCTCATGTAGCTGTGCTGAGCATTAATACAGCCACGGGAGCAAAAGCAAATGCTCCTGCGGCTGTGTTAATGTTTAACACAGTCGTGGCTGGAGAAACTGGAAGCAAGCCAGTGAGGCAGGCTTCCTGAACCGCTACTGTGGTGCACCCTGAGCCAGTGCCTCACTGGCTCACCTCTTAAACTTATCATGGATTCATGGGAGTCCAATTGCCCCACAGCTGCCTGCAGTGCTCATGTGCCACAGGAAAATGTGGAACAGGGATTACAATGATACTCTCATGTGTTTTTCAAATGCATCATAAAAGTAACTGAGGAGGCAGTTACTAAACTGCAACAAAATAACACATTTTACAACAGCAATATTTACTGCAAAAGTCGATAACCTGCGGTAAATCTCAATCTGTATTGCCACAGCCTGGAATATCGTGTGTTCCTGGTTGTAGCATTTATTTATTTAATTATTTTATTTATTGAATTTATGACTCACTTATTCACTGTAGTCCAAGGAGAGATAGAAAATACACATTCAACAGTCAAATACAACAAAACGTAAATATGACAGAGGTTCTTTGGGATCTGTTTATTAAACCACAGTAAGTTTTGCAACTAACATGCTGTTTTAGTGCAAATAGCATGGCATTAACTGCAAAAGTCATGCGGTATCTGTTGGGGGCAAACAGTGTGACATGGCAGCATCATGTATGCAGCTAACACCACTCATGGAGGGGGAGGTAGTTGTACCCATGCTGTCTGCAATTCTGACTGTTCTCACACACTTACACCCATGGTAACCATTCATTGCAGACCTGCTCACTCTCTGCCCATAGCCCATTCACTTGCACAGATACCATGGAAAATGCAGACAACTCAGCATATTACTGAATTATCTGCATTTTTGCTTGCTGTCCTATTACCGCATGCCAATAATGTGCACTATCGGCCACGTTAATTAATAGCACATCAGTCCAGCAAAGCAGTTTAGTGGGATGAACTGGCATCCTAAATAGTTTAAGTTGGGCTTGCAATCATTCAAAGAGGCCGATGGTGTAATAAGGTATCACCTTCGCATAGTCCTGGCATGATCAGGATCCCCTCCCCCTTGTACCTTACTGCTCCTATTATTTGGTAACTTAACCCCCACTAAGAGTGAGATGTGCTATTTATTTATTCATAAAATTTCTATTCCGGATATAACAAATCTGAGTGGATTACAGAGAAACATATACAATAATATAAACAAACCTATGAAATCAGGACAAAAGCGAATTGATCACATAGGGCCTGATATTCACGTAGGCAGGATATGTGCTGCTACAGCACATAGCCCTGCCTGCTCACCCCTAACCCCAGATAGAAAGATAAATGTTGCTCACATTATGCTAAATTAATGTCTGTTAAGGATAAATCGTGCATGATTTTGGCATGTGGTGTGTAATTTCATAAAAAGCTGTGCAGGCTACATGCCTTTCCACAATCTGTCTATGTATTGGTAACCTGGCAGGTACTTCTAACCTGGATTGGTCACTGTTGGAAACAGGATACTGGGCCTGATGGATCTTTGGTGTGACCTAGTATGGCATTCATATGTTCTTAACACACATTAGTAATTACCCCATATAATTTGAAGTACAAAGGAGCAAGAAGAAAAGAATTAAAATTCTGTGCTTATGGCTTGCAAGTTCTTTAACATCGTCCCTCCAAATAACTAAATCCCAGCTTATGTGTATGACTGAGAGAGGAGGAGTGAGCTCTTATGTTTGTGAGCAGTAATTTATTTCACTAGACGTGAAAAACAAACCTGCAATGATGGCACTGGTTGTGAAGAACACAAAGTTAATTGGCACCACTTTGGTCGCTCTGTAGAGGTGCATAGCTTGGCACAAGAACCTTCAGGGAGAGAGAGACAGGAAATTAAATTAGCCCTACTTGTATACAAAATGAGCAGCGAATTATGGGCTTGATCAGAACACTAACCTTCAGCATCACCAAGGGAGCTATTATACCTACAAAATCTCAGTCGATTAGACTGTCCAATTCCAGGTTCATGTGGATAATGGCTGCCCTGTGGGGCTGAAGAGGATAGTCAAGTTTGGCTTTTGGAACACATAACACAGAACCATATCACAAGGAGCATTTGCTATAGAAGGAGCAAGTGCACAATGAAAGTGTCAGTTTTTTCTTACTTCCATAGGACTCTGAAAATGTAGAAGAGTTGTGTGTCAAGCTAAACAGCATTAGCTGAGAGCGGCATGGGTATGAGAGTCCTATGGATTTTGTAGAGGACCATGCATTAATATCTATATCCAGGGTTTTTTTTGAGAGGGTACGCGGTGGTATGGAGTACCGGCACCTTCTACATTGCCTGATAAAATCGACCCATGGTCCTCATGTATTAAAGAGCCCAACCAGGAAGCAAATCACACACTCACAATAAAGCACCAACCGGTCAGGTTAAAGAAAGAGCCCTACAGATGAGTACAGCACTTTTTTGTCATGTACCATCTATATGAAACATCATTTGAGCAGTAGTCTGACACCTCTAGACAGAATACAAAATGCGCTCGAGGAATGATCAAAAAAAGGCTTTTTACGGCATTGTGGTTAGTTGTGTATGCTACCAAGTGATACACATGTGTGTGACTTTCCTCACTACGTAGCTTGGTCTGCTCTGGACTGAATCTGCTGAGGGAACAATAGTCCCCACCCCATACCCCAATATGTTGAAAAAGAATACCCTCTTGGAATAACTACCCACCTCAATTTAAAAAAATGTGCATGCCCCTGTAGATTCCCCCCCCCCCCCCCCCCCACATCTCAGATCCTTGATATGCATTTAACAACCGCCTTCCCTGGGAACTACTAGGATATTCCTGGAGCAGCCTGACCTCTAGTGGTGAAGAGGGAAACACTGGTGTAGTAGTGATTGGAGATTACTCCTGCCTCCACTACCTTCTAGGGATACTCCGATATATGCTAGGGTTTAGGAGGCTTCTTATATTTAAACATGCATTAAGGTTCAGGGAGTGATGGGGTGGGAGAGTCAAGAGGGGCACCCACATTTTTTTTAAAAAGATCATGGACAGGGGGTCAGTCTGTGGGGATGGAGAGGTGCTCTTTTTTTAAATGGATCAAGATGGGAGCTATCAAGTGTTTTGAACTGAGTGTCACATGTAAGATTTTCTCTCAGTTGGTGAGAGGTCCTACGTGTACACTAGGTGCAAGGAGCTCTTTGCTCTCAGGGAACCAATCTATGAAGACTAGAGTAGCAGACTTGAGGAGCTAAGGAAGACAGACAGGTATATAGACAAGATCTACAGGGACATAGTACTGAAGTCCCACCTCCAGCCTGGTAGCCTCTCTTTTGCCATGGAGGAGAGAGGTCAGGTGAAAGGAGAGCATCATCTTGGTGTGGCAGGAAGCGATTCTGTAGCTAGGACCTGTTCTCCAGGTGATGTAAAACCCTCTGATACTGAGGTGGTTTCTCCAGTGCCATGTGCCCATGAGGGAAGGGTTAGAACAGCCTTTATAGTTGGTGATTCGATCATTAGGCATGTAGATAGCTGGGTGGCTGGTGAATGTGAGGATCGCCTGGTAACATGCCTGACCTCACACACCACTTAGACAAGGTTTTAGATATTGCTAGGGATGAGCCTGCTGTTTTGGTACATGTTGGTACCAATGACATAGGAAAATCTGGTTCTGGAGGCCAAATTTAGGCTATTAGGTAGGAAGTTGAAATTCAGAACCTCTAGTGTAGTATTCTCAGAAATGCTTCAATTCCACGCGCAGGATGCAAAAGGCAGGCAGAGCTCCGGAGTTTCAATGCATTGATGAGATGATGGTGCAAGGAAGAGGGTTTTTGGATTTGTTAGAAACTGAGCAACATTCTGGTGAAGGGGGGTGCTTTTCAGAAAGGATGGGCTCCACCTTAATCGCGGTGGAACAGGCTGCTGGCATTAACCCTTAAAAAGGAGATAGAGCAGCTTTTAAATTAGATAATAGGAGAAAGCCAACAGTTGCCCAAGAGCACATGATTCGGAAGGATATATCTTTGAAGGATACTAGCAAAAGAGGGAAGTTAGAGCATCCTGACAGAGAGGTTCCAGTAAAGATAAAGTAACCCAGATGCCCTTAAGTACAGAGCAGACAGAGCCGAAGGATTCCAAATTACCCTTGTCAACTGATAACCAGATTGTAAATATGAATAAAATACAACCTCTAAAATGCCTGCATGCAAATGCTAGAAGTCTAAAATATACGATGGGAGAGCTAGAATATATAGCACTAAATGAAAGGTTAGATATAATTGGCATCTCAGAGACCTGGTGGAAGGAGGACAACCAATGGGATACAGTGATGCCTGGGTACAAACTATATTGCAATGATAGGATAGATCAAAGTTGTGTCATTTCAGTTATCGACCTTTCTCTCTCTTCCCTTTTGCTTCAAAATTACTTGAACGAGCGGTTCACTGCTAATGTTTTGACTTCCTTTCCTCTCAAGACCTTCTGGACCCACTGCAATCTGGCTTTCGTTCTCTATATTTCACAGAAACGATTCTTGCCAAAGCCTCCAGTGACTTGTTCCTTGCAAATCCAAAGTCCTCTACTTTATTCTCACCCTTCTTGACCTTTCTACTGCTTTTGACACTGTTGATCAACACCTTCTCCTCAATATCCTGTGCTCGCTTGGACTTAGGGCTCTGTTCTGTCCTGGTTTTGTTCTTATCTCTCCCATTGCACTTTTAGTGTATGTTCTGGTGGTTCCTCCTCTTCTGCCATCCCTCTTTCAGTTGATGTACCTCGGGGCCCTGTCTTGGGACCTCTCCATTTCTCTCTCTAAACTTGGTCCCTTGGTGTACGTATTTCCACCCATGGTTTTCAGTACCATCTTTATGCTGATGACCCTCAAATCTAACTTTCTGTGCCTGAAATCTCTACAGGAATCCAGGCCCAGATTTCTGCCTGCTTATCTGACATTGCTGCCTGGATGTCTCACCGCCATCTGAAACTGAACATGGCCAATACTGAGCTTCTTAACTTTCCCCCTAAACCCACCTCCCACCTTCCTCCATTCTCTATTTCCGTGGATAACACTACACTTCTCCTTGTTTCCTCAGCTTGCAACTTGAGGTCATTTTTGACTCTACTCTCTCTTTCTCTGCACACATCCAACAAATAGCTAAAATCTGTTGTTTCTTTCTCTATAACATTGGCAAAATTGGTCTCTTCCTTTCTACACACACTTATCCACTCTTTAGCCACCTCCCGTCTAGACTATTTCAACCTCCTCCTTGCTCGTCTCCCTCTGAATCATCTCTTTCCCCTTCAATCTGTTCAAAACTAAGCTGTGCAACTAATCTTTTGCCAGCCTTGGTATGCTCATATAATCTGCCTTCTGAAGTTGCTCAACTGGCTTCCTATCCATTTCCGTATCCAGTTCAAACTTCTCCTAATTACCTATATGTGCATTCATTCTGCTCCTCCTCACTATCTTTCCTGTCTTATCTCACTCTACACCCCTCCTCGGGAGCTCTGCTCTTCTGGCAGATCCCTTATCTGTGCCCTTCTCTTCTACTGCCAACTCCAGACTTCAATCCTTTCACTTTGCTGCCCCTCATGCGTGGAACAAACTACCTGAGTCAGTACATCAGGCTTCATCTCTGGTCCTTTTCAAATCCAGGCAGAAAACTCACCTCTTTGAGGCAACTTTTGGATCCTGATCCGCCTAATCTCTTATTTGTTTCCTTACCACTCCCCTAGATATATCCTTGCCCTCAGCTGTTGTGTTGTCTGTCTTGACTAGATTGTAAGCTCTGATGAACAGGGACCGTCTTTTACATGTGTCTGTACAGAGCAGTGTATGCCTTGCACCGCTATTCAAATATTTAGTAGTAGTAATAGTAGGATTTTCACAGAGCCTTTGACAAGGTCCCTCATTAGAGACTCTTGGGGGCATGTTTACTAAACTGCGGTAAACGTGACTAACGCGCGTTATACGACATTAACGACCGTAAGTGTCGTATAACGCGCGTACCGACGCGCTAACGACCGTTAACGTCATACTACGCGCGTTAACCGTACGTAACGATCGTAAAGCTCCGCGGCGCGTTAAAACAGCGCAGAAGGTGGAGAGTGGGCGGAGAGAAGGGGTCAATGGGCGGAGAGTGGGCGTGGAGAGGCTCCCCTCACACTAACGCGCTGAAAAGCACAGCCCAATTCCTACGTGAATGAAAACCTGCCGTTAAAGGGGAGAGAAACCATTTAGCTGTCAGCAATGTACAGCAAAACCTGGGAAACCAACAAAACGTGAGCAGTGTGATACATGTGCACAGAACAAACTCTCAAATAAAACCACAAAATGACCACAAGAAATAGTGTAAAACGTATAATTAAGCTGGGAAACTGTGATAGCAATGGGCAACAATACAAACACTCCCAGGAAAGCTCCAAAAAGAAGGAATGATGTTTGGAAGGGTCCACGCTCCGTACACCCTCACAAAAAGCATATCATATCATCGGAGCTTTCCTGGGAGTGGTTTCTAATGTTGCCCAATGATACCATTGCTGCCCAGCTCGGGTATGGGTGTGTGCCCCCTTTCTCTGAGGCCCTTTCTGAGGGTTACGTGCACCTTTGTCCCCATACAAGGTAAATGAGGCCATAGGAAAATTGTGCAGAGCAGGGTTTCTGACTCGTCAGGCCAGGTTTTCTATCTCCAGGGACTGCACTGTCTCTGTGGCCACAGTGTGGTGCAACGGACACAGCCAGTGCCTGTAAGACAGAGGGTCACAGGTTCAAATCCCAGCTGGGGCCCCTACCCATAGTCCCCATAGATTTACCCACCACTAAACAGTGATAGTAAAGACACCCCAATATTGCAGAGAACATACAAATGGTCACAATGCCCATATTTTACCACCCCAAACACAGACACCAGAAGCAGAGTCTCGCAAATGCAGTCCTGGAGGGCCTCACACCATTCAGGTTCCATGCTGCTGCTACCAAAGATGCCAGTGCTACATATCCATGCAACACCCCCATGGTATGCAGATGTAGCTCATGCATATTTATGAGGGACAGCATGAAAACCCGGACAGTGTTTGGAACACCAGGAGTGGAGTTGGGGAGCTCGGCCATAAAGCAGCAGCCAACAGGGCCCGACACATCCACACGCCCACCCACAGGCCCCATTGGCCAATGCCTCCTGGAGAGGCAGGACATTGGGCCCTGCCTGTACCCCCCAATACTAGCACCTGCATACCTTAGCAATGCTACCCTACACCTGGGTATATGGTACACAGCTATCAAATGTTTCCTATGATAACTGGCAGATATCAATTCCTACGTTAAGCACACATTTCTCAATGAGCTCCACCATAACAATCAGTCTGTTGTCTGCGGTGTGCGCTGCAGTTCTGGTCCCTGACAGTGTTTACCACCCTGGGGAGTGACCCCCAAGAGTATTGCGTACCATATCCATGCATGTACCGTGCCCATGACTGGTGCGGTGGGTATGGCTGCAGAACCCCTCTATAGTATCACAATACTGGCATAGGTGTGGGGGTGGCTGTCTGTCTATCCATTTTGTGGTGGCTGCAAACACCTTCCACAGCCAACACTGCCAGCACTGTTGCCAGTATTGGGCTGAGAGGGGGCAGGGAGAGGATCCCCCTCACCAATGCGCTGTAATTCTGAGCCCAATTCCAACGCGAATGAACACCTGTCGCTAAAGGCATATTAAAGGGAAGAGAAACCATTTCCGTCAGCAATGTACAGCAAAACTGGGGAAACCTACAAAACGTGAGCAGTGTGATACATGTGCACAGGACAAAACCTCAAATACAACCATAAAATGACCACAAGAAAAATTGTACAAATCATAATTCAGGTGGGCAACAGTGATAGCACTGGGCAACAATAAAAAAAACACTGCCAGCAAAGCACCAAAACAAAACATATGATATTTGTAAGGGCCTACTCTCCGTAGACCCCTTCAAAACTCATATCGTTTTAATGGAGCTGACCTGGGAGTGTTTGGTATTGTGTCCCGATGATATCATTGTTGCCCAGCTTGGTTATGGGTGTTTGCCCCTTTCTGCAAGGTCAATTGTGAGGTTACGTGCACCTTTGTCTCCATACAAGGTATATGGGCACACAGTAAAATGTTGCAAAGCAGGGTTTCCGACTCGTCAGGCCAGGTGTCCTATCTCCAGGGACTGCACTGTCTCTGTGCCCACAGTGTGGTGCAACAGACACAGCCAGTGCCTCTAAGACCAGAGGGTCACAGGTTCAAATCCCAGCTGGGGCTACTGCCAATCCAGTCCACATATATTTCCCACAACTAAACCGTGCTACTATGGACAAACCTGTATTGCTGTGAAAATACGTATGGTTAAGACACCTATATTTTACCACACCAAACACACACACCATAAACAGGCGCATTACCTAGAGCTGAGTCTCCCAAATGCAGTCCTGGAGGGCCCCACACCATTCAGGTTCCATGCTGCCTCTAATAAAAATGTCTGTGCTGCATATCTATGCACCGCCCCCATGGTATGCAGATGTAGCTCATGCATATGTATGAGGGACAGCATGAAAACCCGAACAGTGTTAGGAACACCAGGACTGTATTTTGGAAACTCTGCTGTAAAGCAGCAGCCAACAGGGCCAGACACACACCCACAGGCCCCATTGGCCAGAGCCTCCTGGAGAGGCAGGACAATGGGCCCTGCCTGTATCCCCCAATACTAGCAGTTGCATACCTTCGCAATGCCACCCTACACCTGGGTATATGGTACACAGCTATCAAACGTATCCTATGATAACTGGCAGATAACAATTCCTACGTTAAGCACGTGTTGCTCATTGACCTCCACCATAACAATCATTCCGATGTCTGCGGTGTGTGCTGTAGGTCTGGTCTCTGATAGTGTTTACCACCCTGGGGAGTGACCCCCAACAGTATTGCGCACCATATCCATGCCTGTGCTGTGCCCAGGACTGGTGTGGTGGGTATGGCTGCTGGACTTCTCTATAGTAGCACAATGCTGGCATAGGTTTGGGGGTGGCTTTCTGCCTATCCAGTGTGTGGTGACTGCAAACAACTTACACAGCCCACACTGCCAGCAATGTTGCCAGTATTGGGCAACCAATGTGCATAATGAGGAGCAAGGTACCATGGGTATAGGCCGGACAGGGTGGCCTGGTCAGGGTGCATCTGCACAGAGCATAGGGCACTGACTGGGAAATATTAGTGGCCGGCCACCACCTACACTGACAGGGCGACTGCTGTATGTCCTGCAGGGACATCAATCTCACCCTGACTGTGCGGTGACCACAGCATGGCTAGGCATCCCCATAGTGCTATATGGTATTTCCCTCATGTGGTAGATATGGGTTTCCTGTTGGGGCCCAGCCACTGATGTATCTGCTGGCTGTGTATGCTGGCATCCCAGTTAGGGGTGCATGCATCTCCCCTGGGCACATGCACCATGGCCTAACTAGCAGACTGTCTGCAGCTGGTATGTGCCCTGATAGAGTGCCTTGCAGGGTGCAGCAGCTGAAGGCCTGCTGCAGGAGAATGTCAGATGATGGTGGTGGGGTGTGGCTCACCCTGTCCATGCCTAAGGTCTGTCTGCTATTGTGGTATGGATGTGTAAAGAGCTGCAGTGACAGCCCCCGGGGGGGGGGGGGTGTCTGCTCCTCTGCAGGACTGGGTGATGTTTGTCCCCCCTACTGCCACCTTTGCAGGGGGGTAGAATGTGGATCCATTGATGGCAGGCCCTGTTTGCCACGCCTGGCCCGGGGGGGGGGGGGCGCCCATGCGCGTGCCATGGGGGCCACACCAGACTGACGCAGACAGAGATATCCTGCTTTGGACCTGCGCCATGGCCTCTCTCAGCCATGGACGTTGCTGTGGACCTGGTGCTGGGCGCCTCACTGCACCCTCAGGGTGAGAACAGTACCTGCACAATGTGACAGCCACTCTGTGCCTGTGCAACACACGGTCAGTCCCCCCTACCAGGCCGAGGTGCTGTGGGGGTGCACACAGTCAGTCCCCCCTACCAGGCTGTGGTTCTGTGGGGGTGCATCCCCCATGGTGTATATCTGTGGACAGCTAATTTGCATGTGCAGTGCATCATGGGTGTGCCAGGCACAATTCAACCCTGGGAATCACCTGCAGCTACACACAGGCTCAGATGCGCAGGCTCAGGAGTGGAGGAGTGGCCAAGTGGTTGTGGCAAGGTACGTCAGGCCGGAAGGTGGGGGGGTTCATATCCCACTAGAGGACAGCAACCTTGGGCCGGAAGGACTGGGTTTCTAGTCCCACAGGTGCTCCTTGTGGTCTTGGGCAAGCCACTTAACCCTCCATAGCCCATGTTCCCTGTAAAATAGTTATCTCCAAGTTATAATGCCCTGTGCAATGTAATTTGGATTTGTTCGATGTAAACCGCAGTGATGCTGAATAGCGCGGTATATAAGAGAATATAATAAATAAAAAAAGATGCACCATAGGCCAACACATGTACATCTGTTAGCATACTGCATAGGTGCAGGACACCCTGAACAGTCTGTAATATTAGGTGGCCACGCTGGTAAAGCAGGCACGCACGCACGCACGCACGCACGTTGGTACGCACGTGACACCGCGCGCAGCTCACTCACGCGCACCAACCACTGCTCAACGAAAAGAAAAGCATGCCTCCTTGATCCCTATGTACTGTACAGGGTGATGCCTAGGAACTCGAACCCATGCTGCCCGTAACAGCAGTCAGTACACTAACCATTCTGCTACGGCTCCGTTTCTGTACTGTGTCTGTATGACCACATACGATTAACGCCATTCAGTCCCAGAAAGTAAACCTCACATTACCCCCACAGGTCCCCCAAAGTGATCCCTACAGCTGCTGAAACTGTAAACAGGTCTGTGGCCCTGTCACCACACATCACCCTCAACACATTCAAAGAGATGGAACAGCACAAATATCTGCACAATGCAACCCCTTAGCAACGCCCGTAGCAACGCACGTGG